>CAXKWD010000002.1:2409333-4818666 GCA_964059195.1 Ectobius pallidus
TTATCCACCGTTGCTAAAACTTTTAGTCTGGTTTCTACAGTATTTTATATTTCTGACCGGTGGAAAGTTTATGGACTTTGAATTTTATTAAATATGTCGTACCAAAAGAAAATTGTCCAGCAGTTTCTAGATGGAAGAAGGAAGATCGCTGGGTTAATCACACGGATTGGTTTCCTACGTTCGTGCTATGATGAAGGAATTATACCTAATTTTCTCAAGTGGGGTTTTTGCCCGATTACTCAAAAAACGGATATCTACAAACACAAAATACAAACCCATATGCTCCGCGAGTGTATCGATGAGGCATATATGGAGCTGGACAAAGCTAATTTTGAAACTTATAAAATGCATTCATTGGTGACTTCGTGTATTCCAAGTGAAAATTTATATGTAGTCATACAAAGGCATCACCATCTGGTAGCGGAACATGAATCGTACCTTAAACGCAGAATTGGCACAAAATATGCTAAGTATGGTGTAACTAAATATGGCGGCGTTCACCTCGCTGTGGATAATTCTTCCGAAAAAAGTCATTTCGTTAACCTCACCAACATAGATATTCCTACCAAGGTTTCTGGCCTCTTCAAATATGGCTTCAAATTTGCTCCGCCGCCTGTAAAACTGAACATTGAGGATATGATTGCTCCTGCAATTGTGGGGTCGAAACTTATTGATGATCCTAATGAAAGAAGTAGATTTACGCGTGAGATTTCAGCTATCATTGAAACTGAACATAAAAGAGAAGGTTATAACCGTGCGCCATGTACTTTTGTGAAACAGATTTCTTACGCTAAAAAATGGCTGAGTGACAATAATGTGTTTGTGGTGAAAAGTGATAAAGAGAGTTTCCCTGTATTTATTGACCGTGATGACTATACTAAGAAGATGAAGGATTGTTTCATGCCTCCAGACTTTTCTGTTCTACCTCACAACCCTATTACTAAAATACAAAGGGAAGTAGTGAAAGTTATTGAATCGAGTATTACCATTAGTGACGATGGAAAAAGTAAGCTGCGGAATGAAAAAGCCCAATTACCTTCATGTTATGGGCTCCCCAAA
The DNA here is from genome assembly GCA_964059195.1 of Ectobius pallidus. Taxonomy (NCBI): domain Eukaryota; kingdom Metazoa; phylum Arthropoda; class Insecta; order Blattodea; family Ectobiidae; genus Ectobius; species Ectobius pallidus. The sequence goes on from CAXKWD010000002.1 coordinate 2,410,393, forward strand.
ACTCATAAGGAGGGTGTACCGTTCAGACCGATTATTCCCATGTATAACCACCCTGCGTACGGCCTGGCTAAGTTGTTGGTCGAAAGACTGACGAAAATTAGTCCAAGAACCAAGTGGTCGATTGAAAATTCCTTTGAGGTTAGGAATAAATTGGATAGACTGAATGTCGATAATGACATGTGTGTATTCAGCCTTGATGTGGTATCCCTATATCCAAGTATCCCACGGGCCCTATCTGGCGAGTACCTTTTTCGATGGTTAACCAAGGAAGGTGTGGACTCGATTGTGGCAAATGAATATTGTAGATGGTATGCTGCGTGTACTAATTATAATGTCTTCATTTTCGATGGTGTAATATACTCCCAGGACGAGGGATTAGCTATGGGCAACCCTGTTTCTGGCTTTGTGTCCGACATATTTATGTACTATCTAGAGAACCCTATTATCACTAAAAATGTGGAAAGTGTGGTTATGTATCTACGATATGTCGATGATGCCCTGGTTATTACTAATTGTGACATCTCGAATGACTTATTAGCCGAGTTCGGAGCGTGCCATGATCGTATCAAGTTCACTATTGAAAAATCAGTTAACAATTGTCTAAATTTTCTTGACTTACGTATTCGCCTTGTCGCCCCTCGTGTGCTAACCGGTGTGTACAGGAAACCTAATAAATGTGAACAATATATTCATAAAAAATCAGCCCATTTTCATGGAACTAAATCTAATGTGTGGAAAAACTTTGTCACTAGAGCCTTAAGAATTTGTAATAATCCTGCAGATCTCTTGGAAGAAAAGAAAAACATAATTAGGCTTGCAAAAATTAATGGGTACACTGGGAAGTATATTGAAAGGATTTGGAGAAAAGCGGGTGTTGAGCAGACTAGTAAAAAAGAAACAAACCCCACAGACAAATATGTTAGTGTTGCTTATAAACCAGGTGTCAGCCAGAATGTTGGCAAAGTGCTATGTAAATATGGTTTAAAACCTGCTTTTAAAGTAGGGAGTACTTTGGAGAATATTTTCTCGCAACATAAAAAAGTTGGTTGCAAAATAAACCGTCTTGACGCCCCAGGGGTTTACTCTGTTCTTTGTGATGACTGTGATGGGGTATATTATGGCGAAACTGGGAGGGCTTTTAAAATCAGGCTCCAGGAGCATGTTAGGGATATTCGTAATTTGAAGACCAACACTGGATTAAGTCAACATATGGTTTCCTTAAAACATAACATTAAAGATTTGGAAGTGGTGAAAGTTGAAAGGGACTTAATTAAAAGAAAGATTTGTGAAGCTGTTCATATTGCCAGTAATCAGGACAAATGTGTCAATAACTACGATGGTGACCTGGGAGACGAATGGATTAGTGTAATTCGTAGAATGGTTCAGGACAACGTTCCCCCTAAAATTAGTTGGCAGATTAAAAAATGCCCCGAATCCGACTTTGCAATTCCTACTGAATGGATTAGGAGATTCCAACGCAACGCCATGTTTCTTCATGCATCAGAGCGTCCAATTTGTGAATTTACCCACCCACCCCCCACCGATGATGATGGTGACGTAGAGGGGGTTGCAACACTCAACCCAGCTGATCTGCCAACCAGTGCCTGAGGAAGACTAGAAGGATCTAGTCGAAACGTTGTGCTAATGGTGAGTGTTTTTAGTTATCCACCGTTGCTAAAACTTTTAGTCTGGTTTCTACAGTATTTTATAATCTATTTTTCTTCTGGATTCTAAAGATTTCCACCCTAGTGTTTTTAACATAGCCGTAACGCTGTCAGTTTGTTGGTGCTTATTCATAACAAATCTTGCAGCTTTTCTCTGCACCATTTCTAACTGTGTTATTAGACCTGCCTGATACGGATCCCATACACTTACAGCATATTCCAAATTTGGTCTCACTAATGATTTATAAGCTAACTCTTTGGTTTTTAAGTTGCTACCCCTTAATGCTCGAAATACGAAGTGCAATGTTTTATATGCCTTGCTAATTAAATTTCCTATATGTGAATTCCAGTTCAATTCCTTATTGAGAGTTATTCCTAAATAATTGCACGATTCTACTCTCGTTATAATTTCATTTTCCATTTCATAATTATAGCAAAATTTTACCCTTTTGTTAGTGAAAGATATTGCTTTACTTTTGCGTGCGTTTATTGTCATCCTATTTTCAGAAACCCATTTTTCTGTGCGAACTAAGTCTTCTTGCAGTAACTTCGCATCTAATTCATTACAAATTTCCCTGTATATGATGCAGTCATCCGCAAACAATCTGATATGAGATTGGATCGATTTTGGTAATTTTGGTAATTGGATGTTAATTTGAATGACATTCTTACTTCATCTCAGTTTGGATTTAGAAGTGGCATGTTCACTGAGAATGCTACATTTCAACTTACTACAGAAATACTGGAAGCGTTAGATAAAAAGAAATATTTGTTAAGAAATATTTCAAACCACCTTATACCCTCATTACATTTAGGCTAGGATGTTACGTAGGAAAATGCCAAAAACATTCGTACAGAATCACAGTGTTTATTTGTATGTTCATAAAATTACTATGAATAATTGATAGAACAATACGATGTATATAAAAGAATCACATGAGAAATCAGATATTATGTCTTACTTTTTTTAAAATTAAAAATTATTTACAGTTGTATGAACAATATTGTTCGTTAATATATTGCAATTTAATTAAAATTTATCTTTGTCTGTTACAATTAAAAATATAAAAAAAAACACATAGAAATGTTTGATTAAAAAATATAAGTTTAAAGAACGTACATTTTAGTCAAAATTATTTCACTTGAATATAAGTAGCGTCTTTGTGTGTTATAACCAGAATATAAAGTATCTTGTGTATTTGTGCACACGTAAACAGTCTAGATAACTGTGTTAAAACAGTTATGTTGGTTGATATAAAATAACTAGTTAGGTTTGTGTCCTTTCGTGTAAACAAACAAATTTCTTAATGTTTCAGTGCACTTGTATAAGCCGTGTACTTACAGTAATAAGCATATTGTTAAAATGTCCTATTTGTTGAGATTCTTCTTTACTCTTTCCTTCTTTATTCTTTCTTCCTTTCTTGTGGATTTTTCGTACTGTTGTAACTGGTGAAGCTTTATCTTCTGTCTTCTTGTAATATTAAAATGTTGATGACAAATTTCCAAACGTTATCCTAGTAATTAATATGCGGAATGCATTCCGACTTTTCTTAAAGTCATCATCAGCCTGTTAACAAGTATACGAATAAAGAGGAATTAGATATGAATTTATTTGCAATTGATATTAATTTTGTTATTTGTAATGGTAGCTTACCTCTTAGCGCTGTTATATGGAGTATAGAAGTATGATGTGTGACTCGCGGAAATATCGCGTAGCGTGTATTTATATGGGTCGGGTGTGTTCACAAATTAGGTCGAAAAGTGGGTTATGGTCGATGGTGTCTTCGTTTAAAATAATTTGCTTATGTTTGTATATTTCTAGGTTTTCTAATGTGTTTAGTTTGTTACTTTTATCTTGTTTATGTAGTATTTCCATAGTGTGTTCTATACTATTGTGTTTATGGTTTTCGTCTAGTAAATGTTTGGGATAAGCGGATTTTCTTCTTTTTTGTTTATAATCTATTGAATGTTCTTTGTATCTTTGTTTAAATTTCCGTCCTGTTTGTCCGATGTAAACTTTTTGGCAGTCTGTACATGCCAATTTGTAAACGCCATTTGTTGAATATTTATCTATGTTATTATTCTTTATATTATGTAATTTGTTTTTGATATTGTTATTTGTCTGAAAAGCAATCTTAAAATCCTTTTTAAACAAATTTGTAATTCCGTGTATTTTCCTGTCTGTATATGTAAATGTTATGTGTTTCTGCTCTTTCTTTTTTTCGTTTATCGGTAATAGATTTGTCTTATTTGTTTTGTTTTTGTTTTTCTGTAGTTTTTGTTTGTTAAGAATTTTATAAACTGTGTTTTCTTTGAAACCGTTGTTTTTAGCTATAGCTATTATTGTATTTAGTTCTTCCTTATAGTGTTTTTTGTTCATGGGAATACTCAGTAGTCTGTGAATCATATTGTTCAATGCTGCTGTTTTCTGATTAAAAGGATGATTTGACTTGTTATGTATGATCGTGTCTGTAAAAGTGGGTTTTCTGTAGATACTGAAGTTTATAATGTTATTCTTCCTGTTGATTTTAAGGTCTAAATAATTTAGTGTATGATGTTCTTCTTTTTCAAATGTAAAAGAAAGGTTATTGTGTATATTGTTGAATTCTGTGACTATTTCTTCGATAGAGTTTTCTTTGCATATTAAAATGATGTCATCAACATATCTCAAATATACTTTAATGTTGTATTTCTTGATTAATTTTTCTATTTGATGTTCTTCAAGATTTTGGAGAAATATTTCTGCTATTGTACCTGAGAGGGGTGATCCCATTGCTAGTCCAGTTTTTTGTATATAGATATCATTATTAAATTTGAAATAGTTTTGTTGTAGTATTGTTGAAGTTAATTTAGTTATTTGCTCTGTAACTAACGGGTTTTCTTTGTTTTGACGTAAGCTATTTTCTATTATATGTATAGTTTCCTGTATTGGTATATTAGTGTAAAGGTTTTTTATGTCTAATGACATGAGTATTTCGTCGTTATTAAGTGTTATGTGCTTGATTTTGTTAACTAAATCAATTGAATTTTGTATAGTATATTTGTTTTTAATCTTCAGTTTTTGTTTAAGTATTTTGTTTATTGTTTTTGATATTTTGTATGACGGAGCGTTCCTGAAATTCACTACTGGTCTGATAGGTTGATTGTTTTTATGAGTCTTGATTTGTGCTCTAAGTGTCGGCGGCTTGGGGTTCATAAGGGTATTGTTGTTAATATCTCTTTGATTTAATATTAATTCAGATTTCTTCATTATTTTTTTCAAGGACTGTTGAAATGTTGAATGCATTCCGCATATTAATTACTAGGATAACGTTTGGAAATTTGCCATCAACATTTTAATATTACAAGAAGACAGAAGATAAAGCTTCACCAGTTACAACAGTACGAAAAATCCACAAGAAAGGAAGAAAGAATAAAGAAGAAAAGAGTAAAGAAGAATCTCAACAAATAGGACATTTTAACAATATGCTTATTACTGTAAGTACACGGCTTATACAAGTGCACTGAAACATTAAGAAATTTGTTTGTTTACACGAAAGGACACAAACCTAACTAGTTATTTTATATCAACCAACATAACTGTTTTAACACAGTTATCTAGACTGTTTACGTGTGCACAAATACACAAGATACTTTATATTCTGGTTATAACACACAAAGACGCTACTTATATTCAAGTGAAATAATTTTGACTAAAATGTACGTTCTTTAAACTTATATTTTTTAATCAAACATTTCTATGTGTTTTTTTTTATATTTTTAATTGTAACAGACAAAGATAAATTTTAATTAAATTGCAATATATTAACGAACAATATTGTTCATACAACTGTAAATAATTTTTAATTTTAAAAAAAGTAAGACATAATATCTGATTTCTCATGTGATTCTTTTATATACATCGTATTGTTCTATCAATTATTCATAGTAATTTTATGAACATACAAATAAACACTGTGATTCTGTACGAATGTTTTTGGCATTTTCCTACGTAACATCCTAGCCTAAATGTAATGAGGGTATAAGGTGGTTTGAAATATTTTTTAACAAATACATACCCCTCATTGGAATAATGAAGTTTATCAATTCTAAAAAGAAATATGCTCTGGGAATTTTCTGCTACTTAGCTAAAGCGTTTGACTGTATAAATCATGAAATATTACTTCGAAAATTGGTTCATTATGGGTTCGATAATTTAACACTTAAGTGGTTCAAATCATATCTTTCTGATAGAACTCAAAAGGTAATAATAAATGGAAATTAAACTAACTTAGGGGTTGTTAAGAATGGGGTACCTCAGGGATCAATACTAGGACCTTTGCTCTTTTTAATTTTCATTAATGACTTGCCCTATAACTCAAGTGACGAATCAAAGGTATTGCTCTTCGCAGATGATACTAGTGTACTTGTAACAGGAACGTCACAAGAACATTTATCAAGAATAGCTACAAAGGCTTTTCATGAGTTAAACACATGGTTTCTAGCTAATAAAATGACACTTAATATTGATAAGAACCATTTTATACAATTTAGGACAAAAAAGAGATATATCTCAAATCTTGAAATTAATTATGAAAAACAAATCATACAAGAATTTAGCATTGTAAAATTTATAGGACTGCAAATTGACCAAAATCTTGACTGGAAAGGACACATAGAAATGATAAGTCCAAAATTGAAATCAGCGTGTTTTGCTTTAAGAACTTTGAATAATATATTAAAACAGGATGCATTACAGGATGCATTGAAAGCAACACCTTATTCTCAGACGCACAGTTTGGTTTCAGGGCTAATATGTCAACACTATCAGCAGTTGAACAATTGGTATCCACTATAATCTCCGGATTCGAGGATCATAATAGTACCTCTGCCACCTTGTGCGACCTATCAAAGGCCTTCGATTGTGTATCTCACAAAACTATTATATCTAAATTAAGATATTATGGCGTAAATAATGTAGAACTGGATTTGTTTGAATCTTACTTATCTGACCGATATCAAGTTGTGTGTATAAATGGTATATATTCAAATACTCTTCAAGTTGACAGTGGTGTGCCCCAGGGATCGGTTCTGGGCCCATTTATGTTTTTAGTGATGATTAACGATCTTTCTTATAATATTTCATGCCAGTCTGTTTTATTTGCAGATGATACTACTTTATATAACACTTGCCGGGATGTAAATGTTCTAAGACTTGTAATGAATAACTCATTTAGTGAGGTTACAAGTTGGTTTGAAGCCAATGGCCTTAGCTTGAACGCTGGGAAAACCCAACATATTTTGTTTACACTGCAACAGCTGACTTGTGACGACTTCCAACCTAATGTGAAACTATTAGGTATTGTGATTGACTCGAAACTGAAATGGAATGCCCATACTGACTCTCTTTGCACACGTTTGGCCAGGGTACTGTACTTGCTGAGACATTTGAAACATCTAGTACCTAAGGAATTCCTTAGAAATGCGTATTATGCTTTCTTTAATAGTGTAATAAACTATGGTATCCTTGTATGGGGCAACTCCTCCAGTGTGGACAGAGTTCTCAAGTTGCAAAAGCAGGCCATCCGCATCATGACAGGTTCATCATACGATGCTCATTGCAAGCCTTTGTTTACATCAGAAAGAATCCTGACAGTAGTTAACTTATATATATACCAAAGCCTAGTTAAAATTAAGTCTAACGTAAATGAATATAATTTGAGATCTGACTACTATGACTATAATACAAGACATAACCATCGTCTTGATGAACCTGCCGCCAGACTGACAGTAACAACACGAAATTTCCCTGCAATGGCTGTAATGTTATTCAATAGGTTACCCCCATATGCATCTGGTCTGCCTATTTCAAGATTTAAAAGACGTTTGCACCAATGGTTAGCAAGAAATCCATTTTATAATACTAATGAATTTTTAGATGCATCTGCAAATATGTATATGTAATTTTTAATGTTATTGACTCTGTCCATACATCATCCATGATGTTTACGACATTAAACTTTATTATTTATTATTATTATTATTATTATTATGGTATATTTTGCATATTTTCACTCGGTAATGAGGTACGGGATCATATTCTGGGGCAACTCTTTCCATAGGGAGAAAATATTTAGATTCCAAAAACGGGCAATAAGAATAATATGGGGAAAGAAAAAAAAAAAAACTTGTAAACCACTATTTGAAAAATTAAAAGTCCTCACTCTTACTGGGGAATATATATATACTCTGTTATGTGTTATGTAGTGGATAATATTGATAAATTTCAAACTATTTTTAGTGTACATGGACGTACTACCCGAAATATGAATGATCTACACAGACCAAATAACTCGTTAAAACTCTTTCAGAAGGGTGCTTATTATTCTGCAGTACAGATATATAACAAGCTTCCAAACAACATTAAATTATTATGTATTCAGAGAAAAAGCAAACCTTTCAAAACATCTGTCAAGAAATTTTTAATAACTCACACCTTCTACAATTTGGAGGAATATTTCCAGCATGGATAAATTTGGCAGCTGACAGTTACAGTAAATTTTTGTTATAACATGCATGTATTTTATGATCTGGCGTGTTCTATATCCTTGAGCCCTGCTCAACACAGGATCTACAGGATGAGATATCTACATCAACACATCTACAAGACAAGAGCTCGGTGCAGATATTACATTAGGAAAGATTGTTCCTCTCATGAGTAAACAGATTTATTTTGAGAAAACTTCTTGGCACGTATATCACATGAGAACGGTTTCTCTCCAGTGTGAATAAACAGATGCGTTTGGAGGTTCCCACTTTAGGAAAATTTCTTGGCACTTACATCACATCAGAATGGCTTTTCTCCAGTGTGAGTAATCATGTGTCTTTTAAAGGTCCCTCTTTCTGAAAACTTCTTGGAACATATATCACATAGGGAATGACTTCTATCCAGTGTGAGTAAGCAGATGTGTTTTGAGACGTGAACTTTGGGAAAATTTCTTGGCACATCTATCACATGAGAACGGCTTCTCTCCAGTGTGAGTAAGTAGATGTTTTTTAAGGTCTGCACTTCGGGAAAATTTCTTGGCACATATATCGCAAGAGAATGGCTTATCTCCAGTGTGAGTAACCAGATGCATTTTGAGGTTACCACTTACTGAAAAATTCTTCGCACATATATCACATGTAAATGGCTTCTCTCCAGCGTGCGAAAGCAGATGTGTTTTGAGACTGCAACTTCTTGAAAATTTCTTGGCACATACTTCGCATGAGAATGGCTTCTCTCCAGCATGAGTAAGCAGATGTGTTGTAAGGTAAATTTTCTTGCAAAATTTCTTGGCACATGTATCACATGAGAACGGCTTCTCTCCAGTATGAGTAAGCAAATGTGATTTGAGATTTGAACTTCGGGAAAATTTCTTGGCACATCTATCACATGAGAACGGCTTCTCTCCAGTGTGAGTCAGCAGATGTCTTCTGAGATCCCCTTTTTCGTAAAATTTCTTGGCACATATATCACATGAGAATGGCTTATCTCCAATGTGAGTAAAGAAATGTGATTTGAGTTGCCCTTTTCGTGAAAATTTCTTGGCACACATGTCACATGAAAATTGCTTTTGTCCAATGTGAGTAAGAAGATGTTTATCGAGAGTCTCACTTTGTGAAAATTTCTTGGCACATATACCACACGAGAGGATATATTTAACACTAGAGGTGAGGTATTTAGGCCTACTACTTCTAGCAGACGATGTGCTTGTACATACAGCAGTTGAGTGTGACTGCATTAGCTGATCTTCATTATCTCCTTGAGAAACTCCAGGACTATGCTCTAAACCCCATGCTGTAGAATCGTTGTTGTCTGTATTCTCACACTTGATGAGCTGTGTCTGTATTGTGTCAATAGTGATTGGCACAGGCTCAGTCTTAAGAATCTCTTCCTTAATTTCAATCTTAATACACTCAGATTTGACGACAGGTTCCATTCTGTGTCGTTCTCAACACGGTCTTCTGGTACTGTGTTGAAATTAAATTCCATTTGTACTATCAGCGGGGCAGTGACTACTACAAACGCTTCTCGACTCCATTGCGCAGTAGCGGCTCGTAGTGGGGGTGCTATTCTATGAAAGGTTTGAAGTCTTTGTTTTATAATGTTGTGTAAAAGGAAGCAAACATGTATAGAGATGAAAAGTATTCAGAAACTTCATAAAAACCTGAAAGAACAAAATTTAAACATTTTTTACCTACTTTAACCTAAATTGTTACAGTTCTAGCTCGATCTATTCATTTAAAAATGAAATCAATTCTTTTTTTAAGGTAAATAAATTTCTTCTCGATCCCAGGAAGACAACTGAGGAAATTGAAAGCACTGCAGGCGAATTCATAGTGCTTCTTCGAAAAGTTTTTATTCGTTTCAATGTTGAAAAGCAGCGTTTTACCTCTGATGTAGTCATGGGAACTGACAAGAGGATTTTTACCAGTTTCGTAATTTCCCTAAAAGCTTAAAAATATTACAAACAAATGGGAATCAAAATGTACAATTAATTACAAAAACTTAAAATTTAAAAACTAACATTTGACTGACCGCCGGCGTGGTCTTCTGGTTAACGTCGCTGACTACACATGTCGGCCTGGGTTCGATCCCCGGTATCTTCTCGGATTTTTCTGAGGTAGGGAAGTCTGGGACGGGATGCACTCAGCCTCATGATGAAAACTGAGGAGCTACTTGGTAGAGAAGTAGCGGCTCCGGTCATGGAAACCACCATTAATACTGAACGCATGCCACCAATCCTGCCTATGGAAGATGACGCACCGGTCGGGTGGTAGGCCTTGTCCCTTCAGGGATGTAGCGCCACGGAATTAACATTTGGCTGGTAAAACATCTTTGTTTATTAAGTCAGTGATTTTGACAATGTAATTGTTAAATTGAGATAAGTTTTTAAAACTGAAATGTTGGGGGGATTATGTATAAAAACTTTTTTTAAAATTTTGATTTGTAAAAAAAAAAGGAAACTTGTAAATGTATGTTTTATAAGTGACTATGCCTAAAACTGATGCTTTTATAGAACCTAAAACAGCATATTTTTACATTAGAGCCTAATATTGCCTTTTTGCTTGTTTTTCTTCTAAAGTTCAAAATAAGTTATTTTTTGTTGTAAATTTTGGCATGTATTTTCAGTTCGTAATAAATTTTTTCTCCCGACTCCCACATACAGTTTAAAAAAAGCAGTTCTCTGAATCACCGAGGGATACAAGGGGTTGAACATGCTAGCTTGCGTAGCTTTTGGGTGCAGGGATTAGGTTTTCACTGTTATGGTAGTAATATAGGCCCTAGTAATAGGTCTATATAATTCTGTTTACCATAGGCACCTGTGTTTTGTCATGATTGTTGATTAATGATGACTTCAATAAATATAATATTCTGCAATGCAATTGAAATATTCCGAAAATTGGCAACTTAATGATTTTTTAAGAGAATATGTTACGACTTTTAGAATCTATGTTTCAATTTTTAGAGCCTATTTTAGGTACCTAAAACAGTATTTTTAGCGACCTAAAAGTCCGAAGTCTAGTTATAATAATGTTTTACGATACAAGAGGTAAAAGCGAGATTTCATTCTGCGTTTCGCAACCCTGCCAACTTTGAACTCGAGTGTTATATGCTATTTCTTTTACACATGTCAATATTCATAGACAAATAACAAACTAAATATGAAATACATTATTTTGACATACTTCGTATCTGTGAAGCTTAGCTCGGCTGCGATCGTCATTTCTTAATAGCGTCAATGATTTGTTGTATTGTTTGGATTTACAACAATTTTCCGTGTAGGGAGAATTTGTGAAGCAGGGAATCAAAGTTGGTAACTCTGGTGTGTTGTAATTTTATACGACTCATGCCCGGTTTCTATAAACTCGCGAAATACCTACGAGTAAATAATTATCCAATGGACAAGTTAGTTCCAGAGTTGCCCACCAGAGCACTAACGATATAATGAGGTATATAAATAATTACCTTGCCGGGCATTGAACCGTGGACCTCTAGAAACGTAATCCAGCTACGAAGAGTCAATGAGGATAGGTAATAATAACCTTGGCAGACCGGGTGGCGCCTCGTCATCAAATTAAAAACCGACGTTTCGACCCTCATGTCGTGGCCTTCTTCTGGCTAGACTGAGCTGTAATGCTATGTCCCTCGTTTTATATGCTGATTAATTTGTTCTAGTAAATAGGCTATTATAAAAGCCATTAAGCGGAAATTGATTAAACTTTTAGCCATGAAATGTGTTATGTAAAAACTTGTTTTATTCCCCTGTAGTGATAAACTAAGGGGGTGCGCCGTAGTGTAGTGGTTGAGGCGCTGCGCTGCAAACCGGAAGGTCGCGGTTTCGATTCCCGATGAGGTCACTGAGATTTTTCAATTGGCTTAATCCTTCTGGTGGCACTATGACCCTGGGGTCAACTCAGCCTCCAAGAGAATTGAGTGCCAGGAGCAATTCTGGGGGTAAAGGCGGCCGGTGCGTAAGGCTGGATTTGATAATTCTGTGTAAGAAGGGATTAAGTATACTCAATAACATTTAATTTTTGGCATTTAAAATCAAAATTTTTGAAAATCCTTTCTTAGTGAGCACCTACATTATGAAACGAAGGTACTGTCAAAATTCCAAGTCTCTACCTGTAATAGTCGATTCTCTGTCAGTCAGGACAAAGCCTTTTATATATATATATATGCCAAAAATTTAACATTTTTCAAATTGTCAATTAATCAGATGTGATAAAGAAAAACGAAATGCATTTTCGAATTCAGCACAGCTAAGTTAATCAAACACCTATTTTCGTTTTTAGCACAGAAATTTTTGTCTTTTTTTGCAGGCTAGTGTAATTTATTAAGAAATAACAGATATTGTATGTTTGAAATAAACAGGCCCTGGATTCTAATGACATGTCATCTTTTTATTGGTGCTGCATAGACATTGCCAACTTGTGGATAAATCCTAATCATGGTCTCTAGGTTATAGAAATATATTTTTATTAGGTCATTTTTGGTCACTTTATGCAATTTTATATTTTTAGGGCATTTATTTCAATTTTACGTCATTATTTTGTCATTTTCGTGCCATTTGCTTCCTTATTTAGTGTATACATTGAGTGTATTAACTTTTTTTCGTCACTAGCGGTGCTGAAGTGTTGTTTGTTTAATGCAAAATGGAAAAATTCGGCGTTAAGTGTTGTCATGTCTCAGTCGGAAATGAGAATCAAAGAAACGCCAAAATGTTGTATTATATTACAATTGTTATTAGATTGACTTGGCACCAGAGTCTGCCACCTGCTTGGATTTGAGAGTGCAAAGTACTGTTTACCCTCAATTAAACAACATTGTAATCCGGTAGACCACAAAAGAAAATGCCGAATTTTGACTCGCCAGTGCCTAAATTTCCGTGAGAAAAGAACATTGACAACTTTAGAACATTCTCTGATGGGTGGCTATAAGCTTGTTTGTAGAAGCTCTTGTCTTGCCTGGTGAACAACTGAATACGCGCTCTTTCACGGCCTCTTATTCTATAATAAGTACGTGGAGTGAGAAAGATGTATTGTTGGTCATGCTTACAGTTAAGTAATATCTGAGGGGGAATATTCGATAAATTTTGGAAATTATTCCAAACGGCGGGAAGTCCAATAAACGTTTGCAGTCACTTGTTTGTTTCTTCTTTTCTTGTTTGTCCATAGCCTGCGTTTTTAGTCGCAACATTCAAAGAAGGGGCTATAAGGTATTTACAGCAAAATTAGCGTAAAATTGTGTCTTGCGATTCTGTACAAGGATTTGTGAATACTTCTAACTTTTATTTGGGCAGAGGAAGTTATATGACTTTCACATAAGATTTTTTATAATTACGAAGTCATTTTCTTTAAAATTTAGGGTCATCTTAAAGGTCATATTTCAAATAATTTTAGGGCATCAGAATCCGGGCCCTGGTAATAAACAACAAGTTATTTTATTAACACTCCTGGTTGGGTTTTAGTAAAGGCCTTAAGGTCTTATTATTATTATTATTATTATTATTATTATTATTATTATTATTATTATTATTAAAAACCTAGTCCCTTGCAAAATAACTTCCAACAAAATATTCGATTGGCCAGTACAAATGGAACACCCTGTGGTTTCATCGCGCATTGATTTCCTCCGTGTAAATACATTTCCTCGTCGCATTCATCAATAATGCGATTAATTCGGAAATTTGATTCTGTCTGGCTGTGTTAATGCAATGATTTCCATCTCCCAGTCAGTCGCTGAACGGCTTCTTCTCAAATTTAACAAGCATGGAACGCCACGCGACAGAAGCGAAACTTGTTTTAATTTTTGGATTCTATCAATTTTCGATTGTTGAACTCTTTAATATTGGATTATTGGACTTTTTAAATTTTGGATTTTGCATTTGTAAAATTTTTGATCTTTTAATTTTTTAAATTTTACACCTTCGAATTTCTCGTTTAATGAATTTTTAAATTTTCGATTTTTTAATTCTGGATTTTTTTATTTTTAAAATTTTGAATTTTTTAGTTTTTTGAATTGTAAATTTTGTATATTGATTTTTATTTTTGGATTTTTGGGTTTTTTAATTTTGGAATTTTATATATCTGTATCTGTATCCGGTACCCTATGATCCCCAGGTGGGGCGAAGGGGCCTCCAATGGAGGTTTCATTACCTATACTAATTTTGATATGCTTATTTTCCGAGAGAGGGTAGAGGGACAGGTGGTAAGCCCATCGCCTCGCAACCCCCTCTGGAAACTAAGTATTTCTTGGACGTGAAAGGGCCGAGAAATTTTGTCCAGAGGCTCTAATTTAGGCTTGGAGTTCTTTTACGTGCCGTAAAAATTTTATATACATGAACCAAATTTTATTATGTAATTGCTAGGCCCAATAGTTCGGACAAGTTCGTTAATGAGAAAAATTGGCCTAAGGGGGTGGTCGGGGGAGGGGGTTGAAATCTTAAAACATTTATATTTCGGCCCCTATGAAGTATAGAGGGAAACTTTGTTTGAATAAATTACAGTACTCCCTATGGAGTTCACAGTGACACCAACGATTCGGGGGTTTTGGGGGTACGAGTGGCGGTGGGGGGATGGAAATTCGAAACTTTTGAAACTACGTCTTGTGAGATATCGTTGAAAAGCTCTTGATGAGTACTCTACAAATCAATAACTAGTTTCTTGATAGTTCTCATATAAGGCGAGATTTGAATGTTTGAAAAAGTGCTCTTTCCTCTTTTTTGCAGTTATTATTGCGGGTTTGTCATGCCAAGGCTAAAGAAGAAGAGTGCTACGCAGCGACAATAAATTAAACAAAAAGCACTTCGAAATTTACCTCAGCCTGTAGGCTTGCCTAAAGGGATTTTTTAAATTTTGAATGTTTGGATTTTTTAAATTTTGGATAAGCCTAATCATTGAGTTGATTGTTTTCTGTGCAGTCCGTTCCGTCACACCTCACTAATTTCGTGACGATTTTGAGCGTTACACAAGCTCTCGATTTACCCCTACCGCAGCTAAAGATGTTTCACCTCCATAAAACACTATAGGCTATCACGGCCGGAGTCAATATTCAGAACATTGTAGGTCGTGCATGATCTAGTTTTGTTTCCTTTGCAGATATTCTGAGAAGGCCTAATCGCAGAAGGAGATCATCCAGAATGAATGAGACAGCAGTGCAGAACCCTCAGCCTGTCAGTACTAACAATAGATTCTCTGTTTTAGACACTGAAGATGTTGCTGTAGACAAAGAAGAAGCCCAGCCACCCAGACCAGCTACTACATTTAGGACACTAATAAGAGAAAGATTTTAGTTTTGTTGGTATTAAAATATCATGTGCAAACAAAAGAGAGCTCTATCTAAAATAGAGACCCAGTAACAACCAAACTCATAAGGAATACTATAAAAAGTATTGCAACTTACTGAAGAAAGTAATCAAAGAAGCAAAAAGTAGGCATTTTTCACAAGTACTTAATAAATCAAATAATAAAGTTAAGACTGTATGGAATATAATAAAAAACGAAACAGGGAGAACAAAGGGAAACAATGATTGTACATCATTAATATACCAAGACATAAAACTAGATAATTTATCAGACATTGCAAATGCTTATAATAGTCACTTTATAAATATTGCAGAGAAATGTATTCCTA
Source organism: Ectobius pallidus (assembly GCA_964059195.1). Classification (NCBI taxonomy): domain Eukaryota; kingdom Metazoa; phylum Arthropoda; class Insecta; order Blattodea; family Ectobiidae; genus Ectobius; species Ectobius pallidus. The sequence continues at coordinate 2,426,218 of CAXKWD010000002.1, forward strand.
CTAGGAGGTGCCCGTGGCTTCGCCCAGGATAATTCATTTAAAAATTAAAAATAATCAGTATAATAATTATTAAAGCATTATATTTATTAACACTTGCACGCGAATCATTCATAAACTAAGCCATTAATAATATTAATGAAACAGCTAAAAATTCCGGCTTCAGAGTACATTCTACGATTAGAAAGCGCCCCCTGGGAAAACTATATCAGAATCGATTATGCAGTTCCAAAGAACCTGTGAACACATAATACGTATTGTTTCTCAACTGTTTATTGACATGAATATGATGTGAATTTTATTTAATCAATTCAGTGTAATTTTCAGAAATTATAGGCCTATAATGTTTCAAGAGAAGGAATGATTTGTTTGGATTATTATTATCAGTGATATTTCAAGAGTTAAACCATCAATATTTTACTGCTGGTGCCCCCGGCTTTGCCCGCCATTATTCATTGACTCCAGGATTTTTAAGAAATTTACACTGGTAGATTATTAAAAATGTTTGTGGTTCAGAGCTATGAAAATTGTAAGTAAAAATAAAATTAGAATATTTGTTCATTGTGTTCATTTCACTTAGGCCTTATATAATAAAGAAACGGTTTTCCTAATTTTGTAGTCGTCATGAAAGTTTACACTGTGAGAGACAAACATCGCCGAGTATACCCGAAGTGGGCGAGCGAGCAAGCACGCTATTTAGGGCCGTTGAATTGTATAAAAGTAGATTCCTATAAACAATATTAGCATTAAGGCAGTAGACCTACTGACAAAATCTACAGTTTGGAACCATAGATTTCAATTGAACCTGACTTCCCACATAAAAATTGAAAATATAATCAAGTCTCTCAAAAGTAAAAGCTCGTCTGGATGGGATGAGTAATAAGTTATTAAAAAGCTGCTCATCGGAACCGAGTAAACCTCTTAGTCATATATGCAATTGTTCATTAGAAAAGGAATATTTCCAGAAAGACTGAAGCATGCTATTGTTATGCCCCTCTTTAAAAAAGGTGACAAAAATCTACCATCAAATTACAGACCTATATCGCTCTTAACCTCATTTTCAAAAGTTTTTGAAAAAGTCATGCACAACCACATAATATGCTATCTTAATTTGTATGACATTCTAACTACATCTCAGTTTGGATTTAGAAGTGGCATGTCCACTGAGAATGCTACATTTAAACTTACTACAGAAATACTGGAAGCGTTAGATAAAAAGAAATATGCTCTGGGAATTTTCTGCGACTTAGCTAAAGCGTTTGACTGTATAAATCATGAAATATTACTTCGAAAATTGCATCATTATGGGTTCGATAATTTAACACTTAAGTGGTTCAAATCATATCTTTCTGATAGAACTCAAAAGGTAATAATAAATGGAAATGAATCTAACTTAGGGGTTGTTAAGAATGGGGTACCTCAGGGATCAATACTAGGACCTTTGCTCTTTTTAATTTTCATTAATGACTAGCCCTATAACTCAAGTGATGAATCAAAGGTATTGCTGTTCGCAGATGATACTAGTGTACTTGTAACAGGAACATCACAAGAACATTTATCAAGAATAGCTATAAAGGCTTTTCATGAGTTAAACACATGGTTTCTAACTAATAAAAAGACACTTAATATTGATAAGAACCATTTTATACAATTTAGGACAAAAAAGAGATGTATCTCAAATCTTGAAATTAATTATGAAAAACAAATCATACAAGAATTTAGCATTGTAAAATTTATAGGACTGCAAATTGACCAAAATCTTGACTGGAAAGGACACATAGAAATGATAAGTCCAAAATTGAGTTCAGCGTGCTTTGCTTTAAGAATTTTGAATAATATATTAAAACAGGATGCATTACTTATGGTATATTGTGCATATTTTCACTCGGTAATGAGGCACGGGATCATATTCTGGGGCAACTCTTCTCATAGGGAGAAAATATTTGGATTACAAAAACAGGCAATAAGAATAATATGGGGAAAGAAAAAAAAGGGAAACTTGTAAACCGCTATTTGAAAAATTAAAAGTCCTCACTCTTACAGGGGAGTATATATGCTCTGTTATGTGTTATGTAGTGAATAATATTGATAAATTTCAAACTAATTTTAGTGTACACGGACGTACTACCAGAAACATGAATGATCTACACAGACCAAATAACTCGTTAAAACTCTTTCAGAAGGGTGCGTATTATTCTGCAGTACAGATATATAACAAGCTTCCAAACAACATTAAATTATTATGTATTCAAAGAAAGATCAAACCTTTCAAAACAGCTGTCAAGAAATTTTTAATAACTCACACCTTCTACAATTTGGAGGAATATTTCCAGCATGGATAAATTTGGCAGCTGACAGTTACAGTAAATTTTTGTTATAACATGCATGTATTTTATGATCTGGCGTGTTCTATATCCTTGAGCCCTGCTCAACACAGGATCTACAGGATGAGATATCTACATCTACAAATCTACAAGACAACAGGTCGGTGCACATATTACATTAGGAAAGATTGTTCCTCTCATGAGTAAACAGATGTATTTTGAGAAAACTTCTTGGCACGTATTTGACATGAGAACGGTTTCTCTCCAGTGTGAATAAACAGATGCGTTTTGAGGTTCCCACTTTAGGAAAATTTCTTGGCACTTACATCACATCAGAATGGCTTTTCTCCAGTGTGAGTAATCATGTGTCTTTTAAAGGTCCCTCTTTCTGAAAACTTCTTGGAATATATATCACATAGGGAATGACTTCTATCCAGTGTGAGTAAGCAGATGTGTTTTGAGACGTGAACTTTGGGAAAATTTCTTGGCACATATGTCACATGAGTATGGTTTCTCTCCAGTATGAGTAAGCAAATGTGATTTGAGATTTGAACTTCGGGAAAATTTCTTGGAACATCTATCACATGACAACGGCTTCTCTCCAGTGTGAGTAAGCAGATGTTTTTTAAGGTCTGCACTTCGGGAAAATTTCTTGGCACATATATCGCAAGAGAATGGCTTATCTCCAGTGTGAGTAACCAGATGCTTTTTGAGGTGCCCACTTTGTGAAAAATTCTTCGCACATATATCACATGTAAATGGCTTCTCTCCAGCGTGCGAAAGCAGATGAGTTTTGAGACTCCAGCTTCTTGAAAATGTCTTGGCACATACATCGCATGAGAACGGCTTCTCTCCAGTATGAGTAAGCAAATGTGATTTGAGGTGCCCACTTTGTGAAAATTTCTTGGCACATATATCACATGAGAATAGTTTCTCTCCAGTGTGAGAAAGCAGATGTAATTTGAGGTGCCCACTTTGTGAAAATTTCTTGGCACATAAATCACATGAGAATGGCTTATATCCAATGTGAGTAAGGAAATGAGATTTGAGTTGTCCTTTTCGTGAAAATTTCTTGGCACACATATCACATGAAAATTGCTTTTGTCCAATGTGAGTAAGAAGATGTTTATCGAGAGTCTCACTTTGTGAAAATTTCTTGGCACATATACCACACGAGAGGATATATTTAACACTAGAGGTGAGGTATTTAGGCCTACTACTTCTAGCAGACGATGTGCTTCCTTGAGAAACTCCAGGACTTTGCTCTAAGCTGTGGATTAAATCCCATGCTGTAGAATCGCTGTCTGTATTCTCACACTTGATGAGCTGTGTCTGTATTGTGTCAAATGTGATTGGCACAGGCTCATTCTTAAGAATCTCTTCCTTAATTTCAATCTTAATACACTCAGATTTGACTACAGGCTCCATTCTGTGTCGTTCTCAACACGGTCTTCTGGTACTGTGTTGAAATTAAATTCCATTTGTACTATCAGCGGGGCAGTGACTACTACAAACGCTTCTCGACTCCATTGCGCAGTCGCGGCTCGTAGTGGGGGTGCTGTTCTATGAAAGGTTTTAAGTCTTTGTTTTATAATGTTGTGTAAAAGGGAACAAACATGTATAGAAATGAAAAGTATTCAGAAACTTCATAAAAACTTGAAAGAACAAAATTTAAACATTTTTTACTTACTTTAACCTAAATTGTTACAGTTCTAGCTCGATCTATTCATTTAAAAATGAAATTCTTTTTTTAATTTTCGCGAAAAGGTCAATAAATTTCTCCTCGATCCCTGGAAGACAACTGAGGAAATTGAAAGCACTGCAGGCGAATTCATAGTGCTTCTTAGAAAAGTTTTTATTCTTTTCAATGTTGAAAAGCAGCGTTTTACCTCTGATGTAGTCATGGGAACTGACAAGAGATTTTTACCAGTTTCGTAATTTCCCTAAAAGCTTAAAAATATTACAATTAAATGGGAATCAAAATTTTACAATTTGCCAACAAAAATTCAAAATTTAAAAATTAACTTTTGGCTGACCGCCGGCGTGGTCTTGTGGTGAACGTCACTGACAAAACATGTCTGCCCGGGTTCGATCCCCAGTATATCCTCAGATTTTCTGAGGTAGGGAAGTCTGGGACGGGGTGCACTCAGCCTTATGATGAAAACTGATGAGCTACTTGATAGAGAAGTAGCGAGTAGCGGATCCGGTCATGGAAACCACCATTAACGGTGAACGGATGCCACTAATCCTGCCCATGGTAGATGACGCAGCGGTCGGGTGGTAGGCTGTCCCTTCAGGGATGTAGCACCACGGAATTAACATTTGGCTGGTAAAACATCTTTTTTTATTAAGTCAGTGATTTTGACAATGTAATTGTTAAATTGTGATAAGTTGTAAGCCTTAGTTTTTATAACTGAAATATTGGGGGATTAGCCTATGTATAAAAACTTTTTTTTTCAAAATTTTGATTTGAAAAAAAAAACCTTGTAAATGCATGTTTCATACATGACTATGCCTAAAACTGATGCTTTTACAGGACCTAAAACAGCCTATTTTTACATTAGAGCCTAATATTGTCTTTTTGCTTGTTTTTCTTCTAAAGTTCAAAACAAGTTATTTTTTGTTAAAAATCCTAGCATTTATTTTCAGTTCGTACTAAATTTTTAGCTCGGAATGTGCAGTTCATGACACATTTATGACGTGGTTAAACCGTAAGGAATGTTTCGTCTTCAGTAGAAAAATCCCTTGGGATTCCCAAGAAAATATAGCGTTTTTCTCCCGACTCCCACATCCAGTTAAAAAAAAAATAAGGAAAAAAAAACCAGTTCTCTGAATCACCGAGGGATACAAGGGGTTGAACATGCTAGCTTGCGTAGCTTTTGGTAGTAGAACAGGCCCTAGTAGTAGGTCTACATAAATATTTTTACCATAGGCATATACCTGTGTTTTGTCATGATTATAGATTAATGGTAACTTCAATAAATATAATATTCTGCAATGCAATTGAAATATTGAGAAAATTGGCAACTTAACGATTTTTTAAGAGAATAATTATGTTATGACTTTTAGAACCTATTTTTCAATTTTTAGAACCTATTTTAAGTACCTAAAACAGTATTATTAGCGACCTAAAAGTCCGAAGTCTAGTTATAATAACTTTTACGATACAAGAGGTAAAAGCGAGATTTTATTCTGCGTTTCGCAACCCTGCCTACTTTGATCTCGAGTGTTATATGCTATTTCTTTTACACACGTTAATATTCATAGACAAATAACAAACTAAATATGAATTACATTATTTTCACATATTTCGTATCTGTGAAGCTTAGCTCGGCTGCGATCGTCATTTCTTAATAGCGTCAATGATTTGTTGTATTGTTTGGATTTACAACAATTTTCCGTGTAGGGAGAATTTGTGAAGCAGGGAATCAAAGTTGGTAACTCTGGTGTGTTGTAATTTTATACGACTCATGCCCGGTTTCTATAAACTCGCGAAATACCTACGAGTAAATAATTATCCGATGGACAAGTTAGTTCCAGAGTTGCCCACCAGAGCACTAACGATATAATGAGGTATATAAATAAATACCTTGACGGGCATTGAACCGTGGACCTCTAGAAACGTAATCCAGCTAAGAAGAGTCAATGAGGATAGGTAATAATAACCTTGGCAGACCGGGTGGCGCCTCGTCATCAAATTAAAAACCGACGTTTCGACCCTCATGTCGTGGCCTTCTTCTGGCTAGACTGAGCTGTAATGCTATGTCCCTCGTTTTATATGCTGATTAATTTGTTCTAGTAAATAGGCTATTATAAAAGCCATTAAGCGGAAATTGATTAAACTTTTAGCCATGAAATGTGTTATGTAAAAAGTGTTTTATTCCCCTGTAGTAATAAACTAAGGGGGTGCGCCGTAGCGTAGTGGTTGAGGCGCTGAGCTACAAACCGGAGGGTGGGTTTCGATTCCAGATGAGGTCACTGAGATTTTTCAATTCGCTTTATCCTTCCGGTGGCACTATAACCCTGGGGTCGACTCAGCCTCTAACAGAAATGAGTACCAGGAGCAATTCTGGGGGTAAAGGCGGCCGGTGCGTAAGGCTGGATTTGATAATTCTGTGTAAGAAGGGATTAAGTATACTCAATAACATTTAATTTTTGGCATTTAAAATCAAAATTTTTGAAAATCCTTTCTTAGTGAGCACCTACATTATGAAACGAAGGTACTGTCAAAATTCCAAGTCTCTACCTGTAATAGTCGATTCTCTGTCAGTCAGGACAAAGCCTTTTATATATATATATATATATATGCCAAAAATTTAACATTTTTCAAATTGTCAATTAATCAGATGTGATAAAGAAAAACGAAATGCATTTTCGAATTCAGCACAGCTAAGTTAATCAAACACCTATTTTCGTTTTTAGCACAGAAATTTTTGTCTTTTTTTGCAGGCTAGTGTAATTTATTAAGAAATAACAGATATTGTATGTTTGAAATAAACAGGCCCTGGATTCTAATGACATGTCATCTTTTTATTGGTGCTGCATAGACATTGCCAACTTGTGGATAAATCCTAATCATGGCCTCTAGGTTATAGAAATATATTTTTATTAGGTCATTTTTGGTCACTTTATGCAATTTTATATTTTTAGGGCATTTATTTCAATTTTACGTCATTATTTTGTCATTTTCGTGCCATTTGCTTCCTTATTTAGTGTATACATTGAGTGTATTAACTTTTTTTCGTCACTAGCGGTGCTGAAGTGTTGTTTGTTTAATGCAAAATGGAAAAATTCGGCGTTAAGTGTTGTCATGTCTCAGTCGGAAATGAGAATCAAAGAAACGCCAAAATGTTGTATTATATTACAATTGTTATTAGATTGACTTGGCACCAGAGTCTGCCACCTGCTTGGATTTGAGAGTGCAAAGTACTGTTTACCCTCAATTAAACAACAATTGTAATCCGGTAGACCACAAAAGAAAATGTCGAATTTTGACTCGCCAGTGCCTAAATTTCCGTGAGAAAAGAACATTGACAACTTTAGAACATTCTCTGATGGGTGGCTATAAGCTTGTTTGTAGAAGCTCTTGTTTTGCCTGGTGAACAACTGAATACGCGCTCTTTCACGGCCTCTTATTCTATAATAAGTACGTGGAGTGAGAAAGATGTATTGTTGGTCATGCTTACAGTTAAGTAATATCTGAGGGGGAATATTCGATAAATTTTGGAAATTATTCCAAACGGCGGGAAGTCCAATAAACGTTTGCAGTCACTTGTTTTTTTTCCCCATAGCCTGCGTTTTTAGTCGCAACATTCAAAGAAGGGGCTATAAGGTATTTACAGCAAAATTAGCGTAAAATTGTGTCTTGCGATTCTGTACAAGGATTTGTGAATACTTCTAACTTTTATTTGGGCAGAGGAAGTTATATGACTTTCACATAAGATTTTTTATAATTACGAAGTCATTTTCTTTAAAATTTAGGGTAATCTTAAAGGTCATATTTCAAATAATTTTAGGGCATCAGAATCCGGGCCCTGGTAATAAACAACAAGGTATTTTATTAACACTCCTGGTTGGGTTTTAGTAAAGGCCTTAAGGTCTTATTATTATTATTATTATTATTATTATTATTATTAAAAACCTAGTCCCTTGCAAAATAACTTCCAACAAAATATTCGATTGGCCAGTACAAATGGAACACCCTGTGGTTTCATCGCGCATTGATTTCCTCCGTGTAAATACATTTCCTCGTCGCATTCATCAATAATGCGATTAATTCGGAAATTTGATTCTGTCTGGCTGTGTTAATGCAATGATTTCCATCTCCCGGTCAGTCGCTGAACGGCTTCTTCTCAAATTTAACAAGCATGGAACGCCACGCGACAGAAGCGAAACTTGTTTTAATTTTTGGATTCTATCAATTTTCGATTGTTGAACTCTTTAATATTGGATTATTGGACTTTTTAAATTTTGGATTTTGCATTTGTTAAATTTTTGATCTTTTAATTTTTTAAATTTTACACCTTCGAATTTCTCGTTTAATGAATTTTTAAATTTTCGATTTTTTAATTCTGGAATTTTTTATTTTTAAAATTTTGAATCTTTTAGTTTTTTGAATTGTAAATTTTGTACATTGATTTTTATTTTTGGATTTTTTAATTTTGGAATTTTATATATCTGTATCTGTATCTGGTACCCTATGATCCCCAGGTGGGGCGAAGGGGCCTCCAATGGAGGTTTCATTACCTATACTAATTTTGATATGCTTATTTTCCGAGAGAGGGTAGAGGGACAGGTGGTAAGCCCATCGCCTCGCAACCCCCTCTGGAAACTAAGTATTTCTTGACGTGAAAGGGCCGAGAAATTTTGTCCAGAGGCTCTAATTTAGGCTTGGAGTTCTTTTACGTGCCGTAAAAATTTTATATATATGAACCAAATTTTATTATGTAATTGCTAGGCCCAATAGTTCGGACAAGTTCGTTAATGAGAAAAATTGGCCTAAGGGGGTGGTCGGGGGAGGGGGTTGAAATCTTAAAACATTTATATTTCGGCCCCTATGAAGCATAGAGGGAAACTTTGTTTGAATAAATTACAGTACTCCCTATGGAGTTCACAGTGACACCAACGATTCGGGGGTTTTGGGGGTACGAGTGGCGGTGGGGGGATGGAAATTCGAAACTTTTGAAACTACGTCTTGTGAGGTATCGTTGAAAAGCTCTTGATGAGTACTCTACAAATCAATAACTAGTTTCTTGATAGTTCTCATATAAGGCGAGATTTGAATGTTTGAAAAAGTGCTCTTTCCTCTTTTTTGCAGTTATTATTGCGGGTTTGTCATGCCAAGGCTAAAGAAGAAGAGTGCTACGCAGCGACAATAAATTAAACAAAAAGCACTTCGAAATTTACCTCAGCCTGTAGGCTTGCCTAAAGGGATTTTTTAAATTTGAATGTTTGGATTTTTTAAATTTTGGATAAGCCTAATCATTGAGTTGATTGTTTTCTGTGCAGTCCGTTCCGTCACACCTCACTAATTTCGTGACGATTTTGAGCGTTACACAAGCTCTCGATTTACCCCTACCGCAGCTAAAGATGTTTCACCTCCATAAAACACTATAGGCTATCACGGCCGGAGTCAATATTCAGAACATTGTAGGTCATGCATGATCCAGTTTTCTTTCCTTTGCAGATATTCTGAGAAGGCCTAATCACAGAAGGAGATCATCCAGAATGAATGAGACAGCAGTGCAGAACCCTCAGCCTGTCAGTACTAACAATAGATTCTCTGTTTTAGACACTGAAGATGTTGCTGTAGACAAAGAAGAAGCCCAGCCACCCAGACCAGCTACTACATTTAGGACACTAATAAGAGAAAGATTTTAGTTTTGTTGGTATTAAAATATCATGTGCAAACAAAAGAGAGCTCTATCTAAAATAGAGACCCAGTAACAACCAAACTCATAAGGAATACTATAAAAAGTATTGCAACTTACTGAAGAAAGTAATCAAAGAAGCAAAAAGTAGGCATTTTTCACAAGTACTTAATAAATCAAATAATAAAGTTAAGACTGTATGGAATATAATAAAAAACGAAACAGGGAGAACAAAGGGAAACAATGATTGTACATCATTAATATACCAAGACATAAAACTAGATAATTTATCAGACATTGCAAATGCTTTTAATAGTCACTTTATAAATATTGCAGAGAAATGTATTCCTACTAGGAGGTGCCCGTGGCTTCGCCCAGGATAATTCAATTAAAAATTAAAAATTATCAGTATAATAATTATTAAAGCATTATATTTATTAACACTTGCACGCGAATCATTCATAAACTAAGCCATTAATAATATTAATGAAACAGCTAAAAATTCCGGCTTCAGAGTACATTCTACGATTAGAAAGCGCCCCCTGGGAAAACTATATCAGAATCGATTATGCAGTTCCAAAGAACCTGTGAACACATAATACGTATTGTTTCTCAACTGTTTATTGACATGAATATGATGTGAATTTTATTTAATCAATTCAGTGTAATTTTCAGAAATTATAGGCCTATAATGTTTCAAGAGAAGGAATGATTTGTTTGGATTATTATTATCAGCGATATTTCAAGAGTTAAACCATCAATATTTTACTGCTGGTGCCCCCGGCTTTGCCCGCCATTATTCATTGACTCCAGGATTTTTAAGAAATTTACACTGGTAGATTATTAAAAATGTTTGTGGTTCAGAGCTATGAAAATTGTAAGTAAAAATAAAATTAGAATATTTGTTCATTGTGTTCATTTCACTTAGGCCTTATATAATAAAGAAACGGTTTTCCTAATTTTGTAGTCGTCATGAAAGTTTACACTGTGAGAGACAAACATCGCCGAGTATACCCGAAGTGGGCGAGCGAGCAAGCACGCTATTTAGGGCCGTTGAATTGTATAAAAGTAGATTCCTATAAACAATATTAGCATTAAGGCAGTAGACCTACTGACAAAATCTACAGTTTGGAACCATAGATTTCAATTGAACCTGACTTCCCACATAAAAATTGAAAATATAATCAAGTCTCTCAAAAGTAAAAGCTCGTCTGGATGGGATGAGTAATAAGTTATTAAAAAGCTGCTCATCGGAACCCAGTAAACCTCTTAGTCATATATGCAATTGTTCATTAGAAAAGGAATATTTCCAGAAAGACTGAAGCATGCTATTGTTATGCCCCTCTTTAAAAAAGGTGACAAAAATCTACCATCAAATTACAGACCTATATCGCTCTTAACCTCATTTTCAAAAGTTTTTGAAAAAGTCATGTACAACCACATAATACGCTATATTAATTTGTATGACATTCTAACTTCATCTCAGTTTGGATTTAGAAGTGGCATGTCCACTGAGAATGCTACATTTAAACTTACTACAGAAATACTGGAAGCGTTAGATAAAAAGAAATAAGCTCTGGAAATTTTCTGCGACTTAGCTAAAGCGTTTGACTGTATAAATAATGAAATATTACTTCGAAAATTGCATCATTATGGGTTCGATAATTTAACACTTAAGTGGTTCAAATCATATCTTTCTGATAGAACTCAAAAGGTAATAATAAATGGAAATGAATCTAACTTAGGGGTTGTTAAGAATGGGGTACCTCAGGGATCAATACTAGGACCTTTGCTCTTTTTAATTTTCATTAATGACTTGCCCTATAACTCAAGTGACGAATCAAAGGTATTGCTCTTCCCAGATGATACTAGTGTACTTGTAACAGGAACGTCACAAGAACATTTATCAAGAATAGCTACAAAGGCTTTTCATGAGTTAAACACATGGTTTCTAGCTAATAAAATGACACTTAATATTGATAAGAACCATTTTATACAATTTAGGACAAAAAAGAGATGTATCTCAAATCTTGAAATTAATTATGAAAAACAAATCACACAAGAATTTAGCATTGTAAAATTTATAGGACTGCAAATTGACCAAAATCTTGACTGGAAAGGACACATAGAAATGATAAGTCCAAAATTGAGTTCAGCATGTTTTGCTTTAAGAACTTTGAATAATATATTAAAACAAGATGCATTACTTATGGTATATTTTGCATATTTTCACTCGGTAATGAGGTACGGGATCATATTCTGGGGCAACTCTTTCCATAGGGAGAAAATATTTAGATTCCAAAAACGGGCAATAAGAAAAATATGGGGAAAGAAAAAAAGGGAAACTTGTAAACCGCTATTTGAAAAATTAAAAGTCCTCACTCTTACAGGGGAGTATATATACTCTGTTATGTGTTATGTAGTGAATAATATTGATAAATTTCAAACTATTTTTAGTGTACATGGACGTACTACCCGAAATATGAATGATCTACACAGACCAACTAACTCGATAAAACTCTTTCAGAAGGGTGCTTATTATTCTGCAGTACAGATATATAACAAGCTTCCAAACAACATTAAATTATTATGTATTCAGAGAAAAAGCAAACCTTTCAAAACATCTGTCAAGAAATTTTTAATAACTCACACCTTCTACAATTTGGAGGAATATTTCCAGCTTTGATAAATTTGGCAGTTTCTGTATATTATTGTTATAACATGCATGTATTTTATGATCTGGCGTGTTCTATATCCTTTAGCCCTGCTCAACAGAGGATCTACAGGATGAGATATCTACATCAACACATCTACAAGACAAGAGCTCGGTGCACATATTACATTAGGAAAGATTGTTCCTCTCATGAGTAAACAGATTTATTTTGAGAAAACTTCTTGGCACGTATATCACATGAGAACGGTTTCTCTCCAGTGTGAATAAACAGATGCGTTTGGAGGTTCCCACTTTAGGAAAATTTCTTGGCACTTACATCACATCAGAATGGCTTTTCTCCAGTGTGAGTAATCATGTGTCTTTTAAAGGTCCCTCTTTCTGAAAACTTCTTGGAACATATATCACATAGGGAATGACTTCTATCCAGTGTGAGTAAGCAGATGTGTTTTGAGACTTGAACTTTGGGAAAATTTCTTGGCACATCTATTACATGAGAACGGCTTCTCTCCTGTGTGAGTAAGCAGATGTTTTTTAAGGTCTGCACTACGGGAAAATTTCTTGGCACATATATCGCAAGAGAATGGCTTATCTCCAGTGTGAGTAACCAGATGCTTTTTGAGGTTACCACTTAGTGAAAAATTCTTCGCACATATATCACATGTAAATGGCTTCTCTCCAGCGTGCGAAAGCAGATGTGTTTTGAGACTCCAACTTCTTGAAAATTTCTTGGCACATACATCGCATGAGAATGGCTTCTCTCCAGCATGAGTAAGCAGATGTGATTTGAGATTTGAACTTCGGGAAAATTTCTTGGCACATCTATCACATGAGAACGGCTTCTCTCCAGTGTGAGTAAGCAGATGTTTTTTAAGGTCTGCACTTCGGTAATATTTCTTGGCACATAAATCACATGAGAATGGCTTATCTCCAATGTGAGTAAGGAAATGTGATTTGAGTTGTCCTTTTCGTGAAAATTTCTTGGCACACATATCACATGAAAATTGCTTTTGTCCAATGTGAGTAAGAAGATGTTTATCGAGAGTCTCACTTTGTGCAAAATTCTTGGCACATATACCACACGAGAGGATATATTTAACACTAGAGGTGAGGTATTTAGGCCTACTACTTCTAGCAGACGATGTGCTTGTACATACAGCAGTTGAGTGTGACTGCATTAGCTGATCTTCATTATCTCCTTGAGAAACTCCAGGACTTTGCTCTAAACCCCATGCTGTAGAATCGTTGGTGTCTGTATTCTCACACTTGATGAGCTGTGTCTGTATTGTGTCAAATGTGATTGGCACAGGCTCATTCTTTAGAATCTCTTCCTTAATTTCAATCTTAATACACTCAGATTTGACTACAGGCTCCATTCTGTGTCGTTCTCAACACGGTCTTCTGGTACTGTGTTGAAATTAAATTCCATTTGTACTATCAGCGGGGCAGTGACTACTACAAAAACTCCATTGCGAAGTAGCGGCTCGTAGTAGGGGTGCTGTTCTACGAAAGGTTTTAAGTCTTTGTTTTATAATGTTGTGTAAAAGGAAGCAAACACGTATAGATATGAAAAGTATTCAGAAACTTCATAAAAACCTGAAAGAACAAAATTTAAACATTTTTTACTTACTTTAACCTAAATTGTTACAGTTCTAGCTCGATCTATTCATTTAAAAATTAAATCAATTCTTTTTTTAAGGTAAATAAATTCTCCTCGATCCCTGGAAGACAACTGAGGAAATTGAAAGCGAATTCATAGTGCTTCTTAGAAAAGTTTTTATTATTTTCAATGTTGAAAAGCAGCGTTTTACCTCTGATGTAGTCATGGGAACTGACAAGAGATTTTTACCAGTTTCGTAATTTCCCTAAAAGCTTAAAAATATTACAATTAAATGGGATTCAAAATTTTACAATTTGCCAACAAAAATTCAAAATTTAAAAATTAACTTTTGGCTGACCGCCGGCGTGGTCTTGTGGTGAACGTCACTGACAAAACATGTCTGCCCGGGTTCGATCCCCAGTATAACCTCAGATTTTCTGAGGTAGGGAAGTCTGGGACGGGGTGCACTCAGCTTCATGATGAAAACTGAGGAACTACTTGATAGAGAAGTAGCGAGTTGCGGATCCGGTCCTGGAAACCATCATTAACGTTGAACGGATGCCACTAATCCTGCCTATGGTAGATAACGCAGCGGTCGGGTGGTAGGCTGTCCTTTCAGGGATGTAGCACCACGGAATTAACATTTGGCTGGTAAAACATCTTTATTTATTAAGTCAGTGATTTTGACAATGTAGTTGTTATATTGTGATAAGTTGTAAGCCTTAGTTTTTATAACTGAAATATTGGGGGATTAGCCTATGCACAAAAACTTTTCTTTCAAAATTTTGATTTGCAAAAAAAAAAAAACCTTGTAAATGCATGTTTCATAAGTGACTATGCCTAAAACTGATGCTTTTACAGGACTTAAAACAGCCTATTTTAGAGCCTAATATTGTCTTTTTGCCAGTGGCGGCTATTCAGGGGAAGTAGGTGAAGTAACACTTCACCAGTATTTTCCCTTTACAATACGTATTTTTAAAGTTTTTTTTTTCCATATCACGAATTGGTTTTTACTATAAATGTATCTGTATTTTTGAATTGCCCGCCACGCCACCACCTGGTGGCAAAGCTAGGAGACACTAAGATCCTGAGAGGGCAGCGTGCTTCAAGTCGGCCGTGTGAAGGTGAAATGGTAACCACGCCCTCCGTTGCATGGGTAGTCTGTTCAAATAAAAATTGAGATAGCAAGCAGCAGTTTTCTCGTTTATCCCACGTCTACTAGGTGACGAGAACAGACTACCCATGAAGAAGTCCCCCTTGTTCAGCAGCTCACACTGTTAGCTCGGAGAAAGAGGTGGGCACGTTAGATCTTCCATCGTCTGATGGTCTGACGCCGCCAAATTCGAATGTGTTAATTTCAGAAAAACCAGGATTCCACAACCCCGATTAAGTATTCTGTCGCACTGGGAACACTAAGCGACTTCCTCTACCTCGATCATTAAAAATACTATTTTCTCGTCTCTTATTCCAATTCGGGGAACTCTCACGCGATTTTCCCTACCCTAATTATTATTATTATTATTTATATTATTATCATTATTATTATTATTGTTATTATTATTTTTTATTTTAATTTTTGCTATTTTCTCTCGTCACACAACTCACACAATGTTCGACGAGACGAGAGAAATTAGCAAAAAAATAATTAGGGCAGAGAAAATCGCGTGAGAGTTCCCAGAGATGGATTAAGAGACGAGCAGTTTAGATAGGCCTACTAATAATTTTTAAAAATATTTTAAGTTTGCTGTATGAAATAGTATTTGCAGCACACTTTCGTTTTGAGCCACGAGCCGCTACTGGATGTCTCCAGACTGTTTTAATCTCCCCACCCAAAACCCTTACTTTCCACGCGTAGTGGTGGGGGACTCCGGTGAGTCGCAATATACTATCTTCCCGCTTTTTATATATAGATGGCCACCACAAACTGCACTGTTCTACTGCGTTTTTGCATTTTCCTAATGGAACCATCAGCTCTTAGTTTCTGTCGATAAATTTTGTCTCATATCGATTCGTTTGCGCAATAACTCGAATACGCTTCATCGGATTTTCATAAAACTTGGTATACGAGAGAAGCGTATTGATATTGGACCAAATCGGTTGACCGGTACCAGAGTAATGCTCAATTTAGTGCCTATTTTTATGGTAATATATTAGAAAGAATTTCTGAAATGCAGATCAGTTCTCATGACAACGTATTGTTTTACACTGTTCATATACGGCTTTGGAAGTTTCAATACAGTTAGTTATGACAAATAACACTACCCACATATTTCTTCACACATGGTTATCAAACTTCAGACCATTGTTCTTTAGTTAAGCCCTGCTTAATGAATCGATCTGGAGCTTAATTCGGAAATCAATTAAAAAATAACATATTTTTCTGCATATCATAATTGCAATTAACTTATCACTGATTAAACAAAAAAATTCTAGCATTTTGTTACATCAGTTTAACTGATTTTATTATTGTTAATATTACAATTATAATTATTACCATGTCCACCGCTGTGGCGTAGGGGTTAGCCTGCCCGGGTTCGATTCCTGGTCAGGACCAGTTACCTAGGTGAGGTTTTTTTTCCGGGACTTTCCTCTCCTATGAGACAAATGTCAATTAACTTGGGCCCTTCTGGTCCCCGGATATCATCACCATCCCATCCTCGCCTTGTTCGGAGTGAGTGAGTGAGTGAGTGTGTGTGTGAATGGTGTGTCTCGTCCTGTGTGTTCGTGTTGTCTTGGAGGTGGCCCCGACATTGGGCTGATCACTCATCCAGGGAGGCCCTGCATGTCCTTGTCTGGTCAAAAAAGTATGACTGTCTATGTTGTGATTCATATTTCATTCCTCTCTCGACAGGTCGCAGCCAGGTAAGGGCCAGGCGGCGCGGGCAGCGTAAAGGTCCCTTCATAGAGGTGGAACTATGAAGGAGAAAAAAATTATCTTCATCATCATTATTATAATAAGCAAGTCATTTTCTTTAGCAATGACTTCCTGGCAGCACACTCTAGCCTGTCAAGAAACTTTTCTATTTGAAGGAGTCACTGCCTCTCAGATAACACATAGCAGTAATTTAATTTCAATTCAGTAAGAAAACAGAAACCGTGTGATTAATGATACAGAATGGAGCCTGTACTTAAATCTGAGTGTATTAAGATTGAAATTAAAGAAGAGATTTTTCAAGTACAACCAAAAACTGTAACATTTGACACAATACAGACAGAAGTAATCAAATTTGAAAATACAGACGATTCTACAGCATGCAGCACCATTCTAAAGTGTGAGCCTGTGGCAATTACATTTGACACAATCCAGACCCAGCAAATAAAATGTGAAAACACAGACAAAAAGGAAGTTGGAGTTTCTCAAGGAAATAATGAAGTTCAGCAAATGCAATCACACTCAACTGCTGTACGTACAAGCACATCCTCCGCTAGAAGTAGTAAACAGCTCACCTCTACTAGAGCCAAACATTTCTCATGTGATATATGTGCCAAGAAGTTTTACCAAAAATGGGATCTCAAAAATCATCTCCTTACTCACACTGGAGAGAAGCCGTTCTCTTGTGATATATGTGCCAATAAGTTTTCACAAAGAGCGAGTCTCAAAAATCATCTGCTTACTCACACTGGACACAAGCAATTCTCATGTGATATATGTGCGAAGAAATTTTCACAAAGTGGGTACCTAAAAAAACATCTGCTTACTCACACTGGAGAGAAGCCATTCTCATGTGATATATGTGCCAAGAAATTTTCCAAAAGTGAAAACCACAAAACGCATCTGCTTACTCACTCAGGAGACAAGCCGTTCTCATGTGATATATGTGCCAAGAAGTTTAATCGAAAAGAGCATCTCAAAACACATCTGCTTACTCACACTGGAGATAAGCCATTCTCTTGTGATATATGTGCCAATAAGTTTTCACAAAGAGCGAGTCTCAAAAATCATCTGCTTACTCATACTGGAGAGAAACCATTCTCATGTGATATATGTGCCAAAACGTTTTCCCAAAGAGGGAGTCTCAAAAGACATTTGCTTACTCATGAGAGGAACAATCTTTCCTAATGTAATGTGTGCACTGAGCCTTTGTCCTGTGTGAGGCTATTCAACTAATGCAGACTATCACAGGATGGCTTCGTACTATGAGAGTGATAGAAATAAACATTTGAGAGTTCAAATATTTTTCTTTTTAATAAGAAGCAGACAAACAAAGCCTGCAATTGGTTAGATATGAATGAATTTTGAAATAAGAAGAACTTGGCCATTCCAGTTGTGATGGAATTACAAAGTGAATGTCCTTGTGGATATGTTGACTCATGTGTTGTTGGTATGAATGCTTCTAGGAGTAAATAAATTTGCTGAATTTAAACAATTTTTGGAGGGGAAAAAGTGTTTGTAATATTTCTCATGGAATTTCAAGCATGTTGTGCCGCTGAAATCTTGTCACTCTTTATACTCTATAAGGCATTACTTTTAATTGAAGATTATTGTTTTGGTACTTCCTCATCAGCGATCTTTTCACCATTCTGTTTCTCTTTTGTTTCTTGTTTATATAAATAGTATTAATCATTTTTCGCTTTGGTTTCTTTAATCTTGCTCTCTATAGCTTCCGTTTTATTTTCTTATTAATTAATTTTTCCGGCACACCATCATTGCCCATTGCTTGGAAGGTCAACATCCGTTTGTGTTACCGGTTCAAGGAGTGGAACCAATGGGCCCATAGTCTAGCGTTGCCAGTATGTTTTGAGTTAAGTTGCAGTTATTTCTTCCTGGTGGGTTACTTAAGTTATTTCCTATGACTATGACATTACGTTTTTGGTTCTGAATGAAACATAAAGATGGCAAGCCCACCTCTTCACACAGCACATATCTGTGACTATCTGACGTGTTCTATATCCTTGAGCCTCGCTCAACATAGGATCTACAGAACGAGATATTTATATCTACATCTACATCTATCTGAATATTTAATTTGGCCTTCAGCCTAACATATTGAATCTTACTTGTTCTAAAATATTAATTCAAACCAGCGCTATGTATTACTGTTGAAATTGTTTTTCTTTTTGTATGTCCGATAATATAAATTTCTTCGGCCAGCTTCTTACTGAAATACTTGGATTATTTTCTTTATGTATGGGTCACGGTTCCTCCGTTTTCACAATTGGGTAAATGGGATAATACTGCGCCTGAATGTCAACCATATATATATACCTTCTGAAACTCTGTGAACTCTAAGTATTGATTAAATTTATTTACACATTTTAAACTATAAGAGCTGTACTTAATGTATTTGTCTTATTCGTTTCTCTGCAGCAATATACCTAATGGAATTCCTGACAGATTTCAGATTGATTTTTTATTCATTCATAACCTATAAAGCTGCTTTAAACTTGAAACAAACATGTCAGTGAATCGTAGGCCTATTGCATCATTAATATTATTGCCGTCGCATTTTATTTTTGATGTTTTAACTCTGAGATCTATTTAAAAAAATAACTTTTCTGTGTGGGCCTATCATAATAAATTGCAATTATTACTTATTAAGAAAAACATTCCGGAACCTTGTTATATCAGTTTACCTGATTTTATTATTGATATTATTTGGTAATTATATTATCATTATATTGATTTTTGTTTTTAGTCTTACCATTACTATTATAATTATCATTATTATAATCATTATTTTTTATCATTTTATTATTATTATTATTATTATTATTATTAATAGCTTAAAAGGCCTGGCGTTGCCCAGGTTTATATTTGTAATTTGAAATTAACTTATGAAGGACTTTCTATTTTCATACTCTAGGGCCTTGTATAATATGTAGGCCTACATAGAACTTGAAACGAGGAAGAACGACATATCACTATTCCCTCAGAAATCGCTAGATATAGCTTTTTTATGGCTCACAGAGGATGTTGAATGTTGCATTCCATTGCTTCTACACACCATGCCTGGGAGGGGTTGAAATAAGAAGAAACATAAATACCTATTACGGAAAATTGTATTGTCCTTATGGACGTTTTTATTTCACTTTCATGTTACCATACAACCGTTTCGGAGGTGAAATTAAAAAAAAAAAAATTTCAATGTCACTTTCATACTTTCCTCCCTCAAAACCTGGGACATAATACACTGCGGGCATAGGACTGAAAATGTTCCATCTTATTTTATCTTCTTGCAGATGTTTAGGGCCTATGATAAACATCCTGCACCTATGAGTGACGTATCAGTGGATAGAATTTTTTACCGACTTCTGATAAAACATACTCACTGGCACCACTTAAACTGTCCCTGTAATATGACTGCTTATTCTACATCAAAATGTGAAGTGAGAAAATCATATTTTCTATGTCAAGGGTAGAGAAAGTTATGTGACTGCTTCACATTGTGCTTTATTTTCTTGGATTTCATTCTTCAAAAGTTATTCTCACAAGTAATTTATTAATTACATCGATAGTATCAGAATTTCTTAAAGCCTGGTATTTTGTAGTTCCCAAAGCCCTATGTGAACAGTGTAAACAATACACTGTCTTCATAATTGAATTGCATTTCATTTTTCAGTATAATATTTTCTGAAATTATATAAATTTTCAAGGGAAGGAGTGGTTTGTTTGGATTTTAGTGTTCACCGCGTTACTTCCCGGGCTTAACTGGGTATGTGTGCCAAATTTCGTGCAAATTGGTCAAGAAATGTAGATTTGTGTAGGGGACATACATACACACTTTCGATTTGGCTTAGTTGCAAGACTCACACTTCTTCTTTTTGTTTGTTTGTTTTGTTATGAAAACATGTGACAGCCGAACTCTCAAACTCTGAAAATGTGACACTTCTTTTAACACAATTCGATTTTTTATTCTTTTTTTTATGTAAACAATTGACAGCAGAACTCTCTAACTGTGCCTCTCATTTCACATTTCACATACTTTTTGGTGATTAATTTTTATTAATATAGATTATTGTTATTATTATTATTATTATTATTATTATTATTATGAGCCTACTATTTCAGTTACAATAATAAACGTCGAAAAACACTGAAAAAAAATCATGTAGTTTTGAAATTTTGCAGAGATGTCGAAGGGAGTCTCCTGAACAACATACTAAAAGTCCCCGAAGGTGGGGGGAAGGGGGGCCCGCAGAAGGTCCCTTTTTTAGGTTTTTCGCTTATATCTAAACAATGGTGCATCGTAGAGCAAAAGTTGCTATATACAGAATTCAAGCTGATAAAATTTACTACACATTCCCAATAGTTTTCGAGATATCCGCGAGCGAAAATAAATTTTCGAAAAAAAGCTCTTTCGCCTCGCGCTTTTCGACACACTTTGCATTCTAGCGCTTCAGCCCTTAGCTATATAGCATTGTTCTCATGAAAGACGTTGTAGGAAAATAAATTCGCTTCAAAATGAGTAGTCATTTGTTATTTTTTCTTCAAATATTCAAAAGTTATAACAATTTTAAGTCTCGGTCTAATTTCGAGATTTCGAAAGAAAACCGTACATCGCACTTTCTCTATATTTAAGGGTTATATCTTTGTATATAAGCTGAATATTGTGTATTTACATCATGAAAATTTGTAGATATATCACACAACCATTAAAGTTGAATTTATGAAAAATCCGATCACGGTACAAGCATAGTACATATAAGGGAAAATACATTATATTCCATGCAAGAAAGGAAAAATAGGGCCAAAAAAATGTAGTTTTTAAATTTGGCAGAGATGTGGGGGAAGGTGTCCTAAACAACATAATAAAAGTCCCCATGAATAGGGGGGTGGGGCACTTTTAAATCTCATTTCCCTCATTTTCCCTGAATACACAAAAAAGTATGGGTTCTAGCAAAAAACAGTTTATACACAAAATTAAACTACATAAAAGTTCTTATAAAATTGATCTGAATGATATTTCTGTAGAATTAATAGTTCAGGAAATAGAAGGATATGAAGTATGACATAGTTCTGAAAATTCTGTTTTACATACACCTATATATAATTTTTTTTAAACAAAAAAGAGAGCAGATGATATTAAATTAGCATGATGCCAAGCAAGCAAACTAGTTCTTAGAACAATATTCGAACTAAAGGTAAACATCGCACATAAAACTCATTACGATTATTATTATTATTATAAAGCTTATAAAAATCACATGGTATGAGTGCCCTTTATAAGAAATATAAATCAGACCTATTAGCCGTTGTATTTTTCGTTTAAAATATCATTTTGAAAAATTGTAAAGAGTTAGATATATTTAGTAATTATAAGACCTAGTAGGCCTACATAGTACTTTAAATAAAATATGTTTGGTTGTCTATTTTTTCAGTCTGCAATACTGGAATCCTAGTACATAGTATGATAAGTTAGGGTTATATTTTTCTATCTACCGAACACTCATACAACATTAATTAAAGAGTGCCTAATGAAATTATATTGCTTGGACGTCAACAATTTTAAACTCATTTTCTTCTTCTAATGATATACTGTTAGTGATTGTACCATGATAAGTTCCACAAAATGTTCTCAGAAGTCACATAGACAAATAAACACAGTGGCGGACCCGCGGACGCATAGTGGGGATTGGGGGGATAGCTCCCCCCGAAATTTGAAAAAAGGCTATATATGCACTCTAAGTGGCCAGTTTTATAAACGAATTATATATGTAAGTTAATTATTTTGTTTAGTATTCTTTCTACCTATTCAAATCCCCTCCCGAAAAAAATTTCTGTGTCCGCCACTGACTAAACATGTATTTAAAGTAATAGGTAGGCTTACTATTCTTACAATTCCTAAACCGATCTAATTTCTTACCGTTTTTCAAAATACCCGTAATTATTTTTACGAAACTTAAAAGGGCTAAGCTTTACAACAAGAATATTATTATTATTATTATTATTATAATTATTGTTATTATTATTATTATTATTATTATTATTATTATTGTTGTTGTTGTTGTTATTGTTGTTGTTGTTGTTGTTATTATTATTATTATTATTATTAGCCTACTATTTCAGTTACAATAATGCTTATTGTAGGTTACTTTGTGGTGCATTCATGTGGAAATAAGGGGCGCTTAAGTAGCTAAATACGCCCTTGAAAGTACGTGTAATCTCAGGTGTTTAGTTGGATTTAAAAGTGGGCCACCCTACAATGCGATTTTACCAAAATTTATTTAAAAAAATTGTCTGTGGCATCTATAAATAAATAAATAAATAAATGTGATGAAATTATTATTATTATTATTATTATTATTACTACTATTATTTCCATCATTATCATTGTTATTAAGCAAGAAAGTAGGAACCGCCATTTTCTTTAGCTGTGACCATTGAGCTAGAATAGAACGGAGCTCAATGGCTGTGACTTACGGGAGCACACTCCTGCCTGTCCAAAAACTGTTGAATTTGAAGCAGTCGCTGCCTCTCAAATAACACTGCATATCAGCAGTTTAATTCATGGATTTCACCATAAGATGTGTAAAAACAGGTCATACCATGAACCAAACAATTACTGTGTGTGTGCATTATGTGACAAGCCATGCGAGCGCTACCACTTAGAAAAATGTAAGAACAGAACAAAATCACTGATGGAAATCAGTAACGAGTGACAATTGCACATATGTGCGCATTCTTCTCTTATATCAGCAGTTTAATAGTTTAACTCAGTGACAAACACTGTTTGATTAACGATAAAGAATGGAGCCTGTACTTAAATCTGAGTGTATTAAGATTGAAATTAAAGAAGAGATTTCTGAAATAGAACCAAAAACTGAACCTGTGCCTGTTAGATTTGACACAATACAGACACAAGTTATCAAATGTGAAAATACACACGATTCTACAGCATGCAGCGCCATTCACAAGTGTGAGCCTGTGTCAATTACATTTGACACAATACAGTCGCAGCAAATAAAATGTGAAAAACCAGACAACAAGGAAGTTGGACTTAATCTGGGAAATAATGGAGAGCAGCAAATTCAATCGCACCCAACTGCTGTATGTACAAGCACTTCCTCTGCCAAAAGTAGTCAACAGCCCACCTCTACTAGAGCCAAACATTTCTCATGTGATATATGTGCCAAGAAATTTTCATTAAGTGGTTACCTCAAAAAACATCTGCTTACTCACACTGGAGAAAAGCCATTCTCATGTGATATATGTGCCAAGAAATTTTCACGAAGTGAGCACCTCAAATCACATTTGCTTACTCACACTGGAGAGAAGCCGTTCTCATGTGCTGTGTGTTCCATGAAGTTTTCAATTAAAGGAAACCTCAAGACACATCTGCTTAGTCACACTGGAGATAGGCCATTCTCATGTGATATATGTGCCAAGAAATTTTCACGAAGAGGAATCCTTAAAAGGCATCTGCTTACTCACACTGAAGAGAAGTCGTTCTCATGTGATATATGTGCCAAGAAATGTTCCCGAAGTGAGCTCCTCAAATCGCATCTGCTTACTCACACTGGAGAGAAGCCATACTCATGTGATGTATGTTCCAAGAAGTTTTCAATTAGAGGAAACCTCAAGACACATCTCCATAGTCACTCTGGAGATAAACCATTCTCATGTGATATTTGTGCCAAGAAATTTTCGCTAAGTGGAAACCTCAAAACGCATCTGCTTACTCACACTGGAGAGAAGCCGTTCTCATGTGATATGTGTGCCAAGAAATTTTCCCGAAGTCAGCACCTCAAATCGCATCTCCTTACTCACACTGGACAGAAGTCATACTCATGTGATGTGTGTTCCAAGAAGTTTTCATTTAGGGAATACCTCAAAAAACATCTGCTTTGTCACACTGGAGATAAGCCATTCTCATGTGATATATGTGCCAAAAATATTTTCACAAAGCGGAAACTTCAAAACGCATCTGCTTACTCACACTGGACAGAAGATGTTCTCATGTGATATATGTGCCAAGAAATATTACTATAGTTCTCATCTCAAAACACATCTGCGTACTTACACTGGAGAGAAGCCATTCCCATGTGAAATATGTGCCAAGAAATTTTACCGAAGTGGGGACCTCAAAAAACATCTGCTTACTCATGAGAGAAACAATCTTTCCTTGTAATGTGTGCTCTGAGCCTTTGTCCTATGTGAGGCTATTCAACTAATGCAGAATATCACAGGTTGGCCTCGCACTATGAGAGTGATAGAAATAATCGTTTGAGAGTTCAAATACTTTTCTTTTTAAAAAGAAGCAGAGAAACAAAGCCTGCAATTGGTTAGATACGAATTAATTTTGAAATAAGAAGAACTTGGCCATTCCAGTTGTGACGAAATTACAAAGTGAATGTTCTTGTGGATATGTTGACTCATGTGTTGTTGGTATGAATGCTTCTAGGAGTAAATAAATTTGCTGAATTTAAACAATTTTTGGAGGGGAAAAAGTGTTTGTAATATTTCTGATGGAATTTCAAGCATGTTGTGCCGCTCATATCTAGTCACTATTTATACTCTATCAGGCATTACTATTAATTGAAGATTATTGTTTTGGTACTTACTCATCAGCGATCTTTCCACCATTCTGTTTCTCTTTTGTTTCTTGTTTATATAAATAGTATTAATCATTTTTCGCTTTGGTTTCTTTAATCTTGCTCTCTATAGCTTCCATTTTATTTTCTTATTAATTAATTTTTCCGGGACACCATCATTGCCGGATGCTTGGAAGGTCAACATCTGTTAGTGTTACTGTTCGGGGAGTGGAACCAATGGGCCCATAGTCTAGTGTTGCCAGTATGTTTTGAGTTAAGTCCCTCTTGTTCAGCAGCTCACACTGTTAGCTCGGAGAAAGAGGTGGGCACGTTAGATCTTCCACCGTCTGATGGTCTGACGCCGCCAAATTCGAATGTGTTAAATTCAGAAAAACACGGATTCCACAACCCCGATTAAGAATTCTGTCGCACTGGGAACACTAAGCGACTTCCTCTACCTCGATAATTAAAAATACTATTTTCTCGTCTCTTATTCCATTTCCGGGGAACTCTCACGCGGTTTTCCCTGCCCTAATTATTATTATTATTATTATTATTATTATTATTATTATTATTATTATTATTATTATTATCATTATCATCATTATTATTATCATTATTATTGTTATTATTATTTTTTTTACTTCCTCTGCCCGTACCATAGAGGAAGTATTGTTTTCGACCCCCAAAATTCGAAGTTGAGTTTTTGATATAAATGCACGTTTTGAGGCCTGAACAAGCTAGCTCCAAAACGGAAAATCGTATGAAATCAAAATTTCGTATTTGGGTAAGGTACCTTCTGAAGATGTGAGCCTGTTTTAGGTCCTAAAACAGCATTTTTAACAACCTTAAAGTCCAAAGTCTAGTTATAACGTTTTACGATACAAGAGGCAAAAGCGAGATTATATTCTGCGTTTCGCAACCCTGCCAACTTTGAACTCGAGTGAACTATTTCTTTTACACACGTCAATATTTATAGACAAATAACAGATTAATTATGAATTACATTATTTTAACCTTTTTCCTATCTGTGAAGCTTAGCTCGGCTGCGATCGTCATTTGTTTCTTCCTAGCGTCAATGATTTCTTGTATTGTTTGGATTTACAACAATTTTCCGTGTAGGAAGAATTTGTCAAGCAAGGAATCAAAGTTGGTAACTCTGGTGTGTTGTAATTTTGTACGACTCATACCCGGTTTCTATAAACTCGCGAAATACCTACGAGTAAATAATTATCCAATGGACAAGTTAGTTCCAGAGTTGCCCACCAGAGCACTAACGATATAATGAGGTATATAAATAATTACCTTGCCGGGCATTGAACCGTGGACCTCAAGATACGTAATCCAGCTACGAAGAGTCAATGAGGATAGGTAATAATAACCTTGGCAGACCGGGTGGCGCGTCGTCATCAAGTTAAAAACCGACGTTTCGGCCCTCATGTCGTGGCCTTCTTCTGGCTACACTGAGCTGTAATGCTATGTTCCTCGTTTTATATGCTGATTTATTTTCTAGTAAATATTATAAAAGCCATGGGAACCTTTCGTGTGCAGTTAAAAATTTGTCCACCAGAGCGCAGCAGGGTCAGAGGAGGTCCTGCCATCTCGTTTTGCCATATGCTTATGCGTATCAATAGATGTGAATAATGTTGGCTGTCCTATAAAAACTGGCGATTAATAACGTTTAAGTTATATTCCAGAAATCAGATACCTATATTCTGCCTAGGAGAATGTGAGATCGCCAGAAAAAGTATTGATTTGTTAAAAGAATTAAAGAATTAATGTCTGTCTGAAGTAATAATTGGTTGTAATTATTATGTTGAAAAGAGCCTGTGGGGTTTGTCAGCAAAAACAGGAACAATAATTATTTTGCAGTGGCAGAGACATGTGTAGCTTAGAGACAAATAATTCAAAATATTTAAGTTATTCCTGTATATCGCGGTGGCATTTTTATTCGTTAAATGGTGAAGAAATAATTCAAATTTTATGAAACGTTTTTAAAGCTTGTAGTACAGTACATCACAAAGAAAACATCCCATCTTCTTTAGATTTATAACCATAGGCGTAAATATGTAAAAAACAATTCTTTATACTGTAAATCATTTGTAAAAAGTAATTTAGGTTCATGGTTGTTTGCTTTCACAATTTTCTGTATGTATTTCAGCTTTCGGTTATGAATTTACTGTGTGGTAGACAGATGCTAGTATTTGATTAATATAACACAGTAGTTATAAAAAGTAAAGAATTGGATATAAATGTGTAAATATTTTGTTCCTATTATCATTAATATTTTATAAATAAAGTTAGGTTACGTTTACTTGCTTCTAAATAATATCCTTTAGAGGCTTACGAATAATACATGCTCCAGAATTATAGCTGTCATTAAGTTTTTGTGTGGGAAACAAATACGAATAATAGTATTTGAATAGTGTATCATATTAGTAATAGAATGTTCTTTTCATGAAGTCAACGTAATTAGAAAGAAGCTGGAATGTCAAAATAAGGTAATAAGGGAATGGTTTTCTTGTGATTATTACTATAGGCCTAAATGCGTAATATTTTTAACGTCAACGCCCATCCATAATATAGGTTCATACTTTTTGTTTTAGAATTATATTACATAAGTTTCAGAATTATGGCTCGCAGGGAATTGTTATTCATCGTACTGGGTTCTCATATGCTAATAATTCAAAATACTATGTCCTCTTCGATTCGAGTTATCTACGTGCATCGGTAATTCCAGTTCTAATATAGTGTTTTAATATCATTAATGTGCATTATAAAAGTGAGTTGTATATAATAACAGTGTAGTTAATTTATTTATCTTTTTATTTTTTGTATTTAGAGGGGGAAAATAGTCAGTGCCAATTGCCAGTATAGAAAGGAAAAATATGCTTTGACGTCTTCTTTATAATATTTTTTTTTTAATCTTCAATTTACAAGAAACACCAATGCCTGTAAGAATAATTTAGTTTTGCAAGTGTTTCAATTTTACGGTTTGTTTTAATGTTTGCAATGAAAAAACTTACAAATTCCGTTTAAACAAAATATTCATAATTTTATTATACAAATTATAATAAATGTGGAACAGAAATATGTGAATTTTTGTTATGAAGTTAATAAATTAAGTAAGTTGTATTTATCAAATACTGCCCATACCTTCTTAAGAAGTAATTTTGTATCATAGTTTGAAAGAGAATAAGTGGTTGAGTTTCCTGCTGGGCGAACTTTCTGTTTAAAGCAACAGAACATAAGTGAATCTTGTCCATTTGATGAAGATATTGGAAACATGACCTTCTGTTGTAGATAATGAGAATACTACTTCTTGTTAAGTTTTATTCTTTGTAAAAATGATTAAGATAATGAGTCAATTCTGAGGATCTGAAAGTGTTGAGCGAGGAGATTTGAAGGAACTCATAGACTATTAACTATTTCATATTTTTTTTTTTTAGCATCCGTTTAATCTTCTTTATATTTTATAACCATATATTTCGTAAAGCATATGTGTACACCTCTGTTTTATACAGAGGATCGCCACAACATGTTTTCTGGCATTCTGACTGATGTTTAAGTAGTCTGTTCCATTATGTTCAATGGACAGCAGACGACATGCTTGGACCTCTTTTGACCCTGCTGCCACCTATCGGGAGTCGCTGACAGAAAGGTTCCCATTAAGCGGAAATTGATTAAACCATGAAATGTGTTATGTAAAAACTGTTTTATTCCCCTGTAGTGATATATTAAGGGGATGCGCCGTAGCGTAGTGGTTGAGGCGCTGCGCTGCAAACCGGAAGGTCGCGGTTTCGATTCCCGATGAGGTCACTGAGATTTTTCAATTTGCTTAATCCTTCTGGTGGCACTATGACCCTGGGGTCAACTCAGCCTCCAAGAGAAATGAGTGCCAGGAGCAATCCTGGGGGTAAAGGCGGCCGGTGCGTAAGGCTGACAACCTTACCACCTTCATGTGCCGAATGTCCCAAATCTGAGAGCCTCAACCGCCTGGAACCCTCTGGGCCTCCATGGCTTGTGTAGGGATTACTTTACCTTTTCAGTAATAAACTAACATTTAATCGATTTCAACTGTTTAGGCACTAATTAGCCGTTAATAGTTCATTGTTATTTCTATCAATATTGGTGTAATTGCAAATTGAATTCAGTCACACGTAAGTGTGCAGTGGTCTCGTAAATATGACTTAACTTCTTGCTTCTGTTAAATCACTGAACCCATCACAGTAACAACTCTAGGTATTATCAATCTTGATATTTTAGTTTCGGAAGCACGAAGGTCCACATGAATTGTGGGAACTGAGATACTCCAAATTACAATTCTACATCTGGTACATCAAGTGTATGTACAGATTTTATAAAAAAATGGAATAAAGTTAAAAGCTGCAAGAGGTTTTTAGGTATTTTGCATTTATAACATTAATACAATTGAACCTCCATACAGCGAAGACCGATATAACGACAAACCAACATTATGTGATTATTTTCTATGGTCCTAGCAAATTTCCTATCTAAGCTACGAGCTCACACACCAGCCATTATTTTTACGCAGTTTTCTTAAGATGTCCTTCTCGATATAACAATAACCGTCATATAACAATATGATTTCCTAGGGCCAACAAATATCATAATAAGGAGGTTTTACACATATATTGCACGTTATGAAGAAAACCCTTTCTTACACATCAAATCCCAAGACACTTCCCTATTCTCTACACACCTGTTTGCTTGTTCCAGTTATAACATTTTTCTGTTCTTCTCATCTCCATTATATGTTCACCCGCATGACGCTGTTTTCTCTTCGTACTGTCCCCTATTTCCTTTCATGTCACAACTCTGCCTGTCTAGTTCCGGGGTCGCCAGACCATCGATCGCAACCTACCGATAGCTCGCAGTGGTATTTGAAGTGCCTTGTGGGAAGTTGCCTAGTTTGTTGTCGAATTTGGGTTCGTGCAATTGGCTACACTGTTTTGTAATGGTGGTTGTAGTTTCTCGATGTCTGAAACAACCCTACAATCCTATGAACACAGCTTATGACAACGTTGCTTCCCATGTTACTAATAAACTTGAATGGCTGTGACCAACCATTCACCCAATTTTAAGGAAGTTGTAGGTGAGAATGAATGTTTGCTGCAATTCTAATAAACTTTATGATGACTTGCTTGTAGATACTGTATTTCTGGAGGTCATTAATTAAAGCAAATAATGGGTTCTAGTCTAATAGTATTTTCATTGAGTTCTTTTGTGTTTTTTATGCACAACTAGTGCACATAAGATTAAATACATAATGTAGGACTAAAATTAATAATATAATTGTTCGTAATAATTTCCTTTCTCTTAAAGAATGTTTGAAAATTTTACTAATAGTCTGAAGATGGTTTCATCAAACCAAAATGCATCCAACTATAAAAGCAAATAATACTTGGACGCTTTGCCTACTGACTGCCTACAAGAAAACATCATATAATTTTCAGCAGAAGTGAACAGCAAGAATAACATCAAGTGAAAGGATTAATATAGACAGTGTGATTACACAATTTTCTTTTAACGACTTTGACTGGTAATACTAGTATCACCTACATAAAGATTGACACACATTTTTAACACATTAGTTTTTTCTATTATCAGTTTACTGCTTTTGCTTATACATGTTACATTGTTTTGATTCCTATACACAAGAACATTTTATTACAATTTTAATTATTTGATGCTAAAAATGAAATATGCCTAAGTTACCTCGATAATTTTAATCTCAGGTATTTTATATATTACATGACGAATTTTACGCTAAAACAATAAAATTTGAGAAGTTAAAGGCAATCCATCAAAGCATCATTATTTTATACATGAGGGTACAAGGTGGAATAATTATATTATACTTTATTATAATAAAACCCTCATTGGAGATAAAATGAAGTTTATTAATATTCGATAGTTTAGTTTATAATAATTTCTTAAGGTACCTCCTACAAAAACTCATTTTATTTGTCACCCTTAACATCGTATTACAGATATGTGTTATTTTGTATGGGATTAGAAAAAACACAGAGGTGCGATGTGTCGTTTATTTGCAGACATCAATTGGCATGTATTCATGTTTGTAATATTGGCGACATTGTAGGTTTGGTAATAATAGGTAAGACTTGGTTAAGACTGTGGTCACGTTATTATGGAGTTTCGTGAAAGAATCTAGTCTAATCTAGCCTAGTGGCTGCACTAGTTGAATAGCCACACACAAGACAACAGCTCGGTGCACACATTACATTATGAAAGACAGTGAGTAGACAGATGTTTTTTGAGACTCCCTTTTTGGGAAAACTTCTTGGCACAAATATCACATGAGAACGGCTTCTCTCCAGTGTGAGTAAGCAAATGTTTTTTGAGGTAACTACTTACTGAATACTTCTTGGTACATATATAGCATGAGAATGCCTTCTCTCCACCGTGAGTAAGCATATGCAATTTGAGGTAACTACTTCTTGAAAATTTCTTGGCACATATATCACATGAGTATTGTTTCTCTCCAGTATGATTAAGCAAATGTGATTTGAGATATGAACTATGGGAAAATTTCTTTGCACACATATTGCATGAGAATGACTTCTTTCCAGTATGAGTAAGCAGATGTGTTTTGAGACTGGAACTTAGGGAAAATTTCTTGGCACATATATCACATGAGAATGGCTTATCTCCAGTATGAGTAAGCAGATGTTTTTTGAGACTCCCTTTTTGGGAAAACTTCTTGGCACATATATCACATGAGAACGGCTTCTCTCCAGTGTGCGTAAGCAGGTGCGTTTTGAGGACGCAACTTGTTGAAAATTTCTTGGCACATATATCACAAGAGAAAGGCTTATCTCCAGTGTGAGTAACCAGATGCAATTTGAGGTACCTACTTCTTGAAAATTTCTTGGCACATATATCACATGAGTATTGTTTCTCTCCAGTATGAATAAACAAATGTGATTTGAGATTTGAACTATGGAAAAATTTCTTTGCACATATATTGCATGAGAATGACTTCTTTCCAGTATGAATAAGCAGATGTTTTTTGAGACTGGAACTTTGGGAAAATTTCTTGGCACATATATCACATGAGAACGGCTTATCTCCAGTATGAGTAAGCAGATGTGTTTTGAGATGTGAACTTTGCGAAAATTTCTTGGTACATCTATCACATGAGAACGGCTTCTCTCCAGTGTGAGTAAGCAGATGTGTTTTGAGGTCCGCACTTCGGGAACATTTCTTGGCACATATATCACAAGAGAATGGCTTATCTCCAGTGTGAGCAACCAGATGTTTTTTGAGGTTACTACTTGCTGAAAATTTCTTTGCACACACATCACATGTGAACGGCTTCTCTCCAGTGTGAGTAAGCAAATGTTTTTTGAGGTAACTACTTACTGAATACTTCTTGGTACATATATAGCATGAGAATGGCTTCTCTCCAGCGTGAGTAAGGATATGTCTTTTAAGTTCAATTTTCCTCCAAAATTTCATGGCACATATATCACAAGAGACCGGCTTGTCTCCACGGTGAGTAAGCAGATGTTTTTTGAGGTTACCACCTGCTGAAAATTTCTTGGCACATATATCACATGAGAATTGCTTGTGTCCAATGTGAGTAAGAAGATGTTTATCAAGAGCTCCACTTTGTGCAAATTTCTTGGCACATATACCACATGAGAGGATATATTTAACACTAGAGGTGAGGTATTTAGGCCTACTACTTGTAGCAGACGATGTGCTTCCTTGAGAAACACCTAAGTTGTGAATCAAACCCAATGCTGTAGAATCGCTGTCTGTATTCTCACACTTGATGGGCTGTGTCTGTATTGTGTCAAAAGTGATTGGCACAGGTTCAGTTTTCAGAACCTCTTCCTTAATTTCAATCTTAATATACTCAGATTTGACTACAGGCTCCATTCCGTGTCGTTCTCAACACGGTCTTCTGGTACAGTGTTGAAATTAAATTACATTTGTACTATCAGCGGGGCAGTGACTACTACGAAAACTCCATTGCGGCTTGTAGTGGGGTGGTGTTCTGGGAAAGGTTTTAAGTCTTTGATTTATAATTGTGTAAAAGGAAGCAAACACGTATAGATGTGAAAAGTATTCAGAAACTTCATGAAAACCGGAAAGAACAAATAAAAAAATTTTTACTTACTTTAACCTAAATTGTTACAGTTCTAGCTCGAATTATTCATTTAAAATTGAAATTCATTCTTCTTTTTCTAATTTCCGCGAAAAGCTCAAATTTCTTCTCGGTCCCTGGAAGACAACTGAGGAAATTGAAAGCGAATTCATAGTGCTTCTTAGAAAAGTTTTTATTCTTTTCAATGTTGAAAAGCAGCGTTTTACCTCTGATGTAGTGAAGGGAACTGACAAGAGGATTTTTACCAGTTTCGTAATTTCCCTATGAACTTAAAAATATCACAAACAAATGGGAATGAAAATGTACAATTAATTACAAAAACTTAAAATTTAAAAATTAACATTTGGCTACCCGCCTGCGTGGTCTTGTGGTTAACGTCGCTGACTACACATGTCTTCCCGGGTTCGATCCCCGGTATCTCAACCGATTTTTCTGAGGTAGGGAAGTCTGGGACGGGATGCACTCAGCCTCATGACGAAAACTGAGGAGCTACTTGATAGAGAAGGAGCGGCTCCGGTCATGGAAACCACCATTAATGCTGAACGCATGCCATCAATCCTACCTTTGGTAGAGGAGGCAGCGGTCGGGTGGTAGGCCTTGTCCCTTCAGGGATGTGGCGCCACGGAATTACCATTTGGCTGGTAAAACATATTTTTTTATTAAGTCAGTGGTTTTGACAATGTAAGTTGATTGTCAAATTGTGATAAGTGGTAAGCCTTAGTTTTTATAACAGAAATATAGGGGGGATTATGCATAAAAACTGTTTTGCTTCAAAATATTGATTTGTCAAAAAAAAATAAGAAAATTTCCCGATATTTCTAGTTTCCTCATTCGGAAAGACAAGAAAGAAACTGAATATGAGTTAAACGAATGAAATATTACATGAACCTGCTGATCTATAAGAGAGAAGAAGAGAACCAGATCAGTAAGTGAATATGCAAAAGTCAAGAGTACCAACCCAAACTGAAATGCACATTTGTGCACGTTACAGATAGCCTATATATAAAACACAACAGTCTCCTCAATACTGTAATAGTAGGCCTATATTGCGATACAAGTGCCGTAAGTGGTGTTTACGGATTGAGGAAAGAGTTTTTTCAATTTCCGAGAACGTTATGCGCCTACAGCACAAGTATTGCATGCTGTTTTCTGCATGATGATTATTTATATCAATTTAATTATATTAATTGTGATATTACCTGAAAATATTATGTATATACATTCTTGAAGATAGATGTTTGTTTCAGAAAGTGATTAGCATGTGTTTATTGTTATGGAAACCGAATATTTGTCCTGGGGGCCTTGTCCATAAAGCCTTGTATTATGAAGTGTATCATAATGAATTATGACGTAGCGCTAGCACCGTAAGTAATTTAACTGCATTGCAACGCCCATAGCAACAAGATTGTGTGGGAATGTTAACTTACGAAACACGGCAACAACGTTCGTAAGTACCACTAATTAGGTAAGGAGTGCAAAAATTTTATTACACAATATTTTACTGTATAATGCCGGGTCTCCAATGCTTAACATTTAGCACCAACATGTCAAGTTTAACAAGTTGATATTTACATGTACATTGCAATTTCATGTGTTGAACTTAACATTTTCAGATGTTAATTTGTTTTCCAGAGTGAATTGACTAGTCGGTCGAAATTTCCGTCAAACAAAAAGCAATCAACAGCTTCCTCAACAACATTTCCGGCATCCATTTATATTCTTAGAAGGTAGTATTTTTTGTTGATTCACGATTCGAGATGGAATGGTCAAACGATAAAGCTCTGCAACTTTTAAGTGAGATTAAGGTAAGGCCTTCGCTTTGGCACGTCTCATCAAAGCAGTACAGGGACAAGAACAGGAAGGCTGATAAGTAAGCCTAGTATTACCTCTTCATCAGAATCCATCTTGAAATATTGGCACAACAAATCTCTATATATATAAGAGGCTTTGTCCTGACTGATTGACTAACAGATAGAGAATCAATGTAGAGCCTAAACTATAATAGCTGGAGACTTGGAATTTTGACAGTACCTTCGTTTCATAATGCCGGTGCCCACTAAGAAAGGATTTTGAAAAATTTTCATTTTAAATGCCAAAAATCAAATGTTTTTGAGAATACTTAATCTCTCTTTACACAGAATGATCAAATTCAAATCACAGTTCACATGAAAAGTGTATTGTTGCCAGTAGTCTCAGGTAGGTTTGGAAATAATAAATGAAACGGGACTTTGACACATTAGAGAAGTTTTCAATATATTTCATGTTATAAGTAAATATCAAAGAATGAAATCCACGAAAATAATGCAGTCACATAACTTTCTCTACCCTGGACAGAGAGAAAACAATACGAGGTATGGAAATGTGTATATTATTAAATCGCAGGTCTTCGGGGAGGGAAGTATGACCCGAAACGGTTGCATTGTAACATGAGAGTGAGAAATAAAATATTCTGCAAACACAATACAATTTTATGTTCCGGAATTTGTTTCTTCTTATTTCAACTACTGCCAGGCTTGGTGTGTAGAAGCGATGGGATGCAAATTTTTACATCCTCTAGACCCATAAAAAGCTATATAAAGCGTTTTATGAGCGAATAGTTTGAATGTGATAAGTCGTTTTTCTTCATTTCAAATTCTAAATATTTATATAAGGACCTATAATTTGAAAAATCGAAAGTCCTTCATAAGTTAATTTCCAATTACAAAATACAAAACCCTTTTAAGCTAGTAACATGATAAGTCTATAACACTGTAGTGGAGACAGTTGTTAATTGGCAAACCGCTTGACATGTAGGTACTTCGTGTAAAATTAATAAACTTCACTTCCGTTTGTGGTAACTTACTGTACGTGTCTCAAATGTTCCACCCTAACAACATGGAGTCTAATATATTAGTAGCTATATTTTTATGTACTCTTAGAAACATACAAGTCAAACTGACAATATTTAAAAACTAGCAAGTAATTGTCGCTTTAGTCTATATATATATCTATTAACACTTTCAAAGCAATAAGTTTTAAAATGCTATTAAAATTTGTTATGACCTTAAAACTAAATTATGTACATGTTTTTCAGATGTTCATATCTTACTACGTCCATTAATCAAATTCTTCTCTCAAGTGGTCTAAATACTTTCAAGTAATTTATCCATAAACATCACTGCACACTGTTCACTGTTTATGTCTTGAGGATATTATGTACAGTATTATGTGTATCCAGATTAAACTATTGCAACTTAAATGTTTTGTGGTTAGCGTTGCCACCTGTCCCGAATTAGGCGGGACATCCCGCATTTTAAGAACATTTTCAGCGTCCCGAATTATGCCTAAGAGGGACGCACTATATTGCGGGACGCCAAATTATTCCAAAACAAAATATGAGACAGAAATTCTTGGTGGCATATTTTGTGAATTTTGAGTCATGGTGAAGATATCGATAGGCTATTGTTCCATCGCTAAAATGTATCGTGTTGGCAGCAGTGAAATCACCGTCAAAGACTCTGTGAAGGCACTTAATGTAGAATCTTATGTTAATTTGGATGAGTTATATGAGGAATTCTGCTTTAGTTCCTGATAGCAATGCATTTGTGGATAGATTGTCCTCTCATGAATCTAAAATGGACAGAATCCAGAGACAAGTGCTCAGCTGACCTCATAAACAGTGAAATAATAATTTCTACAAATGTTATAGATACCTGTAAATACTATGTAGTGAGAGTGACACAGATGAAAGAATTATTAGAAGCTGCCAAATCAAACAAGAAATACAGCATCAAGTCGTGAATTTGCCCAGGTTTTTTTTATTATCATGCTAATCTTTTCTTTTCTAATGTTAGTGTTACTGTTACACAGCTTTTTGTCTTTGTAATGAATATATACCATCTTTCTATTATTAATAAATTGTTCCTAGTACGAATTTAGGTATGAAGATCGGCGATCTGCATATATTCGATAGGTGGCAACCCTATTTGTGGTTAAGGTGGAACATTTGAGACACGTACAGTTTGTGTTAAATGCACTGCCTTCTAAACTGTATTAATCGTGTATACACTGCCTGTCCTATACGGCTAATTTTGCGTACTCGGCGACATTACAGATGGCAGCACCTTTCACACCCAGACTGCTTCTTGTTTTTTGCTACGACATTGTTGATTATGTAGTGCTGTCACCGCCGTCTCATAATCACTGCCTTCTAAACTGTATTTCTCCTCGAGACGGCGGTGCTCATAATATAGTCTATCAATGCGTCTAATTAATTTACATTTATTTTAATTATTGCTCCAAAATTCCATTTCAAGGTAAGTGTCATATACTGGAATGATATTACGTTCTAAACAAATAACACAAGTATCTGTGTCTGTTTAATACTTATTTTGATTAGTGATTGCTGCAATCTGGGTGTGAACTGTATCGCCTCTACTGGATAAATTAGGCAATTTAACAATACTCTGAACTCCATGCATAGGACAGGCAGTGTAATTCTCGAGACGGCGGTGGTTAAATGTTAAGTAGTGGGGACCCAGCTTAACATATCCTTTTTTAATTCATTATAATAAACGTAGTTGCACTGACCTTCATGAAAGAGTTTCCTCCTGTGACGAGAACTCTGGTCGTCACAATGTGGAATGCGGAATCGTTCACTACCAAAATCCTGCAACACATTAAACAATTCTTTCTCTGTAACAAGTGTCTACTATGTCTGTGCAGATAACGTTCAGCTGCTAGAGATGCAGTGAACGCCCATAGTTACCGCTAGCAAAATGATAGAAATATAGCGTATGTTCAAGAAGCCATACCTCAGGTGTTAAAGGCTTGTTTACACAAAGACACTAGGTTTCGTAACCACTTTCATGAAAGTGATTTCGTGAATCTAATTACGCACATTTTCTTTCCAATGCAACCGCACATTTCATGTTATTTCTGAAGTTCAAGTTGTTAAAAGCCCATTTAAACACGTATGAATACAGGCATTTCACAATTTCCTCACTTCCCCATTTCATTTTACGAAATGCGAACAAGCTAAATAAGCGTATATTGTCAAAATTACTATTATAGTTTCGTGAAAAGTTGGAATCAGCCGAAACTGCGTAGTGTCGCAAACTCATTTTCGCCAGTACATCTATCTAGCGTGCATTCAAGTAAAAAACAGTTGCGAAACTCAGTTACGAAACCTAATTTCGTCGTGTAAACTAGCCTTAACAGTCAGATTTAGTTGAATTTTTTTATGCTTTGCAAGTGCACTCTATAGTCTAAAATAAGCATAGAATGGCTGTTCTAGAACTCACTTTTTTTTTTACACATAGGCCTAGGTGAAAATTTTTTTTTACAGTTACTTCCCATGACATAGGTACGCTTTATTCAATTTCTGTAGCTTAGATTTTTGTGAAACTTTGGGAACGTACTAACAATAGGTACTACTATTTACCCTAGCACAATTAGTCTAATATGTACAATATTACTGCATAAAAACTGCATGAAAACTTCACGACTAAAGAAAAATACTTTTTAAAAATAAAAATAGTTGAAAATTCTGTATAGTCAAGACTTTTCCCATAATTCTGCTAAGGGAGATTTGTCATCCATCTATAATGAATTCCTGAACGTTTCATTATTTTAGCATGAATAGCTTTTCAGAAAATGGTACCTGAAGTACAAAAAATGTAATTTTACAGGAGAGCGAAAAGAAAATGACGTGCCTTAAGATATTTAATCCATCCAGGTCGCTCTGCTTGGCTTAATAGTAACGCAACATATAAGACCTATATATCAAAACGTTCACAAAACTATGCTCTATTACATGAGCCTAAGAAAAAAAATAATCAATTTTTTTACACTGATAACTACCATCTCCCCTTAATGTAACCACAGATAATGCTATCAGAGCTTTTGAAAATAAGTAGGCCTATCTACTATCACTAACAGCGGGTTCGATTCCCGATGAGGTCGTTGGAGTTTTTCAATTGGCCTAATCCTTCTGGTGGCACTATGGCCCTGGGGTCGACTCAGCTTATAACAGAAATGAGTACCAGGAGCAATCCTGGGGGTAAAGGCGGCCGGTGCGTAAGGCTGACAACCTTACCACCTTCATGTGCCGAATGTCCAAAATCTGGGAGCCTCAACCTCCTGGAACCCTGGGCCTCCATGGTCTGTATAGGGATTTAAAAAAAAAAAACTATTACTAACAGCCTGTGATCTAACTAAGGCCTTTGACACCATATATCATAAACTGATAATTAAAAAGTTACAATACTATGGGGTTAATAACGTTGAGTTGAACTTAATTAAGTCCTTTCTATATGACAGGAAACAGTTTGTTAGTATAAACGACCAAAGTTCCGATATTCGATCCATAAACTGTGGAGTTCCACAGGGATCTATACTGGCACCATTACTTTTTCTCATTGCAGTAAATTATCTGTCTTATAATATACCAGTGGATATCGTGTTATATGCAGATGATGACACTCTAATATCTTCTAATAAAAGCCCAGATCAGATGAAACATATGGAAATGGATGGCCTCAAAGCTGCAAAGGACTGGTTTGGTAGAAATGGGTTTGCTCTAAATGATTCAAGACTCAGAAATATTCTTTTGGTCTTACAAGCACGATACCTAATAACTACGAAAATATAAAATTACTTGGTTTCCACCTGGACTCTAAGCTTACTCGGAAGCCCCATGTTGAAAACATTTGTAAGAAAATGGCTAGAGGTATCTTTGTTCTAAGAAGAATTGTTTATGGAATATATCTCTGGGGTCATTCTACGGAAAAAAAATTAGATTTTATTTCTCCAAAAAAAGGCCCTGAGGATAATGGTAAACAGATGAATATTATGACAGTTTTTAATTTATATGTATTTTATTGTATCTTATATGTCAAGAAGAATCTGGAGAATTTTACTTATATAGAAGTG
Organism: Ectobius pallidus; assembly: GCA_964059195.1. Classification (NCBI taxonomy): domain Eukaryota; kingdom Metazoa; phylum Arthropoda; class Insecta; order Blattodea; family Ectobiidae; genus Ectobius; species Ectobius pallidus. The sequence continues at coordinate 2,466,722 of CAXKWD010000002.1, forward strand.
CATAATTATAATACAAGACACAGGGCAGATTTAAATTTACCCAAATGTCGTTTAAATAGCTCTTATAACACTTGTTTTTATAATGGAATTAATTTATTCAACAAACTGCATTTAACACAAATGGATTAATACTGACACATTGAAAAAATGTTATTTATTCTGATCAAAGATTCAGTTTATGTTATGACATTTTCATTTTTGCGGCTTTATTTCCAAGTACTGTACGCCATTCAAAATTTCGTTGTTAAGGGTTTCGTTTCTAACTAAACTGTATTGTGTTGTACTGGAGATAGCAATTCTGTTCCCAGCTCACAGGATGACCACTTCAAGGGGGGTGGCATTACCTAACTTTCTCTTTTACGCAGAAGAACATATTTCACCCCACAGTTAAGCTGCAGCTTTTGATTTATGAAGATAACAGTGTTGACATGCAGTGATGGCTAGTGTAAAATGAAAATACTTGAATAGACAGACGTTAGATGTTTCACCGAAGATTAGTATAGACTTCCAAAAATACTCGTAACTCGTAATTGAGTATGAAGTATTGGTTAATGGACTCCTAAAGGAGAGTAAAAACAATTAGAAACTTTGTTACTGGTTGAAAAAATAGTTGCTTGCAGTCTATTACTACATTATGAGTGGTTCAATGATTCATAGTTTACGAATAAATATTTTTAATTCTATTTTGTAGTGTATTATCATATGTATGAATAAATAACCTTCAATTAATTCTTTCGGATACTGTTATCAATCGGTTAATATTATCTGTGTCCTGAAGTGATAACGATAAGCAGCGTTCACTGTACATATAAAGTATAAACTTTTCAATATTTCGGTATTATTCAAGATTCCAGCTGTGAATGTTTAAGATACATGATATTGCCATTTGTGTTTATTGCAGCTGTGAAAGCTTACATTCACAGTGTGTCCAACCGAAAAGTTTTAAAATAAAGGACAGACACACCAAGTGAGAAAAGGGGGGTGTGGGGGGGAGGGGCAAAGCTAAATACAACACATTATACTAATAGACCGTTAATAACAATATGGTACAGTTTGGAGTTTGTTTTTATCACGGCTTTCATCTGTAGCAACTGAAAACGGACCTTGAATAAGAGTCTGAACAATCTGAAAACCTGCTGAGTTCTTTGGAGGAAAAGTTCAGCTCAAATTTAGGTTTTTTAACATATTATCTATTATATTCTTTTTTTCAAAATGGCCTCCTCTTCACCCCTCATAGTTTTAATTCTTTACTTTTTATTTTTATAAGTTAATTTTCTATATGTATAATTGATTGTACACATTATACAATTAAGTTACATAAGAATACAAAACTCTGCATGTTTTCAGCTTAAATCTATGTTTAGATATGTTAAAAAAAGAAAAAGCTTGTTTTTTTAATGGCCTTTTGATAGGCTATACGTATATAAATTGAATACATTATGTAAAAAAAAGATTAAGGTACAAAAAACCATGTCTACAAGTAAGAAAAGAGAGAACAATGTACATTACAAGTTGGATACATTAGAAGAACTTAAATAGATCTCAATGTCACTTCTTCACAAACACATAATGCTTAACCCTTGATAATTCTGGAAACTGTTCCCAACTCGCTGAAAAAAAAAAGGCAGCACTAAAAAAAAAAAGACAATTAAATGACTTTTTTAATAGTCATCATTTTAAAGGAAGTCCTTTAAAAAAAGACTGTTGGACACACTGCATACACTTAAATACTTCTAAAATAGTTGGCTTGTTATAATAGAACTTGGTTATAGGGACATCCAAGGGACCAGGAAAATCTGTACCGGTAATTATCTTGGTGTGAGAAAAAGTATTTATTCAAAAGAACCACCATAAACTCGTAATGGATATATGTAAATATTCATGAACCACAGATTATTGTCTCTGTTGGACATTACATGAGAATATTATAGGAGAAAAATTTCTCCGACACTGGGAGGTAGTTAGTAGAGTATTGGCGTGAATAGCCAAAGGTCCTGGGTTCAAGTCCCAGTGTCGGAGGAATTTTTCTCTTACAATATTCTCATAAACTCCTAAACTTCAACACTTCGGTGGGCATCCAGGGAACAACAAGTTCATCCATCCGAATACTTGTCCTGTTAAAGTCGCCCCAAACTGGGGGCCCTTGGTCCATAAAGGTTTGTATTGTGATGATTTTACTTACGGCACAGTGTGCTTTTTGTAATTTTTACCGCACGGAAATTTGTATTGTTTCCATAGCAACAAGATTGCGGGAATGTCAATTTACGATACACAGCAACAATATTCGTAAGTACCACTAATTAGTTACGTCGTGCAAAAACAATACTGAGAGATAAAATAGAAAATACACTAACTATTGTCCATAAACACAAAAAAGACAGGAAATTAAACACTCTAGAATCACCAGAAATATATAAAAACAAACATAATATCATTAATGAAGACACGATTGAACACAACCCTCTTTTTGAACTTACCTTAATAAACTAAGCTACCTTCATTGAATACATTACTCATCAGTAGCAGCAATAGCACTCAACATCAACACATCTATATGAAAGTCTCTATCGAATTACAGTATTCACAATATATATTACAACGTGGTTTATTAATTTCTTTTTCTTTTTTCTTTGTTATTTTAAAGATTCATGGACTGAAGATGGTACATCTGGTACCGAAATGTACATATCCAGATATCAACTTGACAAACTAAGCGGCCTGTAACACTGAGCTTCGATCGATCAAGACCAGCCGACTGCCATCTTGCGGTCTCGACTAAATTTCTGTTCCTTGTCACACTGCATCGAGCGTCATCGATCAACGAAAATATTATAGGTTATGTACCTATATGATTTCACTAGGTCTACTCATCACTGTACCTAGAGGTAAAGTATATTACCTTATTAGGAATACGAATGCCTATTTCCTGCACATTATCATACTACATGTGTTGGGATGTAAGGTTTAATATTATGCCTACTATATCAGGCTACATCTGTTTACTTCAAGCTTCCATCAGTCGGCCGAGCGAAGAGGTTTGTTGTTTGTTGTAGTTCGATCGCCCACCGCTAGGTGCTTACAACTCGATCTGTTTTTGTGTAAATTACATAAGAAGATATCGTTTTAAATGCCTTAAATGATTCGTGCAATTATATTTCATTCAAATATAAGTTTAAAACGACATTATTGTGTAAGTTAAATCTTCCAGCATCAATTCTGAAATTCAGGTGGTACGAAGTTTGCCATCGACTGGCGATTGAAAAACGGACAGGTTTGATTTCACAGACCAGTTGATCTCTCACCCTCGTTGTTGATCGCTGGCGATCGATGCTATGTGACTGGTACCACTGCTGTCTATAGGTTCGTTATACCAGACAGTCGGACGCTGTCCCTCGATCGATCCAGTGTGACAGCCCCTTAAGAAGCGAATGACTGAAGCTATGCATCTAAACTCATTAGTGATTTCTATGAGAATTATTGATAATAAATGACATTATCCTTCAAAAGAAATGCTAATAAGCTAAAAATACAACTTGCTCATTTTATCCAATTTTATTGAGATATACACGTTCCAATTACACAATATCGCTAATGCAAGTTAGGTTAGAATTGTCTAAATAAGTGTGATTGACATATATTCTCCTATGTAGGATATGAATAATATATGGCACATGTAGCCTATAATTTGTTATTATTAATAGCTACTATCAACTTTGTTCGAACTTAAACTAGGTTGTTGAAGAGTGAATCTCTTAACATTGTTTTATATAATTGTACCATAAACACATGTGTTAATTTTAAAATATAATCGTAAGACTTTGCAACCTTATACATTTGTAGACACTTGTAAACATGGTTGGTACATATTGCACTTAACATATCTTAATTTTTCTACAAATTTTGCAAATATATATAATATTAACTGGTACTTTATTGTGATTATTAATGAAAACTTAATTTTGTTGTAATGATCTTGATAATCAGTAATTGAATAAATTAATCAATAATAACTGTTTTTATCATTAGGTCTAACCATTTTAATCTGTCAACTAGTGTCTTACATTTAATTCAATGTGATAATAATGGATATTAGATCTATTGTATTATGATACGTCACATGTTTAATATGACATTTTAACGTTTATACATTATTAAATATTGTGTATATTAATATCTTATATGCCACCAGGATTTTCTTACCTAACTGATTATTTGTTAATGTCAATATAATAAAATACATGGTGAATAATAATTCAATTCATTTTCTATTTTCTTATTGTTATCATAATAATTACAGTAATTTTTATATTTTATAAATCAATACACTTTTTTATAGTCTTTCGCTTCATTAGTTAATTGATTTTTGAGGGTTTAGGCTAAGAAATTATTCTTACAACTCCTAATTTCTACTGCCCTCTTATTCAAAATGAAGTTTATTAATATTAATATTAAACATCATTTTATTGGCTTGGAACCATATATTTAATTCGTGAAAAGCCTTTGTAGGTACTCTTGCCTGGGATTTTCATGTTACAAATACACTAGTGTCATCTGCGAAAAGCAATACCTTTGTTTCGTCACTTAAGTTATGTGGCAAGTCATTGATGAAAATTAAAAATTGCAAAGGTCCTAGTATTGATCCCTGTGGTACTCCACTTCTAACTACTCCTAGATTAGATTTGTTTCCATTTATTACAACGTTTTGAGTTCTATCAGACAGGTATGATTTGAACCAATTCAGTGTTAAATGATCCATTCCATAATGATCCAATTTTTCAATTAATAGTTCATGATTTATACAGTCGGGTCATTCCATGTCAAGTGAACCAATGGAAAAACGTGACCACCTCCGATTTTAGTCATACTTGGTTGTCATGAAGTACCACCTGAGATATGTTGAAGTACAAAATATCAGATTTTTATGTGTTGTAGTTTTCCAGTTATACCCTTCTGAAATATGGAAAAAAACCAAATTTTCTGCATAAGTGCAATCACAAAATGACGCATAAATCAAGCTGGAATTGACATAGATGAGTGGGAAAAGTACCAAAATGTAGCTTATATTATGAGCTTTAATTTGATATGTCACACGAGTACTTTCGAAAAAAAATATTTTCAAGGTTACCCAAAAAAAATTTGAAAACTGAATTTTTCAAAAACCTATATTTTGAAAATTTTGAAAAAAATCTCACAGAAACATACATATTTCAGCATCATGTCCTACAAGTTTTGTTATGGGATCGAAATGGGATCATATTTTTTTACATTTATAACAAATACTATGCACGCTGGGTAAGAATATATGACACAGGAATATTGCACTTAATTCTAAAATCCATTCCTTTGTCCAGGGAGTTGTTTACCAACATGCATATACCAACTTGTGCAAGTGGTCAAATGGGTATGAGTAAACACAGTCTGCAAGCATGTGAGTCAGCCAGGGAATGCAAGTTGTAACCTGTTGGACCTGGCTTCAGTTGTGCCTTGACTCTCATGCAGTGTGCTTCCTTTCTTCAAAGGCTGTACAAAGACTGTATTGCTGCATGTAAAGTAGTGGGTTCAGTGATTAAAATAGGCATTGTGTATTTCCCCAGTATGGCTGAAAAAGTAAGTGAAACAGCAAAGATTTTCTGCTGCAACCCTTTCAAGAAAGACAGACATCAGGGTGTGAAAAGAAGTGTGAGGCCTGTTACTGACTGGATGTGTGACATGTTTGACACCATTGTGGTAGGTATGAAAATTTGTGACAGTTGTAGGAAAGAACTATCAAAGCAGAAACAGGTTACAGATACAACAGATGACTGTTTAGTACCAGTAGCCAATACCACTAGGCCTACTAATGTTGATGAATCATTTGTAGCTTTAGATGTTACCTTAGAGTACCTTAATAAGTCTCTAAGCTCTCTAGAGGAGTCACCTGTTGCTAAGAGGAAGTTGCAAATGAAATCATACTGTGATAAAAAATACAGTAAAATAAAAAAATGTTTGACAGAAAAGGTACTAACAGCAGCAAGTACAAATACAGAGAAAACTGTTGACCATAAATCAGAATCATGTGAAGTCATTTGTCAGCTAAAAGAAAAGTTTCAAGAAGAAAATATAAGTGTTAGTGAAAAATTGCAAATTTTAACAGTACTACCTAAAAGCTGGTCATGCAGTGAAATACAAAATGAATTTCAGGTTAGCAACAGAATGGCAAGAAAAGCTAAAGCATTGGTGAAAGCGAAGGGTATTCTGGCAACACCAAATCCTAAACCAGGAAAGGTTTTAAATGAATCTGTGATTGAGAAGGTAATAGGGTTCTACAACAGTGATGATGTCAGCCGTCTTATGCCTGGAAAAAAAGACTTTGTTTCTGTGAAAACGGGTGACAGTAGTAGAATTCATGTACAGAAGAGGCTAGTGATGGGCAACTTGAAGGAAGTGTACGAGCTGTTCAAAAACAAAAATCCTACTGATAAGATTGGATTTTCGAAATTTGCTGATTTACGACCTAAACATTGCGTCTTGGCTGGAGGAAGTGGTACCCACACAGTATGCGTTTGTACAGTGCATCAGAATGTTAAATTAATGCTACAAGTGTTGAAATCCAAACAAATTACACTGAATGATGGCACAGATATAAGTAATTATAATTCCTGTTTAGCGAAGTTAATGTGTGAAGAGCCAGGCACAGCATGCCACCTTAATGAATGTCCTTCATGTCCAGGTGTAGATAATTTGAAAGATGAGTTACAGTTGCTGCTAGATAATGAACTGGTGGACAACATTACATACAAGCAGTGGGTTTCTGTTGACAGATGTAATTTAGTAACCTTCATCAAAACTGCAGATGAGTTTATAGAAACTTTGTGTGAACAGTTGTTGATTTTGAAGAGACATTCTTTTATTGCAAGAAGACAGGCAGAATATTATAATCACTTGAAGCAGAATATTGGAGTAAATGAAGCTGTGGTATGTATGGACTTTGCAGAAAATTATTCGTTTGTACTACAGGATGAAGCCCAGTCTTTTCATTGGAACAATGATCAAGCAACTATTTTTCCTATAGCAGTCTACTACAATGATCATAATATACACTACAAAAGTATTGTATGTATCTCTGAATGTCTACAGCATGACACCACTGCTGTTCATTTATTCCAGAAAAGGCTTATCTCTCATTTGAAGTTGGAAGTAATTAGAGATTTGAAAAAAATTTACTACTTCTCAGATGGTGCAGCTGCGCAATTTAAAAACAGAAAAAACTTTTCAAACTTATGCCACCATGTTCATGATTTTGGAATTGAGGCAGAGTGGCATTTCTATGCAACAGCCCATGGGAAAGGAGTATGTGACGGTCTGGGTGGTACTGTGAAAAGACTTGCAGGAAAGGCAAGCCTACAGCGGCCATACGAGCATCAAATCATGACACCAGCACAGCTGTTTACATGGAGTGAGGAAAACATCGACTCCATGCAGTTCTTCTTCTTCAATGAAGCACAATACAACAAAGAGGAAAAAATACTTGCAGACAGATTTCTGTCTACAAAAGCAATACCAGGCACACAGAAGTTCCACAGTTTCATCCCATTGTCAGATAAAGTGTTGTTGACAAAGGTATTTTCAAGAAGTGAACAGTCATCCACTTTTTCAGTGTTAGGACCACGTGTGCAACAGAGGCTGAAGCTAGCAGAAGTAAAAGGATATGTTACATGTGAGAACAACAATCATTGGTGGCTTGGTGTAGTTGTGGACAAAAATGAGACAGCACAGATAGTGGAACTGATGTTTCTGCACCCTGCAGGTCCTTCTCCATCATTTACTTTCAAAAGTGACTGTCCAAATAAACTGACTGTGCCTCTCTCTCAGATCCTCACCCTTGTGCAACCTACATGTCCCACTGGCCGTAGTTATTACCTCTCGAAGGAAGAGATGGATGCGGCAACCATGGCTCTAGAAAATTACTGTAGACAATAAATTCACGTTTTTGTCATTGAAGAAGGGAAGGTAACATGTTTTCTGTAAGTTTTTCTTTTTGATTGTAATGAAATTTTAGAATTAAGTGCAATATTCCTGTGTCATATATTCTTACCCAGCGTGCATAGTATTTGTTATAAATGTAAAAAAATATGATCCCATTTCGATCCCATAACAAAACTTGTAGGACATGATGCTGAAATATGTATGTTTCTGTGAGATTTTTTTCAAAATTTTCAAAATATAGGTTTTTGAAAAATTCAGTTTTCAAATTTTTTTTGGGTAACCTTGAAAATATTTTTTTTCGAAAGTACTCGTGTGACATATCAAATTAAAGCTCATAATATAAGCTACATTTTGGTACTTTTCCCACTCATCTATGTCAATTCCAGCTTGATTTATGCGTCATTTTGTGATTGCACTTATGCAGAAAATTTGGTTTTTTTCCATATTTCAGAAGGGTATAACTGGAAAACTACAACACATAAAAATCTGATATTTTGCACTTTAACATATCTCAGGTGGTACTTCATGACAACCAAGTATGACTAAAATCGGAGATGGTCATGTTCAAAATTGACAAAAAATTGGTTCACTTGACATGGAATGACCCAGTCACAGCTTTAGCTAAGTCACAGAAAATTCCAAACGTATATTTCTTTTTATCTAGAGCTTCCAGTATTTCTGTGGTGAGTTTAAATGTAGCATTTTCAGTAGACATGCCACTTCTAAAACCAAATTGTGATGGTGTAAGAATATTATTCAAATTAAGATAGTAAACTTTACGGTTATATACAACGTTTTCAAATACTTTTGAAAAAGAAGTTAAGAGCAATATGGGCCTGTAATTTGATGGTAAATTTTTGTCTCCTATTTTAAACAGGGGCTTGACAATTGCATGTTTCATTCTTTCAGGAAATATTCCAATTTCTAGTGAACAGTTAAATATATGGCTAAGGGGTTTACTAAGTTCGGAACAGCAGCTCTCTAATAGCTTATTACTTATGTCATCCCATCCAGATGAGCTTTTACTTTTAAGCAACATTATTATATTTTCAATTTCTATAGAGGAAGTCAGTGTGATTTCAAATTTATGGTTACAAATTGTAGATTTTGTCAGTAACATTGGTATTGTAAGCAGGACCACAATTCTCTGCAATATTTATGAAGTGGTTATTAAATGCATTTGTAATATCTGATAGATTGTCTAGTTTCTTATTTTTGTATATTAATGACGTACAATCACTATATTCCATATAGTCTTAACTTTGTTGTTTGATTTATTAATTATTTGTGAAAAATGCCTGCTCTTTGCTTCTTTAATAACCATTTTAAGCACATTGCAATACCTTTTATAATACACTTTCTGAGTTTGATTGTTACTGGTTCTATATTGAAAATAGAGCTCCCTTTTTTTAGCACATGATATTTTAATACCAGGAATTAACCATGCTTTATTCCTTAGACTAGATATTTTAGCAGTGTTCTTTTTTTGGAAAGTTGGCCTCAAAATGTCGCAACACAATATTTAGAAATTCATTTAATTTACTATCAACGGTGTTATAGGTAGATATAGTTTCCCAATTTTCATTTGGAAGATCTTGTTTGAAACATAAAATCGAAACATCATTCATTACTCTGATAATATTACTACGGATATGTTTGCTTGTCGGATATGCTTCAGTATTGTTTAACATTACCATCTGAGCATCACGGTCTGATAACTCATTTATTATTGGGATTACTTCAAACTTCAAGTTTTTTTCTTTACTCTATTGCTGTCTGAGAGTTGTTTTGAATTCTAGTTGGGAAGTTCACTATGAAGTCTAGATTATACCTACCTACTAAGGACAGAAATCTTGCCTTATTTTCACTATCAGTTGACATGTCAACATTAAAATCGCCACACAGTATCATATTTACACAATTACTATATAATGAATTAGGAACCTTTTCTGATTGATAAAATAGTTGTAATTACCGGATGGTGCTCTGTAGATTGTTATTATTACAAACGTGTCATTGTCAGTTTCCAATCTTGCTGAGCAACATTCGAAATTCTGTTCCTTGCAGAAGGAACTGGTGTCAATATCACTAAAATCTAAGTTTCTTTTGATAAAAATACTCACACCTCCACACTTTTTGGAACGTCTACCAAAATTTGAACATAAAGAAAAATTATCAATTTTTAATTGTTGAAGCTCTTTTTCTGCACAGTGGTGTTCTGTCATACAAATAACTTGAATTTCATATTGTATCCTGAATTGCTAAATTAAATTCTTAAATTTTATTTTCAAGTCCCCTTATATTTTGATGTATTAATGTAAATGATGTATTAATTCTAGTTTTTGGCTTAAATGAAATATTATTCTTATCTCTTGAGGTACACATAAAAGTTGTTTATTTCTTCGATTTAGATACCCCCTAAAAATGAGACGATCCACATAGGGCCTACTATGACAGGAATAGGCCAGCTAAAATAATTAGATACATTACTCTTTATTTCTTCAGCAACAAGTTTTGTTAGCGTCTTCTTCCCACTGGACCTTGACAAGTGTTGTTCTCTCTTAGTGTAGGAGTCCTATAATAGGTGGCAGTTGATGGTAATAGCAGCTTCCTTTATAAACAAACTGCAGGCTATTTCTCTGCTTGACACAAAAAAATAAAATAAAATAAAACTCTCAAATTATTATTTTTATCACTTCTCATAGTATGAGGCCAACCTGTGATAGACTGCATTATTTGAATAGCTTCACATAGGACAAAAGCTCAGTGCACACATTACATTAGGAAAGATTGTTCCTGTCATGAGTAGACAGATGTTTTTTGAGACTCCCTCTTTGGGAAAACCTCTTGGCACATATATCACATGAGAACGGCTTTTCTCCTGTGTGAGTAAGCAGATGTTTTTTGAGGTCCCCACTTTGTGAAAATTTCTTGGTACATATATCACATGAGAACGGTTTCTCTCCTGTGTGAGTAAGCAGATGTTTTTTAAGGCTCCCACTTTCTGAAAATTTATTGGCACATATATCACATGAGAACGGCTTCTCTCCAGTGTGAGTACGCAGATGTGTTTTGAGATGTGAACTTTGGGAATATTTCTTGGCACATCTACCACATGAGAACGGTTTCTCTCCAGTATGAGTAAACAGATGTATTTTGAGGATTTCTTTGCTGGAAAATTTCTTGGCACAAAAATCACATGAGAATGGTTTATCTTCAACGTGAATAACCAAATGTGATTTGAGGTTCCCTTTTTGTGAAAATTTCATGGCACATATATCACAAGAGAACGGCTTATCTCCAGTGTGAGTAACCAGATGTATTTTGAGGACTTTTTTACTGGAAAATTTCTTGGCACATATATCACATGAGAACGGCTTTTCTCCTGTGTGAGTAAGCAGATGTTTTTTGAGGTCCCCACTTTGTGAAAATTTCTTCCCACATATATCACATGAGAATGGCTTATCACCAGTGTGAGTAAGCAGATGTCTTTTAAGGGTCCCACTTTGTGAAAATTTCTTGGCACATATATCACATGAGAATGGCTTATCTCCAGTGTGAGTAACCAGATGATTTTTGAGGTTACTGCTTACTGAAAATTTCTTCGCACATACATCACAAGTGAACGGCTTTTCTCCAGTGTGAGTAAGCAAATGTTTTTTGAGGTAACTACTTACTGAGAATTTCTTGGCACATATATCACATGAGAACGGCTTCTCTCCTGTATGAGTAAGCAAATGTATTTTGAGATTGGAACTTTGGGCAAATTTCTTGGCACATATATCACATGAGAATGGCTTATCTCCAATGTGAGTAAGTAAATGTGATTTCAGGTTCCCTTTATGTGAAAATTTCATGGCACATATATCACAAGAGAACGGCTTGTCTCCAGCGTGAGTAAGCAGATGGCTATTGAGAATCCTACGTTCCGAAAATTTCTTGGCACATATATCACAAGAGAACGACTTCTTCTTTCCACTGTGAGTAAGAAGATGTTTATCGAGAGTCCCACTTTGTGAAAATTTCTTGGCACATAGACCACATGAGAATACCAAATATTTAAAACTAGAGGTTAGGTATTTAGGCCTACTACTTCTAGCAGAGGATGTGCTTCCTTGAGAAACTCCAGGACTCTGCTCTAAGCTGTGAATTAAACCCCATGCTGTAGAATCGCTGTCTGTATTCTCACACTTGATGGGCTGTGTCTGTATTGTGTCAAATGTGATTGGCACAGGCTCATTCTTAAGAATCTCTTCCTGAATTTCAATCTTAATACATTCAGATTTGACTACAGGCTCCATTCTATATCGTTCACAACACGGTGTTCTGGCACTGTGTTGAAATTAAATTACATTTGTACTATCAGAGGGGCAGTGACTACTACAAAAACTCCAAATTGTTACAGTTCTAGCTCGAACTATTCATTTAAAAATGAAATCCATTCTTCTTTTTCTAATTTTCGCGAAAAGGTCAATAAATTTCTCCTCGATCCCTGGAAAACATCTGAGGAAATTGAACGCACTGCAGGCAAATATATAGTGCCTCTTATTAAAGTTTTTTTTTATTAACGTCGCTGACTACACTTGTCTGCCTGGGTTCGATCCCCGCTAGCCTATCTCCTCGGATTTTTCAGAGGTAGAGAAGTCTGGGACGGGGTGCACTCAGCCTCATGATGAAAAGTGAGGAGCTACTTGATAGAGAAGGAGCGGCTCCGGTCATGGAAACCACCATTAATGCTGAACGCATGCCATCAATCCTGCCTTTGGTAGATGAGGCAGCGGTCGGGTGGTAGGCCTTGTCCCTTCAGGGATGTGGCGCCACGGAATTAACATTCGGCTGGTAAAACATATTTTTTATAAGTCAGTGATTTTGACAATGTAATTGTTAAATTGTGATAAGTAGTAAGCCTTTGTCTTTGAAACTGAATTATTGGGGGGATTATGCATACAATTTTTTTTTAAATTTTGATTTGTAAAAAAAAAAAAAAAAAAAAAAAAACATGTAAATGTATGCTTCATAAGTGACTATGCCTAAAACTGATGCTTTTATAGGACCTAAAAAAGCCTTTTTTTACATTAGAGCCTAATATTGCCTTTTTGCTTGTTTTTCTTCTAATGTTCAAAATAAGTTATTTTTTTTGTTAAAAATTTTCGCATTTATTTTCAGTTCGTACTAAATTTTTCGCTCGGAATTTATTTATTTATTTATTTAACCTGGCGGAGTTAAGGCCATAAGGCCTTCTCTACCACTCAGACAAGGCAAAAACACTTAGCCAGGGCAAAATGTGCAGTACATGACAGATTTATAACGTGGTTAAATAGTAAGGAATGTTTCGTCTTCAGTAGAAAAATTCCTTGGGAATCCCAAGAAAATGTAGTGTTTTTCTTCCGACTCCCACATACAGTTTTAAAAAAAGCAGTTCTCTGAATCACCGAGGGATAACCATTCACCCAATTTTAAGGAAGTTGTAGGTGAGAATGAATGTTTGCTGCAATTCTAATAAACTTTATGGTGACTTGCTTGTAGTTACTGTATTTCTGGAGGTCATTAATTAAAGCAAATAATGGGTTCTAGTCGAATAGTATTTTCATTGAGTTCTTTTGTGTATTTTATGCACAACTAGTGCACTTAAGATTAAATACATAATGTAGGACCAAAATTAATAATATAATTGTTCGTAATAATTTCCTTTCTCTTAACGAATGTTTGAAAATTTTACTAATAGTCTGAAGATGGTTTCATCAAACCGAAATGCATCCAACTATAAAAGCAAATAATACTTGGACGCTTTGCCTACTGACTACCTACAAGAAAACATCATATAATTTTCAGCAGAAGTGAACAGCAAGAATAACATCAAGTGAAGTGATTAATATAGAAAGTGTGATAACCAAGTGATTATACAATTTTCTTTTAACGACTTTGACTGGTAATACTAGTATCACCTACATAAAGATTGACACACATTTTTAACACATTAGTTTTTTCTATTATCAGTTTACTGCTTTTGCTTATACATGTTACATTGTTTTGATTCATATACACAAGAACATTTTATTACAATTTTAATTATTTGATGCTAAAAGTGAAATATGCCTAAGTTACCTCGATAATTTTAATCCCAGGCATTTTATATATTACATGACGAATTTTACACTAAAACAATAAAATTTGAGAAGTTAAAGGCAATCCATCAAAGCATAATTATTTGTTAAATGAGCATACTAGGTGGAAAATTATATTATACTTATTATAATTAAACCCTCATTGGAGATAAAATGAAGTTTATTAATATTCAATAGTTTAGTTTATAATCATTTCTTAAGGTAACTCCTTCTAAAACTGATATTATTCATCACCCTGTATTTACCATCATATTACAGAAATGGGTTGTTTTGTATGGGATTAGAAATAACACAAAGGTGCGGTGTGTTGTTTATTTGCAGACATCAATTGGCATGTATTCATGTTTGTAATATTGGCGGCGACATTGTAGGCTTGGTCCCAATAGGTAACACCAGGCTAAGACTGGCCACGTTATTATGGAGTTTCGTGAAAGAATCTAGTCTAATCTACCCTAGTGGCTGCACTAGCTGAATAGCCACACACAAGACAACAGCTCGGTGCACACATTACATTAGGAAAGACAGTTCCTCTCATGAGTAGACATGTTTTCTGAGACTCCCTTTTAGGGAAAACTTCTTGGCACATATATCACATGAGAACGGCTTCTCTCCAGTGTGAGTAAGCAAATGTTTTTTGAGGTAACTACTTACTGAATACTTTTTGGTACATATATAGCATGAGAATGCCTTCTCTCCACCGTGAGTAAGCGTATGCAATTTGAGGTAACTACTTCTTGAAAATTTCTTGGCACATATATCACATGAGTATTGTTTCTCTCCAGTATGATTAAACAAATGTGATTTGAGATATGAACTATGGGAAAATTTCTTTGCACACATATTGCATGAGAATGACTTATTTCCAGTATGAATAAGCAGATGTGTTTTGAGACTGGAACTTTGGGAAAATTTCTTGGCACATATATCACATGAGAACGGCTTATCTCCAGTATGAGTAAGAAGATGTTTTTTGAGACTCCCTTTTTGGGAAAACTTCTTGGCACATATATCACATGAGAACGGCTTCTCTCCAGTGTGCGTAAGCAGGTGCGTTTTGAGGTCGCAACTTCTTGAAAATTTCTTGGCACATATATCACAAGAGAAAGGCTTATCTCCAGTGTGAGTAAGCAGATGCAATTTGAGGTACCTACTTCTTGAAAATTTCTTGGCACATATATCACAAGAGTATTTTTTCTCTCCAATATGATTAAGCAAATGTGATTTAAGATTTGAACTATTGAAAAATTTCTTTGCACATATATTGCATGAGAATGACTTCTTTCCAGTATGAATAAGCAGATGTTTTTTGAGACTGGAACTTTGGGAAAATTTCTTGGTACATATATCACATGAGAACGGCTTATCTCCAGTATGAGTAAGCAGATGTGTTTTGAGATGTGAACTTTGCGAAAATTTCTTGGTGCATCTATCACATTAGAACGGCTTCTCTCCACTGTGAGTAAGCAGATGTGTTTTGAGGTCCGCACTTCGGGAACATTTCTTGGCACATATATCACAAGAGAACGGCTTATCTCCAGTATGAGTAACAAGATGTTTTTTGAGACTCCCTTTTTGGGAAAACTTCTTGGCACATATATCACATGAGAACGGCTTATCTCCAGTGTGAGTAACCAGATGTTTTTTTAGGTTACTACTTGCTGAAAATTTCTTTGCACACACATCACATGTGAACGGCTTCTCTCCAGTGTGAGTAAGCAAATGTTTTTTCAGGTAACTACTTACTGAATACTTCTTGGTACATATATAGCATGAGAAAGGCTTCTCTCCAGCGTGAGTCAGCATATGTCTTTTAAGTTCAATTTTCCTGCAAAATTTCATGGCACATATATCACAAGAGACCTGCTTGTCTCCACTGTGAGTAAGCAGATGTTTTTTGAGGTTACCACCTGCTGAAAATTTCTTGGCACATATATCACATGAGAATTGCTTGTGTCCAAAGTGAGTAAGAAGATGTTTATCGAGAGCCCCACTTTGTGCAAATTTCTTGGCACATATACCACATGAGAGGATATATTTAACACTAGAGGTTAGGTATTTAGGCCTACTGCTTCTAGCAGACGATGTGCTTGCTTGAGAAACACCTAAGTTGTGAATCAAACCCAATGCTGTAGAATCGCTGTCTGTATTCTCACACTTGATGGGCTGTGTCTGTATTGTGTCAAAAGTGATTGGCACAGGTTCAGTTTTCAGAACCTCTTCCTTAATTTCAATCTTAATATACTCAGATTTGACTACAGGCTCCATTCCGTGTCGTTCTCAACACGGTCTTCTGGTACAGTGTTGAAATTAAATTACATTTGTACTATCAGCGGGGCAGTGACTACTACGAAAACTCCATTGCGGCTTGTAGTGGGGTGGTGTTCTGGGAAAGGTTTTAAGTATTTGATTTATAATTGTGTAAAAGGAAGCAAACACATATAGATATGAAAAGTATTCAGAAACTTCATAAAAACCGGAAAGAACAAAATCAAATATTTTTTACTTACTTTAACCTAAATTGTTACAGTTCTAGCTCGAACTATTCATTTAAAATTGAAATTCATTCTTCTTTTTCTAATTTCCGCGAAAGGCTCAAATTTCTTCTCGATCCCTGGAAGACAACTGAGGAAATTGAAAGCGAGTTCATAGTGCTTCTTCGAAAAGTTTTTATTCTTTTCAATGTTGAAAAGCAGCGTTTTACCTCTGATGTAGTCAAGAGAACTGACAAGAGGGTTTTTATCAGTTTCGTAATTTCCCTAAAAGCTTAAAAATAATACAAACAAATGGGAATCAAAATGTACAATTAGCCAACAAAAATTCTAAATTTAAACATCAACATTTGGCTGACCGCGTGGCATGGTCTTGTGGTTAACGTCGCTGACTAGACATGTCTGACCGGATTCGATCCCGAGTATATCCTCAGATTTTCTGAGGTAGGGAAGTCTGGGACGGGATGCACTCAGCCTCATGATGAAAACTGAGGAGCTACTTGATAGAGAAGTAGCGAGTAGCGGCTCCGGTCATGGAAACCACCATTAATGCTGAACGCATGCCACCAATCCTGCCTATGGTAGATGACGCAGCGGTCGGGTGGTAGGCCTTGTCCCTTCAGGGATGTGGCGCCACGGAATTAACGTTTGGCTGGTAAAACATCTTTTTTTATTAAGTCAGTGGTTTTGACAATGTAAGTTAATTGTCAAATTGTGATAAGTGGTAAGCCTTAGTTTTTATAACTGAAATATAGGGGGGATTATGCATAAAAACTGTTTTGCTTCAAAATATTGATTTGTCAAAAAAAAATAAGAAAATTTCCCGATATTTCTAGTTTCCTCATTCGGAAAGACAAGAATGAAACTTAATATGATTTAAACGAATGAAATATTACATGAACCTGCTGATCTATAAGAGAGAAGAAGAGAACCAGATCAGTAAGTGAATATGCAAAAGTTAAGAGTACCAACCCAAACTGAAATGCACATTTGTGCACGTTACAGATAGCCTATATATAAAACACAACAGTCTCCTCAATACTGTAATAGTATATTGCGATACAAGTGCCGTAAGTGGTGTTTACGGATTGAGGAAAGAGTTTTTTCAATTTCCGAGAACGTTATGCGCCTACAGCACAAGTATTGCATGCTGTTTTCTGCATGATGATTATTTATAATATCGATTTAATTATATTAATTGTGATATTACCTGAAAATATTATGTATATACATTCTTGAAGATAGATGTTTGTTTCAGAAAGTGATTAGCATGTGTTTATTGTTATGGAAACCGAATATTTGTCCTGGGGGCCTTGTCCATAAAGCCTTGTATTATGAAGTGTATCATAATGAATTATGACGTAGCGCTAGCACCGTAAGTAATTTAACTGCATTGCAACGCCCATAGCAACAAGATTGTGTGGGAATGTTAACTTACGAAACACGGCAACAACGTTCGTAAGTACCACTAATTAGGTAAGGAGTGCAAAAATTTTATTACACAATATTTTACTGTATAAAGCCGGGTCTCCAATGCTTAACATTTAGCACCAACATGTCAAGTTTAACAAGTTGATATTTACATGTACATTGGAATTTCATGTGTTGAACTTAACATTTTCAGATGTTAATTTGTTTTCCAGAGTGAATTGACTAGTCGGTCGAAATTTCCGTCAAACAAAAAGGAATCAACAGCTTAATATGCTTTGGTTTGGGAATTTCCGTCTAAACAAAAAGCAATCGACAGCTTCCTCAACAACATTTCTGGCATCCATTTATATTCTTAGAAGGTAGTATTTTTTGTTGATTCACGATTCGAGATGGAATGGTCAAACGATAAAGCTCTGCAACTTTAAAATGTGATTAAGGTGAGGCCTTCGCTTTGGCACGTCTCATCAAAGCAGTACAGGGACAAGAACAGGAAGGCTGATAAGTAAGCCTAGTATTACCTCTTCATCAGAATCCATCCTGAAATATTGGCACAACAAATCTCTATATATATAAGAGGCTTTGTCCTGACTGATTGACTAACAGATAGAGAATCAATGTAGAGCCTAAACTATAATAGCTGGAGACTTGGAATTTTGACAGTACCTTCGTTTCATAATGCCGGTGCTCACTAAGAAAGGATTTTGAAAAATTTTGATTTTAAATGCCAAAAATCAAATGTTTTTGAGAATACTTAATCCCTCTTTACACAGAATTATCAAATTCAAATCACAGTTCACATGAAAAATGTATTGTTGCCAGTAGTCTCAGGTAGGTTTGGAAATAATAAATTAAACGGGACTTTGACACATTAGAGAAGTTTTCTATATAATTCATGTTATAAGTAAATATCAAAGAATGAAATCCACGAAAATAATGCAGTTACATAACTTTCTCTACCCTGAACAGAGAGAAAACAATACGAGGCATGGAAATGTGTATATTATTAAATCGCAGGTCTTCGGGGAGGGAAGTATGACCCGAAACGGTTGCATTGTAACATGAGAGTGAGAAATAATATATTCTGCAAACACAATACAATTTTATGTTCCGGAATTTGTTTCTTCTTATTTCAACTACTGCCAGGCTTGGTGTGTAGAAGCGATGGGATGCAAATTTTTACATCCTCTAGACCCATAAAAAGCTATATAAAGCGTTTTATGAGCGAATAGTTTTAATGTGATAAGTCGTTTTTCTTCATTTCAAATTGTAAATATTTATATAAGGACCTATAATTTGAAAGTTAATTCATAAGTTAATTTCCAATTACAAAATACAAAACCCTTTTAAGCTAGTAACATGATAAGTCTACAACACTGTAGTGGAGACAGTTGTTAATTAGCAAACCGCTTGGCATGTAGGTACTTCGTGTAAAATTAATAAACTTCACTTCCGTTTGTGGTAACTTACTGTACGTGTCTCAAATGTTCCACCGTAACAACATGGAGTCTAATATATTAGTAGCTATATTTGTATGTACTCTTAGAAACATACAAGTCAAACTGACAATATTTAAAAACTAGCAAGTAATTGTCGCCTTAGTCTATATATATCTATTAAGACTTTAAAAGCAATAAGTTTTAAAATGTTATTACAATTTGTTATGACCTTAAAACTAAATTATTTACATGTTTTTCAGATGTTCATATCTTACTATGTCCATTAATCAAATTCTTCTCTCAAGTGGTCTAAATACTTTCAAGTAATTTATCCATAAACATCACTGCACACTGTTCACTGTTCACGTCTTGAGGATATTATGTACAGTATTATGTGTATCCAGATTAAACTATTGCAACTTAAATGTTTTGTGGTTAGCGTTGCCACCTGTCCCGAATTAGGCGGGACATCCCGCATTTTAAGAACATTTTCAGCGTCCCGAATTATGCCTAAGAGGGACGCATTATATTGCGGGACGCCAAATTATTCCAAAACAAAATATGAGACAGAAATTCTTGGTGGCATATTTTGTGAATTTTGACTCATGGTGAAGATATCGATAGGCTATTGTTCCATCGCTAAAATGTATCGTGTTGGCAGCAGTGAAATCACCGTCAAAGACTCTGTGAAGGCACTTAATGTAGAATCTGATGTTAATTTGGATGAGCTATAAGAGGAATTCTGCTTTAGTTCCTGGTAGCAATGCATTTGTGGATAGATTGTCCTCTCATGAATCTAAAATGGACAGAATCCAGAGACAAGTGCTCAGCTGACCTCATAAAGAATGAAATAATAATTTCTACAAATGTTATAGATACCTGTAAATACTATATAGTGAGAGTGACACAGATGAAGGAATTATTAGAAGCTGCCAAATCAAACTAGAAATACAGCATCAAGTCGTGAATTTGCCCAGTTTTTTTTTATTATCATGCTAATCTTTTCTTTTCTAATGTTAGTGTTACTGTTACACAGCTTTTTGTCTTTGTAATGAATATATACCATCTTTCTATTATTAATAAATTGTTCCAAGTACGAATTTAGGTATGAAGATCGGCGATCTGCATATATTCGATAGGTGGCAACCCTATTTGTGGTTAAGGTGGAACATTTGAGACACGTACAGTTTGTGTTAAATGCACTGCCTTCTAAACTGTATTAATCGTGTATACACTGCCTGTCCTATACGGCTAATTTTGCGTACTCGGCGACATTACAGATGGCAGCACCTTTCACACCCAGACTGCTTCTTGTTTTTTGCTACGACATTGTTGATTATGTAGTGCTGTCTCATAATCACTGCCTTCTAAACTGTATTACTCCTCGAGACGGCGGTGCTCATAATATAGTCTATCAATGCGTCTAATTAATTTACATTTATTTTAATTATTGCTCCAAAATTCCATTTCAAGGTAAGTGTCATATACTGGAATGATATTACGTTCTAAACAAATAACACAAGTATCTGTGTCTGTTTAATGCTTATTTTGATTAGTGATTGCTGCAATCTGGGTGTGAACTGTGTCGCCTCTACTGGATAAATTAGGCAATTTAACAATACTCTGAACTCCATGCATAGGACAGGCAGTGTAATTCTGGAGACGGCGGTGGTTAAATGTTAAGTAGTGGGGACCCAGCTTAACATATCCTTTTTAATTCATTATAATAAACGTAGTTGCACTGACCTTCATGAAAGAGTTTCCTGGTCGTCACAATGTGGAATGCGGAATCGTTCACTACCAAAATCCTGCAACACATTAAACAATTCTTTCTCTGTAACAAGTGTCTACTATGTATTTAGTTGAGAAATCATTCTGTTACCCCTGTGCTACATACCTCAGGTGTTAAAGGCTTGTTTACACAAAGACACTAGGTTTCGTAACCACTTTCATGAAAGTGATTTCGTGAATCTAATTACGCACATTTTCTTTCCAATGCAACCGCACATTTCATGTTATTTCTGAAGTTCAAGTTGTTAAAAGCCCATATAAACACGTATGAATACAGGCATTTCACAATTTCCTCACTTCCCCATTTCATTTTACGAAATGCGAACAAGCTAAATAAGCGAATAATCTCAAAATTACAATTATAGTTTCGTGAAAAGTTGGAATCAGTCGAAACTGCGTAGTGTCGTAAACTCATTGTCGCCAGTACATCTAGCGCTTGCGCATTCAAGTAAAAAAACAGTTGCGAAACTCAGTTACGAAACCTAAATTCGTCGTGTAAACTAGCCTCAACAGTCAGATTTAGTTGAATTTTTTTATGCTTTGCAAGTGCACTCTATAGTCTAAAATAAGCATAGAATGGTTGTTCTAGAACTCACTTTTTGGTAGGAAAGAATTTTTTACACTTAGGTGATAATTTTGTTTTACAGTTACTTCCCTTGACATAGGTACGCTTTATTCAATTTCTGTAGCTTAGATTTTTGTGAAACTTTGGGAACGTACTAACAATAGGCACTACTATTTACCCTAGCACAATCAGTCTAATATTACTGCATGAAAACTGCATGAAAACTTCACGACTAAAGAAAAATACTTTTTAAAAATAAAAATAGTTGAAAATTCTGTATAGTCAAGACTTTTCCCATAATTCTGCTAAGGGAGATTTGTCATCCATCTATAATGAATTCCTGAACGTTTCATTATTTTAGCATGAATAGCTTTTCAGAAAATGGTACCTGAAGTACAAAAAATGTAATTTTACAGGAGAGCGAAAGGAAAATGACGTGCCTTAAGATATTTAATCCATCTAGGTCGCTCTGCTTGGCTTAATAGTAACGCAACATATAAGACCTATATATCAAAACGTTCACAAAACTATGCTCTATTACATGAGCCTAAGAAAAAAAATAATCAATTTTTTTACACTGATAACTACCATCTCCCCTTAATGTAACCACAGATAATGCTATCAGAGCTTTTGAAAATAAGTAGGCCTATCTACTATCACTAACAGCGGGTTCGATTCCCGATGAGGTCGTTGGAGTTTTTCAATTGGCCTAATCCTTCTGGTGGCACTATGGCCCTGGGGTCGACTCAGCCTATAACAGAAATGAGTACCAGGAGCAATCCTGGGGGTAAAGGCGGCCGGTGCGTAAGGCTGACAACCTTACCACCTTCATGTGCCGAATGTCCAAAATCTGGGAGCCTCAACCTCCTGGAACCCTGGGCCTCCATGGTCTGTATAGGGATTTAAAAAAAAAAACTATTACTAACAGCCTGTGATCTAACTAAGGCCTTTGACACCATATATCATAAACTGATAATTAAAAAGTTACAATACTATGGGGTTAATAACGTTGAGTTGAACTTAATTAAGTCCTTTCTATATGACAGGAAACAGTTTGTTAGTATAAACGAACAAAGTTCCGATATTCGATCCATAAACTGTGGAGTTCCACAGGGATCTATACTGGCACCATTACTTTTTCTCATTGCAGTAAACGATCTGTCTTATAATATACCAGTGGATATCGTGTTATATGCAGATGATGCCACTCTTATATCTTCTGATAAAAGCTTAGATCAGATGAAACATATGGAAATGGATGGCCTCAAAGCTGCAAAGGACTGGTTTGGTAGAAATGGGTTTGCTCTAAATGATTCAAAGACTCAGAAATACTCTTTTGGTCTTACAAGCACGATACCTAATAACTGCGACAATATTAAATTACTTGGTTTCCACCTGGACTCTAAGCTTACTTGGAAGCCCCATGTTGAAAACATTTGTAAGAAAATGGCTAGAGGTATCTTTGTTCTAAGAAGAATTGTTTATGGAATATATCTCTGGGGTCATTCTACGGAAAAAAATTAGATTTTATTTCCCCAAAAAAAGGCCCTGAGGATAATGGTAAACAGATGAATATTATGACAGTTTTTAATTTATATGTATTTTATTGTATCTTATATTATGTCAAGAAGAATCTGGAGAATTTTACTTATATAGAAGTGCATAATTATAATACAAGACACAGGGCAGATTTAAATTTACCCAAATGTCGTTTAAATAGCTCTTATAACACTTGTTTTTATAATGGAATTAATTTATTCAACAAACTGCATTTAACACAAATGGATTAATACTGACACATTGAAAAAATGTTATTTATTCTGATCAAAGATTCAGTTTATGTTATGACATTTTCATTTTTGCGGCTTTATTTCCAAGTACTGTACGCCATTCAAAATTTCGTTCTTAAGGGTTTCGTTTCTAACTAAACTGTATTGTGTTGTACTGGAGATAGCAATTCTGTTCCCAGCTCACAGGATGACCACTTCAAGGGGGGTGGCATTACCTAACTTTCTCTTTTACGCAGAAGAACATATTTCACCCCACAGTTAAGCTGCAGCTTTTGATTTATGAAGATAACAGTGTTGACATGCAGTGATGGCTACTGTAAAATGAAAAGACTTGAATAGACAGACGTTAGATGTTTCACCGAAGATTAGTATAGACTTCCAAAAATACTCGTAACTCGTAATTGAGTATGGAGTATTGGTTAATGGACTCCTAAAGGAGAGTAAAAACAATTAGAAACTTTGTTACTGGTTGAAAAAATAGTTGCTTGCAGTCTATTACTACATTATGAGTGGTTCAATGATTCACAGTTTAAGAATAAATATTTTTAATTCTATTTTGTAGTATATTATCATATGTATGAATAAATAACCTTCAATTAATTCTTTCGGCTACTGTTATCAATCGATTAATATTATCAGATTAGCTGTGTCCTGAAGTGATCACGATAAACTGCGTTCACTGTACATATAAAGTATAAACTTTTCAATATTTCGGTATTATTCAAGATTCCAGCTGTGATGGTTTAAGATACATGATATTGCCATTTGTGTTTATTGCAGCTGTGAAAGCTTACATTCACAGTGTGTCCAACCGAAAAGTTTTAAAATAAAGGACAGACACACCAAGTGAGAAAAGGGGGGTGTGGGGGGAGGGGCAAAGCTAAATACAACACATTATACTAATAGACCATTAATAACAATATGGTACAGTTTGGAGTTTGTTTTTATCACTGCTTTCATCTGTAGCAACTGAAAACGGACCTTGAATAAGAGTCTGAACAATCTGAAAACCTTTTGAGTTCTTTGGAGGAAACGTTCAGCTCAAATTTAGGTTTTTTAACATATTATCTATTATATTCTTTTTTCAAAATGGCCTCCTCTTCACCCCTCATAGTTTTAATTCTTTACTTTTTATTTTTATAAGTTAATTTTCTATATGTATAATTGATTGTACACATTTTACAATTACATAAGAATACAAAACTCTGCATGTTTTCAGCTTAAATCTATGTTTATATATATTAAAAAAAGAAAAAGCTTGTTTTTTTAATGGCCTTTTGATAGGCTATACGTATATAAATTGAATACATTATGTAAAAAAAAAGATTAAGGTACAAAAAACCATGTCTACAAGTAAGAAAAGAGAGAACACTGTACATTACAAGTTGGATACAATAGAAGAACTTAAATAGATCTACTGTTCCCAACTCGCTGAAAAAAAAAGGCAGCACTAAAAAAAAAAAAAAAAAAAAAATGACTTTTTTAATAGTCATCATTTTAAAGGAAGTCCTTTAAAAAAATACTGTTGGACACACTGCATACACTTAAATACTTATAAAATAGTTGGCTTGTTATAATAGAACTTGGTTATAGGGACATCCAAGGGACCAGGAAAATCTGTACCGGTAATTATCTTGGTGTGAGAAAAAGTATTTATTCAAAAGAACCACCATAAACTCGTAATGGATATATGTAAATATTCATGAACCACAGATTATTGTCTCTGTTGGACATTACATGAGAATATTATTGGAGAAAAATTCCTCCGACACTGGGAGGTACTTAGTAGAGTATTGGCGTGAATAGCCAAAGGTCCTGGGTTCAAGTCCCAGTGTCGGAGGAATTTTTCTCTTACAATATTCTCATAAACTCCTAAACTTCAACACTTCGGTGGGCATCCAGGGAACAACAAGTTCATCCATCCGAATACTTGTCCTGTTAAAGTCGCCCCAAACTGGGGGCCCTTGGTCCATAAAGGTTTGTATTATGATGATTTTACTTACGGCACAGTGTGCTTTTTGTAATTTTTACCGCACGGAAATTTGTATTGTTTCCATAGCAACAAGATTGCGGGAATGTCAATTTACGATACACAGCAACAATATTTGTAAGTACCACTAATTAGTTACGTCGTGCAAAAACAATACTGAGAGAGTAACGACAAAACATGATAAAATAGAAAATACACTAACTATTGTCCATAAACACAAAAAAGACAGGAAATTAAACACTCTAGAATCACCAGAAGTATATAAAAACAAACATAATATCATTAATGAAGACACGATTGAACACAACCCTCTTTTTGAACTTACCTTAATTAACTAAGCTACCTTCATTGAATACATTACTCATCAGTAGCAGCAATAGCACTCAACATGAACACATCTATATGAAAGTCTCTATCGAATTACAAGGTTAGTTCCTTACAGATTATAACCCTTATTTCACTTTAATATTCACAATATATATTACAACGTGGTTTATTAATTTCTTTTTCTTATTTCTTTGTTATTTTAAAGATTCATGGACTGAAGATGGTACATCTGGTACCGAAATGTACATATCCAGATATCAACTTGACAAACTAAGCGGCCTGTAACACTGAGCTTCGATCGATCAAGACCAGCCGACTGCCATCTTGCGGTCTCGACTAAATTTCTGTTCCTTGTCACACTGCATCGAGCGTCATCGATCAACGAAAATATTATAGGTTATGTACCTATATGATTTCACTAGGTCTACTCATCACTGTACCTAGAGGTAAAGTATATTACCTTATTAGGAATACGAATGCCTATTTCCTGCACATTATCATACTACATGTGTTGGGATGTAAGGTTTAATATTATGCCTACTATATCAGGCTACATCTGTTTACTTCAAGCTTCCATCAGTCGGCCGAGCGAAGAGGTTTGTTGTTTGTTGTAGTTCGATCGCCCACCGCTAGGTGCTTACAACTCGATCTGTTTTTGTGTAAATTACATAAGAAGATATCGTTTTAAATGCCTTAAATGATTCGTGCAATTATATTTCATTCAAATATAAGTTTAAAACGACATTATTGTGTAAGTTAAATCTTCCAGCATCAATTCTGAAATTCAGGTGGT
Organism: Ectobius pallidus; assembly: GCA_964059195.1. Taxonomy (NCBI): domain Eukaryota; kingdom Metazoa; phylum Arthropoda; class Insecta; order Blattodea; family Ectobiidae; genus Ectobius; species Ectobius pallidus. The sequence continues at coordinate 2,493,424 of CAXKWD010000002.1, forward strand.
ACGAAGTTTGCCATCGACTGGCGATTGAAAAACGGACAGGTTTGATTTCACAGACCAGTTGATCTCTCACCCTCGTTGTTGATCGCTGGCGATCGATGCTATGTGACTGGTACCACTGCTGTCTATAGGTTCGTTATACCAGACAGTCGGACGCTGTCCCTCGATCGATCCAGTGTGACAGCCCCTTAAGAAGCGAATGACTGAAGCTACGCATCTAAACTCATTAGTGATTTCTATGAGAATTATTGATAATAAATGACATTATCCTTCAAAAGAAATGCTAATAAGCTAAAAATACAACTTGCTCATTTTATCCAATTTTATTGAGATATACACGTTCCAATTACACAATATCGCTAATGCAAGTTAGGTTAGAATTGTCTAAATAAGTGTGATTGACATATATTCTCCTATGTAGGATATGAATAATATATGGCACATGTAGCCTATAATTTGTTATTATTAATAGCTACTATCAACTTTGTTCGAACTTAAACTAGGTTGTTGAAGAGTGAATCTCTTAACATTGTTTTATATAATTGTACCATACACACATGTGTTAATTTTAAAATATAATCGTAAGACTTTGCAACCTTATACATTTGTAGACACTTGTAAACATGGTTGGTACATATTGCACTTAACATATCTTAATTTTTCTACAAATTTTGCAAATATATATAATATTAACTGGTACTTTATTGTGATTAATAATGAAAACTTAATTTTGTTGTAATGATCTTGATAATCAGTAATTGAATAAATTAATCAATAATAACTGTTTTTATCATTAGGTCTAACCATTTTAATCTGTCAACTAGTGTCTTACATTTAATTCGATGTGATAATAATGGATATTAGATCTATTGTATTATGATACGTCACATGTTTAATATGACATTTTAACGTTTATACATTATTAAATATTGTGTATATTAATATCTTATATGCCACCAGGATTTTCTTACCTAACTGATTATTTGTTAATGTCAATATAATAAAATACATGGTGAATAATAATTCAATTCATTTTCTATTTTCTTATTATTATCATAATAATTACAGTAATTTTTATATTTTATAAATCAATACACTTTTTTATAGTCTTTCGCTTCATTAGTTAATTGATTTTTGAGGGTTTAGGCTAAGAAATTATTCTTACAACTCCTAATTTCTACTGCCCTCTTATTCAAAATGAAGTTTATTAATATTAATATTAAACATCATTTTATTGGCTTGGAACCATATATTTAATTCGTGAAAAGCCTTTGTAGGTACTCTTGCCTGGGATTTTCATGTTACAAATACACTAGACATCCGCGAAACGCAATACCTTTGTTTTGTCACTTAAGTTATGTGGCAAGTCATTGATGAAAATTAAAAATTGCAAAGGTCTTAGTATTGATCCCTGTGGTACTCCACTTTTAACTACTCCTAGATTAGATTTGTTTCCATTTATTACAACGTTTTGAGTTCTATCAGACAGGTATGATTTGAACCAATTCAGTGTTAAATTATCTATTCCATAATGTTCCAATTTTTCAATTAATAGTTCATGATTTATACAGTCGAATGCTTTAGCTAAGTCACAGAAAATTCCCAACGTATATTTCTTTTTATCTAGCGCTTCCAGTATTTCTGTGGTGAGTTTAAATGTAGCATTTTTAGTAGACATGCCACTTCTAAAACCAAATTGTGATGGTGTAAGAATATTATTCAAATTAAGATTGTAAACTATGCGGTTATATACAACGTTTTCGAATACTTTTGAAAAAGAAGTTAAGAGCAATATGGGCCTGTAATTTGATGGCAAATTTTTGTCTCCTATTTTAAACAGGGGCTTGACAATTGCATGTTTCATTCTTTCAGGAAATATTCCAATTTCTAGTGAACAGTTAAATATATGGCTAAGGGGTTTACTAAGTTTGGAACAGCAGCTCTCTAATAGCTTATTACTTATGTCATCCCATCCAGATGAGCTTTTACTTTTAAGCAACATTATTATATTTTCAATTTCTATAGAGGAAGTCAGTGTGATTTCAAATTTATGGTTACAAATTGTAGATTTTGTCAGTAACATTGGTATTGTAAGCAGGACCACAATTCTCTGCAATATTTATGAAGTGGTTATTAAATGCATTTGTAATATCTGTAAGATTGTCTAGTTTCTTATTTTTGTATATTAATGACGTACAATCACTATATTCCATATAGTCTTAACTTTGTTGTTTGATTTATTAATTATTTGTGAAAAATGCCTGCTCTTTGCTTCTTTAATAACCATTTTAAGCACATTGCAATACCTTTTATAATACACTTTCTGAGTTTGATTGTTACTGGTTCTATATTGAAAATAGAGCTCCCTTTTTTTAGCACATGATATTTTAATACCAGGAATTAACCATGCTTTATTCCTTAGACTAGATATTTTAGCAGTGTTCTTTTTTTGGAAAGTTGGCCTCAAAATGTCGCAACACAATATTTAGAAATTCATTTAATTTACTATCAACGGTGTTATAGGTAGATATAGTTTCCCAATTTTCATTTGGAAGATCTTGTTTGAAACATAAAATCGAAACATCATTCATTACTCTGATAATATTACTACGGATATGTTTGCTTGTCGGATATGCTTCAGTATTGTTTAACATTACCATCTGAGCATCACGGTCTGATAACTCATTTATTATTGGGATTACTTCAAACTTCAAGTTTTTTTCTTTACTCTATTGCTGTCTGAGAGTTGTTTTGAATTCTAGTTGGGAAGTTCACTATGAAGTCTAGATTATAACTACCTACTAAGGACAGAAATCTTGCCTTATTTTCACTATCAGTTGACATGTCTACATTAAAATCGCCACACAGTATCTTATTTACACTATTACTATATAATGAATTAAGAACCTTTTATAACTGATTGATAAAATAGTTGTAATTACCGGATGGTGCTCTGTAGATTGTTATTATTATAAACGTGTCATTGTCAGTTTCCAATCTTGCTGAGCAACATTCGAAATTCTGTTCCTTGCAGAAGGAACTGGTGTCAATATCACTAAAACCTAAGTTTCTTTTGATAAAAATACTCACACCTCCACATTTTTTGGAACGTCTACCAAAATTTGAACATAAAGAAAAATTATCAATTTTTAATTGTTGAAGCTCTTTTTCTGCACAGTGGTGTTCTGTCATACAAATAACTTGAATTTCCTGTAGATTAGAATTAATTGTATCCTGAATTGCTAAATTGAAATATTAAATTTTATTTTCAAGTCCCCTTACATTTTGATGTATTAATGTAAATGATGTATTAATTCTAGTTTTTGGCTTAAATGAAATATTATTCTTATCTTGAGGTACACATAAAAGTTGTTTATTTCTTCGATTTAGATACCCTCTAAAAATGAGACGATCCACCTACTATGACAGGAATAGGCCAGCTACAATAATTAGATATATTACTCTTTATTTCTTCAGCAACAAGTTTTGTTAGCGTCTTCTTCCCTCTGGACCTTGACAAGTGTTGTTCTCTCTTAGTGTAGGAGTCCTATAATAGGTGGCAGTTGATGGTAATAGCAGCTTCCTTTATAAACAAACTGCAGGCTATTTCTCTGCTTGACACTAAAAAAATAAAAAAAAATAAAACTCTCAAATTATTATTTTTATCACTTCCCATAGTATGAGGCCAACTTGTGATAGACTGCATTATTTGAATAGCCTCACACAGGACAAAGACTCGGTGAACACATTACATTAGGAAAGATTGTTCCTCTCGTGAGTAAGCAGATGTCTTTTGAGAGTCACTCTTTGGGAAAACCTCTTGGCACATGTATCACATGAGAACGGCTTTTCTCCTGTGTGAGTAAGCAGATGTTTTTTGAGGACCCCACTTTGTGAAAATTTCTTGGTACATATATCACATGAGAACGGCTTTTCTCCTGTGTGAGTAAGCAGATGTCTTTTAAGGCTCCCACTTTCTGAAAATTTATTGGCACATATATCACATGAGAACGGCTTCTCTCCAGTGTGAGTACGCAGATGTGTTTTGAGATGAGAACCTTGGGAATATTTCTTGGCACATATATCACATGAGAACGGTTTCTCTCCAGTATGAGTAAACAGATGTATTTTGAGGATTTCTTTACTGGAAAATTTCTTGGCACAAAAATCACATGAGAATGGTTTATCTCCAACGTGAATAACCAAATGTGATTTGAGGTTCCCACTTTGTGAAAATTTCATGGCACATATATCACAAGAGAACGGCTTATCTCCAGTGTGAGTAACAAGATGTATTTTGAGGACTTTTTTACTGGAAAATTTCTTGGCACATATATCACATGAGAACGGCTTTTCTCCTGTGTGAGTAAGCAGATGTTTTTTGAGGTCCCCACTTTGTGAAAATTTCTTCGCACATATATCACATGAGAATGGCTTATCTCCAGTGTGAGTACGCAGATGTGTTTCGAGGTTATTACTTCTTGCAAATTTCATGGCACATATATCACAAGAGAACGGCTTATCTCCAGTGTGAGTAATCAGATGTATTTTGAGGACTATTTTACTGGAAAATTTCTTGGCACATATATCACATGAGAACGGCTTTTCTCCGGTGTGAGTAAGCAGATGTTTTTTGAGGTCTCCACTTTGTGAAAATTTCTTCGCACATATATCACATGAGAATGGCTTATCTCCAGTGTGAGTAAGCAGATGTCTTTTAAGGGTCCCACTTTGTGAAAATTTCTTGGCACATATATCACATGAGAATGGCTTATCTCCAGTGTGAGTAATCAGATGTGTTTTGAGATGCCCAATTTGGGAAAATTTTTTGGCACATATATCACATGAGAACGGCTTCTCTCCAGTGTGAGTAAGCAGATGTTTTTTGAGGTCCCCACTTCGGGAAAATTTCTTGGCACATATACCACATGAGAAATGTTTGGCTCTAGTAGAGGTGATCTTACTACTCTTGGCAGAGGAAGTGCTTGTACATACAGCAGTTGAGTGTGATTGCTTTAGCTGTTCTTCATTATTTCCGTAAGAAACTCCTGCTTCATTGTTGTCTGTGTTTTCACATTTCATCTGCTCCGACTGTATTGTGTCAAATGTAATCGCCACAGCCTCACACTTGCGAATGGCGCTGCATACTGTAGAATCAACCGTATTTTCACTTTTGATTACTTGTGTCTGTATTGTGTCAAATGCTACAGGCACATGTTCAGTTTTTGGTTGTATTTCAGAAATCTCTTCTTTAATTTCAATCTTAATACACTCAGATTTAAGTAGAGGCTCCATTCTCTATCATTAATCACACGGTCTTTGTTACTGAAATTAAACTGCTGATATGCAGTGTTATCTGAGAGGCAGTGACTCCTTCAAATTCAAGTGTTTCTGGACAGGCAGGAGTGTGCTCCAATGAAGTAACAGCTAAGGAAAATGGCGGATAGTACGTTTGTATAGATTAAAAAAATATATATATACCGGTAATGATAATGGCAATAAAGTGATAATGTTAATGAAATACTCCATGGCGCTACATCCCTGCTGGGACTAGGCCTGCCACCCAACTGCTGCGTCCAGGATTGGGGGCATGTGGTCAGCATGCAGACACTATGAAGTAGCTCCTCAGTTTGCATAACGAGCCTGAGTGCATCCCGTTCCAGACATCCCGAGACCACGCAGGCGGTCAGTAATAGTAATAATAATAATAATGAAAACAATAACATTAGTAATAATGATATCACATGGAATGACACCAGAATCTGATTATGACGCACCTTTACAATTAGCATCCAGCTGATAAATATTATGATAGAGAAATCTACATGGATGGAAGCAAAATGCAAAGAAAAATTGTAGCAGCAGCAATAATATTTAAGCAAGGAGAGGTTATACGTAGAATCAAACCTAAATGTAGAAGAAGTTGCAATCCTTAGAGGATTGGCAACAATAATTGAGGACAGTATCAGAAACAATTCATAACACTATCTACAATAACAACATTTTGTTGCAAGAAATGACATACGACGACAAATGAATGCAGCTTCTATATTTCTGGAAAAAAAAAACTAAATCATGATCCATTCGTATAGAAATTTATTTCTATATCTCTCTTATGAAAAATAATGTTATGAAACTGAAACTGTTATTACGAGGCATATATAATATACATAAGACTGTCAATGCAAAACTAGGCTATGTCAAGTGTAGGAATAATTAAAAAGAAGCTATATCTGTAGCCAAAAAGGCACATAACTGTAATAGTATTGAAACAGCTACTAATAGGTGCAAAACTGCATGGGATTTAATAAATAGTATTGCCAAGGACTCAAGAAGGGAGAAAATTAACATCTCTCCATAAACGTTTAATGATTTTTTCATTTCTTCTGTCGAAGAGATCGGCAATTCTATTGCAAAGCCTAATATTAATGCACTAGATCTTTCAGCTCAATTTTTTGTAAGTCATACACCTCATACAGCTTTACTTTTGCGAAGGTATCATGTGAGTTAGTCTTAAGTATTATTAGAAACTTTAAATCATCAGACAGTCAAGACGTATATGATATATCATGTAATCTACTGAAAAGAGTGGTAGACTGTATTGCTTATCCTCTCACTTACTCTATAAATAAATGCATTTCAGAGGGTTATTTTCCAGACGAACTTAAAGTATCCAAAGTAATTCCGATTTATAAAAGAGGGGAAAAGGACATTCCATCAAGTTATAGACCAATCTCGATAGTTCCAGCCGTTTCGAAAATCATTGAAACTAAAATTTTTAGACAGTTATCTGCTTATTTTACAAACTGTATACTTAACGAATCACAGTATGGTTTTAGGAAAAAACTGTCTACCATTGATGCCATAGACTCACTGGTTAAATATGTTCTCAAAGTGTTTGAGGAAAAGACCCTTGCTCAGGCCACGTTCTGTGACCTGAGCAAGGCCTTCGATTGTGTGAATCATGAAACCCTCCTGAATAAACTAAAGATTTATGGGGTTAGAGACAATAGTTTAAAATTAATAAAATCCTATCTAGAGAACAGGAGTCAAATTGTGTGTGTTAATGCGGGGCATTCCGGTCCAAAATTGATTAACATAGGTGTCCCGCAAGGATCTGTTTTGGGGCCTTTTTTTATTTCTTATAATGATAAATGACCTGCCATCCTTCTTAGGCACTCAGACGGTGCTATATGCTGATGACACAACTTTCCTACATTCTAGTAAAGATATTGGTACTTTAAAATTACTTGTAAACGAAACTATCACACAAGCATCATTATGTGTTTAGAAGCAATGGATTTCTCCTTAATGAAACTAAAACACAACAGTTAATCTTTAGTTTAAAAGACAAAGCACCCCAAGATGAACCACAAAGCGTAATGTCTCTGGGTGTGTACGTGGATAGCAAATTGTCATGGGATCAACACATAAAATATATCCAGTGGCAGGTTGTCTAGGGTTATTTGGTTGCTCAGGTGTCTCAGGAAGTATGTACCGGAAAATTATGTTAGAGTATCCTATTTTTCTCTTTTCCAAAGCATTTTAGTGAATGGTATCATCTTGTGGGGTAACTCTAGCCATGTGGGTGAAATTTTGCAGCTACAAAAGAGGGTTATTAGGGTTATTACTGGGTCTTCGTATATAGATCAATGCAAACCACTGTTCTATCAAAGTAAAATCATGACAGTAATAAATTTATATATTTACTATGTATTAATTTACACTAGGAATAATCTGCCTAAATTACAGTTCAGAGAAAGTATACATTCTTACAACACAAGAAACCATAGGCAAATACACAAATTATCAAAGACACTCAATAGTTGTGAGATTTTAGGACAAACTATATAATAAGCTTCCTCCATTGTTGCGAAATCAAAATTCATCCTTATCCACTTTTAAGCACACACTGTATGAATGGTTAGTTAAGCACCCATTTTATGAACTGAAGGAATTTTATGATTGTATAAGTAATAGTAATGACTAATGAGTGATTAAAGGTCTATAACATATAACGCAATTTGTGCAAGCTTCAATCCAGCTTACTCTATAGTGTATTCTATGGCTTCATTGGTTTTACGTAGGTGATACCTATATTTTACTGCTTCATGGTTTTATTGTTAATTCAAATTTGACTATGCCTATTGTTATAGTGCAATAAAATTGTTTATTTTTAATAAAATATGAGAACACTGATATTGGATCCAAGCTTTATTTTAAGTAAAATCTCTTACTAAATCTGTAAATTTTATGACTATGATCTTGAATCCATGTTTTATAATTTACTTTAAGATTTGTGTATATTTGTCCATGATGTTGTCTATTACCATGCTGTTTAACGACAATAAAATATATTATTATTATTATTATTATAGTTATAGAAATAATCTGGAAAAAACCTTATCTTTGATGGAATTGCAGACTTTGAATTAAAGGGCGAGAAATGTAGTTGGCTGGGTAGTACTATTATCATTATACAGAGTTTAATGAATAACACCGAAATATTTTCCCTGTGTACAAAGGAGACATAGACAAGCAACTTTTAACAAGAGATTTTTTCTCAATGGATTCATGACTTCTAACATTAGAAAAAAATGCAAAACAAAGGAACTTCGCTGTTGACACTGTTGTCAGTAGTTATGAATAAAAAAGAATAATGCAGTTACGGCCAGTCATGTGATTAATCTGTAAATTTTGCAAATTATGGAAACTCTATATTATGATATAGGTGTTGACGATTGATTAAGAGTCAGATTTTAATCGATCAGTAGGAAGGCATGAAGTCAATTTAATGAACATTTTAACCCTACTTCGCGTAATTATTTAGTTATGAGCACCAAATTATAATGACTTTAATGCCCTGTAGCATACACATTTTACGTCGTAGAGCAAAAATCTCCAAATAAAAGTTGCTTGTCTAAGGCCCGGTTGCATATACAGGTAAAATATTTCGGTGTTATTTATTAACACCCTGTATTACGATTGTGCATTGTGAAAACCCATCTGGTTTATGGACAAACTTTTTACTGTCGAAATAGTTATATATGTTATTTTGATTAATAGATGCACGATAATAGTAGTAGTAGGAATAATAGTATTGGTAGTGGTTAAAATGAAGGAAATGCACGGAAAGTGAAGGACAGTGACATCTGGTGATATCCTCTATAATCTCTGTAACGGGCTAGAACGTGAAAGTTTATCATAACGGGCTTCGGTCCGTAAAATGAAACTGTACATAGACTGACAGATTTCTGGTAAGAAATGTTTACGATTCAAAATAACTTCTTATTCGTTTAAAAATGTCATACATTAAAATCACACTGATCTTACAAATCTTACAATAAACTCTCCAAATGGAATTCACCAGTGGCGGACGTAGGGGGGTGGATAGGGGGGTTACATCCCCCCCCGTAAGTTTTAAAAAAGGCTATATATGTACTCTAAGTAACTAGTTTTATTAACTAATTGTATATGTAAGTTGATTAATTTTTTTTGTATTCTTTCTACCTATTCAAATCCCCCTCCCCGAAAAAAATTTCGGCGTCTGCCACTGGAATTCACTGTATGGTATTCAAGCCAAAGATCAGCCATGAAAACACTTTTCTTTGCAGTGTAATACAGCCATGAAAACACTTTTGTTTGCAATGTAATAAGAAGTCTCAAGAAACTGCACGCCGTGGGATCAATAACAGGGATAAAAATCCACGTAAATATAAATATATCATGTATTCGCATAATTTTATATACCCTCGGCATGGACAACATCATTTCCTCACTCTACATTTTCATATAGAATAAGAGGACGTATTGCGAAAAGTGCGTATTCAAATTTCTCAGTCTCAGGCAACCCAAAGTTTGTAAAAATGAAGGTTAGCGAATGTCATTTCAGTAGTGAGTAACAAATACTACTTTATTCTTCGCAGTAGCCTTTGAATTAATTGAGAAAGGACTAAGTCATTTTTGGAAGGTAAAGAAAGGTAAGGGCAAACTGGTAAATCATTATTATGATGTAGGAATAATAGAGAAAAGAGGAAGTTCAAACAGGTCGTACTTACTCAGCACATTATTGCACTTCCTTACTAGTGTATTAGCGATAATTAACAGCTAATATTATATGGGGATAGCTAAGCAAGGGGTGTGGCAAAATGAAGCTTTTAGAAAAAGGGCTCTATCAAAGGAACTAGCAGCCAGAATTTAAAAATAATATCAAATGAAATAGAAAAGAACTGTCTAATTAAGCCATTCCAAAAATGCGATTTTTCAGAATATTTTGGTTTCTTGGGTGTACATATACCTGAACACGGTGTTGACAAAATGAACATACATTTCGTAAACAATACTGAGAAAGTAACAACAAAGAGTGCGGGAGTATTTAGGGACCAATACCTGAGTTGTAGCTGAATATAAGCAATGTGTATTAAGTATATGGAGGCCTAATAACAAAGAAACGGATCACCAAGAAAGTCAAAGAAGAATACTGTAATAAATGTGGATAAAGATGTCGTAGAAATTGTTCAAAAGAAAAGAGTAAGATTGGATGGTCATGTGAAAAGAATAATGAAAGATTTCCCAAGTTGGTGATGAAATTGGAACCTGAAGGCCGAGTAGAGGAGCAAAATTAGTTAACATTGGTGTGTAATCATTATTATGTATTGTTTGGTTGAGCGAAACTACAACATTGTGGAAAAACCCTAAGAAAAATTATTGTTATTATTATTACCATTTATTAAGGCACAGTTAAGTCATATATAATAAGGATATTATAGTAAGATCAGACAAAAGAAATAATCGTTCACGTTTTAAATTTGAATGGTAGAATAAAGTTTATTTCCTGATTGTAGGAAAGTAAACAATCAGTCGGTTTGTGTGATTTCAACTATTTCTGCACGTTTACATTGAAGTTATCTCTCGCTATCAAACAGAAGAAAAACACCTTAAAATACATTTTCAATTTTGCAGGAAATGTGCGTATAAATCCCCCATCCTTTCTGTATTGCAGTTATCATCCAAACTATCAGAACTATGCCTACAATTGCGTTCAATTGCTCTACATCACTCAAAAGTCAGTCAGGGTGAGTAGAAGCAATGGGTTGCAAAATTCTAAGTCCTGTATGAGCAATAAAAACCACATCTAGCGTTTTCTGAGGTAATAGCTTGAGTGTGATAAATTGTTCTTCACTTCAAACTCTAGATACCTATATGAGGACTTACAGCGTGGAAATCAATTGTCCTTCATAATTTAATTTTGAATTTCTTGTGTGTAATAATTTACTTGTCATTAGGCCACTATGTGGCAATAGACGTCAAAATTTTAAGACTAAGTGTATATTAATTAGTACATAATTACATGCATAAAGAAAATTGAAAATTTTAAGATAATTATTAAAATATGCTCCCTGTCATTTTCTTTATTTGAATCTTTCTGATATATATATTTTCCTCCAAAACTATTATCTTATTATATATATTATTATTTATGTTGTCATATAATGTTCCCTTGTGTAATTGTCATATTGATTGTTTTTTTTTCTTTTCTGTGTTTTTTTAGTTATGTCACTTTAAGTATTTAATATTAGAATCTGCTTACATTAATATAAGCGAGAATACTGTAATTCGGCATTAGCCTGTAATATTCTTAGTAAAATAAATAAATAAATATTACAAAACTTGGGCTAATATTACACAAACACAAATTTAAATACAAAAATTTACAATTTAAGGTCACAGATTTAACAAAAGCGAATAGGCCTATTTTTAAAAATTGTGTGGGTTCGTATTCAGTATGATCACTACTGTAATTTGTGCCTAATTAATAGTCAGTTTGTACAATGACCTTCAAGACCGTATTGACCTTCAAGAGCCAGGGCATATTTTAATTATTAATTACACTCTTTGTGGAAACCTAGAAAATGAATGAATCTTAATCAATTTCTGTTCATTTTAAATGTTCTTTCATTAATTATATTTTCTTTTTTGAAAATATAAGAGTTTTTTTAGTTTTATTTAACCTAACCAAGAATAAATTTAAGTATTATTTAATAATTGAAGCATTTACTTTTATAAGGGTTTAAGTGCCAAAATTATGATTTTTCACCTGATAATTTTAAATCGATCTATGTATCTAGACCAATGCATTTCATAAGGGTTCAAGGTCCAAGAAAAGCCACGTTAGGAGCAATAAATTCCAAGATATAACACTGGGTCTATCTCCGGTAAGTCTTTCTGTTGCTCTAAGTCTTGTTTTCTACACAATCACCATCACAAGTGTTGTTCTCTCTTAGTGTAGGAGTCCCATCATAGGTGGCAGTCGATAATAAGCAGCTTCATACAGGAGATAAAAAAAAGTAATACCCTTCTATACCAGCAACCTGTGTTTCTCTGGTTCTCAATAAAAAAAATAAATAAACAAATAAAACTCTCAAATTATTATTTTTTGTGCGCGTTCCTACTATTATTATAAATGATTATTTTTATCACTTTTCATAGTACGAGGCCAACCTGTGATAGTCTGGATTAGTTGAATAGCCTCACAAAGGACAAAGGCTCAGTGCAGAAATTACATTAGGAAAGATTGTTCCTCTCATGAGTAGACAGATGTCTTTTGAGAGTATCTCTTCGGGAAAACTTCTTGGAACATATATCACACGAGAATGGCTTTTCTCCAGTGTGAGTAAGCAAATGTGATTTGAGGTGCCCTTTATGTGAAAATTTAATGGCACATATATCACAAGACAACGGCTTGTGTCCTGTGTGAGCAAGCAGATGTTTTTTGAGATCCCCTTTGTGGTAAAATTTCTTGGCACATTTATCACATGAGAACGACGTCTGTCCAGTGTGAGTTAGCAAATGTGAATTGAGGTTCCCCCTTTCTGAAAATTTCTTGGCGCATCTATCACATGAGAACGGCTTCTCTCCAGTGTGAGTACGCATATGTCTCTTAAGTTCATATTCCCTAAAAAATTCCTTTCCACATGCATCACATGAGAACGGCTTCTCTCCTGTATGAGTAAACAAATGTATTTTGAGACTTGAAATTTGGGGAAATTTCTTGGCACATATATCACAAGAGAATGTCTTCTCTCCAGTGTGAGTAAGCAGATGTCTTTTGAGACTACCACTTCGGGATAATTTCTTGCCACATATATCACATGAGAATATCTTGTCTCCAGTGTGAGTAAGGAGATGTTGTTTGAGATACCGTTTTCGGTAAAATTTCTTGGCACATATATCACATGAGAAATGTCCGACTCTAGCAGAGGACGTGCATGTACCTACAGCAGTTGAGTGTGATTGCTTTAGCTGATCTTCATTATTTCCCTGAGAAACTCCAGCTTCCTTGTTGTCTGTGTTTTCACATTTCATCTTCTCCGACTGTATTGTGTCAAATGTAATCGCCATAGGCGAACACTTCAGAATGGTGCTGCATGCTGTAGAATCGTCTGTATTTCCACATTTGATTACTCGTGTCTGTATTGTGTCAAATATAACAGGCACAGGTTCAGTTTTTAGTTCTATTTCAGAAATCTCTTCCTTAATTTCAATCTTAATACACTCAGATTTAAGTACAGGCTCCATTCTCTTATCATTAATCACACCACAGATATAGAGGAATAGATCGGCAGCGTCGAATCCTTAAATGCAGGTAGCAGTGAAGCCGAGTCAGGGGCTTAGAGGGGCAAGGGAAGCAGTGCCGACGCCATATTGGTATCACCAACGTGTTCGCTAAGTCCACGTATTCATTACGGAAAATTGTTTTACTTCCTACATAATAATGAATTTATAGTGAAATGGTGAACCACAGTGTTGTTTGGGAATCCCTCTAATTTCAAATACATACTATACCACTATATTGGAGGTCAAATTAACATCCATTTATAAATTTGCCAAATTACTATTGCTTAAACTGGGTCTATTACAGCTATTTTCATTCAATACTGGTTTACGAAATAATTGTCTGGGGAAAACTGCCGCGAATGGGAAAGTATCTTAAAAAGAAAAACATACTAATTATGACCCATTCATCCTACAGGGAATCATGAAGGCCACTCTTTAGAGATCTACAAATATTAACATTTCTTTCAATATATTTACTAGAGCTTCTAACTCATGTGCACATTAATTTTGACCAATACAACACACAAAATACTCACGAACACAACACAAGAAACAGAGTTGTTAAAATTCTGTTCCCATAGAATAACCCTCCTAGAGCATACACCACATAGGCCTACATGGGCTTTAAACATACAATAAAATTTCAAATGAAACAAAAGCATTAAATAGCAGACAATTCAAAATTAAAATTAAAAACTTGTTTTTGCAAAGAACATATGACTCAATCAGATAATTCCTTGAATATGAGGTTAACATATAATTATAATAAATAAAAAAAAGTGTGCGGGGAATAAATTTTTAGATTTTTTTCAATTTTGGATTATTAGATTTTTCAATTTTGGACTGTTGGACGTTATTAATAATGGGTTATGGACTTTTTTAATTTTGGATTTTTGGAATTTTTAAAATTTTTATTTTTTAATTTTTTGATTTGGAATTTAGGATTTTTTGTTTTTTTATTTTTTAAATTTTGGATAATTTTTAATTTTTAGATTTTTTAACTTTGGATTTTTTAATTTTTAAATTTTGGATTTTTTATTTTTTAAATTTTGAATCATTGAATTTTTTAATTTCGAATTTTAGATATTTTAAATTTTGGATTTTATTTTTTTTAATTTTTTGCTTTCTTAATTTTGGAAAATCGATTATTAATTTTTTATTTTTAAATTTTAGATTATCGATTTTTTATTTTTTTTATTTTTTAAATTTTGGCTTATTAGAATTTTAAATTTTGGATTGTTGGACTTTTTAATATTGGGTTTTTGGACTTCTTTAATTTTGGATTTTTGGAATTTTTATATTTTTGAGCTTATATTTTTTAAATTTGGGATTTCGGATTTTTGTGTTTTTGATTTTTTTAAATAGGCCTATAGATTTTTTTAATTTTGAATTTTTAGATTTTTTAAATTTTGGATTCTCAATTTTTAATTTTCAATTTTTTTACTTTTTAAAGTTTGGTTTTTGTATTTTTTTAAATTTGTATCTTTGAATTTTTAAATTTTGGAATTTTAGATCTTTGAATTTTTTAATTTTTGCATTTTTAATTTTTGCATTTTTAATTTTGCATTTTTAATTTTGCATTTTTAATTTTGGACATTTAAATTTTGGATTTTTTTATTTTGGATTTTTAGACTTTTTAAATTTTGGATTTTTAAATTTCTAATCATTGAGTTGATTGTTTTCTGTGCAGTCCGTTCCGTCACAGACCCACTAATTTCGTTACGATTTTGAGCGTAATAATTTCGTGACGATTTTGTCCGTCACGCAACTTTGGGTTAGCTTTCGATTTACTCCTACCGCGGCTAAAGAAGTTTCACTTCAAAAAATAATAAAAGAAATCATTCCATTTTCAAGCACTTATTAATAGCATTAGATAAATAATGACATTAATGTTAGATTTTCCTTATTTGTAATCGTGATTTACAAGTAATATAGTGTAGGCCTAAGCTAGAATATTCCTAGTGAGTCACCAGTTTACCAGCCAAAGCTGAATAAATGTAAAAGATATGTGACTATAAATTAACATTAACATTAATCCTACAGAAGCATCTTCTGTATACAGACTTAAGACTATTAAGTTCTACATGCACTTTGGCACTTTTGTTATATAAGTTGACCTGATTTTATTATAAGTGTGACGTCTATGCTATAATATCCAAATGACAATAAAACTGTATTTATTAATTTATTTACTGGATTGTGAAATTCCAATTGAAACAGCTTTAAAAAGCCTTTCTTGTTTGATTCCCGCGCCGGCTTCCCTTCCTTTCGTTAGATTGTTGGTGATCGCAATATGGCGACGCAGCGAACGCGTTGGCTTCAGTCCCTCCCCTTACGCTGCCGATCTATTCCTCTATATCTGTGATCACACGATCTTTGTTACTGAAATTAATCTGCTCATATGCAGTGTTATCTGAGAGGCAGTGACTCCTTCAAATTCAAGTGTTTCTGGACAGGCAGGAGTGTGCTCCAAGGAAGTAACTGCTAAGGAAAATGGCGGTCCGTCCTTGCATTAATAAAACATTAATTATCGGTAATAATAACAATAATAATAATAATGATAATAATAATAATAGCGATAAATGATGATAATTACGATGATAATAATGAAAATGGCAATTTTACGATAATAGTATGAAATACTCCATGGCGCTACATCCGTGCTGGGACTAGGCCTTCAACCCCAACGGCTGCGTCCAGGATTGGGGGCATGTGGTCAGCATGCCGACACTATGAAATAGCTCCTCAGTTTGCATAACGAGACTGAGTGCATCCCGTTCCAAACATCCCGAGACCACGCAGGCGGTCAGTAATAGTAATAATAATAATGAAAACAATAACATTTGTAATAATGATATCACATGGAATGACACCAGAATCTGATTATGACGCACCTTTACAATTAGCATCCAGCTGATAAATAATATGATATAGAAATCTACACGGATGGCAGCAAAATGCAAGGAGAAATTGTAGCAGCAACAATAATATTTAAGCAAGGAGAGGTTATACATACAATAAAAGCTAAATGCAGAACAAGTTGCAATCCTTAGAGCATTGGCAACAACAATTGAGGACAGTATCAGAAACAATTGATAACACTATCTAGAATAACAACAATTTCTTGGAAGAAATGACATACGACGACAAATGAATGTAGCTTCTACATTTCTGAAAAAAAAAACTAAATCATGATCCATTCGTATAGAAATCTATTTCTATATCTCTCTTATAGTTATAGAACTAACCTGGAAAATTCCGTATCTTTGATGGAATTGCAGACTATGAATTAAAGGGCGAGAAATGTAGTTGGCTGGGTAATACTATTATCATTATACAGGGTGTTAACGAATAACACCGAAATATTTTCCCTGTGTATAAAGGAGACATAGACAAGCAACTTTTGTTAGGAGATTTTTGCTCTATGGATTCAATTATTCCTGTTACAGCATAAAATCTCCCAGGGATTGGCCGCTACTGACTTCTAACATTAGAAAAAAATGCAAAACAAAGGAACTTCGCTGTTGACACTGTAGTCAGTAGTTATGAATAAAAAAAGAATAATGCAGTTACGGCCAGTCATGTGATTAATCTGTAAATTTTGCAAATTATGGAAACTCAAAATTATGATATAGGTGTTGACGATTGATTAAGAGTCAGATTTTAATCGATCAGTAGGAAGGCATGAAGTCAATTTAATGAACATTTTAACCCTACTTCGCGTAATTATTTAGTTATGAGCACCAAATTATAATGACTTTAATGCCCTGTAGCATACACATTTTACGTCGTAGAGCAAAAATCTCCTAATAAAAGTTGCTTGTCTAAGGCCCGGTTGCATAAAAGCTCCAGATATCTTCTAGACAGCTAATCGTTCTGTACATATATAGACTCGATAAACACCTTCCCATTTCCGAAAGCGAATTTGCTCAAGAAATAGCTAATGTCAGATAAATGAGTTGAGCACTTTGTCAATAGATGGAGACACGGTGCTTACTCTAATATCAAGTTGGCCGTGATTGAATAGCAACCAATCGGAGCGCTTCTTGCTATTCTGTTCAAAATGGCTGAATTATCTTTCTGCTTTTCCTTGTCTGCTGTTTGTCTGCTAAAATGAATGTAAAACGCGAGATAAACTACGGTAATTTCGATTTCGAGACTTGTGCATTAGAGAAAAATGTCACCCATCACAATCTGACAACATAATGCGTAAAACGTAACACATTAATTAAGTTATAGCTAATTTACCACAGAAAGGAATGCTTCGATGGTTGTTCCCAATTCTAATGATGGGCAATTTAACGCTGAAAAAGGCATGCTTGCAGTTGTTTCTTATTTAATATGATGGCCTATTTATCCATAGGTCATTCCTTTGACAGCCTGATTCTTTCCGAAACTCAATATCGTCAAAGATCTAATTCTTTCAGGGAATACTTTTTGCTTTACACATCTCTAGGCCTAATTATTTCCTCAGGATGAAGATGACGAGAAAGATGATTATGTATTAATATTCGTGCTGTAAAATGGCAATATTTTCTTCATAAAGTGTTGCATCACAAAATAAAATTAATAAGTCCCCTGCATATACAGGTAAAATATTTCGGTGTTATTTATTAACACCCTGTATTACGATTGTGCATTGTGAAAACCCATCTGGTTTATGGACAAACTTTTTACTGTCGAAATAGTTATATATGTTATTTTGATTAATAGATACACGATAATAGTAGTAGTAGGAATAATAGTATTGGTAGTGGTTAAAATGAAGGAAATGCACGGAAAGTGAAGGACAGTGACATCTGGTGATATCCTCAATGATCTCTGTAACGGGCTAGAACGTGAATGTTTACCACCACGGGCTTCGGTCCGTAAAATTAAACTATACATAGACTGACAGATTTCTGGTAAGAAATTTTTCCGATTCAAAATAACGTAAAACTTCTTATTCGTTTAAAAATGTCATACATTAAAATCACACTGGTCTTACAAATCTTACAATGAACTCTCCAAATGGAATTCACCAGTGGCGGACGTAGGGGGGTGGATACAGGGGTTACATCCCCCCCCGAAATTTTAAAAAAGGCTATATATGTACTCTAAGTAACTAGTTTCATTAACTAATTGTATATGTAAGTTGATTAATTTTTTTTGTATTCTTTCTACCTATTCAAATCCCCCTCCCCGAAAAAAATTTCGGCGTTTGCCACTGGAATTCACTGTATGGTATTGAAGCCAAAGATCAACCATGAAAACACTTTTGTTTGCAGTGTAATGAGAAGTCTTGAGAAATTGCACAACCTGGGATCAATAACAGGGATAAAAATCCACGTAAATATAAATATATCATGTATTCGCATAATTTTATATACCCTGGGCATGGACAACATCATTTCCTCACTCTACATTTTCATATAGAATAAGAGGACGTATTGCAAAAAGTGTGTATTCAATTTTCTCAGTCTCAGGCAACCCAAAGTTTGTAAAACTGAAGGCTAGCGAATGTCATTTCAGTAGTGAGTTGAAAATACTACCCACTGATCTTTATTCTTCCGAGTAGCCTTTGAATTAGTTTAGAAAGGACTAAATCATTTTTGGAGGGTAAAGCAAGGTGATGGCAAACTGGTAAATCATTATTATGATGTAGGAATAATCGAGAAAAGAGGAAGTTCAAACAGGTCGTAAACTTACTTACTCAGCACATGATTGCACATCCTTACTAGTGTATTAGTGACAATTAACAGCTAATATTATAAGGGGATAGCTAAGCAAGGTACATGGCAAAATGAAGCTTTTAGAAAAAGGGCTCTATCTAAGGAACTAGCAGCCAGAAATTAAAAATAAATATATTAAATGAAATAGAAAAGAACTGTCTATCTAAATAAGCCATTCCAAAAATGCTATTTTTCAGAATTTTTTGGTTTCTTGGGTGTACATATACCTGAACACGGTGTTGACAAAATGAACATACATTTCGTAAACAATACTGAGAAAGTAACAACAAAGAGTGTGGGAGTATTTAGCGACCAATACCTGAGTTGTAGCTGAATATAAGCAATGTGTATTAAGTGTATGGAGGTCTAATAACAAAGAAACGGATCGCCAAGAAAGTCAAAGAGAAATACTGTAATAAAAAGTAATAAATGTGGATAAAGATGTCGTAGAAATTGTTCAAAAGAAAAGAGTAAGATTGTATGGTCATGTGAAAAGAATAACGAAAGATTGCCCAAGTTGGTGATGAAATTGGAACCTGAAGGCCGAGTAGAGGAGCAAAATTAGTTAACATTAATATGTAGGGCCCTGATTTATTGGTGAAATAAAATGGCTGATTTCGGTGTTAACTTCC
This sequence comes from Ectobius pallidus, assembly GCA_964059195.1. NCBI lineage: Eukaryota > Metazoa > Arthropoda > Insecta > Blattodea > Ectobiidae > Ectobius > Ectobius pallidus. The sequence goes on from CAXKWD010000002.1 coordinate 2,513,381, forward strand.
TTCTATTTCGGTGGGTACTTCGTGAAATAAATTACTTATACTACATTGGGAACATTGCGTAAAGATAAAACTTTGCTTCTTTATTTACATGTACTACCCCCCCCCCCCATTTCTATATTCTTCTGCCCTTGTATGAACTGAAGTAACTTTCCATTTAGGCATGATTAGAGTTATTGTTCAAATATAATGACGAGAAATATTATCGTAATTTCTACTAAACACCATTAGATAGCCCTTTGCAAACAGAAGTGCCAACCATAACACTGTGGATAAAAGACGAAATCTGTTGAATACAAGTAACAAACATTCTACACTCTTCTGCTGTAATCGATCATAGGCATCGCTAACTTGGCAAAGACATAGCAGTAAAGGAGTGTAGGCCTACTCAACAGTACAAACCAGGTCACAGACAATCTTTGCAATCTTTGTAATCGATCACAAATATCGATATATCAGTAAATCTTCGACAGCCACAGAAACAGCAGAGAAAAAAAGCATGCTGCTAAGAAATAAAAAATACAGCAGACCAAAACACAATATTGTGCTCATTTCACACTTTACAGACAGAAGGGGCATATTTTGCGCTTATAGACACATATTGCGGAAACGAGAAAATTTTGCGATATTTTGTGGATTCAATTTGGCTCATATTGGTATTTTAAGCATACAAAAGTTAAATATATTTAAGGGAGGTTGTTTTATAAAATTTCGCGCTTATCGTTGTTACAAAAAAATACAGCCCCTATTAATATGTAATCATTATTATGTATTGTTTGGTTGAGCAAAACCACAACATTGTGGAAAACCCTAAGAAATATTATTATTAGTATTACTATTATTACCATTTATTAAAGCACAGTTAAGTCACATATAATAAGGATATTATAGTAAGGTCACACAAAAGAAATAATCATTCAAGTTTTAAATATGAATGGTAGAATAAAGTTTATTTCCTGATTGTAGGAAAGTATACAATCACTCGGTTTGTGTGATCTCAACTATTTCTCCACGTTTACATTGAAGTTATCTCTTGCTATCAAATAGAAGAAAAACGCCTTAAAATACATTTTCAATTTTGCAGGAAATGTGCGTATAAATCCCCCATCCTCCCTGCATTGCAGTTATCACCCAAACTATCAGACCTATGCCTACAATTGCGTTCAATTGCGCTACATTACTCGAAAGTCAGACATTTTCATCAGTTACAAAGTATTTATGGTAATTTTCTAATTAAAAAAATTATAAGCTTATTTATATATTTAACAAAATTATAATTTACTGACAAAAATTAATACAGATGTTTATTGGAAACCCTAATGACTAAATAGGATGGAACCTTTTTAGTCCTATGCACGCAGTATATTATTATGTCCCAGATGTTTTGGGCAAAAATGTGTGAAAGTGATATTGATTTTAGGAACAAAACGGTTGTACGAAAACATGAAAGTGGGAAATAAATACCCCATAAACACAGTAAAATGTTATGTTACCGGAATTTCTTCTTATTTCAACCCCTACCAGTCAGGGTGAGTAGAAGCAATGGGTTGCAAAATTCTAAGTTCTGTATGAGCAATAAAAACCATATCTAGCGTTTTCTGAGGTAATAGCTTGAGTGTGATAAATTGTTCTGCTTCACTTGAAACTCTAGATACCTATATGAGGACTTACAGCTTGGAAATCAAAAGTCCTTCATAATTTAATTTTGAATTTTTTTTGTGTGTGTAATAATTTACTTGTCATTAGGCCACTATGTGGCAATAGACGTCAAAATTTTAAGACTAAGTGTATATTAATTAGTACATAATTACAAGCATAAAGAAAATTGAAAATTTTAAGTTAATACCGGTAATTATTAAAATATGCCCCATGTCATTTTCTTTATATTTGAATCTTTCTGATATATATATTTTCCTCCAAAACTATTATCTTATTATTTATATTATTATTTATGTTTTCATATAACCTTCCCTTGTGTAATTGTCACATTGTTTGTGTTTGTGTTTTTTTAGTTATGTCACTGAAGTATTTAATATTAGAATCTGCTTATATTAATATAAGCGAGAATACTGTATTTGGGCATTAGCTTGTAATATTCTTAGTACAATAAATAAATAAATAAATAATACAAAACTTGGGCTATATCGGGCCTCTTAAGCTAGTTTAATATATTACCAATCGATTAAAAATTTTTAATATTACACAAACACAAATTTAAATATAATAAATTTACAATTTAAGGTCACAGATTTAACATTTTAAATGTTCTTTCATTAATTATATTTTCATTTATAAGAGATTTTGAGTTTTATTTAACCTAACCAAGAATAAATTATAAGTAGGCTATTATTTAATAATTGAAGCATTTACTTTTATAAAGGTCTAAGTGCAGAAATTATTTTTCAGCTGATAACTTTAAATGGATCTATTAACCCAGACCAATGCATTTCAGAAAGGCCAAAGGTAAGGGGAAAGCCACGTTAGTAGCAATAAATTTCAAGATATATCACCCTTATATTCCTTGGTACGTTTTCCATTTATGATTCAACATGATTTTCTTTATTGGCTTAAGTATAACACAGTATTCTCAAGGGTGTTATGGCCAAGTACGTTACGGGATGGGTTTTGACTTGGGACTTAGTAATTATTTTTGATATTTCACTGCTACCTCTCAGCCAGGTCCCCGACCCTAAGTCAAATTAAATAAAAACCCGTAGCACAGTCATCACCCAAACTATCAGAACTATGCCTACAATTGCGTTCAATTGCTCTACATTACTCAAAAGTCAGACATTTTCATCAGTTACAAAGTATTTATGGTAATTTTCTAATTAAAAAAATTATAAGGTTATTTATAAATTTAACAAAATCATAATTTACTGACAAAAATTAATACAGATGTTTATTGGAAGCCCTAATGACTAAATAGGATGGAACTTTTTTAGTCCTATGCACGCAGTATATTATTATGTCCCAGATGTTTGGGCAAAAATGTGTGAAAGTGATATTGATTTTAGGAACAAAACGGTTGTACGAAAACATGAAAGTGGGAAATAAATACCCCATAAACACAGTAAAATGTTATGTTACCGGAATTTCTTCTTATTTCAACCCCTACCAGTCAGGGTGAGTAGAAGCAATGGGTTGCAAAATTCTAAGTTCTGTATGAGCAATAAAAACAATATCTAGCGTTTTCTGAGGTAATAGCTTGAGTGTGATAAATTGTTCTCCTTCACTTGAAACTCTAGATACCTATATGAGGACTTACAGCTTGGAAATCAAAAGTCCTTCATAATTTAATTTTGAATTTTTTTTGTGTGTGTAATAATTTACTTGTCATTAGGCCACTATGTGGCAATAGACGTCAAAATTTTAAGACTAAGTGTATATTAATTAGTACATAATTACATGCATAAAGAAAATTGAAAATTTTAAGTTAATACCGGTAATTATTAAAATATGCCCCATGTCATTTTCTTTATTTGAATCTTCCTGATATATATATTTTCCTCCAAAACTATTATCTTATTATTTATATTATTATTTATGTTTTCATATAACCTTCCCTTGTGTAATTGTCACATTGTTTGTGTTTGTGTTTTTTTAGTTATGTCACTGAAGTATTTAATATTAGAATCTGCTTATATTAATATAAGCGAGAATACTGTATTTGGGCATTAGCTTGTAATATTCTTAGTACAATAAATAAATAAATAAATAATACAAAACTTGTGCTATATCGGGCCTCTTAAGCTAGTTTAATATATTACCAATAGATTAAAAATTTTTAATATTACACAAACACAAATTTAAATATAATAAATTTACAATTTAAGGTCACAGATTTAACATTTTAAATGTTCTTTCATTAATTATATTTTCATTTGTAAGAGATTTTGAGTTTTATTTAACCTAACCAAGAATAAATTATAAGTAGGCTATTATTTAATAATTGAAGCATTTACTTTTATAAAGGTCTAAGTGCAGAAATTATTTTTCAGCTGATAACTTTAAATGGATCTATTAACCCAGACCAATGCATTTCAGAAAGGCCCAAGGTAAGGGGAAAGCCACGTTAGTAGCAATAAATTTCAAGATATATCACTGAGTCTATCTCCAGCACGTCTATGTCTTGTTTTCTACACAATCACCATCACAAGTGTTGTTCTCTCTTAGTGTAGGAGTCCCACCATAGGTGGCAGTTGATAATTGCAGCTTCATACAGGAGATAAAAAATACATATTACACTTCTATATCAAAACTTATTCCTTTATAAACCAACTGCAGCCAGTGTTTCTCTGGTTCTCAATAAAAAAAAAAAAAAAAAAAAAATAAATAAAACTCTCAAATTATTATTTTTCGTGCGCGCTCCTACTATTATTATAAATGATTATTTTGATCACTTTTCATAGAACGAGGCCAACCTGTGATAGTCTGCATTAGGAGCATTCCACAGAAAACAGGACATTTAGTCCAAAAATAAAAAAATAAAAAGTTAAAATAAAAAGTGCTAGTATTATGTATTTAAGCTTTAAATTTAATATGTTGAATAAAATTGTCTCCACCTAGGGAGTACAAGACCTTGTCGTGGGTGGTGGAGCTTGAGTATCTCTGAGACCCCGAGAGCTATGCCGGCGGTAGCAAAGCGACTGGTAGGGCCTCCCATGCCGGACAGGTCAAAGGGTAGGGATCAGACAAAGAAGTACTCCAGAAGAGGATCTCAACAGCAGGCACGGCGGAGAAGGGAACCTTCGGAACGGTGTGACTGGTGGAAGAAGATCCTTAAGAGGGGTAGATCAGACTCCTTAGCTGTGGTGGAAGCGACTGATCTAGGGGACGGAAACCCTAAAGAAATGACCTGGGGGAAACCTTGCATTGGGCTAATCACCCATGCAAGGGTAATAATGATTCAGAGAGACAATTGTAGCCTCGGAAGGGTAAGGAATATATTAAGACGACCCCGGCAATGGAAAAGGAAAATACGATTTGGGAACTGGAATATTAGGACATTGGTAGAACTGAAAAAGTTAAGTGCGGATAGATTAGAATGGAGGAGATGGATTGAACGAGGCTACCCCGACGCCAGAAGGGAACTGAAGAAGAAGAAGAATAAAATTGTGCTAAAATGTTCACTTCTAAGTTGGCATTACTGATATTAAATGGCTACCTGCTGATTTGTTCAGAAGCAGCAAAAACATTGGTCAATAAATTATAAGTAGGCTATTATTTAATAATTGAAGCGTTTACTTTTATAAAGGTCTAAGTGCAGAAATTATTTTTCAGCTTATAACTTTAAATGGATCTATTAACCCAGACCAATGCATTTCAGAAAGGCCAAAGGTAAGGGGAAAGCCACGTTAGTAGCAATAAATTTCAAGATATATCACTGAGTCTATCTCCAGCACGTCTATGTCTTGTTTTCTACACAATCACCATCACAAGTGTTGTTCTCTCTTAGTGTAGGAGTCCCATCATAGGTGGCAGTCGATAATAGCAGCTTCATACAGGAGATAAAAAAAAGTAATACCCTTCTATACCAGCAACCTGTGTTTCTCTGGTTCTCAATAAAAAAATACATAAATAAAACTCTCAAATGATTATTTCTATCACTTCTCATAGTGCGAGGCCAACCTGTGATAGTCTGCATTGGTTGAACTGCCTCACACAGGACAAAAGCTCAGAGGACACATTACATTAGGAAAGATTGTTCCTCTCATGAGTAGACCGATGTCTATTGAGATTCCGTCTTTGGGAAAATTTCTTGGCACATATATCACACGAGAATGGCTTTTCTCCAGTGTGAGTAAGCAGATGTTGTTTGACGTCCCCACTTTGTGAAAATTTCTTGGTACATATATCACACGAGAATGGCTTTTCTCCAGTGTGAGTAAGCAAATGTCTTTTGAGGTTACTACTATCTGAAAATTTCTTGGCACATATATCACACGAGAAAGGTTTATGGCCAGTATGAGAGAGCAGATGTGATTTGAGGTGCCCTTTTGTTGAAAATTTCTTGGCACATATATCACATGAGAATATCTTGTCTCCAGTGTGAGTAAGCAGATGTCTTTTGAGACTACCACTGTGGGAAAATTTCTTGCCACATATATCACAAGAGAATATCTTGTCTCCAATGTGAGTAAGGAGATGTTGTTTGAGATGCCCTTTTCGGTAAAATTTCTTGGCACATATATCACATGAGAAATGTCTGACTCTAGCAGAGGACCTACCTACAGCAGCTGAGTGTGATTGCTTTAGCTGATCTTCATTATTTCCCTGAGAAACTCCAGCTTCCTTGTTGTCTGTGTTTTCACATTTCATCTTCTCCGACTGTATTGTGTCAAATGTAATCGCCATAGGCTTACACTTCAGAATGGAGCTGCAAGCTGTAGAATCGGCTGTATTTTCACATTTGATTACTTGTGTCTGCAATGTGTCAAATGTTAGAGGCACAGGTTCAGTTTTTGGTTCTATTTCAGAAATCTCTTCTTTAATTTCTATCTTAAGACACTCAGATTTAAGTACAGGCTCCATTCTGTATCATTAATCACACGGTCTTTGTTACTGAAATAATTCTGCTCATATGCAGTGTTATCTGAGAGGCAGTGACTCCTTCAAATTCAAGTGTTTCTGGACAGGCAGGAGTGTGCTCAAAGGAAGTAACAGCTAAGGAAAATGGCGGATCGTACGTTTGCATTAATAGAAAAAGATACCGGTAATAATAATAATAGTGATAATGATGATAATTACGGTGATAATAATAATGGCAATAAAGTCATAATGATAATGAAATACTCCATGGCACTACATCCCTGCTGGGACTAGGCCTGCAACCCCAACGGCTGCGTCCAGGATTGGGGGCATCTGGTCAGCATTCCGACACTATGAAGTAGCTCCTCAGTTTGCATAACGAGCCTGAGTGCATCCCGTTCCAAACATCCCGAGACCACGCAGGCGGTCAGTAATAGCATTGACAATAATATTAGTAATAATGATATCACATGGAATGACACCAGAATCTGATTATGACGCACCTTTACAATTAGCATCCAGCTGATAAATATTATGATAGAGAAATCTACATGGATGGAAGCAAAATGCAAGGAAAAATTGTAGCAGCAGCATTAATATTTACGCAAGGAGAGGTTATACGTAGAATAAAAGCTAAATGCAAAACAAGTTGCAATCCTTAGAGGATTGGCAACAATTGAGGACAGTATCAGAAACAATTCATAACACTATCTACAATAACAACAATTTGTTGGAAGAAATGACATACGACGACAAATGAATGTAGCTTCTATATTTCTGGAAAAAAAAAAACTAATATTAATGCACCAGATCTTTCAGTTCAATTTTTTGTAAGTCATACACCTCATAAAAGCTTTACTTTTGCGAAGGTATCATGTGAGTTAGTCTTAAGTATTGTTAGTAACTTTAAATCATCAGACAGTCAAGACGTATATGATATATTATGTAATCTACTGAAAAGAGTGGTAGACTGTATTGCTTATCCTCTAACTTACTCTATAAATAAATGCATTTCAGATGGTTATTTTCCAGACGAACTTAAAGTATCCAAAGTAATCTCGACTTATAAAAGAGGGGAAAAGGACATTCCATCAAGTTATAGACCAATCTCGATAGTTCCAGCCAGTGGCGTACCAAGGGGAGTGAGAACGGGGCGGCCGCACCGGGCGTCGTAAAGAAGGGGGCGCCAAAATTGAAAAAGTATTTTTTTAGTTTAAGAAAAAATAATTTCTTCAGGCAAAATATAAGGTTTTATTGGTCAAATTTTGTTTATTACTTTGTTAAATACTGCAGTAATATTATTTAGAAGTGAAATAAACGTTTTGTTTTAAAATATTTATAGACAATACGAAATAGGTCGTGGGCGTCGAGCACACAGGAAAAGTTTATGGTGTAATTTAGCAATTTTATCAATTGAACGTGATGTGGCTGCTACTATAGACTTCAACTCTATTATAAATTAGTTTTTCATCCTTCAAGGCTAGGAAGGCACGTTTTAAAAATTTTGTTATGATTCTGAAACTTCTTTTCTCTTTATTTTTTTTTCAAACAAGCTAACCTTATAATATAAGATTTTAGATTTTCCTGGCGAAGAGTATGAATAAATCTTTCCCGGGTAGACAGCCAGGTTTGAAGATCAATTGTCTCCGACGTTTCAGAGGCCCACGCTGCCTCCATCCTCAGGGATACTGAAGTGTCGAGTCTGTCATGCCGAGGTGGTATATATACAGATCGCGAGTTGCGAGGAGTCGACCAATCAGGCGCCAGTTCATTTTTCCATCGTCTTTTTTTCTCGGCCAATCGGCTTCTACTGTCTTTTAGTTGTTTGAGACAGTGATTCCAGGCAGGGTTGATGCTGAGGCCTCCGTCTCTATTGAAATTGTTAGCCTCAAGCTTAATTTCGATCGCTTCCTTGATTAATCTGTCCCAGAACCTTGAAGTCTTCGCAAGGATTGTAGTGTTTGCGAAATCAATCCTGTGCCCGGATCCCAAGTTGATGGTATGTTCTGCCACCGCAGATTTATCGGGATAGAAGAGTCTGATGCAGCGGGCATGCTCAGAACAGCGCTGGTCAATAGTCCGTGAAGTCTGCCCGATGTAAGCCCACCACCTCGGCATGACAGACTCGACACTTCAGTATCCCTGAGGATGGAGGCAGCGTGGGCCTCTGAAACGTCGGAGACAATTGATCTTCAAACCTGGCTGTCTACCCGGGAAAGATTTATTCATAACCTTATAATACTTACAGTTTTATTTCATTCATATTTTTATCTTTATGATGTGTTGAAGTAACATACTACTTATTAAAAATAAATAATTGTGAACATTAAACTGTGTTTAAGTTAAACTCATTGAACCTTGAACCTTTTAGTGTTGGGGGCGACTACCATCTAATTAACCCCGGGCGCCAAGTAGCCTTGGTACGCCACTGGTTCCAGCCGTTTCGAAAATCATTGAAACTAAAATTTTTAGACAGTTATCTGCTTATTTTACAAACTGTATACTTAACGAATCACAGTATGGTTTTAGGAAAAAACTGTCTGCCATTGATGCCATAGACTCACTGATTAAATATGTTCTCAAAGTGTTTGAGGAAAAGACCCTTGCTCAGGCCACGTTCTGTGACCTGAGCAAGGCCTTCAATTGTGCGAATCATGAAACCCTCCTGAATAAACTAAAGATTTATGGGGTTAGAGACAATAGTTTAAAATTAATAAAATCCTATCTAGAGAACAGGAGTCAAATTGTGTGTGTTAATGCGGGGCATTCCGGTCCAAAATTGATTAACATAGGTGTCCCGCAAGGATCTGTTTTGGGGCCTTTTTTTATTTCTTATAACGATAAGTGACCTGCCATCCTTCTTAGGCACTCAGACGGTGCTATATGCTGATGACACAACTTTCCTACATTCTAGTAAAGATATTGGTACTTTAAAATTACTTGTAAACGAAACTATCACACAAGCATCATTATGTGTTTAGAAGCAATGGATTTCTCCTTAATGAAACTAAAACACAACAGTTAATCTTTAGTTTAAAAGACAAAGCACCCCAAGATGAACCACAAAGCGTAATGTCTCTGGGTGTGTATGTGGATAGCAAATTGTCATGGGATCAACACATAAAATATATCCAGTGGCAGGTTGTCTAGGGTTATTTGGTTGCTCAGGTGTCTCAGGAAGTATGTACCGGAAAATTATGTTAGAGTATCCTATTTTTCTCTTTTCCAAAGCATTTTAGTGTATGGTATCATCTTGTGGGGTAACTCTAGCGATGTGGGTGAAATTTTGCGGCTACAAAAGAGGGTTATTAGGGTTATTACTGGGTCTTCGTATATAGCTCAATGCAAACCACTGTTCTATCAAAGTAAAATCATGACAGTAATAAATTTATATATTTACTATGTATTAATTTACACTAGGAATAATCTGCCTAAATTACAGTTCAGAGACAGCATAAATTCTTACAATACAAGAAACCATAGGCAAATACACAAATTATCAAAGACACTCAATAGTTGTGAGATTTTAGGACAAACTATATAATAAGCTTCCTCCATTGTTGCGAAATCAAAATTCATCCTTATCCACTTTTAAGCACACACTGTATGAATGGTTAGTTAATCACCCATTTTATGAACTGAAGGAATTTTATGATTGTATAAGTAATAGCAATGAGTGATTATAGGTCTATAACATATAACACAATTTGTGCAAGCTTCAATCTAGCTTACTCTATAGTGTATTCTATGGCTTCATTGGTTTTACGTAGGTGATACCTATATTTTACTGCTTCATGGTTTTATTGTTAATTCAAACTTGACAATGGCTATTGTTATAATGGCTAAATTGCAATAAAATTGTTTATTTTTATTAAAATATGAGAACTCTGATATTGGATCCAAGCTTTATTTTAAGTAAAAACTCTTACTAATCTGTAAATTTTATGACTATGATTTTGGACCAATGTTTTTATATTTTAATATAAGGTAAACATTATACTTGTATATATTTTGACTAATATTTATATATGATCTTGAATCCATGTTTTATAATTTACTTTAAGATTTGTGTATATTTGTCCATGATGTTGCCTATTACCATGCTGTTTAACGACAATAAAATTATATTATTATTATTACTATTATAGTTATAGAACTAATCTGGAAAAAACCTTATCTTTGATGGAATTGCAGACTTTGAATTAAAGGGCGAGAAATGTAGTTGGCTGGGTAATACTATTATCATTATAAAGGGTGTTAACGAATAACACCGAAATATTTTCCCTGTGTACAAAGGAGACATAGACCAGCAAGTTTTATTAGGAGATTTTTTCTCAATGGATTCAATTTTTCCTGTTACAGTATAAAATCTCCCAGGGATTCGCCGCTACTGACTTCTAACATTAGAAAAAATGCAAAACAAAGGAACTTCGCTGTTGAGACTGTAGTCAGTAGTTATGAATAAAAAAAGAATAATGCAGTTACGGCCAGTCATGTGATTAATCTGTAAATTTTTCAAATTATGGAAACTCTAAATTATGATATAGGTGTTGACGATTGATTAAGAGTCAGATTTTAATCGATCAGTAGGAAGGCATGAAGTCAATTTAATGAACATTTTAACCCTACTGCGCGTAATTATTTAGTTATGAGCACCAAATTATAATGACTTTAATGCCCTGTAGCATACACATTTAACGTCGCAGAGCAAAAATCTCCTAATAAAAGTTGCTTGTCTAAGTCCCCTCTATGATTTGTCCCCTTAGGGTGGAAGGCGGGTTGGGACGACCCTAAGCACTTCGGCCTTGCGGCCCATTGTGCCAACCTCTGGGAATGGAATGATGTGCAAGCCCAACGGCCCCTCGACAACAGACCCCACCGCGAGCCCTCCACGGAACTCCCCTACATCCAACAGATACCTCTACCATGCCACGTGTGCCACTGCCTCGGTACCTCTTATAGAGCACCCAGGTTGGCAGCAAACCAGCCAGCAACTTCAGGACCACAAGCCACGGGGAGGACCGGAGAGGCCCACAGCAGGTGCTAGGCGAGGGTAAACCGGAAACTGGGAAAGGAAACGGGATGATTATGAGGGGAGGTTTGAAGATGAAATGGAGAGTGTTGGTGGAATGAGAGGGGGAAACGGGAGGATCCCCGAGAAAAACCCCCAAAGGTCACGGCTTCGTCCACCACGAATGACACGCCCGCCAGGGCCGAGGTTTGAACCCGGAACCGCTAGCATGCCAGGCCCACGCGCTAAGCATGAGCCACCGTGACGGCGAGTCCCCTCTATATACAGGTAAAATATTTCGGTGTTATTTATTAACACCCTGTATTACGATTGTGCATTGTGAAAACCCATCTGGTTTATGGACAAACTTTTTACTGTCGAAATAGTTATATATGTTATTTTGATTAATAGATACACGATAATAGTAGTAGTAGGAATAATAGTATTGGTAGTGGTTAAAATGAAGGAAATGCACGGAAAGTGAAGGACAGTGACATCTGGTGATATCCTCAATGATCTCTGTAACGGGCTAGAACGTGAATGTTTACCACCACGGGCTTCGGTCCGTAAAATTAAACTATACATAGACTGACAGATTTCTGGTAAGAAATTTTTATGATTGAAAATAACGTAAAACTTCTTATTCGTTCAAAAATGTCATACATTAAAATCACACTGATCTTACAAATCTTACAATAAACTCTCCAAATGGAATTCACCAGTGGCGGACGTAGGGGGGTGGATAGGGGGTTACATCCCCCCCCCCGTAAGTTTTAAAAAAAGGCTATATATGTACTCTAAGTAACTAGTTTTATTAACTAATTGTATATGTAAGTTGATTAATTTTTTTTGTATTATTTCTACCTATTCAAATCCCCCTCCCCGAAAAAAATTTCGGCGTCTGCCACTGGGATACACTGTATGGTAATGAAGCCAAAGATCAGCCATGATAACACTTTTGTTTGCAGTGTAATAATAAATCTTGAGAAATTGCACGACCTGGGATCAATAACAGGGATAAAAATCCACGTAAATATAAATATATGATGTATTCGCATAATTTTATATACCCTGGGCATGGACAACATCATTTCCTCACTCTACATTTTCATATAGAATAAGAGGACGTATTGCGAAAAGTGCGTATTCAATTTTCTCAGTCTCAGGCAACCAAAAGTTTGTAAAAATGAAGGCTAGCGAATGTCATTTCAGTAGTGAGTAACAAATACTACTTTATTCTTCGCAGTAGCCTTTGAATTAATTGAGAAAGGACTAAGTCATTTTTGGAAGGTAAAGCAAGGTAAGGGCAAACTGGTAAATCATTATTATGATGTAGGAATAATAGAGAAAAGAGGAAGTTCAAACAGGTCGTACTTACTCAGCACATGATTGCACATCCTTACTAGTGTATTAGTGACAATTAACAGCTAATATTATAAGGGGATAGCTAAGCAAGGTACATGGCAAAATGAAGCTTTTAGAAAAAGGGCTCTATCTAAGGAACTAGCAGCCAGAAATTAAAAATAAATATATTAAATGAAATAGAAAAGAACTGTCTATCTAAATAAGCCATTCCAAAAATGCTATTTTTCAGAATATTTTGGTTTCTTGGGTGTACATATACCTGAACACGGTGTTGACAAAATGAACATACATTTCGTAAACAATACTGAGAAAGTAACAACAAAGAGTGCGGGAGTATTTAGGGACCAATACCTGAGTTGTAGCTGAATATAAGCAATGTGTATTAAGTGTATGGAGGTCTAATAACAAAGAAACGGATCGGCAAGAAAGTCAAAGAGAAATACTGTAATAAAAATGATAAATGTGGATAAAGATGTCGTAGAAATTGTTCAAAAGAAAAGAGTAAGATTGGATGGTCATGTGAAAAGAATAACGAAAGAATTGCCCAAGTTGGTGATGAAATTGGAACCTGAAGGCCGAGTAGAGGAGCAAAATTAGTTAACATTGGTGTGTAATCATTATTATGTATTGTTTGGTTGAGTGAAACTACAACATTGTGGAAAACCCCTAAGAAATATTATTGTTATTATTAAGGCACAGTTAAGTCACATATAATAGGGATATTATAGTAAGGTCAGACAAAAGAAATAATTGTTCAAGTTTTAAATTTGAATGGTAGAATAAAGTTTATTTCCTGATTGTAGGAAAGTAAACAATCAGTCGGTTTGTGTGATCTCAACTATATCTGCACGTTTACATTGAAGTTATCTCTTGCTATCAAATAGAAGAAAAACACCTTAAAATACATTTTCAATTTTGCAGGAAATGTGCGTATTAATCCCCCATCCTTCCTGCATTGCAGTCATCACCCAAACTATCAGAACTATGCCTACAATTGCGTTCAATTGCTCTACATTACTCAAAAGTCAGACATTTTCATCAGTGTCAAAGTATTTATGGTAATTTAGTAATTAAAAAAATTATAAGGTTATATATAAATTTAACAAATTTATAATTTATTCACAAAAATTAATACAGATGTTTATTGGAAGCCCTAATGACTAAATAGGATGGAACTTTTTTAGTCCTATGGACGCAGTATATTATTATGTCCCAGATGTTTGGGCAAAAATGTGTGAAAGTGATATTGATTTTAGCCATGAAACGGTTGTACGAAAACATGAAAGTGGGAAATAAATACCCCATAAACACAGTAAAATGTTGTTACCGGAATTTCTTCTTATTTCAACCCCTACCAGTCAGGGTGAGTAGAAGCAATGGGTTGCAAAATTCTAAGTTCTGTATCTTGATGCTCAGCGCATATCAATGAATTCAGTAATTCCTCTTAAGTATATAGAGCAGGGAAACTGAAATATGCTACGTACCCAGTCCGTTAAAAGGATCTGGGATACTAAACAAAGGGTAACTTTTGAAACTTTAGGAACAAAATTTGCTTCAAATGTAAAGACTAACGCTGTCAATGAATCTACTATCATCACTGAAAGTATTATTAATGGTAACTATGTAAATAACAGAAATAATATACCTAAGGAAAATAGGCCTATAATTAAAAATTGTAGTATAAAGAGAAATAGCAGTGATTGCGATAGCAGTAGTTATAACAGCTATAAGACTAGTAGTAGTGATTCTTATAGGATTAAAAATATTGTAAACACCATTTCTCTCTCATGTCAAAATGTACAAAGTCTACGGAACAAAATTCTTGAACTAGAAGTATACCTTCATGATGACTTAAAGAACACAAACGTTTTATGTCTTACAGAACACTGGTTAGAGAAAGAAGAAATTAAGTCCTATAGTATTAATAATTTTAAGCTTTCTAGTTGTTTCTGTCGAGCTAAGCAAAAAGGTGGAGGTGCTGCAATATATGTGAAAGATGGTATAGAAAGTACAGTAATAAATAGCACTGAATACCTTAATGAAGAAAAACATTTTGAACACGCCGTCTCTCAAATTTCGTATCAAAATTATAAAATTAACATTGTATGTTTATATAGATCTCCCATTGGTGATTCTGATATATTTCTAAAAAAATTTGAAACCCTTGTGAAACTCTTGCAAAAAAATGTACGAATACCTTTAGTTATATGCGGGGATTTCAATATAAATTTCTTAGCACGAGATAAAACTGTACCCCATTTCAATTTGCTCCTAAATCAATATAACCTAAAAAAACTTATCAGCACGCCTACTCGTATTACTCAAACTTCTCAAACATGTTTGGATCAAATAATAATAAATGATTTTTCATTTGAATACAATGTCGAAAACAAAAGCCTTGGAATATCTGACCATAATGCTGTCCTCATACATATCACTATACCAAGCCTAAATGCGGGAAATAAAAAACAAAGAAGGCAAACAACTTGGAAACGAATTTATAACTAAGTGAACACAGAATACCTAAATTTTCTATTAAGCAAGGAAACCTGGTTAAATGTAATAGATGAAACTGATATTCATAAAAAAACAACAAATTTTCTGGAAAGTTTTCAATATTACTTTAATGTGGCATTTCCTCTAACGAAAGTCGAGTATGCTAACATTAAATGCACTATGAAAAACTGGATAACACCAGGAATTATGGTCTCGTGTAAGAGAAAAAAAGCTCTTTATAACGTTTACAGAATGACATCTAGTGATGTTTTCAAAGCTTACTACAAAACGTACACTAATATCCTAAAAAAAGTTATAGCCAAAGCTAAACAAAATCACCATGATAATTATATTAATAAATCTGATAATAAAACTAAAGCCCTTTGGGAGATAGTAAAAAAAGAAACTGGTCAAATAAAAAAACAAGATGATATAAAACTTATAGAATCAGGAAATGTCATAAAAAACCCTCAAGTCATCGCCGATACTTTTAATGAATACTTTGTCAATGTCATCGAGGATCTTAAGAGTAAATCTCTCCAGAATGTGACTTTAATTAGTATGTCTCTAACTAATTCAAATTCAAATCCAAATTCTATTTTTCTTAATCCAGTAACAAAAAATGAAATAACGAAGATAATTCTCAATTTAAAAAACAAATATTCGCAAGGTATAGATGAAATACCAGACGTTGTCGTAAAAAACAGTTACTCTTATATTCTTGAACCGCTAATTGATATCTGCAACTGCTCACTATCGGTAGGAATATTTCCAGACTGTTTCAAAATAGCCAGAGTCCAACCTATATTCAAAAAAGGAGATAAAAACAAAGTAGAAAACTATAGACCAATATCACTTCTATCCTCCTTTTCAAAAATTTTAGAAAAAGTCATGTACAATAGGCTTATTTCCTTCCTAAATACCCATAAGATAATCTCCCCCTCACAATTTGGATTTCAAAAAAATAAGTCAATAAATGATGCACTTTTTGCTTTTATAAATAAAATCCTACAATCCTTAGATAAAAAAGAAGAAACATTAGGCATTTTTCTTGACCTGACAAAGGCTTTCGACGTTGTCAACCACAAAATTTTTTGTAAAAAACTGGATAGGTATGGAATCAGAGGGGTTGCAAACAATTGGTTTATATCTTATTTGCAAAACAGAACACAAATTGTTCAAATTAAATCAGCTAAGTCAACTGCCATGCTTCTTAAAGATGGAGTTCCTCAAGGCAGTATTCTAGGGCCTCTGCTTTTTTTAATATACATAAATGATCTTCCTTCTGAATTACCTCATGCTCATACAATATTATTTGCAGACGACACTAACCTGGTTTTTAATGACGCTGACTCAACTACACTTCTAAAAAAAGTGGATTTGACAATTTCACACTTACAGTCATGGCTAAAAGATAACAAACTCCACCTCAACGTAAAAAAAACAATACTAATGCGATTCCACCAAAAGAAACTTGACAACCCTTTTACTATTCATATTAACGGAACAACCCTTGAGGAAAGTATTAATACCAAATTTCTGGGAATTTGGTTTGAATCAAATCTTTCTTGGAATACGCATATAGACTACATAGCAAATAAACTGAGTAGACTTTACTTTGCCTTCCGTATTCTTGCTAGAGTAGTCTCTCTCGAAACTATTAAATCTGTATACTTTGGACTTATATACTCACAAATTACTTATGGTATCTGTATCTGGGGTACATCATCAAAAATAGCAACCATTTTCAAATTACAAAAGAAAATAGCAAAAATTATGTTGAAAGTGCCAGTTCGCACTCCTAGTAGAGAAGTTTTTAAAAAGTTGAAAATTTTACCAGTGCCCAGTATCTATATTTTAGAAACTATATGTTTCGTACATAAGATTAAAGAATCTTTCACAAAAAACTCTGAATATCATAGTCATAATACCAGAATAGCTAATCATCTTCATCTAAATAAACATAGGCTCACAAAATGCCTAAATAGTATAACATATCAAGGAATAAATATTTATAATAAGTTACCCAATGGTTTTAAAGCTCTTTCTAACAATGCTTTTAAAAATAAAGTTAAAAAGATCCTGTTATTGTATCAACCCTTTTCTGTCCATGAATTTCTTGATATACAGATGGTAGATTTACCAATTTAGTTATGCTTAATTATGCTTTTTGAAGGAGAGATTTCCTCTTAATCCTAATATAAGTATTTTATATCTCAGTGTTAACAAGTTGTATCATATATTGTATTAGACTTAAGTGACGAAACCATGAATTTTGTAACAAGATTCTTCTGGTGAATAAATTGAATTGAATTGAATTGAATTGAGCAATAAAACCCATATCTAGCGTTTTCTGAGGTAATAGCTTGAGTGTGATAAATTGTTCTCCTTCACTTGAAACTCTAGATACCTATATGAGGACTTACAGCTTGGAAATCAAAAGTCCTTCATAATTTAATTTTGAATTTTTTTTGTGTGTGTAATAATTTACTTGTCATTAGGCCACTATGTGACAATAGACGTCAAAATTTTAAGACTAAGTGTATATTAATTAGTACATAATTACATGCATAAAAAAAATTGAAAATTTTAAGATAATAATTATTAAAATATGCTCCATGTCATTTCCTTTATTTGAATCTTTCTGATGTATATATTTTCCTCCAAAACTATTATCTTATTATTTATATTATTATTTATGTTTTCATATAACCTTCCCTTGTGTAATTGTCACATTGTTTGTGTTTGTTTTCTTTTTTGTGTTTTTTTAGTTATGTCACTTTAAGTATTTAATATTAGAATCTGCTTATATTAATATAAGCGAGAATACTGTATTTGGGCATTAGCTTGTAATATTCTTAGTACAATAAATAAATAAATAAATAATACAAAACTTGTGCTACATCGGGCCTCTTAAGCTAGTTTAATATATTGCTAATAGATTGTGTTGGTATTTATAAAAAAATACCAATAGATTAACAATTTTTAATATTACACAAACACAAATTTAAATATAATAAATTATCAATTTAAGGTCACAGATTTAAGAAAAGCGAATACGCCTATTTCCAAAAGTTGTTTGGGTTCGTATTCAGTATGATCACTACTGTAATTTGACTCTAATTAATAGTCGGTTTGTTCAATGTCCTACTCTTTTGTTTTAATGTTCGGTATTGACCTTCAAGAGTCAGGGCATATTTTAATTATTAATTACGCTCTTTGTGGAAACCTAGAAAATGAATGAATCTTAATCAATTTCTGTTCATTTTAAATGCTCTTTCATTAATTATATTTTCATTTTTGAACTTATAAGAGATTTTGAGTTTTATTTAACCTAACCAAGAATAAATTATAAGTAGGCTATTATTTAATAATTGAGGCGTTTACTTTTATAAGGGTCTAAGTGCAGAAATTATTTTTCAGCTTATAACTTTAAATGGATCTATTAACCCAGACCAATGCATTTCAGAAAGGCCAAAGGTAAGGGGAAAGCCACGTTAGTAGCAATAAATTTCAAGATATATCACTGAGTCTATCTCACGTCTATCTTTGGGTCTATGTCTTGTTTTCTACACAATCACCATCACAAGTGTTGTTCTCTCTTAGTGTAGGAGTCCCATCATAGGTGGCAGTCGATAATAAGCACCTTCATACAGGAGATAAAAAAAAGTAATACCCTTCTATACCAGCAACCTGTGTTTCTCGGGTTCTCAATAAAAAAATACATAAATAAAACTCTCAAATGATTATTTCTATCACTTCTTATATTACGAGGCCACCCTGTGATAGTCTGCATTAGGAGCATTCCACAGAAAACAGGACATTTAGTCCAAAAATAAAAAGTTAAAATAAAAAGTGCTAGTATTATGTATTTAAGCTTTAAATTTAATATGTTGAATAAAATTGTCTCCACCTAGGAAGTACAAGACCTTGTCGTGGGTGGTGGAGCTTGAGTATCCCTGAGACCCCGAGAGCTATGCCGGAAGTAGCAAAGCGACTGGTAGGGCCTCCCATGCCGGACAGGTCAAAGGGTAGGGATCAGACAAAGAAGTACTCCAGAAGAGGATCTCAACAGCAGGCACGGCGGAGAAGGGAACCTTCAGAACGGTGTGACTGGTGGAAGAAGATCCTTAAGAGGGGTAGATCAGACTCCTTAGCTGTGGTGGAAGCGTCTGATCTAGGGGACGGAAACCCTAAAGAAATGACCTGGGGGAAACCTTGCATTGGGCTAATCACCCATGCAAGGGTAATAATGATTCAGAGAGACAATTGTAGCCTCGGAAGGGTAAGGAATATATTAAGACGACCCCGGCAATGGAAAAGGAAAATACGATTTGGGAACTGGAATATTAGGATATTGGTAGAGCTGAAAAAGTTAAGTGCAGATAGATTAGAATGGAGGAGATGGATTGAACGAGGCTACCCCGACGCCAGAAGGCAGTAAAGGGAACTGAAGAAGAAGAAGAATAAAATTGTGCTAAAATGTTCACTTCTAAGTTGGCATTACTGATCTTAAATGGCTACCTGCTGATTTGTTCAGAAGCAGCAAAAACATTGGTCAATTTTGGAGGATTTGCCAGGGCACACAAAGGATCTTTAGAAATTTTGACTGCGATCTTTGTGGAAAGTAAGTACTTGATAACACATTTTCAGTAATCAGTATAAAAATTTTGATAATTATGAGCAGTAATTAAGCCATGATTAGTTGAGAACTTCTTTGTCCCACACGTGACAGAAAATTATAATTATTTTTGCCTCTTGTCAGTATGCTTCAATAATTTTACCTCTTTTTTAAATTTTATAAGTTAGTTTTGTGTTCTAAACCTACCATAATTTTTAAAGATTTTTGTCATGTCAATTGTAGGTTAGGTTAGGCATTGAAGTTTGTCCCACACGTGACAAGAATTGTTATCCCTTGTGTGATATGAATTTCTGTTTCATAGCTGATTTCATAGATTTCATCAATTTAATCATTTAAATGTGTGGTTTAAGAATTAGCCTATGCCCAGGCCAACATAGTTCCAAGTTTATCTTTTATTATTACCTTAAAAATGCATGATCATTCCATGTAGCTCAGGCTAACTAACTTAAACATATAATGCTATATCTTCTTACCGGTATCGTTTATTTCATTTATATATTATGGGCGAGATGCTAGTGCCTTTTATTATGTTAACAACTGATCCTTTTGGTCTATTTTTAATCAGAATTTCCTGTTGAAGTAGTAATTAAAAAATAAATTGCTGATTATTTAGAAAGACGTAAATGCATTCTGGGCTTTAATTAGTAGCTTCTGAAACAATTATTTTCTCTCTTTCTAGATCTAGACAATGTCAAATATTGCTAGTACAAGTGCAAGTCGAATGCAAAAAATGCGTGAACAACTAAAACGTGAAAACCCTGATTTCCAAAAACAAGCGGATATCAGAATTGAAGAAGAAAAAGAAGCAAAGTATGACTGAAGCTGAGAAGGAGAAACTTAGAAATTATGAGAGCGACCGGAAAAGACTCCAGAGGGCAAAGAAAAGGGGTAATAAGCTTCAGCAATTTCCCTCTACTTCCTCACAAGGATCTGTGAGTCCATATCAATGTCCGCAGTCACTGGGAAAGGCCATATGGAGAACAACACGTGCATTGCCCAAATCGCCAAGGAAGAAAATGTCTGTTTTGACATTCTTAGCAGAACGTGCTGGTTTATCTCCACCATCCCAGGAAGTACATTGTTACAATGAAAATTCCAAGATGGATTACTTGAAAGTGAAAGATTTCTACTTCAGACCAGATATTGTATAGGCCTACACATGCCCAGGAATGAATGACTGTATCACTGTGTGGGAGAATGGAATCAAGGAAAAGTTACAGAAGCACTTCCTGACAATGTTCTTGAAAGAAGCTTTTTCTATTTTCAAACAAGAAAACCCAGAGCTGGTAATTGGTTTTTCCAAATTTTGTAGTTTGCGACCAAAGAATGTTTTACTTTTGAAAAACACTCCATCTGATCAGTGTAAGTGCAGAGTGCATGAGAACTTTATTCTCAAACTCAAAGCCCTAAAATACAGTTATTCAAACTCTTTCTGGGAGAAAATACTGTGTGATGTGGCGATCAATTCTGCTTGTTGGCAAAACATTTGTGAAGCCTGCTGTGATGGCAAACTTTTGCAAGTGATGATGAAGTTACTTGGAAACGGGAAAATTCAGACCATGGATTAAAACTTTCTGCTAAAGAAGGCCAGGTCGGAAATTTATTCGAAACAACACTACAAGATCTTCCAGGCTTCAAGGCCCATGTGAATCTCAAACGAATACAGTCTGCGGCATTCGAGAATGACAAACAAGAAACCAGTGGTATCCGCATTCTGCAGATAGATTTTGCAATGTCTTTCTCATGTGAATACCACAACGAAATTATGAGTGCACTGTGGTCCCGAGAAAGTGTACTATTGTTCTTTAAAGGAAAATGTCAAACATTCCTTGTTTGTTCCAACACAAAACACAATATTGACTTTCATTGATTTTTTGTGTTGTAATATCTTTAATGTAGAACAACCAAACAGTGAAAATCCTTCTGAAGAAGTAATCTGGAGTGATGGTCCTGCCTCTGAGTTTAAAAACAGATACATGGCCAAAGTTCTAAACTTTCTCTCTCAGAAGTATGGCAAACCTTTCTCATGGAAATACTTTGCAACATCCCATGGAAAGGGAGTTGTTGATGGAGTAGGGGGTAACGTCAAAAGGCTCGTTCGTGAGAAAATTATGAGTCAAGGAGAAGGTTCTCCAGTTGTTCAGAGTGCAAAAGACTTTGCTGATCTTGCTGCAAAAGCTGTAACTAGTACCAGAATCTTCTATGTTGACGAAGAGTTCATCAACAAGAAAATTGAACGAGAAAATCCTTGGGTGGATGTTCTATCAATCCCTGGAATTTCATCATTTCATGTAATTAAATCAGTTGGCCTGGCCTTACACTGTAAAAACAATGCTCTCTCTCTAGATGAAACAACTTTCGGAGCTGAAGCTCAAGTGCATGATTTGTTGGATCTTGCTGTCAACCAGTGGGTGATTGTTAATTATGAGGGTGTACACTACAGAGGAGAAATAACTGAAATTGACCAGGACAGTGTAAAAGTTAATGTCATGCATGAGTCAAAGGTTCCTGGTTTCTTCAGATGGCCAAATGAACGAGACTAGATACTTTACAGCCGTTGTGAAATTGTGAAGATAATTCCTGGGCCAGAAATTGCCAACAACAGGGGACTGTATAAATTTGATGACAATTAGTTAATAATGTTCCAATGTTGCAATTATATAACATTAACATATGAGTTGCTATTTTGTATTTATTTCATTTGGTAAACCAAGAAAAGAGTGAGAAGTCATACAATGTCCCACACGTGACAGTAGAAAAATAATTAATTTTTCCAATTTGTTAACTTTTCAAAATTGATGTATATGATGAATATGTAGGCAATAATATGTAACTTTTAATAAAAAATTGTAATCCAGTAAAATGTTCTTAGATTCACAGAGTTTTTAAACAGAAATGAAAATTATTTTTTCCATGTCCTGCACGTGACGGTCAAGTTCCCTTCAGTATTTAAAGTACCCATAGACATTTTAAAAATTAATTCCTCCACATAAATAGAGCTGTTTTAGTACTTTTCAGCTGCACACTAATTGGTTGTTACATGTTTGTTATAAAAGCAGGATAACAAAAAAAGTGTACTGTAAAATGAGTGTGAATGTCCTGCACGTGACAGTGGAATGCTCCATTAGTTGAATAGCCTCACACAGGACACAGGCTCAGTGCACACATTACATTAGGGAAGATTGTTCCTCTCATGAGTAAGCAGATGTTTTTTGAGACTCCTTCTTTGTGAAAACTTCTTGGCACATATATCACAAGAGAATGGCTTATCTCCAGTGTGAGTAAGCAGATGTGTTTTGAGATGCTCTTTTCGGTAAAACTTCTTGGCACATATATCACATGAGAACGGATTTTCTCCTGAGTGAGTAAGCAGATGTTTTTTGAGGTTACCACTTATTGAAAATTTCTTGGCACATATATCACATGAGAACGGCTTCTCTCCAGTGTGAATAAGCAGATGTCTTTTGAAATCCCCTTTATGGCAAAATTTCTTGCCACATATATCACATGAGAACGGCTTCTGTCCAGTATGAGTAAGCAGATGTTTTTTTAGGTTACCACTTATTGAAAATTTCTTGGCACATATATCACATGAGAACGGTTTCTCTCCAGTGTGAGAAAGAAGATGTCTTTTGAGGTCCCCACTTCGGTAAAAAATCTTGGCACATATATTACATGAGAATGGCTTATCTCCAATGTGAGAAAGGAGATGTGTTTTGAGATACTCCTTTCTGGAATATTTCTTGGCACATATATCACACGAGAATGGCTTTTCTCCAGTGTGAGTAAGCAAATGTGATTTGAGGTGCCCTATATGTGAAAATTTCATGGCACATACATCACAAGAAAACGGCTTGTGTCCTGTGTGAGCAAGCAGATGTTTTTTGAGATTCCCTTTGTGATCAAATTTCTTGGCACATTTATCACATGAGAACGACGTCTGTCCAGTGTGAGTTAGCAAATGTGAATTGAGGTTCCCCCTTTCTGAAAATTTCTTGGCACATCTATCACATGAGAACGGCTTCTCTCCAGTGTGAGTACGCATATGTCTCTTAAGTTCATATTCCCTAAAAAATTGCTTTCCACATGTATCACATGAGAACGGCTTCTCTCCTGTATGAGTAAACAAATGTGTTTTGAGTCTTGAACTTTGGGGAAATTTCTTGGCACATATATCACAAGAGAATGTCTTCTCTCCAGTGTGAGTAAGCAGATGTCTTTTGAGACTACCACTTCGGGATAATTTCTTGCCACATATATCACAAGAGAATATCTTGTCTCCAGTGTGAGTAAGGAGATGTTGTTTGAAATACCGTTTTCGGTAAAATTTCTTGGCACATATATCACATGAGAAATGTCCGACTCTAGCGGAGGACGTGCTTGTACCTACAGCAGTTGAGTGTGATTGCTTTAGCTGAACTTCATTATTTCCCTGAGAAACTCCAGGTTCCTTGTTGTCTGTGTTTTCACATTTCATCTTCTCCGACTGTATTGTGTCAAATGTAATCGCCATAGGCTCACACTTGAGAATGGTGCTGCATGCTGTAGAATCGTCTGTATTTTCACATTTGATTACTTCTGTCTGTATTGTGTCAAATGTTACAGACACAGGTTCAGTTTTTGGTTGTATTTCAGAAATCTCTTCCTTAAATTCAATTTTAATACACTCAGATTTAAGTAGAGGCTCCATTCTGTATCATTAATCACACGGTCTTTGTTACTGAAATTAATCTGCTCATATGCAGTGTTATCTGAGAGGCAGTGACTCATTCAAATTCAAGTGTTTCTGGACAGGCAGGAGTGTGCTCCAAGGAAGTAACAGCTAAGGAAAATGGCGGTCCGTCCTTGCATTAATAAAACATAAATTACCGGTAATAATAATAATAATAATAATAATAATAATAATAATAATAATAATAATAATAATAATAATAATAATAGCGATAATGATGATAATTACGATGATAATAATGAAAATGGCAATTTTACGATAATAGTATGAAATACTCCATGGCGCTACATCCGTGCTGGGACTAGGCCTGCAACCCCAACGGCTGCGTCCAGGATTGGGGGCATGTGGTCAGCATGCCGACACTATGAAGTAGCTCCTCAGTTTGCATAACGAGACTGAGTGCATCCCGTTCCAAACATCCCGAGACCACGCAGGCGGTCAGTAATAGTAATAATAATAATAATAATGAAAACAATAACATTAGTAATAATGATATCACATGGAATGACACCAGAATCTGATTATGACGCACCTTTACAATTAGCATCCAGCTGATAAATAATATGATATAGAAATCTACACGGATGGCAGCAAAATGCAAGGAGAAATTGTAGCAGCAACAATAATATTTAAGCAAGGATAGGTTATACATACAATAAAAGCTAAATGCAGAACAAGTTGCAATCCTTAGAGCATTGGCAACAACAATTGAGGACAGTATCAGAAACAATTGCCCTAGTAGCACACTTCGTTGGCCCATCGGAGGAATTTGGTTGGCATGGTAGGGATATGTTGGTTAGGTTGGTTGTAATTTCCTCATTTGGGCCATCACATTTTATTGGATGATTCGCCGCTTGCCCTACCGTTGGGATTACGATTGTTGGCCCAACAATTTTTTTTTGTTGGAATAAGTTATAATCGCATTTATGTTAAAATTAAAAAGTGTTGAAACAACATTATAAGCGTTAAATTTTTATTTCCTATAAAATAAACTGTGTTAATTCATTAATTATTCAAGCTTATCCTGCGCGCTAGATCCTCAACTCCTCTTCGGAAATTTCCGGCATAGCTCGTATAGGTCATCGGCACCTGCGCGTCGACAACATCGCATAACCGTCATTCGCCATCTTGATTGTATTAAGAAAGAGCCCGAATGGTGTTTCATTCTCGTTATTTTACATAATATTAGGTAAGCCCTTTGATTGTTCTCTGAATATATAACGTTATCATTTTTTCACAATACTGTATTATGAGTGTTGCATTCATATTATAATATTGAAGGTTTGTTCAACGTTACGGTACTGTAATTTCCTATTGCAAATTTATTTGTTTCAGATGATTTACATAAAGAAAGGCAGAAGGAAATTAAAGCAGAGTAGGCGCAACGAAATTTCAACTGAATTGAAACGCAGTTCAAGAAAAGCAGTTCTACAGTTCAAAATCTACATCAATTGCAGGATTTTCAAGATTTCAAACTTGCAAGTATAGCCTACAATAATGTTAAGGTATAAATATTTGATTTATTATTAAAATGTAGATGCCCTCATTATATAGTATAAAAAATCCAGGGAATGTTGTCAGTAACATTTAAATATGATGTTAATCTTTATATTCTCATATCAGTTTGGCAAGTTAGTACTTTGCGACTCACCCTGCTCCCCTTTCCACTCGCCTGCCATGTCACCTAATATTTCACAAATAAATAAAAATACCCTTGCACCTCCACATAATACTTAATAATTATAAAAAACGACCCTTGCAACAAAATAGGCTATTTTGGATTGAGAGTAGGGGGGGGGGACTCGGGTGAGTCGCAATGTATCATTTTCCCATAAGTTATAATGTGCACTCTTAGCCTTTAATTGCCGGTACTTTGATTACTTAATGTGTTATCCATTTGTCGCTTGTGACCAGTTATGCCATCATTATTAAGCTCTATCCACAATGTGCAGTTGGCCGCTTGAAAGCTGCCCACAATAAGAAGTTAACATTATAATAATAATAATAATCTATTTTATTGTCATTAGACTATGAACATAGTAATAGACAACGTCAAGTACAAAACATGATAAAAAAGAAATAATACAGAAATCACACCTTGAACAGTAAAAACAACACTAATTGCTAGGTATGGCATTACATAATAATAGAGTCAACATTATAAAATTCATTCATATTATAAAAAGGATTCTTTACAAGCCATGAATACATTCTATTTCTAAAGATATTAATTGGTAAGTCTTGATAACTTGGTGGCAATTTGTTAAATAATTTGAACCCTACAATTTGATAACTATTTGTGGATTTGTCAAGTCTATGTTGTGGCAAAGGTATTAACCTATTGTGTCTTGTATCATGAGAGTGAATATTATAACTTCTTTGCAAATCCTGTAGCTTACTCTTTGTGTATAATAAAACTGTTAATATGTAGAGATTTATGACAGTTAATATTTTCAATTGCACAAACAAGGGTTTACAATGAGCTCTGTTCTCCGATCCCAAGATTATTCTTATGGCCCTTTTTTGCAGCAGTAATATGCTGTTAATGTGTTTTGTGTTACCCCATAGTAATAAGCCGTATTGGATTACACTTTGAAAAAACGCAAAATAAGCTGAACGCAGATAGGTGACCGGTACTGTTTGCTTAAGGCTGTGAAGCAGATAAATAACCCTGGATAGCCTACCTGAAACGTACTTAGTATGCTGATCCCATGTTAACTTTTGGTCAATAAAAATCCCCAGGAACTTAACACTATCTAGTAACTGCTTTCTAGGTTCATTCCAATCTCTCAAACTGAACTGCAGATATTGAGTTTTATCCGCATTTAACAGAAAGCCATTGGCTCTAAACCATTGCGATGCAACATCTATTGCATTATTTTGTGCTATTTCTAAATTGCTTGTATCTTCATTAACATTTATAAATGTTGTGTCATCCGCAAACAGTACGCTATGAGCACCAACACTGGTAACGTGTGCTGCGAGATCATTTATCATCACCAGAAACAAAAACGGACCAAGGACAGATCCTTGTGGTACTCCTACACTGACTTCAGCTTTACTAGATTTAACTTTATCAGAAGATACAATCTGCTGACGTTTCATGAGATAAGACCTCAAAAGTTCTAGGCAGATGCTACTTATTCCATAGAAAGATAATTTGCCAAGTAATACCTTATGATTAACACAGTCAAACGCTTTGCTCAGGTCACAAAACGTCGCCTGAGCAAAGTGTTTGTTTTCAAAAGCCTGAAGAATTACCTTGACAAGATAGTCTACAGCATCTGTGGTGGACTTGTTCTTCCTGAAACCGAACTGTGCACAGGTGAAAAGGTTGTTTTCCTCAAAGTATTTGGATAGCTGTCGATAGATAACCGTTTCGTAGATTTTAGCAAATATCGGAATAATTGAAATGGGTCTATAACTAGAGGGCAAATCATGGTCTCCCTTCTTATATACAGGGACAACTCTAGCTATTTTGAGTTCATTAGGAAAATATCCTTCCCTTAGACAAGTATTAATGCAAAAGGTTAACGGATGCACAATAGTCGAAATTACTTGCTTGATTAGTTTAGTTGAATTGTCATAAATATCTACACAGTCAGAATTTTTAAAATTTTTGACAATGTTTACTACATCATCCTCTGTCACTTCCGTAAATGTGCACATGTTTTGTCGTATATTGGTTGATAAATTACTTTGCATTTTATTAAAAGCGTCGCTAGAAGAACTATCAAAAGTACTACTAATATCTTCCACTGAGCTAATGAAATAGTTGTTAAAATCCTCAGGAGAAATTGTGATGGTTTCCCTCTTCCTGGGCTTGGCTGCCTTATTGATTAATTGCCAGGCTGTTTTGCATTTATTACTAGAGCTATCTATAATACGGGAGTTATAAGCTTTTTTTGTAACCGACAGAGCTACTTTGTATTTCTTTCTATAATTAACAAATACTGCCTTGAGGTTAGGGAAACATTTAATAGTACAAATAATGGGAAGGAATCGATTTATAGTGCATAATGTGTAGGCTATAATAAATACATCTTGCTTTTCATAGTAACCTAATCTATTTCTTTGCACTAGTAAATAATTTTCAATCTCGTAATATGTAACTTGCAGTTGGTAGTCGATGATGAATTTCTCGACTGCCGAATACCAACTGCTGACTGCAACTGTACTTTGTGAATGGCGTACATTACGATCACCACATGTTTTACTTTGACTACCAACTACAGACTGCCAACTACACCCACGCAGCACGATATGTATAATATACGTATATTTTAGAGCTACATATATATCTTACGATTGGTCAAAGTCAAAACGTAAATTATACGTATCTTTTATGTCCAATATATACATGTATAAAAACTGTTGTAATTTAATCCTGCTTTATATTTATAATATATCAAAATTAAAGTTACTGTTACATAAGTAAGATTAAATATAAAACAAAATCGATTTGATTGTTCATTTGTAACATCAAAATTACCTACAACTATACGTAAATTTTACGTCTAGAATTGTACATTGTAAACACCGGTTTATTGGGTTTTACTCTAGTAAATCGATTTGGTTAAATTAAGGGAACGCAATAAAATTTACTCACGTTAATCAGAAATTAATTTAAAAAATGGTTTAAAATGATTACATCCGTACATTCAGTAGAACTATTTTTTATGACTGGCGGCCATCTTGTCTGTGACGTCAGCAATGTAGATCTGCTGATTCAAGGTTGTTTGTTGGCTGTTGGCTGTTGGTGGTTGCGTGTATAAGTTTCTCTTTTATAGTGTTTTATTAACAAGAAATTGTGTGTGGAGAGAATTGCACTGTTCTGTTGCAACTACTCCCTATGTATATAACATAGAAACGAAGAATAAATGTACATGTGTGTGTATTTAAAGCTGACAAAATATTATGCAAGGTGCAGTGATCTGTAGGGTAATACCCTAGATCCTAGAATACATTTCCTAATTTAGGCCTACCTGAATGTTTGTGAAGACCTGCTCCTTCATGTAGAAGATTAAATGAGGCAGAAGAAAAACATTTACACATAAAACAGTACTGGTAAGTCCCTGTGCAAGATTTGTTTCACATATATAAATTGGCCTATCATAACCTCAACGACTTGCAAACTGATTTATAATACAGATGCTGTGGTAATTAGCTCTGATCATAATAATTTACGATAACGCTGCTAAAGTATTTCTTAATTGTTTCAGGAATTCACAATGCCTAGGTGCTGTAGTGTTGCTGGCTGTAAAAGGAACTACAAGTCACAACATGAAAGTGTTAGTACATTTTCTTTACCAAAAGACGAAGAACTTAAGAAGACATGGCATAGAAAGATTCCTACAGACTTTACAGGGGTAAGCAAGCCTGTTATTTGTGTGAAGTATTTTCCTGAAGAGAGTGTGACAAGAACAGAGACATTTGTAGTTAACGGTGAAATAAAAACATTTCCTAGAACTTGCCCTAAACTGAAACTTGGTGCAGTACCATCAATATTTCCTAATCTGCCTGAGTACTTGTCAAGACCAGGTCCATCATGCAGAAGATTAATTGATGCAGAAGAAGAAAATTTAAACCAAGCAGTTACAGAAAGCTTAAAAGAACTTAAAAGTTCTTCTTATGTGATTTAATTTTACAAATTCAAAAATAGATCGAGTTGTAGCACCTAGCGGTGGGCGATCGAACTACAACAAACAACAAACATCTTCGCTCGGCCGACTGATGGAAGCTTGAAGTAAACAGATGTAGCCTGAGATAGTAGGCATAATATTAAACCTTACATCCCAACACATGTAGTATGATAATGTGCAGGAAATAGGCATCTGAGACCAGTGGCAAAACAATATGTTGCCATGCCAACTGTGATTATGATTTGATAATTCTGTGTAAAAAGGGATTAAGTATTCTGAAAACATTTAATTTTTGGCACTTAAAATCAAAATTTCTCAAAATCCTTTCTCAGTGAGCACCTACATTATGAAACGAAGGTACTGTCAAAATTCCAAGTCTCTACCTGTTATAGTCTAGGCTGTATGTTGATTCTCTGTCAGTCATTCAGTCAGGACAAAGCCTCTTACATATATAGAGATAAGACAGATTAATATGATGGACTTAAAGTATGGAAATAATGGAATCATAAGTAAAGCAAGAAATATTGTCTTTAAAAGTATACAAACCCCATAGATATCTTCAGATGATAACTCTACGCTGAATAAATTTAACAGCAAACTAGAATCACAGAAGAGGTTGAAAGAAGCATGGCGAAATAAACAACTACACAGACAGTACCTGAATAGGTTGGATGGAATACAAATAGACAAAGAAAAGACATACAGGTGGCTAATCAGAGGAAAATTGAAGCCGGAGACTGAAGCCACTATAATTGCTGCTCAAGATGAAGCTGATAAATGTCGCCTCTGTCAGAGCTAATCAGAAACTATTGACCATATTATCTCAGCAAAAAAAAGAATACTTAGAGACATAATAATGTAGGCCTATGTAAATATCTACATTGGCAAGTATGCAAATCCTTAAGCTCAGAAATATGCAGTAGATGGTATGAACATACCCCAATGTATGGGACATGTTACAGTACTGTATGATCGACAAATCCATACAGACCGAACAGTCGCTGCAAACAAGCCAGACATAGTAATACGAAATGCTAAGAATAGGACCTGCCAATTAATTGATGTTGCAATCCCAAACTGCCAGAATGTGGTTACAAAGGAAGCTGAAAAAAGGTTGAAATATACAGACCTTCAGATAGAAATAAGTCGAATGTGGAACGTGAAAACTGAAGTCATACCTATTATAGTTGGAGCATTGGGTACGATACCAAAAACCCTGAAAAACAATTTATCACAGATAATGGGAGAAGCAAAGGTTTCCAAAATTCAAGAAATCGCCCTGCTCGGAACTGCTCACATTCTGAGGAAGGTGCTATACGGACAAGACCCGTGAATAATCTGCTCCTGAGGGGGCTGAATCTTAAATCCAGCCTCAACGTTGTAAATCTAAAAATTTTGAAAATAAGGAACTCCTTCAGAATAGCGTATCCAGCCATGCTCTGCCATTAGCAACCGTGCCCCTCCGAGCCACAGGGAACAAAACAGAAATGATCGGTGCAAGGGTAAAATTCCCCATCGCAGAAAAGATTCAATGTGAGACATAATAAGCCCCATGCTGTTCAGTATATTGCTCCTAAACTAACATAACATAACTTTCTCTGACCTAGAAGCCTTATTACCCTTCCACGCCTTTCGCAAAACATCAATACATGGCACGAACCCCGCGCTATGCAGAATACTGCTGCTAAACTAACATGACTGTTCCTAACTTAATATAACCTGTCATGGACCTAGAATTCTTAATGCAGAAGCTTTTTTACCCTTACACATCTTTCATAAAACATCGCTACAACAGCTGTTTATCTGCCAAATTGAATCGGCTTACAATAATAATGCCAACAATGTAAGAGTGTGAAGACTAACAAAACTCACTGCAAGAGCAATTGCCATTCTTAATAATAATAATAATAATAAATTTAATTGTCGTTAGGTCATTACAGCAATAGACAAAGTCTAATACAAATCTAAAAATAGAATTAATATAAAACTACAGCTAAATTACTAAGTTCTAAGTTACAAATAACACATATTTTAAGCTAAATTACACTATTACAATTGAAGTATTCATCCAAGGTATAAAAAGGGTTACAAACTAACCAATTATGTAATTTTTTTCTAAATACAATGATATGAGTATGTTGAGTAGATTCAGATTGTTTATTAAACAGTTTATGTCCTATGATTTCATGACTATTCAGAGACTTGGATAATCGTTGGAACGGAATGTATATATGACTACTAGATCTAGTATCGTGGGAGTGAATATTATTTCTATACTGCAACTCTGACTGTCTATTCTTTAAGTAAATTAAAACAGTAAATATATATAGATTGATCACTGTTAATATTTTGTTGTAGAAATAAAGGTTTGCAATGTTCCCTGTGTGAGCTATTAGTGATAATTCTAATAGCTTTTTTCTGTAGTAACAGAATTCTATTTACATGACAGGAGTTTCCCCAGAGTATTATTCCATATCCAATAACACTATGAAAAAATGCAAAGTATGAAGATCTAATGTGATTATCTGGAACGTAGTATTTAAGATGTCGCAACAAATAAATAACTCTTGAAAGTTTACCGCTAATATATGTTATATGCTGTTCCCATGTTAACTTATTGTCGACATAGATACCAAGAAATTTAACACTAGAAGAGTTATTTGAGGCCAGTGTGTTCATGTTACTAAGATTACCAGTGCGGAAACGTACACCTTTTAATAAGGCTATAATTGGGAAGGCAAAAGTATGTGAAACACTTTCAGTCGTAGGCAAAAAGTCTTGGGTTTTTGTGTCTAGAATTGACCCAAATGTCAAGGCCGATGCAGTTTGTAACTTTGTGACGATAAACTGATACAGTGTGAGCAACTTACCACTAGGTATTCAAACTATTGCTCGTTTAAGGTTGGAGTGCCCTCTGATTGTTTTGATAGGGTTATGAACTGTGATATCTAGCCTGAGGGTGCCTTAGTGTGCAAATATGTGCCCTCACGGAAATCTAGCAGAGATGATAGGCCCAGGCCAACTATTGAGCCTAATGATGGGTTGGGTAGTAGTGAACAAAAAAACGACATCCAGGCCCTGTAGCTTGTACTAATCAGGTGCCTGTCAGTGGTGTACTTAAAGTGAACTTTTTAAATGTGAGATCTATTTTTAATAAAGTTGAACATTTGGAAGTATTACTGCATAAAGAGCCACTGCACATTATAGGGTTTGCTGAGACTTGGCTCAATGAAAGTAACTGCAAAGCCTTCAAATTAGACGGTTATAGTACTGTGACTAAAACTTCCAGGGCTAACAGTAGAGGCGGAGGTGTTGCCTTCTTATTAAGATCCAGCACGAAGCCTAAGTTAAAAATGAATCCTGTGCGATCTGATGATCTGGATAAGCTTCAGATCGAAGGTGTAATTTTGAATTATGACTTACAATACTTTTGGCCTACTTATCATTATTTTGTATAGGCCCCCTGCCTTAGAAGGATTTACGCAATTTATTGAGAACCTTGAGTGCCTCTTGTCTACTGTCCGAAGAATGTTTTGTACACCATTGTTAATCTGCTCAGATTTTAATGTAAACAACTTAGAAAACTCTCGAATGAGAAAATGTTTATTTGACTTGTTTGAGTCTAATAACTTAGTCTCAGTACTTAATGATACTGTCACAAGAATGGTAGATGCAAATCGTTCTCAACTGGACTATATCATAGTAGACTCCATCATCCTTGATAAATTTGTGGAGGCCAAGTCTATGCCCGTTTATTTCAGTGATCATTATTTATTAACTGTAAATATTTTGACTGAGGGTATGCCTACAAATTACTGCTCCAGGATTGAGAAGAGGATATTCTCAAGTGCTAATCTAGAGTTATTTCGCAATTCGATCTACCTTCAAGATTGGAAATTAAAAGACTATCTTCGTGCGAATGTGGATGAATTTTTCAATGAGTAGGCTACCATGCTACCTTTTTATATTTATTCGATATTTGTTTTCCACTTTCCTATTCTGCAAAAATGAATAATGTGCATACTTCTTGGATTGACCAAGAGGTAATCAAATCGTATGATAGACTTTTGGAAAACTACTGGAGAGCCAGGGCTATAGGCTCTACGCCTGATGATCAGTGTGGTGTAAGGGTATTATATAAAGGAATAAGATAGATAAAGTTTTGTAATAATTTTATTTTAGAGAATTGCAAGTAGAAGTTTTGATAGAATAATAATGTAAAGTTAAACGCAATGTAAGAGTGTCAGAATTGCACGCATTGATCGGCATGTAAATGATTTCCGCAACTCTTGCAGGAGAATGAACTTTAAGACAACACAGCACTCTTCAGCAAATTCCTTTTCTTTTCTTAATGTTAATTTTATGGCAGTAATAATAATTAAACAAGCAAATTCTTTGCTGAAATAACAGTTAAGCTTCCTCCGTCTCTCTACCCACACCGAAAATATGCTGTTTTTGTCACGTACTCATTGGTATAAAAACTCTGAATTTTTGTGACTGATTGGGAATATAAACTTGAACGTCGAGCAGGCTACAACTACTGTATATGTTATTTGGAAATAAACTACAGCATTCTTTTGTTATTCGTTACGTAAATATATTGTACTTTTGATCATCCTCATCCAGACTACAGCACAGCACTAGAATTGATCTACAAAGGAAAAGCTGAATTTTCAAGAGCTTAGCTTTTCTCAAGGGGAAAGCCGAATTCACAGAGAAGAACAAAATTTTGATGTAACATCGTACTTTCGCTACCGGTACGATTACACGTCATGGTGGCAGCGGCGTTGGATATAAGCTCATTGATTTAATTCATCAACTGTAGATAGTCTACACTTCAACTTTACAACTTTTATCTTCGCTTGGATGGAGAGAAATTTTATACCTGAAGAAGCACCTGTCTAAAGATCCTCCTAGATCAAGATCTCTGACTACATTTGGACACCAGATAGAAAACAGAAGACTTGTGGCTGCAGAACAACTATGGAGAACGGCGTAACGATAACAACTATAGAATACCTATAAACGTTTCTATTCTTCACTTCCGAGGACTCTTCTACCCGAGGGACCAGGAGACGTCTTCACTTCTTTCCGCTTGGTAATACCCGAAACCCCGGTATTTTCCAGACGAAGGCATCAGTGGCGGACACCTTTCACAGCCGGAACCATTCTGAGGTTCGAGGACTAGCAGTCCAGAATGGAGGCGCCATTTCGGTAAGCAGGCTCTATCCCGCCTGTGTGACAGCGCTTTGTCCGTGACGCATCGAGGTGTGTTGTCTTCTCTTCATTTTTTCACCAAGTAAGTAATACAGTAGATCGACGTAAAATCCCCCATTGGATGTGCGATCTGCTTCTGCATTAGCCAATTTAAGAAATATTAAGTAAAAAATAGTAGTAACGTTCATAATAATAATTAAATTCATAATAAAAACTATTAAATAAATAAATAAATAAATAAATAAATAAAATATATTATTTATTTCATTAATAACTTTTTTTCAATTATGGAAGAACAATTAGAAGGACAGGTTCCTCCACAAAATGCAGATAGAATAGAATTGCTGGAAGCACAAATACAAACAATCTTAAGAGTTAATGTGCATAGGGACTCTTTAACAATAACGGCAGCAGCAAAACTATTTGATAAAGGCTTTACGGGAGATCCGAAAGAACTTAATGATTTCATTGATAACGTAGAGTCAGCATACACTTTGGTAGAACCGGCACAAGAGAGAACATTATTCCGATATGTACTTGCAAAGATAACGTAGAATCTAAAAGAATATTAAGTTTCAGAAATAACGATGAGTTGACATGGAATGACGTCAAGCAGAAATTAGAGACACATTTGCGGTTCAAAGAACATTTGCTTATTATTGTAATCAGTTATGTCAGGGAAGGCAAAGTCCAAATGAGAACGTAATGCAGTAAGGTAAGAAGTAGCACAGCTGATTGCGAGTGCACTAGACAGCATTAATAAAATTTACAATGTTATGAGGAGCTAACTTATCGTCAGGTGGAAGTAAGATGATAATCAGATTATAAAAAAATTATTTTTATTAACGGTAATTTTAATAATGTAATAAATAATGTAATAAATAATGGGATATAGACCCAGATTTCTACCGCACCCCGGCCATGATGGACGAGCAATGGAAACAACCCAATTTCGACCTGCGACATCTGTACACCAGAGTAGCCGCCCACGGTTTCCACCATCGTATATGTAACCAAGTGGGACGCCATGACATCACCGACAGGTGCCAGTGCACGCTCTGCGGTCTACCGTGCAGAACTTACCATATCATAGACTGTAAGAGAAGAACATTGCCTCTATCGCATTATGCAAATGACTAGCTCTGTACCATTTTTGTACACAGTGTGTTTAATAAATCCTTATATAATAATGTAATACGGGAAGCAGTTAAGCTTTAATTTTGAGAAATTTTTGATGGACCTAAAACAGAAGAGAGTGAGCGCAGATCCAATGTAAACAGCTTTAAACCAAACAGAACAAAGATGAGAGATCACCAGTTGCTTAACGCAATGGTAAGAAAAAGAAAATGTATACGCTTAAGCGATACAATGTCATAAGTGCCAAAAGTTTGGACACGTTATGAAGGATTGCAGGGCAATCACATGTAAAAGGTCACCGCACCATTGTGAGACATGAGATAGTTCAGTCCACAAACCAGGGAATCACAGTAGTTGTACTGCTCAGCTATGTGTTCACCCAGGTAGAGTTAGGTATAGGTCCAGGCCAGACTATACAAAGAGAAGAAAGATAGTAATAAAGAGATTAATCAAGAAAGAAAAGAAATATTTAAATCCATTTTCCTTTTACGCAACGTTCGAGGACTTGCTAAATGGAGTTGGATTAGTGCTTTTGACACTAGTTCAGTAGTCATTAGTAAGGCGAAATAGTCTCATAAATAAAAGAAGGGAATAAATAAGAAGGATAAATTACAGTGTAATTCAATTACAAGAGAATAATTTACAGTTAAGGGTAGTGTACAATGAGAAAGAAATAAATAAAAATTTAAGTAAAGGAAAAATTACTTGATGCATAGGATGTAATAATAAGAGAGGATTTGAAAAAGAATAATAAAGTAAAAGTAATTTTACAACAGAATGTTTGTGCAAAACTACCAGGATATTTAGAAACTTTTGCTCAGTTTCTTAATAGAGAAAAGAATTAGGTATTGTGAAAAACAAATACTAAATAATATATATTGTTGTGAGGGAGTAGTAGTATACTGTAAGTAATATAAGAAGAGAAGAATTTAGTTGTTTAATACTGAACTTAAAAGAAGGTAAATGTGATTTAACAGATTTTTAGGTTAAAAAAAAAAAAAAAAAAAAGATATTTTTGAAAGACTATTCAATATTTAAGAATAAGACGTAAAATTAAAGCATTAAATACGCAATTAAGGTTAGTTCACATTAAAGAGGGAGCAGATGAAATAAAACAAATTTGTGAATACTCCAATGATATTTTAGATTTTCAGGCAACAGATTAACAGAGATAAAAGGTAGTAAACAACATATTGTTACACCTACGCTGATATTAGACCAATCATTTTGAAAGATTTTGACATCAACAAGAAGTAAACTGATAAGTTTAAATGATGTTAGATAAAAATAATAATAAAAATAATAATAATTTCCCATTACCTGTTGTATTAGATTTTTAGAAATTTAATATTTTAGAAGAATATGAATATGAAATAATACATCATTCTGATAAACAACAGATAAATTCAGACAATAATAATAATAATAATAATAATAATAATAATAATAATAATTTATTTACAGCCAGTATATTAAGTACAGGGCATTGTCAAAGCTATAAATGTAGACAGTAAATTTTAAAAGGTTAGATCAAGCACTCCAGTTTTTTTATAAAATTAAAGAAAAAAATCAACAGAGTTAAAAAGCTTTGATTGACCAAGTGTTTAAAATTTTTAAAATTATATAATATGTATATGATTAGCAGAAGAAACAACATATTAAAATTTTGATATATTCCAAGCTATTCAAAGCTTTTGATGTGCAAATTTGATTTGTTTGAAGAACATTACAAAAATGTTAGTATTATAAGAATAAAATTTCGGAACGAATAGCATAATCATTTATAAAAAAAAAATATATATATAAATAGCTTATTAACATGAGATAAGTTACTTGAAATATAAGTTTCAAAAGGCAAAAGAGAATGGAAAACACCAAAGTATATTTGTTTAAATAATTTATTTAAAACTGAGAAAACAAGTCTACGAAGAAGAAAAATTACTTTAAATAATTTATTACAGAATACTGATATGTGATCACTGCATAATAAATGTTTATTTAAACTAAACCAAGTAATTTCACTGGGGAATATTCTTCTTCAGTACTTTTTTTAATTTAAAAACAAATTCCCGAGTAATTTGTTTGTAAACCAGTTCATCTTTAGAAAGCCATGATTCAGCGGAAGTTAAGATATCTGCATTCATTGTCTCAAGAAGAGGAGATCCGAATTTATGTTTATTCAGCATACAGAATAGAACAGCATCAACATTTGCAGACTTAGAAGGTCATTCAGTTCATTCATCTCATTAACAACATAACTTGAAAGAAAATTACGAATATTAAGGGAAATGCAGGAAGGTTTAATAAGAGGTCCTATGTGATTCCAAAGAACGCATGAAAGAATTAAATTATATTGCAATTAGCCAAAACATGTTTTACGAAGTAGAAAATTATATTAGGAATTGTTTTATTTGTTTAATAAATAAACATGGGACACTAAAAGTAAATTTACTAATTGAATAAGCAGATACAAGTAAAATTTCATGAAATTAAATCGCATTAAATATAATAGGCTGATTTTGTTCCACAGAGCAAGGAAATCAATATTTTTTTGAAATTATTTAAATTATATTAAAATATGATATGGTGATACGGACGTATCAAGGGACACAGTTCATAGGAGAACTAATGAAAAGACTTTGTAAGTTAGAAATAGAAAAAGTAAAAAACTAGCGTGTACCATTCAGAGTCAAACGGTAGTTTAGAGAAGTTTTATAAAGTATTAGTTGAATATTTAAGATGTTTTTGTAATAACAAACAAGATGAATGGAACAGAGGAGTTCCTTTGGCAGTATTTACATGCAACTCCCCACACAAATTCAAAGTAATCCCTTTAAGAAGTTATATTTAGTAGGAAAGCTAACCTACAGAGTGTTTTACAAAGAAACCAGAAATTGTGTACAATTATGATGACTATGTTCGTAAGGTAAAACAGAAATCCCAGCATGAGAAGATGTTAGGAATAGCTTGATTAAAAGAAAGCAAGAAAGAAAGAAAGAGAAAACAGTAAGTAAAAAAAAAAAAGTTAAGAACATGCATGTTCAAAAGTTTAAAAGGTTCAAAGAGAAACCAGGTTGTGTCCAGAGGGAACAACGTTCAAAATGGTGAAAGGTGGGTGACCAGGTCTTTGTTCAAGAGGAACAAAGAAAGGAAATTAGGTACACTAGGGTAAAAGTGTAACCAGGTTTTTGTTCAAGAAGAACAAAGAAAAGAAATTAGGTACACTAGAGTAAGGTGTAACCAGGTTGTTGTTCAAAAGGAACAAACAAAGAAAAATGTATCCATTAAGAGAATGGTAGGACGAAACCTTGTGTAATAGGTTCGTGCCAAAATGTATAATAAAATCTCTCTTCTGTTACTGGTTTAGCTGTAAATACAAGTTAAGAAAAACTTAAGATGTAACCTTAAAAAGGATACTTGAATGTAATAGCAAGTTAAGAAAAAAATTTAAGATGTAACAATCCTAAAAAGGATATGCGAGACAAGCAAATTTAAGATGTAATATTAGAAAGGATATTTGCTGTAAAATGCAAGGAACAAAAATACAAGGTATTAAATTACAAGGTACGAAAACAAAATGGAGAGGTTTCCTTAAGGAATGTAAATTTATGTCAGATTAACCATGATACAGTTTTAAAGATTGTGATTAAAGTTTATTTTATTTTGATTTAAAAGGAATATTGATAAATAGATCAATTAAAGTTTTTAGTGAAATGACAGACATTTTTTTGAATACACATAGAAGTAAAAGAGTTATTTTTGTAGGAAAAATACTTCGAAAGAATTGAAAAATATATTGAGAAATTTAGAATTTCAAAATGAAAATATATTGCAATTAAATTTGAAATAAATATCAATAGTGAAAGCCACTATTTTTGTATTAAATATTTCAGTTGTGTAAATGACCAATTTCATTTTTGTGTGTTTTTAAATACAATTTAATGCATTTGAAAAGAATATGTGTTCATCGTGGATAGGACACTTAAGTAATTTTATTTTTGAATGTCAACATAGTTTTGATTTATTAATTGAAGCATACTTACATACTCAATTAGGAGTTATTCAGTTACAAATGATAATTTATTAAAAGGTCAATGCTATATTACACGATAAAGGACTTTATACATATATTATACCATTTGTTGTACCAAATCTAGCCATTAAATTATTAGAACCAATTATTTATTTTTAAGAAAATAAGTTGGTTAATGAAATTCGAGTATTTTATTTAATCAATCCCATTTTTATGTTTTTTATTTTCCAATAGTAATACTCACTATCCATAATAGTAATATTACTCAATATACCAATATATCAATATATTCAATATATCTAGGCAAACCAAATCAATTAAAATTTAAATATGCATACTTACCATCAGATAAATTTATATTATGTCAGCAAATATATGTTAAAACATGTAAGCAACCAAATACTATAATATATATATTTGTAAAGAGAATTATTAATATATAATTATATACCAGAAAAAGAATGTATATTTACACATAAACATCTTTTTACGCAAAAAGTTTTAGAGGTCGGTACAATGTTAGTAAAACAGGTTTTTATAAAAGGTATTCCATGGAATCCATAATCCATAATCCATAATCCATTATCTAGTAGCATTTTATTGTTATGTGCAAAATGTGCTACACATGCTATTTGACATATAAGGTATATGTGCTACATTGTTATGTGTCAAATGTGAAATATAGATAATATGTAATAATTAAAGATGAAATTTCAACATGAATATGTATGAATAAAAATATGTTTAAAAGTTAAAGAGAAAAGGTAAAATAATGTTATTAAAGATGCAAAGATTTCAGGAATAATTTTAAAAGAAAAAAATTATAAAAATTTTCATCACGATGTGATTTAAATTGTTTTATGAAAAACGTCATGTTGTATTGATTTACCAACACAGGAACTATGGTTCGTAAATCAATTGAATTACCATTTTTAACATTTTATTTATTTAAAAGAAAATATACAGGTTATCGCATGAATGAGTTAACCATGCTTATGAAAGAAGAACGAAAGAAATTGATGGAAGAAAATGATAGAATCTATTTTGATTCCATATGGTTGTATTTTTATATTGTAATAGGCATAATAATTTTATGGATTTTATTGTGTTGTTATAGTAACAAATATAGATCATGTACATTAACAATTTTTCATGCAATGCAACCTAATCTTTGTATGAATGATTTTTGTAAAAAAAAAAAAAACGTGACCAGCAGAAAAATGTTAAAATTGAGCAAGAATTGTCAAAACATGTAAATGAAATAGAATTGTCAACTATTTCATCTTTTTCCAAAACAAAATTAAATGAGAATGTAGAAAATATGTTTGTAAAGAGAGAGGAAGAAGCAACCACATCCAGTGATACAGTTTTAACTTCCAAACGACAAATTCATTGGTCAGAAGTAAAGATTTAAAAAGATTCGAGGTACAATAACCTCAAACTTTTTTTTTATGGAGGGAAGTGTCGTGTAAGGGTATTATATAAAGGAATAAGATAGATAAAGTTTTGTAATAATTTTATTTTAGAGAATTGCAAGTAGAAGTTTTGATAGAATAATAATGTAAAGTTAAACGCAATGTAAGAGTGTCAGAATTGCACGCATTGATCGGCATGTAAATGATTTCCGCAACTCTTGCAGGAGAATGAACTTTAAGACAACACAGCACTCTTCAGCAAATTCCTTTTCTTTTCTTAATGTTAATTTTATGGCAGTAATAATAATTAAACAAGCAAATTCTTTGCTGAAATAACAGTTAAGCTTCCTCCGTCTCTCTACCCACACCGAAAATATGCTGTTTTTGTCACGTACTCATTGGTATAAAAACTCTGAATTTTTGTGACTGATTGGGAATATAAACTTGAACGTCGAGCAGGCTACAACTACTGTATATGTTATTTGGAAATAAACTACAGCATTCTTTTGTTATTCGTTACGTAAATATATTGTACTTTTGATCATCCTCATCCAGACTACAGCACAGCACTAGAATTGATCTACAAAAGAAAAGCTGAATTTTCAAGAGCTTAGCTTTTCTCAAGGGGAAAGCCGAATTCACAGAGAAGAACAAAATTTTGATGTAACATCGTACTTTCGCTACCGGTACGATTACACGTCATCAGGAGGCATATAAGAGAGCTAAAGTGTCGCATTCTCATCTGATCGATACCTCCAAGATGAAATATTATGGAGATCAGATTTTAAATTCTACAAATGTGAGCAAAGAATCATGGAGAGTAGCTCGCAATCTTTGTGAGGAAGATTATAAAGTCCATAATAATCTAAGCTTACTTGTCGATAATGTAATTGTTTCAAATCCAGTAACAATTGCAGAGAAATTCGGTAATTATTTTGTGGATGAAGTGCAAAGACTAGCTGGAGCTAATGTGCCTGCACCCTTAAATATTGACTTTGGAACTCACAGTGATTTGTTTCTTAGGCCAACAACTGCTGGTGAAGTAGGTGACATCGTATGTAGTTTGAGAGCCAAGAAAAGTTCTGGCATTGATGAAGTGCCCTGTTATATTCTGGGGTTATGTGGGGATGAGGTATTTGAGGCCTTGGCTGGAATTATTAACAAATCCTTCTCCACTGAATGTTTTCCCACTAAATTGAAAGTCTCAAAAGTTGTGCCTGTCTACAAGAAGGCTGATATACATTGTGTGAAAAACTACAGGCCCATATCTGTGCAATCTTGTTTTGCAAAGATTTTTGAACTTGTTTTTCTGAATAGATTACTACCCTTTATTGAAGATCGATCCATTCTTAATGACAACCAGTTTGGATTTCGTAAACGCAAGTCCACTAAAGATGCCATTTTTACTTTCTTAAAGGATGTTTACACTAAGTTGGACTTTTCTGAGAACATACTTTGTCTTTTTTATGACATGACTAAGGCCTTTGACCTTCTGAATCATCATGTGCTTATTACCAAACTTAAGAATATGGGTATTTGTGGTGTGCCTCTGAAGTGGATTGCCTCTTATCTTGAGAATCGGCAGCAGATTGTTACCCTAAGACATTTGTGAGACAACAATGTGCTCAAAACTTACAAGTCTCGAATATCTCCACCAGTTAATGTGGGTGTCCCTCAGGGCTCAAATCTTGGGCCTATATTGTTTCTTTTATATATCAACGACTTGCCTGAAAGTATCACCAATGGACATATTTGGCTCTTTGCTGATGACGTTTGCCATTTGATTAATGACACATGTAGAACTGAATTGATCCATAGAACTCAGAATGGTTTGAATGAAATGAGTAACTGGTGTGACCAAAACAAACTCATATTGAATCAAGAGAAAACTTCTTTGATTGATTTTCATACTGATAGATAGATAGATAGATTTTATTTTGTCCATATCAACATGGAAAAAAGTCTGACTCTGTTACTCTTTTAAGATTGAATGGAAAGACAGTCCATACATGTGAAACTGTAAAATATCTTGGGCTTAATATTAATTGTAACCTAAATTGGTCAGCTCACATTGACACCGTATCTGGAAGACTTGCTTCAGTGTGCTATTTGATTTATAGATTAGCTAGGTTGGTTAATCGTGAAGTGCTTCTAAAAGTGTACTATGGATGTTTCCATAGTATTTTGAACTATGGTATAATTTTTTAGGGTGGTTGTACTGAAGCAGACAGACTCTTTTTACTTCAGAAGCGAGTTGTAAGGACTATATGTGGCGTCCATTGGCTCACTCATTGCAAGCCCTTATTTAGATCACTTAATATTTTAACGTTGACTTCTCTTTTTGTTATGGAATCGGCCCTTTATGTAAGACACAACCCCGAAGTTTTTTTTAAGAAACAATATGATACATGCCTATAATACTAGAAATTCTGAGATGTTACATGTGCCACAAATAAGAAAAGCTTTGACTAGCAAGAGCCCTTACTGCAATAGTGTTAAAGTATACAATGCACTT
This sequence comes from Ectobius pallidus, assembly GCA_964059195.1. Taxonomy (NCBI): domain Eukaryota; kingdom Metazoa; phylum Arthropoda; class Insecta; order Blattodea; family Ectobiidae; genus Ectobius; species Ectobius pallidus. Next base: position 2,558,114 of record CAXKWD010000002.1, read on the forward strand.
CCAGCATTTATTCTTAATGAACCTTGTATTAATAAGTTTAAGTATTTACTGAAGTGTTATTTATTGGATAAGGCATTTTATAGTTTACACGAGTTCTATGATTGTACAGCCACTGTATGTAAAAATTGACAACTGTGTCACCTTTGGTGATTCCAACAGGCATAAATAAAGAAAGAAAGAAAGAAAGAAAGATCTTGAGTTTTATCTTCATTAAGTAGGAAACCATTTGCCCTGAACCAGTTGGTAGTTTCTTTCATTGTATTGTCAGTGAGAGCTTTGAGAGTACTAACATCATTACTAACATTTATATACATTTACTAACATTTAAGGCATACATTCATTAATCCGTGATCCCTCGTGCCTGTGGTTGTCATTCCATCGCACGCATGTTACATTTGATCTAACAGGCGTTTTTTTTGTTTCACTTTATAGCTGTTAAATGCAAATCAAATACAAGGGTTAAATGTACAATAAGATCCTATATCACCATTTTAACAATTGTAAAAGCAAATACTGTTATATATTCTTTTTCAAAAACTTAACAATAATAATAATAGCCTAATAATAATAAGTGGCCTATCAAAAAATATATTTTTTACGTGATTCTGGCATTGTAACCATTTAATTTCTGTTATTATATTATTAATGCTATTATTTTTTATTATTTTGTTCTTATTGTTAGTAAAATTTAATATTACTATTATTATGACATTTAAAAGTGAAAGGGCAGCTGTAGCTCCTTATATATTGTTATTATAATATTTAAAAGTGATAAAGGAGATAATCATAATATTATTCAAGAGCTTTATCGTAAACTTACCTCTTATACACAGGATAAGAACACCGCTTTGTTAATAATACTGTGTGATATCATGTTAGAGCTCACATTTGGAAGTTATGAAGCAGACATGTCAAAGAAGGCATTGCTAGAAAAACAACTTTCTCTTTCAAGATATATGAGAGTTTTTAAAATATATACACAATTGTTAGTTCAGATCTATTAGCGCAAGCAATTGCAGGTTAAATGTCAACAGCATATGCAACCTATTCCTATTTCATTTTGTTTCATAATGTTGAAAACATATTTAAGTGTTAATTACATACAGACTAGTGTGAGTACAGGACATTCATTCATTCCTTAATGTTATCTAAATGGAAAGATGTAGGCTATCTAGTTCACAACTTTATCACATCAAGTAAAGCTCTTATAATTTAAAATGTGTAAATAAAGTTCCTCAATTCTTAGAGTTCACAGAGTTTCAGAAGGTTTATATGTGGTTGACATTCTGACGCAGTATTGTCGCATTTACCCAATTGTGAAAACGGAGGAGCCGTACATAAAGAAAATAATACAAGTATTTCAGTAAGAAGATGGCCAAAGAAATTTATTGTATCGGACATACAAAAAAGAAAAACTATTTCAACAGTAATACATAGCGCTGGTTTTGATTTAATATTTAAGAACGTCAAGTAAGATTCAATATGTTAGGCTGAAGGCCAAATAAAATATTCAGATAGATGTAGATGTAGATCCTATGTTGAGCAAGGCTCACGGATATAGAACACGTCAGACAGTCACACAGATGTGCTTTTTGAAGAGATGGGCTTTCCATCTTTATGTTTCATTCAGAACCAAAAACGTAATGTCATAGTCATAAAAAATAACTTAGTAACCCACCAGGAAGAAATAACTGCAACTTAACTCAAAACATACTGGCAACGCTAGACTATGGGCCCATTTGTTCCACTCCCCGAACAGTAACACAAACAGATGTTGACCTTCCAAGCATCGGGCAATGATGGTGTGCCGGAAAAATTAATTAATAAGGAAATAAAACGGAAGCTATAGAGAGCAAGATTAAAGAAACCAAAGCGAAAAATGATTAATACTATTTCTATAACAAGAAACAAAAGAGAAACAGAATGGTGGAAAGATCGCTGATGAGTAAGTACCAAAACAATAATCTACAATTAAAAGAAATGCCTGATAGAGTATAAATAGTGACTAGATATGAGCGGCACAACATGCTTGAAATTCCATGAGAAATATTACAAACCCTTTTTCCCCTCCAAAAATTGTTTAAATTCAGCAAATTTATTTACTCCTAGAAGCATCCATACATTACCTACCAACAACACACGAGTCAACATATACACAAGAACATTCACTTTGTAATTCCGTCACAACTGGAATGGCCAAGTTCTTCTTATTTCAAAATTCATTCGTATCTAATCCAATTGCAGACTTTGTTTGTCTGCTTCTTTTTAAAAAGAAAAATATTTGAACTCTCAAACGATTATTTCTATCACTCTCATAGTGCGAGGTCTACCTGTGATATTCTGCATTAGTTGAATATCCTCACACAGGACAAATGCTCAGAGCACACATTACATTAGGAAAGATAGTTCCTTTCATGAGTAGACAGATGTATTTTGAGATTTCCTCTTTGGGAAAACTTCTTGGCACATATATCACATGAGAACGGCTTCTCTCCAGTGTGAGTAAGAAGATGTCTTTTGAGGTCCCCACTTCGGTCAAATTTCTTGGCACATATTTCACATGGGAATGGCTTACCTCCAGTGTGAGTAAGCAGATGAGATTTGAGGTGCCCATTTGTTGAAAATTTCTTAGCACATATGTCACATGAGAATGGCTTGTCTCCAGTGTGAGTATGAAGATGTTTTTTGAGGTCCCCTCTTCCGTAAAATTTCTTGGCACATATTTCACATGGGAAAGGCTTGTCTCCAGTGTGAGTACGCAGATGTGTTTTGAGATGAGAACTATAGTAATATTTCTTCGCACAAATATCACATGAGAACGGTTTCTCTCCAGTATGAGTAAGCAAATGTGTTTGGAGATACCCTTTTTGATAAAATTTCGTGGCACATATATCACAGGAGAATGGCTTTTCTCCAGTGTGAGTAAGCAGATGTCTTTTGAGGTTAGCACTAACAGAAAATTTCTTGGGGCATCTATCACATGAGAACGGCTTCTCTCCAGTGTGAGAAAGAACATGTGTTTCGAGGTTCTGTTTTTGGTAATACTTCTTGGCACATATATCACATGAGAACGGTTTCTCTCCAGTATGAGTAAGCAAATGTGTTTTGAGATACTCTTTTTGGTAAAATTTCATGGCACATATATCACAGGAGAATGACTTTTCTCCAGTGTGAGTAAGCAGATGTTTTTTGAGGCCCCCACTTCGGTAAAATTTCTTGGCACATATTTCACATGGGAATGGCTTCTCTCCAGTGTGAGTACGCAGATGTGTTTTGAGTTGAGATCTATAGTAATATTTCTTGGCACATATATCACATGAGAACGGTTTCTCTCCAGTATGAGTAAGCAAATGTGTTTTGAGATTCCCTTTTTCGTAAAATTTCGTGGCACATATATCACAGGAGAATGGCTTTTCTCCAGTGTGAGTAAGCAGATGTCTTTTGAGGTTACCACTAACTGAAAAGTTCTTGGCGCATATATCACATGAGAACGGCTTCTCTCCAGTGTGAGAAAGAACATGTGTTTCGAGGTTCTGTTTTTGGTAATACTTCTTGGCACATCTATCACATGAGAACGGATTCTCTCCAGTGTGACTAAGCAGATGTGTTTTAAGATACCCACTTCGTGAAAATTTCTTGGCACATACATCACATGAGAATGGCTTAACTCCAGTGTGAATAAGCAGATGTCTTTTGAAATCCCATTTTCGGTAAAACGTCTTGGCACATATATCACATGAGAATGGCTTTTCTCCAGTGTGAGTAAGCAGATGTTTTTTGAGGTTACCACTTAATGAAAATTTCTTGGCACATATATCACATGAGAAAGGTTTGGCTGTAGTAGAGGTGAGCTGTTTACTTTTTTTGGCAGAGGAAGTGCTTGTACATACAGCAATTGGGTGCGATTGAATTTGCTGATCTACATTATTCCCCTGATTAACTCCAACTTCCTTGTCTATGTTTTCACATTTTATTTGCTGGGTCTGGATTGTGTCAAATCTAACAGGCACAGGTTCAGTTTTTAGTTCTATTTCAGAAATCTCTTCTTTAATTTCAATCTTAATACACTCAGATTTAAGTACAGGCTCCATTCTCTATCATTAATCACACGGTTTCTGTTTTCTTACTGAATTGAAATTAAATTACTATGTATTATCTGAGAGGCAGTGACTCCTTCAAATACATCAGTTTGTGGACAGGCAAGTGTGTGCACCATATCCATTGAGCTCTATTACATACTGGAGGTAGCACTGCATGATGAAAAATCGTGACGGCAGGGTTCGCGGTCCGCCATGAAAGTGAACGTATAATTTAGCTCCTATCCCGTATCTCCTTCTAACAAACTCATGTGTATTAATGGAATTATGAAGATGTATTGGCGTTTTTAAAACACTTTTATGAATGAAACGTTTCAATATAAACTACTTGATGCTTTTTAAGTACATAACAAAACTAATTTCATATCGTAATGGTTTGGTAAAAATATTTCTTTAATCTCAATCTGGCGTGAATGTACATTGGTAAACAGTTGTAAACACTCGCCTTTTAAATATTAAAATAACTTCACAATAGGCCTTCATTTTGCGATATTATGCTTGATTTCGATATATAAAGAGAATTGACAAAATCTGTTCTAAGTGCTTTGGAAATGTATAAACCGTGACCTTCAACTTTACCGTTACTTTACTGGATACAAATCACATTATTTATTTATTTATTTTAAATAATTCCTGTAGACTAGCGCAAAGGGAAGCCACTGAAATAAAATTTCAAAATACTTTAAGTCAGTAGGCCTACTTAGAAGTTCCTTTTCTTCAAATCTGAAATTTAATTAGCCATGCTATTTATCTTCTTGTTCTTGCGACAGACAATTGTCTAGCCTTTTGTTCTTTCTCAATTCTGTTTTGATAGGAGATGGTGGGAGATCATCTGTTTGTCTGTTTATCCATTTTCGTATAATTTTCAGCGAGGTCTTATACAAAAACATCTGCTTCCTCTTATTTCTGCAATTAAAAACTAGCATGAAAAATTTAGGCCTACATGCATAAGAATACTATGTTTACATGACTGACATATTGCATAATTTATATTCCTACATGGTACCTAAAGTAGGCCTACTACTAACCACATTACGAACCAGAGGCGTAACGAGGGGGTTTTTTGGGGGTTTGAACCCCCCCATTGATTAAAAAAGTAAAATTGTACAATTTTTTAAAGTCTGTTTATAAATTGCTTAATACGAGTATAAAGCGTGGGAAGCTTAAAACTCGTTATTGTGCATCTTAATTCTTAAAATTTTCAGGGGGAGGACCCCCAAACCCCCCTCCCCCTGGGGGGTATTCCATACCCCCCAGATGTTGTAACCCCCCATATGGTCGGCCTGGTTACGCCTATGTTACGAACCAGTTGTCTTTTTGGAACAATAATTTTTTGAAGGTGTCCTGGAAAATTGAAGACTGATGGTACATCATCTTTTAGTAATTTTACAAGTGCACCAGACCTTGACTGATAGCAATCAGGTGTAAAGTGTCTGCTGCTTAATGTACTGTACGCTGTGGGTGACCAATATTCTCTGCGCATTGCTTGAACCCACTTCTTCGGAATATCAGGTCAAGAAAATGGAAACCTGTACAAACAGGCAAGAAAAAGACAAGCGTTCGTGGCTATGCTATGCTTGAGGCTAAGTCAGATTTGGCCAGTACCGTATCCTCAAATGTTCCACACAAAAATAACCTACTTGTGAAACTTATGTCCACTTCCATTTCTCTGGAGCTCTGTGCAGCCATATACCACGCAATATTTGTCCATTTTGTCATGAAAAATAATAAAAGCACATTCATAAATATATGTTTAACATAGGAAGCACACTTCACCAATACGTACGGTGTAGCCAACTTAACAACAAGTGAACGTCACGATTTATGCAATTCCAAAGCACAGCTGTTGTGTATCCTGTTTATATATTGAGATCACTGACCATATCTGTGGTGTGCACCCAGGAAGTCACAGCTAAGGAAAATGGCGGTTCGTACTAGTTCGTGCCAGTATGTTACTTTATGAGTAGGGACCGGATTTTCAGGTTCTTAAAAACACTGTTTTTGGTTTTCCATTAGGTGAAATAGTTTTTTTTCAGGTAGAATAATTGGTTTAATGAAATTGAATGTGCTACATAGGATTCAATACATAATACTTGTAAAGTTTAACTTAAAAAAATTTACTTAAAATTGTGTAAACTTGCTTTAGGAGAATATTATAGAAATGAAGAAAGAAAGCACAAACAATTAAAAGAAGCAGTGAAAATAAGATTGCCTCACATTTCCTGGTTACAGTATATCACTAAATATATTTCAAGATTCTCAACTGTGAAGTTCTTCCTGTTAAATCTTAGTTAATAGCCAATACTGTCAGGGCCGTAGCTAGGCGGTGGCGAGGTGGGCCCCCGCCAAGGGCGCAGGTAGAGAGAGGGCGCAAAATTAACCACGAAAAATCCCGCCTTTTTTTAGACTGGTGCAATTTATCAAGCAATAAAAATTCCACGTTAATGGAAGAAATCTTTCAGGTTATTAAAAATTACTGCACATGTACTATCTGTAGTATTATGCCGATTGTCTATCAACAAAAAGCAGTCTTGCAACGTTCTTTAACTAACACGTTTTTTATTGACAGGGTATGATAACATAAATCATGAACAGTATGGAAAGATATAACAATCAAATATCCCTTTAGGCAGGCCTACAGGCTGAGGTAGATTTCAAAGTGCTTTTGGCTTAATTTATTGTCGCTGCGCAGCACTCTCCTTCTTTAGCCTTGGCATGACAAACCCGCAATAATAAGAAGTGAATTCGGTAAAGAGGAAGAGCCTACAATCATTTGTTTTGACAACAAGAACAGGATATAATATTCTGGGAGACCGTGCGCAAGATCAGCAATGAATAAAATTAACAAAGCCGCTAAACAAGACAAAATTATGATATTATAATAATTCTTTTAAGTGTTATTATTTTCAAACATTAAAATCTCGCGTCATATGAGAGCTATCAAGAAACTAGTTATTGATTTGTAGAGTACTCATCAAGAGCTTTTCAACGATACCCCACAAGACGTAGTTTCAAAAATTTCGAATTTCCATCCCCTCACCCCCACCCCCACTCGTATCCCCAAAAACCCCCGAATCGTTGGTGTCACTGTGAACTCCATAGGGAGTACTCTAATTTATTCAAACAAAGTTTCCCTCTATACTTCATAGGGGCCGAGATAAAAATGTTTTAAAATTTCAACCCCCTCCCCCGACAACCCCCTTGGGCCAATTTTGCCCATTAACGAACTTGTCCGAACTATTGGGCCTAGAAATAACATAATAAAATTTGGTTCAAATATCTTCAAAATTACGGCCGCTATCGTGTAAAGATATAGGCCCTATATATAAATATCACAATTTTTTTTTTTTTGAACGGGCGGTGGTTTCGTACTTAGGGGAGCATGAAACGTAAAGATATGAATGAATTTTTCGAAAATCATGACATGGTATCCATTGCAATAGGTAGATTTTTCTTCGAAATCTACCTAAAATTAAAATGTACGTTATTATTGAGATGAAAGTGGTTCAACTATTCGAAAAAAAATACTTTTACCTATATTAATGTCATAAACATTTTAGTAGGCCTCAGGCCTAATATGTAATTCAATTACTTTTCCCGTCCCGTCTTTCAAGGGCGCCCGTATGATATTTTCTAGGGGGGGGGGATATTTTTTAAATTAATTAATTTTTCGTCGCTTTACTTCTTGGTCCACTTTGTAACATTATATTAAAGTGCAACAATGACGTAGCCAGAAAATAATTTCGGGGACGGTCGAAAGTACCGGGGATTTGGAATACCCCCCAAGAAAGGGGGATTGGGGGTCCTCCCGCGAAACATTTTTAAATATTGAACTAATGAAAACCACATTTTATGCTATTTTAGCACTGAACAACTAGTTAGCAAGTTTCTTTACTTTACTCAAAGACAAGAAATCTTTACCTACTTTATAATCTCTATCTCTATATATATAAAAGGCTTTGTCCTGACTGACTGAATGACTGACTGAATGACTGACTGACTGACAGAGAATCAACGTAGAGCCTAAACTGTAACAGGTAGAGACTTGGAATTTTGACAGTACCTTCGTTTCATAATGTAAGAAAGGATTTTGAAAAGTTTGATTTTAAAAAAGTTAGGCTACTAAACTATTTACAAAAACATGAAATTATATCAAAAAATCAATTTGGTTTCCAGAGCAACATATCTACTGACGATGCTTTTATTAACGTTACAGGTAACATTATTAAAGAATTAGACAAAGGTAATAATTGTTTAGGAATTTTCTTGGACTTACGCAAAGCTTTTGATACTGTTATTCACTCGATACTATTAGATAAACTGAATAAGATAGGAATTAGAGGAACAGTTTACAAATTATTTGAATCATATCTGAGCAATAGATGTATAATGACAAAAGTAGACAGCCATATAAGTGAAATATCAAATATTGATATTGGTGTGCCACAAGGAACGATATTAGGACCAATCTTATACTTAATATATGTAAATGATTTGCTAAATTTAAACCTAGATCAAATAAATGGCTCCATATTTTCATACGCAGATGACACTGTTGTGATTTTCAGTGGTCATTCATGGGAAGTAGCATATAAATACGCTAATACAGGCATGAAAATTGTAAAAAAATGGTTCGATTCTAACCTTCTATCACTAAACGTGGATAAATCAACATTAGTTCCTTTCTCATTAACATCTACTGGTCAGATAGCGCGGAAAAAACGTACAAATTTAAATTTAATAATACATAATTGTAATTTTGATGTGAATTGTAAATGCTTACCACTGAAAGAATCAGCCGTTGTGAAATATTTGGGTATTTTTATTGATCAACATCTTAAATGGTCTCACCATGTTAACTACATCTGTAATAGACTACGCAGAACAATTCATAAATTTGTCATTTTACGCCACTGTATGCCCATTACTGTTTTACGTTCCGTTTATCTAGCACTTTTCCAGTCCATTATTCAATATGGCATTCTCGCCTGGGGAGGATTAGCGAAAACTACCCTTAAGCCCCTCTGCCTTTTACAAAAAAGAATAATAAAAATCTGTCTAAGAAAACACATTGATTACCCAACTAGCCTAATATTTTCGGAATTTAATGTTTTAAGTTTGGACCAAATTTACAAATTTTCTATATTAAAATATTTTCACAAACATCGTATAAATTACTCTTCCAGTGAACATATCTACAAAACTAGACGAAATACTAATTTACTCCTATTAGAACCCAAATGTCTCACATCGGCAGGATTAAAGCATAGCATTAATTTTGGACCGCGCTTCTATAACTCAATTATCAGAAAATATCCTGATCTCTCAGCATACTCCACTGTTAAATTTAATAGATATGTAAAGAATTTTTTGTAATTTTTTAGATTTTAAGTAATTTTTGTTTCACTCCTTTTATGTATTTACGTTTTTATGTTTAATGTTTTTTAACTTTCTTTTTTTTAGTTAAGCACATTATACACTCTATTTCTTTGTCTCTCCCCTTTCTTCACTTTGATAATTTTGAAACGGCACCCGAGCACGAGCAGTCTTGCTCATTCGGGTGTATTACTAAATGTAATACTTCTTGTGAAGATATAGCCTATATTTCTTTTCCTCTTTTTAAATAGTTGTAGTTAATTTTGAATTTTGAAAATTGTTTTATTTTACTTGTATAAATATGTATTTGTACTTGTATTTGTTTTTGCAATTCTATGTAATAATGTAATATTGTAATGTAATAAATAATAAATAAATAAATAAATAAATAAAAAAATAAATAAAATGCCAAAAATCAAATGTTTTTGAGAAAACTAAATCCCTTTTTACACAGAATTGTCAAACTCCAGTCACAGTTCACGTGACAACAGTGTATTGTTGGCATTGGTATCAGGTAGGTTTGGAAATAATTGAAATCGGACTTTGACGAAACTATTGATATAATGCATTGCTGTAATTAAATATTGAAGATGAAATCTATATTATTATTTCGCAGGTTTTTGGGGAGGGAAGTATAAAAGTGAAATTGATTTACTTTTTAATTTCATCCTCGAAACGGTTGTATGGTAACATCAGAGTGAGAAATAAAATATTCCGCAAAGACAATACTATTTTATGATACCGGAATTTGTATTTCTTCTTATTTTAACCCTACCAGGCTTGGTGTGTAGAAGCGATGGGGTGCAAAATTCTATATCCTCTATGAGCCATAAAAAGCTATATCAAGCGTTTTCTGAGGGAATAGTTTGAGTGTGATAAGTCGTTCTTCTTCATTTCAAATTTTCAATACGTATATAAGGACCTAAAATTTGAAAGCCGAAAGTCCTTCATAAGTTAATTTTGAATTACAAAATACAAAACCCGGGCGACGCCGGGCCTTTTAAGCTAGTACTACTGTAAATAAGAAATGTTAAATAACACATGGAACAATGGAAATAATAGCCAACTTATTATGTTACGAAAACAAAATAACTGCTATATCATATTTGACACACCAACAAAACTTGTTTAGTTTAATAACTTTATTTTTTTGTTTCTTTCTTTCTGTATCGTAGTTTTACCTCCCCCTTTTAGGATTTAAGCAACCCAAGCCGCCCGGGCCTTACAGGGCCGCGAACTGTCGGGAGAGGGATTATCTTTGGGTCACATACATACTTTTTTGGCCAGACAAGGACATGGAGGGCCTCCCGGATGAGTGATCAGCCCAACGCGGGGCCACCTCCGAGACAACACGAACACATAGGACGAGACACACCATTCACACACACACTCACTCAGAACAAGGCGAGGATGAGGATGATGATAATGACGGCCAGATGATATCCGGGGACCACAAGGGCCTAAAGTTACCTGACATTTGTCTCATAGGTGAGGGAAAACCCCGGAAAAAACCTCACCTATGTAACTTGTCCCGACCAGGAATCGAACCCGGGCCCGCTGCGTGAGAGGATTGGACGCATCCCCTGATCCACAGCGGTGGACTTTTTTTTATTTTATTTTTTTTATTTTTTAAATACAAAAATAGAATTTGAGGTTTTTATTTTTAGAGTCCGGACCTCTAGGACCTCCCCCCTTCCCTAATCCACTGTGGATTCTGCTTCCATGTTGTCGATTTGGTAAAACTTCTGCAAACTTTTTATGTCTCTTCTGACTTTTAAATAATTGTCCTAAAAGAAAAACACCTGCCCATAGTTATTACTACACATTTTTTTCCTTTCACTGAGAGCCGAGGGGTGGGGCCGGCCCCCCCTGCCCCCGGATATGCGTCTTATTATATAAGAATAGTTTCTACTTCATGTTAACTGCTGTGAAAGGAATATGTCTAGGAATGTGTGCTTTGCAGGGAGCTTTGAGTCGTCACACGAAAACTGTTGCCGCAAAGTACAGTCTGATGATAAGAATCCCATCACTGTATTCAACATTCGCGTCCCATAGTTACTATTATACCTTGTTTCAATTACACACTGATCAAAACAACATTATGTAGATATGATACCTTATATCTGAAAACTTGTATTTTCTATTCGTAACTCCTTCCTAAGTCCAGTTTAATCACTGATGGTTCCAATCATGATAGGCACAAAAGAAGTTATTTTTGTAATCGATTTCCGAGTTAAGCCCCTGATCGATTCATTACGCACGGTTTGCGGAAAAAAGTTTTTAAGTCTTTTGATAAGCATAGCCTATGTGAAGGAATATGTGGGTAGTGTTATTTGTCAAAGCTAACAGTATTGCAACTTCTAAAGCCGTATATGAACACTGCAAACAATATTGTTGTCATGAGAACTGAATTGCATTTGATGAATATTTTTACAAATTAGGCCCCTAAATGGGCATTGCTCCGGTACTAGTCAACCGATTTTGTCCAATATCTTCTTCCCATGGACAGACAGAGAGACGAACAGATATATTTTACCTTCCCCCACACAATGCCAGAAAGTATTATTCTCTAACTACAAGTAAATAACGATAGGCCTACAACAAAAATACATTTGCCTGTCTATCTTGTTAATTATACGTAATCTATATTTCTATTCAGGGAATGCGCCGTGGCGCAGTTGGTTGAGGCACAAACCACAAGGCTGTATGTTCAAGCCTCGGTCGTTAGGACTTTTCAGTTGGTCTAATCCTTCTGGTGGCACCATGGCCCTGGGGTCGACTCATCCTCTAACAGAAAAGGCTGCCGGTGCGTTAAGGCTGACAAACTTATCACCTTCACGTGCCGAATGTCTCAAAATCTTGGATCCTCAACCTGCCGGAAACATAAGGGAGCAATTTACTTTTTTAGTCCACCCTTAGCCTTCGGACCCTTCTCCTTTCATCGCTGTTCACGAAGCTTCTCTTTTTTTTTCTCCAGAATTATTACAATGCCACCGATTGGTCAGCCAGAAGACGGAAAGCTGTATAAAGGCCTAGAGTTTTAAAACCGGAAGTCATCATTAAGTATACAATCAAAATACAAAATCTGGGCCAAGGCGCGTCCTTAAAGCTCGTGGTTATAAGTCTATAGTGACTACGATAAATAATAAATAATATTAATAATTCATTGAAGACGATAATAAACACTGGCTTGGAAAATTGTTGAAATTTAGTGCCTTACCTAGAACTGCACAAAGAACACGGCTCCATTGCAGTAGTGCGCATTCTAAGTCAAGCAATTCACGAGATAAGGCCGGCCTGGGTGGCGTAGTGAGTATCGCGCTGGCTTTCCGTGCCCAAGGTGGCGAGTTCGATCCCGATTTGTGACATATATGTGTTCATAAATGTGATAGGCCCATGTCAGTAGATTTTCTGGCATCTAAAAGAACTCCTGCGGGACAAAATTCCGGCAAAGGCATAAGTTGCAGTCCATCCCCGTCGTTAAATAACCAGATACCAACCAACTACAACAAAACAAGACTTAAAATTTTAAGTTTGTTTATTAAATGCATAGCTTATAACTACCCTTTAGAGAATTCACTGCGATTTTTTAAAATTTACCTTTCACACGTTAGTATAAAATATTATAATACATAATGTACGATACAATATAATAATTATTCGATTCCTGCAGAAAATTGAGAAAACGCGAAAATGAAGTTTTTTTTTCTTCTATAAAGTGACATTAAGTTAAAAGTAAGAGAAAATCTGTCTAGACTATACTAAACACGCCCTAGGTCAGTCGGTTCGATCGAAATTCAATTTTTAATTGTGCTTAAAGTTATTTGTTGTGCTTTAAGCACAGTCACGGCATGGAAAATTCACTAACTGGTACAATTTTTAATTTCCCGAGCAATGTTAGTCATAAAGTAGTCGCAAACCAGAAGGCATCTAACCTAAATATGAGTCATGTTTGTGAAAATAGCATCTTTGAATTCTGAGGACCTGCAAACGTGTATTTATGTTGAAAACCAGATACCAAGTTGCACACGACAGGTTTAATGAACAAAGAGCATTGAACTAATCACTAGGGCCTGGATTCGTATGTAATTAGGCTACATATTCTATTCCCTTATTTGTAGACTACTAAAAATGAAAGATGTGGGCTATTTGAGCTTCTGATATGACTATTAGTTGGGTTTCATTTTATATATTCATAGTAATATTAAATATTTTACATATTATGTAGCAAGTGTAACATTTTTGTACATAAAATCTAAAACTAAACTCCATGGTGCTACATCCCTGGAGGGACTTGGCCTACCACCCGACCGCTGCGTCATCTACCACAGGCAGAAGGCAGGATTGGGGGGCATGTGCTCAGCATGCCGACGCCCATGGCCGTTAATGGTTTTCATGACCGGAGCCGCTATTTCTCCATCAAGTAGCTCCTCAGTTTGAATCACGAGGCTGAGTGCGCCCCGTTCCAGAAAAAATCCTAGGTACCGGGCCGACAGATATGTAGTCAGCGACGCTAACCACAAGACCACGCCGGCGGTCGTACATAAAATCTAGGAAATCATAAAAAAATAATAAAGATTTTATTTTATTTGGTTTTTTTTTTCAGAGGCTAATGAAATATTAAGCTAATTTTCTTTCAAAACAAACCATTTCAGTTGCCAAAAGTAGGGATAATTCTTCTAACTTTGTGAATTCCAACACAAATGCAAAATACAGGGTTCTGGGTGCCTGAGCTATAAATACATTAGCACTTATTGTTTTTCAGAAATTGGGCTAGACAAATAGCCTATGTTGGTCTTTTACTACAAATTGAAACCAGATACTTAGGTTAAAATCAGGTTTCAGGGAGCAAAAAATACAGTTTTATGCAGGTTACAAATGAGTTCTTCTACTAAATCTTAAGGCTGAAATTGCATAGGGCATGAGGACAAAACGTTTTGCTACAATACATATTTATCCACAAACTTATTTTTAAATCCTGAAGCATTTTCACTGTGGCTTTAATTTGATAAATCATATAAGTTGCACTCTGACAAAATTAGACGTAACGTATAGAAGCTTGTTTGAACATTTTCATATATTTATTGCATTGAAAATATTAATTTTAATCTACATATTATTATTACATAATTCTCTGATATTTACTACATTCTTAAGCAGGCCTACATATTTCGCACTTCGATATTACATAAAAATCCGGGCCCTAGTAATCACACAAATGACATGGCATGTCGAGGTGCGGCGAATTTGTTTATCAGCACTGTACTATGGATGCATCACGACATAATACGTACATCTTAAATGTAATCTCTTTGTTTGTTTTAAAATACTATGACAATACGAACAACGTTCCATTAGAAGGAATTATTACATCATAAACACTATTGACAAGGATATTTCACGAGCAAATTCACATTTTCGGTTATTGTAGGCTCTGGCACAAACAACAGAAGTCGCATAATGCGTATGGCAAGATCAGCTATGAAGCTCTTCCATAGAGGTTAGCTGATCCTCGCTGTTGCCGTTTTAACCTATATATCCTACTAATTAGGCTACAACATAGGCTTGCATTAGAAATACGGAAAAGTTTGAGTTCCCGTGCAAGACAAGCCGAACGATGCAATGGCCATCTTGTACCTCATTTGTAGTGATAAACATTGAATGAATTCTTACCTTTACTGCAGCGATCCCCTGATGTTTACAGCAACAGATGAGTCCCCATAGTTTATATTCAAGCACACGACATCTAAACACACGAATAACACACCAATTACACTAATATTCACATTAAAATCACAGCCGGCACACCACCAGTACACACCAAACGAGACGCGAGCGCTATCTGATAGGCTACTGTTTTGTTTTGGTGGGAGGGAGGGAACAGTTGACTGACTGCTCGCGCGGTGTTGGGTCTTTCCAAAACATTAATACGTAGTATTCCTAAATGTTATATTCAGAGCTCCTTGAAAATTAACAATATTATTTTATTTAATATTATATATTATATTTACAGCAATTGTTAAATATAATATTATACAGGAACCTTCACTGACGACATCTGTAGGCTTGGTTTGCATTTACAATGGCTATGCTTAGTACGATGTTTTATCAAAAGATGTCACTACTGATAGGAATGCTGCCGTTGACACTCCAGACAACAGGACATGGTATTACGTCACAGAATGTGTTTACGGGAGTAGACATGCAATAGTTATTGCCAAATTAAAAGACCAAAAGATAAAATGCTGAACGAAGCCCGCGCATCGGAACTTCGTAATCTTTCCCAACCAGATTTTTTCGGTCCCCTGAGTCAAAAAAATTATATTTTCTGAAACATGTGTGTAGATGTCTGTGAACAGGCTAGCTCCAAAACGGAAAATCGTACGAATACAAAATTTTGTATTTGGGTCAGGTACCTTCTGAAGATGGGACACGAAAATTGGCGACAAGTTTCTCTTTATTTTTAAGGGGACTTTGATGAACAAATTTTGGTTTTTTGCGATTTTCTCGAAAACGGCACTTACGATTTTCTTTAAATTTTGAACATGCGTTGTTTATGCCAAGACCTAAACGTTACTTGAAATTTTTTCAGAAAAAATTCTCTGAAGGGTAGTTATAAGCCACCCACTTGAATACATGCTCTTTGCAAAATGGCCTCTTGTTCTATATTAGAATGTGAAGTGAAAAAAATGTATTGGCCATGCTTACGGTAAAGAAAGTTACGAGAATACATTAAGATTTTATTTGGGTTGTGTATCCTTCGGGGATGCGATGCGATTTGGTAACGACATTCTCTTTATTTGTACAACCAATATACATGAAGAGAATGCCATACATAATAAGAGGCTAACTTTTATTTGGGCAGAGGAAGTTATGTGACTTTCACATCACATTTTTTTTCAGACAAGGAGCAGTGATGGCTTGTTTTTGTGAATGGAGATGTATTTATTAAGTTATGGTCTCGTGGCTAGCGTCTGTGGTTACTGATCCAGTACCTGAGGTAGGGAAGTCTGGAACGGGGTGCACTCAGCCTCGTGATACAAACTGAGGCGTTTCTTGATTAAAAAAGTAGCGGCTTCTTTTCAGTAAGCCATCAATAACGGCATCTGACCACAATCCTGCCATCTGTCAGTGGTAGGTGACGCAGCAGTCTAGTACCTCGAAGGTATACAGCGCCGTGGAGTATATTGTCCCTCCGTGCGATGAACAGCCAAATCTACTGCACGCGGAGATCTGAAATTTTTAACTTATATGGAATGAAATGGGGCGGGGCAAATGCACCTCGAAGCCGGACTTTTTTTATTTTCCTTTTTCGTTCGGAAGCAATGGCCGAAAAAATGGCAGTTCGTTGATGAGCAAAATTGGCCCGGGGGGCCGGGGGAGGGGGTTGAAATTTCAAAAATTTATATCTCGGCCCCTATGAAGTATAGAGGGAAACTTTGTTTGAATAAATTAGAGTACTCCCTATGGAGTTCACAGTAACACCAACGATTCGGGGGTTTTGGGGGTACGAGTGGGGGTGGGGGGACGGAAATTCGAAGTATTTGAAACCACGTCTTGTGGGATATCGTTGAAAAGCTCTTGATGAGTACTCTACAAATCAATAACTAGTTTCTCGATAGCTCTCATATAAGGCGAGATTTGAATGTTTGAAAAAGTGCCCTGTCCTCTTTTTTTGCGGTTATTATTGCGGGTTTGTCATGCCAAGGCTAAAGAAGAAGAGTGCTGCGCAGCGACAATAAATTAAACCAAAAACACGAAATCTACCTCAGCCTGTAGGCCTGCCTAAAGGGATTTCTTATTTTCCTTTTTCGTTCGCGAGATATGACCGCAAATGGCAGTGATTTTTTGCAGTTTTGGCTAATGTATTTTAACTGTAAAATTAATTGTAGATGGCCTTGGTAAGCTGGCATAGCAAGAGCAAAGAAATAGCATAGGGCTAAACGATATTTTGCAACAAAACTTGAATTTATCGATCTTTTGGATTTTGTTAGCCCACTCTGCTTGATTCATTTATTTTCATTTATATTTATTTATTTTATTTTATTTTATTCATTTAACGGCAAGCAGAGATCTACATTTTGTCACATAGGTGAGCAGAAGGGGATCATGAATGTATGTCTTAATGGGAAAAAGTTCAATGATTTGGGAGTAGGGAATTCGAATATGTCTTCCCCCCAGACCCATCCCGCCTTTCACTGCTCACATCTGCCTGGGCGTTGTTCTTAGGCTGATGCATGTGGAAGGACTTGAACTCAAACCAATAAGAGATTGGCTCACCCAGGAATGGTGTGGAACACAAAGGAAATTCACTGCCAACATTAAACACTAGAAAAAAACAGAAGCGTGGGAAATTACACGTAAATGTGAGGATAATAACTCAACTAACTGTTTAAAATAATGATACGGACTTGCTTAGAATAGTTGAATTGACTATTCCATTCATAACGACCAATCACCTGCGATATGGTGCCAGTGAACAGAATGAAAACACATTACTTTATGAAACATAACTTAATTGGAAATACAGTAAAAACCTAACAACAGAGTTTCCATTCGTGTGCTTTTATTCTGTTCTGCTGTCAGCTTATCTTTCTCATTATCACTGTTGGTAGCATTGGTTAGTAACCAATTCCTGTGAAAGCATCCTTCTTCCACCATAGTCTATGTCACAGCACAGAAATTAGACAACATACAGAATTTGATACAAGCAATTCTTATTATTATTAGACCTGGGATGTTAGGTTCTAAAAATATTAGTTTTAGGTACCTAAAATAGGCTTTCGAAGCAAGTAAATAGACTTTTAAAAGAGAAAATAGGCACTTAAATAAGCTTTAAAAATGTGCAAATAGACAGAAAATACTTTAAAATACTACAATATGTTCTTAAACTGTAACGTGATCTTTTTTTTACTGTACGAAGCATGGTATACCTATTCTTAACAGAAATAATTGCAAAATTAGGACAGAATTAAAAATACATTTATCAAAAACAGTTTTGGATTACTATATATACCCGCTACTTGTTGTTTTGAGCGAATCCTCCCCAGTCAGTCAGCACTCCTTTGGCGACAATTTTTTGGGAAAATTAAGTTTCTGTGAAAAGCCCACCCTCTGCTGTTCTGCTCTTCATTCAGGGATGTCCATTTAATGATTGTAAAAGTTACAGAAGTTGGATTTTATTTTAAATAGGCATTTTAGGGACTAAAATAGTAAAAATAGTCTCCAAAGATCCGAATAGGCACTTTAGGGCATTATAAAACTCTATAAAAATTAGTGATATATCATGAAATGTCAACATATTTAATAATTGTCATGTTATTTCATAAGGAACAAAATAGGCATTTGCCTTAAAATCCCAGGTGTAATTATTATTTAAGTAATCCGTTACGATGGGATAGCTTTAGTAAATCCCACTCGAGATTACGTGTTTCATCAGATAAATTCAGAATCTCTCGTGGGATTACCTAGAGATAATGGAATCGTCCAATCATGTACCATAATTTGAAAAAGAACCTGATTCAGTAGACAACAGTGACATGGACATAGACCACAATTTATCCAATAGACCCCCCACCACAGAAATAACAAATACACATCGCTATGTATTGTGTTTTATTTTATGTATATGTTTCATTCACATCTTTATCTGGGCATGGTTCTCACTGATTAATTTCTCTTCGATTACAAATATTTATATCTTATAATAATCTTCATGTACACCATGAAAATGAATCCCTATAAAGAAGCACTTGTAACAAAAGAAGACACATATCCACTATATATATACATTCATTAATTGGATGGCTTCTAATGATCCTTGTTTAGGAACTGATCAATCTATAAATGTCAACGATGCAAGAATTAACGGCATATGGGTAGCAGCCAATCACCGATTGGTATTTTCCGTAGCTCCACCCGTTTATGCCTTTAACTATTGCGGCCGGTTAAAGAGCTGGGGTCATCCAGATCAAAGTTAATTGCAATCAGTGCTCAGATAAACATTAACAGCTAACAAGATTACTGGATAATGACATCGCTTTAACCACAAATCCAGTAATTTGTTAAAAGAGAGTTTCTCATGCTTTAGAGTGGATGAGCAACACATAGAATAACAATTAACTGTAATTAATTGTTAGATATCCAGCTAACTCTGTGTTCAAACAAAAGTTAATTGTTTTTTATATCCTCTGGAGTCATTAGTCCCAGCTCTAGAATTGTTTATATTACTTGTTTATACAGCAATATCACATTTTACCTTTGTTTTCTCCAAAAAAAGTTCACTAACCTGATATTGCACATAAATTTACACGCTGGTAATTTATGCATTGTGGGATAAAACTTGATGCATTTTTATTTCATATGAATAATGCTAATAATCACATGCACTTGATAGACCAGTAGGGATTCAGTATAGGTACATCCACAAACATTTGATTTCTCTGATAAAAACATAAAAATAAGTTATGATTTAACCTACGTATCTCCGCATGCTCAATGTTTGCTTCTTATTTTACTTACACTTATTTACACATGAGTAGCCTACTGACATTTGATAAAGCTTCACATTTAGCATTAGGCACTCATTTCACCTAATATATCCACTTGTCTCTACTTGAACACTGTAAAATGGATATGTACCAAATATATTTATATAAATACATTGAGAGTTTCAACCTCTTCGGTCTAGAATAAGTCCAGCGCCTGCAGTAAGCCCAAATTCCACTATCAAAGCTCTTTGATCAAATTGATTTGAGCAAAAAGAAGTGTCAGCCCTTTTGTCGTGTATAAAATAATTCCACCTATTCCTTCATATAAATTTTTTTTGTTAAAATATCAGCTCATAGCTTTGTCAAATATAAATCTAAAATTTATATTTGACAAAGCTATGAGCTGATATTTTATACGAGGGAATATGTGGAATTATTTTTTACACGACATACAAATCCCTCGTAGGAGATAAACAACATGAAATTTATCAACACAAATGTGAGCCCTTTGCTTCAAGAAATTTGAAAACAAACCATGTTAGACTATGCTTTGACGGCTTTCTGCATGTGGTTTCATTTTATCAAAGATTTCTCGGTTACCATAGCAACGGATTAAGATGGCGGCTAAAGGCCAGCTGTTTGAAATACATAAACGATTTCGAGGTTAAAAAAAATGAAAGGCGCCAATGACAGTTGAAAACAAAGTGAATTAGAATAGAATTAAACGAGGACAAAGATTCAAAACACTCGTAGTATAAGCCAGACGTGTAGTTTGAAGAAACTTGGGGATATTAAGAAGAGATCTGCTTGCCAGAAGTTTTATACAAATTATTTACTTTTTAATTTATGCCACCAAGTACCGATCTTAATAGAAATATGAAAACAAACATTTCTGGGAATCCATGTTCACAGCCTTCTATACAGAAAACTGGTTTTGTTTTCATCTTTCTTGCAGTGTAACGTCGTATCTTGCCTTTTAGTCATATTCAAATTCTTTGCTCAGCATTTTTTTCAAGAACTTTGACGATGGAATGCCGGAACAGCTTCCCACTGGATCCGAAGAGATTATGCCCAATATCCAGAATAGGCCTACAACATATCTCCATTCGCTAGGACCAGTCATGGGGAATTTGATGAAGTGAGTGGTTATATGACCATAGTGGGCCAAGGTGCAAAATTAGTTGAAGCCATTTTTCTATTTTATCATTTACGAATTATACTTACTTACTCAAAGGCAAGCTGAAGGAATGTTATGGAACCCAAAGGTTCATTGCCGTGCTTATCTGAGTCCGCCATTCAACCCTATTCTGTGCTAACTCCATCAAATCATCCCTCGCAAATCCTACTTCCCTTAAATCTATTATAATATTTTTCTCCCACGTACAAAGAGGTCTCCCAGTCAATACTTTTTACTTTCTCGCATATACGTAGTATAGAAAAAGTATTGTGATCGTGACAAAAAATCGAAATCGAGATAACACCGGGAAAGCATGTTTCATGATGCCTAGATACCGAAAAAAGTTTTTTGGACGTCTGTGGACAAGCACAGCGGGTAAACGGTTTATCGTATTTACTTCATTTTTTGAATTAAAGACTTTTCAAAATTTTATCGAACCGCCCAGAATTTGAGTTTTATAACTGAAATATTAAGGGGGCTTTTCATGAAAATTCTTTGAAAAATTGGCTCTTCCGATTTTAATAATAATTCGAGGCAAAGGGCCAAATAAGTCATATCTGAGTAAAAATATGTAATATGTGAGGAAAATGGAGATGACCTAGTTAGATTCTTTACGATGACTGTGAAGAATCACCCTGTATAATATTTTAATTAAAATAAAGTAAGTTCAATCCAACATGAAAATACAATAGAAGGAAAAATCCTCTGACACTGGGACTTGAACCCAGGACCTTCGGCTATCCGTGCCAATGCTCTACCAACTGAGCTAAGTCAGAGTTCACTTCAACAGCGCCAGATGGAACCTCTCTCCTATGATTGGGTTCAAGTCCCAGTGTCAGAAGAATTTTTCTCCTATAATATTATCATGTAGGCTAATGTCCAAGAGACAATAATCTGTGGTTCTATATATCTATCTTCAATCCAAGAGTTGAGTTATTTTTTTAACGGCTTAACAACTTGGCCCACCATGGATCTGAGGTCTTTGCACTAAATGTGAAAATATGAAAGCAGGATATAAACAAGGTGAATGAATAACTTGTAACAAGCACTCATGATAAATAGAAGCAGTGCCAGAAATGCAGAAGAATGATAACAACAGCACAAGAACTCAAGTAGACGCATTTCTGGCACCACATTTAAAGTTTTGCCCGTTTCACCGAAATCAGTAACAGTCTTCGCATGAGACCATTGCAGTGTTAATGTGTCAACACAACTCAAAACTTAACTAGAGATGCAGGCGTCTCGGCCCTCGGGTGAGCTTTCAGGGTGAGCCATTGCAACTGAGCTCAAAAAAAGAATACACTAAACCCCATGGCTCTACATCCCTTTGAGGGACTAGGCCTCATATACCATAGGCAGATGGAAGAATTGGGGCATGCGGTAAGCATGCGAGGTGGCCGAGATGGTAACGTCTTGGACTCTCATTCGGGAGGTCCCCGGTTCAAATCCCGTGGCTGGCCAATTTGACATTGTTTTTTTTTCGTGGTTTCCCTAATCGTAAAGGCAAATGCTGAATTGGATGTTTACATACCATCAATCATCCTCATTATTTCATCCTGTGTCATATCCATTTAAATTAATATCAGTTAATACTCTCAAATGATTATTTCTATCACTTCTCATAGTGCGAGGCCAACCTGTGATAGACTGCTTATTTGAATAGCCTCACACAGGACAAAGACTCGGTGAACACATTACATTAGGAAAGATTGTTCCTCTCATGAGTAGACAGATGTATTTTGAGACTCCCTCTTTGGGAAAACTTCTTGGCACATATATCACATGAGAACGGCTTCTCTCCAGTGTGAGTAAGCAGGTGTATTTTGAGACTCCCTCTTTTGGAAAACTTCTTGGCACATATATCACATGAGAACGGCTTCTCTCCAGGGTGAATAGCCAGATGTTTTTTGAGATCCCCTTTGTAGTAAAATTTCTTGGCACATATACCACTTGAGAGATGTCTGCTTCTAGCAGAGGATTTGCTTGTACATACAGCAGTTGAGTGTGACTGCATTAGCTGCTCTTCATCACTTCCTTGAGAAACTCCAGGACTTTGCTCTAAGCTGTGGATTAAGCCCCATGCTGTAGAATCGCTGTCTGTATTCTCACACTTGATGGGCTGTGTCTGTATTGTGTCAAATGTGATTGGCACAGTTTCACACTTCCGAATGGTACTACGTGTTGTAGAATCGCTGTCTGTATTCTCACACTTGAAGAGCTGTGTCTGTATTGTGTCAAATGTGATTGGCACAGGCTCACCTTTAAGAATCTCTTCAATCTTAATACACTCAGATTTGACAATTGGCTTCATTCTATATCGTTCACAACACGGCGTTCTCGTACTGTGTTGAAATTAAATTACATTTGTACTATCAGCGGGGCAGTGATTACTACAAAAGCTTCTCGTCTCCATTGCGCAGACGCGGCTCGTAGTGGAGGTGCTTAGAGGTGTACACATCTCGGTTTTAGTTTGCCCATATCCGCTTAGCGTCACAGCTAGCAAGCAGGCAGGTTTCTTTAGGCTTGCATGGGTCAGGTTGATCTCAACTTATGCAAGCCAGAATAAGCTTGCGACATTCCTATCAGCTAAACAACTGTAGTTGCTAAGTGTAGGTAATACTTTCTTGCTTTTCTAGATGCTGGTAGAAGAAATTCATCGTGCAGATAAATAAAAGGTGGTTAAAGTATTAAAAATCGTTTTAGCGTCTTAACACATTTATTATTTTTATTATTAGGTAGATTTCGAAGAAAAATCTACCTATTGCAATTGATACCATGTCATGGCTTTCGAAAAATGATTTCATATCTTTACGTTTTATGCTTCCCTAAGAACGAAACCACCGCCTGTTCAAAAATAAATAAAATAAATAATTAAATATAAAATAAATAAATAAATTGTGATATTTATGATATATATATATATATATATATACATACACAGATATCATATGAAAAAAACGCAGTACATGGAAAGAAAAAGAAACAACATACAAGCCATACACACAAAATATGGGAAGATTAAAAGAGTGGAAAAATTCAAGTATTTAGGGGAGTATATACAGATAGGAGGATCAAACAAGACATCCAACATAGAAAGAACAGAAAAACTTCAGAAAGCGTACAAACTCACATGGACGCACAACAATAAAAGAAACATTTCAAGACAAGCCAAACTCAGGCACTACAATCAGGGGCGGATCCACGGGGGGGGGGAAATGGGGGAAATTTCCCCCCCCCCAAAATTTGTAACATTAAGCACAAATTATTGAAAATTTATTAGAACATAACCCAAATACTTACATTAAAGCAACGACATTCATTATTTTGAAATACCTTTGTAAGAAAATGCTGAAATGTTCATTTTGTTTTCAATTGTGTACTGGGAATAATTAATTTTTATGAGTAAAAACTTCCCTCTCTACTTTAGTTCCCCCCCCCCAAATGTCTCTCTGGATCCGCCACTGACTACAATACAGTGGTACTACCAGAAGCCCTCTACGCATCAGAAACAACCACAATTGGAGCATCAGGTATCATCAGGTATCATCAGTATTAAGGCCTAATCTTATTCATAATATAGAACATAATGTTGAAAAAAGCACAAATCATAGTACATGCCATAGCAATACTCCTCTGTTTTCTAGCTCTATTAATAGTAGTGTGCTAAAAATAATACATCAGAATATTCAATATATGGCACAGAAGATGGAAGCCTTTAGCCTATTCTTAGCTGAAGTACAAGCCGACATAGTTATAGTCACAGAACACGGTCTGAATGCAGATCAAATAGAATTATGTCAACTTACTGATTACAAGCTGGTTCATGCTTGCAATAGAAGGGAGCACAAAGGTGGTGGAGTAGCAATCTTTACAAGATGCAATGTTAGTACTAAGATAGTTAAGGATATAGAAGTTTTTTTCATAGAGATGATTTTTGAAGTTTCTGGATCAATCATTAAAGTAAATAACATGAAGTTAATAATTTTTGGAATATACAGATCACCCAGTTCTGATATTACCCAGTTTTTTACACAGTTGGATAAGCTATTGAGTAGATATGCTGTAAATAGCTATAAAATAATTTTACTAGGAGATTTTAATATTAACTTAGACAATAATGATGTAGATTATAAGTCATTATGTTACATATTAAATACTTACAATATTAGAGATACCATTTTTGTCCCCACAAGAGTAACTGCGCAATCCTCCACAGTAATAGATCACATAGTGACCAATCTTGAGAAAGGATGTTTTGATACTGGTGTCATTGATAATTATTTATCTGACCACAATGTTCAGTATATAAATATAACGCTCAATAACACAATAGCAGCAAGTACTTATGAGAGAGAATTTCGTGATTTGTCGACACAGAACATGGATAGACTTAGAAAATCTCTTGGGGTAGAAACTTGGGAATTAATATACAGGGTAAAGGACATAAATGAAAAATGGGACAAATTCTATAATATATTTAATCATCACTTTAACTTGAATTGCCCAGTGAGGAAAAAGAAAATAAAAACTAGTTCTAGTAACAAAATTAATCTTCCTGCTGATATCAGTAAATTAAAAGATAAAATGAAAGACATGTACATATTCTATAAATCAACTGGATTGGAATATTATAAAAATAAATATAACAAGAGCAAAAAGGAGTACTTCACAGCGTTAAACAAATGTAAGTCAGAACAGTATAATAATAAAATTACTAACTCCACCAATACTACGAAGACAGCTTGGGAGATAATTAATTCCAATAAGAAAAATAGGCAACAAGTTGAAAATATTGAAATAACAATAAATGGGAAGAACGAGAAGGACCCAATTTTGGTTAGTAATACATTCAATAATTTCTTTATAAATGTAGCAGAGTCCTTAACAAGTACAGTCGATATTCACCCATATACGGATAACAACTTCCCACATATCAGTAAAACAGTATACTTGTATGATGTAACAGTCTCTGAGCTTTTGAATATTATTAGAAATCTCACAAACAAAAATTCTAGTGGCTGGGATAATATCTCCCCTACCCTACTCAAACACTGTAAAGATGTAATTGTTTATCCTTTAGTATATCTAATTAATGAATCAATGAACAAAGGAATTTTTCCAGATTGCCTAAAAATTTCCACAGTCAGACCAATGTTTAAAAAAAATGACAAGAAGGATGTCAACAATTATCGACCAATTACGCTAACATCCACTCTAGGGAAAATTTTTGAAAAGGTGATATACATAAGACTCACAAAATTTTTAGATGCAAATAATATATTTAACTCCAGTCAACATGGCTTCAGAAGAGGGTATTCAACAATCACTGCTGCGGTGGAATATATACATGATGTTTTAAACCAGTTAGAGAAGAGGAAGAAAGTAGTCAGCCTATTTCTAGATCTGTCTAAAGCTTTCGACTGCGTTAGGCATAACCTGCTGGTAGAAAAAATAGAAAAATATGGAATTAGGGGTCTAAGTAATAAGTTAATAAGTTCATACTTAAATAAACGAGTTCAATATACAGAAATACCTCACAATAATGAGAATAAATTAAGCAAAATAAGATCACAGGAGGACATAGTAAAAAATGGAGTTCCACAAGGAACAGTATTAGGCCCATTACTCTTCATACTTTACATCAATGACAGAAATAAAATAAACAATAGCAAAATTATATCTTATGCAGATGACACCACTTTAACTAGTTGGAACAGTAGTAATGCTTTACTGGAATGGAATACAGCCATAGCTGCAGGGAGCTTATTTGAATATTTTAAATCTAAGTACCTCATTAATAATGTAAATAAAACTAAAATGATAAAATTTGAGTTACCACATACCCCTGTAGAAAATATAATGAGATTACGATTAAGTAGTGGATACTTAGAAGAAAGTAATAGTCACCTATTTTTGGGGATATATATAGATAAACATCTATCATGGAAAACTCATGTCGAATATGTTTGCAAGAGAGTTAGTAAGGGTATATACCAGATCAAATGCTTAACACCATTACTGGAAAAAAACATACTAAAAATGGCCTATTTTGGAATAATCTATCCACATTTAGTATATGGGATCGAACTATGGGGTGCATGCAGCTATACCTACATGAAAAGGATATTGATACTACAGAAAAAATGTCTACGATTAATGTTCAGACTAAATGTAAGGACATCATGTAGAGAAGTGTTTATTAGAGAAAATATTTTGACTGTTTTCGCACTGTATATATACAAACTAATACTATTAGTTAGAAGTAAACCAGAACTCTCCGTCACCAATAATCAATTGCATTCCTATGAAACAAGGACAAATCGAAACTTACATAGAATAAACTTTAATACTAGTGCCGCTGAAAAAGATCCATATTCAAAGGGTGCAATATTTTACAATAAACTGCCAAACCATATAAAAGAATTAACAGGAATGAGATTCAAAAAGCAACTGCAGATACACCTTTGTAATTTAGCACTGTACAGATTAGAAGAATTTTAGATTTTAACCTTATAATTGCAAATAGGTAGATAATCCTACATTGCCATAAGCCTTAGAACTACATTGTTTTTTGTATTAATTTATTAATGATAAAATGCAAATTTTGGTATATATATCCAATAGTTTGTATGTATGTATCTTTGTATATGTGTAGGCCTATATGACATTATCTGATAGTCTAGAAAATTAATTATTTCTTAGCCTATAGTTGTGTATGGCCTCAGTTTCTGAAATGTATCTCTTAACATTAGAGGATATAATGTAGATATTTTAATGTGTATAACTGTATTTCTGTGTATCTTTGACAATGTCCGAAAGACTTAATGAGTCTCTATGGATGGCAAATAAATATTATTATTATTATTATTATATTATCATTGAGCTGATCAGAAAACGCCGACTAACATTCTATGGACAACAGACTCACAAAGAGGATTTTTGATGTAGTTAACAGTTCAGTCAAAAAAACCAATTGGCTGCAAGAAATAGAAGAAGACTTAAAACAAGCAGGAATCAATAGGGAAATGATAAATGAAAGAAACAAATTCAGAAACAAAATTATGAACGCAAAATTTGAAGTAAAAGAAGGCAAGAAAACAGGTAAAATATGGACCGAACAAAGGAAAGAGGAACACAGTCAAAGAATGAAGAGATTTTGGGAAGAGAAAAGGAAGTAGAAACAAGAAGGAAGTGTATAATCTTGTAACATTCAAGTTCAAACACTGTCTTAATGGCAAAAATGTGTAATAATAATAATAATAATAATAATAATATATATATTGGCCCAAGCAGTGGCGGATCAAAAGAGACATTTTGGGGGGGGGACCAAGGTAGAGAGGGAAGTTTTTACTAATAAAAATTAATTATTCCCAGTACACAATTGAAAACAAAATGAACATTTCAGCATTTTCTTACAAAGGTATTTCAAAATAATGAATGTCGTTGCTTTAATTTAAGTATTTGGGTTATGTTCTAATAAATTTTGAATAATTTGTGCTTAATGTTACAAATTTTGGGGGGGAAATTTCACCCATCCCCCCCCCCGTGGATCCGCCCCTGGGCCCAAGGGGGTGGTCGGGAAGGGGCTTGTAATTTAAAAAAAATTATATTTCGGCCCCTATGAACTATAGAGGGAAATTTTGTTTGAATAAATTAGAGTACTCCCTATGGAGTTCACAGTGACACCAACGATTCGGGGGTTTTGGGGGTACGAGTAGGGGTGGGGGATGGAAATTCGAAATTTTTGAAACTTCGTCTTGTGGGGTATCGTTGAAAAGCCCTTGATGAGTACTCTACAAATCAATAACTAGCTTCTTGATAGTTCTCATATAAGGCGAGATTTGAATGTTTGAAAAAGTTCTCTTTCCTCTTTTTTGCAGTTATTATTGCGGGTTTGTCATGCCAAGGCTAAAGAAGAAGAGTGCTACGCAGCGACAGTAAATTAAACCAAAAGCACTTCGAAATCTACCTCAGCCTGTAGGCTTGCCAAAAGAGATTTTTGTTATTGTTATTATTGATTTGATGATGTTTTCTCGAAAATGTTTGAAAATTTTTCCCATGCCGGACTAGTACCTTTGTTCATTGATAATTCAAACTCTCCACATTTTAGTTTCTCCTCGGCTTCCTTCAGGGTAAAATTCTCTAAACACATCTGAAGTTCCTCAACTACGTAACTGCACGACTTACCAGTGCACTGATATACCCAGTTTCATATTCTTTCCGCCAGGCCTTGCAGTTTCCTTAGGCCCTGTGAAACCCACCAGGTTACGAAGAGCTTGTGACTCATAGCGACAGTATTTCATTTCATCGCTCCAACGAAGCTTGCTCTCTCGTCAAGCAAGCTAAAAGCTGTGGCTGGTTGCAGAATTTCAAAGGGGCAAGCAAGCTAAAATCAGAATATGTACACCTCTAGGGGTAATGTTCTACGAAAGGTTTTAATGGCAGAGTGCACCATTCTCCGGTTTTCTCAGCAGTTTCGTTACCGCGGTAAACGTAATACCGGGGTATTCTCAAAATGTCTGTGCACCGCGGTTTGCTAATGCTTGGAAATATTGCGGTTACTCTGCTCCGACTCCATTCTCGTTGATGGTTTCTTCCATGGCCGCATAGATACTGTACCAATCGTTTAATGAGTTCGTTTCGCCTACTACTGGTTTGGTTGAGGTGAGAAAGGAAGGTCATTTCAATCGATGTTACAGCACAGTATTTGCAGAGAAAACCGCGGTTTTCTCAATTTACAGCTCCTTCACGGCCGGTTTGCATCTCACCGCGGTAAAAGACGAAACCGAGCACGGTGCAACGAAAGTATGACTTTACCGGGGTAAACTAAGTAACTTTACCGCGGTATTCTGAATACCGAGGGTGGTGCACTCGGCCATAAGTATTTGTTTTATAATTGTGTAAAAGGGAGAAAAGTATTCAGAAACTTCATAAAAACCTGAAAGAACAAAATTTAAACATTTTTTACTTACTTTAACCTAAATTGTTACAGTTCTAGCTCGATCTATTCATTTAAAAATGAAATCAATTATCTTTTTAAGGTAAATAAATTTGTCCTCGATCCCTGGAAGACAACTGAGGAAATTCAAAGCACTGCAGGCGAATTCATAGTGCTTCTTAGAAAAGTTTTTATTCTTTTCAATGCTGAAAAGCAGCATTTTACCTCTGATGTAGCCTTGGGAACTGTCAAGAGGATTTTTACCAGTTTCGTAATTTCCCTAAAACCTTAAAAATATTACAAACAAACGGGGATCAAAATGTACAATTAGCGAACAAAAATTCAAAAATTAACATTTGGCTGACTGCCGGCGTGGTCTTGTGGTTAACGTGTCAGCCCGGGTTCGATCCCCGGTATCTCATCCGATTTTTATGAGGCAGGGAAGTCTGGGACGGGGTGCACTCACCCTCATGATGAAAACTGAGGAGCTACTCGATAGAGAAGTAGCGAGTAGCGGCTCCGGTCATGGAAAGCACCATTAATGCTGAACGCATGCCACTAATCCTGCATATGGTAGATGACGCAGCGGTCGGGTGGTAAGTCTTGTCCCTTCAGGGATGTAGCGCCACGGAATTAACATTTGCCGGTAAAACAGGTTTTTTTTATTAAGTCAGTGATTTCGACAATGTAATTGTTAAATTGTGATAAGTTGTAAGCCTTAGTTTTTATAACTGAAATATTGGGTGATTAGCCTATGCATAAAAACTTTTTTTTCAAAATTTTGATTTGTAAAAAAAAGAAGAAAAAAAAGAAAACTTGTAAATGCATGTTTCATAAGTGACTATGCCTAAAACTGATGCTTTTATAGGACCTAAAACAGCCTATTTTTACATTAGAGCCTAATATTGCCTTTTTGCTTGTTTTTCTTCTAATGTTCAAAATAAGTCATTTTTTGTTAAAAATTTTAGCATTTATTTTCAGTTCGTACTAAATTTTTAGCTCGGAATGTGCAGTACATGACACATTTGTGACGTGGTTAAATAGTAAGGAATGTTTCGTCTTCAGTAGAAAAATTCTTGGGATTCCCAAGAAAATATACTGTTTTTCTCCCGACTCCCACATACAGTTTTAAAAAAAGCAGTTTTCTGAATCACCGAGGGATACAAGGGGTTGAACATGCTAGCTTGTGTATCTTTTGGGTGCAGGAATTAGGTTTTCACTGTTTTGGTAGTAATA
Source organism: Ectobius pallidus (assembly GCA_964059195.1). Lineage (NCBI taxonomy): Eukaryota > Metazoa > Arthropoda > Insecta > Blattodea > Ectobiidae > Ectobius > Ectobius pallidus. The sequence goes on from CAXKWD010000002.1 coordinate 2,589,428, forward strand.
CAGGCCCTAGTAATAGGTCCATATAATTTTGTTTACCATAGGCATATACCTGTGTTTTCTCATGATTATTGATTATTGGTGACTTCAATAAATATAATATTCTGCATTGCAATTAAAATATTCCAGAAAATTGGCAACTTAACTACTTTACAAGAGAATATGTTACGATTTTTAGAACCTATTTTTCAATTTTTAGAGCCTATTTTAGGTATCTAAGACAGTATTTTTAGCGACCTTAAAGTCCGAAGTCTAGTTATAATAATGTTTGACGATACAAGAGGTAAAAGCGAGACTTTATTCTGCGTTTCGCAACCCTGCCAACTTTGTACTCGAGTGTCATAACCTGTTTCTTTTACTCACGTTAATATTCATAGACAAATTACAGATTATGAATTACAATATTTTGTATCTGTGAAGCTTAGCTCGGCTGCGATCGTCATTTCTTTCTTCCTAGCGTCAGTATTGTTTGGATTTTGAACGGTTGACTGTGAAGGGAGAATTTGTGAAGCAGGGAATGAAAGTTGGTAACTCTGGTGTGTTGTAATTTTATACGACTCATGCCCGGTTTCTATAAACTCGCGAAATACCTACGAGTAAATAATTATCCAATGGACAAGTTAGTTCCAGAGTTGCCCACCAGAGCACTAACGATATAAAGAGGTATATATATATATAATTACCTTGCCTGGGATTGAACCGTGGACCTCTAGAATTCCAGCTACGAAGTGGCAATGAGGATAGGTAATAATAACCTTGGCAGACCGGGTGGCGCCTCGTCATCAAGTTAAAAACCGACGTTTCGGCCCTCATGTCGTGGCCTTCTTCTGGCTACACTGAGCTGTAATGCTACGTTCCTCGTTTTATATGCTGATTCATTTGTTTTCTAGTAAATATTATAAAAGCGATTAAGCGGAAATTGATTAAACTTTTAGCCATGAAAAAAACTTTTTTATTCCCCTGTAGTGATAAACTAAGGGGGAGCGCCGTAGCGTAGTGGTTGAGGCGCTGCGCTACAAACCGGAAGGTCGCGGTTTCTATTCCCGATGAGGTCACTGAGATTTTTCAATTCGCTTTATTCTTCTGGTGGCACTATAACCCTGGGGTCGACTCAGCCTCCAACAGAAATGAGTACCAGGGGGTAAAGGCGGCCGGTGTATAAGGCTGACAACCTTACATGTGCCAAATGTCCCAAATCTGAGGGCCTCAACCTCCTGGAACCCTGTGGGCCTCCATGGCCTGTATAGGGATTACTTTACCTTTTCAGTAATAAATTGTTACAGTTCTAGCTCGAACTATTCATTTAAAAATGAAATTCATTCTTCTTTTTCTAATTTTCGCGAAAAGGTCAATAAATGTCTCCTCGATCCCTGGAAGACAACTGAGGAAATTGAAAGCACTGCAGGCGAATTCATAGTGCTTCTTAGAAAAGTTTTTATTCTTTTCAATGTTGAAATGCAGCATTTTACCTCTGATGTAGCCATGGAAACTGACAAGAAGATTTTTACCAGTTTCGTAAATTCCCCAAAAACTAAAAAAAATATTACAAACAAATGGGAATCAAAAAGTACAATTAGCCAACAAATATTCAAAATTTAAAAACTAACATTTGGCTGACCCCCGGCGTGTTCTTGTGGTTAACGTCGCTGACTACACATGTCTGCCCGGGTTCGATCCTAGGTATCTCCTCCGATTTTTCTGAAATAGGGAAGTCTGGGACGGGGTGCACTCAGCCTCATGATGAAAACTGAGGAGCTACTTGATAGATAAGTAGCGGCTCCGTTCATGGAAACCACCATTAATGCTGAAAGCATGCCACCAATCCTTATTATGGTAGATGACGCAGCGGTCGGGTGGTAGGCCTTGTCCCTTCAGGGATGTAGCACCACGGAATTAACATTTGGCTGGTAATACATCTTTTTTTTTTATTAAGTCAGTGATTTTGACAATGTAATTGTTAAATTGTGATAAGTTGTAAGCCTTAGTCTTTAAAACTGAAATATTGGGTGGATTATGCATACAATTTTTTTTTCAAAATTTTGATTTGTTAAAAAAAAAAAAAATGTAAATGTATGTTTTATAAGTGACTATGCCTAAAACTGATGCTTTTATAGGACCTAAAACAGCCTATTTTTACATTAGAGCCTAATCTTGCCTTTTTGCTTGTTTTTCCTCTAATGTTCAAAATAAATTATTTTTTGTTAGAAATTCTAGCATTTATTTTCAGTTCGTACTAAATTTTTAGCTCGGAATGTGCAGTGCATGACACATTTGTGACATGGTTAAATAGTAAGGAATATTTCCTCTTCAGTAGAAAAATTCCTAGGAATTCCCAACAAAATGTAGTGTTTTTCTCCCGACTCCCACATCCATTAACAAACAAACAAACAAAAACAAAATTCATTATGTTATTTCTGGGCCCAATAGTTCGGACAAGTTCGTTAATGAGCAAAATTGGCCCAAGGGGAGGTTCGGGGGAGAGAGTTGAAATTTTGAAAAATTTATATCTGAGCTCCTATGAAGTATAGAGGGAAACTTTGTTTGAATAAATTAGAGTACTCCCTAAGGAGTTCACAGTAACACCGATTCGGGGGTTTTGAGGGTACGAGTGGGGGTGGTTGGTGGGGGAATGGAAATTCGAAATTTTTGTAACGTCCTATGGGGTATAGTTGAAAAGCTCTTGGTGAGTGCTCTACAAATCAATAATTGGTTTTTCGATAGCTCTCATAGAACTTTAAAATCTACCTCAGCCTGTAGGCCTGCCTAAAGGGAATTTTTTTCTGTTATCAGTTTACTGCTTTTGCTTATGCATGTTACATTGTTTTGATTCATATACACAAGAACATTTTATTACAATTTTAATTCTCTGATGCTAAAAGTGAAACATGCCTAAGTTACCTTGATAATTTTAATTGGAGGTATTTTATATATCACATGAGGAAATTTATGCTAAAAGAATAAAACTCGAGGAGCTAAGGCAATCGATCAAAGCATCATTATTTTTTAAATGAGGGTACAAGGTGGAAAATTATATTATACTAATTATAATTAAACCTTCATTGGAGATAAAATTAAGTTGATTAATATTCAATCCTACTAAAACTCATTTTATTCGTCATCTCGTATTTACCATCGTATTACAGATATGTGTTATGTTGTATGGGATTAGAAATAACACAGAGGTGCAGTGTGTTGTTTATTTGCAGACATCCCTTGGCATGTATTCATGTTTCTAATTTTGGCGACATTGTAGGCTTGCTCCCAATCGGTATGACCTGGCTAAGACTGTGGTCACGTTATTATGGAATTTAGTGAAAGAATCTAATCTAATCTAGCCTAATGGCTGCAATAGTTGAATAGCCACACGCAAGACAAAAGCTCGGTGCACACATTACATTAGGAAAGATTGTTCCTCTCATGAGTAAGGAGATGTCTTATGAGATGCCCTTTACGGTAAAATTTCTTGGCACATATATCACATGAGAACGGCTTCTCCCCACTGGGAATAAGCAGATGCGTTTTGAGGTTCCCGCTTCGGGAAAATTTCGTGGAACATATATCGCATGAGAACGGCTTCTCTCCAGTGTGAATCAACATGTGTCTATTGAAGGTCCCTCTTTTTGAAAACTTCTTGGAACATACATCACATGAGACAGACTTCTTTTCAGTATGAGTAAGCAAATGTGTTTTGAGAAGTGAACGTTGGGAAAATTTCTTGGAACATATATCACAAGAGAATATGCTATCCCACGTGTGAGTAAGCAAATGTGTTTTGAGATTTGGACTTTGCGAAAATTTCTTTGCACATATATTGCATGAGAATGACTTCTTTCCAGTATGAGTAAGCAGATGTGTTTTGAGATGTGAACGTTGGGAAAATGTCTTGGCACATATAACACATGAGTATGGTTTCTCTCCAGTATGAGTAAGCAAATGTGATTTGAGATTTGAACTTCGGGAAAATTTCTTGGCACATCTATCACATGAGAACGGCTTCTCTCCAGTGTGAGTAAGCAGATGTTTTTTGAGGTCTGCACTTCGGGAAAATTTATTGGTACATATATCACAAGAGAATGGCTTATATCCAATGTGAGTAACCAGATGGTTCTTGAGGTTACTACTTACTGAAAAATTCTTCGCACATATATCACATTTGAACAACTTCACTCCATCGTGCGAAAGCAGATGTGTTTTGAGGCTCCAACTTTTTGAAAATTTCTTGGTACAAACATCGCACGAGAAAGGCTTCTCTCCAGCGTGAGTAAGCAGATGTCTGTTAAGGTAAGTTTCCATGCAAAATTTCTTGACACATGCATGACATGAGAACGGCTTCTCTCCAGTTGAGTAAGCAAATGTGTTTTGAGATTTGAACTTCTGGAAAATTTCTTGTGACATACGTCACATGAGAATGGCTTATCTCCAATGTGAGTAAGCAAATGCGATTTGAGGTGCCCTGTTCGTGAAAATTTCTTGGCACACATATCACATGAGAATGGCTTTTCTCCAATGTGAGTAAGCAAATGTGATTTCATGATCCCTTTTTGTGAAAATTTCATGTCACATATATCACAAGAGAACGGCTTGTCTCCAGTATGAGTAAGCAGATGTCTATTGAGGTTCCCACGTTGTGAAAATTTCTTGGCACACATATCACATGAAATTTGCTTTTGTCCTATGTGAGTAAGAAGATGTTTATCGAGAGGGTATAAGTGCACTTGAACTAAGTTTTCGATTTTCATGAAAACCAATTTTTTTATCGATGTGAAAAACCACTCTAATCGTTCAGGAATTTTCACAGAATTTTTTGACACGTCACACACCTTTGTACTTGCCACGAAGGCTTCAAAAAACAGTAATTAAAGTCGTGATTTTCCCCATATAAAATCATAGTATTCTCTACCACGGCTATTTGATGATTAAACCCACATCTGACTTTGGAGCAGTACCAACCTGACAGCTAGTATTACACTGCATTTACACAAGTTAGAATGGAAGCTTTCGTTTCGTATAATTTCCGGTCGGGAAAACAATAGGAACTTCCTCAATGACAAGTTATATTAAAATAAGAGCGCTGGGGTTACGCAAATTCGAACGGAAGCTTAATTTTATGTAATACATGGAGAGAAACCATGTTCGAGTATTTTATGTAATAACTCATATTTCCTTCGTGTTTTAATGAAGTAAAATAAGGAAACTTTTTCAAATATTAATTCGTGATCAATTAACATTAAAGTGTCCCCCCGCCTTGTGTTAGTCGGTAGCACGCTTGCCTTCCACCCGGCGGCCCGGGTTCGATTCAGCAGTGAAAAATCTCTTTCCCGGGTTCCTGACTGGGTGCTTGTGTTGTACTTAGGTTTAAATGTGAGTTAGGGGACTGGCGCACCCCGGAAATAAATTCGCCGCAGATATCCCCTTAAAGGATCTCCAGGAGACGTTTGCGCGATCCGGTAGGGCTACTACTACCACTATTAAACTAAGACAAATTCGAATTGAAGCTTGATATTAGAAAAAGCATTGTTTAATTGCTGTTTTGCTTCATGTTTCATGAAGAGCTAACAGAGAAACATTTTAAATATTACTCAATTTCTTTCTTCACATTGTTGTTATTATTATTATTATTATTATTATTATTGTTGTTGTTGTTTTCTAAAATACTTGTCTTCAACATTGTCCTTTCATAAAAAAATTATAATCGTAATTTGGTATGAAACATTCTTCCATCCATTCATTTATCCATCCGTTCATCCATTAATTCATCCGTACATTCATTCATCCATTCAACCATAAATAAATATTTAAATTCATCCATCCATCCAGTTACTAGTTAATAAATTATTTCCACCATCCATTCATAGACTGATGGATGGATGAATCACACTGCATTTACACAAGTTAGAATGGAAGCTTTCTATGAATCTATGGGTGTATTGTTGAATTATTTAATGAAAAGGATGAGTGGGTGGATAAATGGATGCATGAATTTATTAATGGATAGCTGAATGTTTGGATCGATGGGTGGATGAAATAGTTAAATGAATTATTTATATAATAAATTAATTAATGCACGGATGAATGTTTGGTTATAGGGGTGATTGGCTTGATTGATAAATGAATGGCTGGTTGGATGGTTCATTCATCCATCAAATCCGTATGTTAATTAAATTTTGCATTAATCTATTCATCCATCCATTGATTAGTTCATTGATTAACCAATCCACCCATCCATTAATTGATCAATTAATTCATCCGTGAATCCACCCATCCATTCATCCTTTCGTTCATCCATCAATATATTTACTAAATAATTAATAACAGTCCATCCATTCATCCCCTAATTAATCCAACAAACCTACCACCCACCCATCCATCAATTCAGACATCAATAAATCTATCCATCCATCGAATTATCCATTCATCCATAAATTATTTTTCCAACCATCCAATTATTAACAATGAGATAATTAATTTTCATTTTTAACTAAAATTATTAATCCATCCATTGTCTATTAATTCATCCACCCAACCATTCATCCACCCATCTGTTCAATCATCCATACATCCATCCAGTCATTCGTCCCTTAATTAATTCATGTATTCCACCATTTAATTATCCATACATTCATTCATTCATCCACCCATCTATCCACTCATGCATCCATCAATAAATTCATTCATTCATCGATCCAACCAACCATTAATCAATCCATTCATTAATTTGTTTATTAATTAGCCCACCTACCCATCCATCCATTATTAATTCATTCATCCATAAATATATCCATTCATTCATCCGAAATTATTTATTTCACCCACCTAACCCACCATCCATCAAATGCTTTATGGATATATAAATAAATGGATGGACGGTTGAATTAATTAACTAATTGGATGGATAAATGTATGCATTAATTGATTCATCAATGGATGGGAGGATGAATTAATTAATTATGTATCTAATTCATTAATTGATAGATGAAGGGTGGATTGCTTGGTGAATAAATTAGTTAAATAATGGATCGATGAATGACTTCTGTAATAAGTGGATGGATCAATTAATAATTAATGGATGGTTGGTTAGATAACTGGATTGATTGATGGACGAATGGATGGTAGGATGAATGAAAAATGAATGGATGTATAAATGGATGGATTGATACATGGCTGAATGAATTATTGGGTGGGCAGATAATAGTTTTCATTACTTTCATAATTATAATTGTTATAAATAACTATTAAACGTATAAATAATAGGCCTATTACAGTAAAAATCTGGTTTGACATGTATAAATAATATATTAGTCGATCGTCCTGAACGCGAATTTCACAATAAATACATTCCGATTTAAAATTAATATTAAGCAATTTTCTGAGTAATAATATTAACAATATAAGAAATATAAATTACATGGCAATAAAAATGTTATTGTAGATGATATACATGTTTTTGCATGTATTTCACCACTTCTGACCGCGTATATGACAATAATAATAATAAGTTCCTTCCGCACTTCGAGAAAATACTGATTTTCCATTAGTGTCACATAGTTAACGCAGAAATAGTAGGACCGTTTCAAAACAAAAATTCATTACATGGAAGGAATTTTTTTTCCGACCTAAGTTACATGCGTTATCTATAATTCGACCCTTCTAAACACGAATATAACAATAATATAAACCAGTTCCTTCCGCACTTCGAGAAAAAACCGATTTTCCATTAGTGTCACACAGTTTACCCAGAAAAAGTAGGACCGTTTCGAAACAAAAATTCATTACATGGAAGGAAAATTTTTTCCCGACCTAAGTTATATGTCTTATCTATAATTAGACCCTTATGAACACGAATATAACAATAATAATAACCAGTTCCTTCCGCACTTCGAGAAAATACTGATTTTCCATTAATATCACACATTTTTCGCAGAAAAAGTAAGAAGTATTTAAATAAAAATTCATTACATAGAATAATTTTTTTCCCGACCTAAGTTATATGTCTTATCTATAATTTGACCCTTATGAACACGAATATAATATTATAATAATAACCAGTTCCTTCCGCACTTCTTGAAAATACCGATTTTCCATTAGTGTCACATAGTTAACGCAGAAATAGTAGGACCGTTTCAAAACAAAAATTCATTACATGGAAGGAAATTTTTTTTCCGACCTAAGTTACATGCGTTATCTATAATTCGACCCTTCTAAACACGAATATAACAATAATATAAACCAGTTCTTTCCGCACTTCGAGAAAAAACCGATTTTCCATTAGTGTCACACAGTTTACCCAGAAAAAGTAGGACCGTTTCGAAACAAAAATTCATTACATGGAAGGAAAATTTTTTTCCCGACCTAAGTTATATGTCTTATCTATAATTAGACCCTTATGAACACGAATATAACAATAATAATAAGCAGTTTCTTCCGCACTTCGAGAAAATACCGATTTTTCATTAGTGCCACACATTTCTCGCAGGAAAAGAGGGAACTATTCAAAGAAAAATTAATTCTGTGTAGGATAAATTTTTTTCCAACTTCAAATACGTGTTTTATCTATAATTCATCCCTTCTGAACACGAATATAACAATAATAATAAGCAGTTTCTTCCGCACTTCGAGAAAATGCCGAATTTCCAATAGTGTCACACATTTCTCGCAGGAAAAGAGGGAACTATTCAAAGAAAAATTCATTCTGTGTAGGGTAAATTTTTTTTCAACTTGAAATACGTGTGTTATCTATAATACGACCCTTCTGAACACGAATATAACAATAATAATAAGCAGTTTCTTCCGCACTTCGAGAAAATGCCGATTTTCCAATAGTGTCACACATTTCTCGCAGGAAAAGAGGGAACTATTCAAAGAAAAATTCATTCTGTGTAGGGTAAATTTTTTTCCAACTTGAAATACGTGTGTTATCTATAATACGACCCTTCTGAACACGAATATAACAATAATAATAAGCAGTTTCTACCGCACTTCGAGAAAATACCGATTTTTCATTAGTGCCACACATTTCTCGCAGGAAAAGAGGGAACTATTCAAATAAAAATTCATTCTGTGTAGGATAAATTTTTTTCCAACTTCAAATACGTGTTTTATCTATAATTCATCCCTTCTGAACACGAATATAACAATAATAATAAGCAGTTTCTTCCGCACTTCGAGAAAATGCCGATTTTCCAATAGTGTCACACATTTCTCGCAGGAAAAGAGTGTGTCTGCATTAGCTGCTCTTCATCACTTCCTTGAGAAACTCCAGGACTTCGCTCTAAACTGTGGATTGAACCCCATGCTGTAGAATCGCTGTCTGTATTCTCACACTTGATGGGCTGTGTCTGTATTGTGTCAAAAGTGATTGGCACAGGCTCACTCTTAAGAATCTCTTCCTTAATTTCAATCTTAATACACTCAGAATTGACTAGAGGCTCCATTCTGTGTCGTTCTCAACATGGTGTTCTGGTACTGGGTTGAAATTAAATTACATTTGTACTATCAGCGGGGCAGTGACTACTACAAACGCTTCTCGTCTTCATTCCGCAGTCGCGGCTCGTAGTTTCGTAATTTCCCTAAAAGCTTAAAAATATTACAAACAAATGGGAATCAGAATGTACGATTAGCCAACAAAAATTCAGAATTTAAAAATTAACATTTGGCTGACCGCAGCCGTGGTTTTGTGGTTAACGTCGCTGACTACACATGTCTGCCCGGGTTCGATCCCCAGTATATCCTCTGATTTTCTGAGGTAGGGTAGTCTAGGACGGGGTGCACTCAGCCTCATGATGAAAACTGAGGAGCTACTTGATAGAGAAGTAGCGAGTAGCGGGATCCGGTCATGGAAACCACCATTAACGTTGAACGCCACCATTAACGTTGAACGGATGCCACTAATCCTGCCTATGGTAGCCCACGCAGCACGATATGTATAATATACGTACATTTTAGAGCTACATATATATCTTACGTTTGGTCAAAGTCAAAACGTAAATTATACGTATATTTTATGTCCAATATATACATGCATAAAAACTGTTTTAATTTAATCCTGCTTTATATTCATAATATATCAAAATTAAAGTTACTGTTACATAAGTAGGATTAAATATAAAACAAAATAGATTTGATTGTTCATTTGTAATATCAAAATAACGTACCAACTAGACGTAAATTTTACGTCTAGAATTGGACATTGTAAACACCGGTTTATTGTGTTTTACTCTAGTGAATCGATTTGGTTAAATTAAGGGAACACAATACAATTTACTCACGCTAATCAGAAATTAATTTAAAAAATGATTTAAAATGATTACATCTGTACATTCAGTAGGACTATTTTTTCTGACTGGCGGCCATCTTGTCTGTGACGTCAGCAATGAAGATCTGCTCTGTCATGGCTGTCATACCGTACATAATTTATGTGGTGCACAAGTTCCTCTTTTATAGTGTTTTATTAACAAGAAATTGTGTGGAGAGAATTGCACTGTTCTGTTGCAACTACTCCCTATGTATATAACATAGAAACGAAGAATAAATGTACATGTGTGTGTATTTAAAGCTGACGAAATATTATGCAACGTGCAGTGATCTGTAGGGTAATATCCTAGAATACATTTCCTAATTTAGGCCTACCTGAATGTTTGTGAAGACCTGGTCCTTCATGTAGAAGATTAAATGAGGCAGAAGAAAAACATACACAGAAAACAGTACTGGTAAGTCCCTGTGCAAGATTTGTTTCTCATACATAAATAGGCCTATCATAACCTCAACGACTTGCAAACTGATTTATAATACAGATGCTGTGGTAAGTAGCTCTGATCATAATAATTTACGATAACGCTGCTAAAGTATTTCTTAATTGTTTCAGGAATTCACAATGCCTAGGTGCTGTAGTGTTGCTGGCTGTAAAAGTAACTACAAGTCACAACATGAATGTGTTAGTAGGCCTACAATTTCTTTACCAAAAGACTAAGAACTTAAGAAGACGTGGCTTAGAAACATTCCTACAGACTTTACATGCCTGTTATTTGTGTGAAGCATTTTCCTGAAGAGAGTGTGATAAGAACAGAGACATTTGTAGTTAACGGTGAAATAAAAACATTTCCTAGAACTTGCCCTAAACTGAAACTTGGTGCAGTACCATCAATATTTCCTAATCTGCCTGAGTACTTGTCAAGACCAGGTCCATCATGCGGAAGAAGAAAATTTAAACCAAGCAGTTGCAGAAAGCTTAAAAGAACTTAAAAGTTATGCTGAACGACAAGCTCTGCATTGTTTGGAAGATGTGATGCAGTACTTCCTAAGTGTAAAAGAAGGACTTAAAGGGCAGTGGATTAGCATAATGGCAGTAGAAAGGCTAGTGCTGTGCTTAATGGATGTTAATGATGATGTTCCGAAGATTCTTGGTTCAGTGTGTGTTATGAGCGATCTCAGTGTTTTGCTTACAATAAATAATTGCAAAATACCTCAGCAAGAAGTCCCAAAAAACTGCAAGATAGTAAGCACAAAAAGTGTTCTTGATGACATTTTTAGTTATTAATATCTCATGTATTGATAGTATATGTAAAAATGTATGTGAGCAGTGTAGGCCTACATTTATGAACCAAAGGCCCTATATAGGCTACATAAATTATATATAAAATATACGTTTGATAGATCATCTTGACATATTTTTTACGTATAGATATTGTACATCAATAGTATGTATGCGATTGTAGGTATAATTGATATATATTAAATGTCTATATTGACATGAATAGACGTACGATATACATAAAAAAAGTGGGACATTTGAGCGTATATTATACGTAGATTTTATTTAACCAATATGTGTGATGTACATTACCTAGATCTAGGGATAACGTAATTTTTACATATATTTTACGTATGTGTGCTGAGTGGGATGGGACATATAACAGAAAACTCCAAAACCAGCTCAAGTATCTATTTATATCCTACCGATAAAACTGAAATTTTAAATGTGATTAAAATGTCAAAATCCAAAAATTGTCTGGGAGTGGATAACATTCCGATGTCAGTTTATAAAATATGTAACACTAAAATAATGAATCCATTAGTGGATATAATAAATTCTTGCTTATCAAAGGGTATATTCCCTGATAGACTGAAAATAGCTAAAGTAATACCTATACACAAAAAAGGCAGTACAAAAGATATAAATAACTATAGGCCAATATCAATTCTGCCAGCACTTTCAAAGATATTTGAAAGGATTCTTTACAACAGGATACAAAAATATTTAGAAAAATACGATTTGATGCCAATAGGACAAAACGGCTTTGTGAAAAATAAATCAACGACAACGGCTATACTAGAACGTATAGAAGAGACTATAAACCAGATCGACTCAAACAATTATACAACAAGTGTTCTTAATGATTTGACAAAAGCCCCCTAGTAGCACAGATCGTTGGGCCAATGTTGGGGAATGATCGCCATGTTTCGTTGGTTAACGGTTATGAATGTCCGTCGGGGTTCGGTTGCCAAGAAGCGTTTTATCCAACCAACTGCCAACTGTAGCCAACCAATATACAACAAAATTCCAACAGTTGAGAGACATCTATTAGGTAATGGTGGAACTACTACGCAGCGCAGAGACATCTGGCGGAAATACTAGAAGCACACAAAATTTAATTTTTTATTTTCCCTTTCATCCCTTTTCTCCTCTTTTCCCTATTAACTCCCTTCTCTCCTTCACCCTACCTACCTATTCCTATCGTATAAAATTCGCACCTATGGGGATTCGATCTCGGAACCGCTAGCGTTATAGTCTATCGCTTTAACCTCTACGCTATTAGTGATCGTTGAAATAAAAATCGAGAATTCTTCTAGCATATTTACTACAGAGATGTGTAATACATGATAAATAGTAAGAAGGATATACATCTCGTATTTTGAATATTTGATGTGAATATATGATAACGTTATTTTCAGAGAACAAATAAAGAGCCCTAATATTAATAGAAGTAAAAACACCATTCGGATTCTTCAACATATCAAGATGGCGAATAACTGTTGTATCTTCATGTCTTCGTGATGGCCCGAACTACGCCGGAAATTGCCGAATACTTGGCAGGAAGAGGTGGAGATTTAGCATGTAACGCGCACAAAGAGCTCGAATAATTAATGAATTAAAATTGTTTTATTTTATAGGTAAAGCTTATAATGTTATTTCAACACTTTTTAATTTTAACATAAATGCGATCACATTACAACGAAATTTATTGTTGGGCCAGCAATCATAATCCCAACGGTAGGGAGACGATGGCGGAGCCCGCGATGGGCCAACGTCATGACCCCAACGGTAGGAATTAGCACATGACGCAACGGAAACGTACATTGGGCTAACCGAGGAAATTACAACGAACGTTTTCCCAACATATCCCAACCATGCCAACCAAATCCCTCCGTTAGGCCAACGAAGTGTGCTACTAGGGCCTTTGACTGCGTGGAAGTAAATATTTTAATGAGTAAGCTAAACATGATAGGTATAAGGGGAATAGGATATAATATAGTAAAATCTTACATGACAGGTAGAAAGCAATTTGTGGAACTAACTCAAAATTCTTCAAAAACAAATTCCAAATTAGAAAATACAACACATGGAGTTCCCCAAGGATCCATTCTAGGACCACTATTATTTATTCTTTACATGCACGACATCACTGAATATATTCCTGAGAATATAAAACTTGTTCAGTTTGCAGATGATACAACTATCACAGCGAGTGACTCAAATAGTGCTAGATTGGAGACACGGTTAAACGAAGCAGTTAACAACATTGTTCAGTATTTTCAAAACTCAAACCTAAGCGTGAACCCTACGAAATGTGAAATGATTACATTTGGCTTCAAAAATATAAACCATTTATATCAACTAAAAATTGACACTGAAATCATAAAAAATGTAAACGAAGCTCGATTACTTGGAATCATGTTAGACAAAAAGCTTACCTATACTCCGCACATTGATCAACTAGCTGCTAAAATTAGTAAAAATCTCTTCATCCTTAGATGTTTAAGGACATATGTCCCAAATACTACTCTTCAAACTATCTACTTTGCACTAATACACTCATTACTCTCCTATGGAATTGAATTATGGGGCAATACATCACAACAAAACTTAAATAGAATTTTCATATTACAAAAAAGGGCAGTTAGATATCTTGGAAATTTAAAAAATCATGAGACTTGTAAGAACAAATTCAAAGAATTCAAAACTCTGACTCTACCAAGTTTATTCATCTACAGAACTATACTGCACTTACATAAGCATAAAACTCAAAAGCAAACTGTATCAGACATTCACAACCATGATACAAGAGGCAAATATGCACTTAACCTTCCCCAATACAGACTTCAAATGACAGAAAAGATGCCCAGCTATATTGGAATAAAGCTATACAATGCATTACCAATGCAAATAAAAAACAATGAAAATAGCAGGAAATTTAAATTACTTCTTCGAAGTTTCTTGATTGATAAGTCTTTTTATGATATTAATGAATATTTGAACTCTCAAATTTAATGAAACTCTACATGTGGTGCTAGATAATAAAAGATAATAAAATTTATAAGCAATAGCTCATATCATGTGTTTATTAACTTTCAACGATATATGGTGTGTGATGAATACATGTATGCTGTATGTATGTTATATTGTTTACTGTTGCATGGTTTGAATGAATGTATGTATGATGTATATGTATTATATGTGTTGTATATATGTATTATATGTGTTGTATAATTTGAACACTAATATGTTAACTGACAATGTATCTGAAATGTAAAGCAACATTATACAGAACAGCAATAAAATTGAATTGAATAGTATCCTCACCTATCGCTAGGTGTCACTATCAACCAAACTTCAAGCAAATATAACGGTGGTTCATTTGTGGAGCCGGTCCAACGATAGCAACCTTACCCTACATAATAGTTTTTCATGCATGCAGTTTTCTTAAGATGTCCCTCTTGATATAACAATATCCGTCATATAAAAATATGATTACCTAGGGCCTACAAATATCATAATAAGGAGGTTAGACTGTATGTATTTTACACATATTTTGCACGTTATGAAGAAAACCCTTTCTTACACATCAAATCCCAAGACACTTCCCTATTCTCTACACACCTGTTTGCTTGTTCCAGTTATAACATTTTTCTGTTCTTCTCATCTCCATTATATGTTCACCCGCATGACGCTGTTTTCTCTTCGTACTGTCCCCTATTTCCTTTCATGTCACAACTCTGCCTGTCTAGTTCCGGGGTCGCCAGACCATCGATCGCAACCTACCGATAGCTCGCAGTGGTATTTGAAGTGCCTTGTGGGAAGTTGCCTAGTTTGTTGTCGAATTTGGCTTCGTGCAATTGGCTACACTGTTTTGTAATGGTGGTTGTAGTTTCTCAATGTCTGAAACAACCCTACAATCCTATGAACACAGCTTATGACAACGTTGCTTCCCATGTTACTAATAAACTTGAATGGCTGTGACCAACCATTCACCCAATTTTAAGGAAGTTGTAGGTGAGAATGAATGTTTGCTGCAATTCTAATAAACCTTATGATGACTTGCTTGTAGATACTGTATTTCTGGAGGTCATTAATTAAAGCAAATAATGGGTTCTAGTCTAATAGTATTTTCATTGAGTTCTTTTGTGTATTTTATGCACAACTAGTGCACATAAGATTAAATACATAATGTAGGACTAAAATTAATAATATAATTGTTCGTAATAATTTCCTTTCTCTTAAAGAATGTTTGAAAATTTTACTAATAGTCTGAAGATGGTTTCAACAAACCGAAATGCATCCAACTATAAAAGCAAATAATACTTGGATGCTTTGCCTACTGACTGCCTACAAGAAAACATCATATAATTTTAGGCAGAAGTGAACAGCAAGAATAACATCAAGTGAAAGGATTAATATAGACAGTGTGATTACACAACTTTCTTTTAACGACTTTGACTGGTAATACTAGTATCACCTACATAAAGATTAACGCACATTTTTTACTCATTAGTTTTTAGGTACATTTCGAAGAAAAATCTACCTACTGCAATCGATACCATGTCATGACTTTCGAAGAAATTCTTTCATATCTTTACGTTTCATGCCTGCCTATGTACGAAACCACCGCCCGTAAAGGCAATCCATCAAAGCATCATTATCTTTTAAATGAGGGTACAAGGTGGAAAATTATTATAATTAAACCTTCATTGGAGATAAAATGAAGTTTATTAACGTTCAATAGTTTAGTTTATAATCATTTCTTGAGGTACCTCCTACTAAGACTGATTTTATTCGTCACTCTGTATTTACCATCGTATTACAGATATGTGATATTTTGTATGGGATTAGAAATAACACAGAGGTGCAGTGTGTTGTTTATTTGCAGACATCCCTTGGCATGTATTCATGTTTGTAATATTGGAGACATTGTAGGCTTGGTCCTAATAGATAAGACCTGGCTAAGACTGTGGTCACGTTATTATGGAGATTAGTGAAAGAATCTAATCTATTCTAGCCTAGTGACTGTACTAGTTAAATAGACAAACACAAGACAACAGTTCGGTGCACACATTACATTAGGAAAGACAGTTCCTCTCATGAGTAGACAGATGTTTTTTGAGACTCCCTTTTTGGGAAAATTTCTTGGCACATATATCACATGAGAACGGCTTCTCTCCAGTGTGAGTAAGCAGATGTTTTTTAAGGCTCCCACTTTCTGAAAATTTATTGGCACATATATCACATGAAAACGGCTTCTCTCCAGTGTGAGTACGCAGATGTGTTTTGAGATGTGAACTTTGGGAAAATTTCTTCGCACATATATCACATGAGAATGGCTTATCTCCAGTGTGAGTAAGCAGATGATTTTTGAGGTACCCACTTTGTGAAAATTTCATGGCACATATATCACAAGAGAATGGCTTGACTCCAGTGTGAGTAAGCAGATGGCTATTGAGAATCCTACGTGCTGAAAATTTCTTGGTACATATATCACAAGAGAACGGCTTGTCTCCAGAGTGAGTAAGCAGATGGCTATTGAGAATCCTACGTGCTGACAATTTCTTGGAACATATATCGCATGAGAACGGCTTCTCTCCAGTGTGAGTAGGCAAATGTGATTTCAGGTTCCCTTTATGTGAAAATTTCATGGCACATATATCACAAGAGAACGGCTTATCGCCAGTGTGAGTAAGCAGATGTTTTTTAAGGCTCCCACTTTCTGAAAATTTATTGGCACATATATCACATGAAAACGGCTTCTCTCCAGTGTGAGTACGCAGATGTGTTTTGAGATGTGAACTTTGGGAAAATTTCTTCGCACATATATCACATGAGAATGACTTCTCTCCAGTGTGAGTAAGCAGATGTTTTTTAAGGCTCCCACTTTCAGAAAATTCCTTGGCACATATATCACATGAAAACGGCTTCTCTCCAGTGTGAGTACGCAGATGTGTTTTGAGATGTGAACTTAGGGAAAATTTCTTGGCACATACATCACATGAGAATGGCTTCTCTCCAGTGTGAGTAAGCAGATGTCCTTTGAGACTACCACTTCGGGATAATTTCTTGCCACATATATCACATGAGAACTGCATGTCTCCTGAGTGAGTAAGCAGATGCGTTTTGAGGTTTCCACTTATGGAAAATTTCTTGGCACATATATCACAAGAGAACGGCTTCTCTCCAGTGTGAGTAATCAGATGTTTTTTTAGATCCCCTTTTTGGTAAAATTTCTTGGCACATATATCACATGAGAGATGTCTGACTCTTGTAGAGGAGAGCTGTTTACTACTTCCAGCAGACGATGTGATTGCACGTACAGCAGTTGAGTGTGATTGCTTTAGCTGATCTTCATTATTTCCCTGAGAAACTCCAGCTTCCTTGTTGTCTGTCTTTTCATATTTCATCTTCTCCGACTGTATTGTGTCAAATGTAATCGCCACAGGCTCACACTTCAGAATGGTGCTGCATGCTGTAGAATCTTCTGTATTTTCACATTTGATTACTTGTGTCTGTATTGTGTCAAATCTAACAGGCACATGTTCAGGTTTTGGTTGTATTTCAGAAATCTCTTCTTTAATTTCAATCTTAATACACTCAGATTTAAGTACAGGCTCCATTCTGTATCATTAATCACACGGTGTTTGTTACTGAAATTAAACTGCTCATATGCAGTGTTATCTGAGAGGCAGTGACTCCTTCAAATACAAGTGTTTCTGGACAGGCAGTAGTGTGCTCCAAGGAAGTAACAGCTAAGGGATATGGCCGTACTTTCATTAATAAAACATAAATTACCGGTAATAATAATAATAATAATAGCGATAATGATGATAATTACGATAATAATAATGAAAATGGCGCTACATCCGTGCTGGGACTAGGCCTGCCACCCCAACTGCTGCGTCCAGGATTGGGGGCATGTGGTCAGCATGTAGACACTATGAAGTAGCTCCTCATTTTGTATAACGAGCCTGAGTGCATCCCGTTCCAAACATCACGAGACTACGCATGCGGTCAGTAATAGCAATAGTAATAATGATATCACATGGAATGACCAGTGGCGGCTCGTGGCCGGAAAATTAGGTGAAGAGAAAAAAAATGCCACATGCTTATGTTAATAATGGAATTCACCCAATAGCGGCTCGTGGCTCAAAACGAGGGTGTGCTGCAAATACCATTTCATACAGCAAACTTAAAATATTTTAAAAAATTATTAGTAGGCCTATCTAAACTGCACGTCTCTTAATCCATCTCTGGGAATTCTCACGCGATTTTCTCTACCCTAATAATTTTTTGCTAATTTCTCTCGTCTCGTCGAACGTTGTGCGAGTTGTGTGACGAGAGAAAAAATAGCACAAAAAAATCTGATGTGAAAGTCACATAACTTCCTCTGCCCAAATAATTCACATATCCTTGTACAGAATCGCAAGACACAATTTTACGCTAATTATCCTATAAATACCTCTTCTTTCAACGATGCGACTAAAAGCACAGGCTATATAACAAACTTAAAAAAAGAACAAGTGACTGCAGACGTTTATTGAACTTTCCGCTGTAAAGAATAATTTCCGAAATTTATCGAATATTTCCTTCAGATACTTCTTTACTCTATGCA
Organism: Ectobius pallidus; assembly: GCA_964059195.1. Lineage (NCBI taxonomy): Eukaryota > Metazoa > Arthropoda > Insecta > Blattodea > Ectobiidae > Ectobius > Ectobius pallidus. Next base: position 2,608,576 of record CAXKWD010000002.1, read on the forward strand.
TGGCCAACAATACATTTTTATCACTTCACATTCTTATAGAATAAGAGGCCATGAAAGAGCGCATATTCAGTTGTTCATCACGCAAGACAAACTTTCTACAAATAGTGGGTGAACAGTGGGTGGCTTGTAACTACCCTTCAGAGAATTTTTTCGAAAAAAAGTTTCAAATATAAGTTTTAGCTCTCAGTAAAAGGAACACATGTGCAAATTTTAAAGAAAATCGTTAGAGCCATTTTTGAGAAAATCGCGAAAAACGAAAATTCCTTCATGTAAAGTCCCCTTAAAAATAAGGGAAACTTATCGCCAATCTTCGGCTCACATCTTCAGAAGGTACCTTACCCAAATACGAAATTTTGATTTCATACGATTTTCCGTTTTGGAGCTAGCTTGTTCACAGACTTTTCACACACACAGACACACTGACACACAGACATGTTTCCAAAAATAGCATTTTTGGATTCAGGGGGCCTCAAAACGTGTATTTATATAAAAAACTCAACTTCGAATTTGGGGGTCGAAAACAATACTTCCTCTATGGTACGGGCAGAGGAAGTAAAAATAATAATAACAATAATAATGATAATAATAATGATGATGATAATGATAATGATAATAATAATAATAATAATAATAATAATAATAATAATAATAATTAGGGCAGGGAAAACCGCGTGAGAGTTCCCCGGAAATGGAATAAGAGACGAGAAAATAGTATTTTTAATTATCGAGGTAGAGGAAGTCGCTTAGTGTTCCCAGTGCGACAGAATTCTTAATAGGGGTTGTGGAATCCGTGTTTTTCTGAATTTAACACATTCGAATTTGGCGGCGTCAGACCATCAGACGGTGGAAGATCTAACGTGCCCACCTCTTTCTCCGAGCTAACAGTGTGAGCTGCTGAACAAGAGGGACGGCTTCGTGGGTAGTCTGTTCTCGTCACCTAGCGGACGTGAAAACTGCTGCTTGCCATCCTTAGTGGATCCTTAGCTAATTTTAGTGGAACAGACTACCCAAGCATCTGGGAATATTCAGCTTCAATGCTAGGAGGACTTGGGAGCTCACTGCCTCCTAGCGTTGACACCAGCAGTGGAGGGAAATTCAAAATTGTAGAAATACATTATAGTAAGAATAAACATTCGTGATATGGAAAATAAACTTAAAAAATACGTATTGTAAAGGAAAAATACTGGTGAAGTGCTACTTCACCTACTTCCCCTGAATAGCCGCCACTGCTATCTACTTTGTCATAGGATAACATAGATTCCCAGTTTTCATTCGCAAGATCTTGTTTGAAATTTAAAATTGAATCGTCATTCATTACTCTAGTCATATTACTATGAGCATGTTTACTGTTCGAATTTACTTTAATATTGTTCAGCACTAACATTTGTGCATCATGATCTGATAATCCATTTAATATTGGAAATACTTTAAAATTAAAATATTTTTCTATATCTATGAATATATTATCTATTGTTGTTTGGGAGTCGTTGGAAAGTTTACTATGAAATCTAGATTATAGCTACCCAATAAAGATATCAGCCTGATCTTCTCACTATCAATTGAGAAATCTACATTAAAGTCCCCACACAGTATAATATTTACATTAGTACTATTCAGTGAATTAAGAACCCTTTCTAACTGATTTACAAAATAATTGAAATTACCTGATGGTGCCCTGTAAATGGTTAGTATTACAAATGTATCATTGTCAAAATCCAATCTGGCTGAACAACATTCAAAATCCTGTTCTTTACAGAAAGAACTTGTGTCTATATCACTGAAATGTAAGTTTCTTTTGATAAATATACTCACACCTCCACATTTTATGGAATGTCTACAAAATTTTAAACATAGTGAAAAGTTATCAATTTTTAATTGTTCCAGATCTGTTTCTGCACACCTGTTTGCTTGTTCCAGTTATAACATTTTTCTGATCTTCTCATCTCCATTATATGTTCACCCGCATGCCGCTGTTTTCTCTTCGTACTGTCCCCTATTTCCTTTCATGTCACAACTCTGACTGTCTAGTTCCGGGGTCGCCAGACCATCGATCGCAACCTACCGATAGCTCGCAGTGGTATTTGAGGTGCTTTGTGGGAGTTGCCTAGTTTCTTGTCGAATTTGGCTTTGTGCAATTGGCTACACTGTTTTGTAATGGTGGTTGTAGTTTCTTGATGTCTGAAACAACCCTACAATCCTATGAACACAGCTCATGGCAACGTTGTGTCCCATGTTACTAACAAACTTGAATGGCTGTGACTATCTATTCACCCAATTTTAAGGAAGTTGTAGGTGAGAATGAATGTTTGCTGCAATTCTAATAAACCTTTTTGCTGACTTGCTTGTAGTTACTGGAGGTCATTAATTAAAGCAAATAATGGGTTCTAGTCTAATAGTATTTTCATTGAGTTCTTTTGTGTATTTTATGCACAACTAGTGCACATAAGATTAAATACATAATGCAGGACTAAAATTAATAATATAATTGATCGTAATAAATGTTCTATAGGAAGCGTAATACTTTCCTTTCTCTTAACAAATGTTTGAAAATTTTATTAATAGTCTGAAGATGGTTTTATCAAACCGAAATGCGTACCAACTATAAAAGCAAATAATACTTGGACGCTTTGCCTACTGACTACCTACAAGAAAACATCATATAATTTTCAGCAGAAGTGAACAGCAAGAATAACATCAAGTGAAGTAATTAATATAGAAAGTGTGATAACCAAGTGATTATACAATTTTCTTTTAACGACTTTGACTGGTAATACTAGTATCACCTACATAAAGATTGACACACAATTTAAACACATTAGTTTTTTCTATTATCAGTTTACTGCTTTTGCTTATACATGTTACATTGTTTTGATTCGTATACACAAGAACATTTTATTACAATTTTAATTATTTGATGCTAAAAGTGAAATATGCCTAAGTTACCTCGATAATTTTAATCCCAGGTATTTTATATATTACATGACGAATTTTACGCTAAAACAATAAAATTTGAGAAGTTAAAGGCAATCCATCAAAGCATCATTATTTTTTAAATGAGGGTACAAGGTGGAAAATTATATTATACTTATTATAATTAAACTTTCATTGAAGATAAAATGAAGTTTATTAATATTCAATAGTTTAGTTTATAATCATTTCTTAAAGTAACTCCTACTAAAACTGATATTATTCATCACCCTGTATTTACCAGAAATGGGTTATTTTGTATGGGATTAGAAATAACACAAAGGTGCAGTGAAATTGTTTATTTGCAGACATCAATTGGCATGTATTCATGTTTGTAATATTGGCGACATTGTAGGCTTGGTCCCAATAGGTAAGACCAGGCCACGTTATTATGGAGTTTCGTGAAAGAATCTAGTCTAATCTAGCCTAGTGGCTGCACTAGTTGAATAGCCACACACAAGACAACAGCTCGGTGCACACATTACATTATGAAAGACAGTGAGTAGACAGATGTTTTTTGAGACTCCCTTTTTGGGAAAACTTCTTGGCACATATATCACATGAGAACGGCTTCTCTCCAGTGTGAGTAAGCAAATGTTTTTTGAGGTAACTACTTACTGAATACTTCTTGGTACATATATAGCATGAGAAAGCCTTATCTCTACCGTGAGTAAGCATATGCAATTTGAGGTAACTACTTCTTGAAAATTTCTTGGCACATATATCACATGAGTATTGTTTCTCTCCAGTATGATTAAGCAAATGTGATTTGAGATATGAACTATGGGAAAATTTCTTTGCACACATATTGCATGAGAATGGCTTATTTCCAGTATGAATAAGCAGATGTGATTTGAGACTGGAACTTTGGGAAAATTTCTTGGCACATATATCACATGAGAACGGCTTATCTCCAGTATGAGTAAGAAGATGTTTTTTGAGACTCCCTTTTTGGGAAAATTTCTTGGCACATATATCACATGAGAACGGCTTCTCTCCAGTGTGCGTAAGCAGGTGCGTTTTGAGGTCGCAACTTCTTGAAAATTTCTTGGCACATATATCACAAGAGAAAGGCTTATCTCCAGTATGAGTAAGCAGATGCAATTTGAGGTACCTACTTCTTGAAAATTTCTTGGCACATATATCACAAGAGTATTGTTTCTCTCCAATATGATTAAGCAAATGTGATTTGAGATTTGAACTATTGAAAAATTTCTTTGCACATATATTGCATGAGAATGACTTCTTTCCAGTATGAATAAGCAGATGTGTTTTGAGACTGGAACTTTGGGAAAATTTCTTGGCACATATATCACATGAGAACGGCTTATCTCCAGTATGAGTAAGCAGATGTGTTTTGAGATGTGAACTTTGCGAAAATTTCTTGGTGCATCTATCACATGAGAACGGCTTCTCTCCACTGTGAGTAAGCAGATGTGTTTTGAGGTCCGCACTTCGGGAACATTTCTTGGCACATATATCACAAGAGAATGGCTTATCTCCAGTGTGAGTAACCAGATGTTTTTTGAGGTTACTACTTGCTGAAAATTTCTTTGCACACACATCACATGTGAACGGCTTCTCTCCAGTATGAGTAAGCAAATGTTTTTTGAGGTAACTACTTACTGAATACTTCTTGGTACATATATAGCATGAGAATAGCTTCTCTCCAGCGTGAGTCAGCATATGTCTTTTAAGTTCAATTTTCCTGCAAAATTTCATGGCACATATATCACAAGAGACCGGCTTGTCTCCACTGTGAGTAAGCAGATGTTTTTTGAGGTTACCACCTGCTGAAAATTTCTTGGCACATATATCACATGAGAATTGCTTGTGTCCAAAGTGAGTAAGAAGATGTTTATCGAGAGCCCCACTTTGTGCAAATTTCTTGGCACATATACCACATGAGAGGATATATTTAACACTAGAGGTTAGGTATTTAGGCCTACTGCTTATAGCAGACGATGTGCTTGCTTGAGAAACACCTATGTTGTGAATCAAACCCAATGCTGTAGAATCGCTGTCTGTATTCTCACACTTGATGGGCTGTGTCTGTATTGTGTCAAAAGTGATTGGCACAGGTTCAGTTTTCAGAACCTCTTCCTTAATTTCAATCTTAATATACTCAGATTTGACTACAGGCTCCATTCCGTGTCGTTCTCAACACGGTCTTCTGGTACTGTGTTGAAATTAAATTACATTTGTACTATCAGCGGGGCAGTGACTACTACGAAAACTCCATTGCGGCTTGTAGTGGGGTGGTGTTCTGGGAAAGGTTTTAAGTCTTTGATTTATAATTGTGTAAAAGGAAGCAAACACGTATAGATATGAAAAGTATTCAGAAACTTCATAAAAACCGGAAAGAAAAAAATCAAATATTTTTTACTTACTTTAACCTAAATTGTTACAGTTCTAGCTCGAACAATTCATTTAAAATTGAAATTCATTCTTCTTTTTCTAATTTCCGCGAAAAGCTCAAATTTCTTCTCGGTCCCAGGAAGACAACTGAGGAAATTGAAAGCGAATTCATAGTGCTTCTTAGAAAAGTTTTTATTCTTTTCAATGTTGAAAAGCAGCGTTTTACCTCTGATGTAGTGAAGGGAACTGACAAGAGGATTTTTACCAGTTTCGTAATTTCCCTATGAACTTAAAAATATCACAAACAAATGGGAATGAAAATGTACAATTAATTACAAAAACTTAAAATTTAAAAATTAACATTTGGCTACCCGCCTGCGTGGTCTTGTGGTTAACGTCGCTGACTACACATGTCTTCCCGGGTTCGATCCCCGGTATCTCAACCGATTTTTCTGAGGTAGGGAAGTCTGGGACGGGATGCACTCAGCCTCATGACGAAAACTGAGGAGCTACTTGATAGAGAAGGAGCGGCTCCGGTCATGGAAACCACCATTAATGCTGAACGCATGACATCAATCCTGCCTATGGTAGATGACGCAGCGGTCGGGTGGTAGGCCTTGTCCCTTCAGGGATGTGGCGCCACGGAATTAACATTTGGCTGGTAAAACATATTTTTTATTAAGTAAGTGGTTTTGACAATGTAAGTTAATTGTCAAATTGTGATAAGTGGTAAGCCTTAGTTTTTATAACTGAAATATAGGGGGGATTATGCATAAAAACTGTTTTGCTTCAAAATATTGATTTGTCAAAAAAAAAAATAAGAAAATTTCCCGATATTTCTTGTTTCCTCATTCGGAAAGACAAGAAAGAAACTGAATATGAGTTAAACGAATGAAATATTACATGAACCTGCTGATCTATAAGAGAGAAGAAGAGAACCAGATCAGTAAGTGAATATGCAAAAGTCAAGAGTACCAACCCAAACTGAAATGCACATTTGTGCACGTTACAGATAGCCTATATATAAAACACATCAGTCTCCTCAATACTGTAATAGTATATTGCAATACAAGTGCCGTAAGTGGTGTTTACGGATTGAGGAAAGAGTTTTTTCAATTTCCGAGAACGTTATGCGCCTCCAGCACAAGTATTGCATGCTGTTTTCTGCATGATGATTATTTATATCAATTTAATTATATTAATTGTGATATTACCTGAAAATATTATGTATATACATTCTTGAAGATAGATGTTTGTTTCAGAAAGTGATTCGCATGTGTTTATCGTTATGGAAACCGAATATTTGTCCTGGGGGCCTTGTCCATAAAGGCTTGTATTATGAAGTGTATCGTAATGAATTATGATGTGGCGCAAGCACCGTAAGTAATTTAACTGCATTGCAACGCCCATAGCAACAAGATTGTGTGGGAATGTTAACTTACGAAACACGGCAACAACGTTCGTAAGTACCACTAATTAGGTAAGGAGTGCAAAAATTTTATTACACAATATTTTACTGTATAAAGCCGGGTCTCCAATTCTTAACATTTAGCACCAACATGTCAAGTTTAACAAGTTGATATTTACATGTACATTGGAATTTCATGTGTTGAACTTAACATTTTCAGATGTTAATTTGTTTTCCAGAGTGAATTGACTAGTCGGTCGAAATTTCCGTCAAACAAAAAGGAATCAACAGCTTAATATGCTTTGGTTTGGGAATTTCCGTCTAAACAAAAAGCAATCGACAGCTTCCTCAACAACATTTCTGGCATCCATTTATATTCTTAGAAGGTAGTATTTTTTGTTGATTCACGACTCGAGATGGAATGGTAAAAGCAAAAAAGCTATGCAACTTTAAAATGTGATTAAGGTGAGGCCTTCGCTTTGGCACGTCTCATCAAAGCAGTACAGGGACAAGAACAGGAAGGCTGATAAGTAAGCCTAGTATTACCTCTTCATCAGAATCCATCATGAAATATTGGAATAACAAATCTATATATATATATAAGAGGCTTTGTCCTGACTGATTGACTGACAGGTAGAGAATCAATGTAGAGCCTAAACTATAATAGCTGGAGACTTGGAATTTTGACAGTACCTTCGTTTCATAATGCCGGTGCTCAATAAGAAAGGATTTTGAAAAATTTTGATTTTAAATGCCAAAATTCAAATGTTTTTGAGAATACTTAATCCCTTTTAACACAGAATTATCAAATTCAAAGCACAGTTCACATGAAAAATGTATTGTTGCCAGTAGTCTCAGGTAGATTTGGAAATAATAAATGAAACGGGACTTTGACACATTAGAGAAGTTTTCAATATAATTCATGTTATAAGTAAATATCAAAGAATGAAATCCACAAAAGTAATGCAGTCACATAACTTTCTCTACCCTGAACAGAGAGAAAACAATACGAGGCATGGAAATGTGTATATTATTAAATCGCAGGTCTTCGGGGAGGGAAGTATGACCCGAAACGGTTGCATTGTAACATGAGAGTGAGAAATAAAATATTCTGCAAACACAATACAATTTTATGTTCCAGAATTTGTTTCTTCTTATTTCAACTCCTGCCAGGCTTGGTGTGTAGAAGCGATGGGATGCAAATTTTTACATCCTCTAGACCCATAAAAAGCTATATAAAGCGTTTTATGAGCGAATAGTTTTAATGTGATAAGTCGTTTTTCTTCATTTCAAATTCTAAATATTTATATAAGGACCTATAATTTGAAAGTTAATTCATAAGTTAATTTCCAATTACAAAATACAAAACCCTTTTAAGCTAGTAACATGATAAGTCTATAACACTGTAGTGGAGACAGTTGTTAATTAGCAAACCGCTTGGCATGTAGGTACTTCGTGTAAAATTAATAAACTTCACTTCCGTTTGTGGTAACTTACTGTACGTGTCTCAAATGTTCCACCGTAACAACATGGAGTCTAATATATTAGTAGCTATATTTTTATGTACTCTTAGAAACATACAAGTCAAACTGACAATATTTAAAAACTAGCAAGTAATTGTCGCCTTAGTCTATATATATCTATTAAGACTTTAAAAGCAATAAGTTTTAAAATGTTATTAAAATTTGTTATGACCTTAAAACTAAATTATTTACATGTTTTTCAGATGTTCATATCTTACTATGTCCATTAATCAAATTCTTCTCTCAAGTGGTCTAAATACTTTCAAGTAATTTATCCATAAACATCACTGCACACTGTTCACTGTTTATGTCTTGAGGATATTATGTACAGTACTATGTGTATCCAGATTAAACTATTGCAACTTAAATGTTTTGTGGTTAGCGTTGCCACCTGTCCCGAATTAGGCGGGACATCCCGCATTTTAAGAACATTTTCAGCGTCCCGAATTATGCCTAAGAGGGACGCATTATATTGCGGGACGCACAAATTATTCCAAAACAAAATATGAGACAGAAATTCTTGGTGGCATATTTTGTGAATTTTGACTCATGGTGAAGATATCGATAGGCTATTGTTCCATCGCTAAAATGTATCGTGTTGGCAGCAGTGAAATCACCGTCAAAGACTTAATGTAGAATCTGATGTTAATTTGGATGAGTTATATGAGGAATTCTGCTTTAGTTCCTGGTAGCAATGCATTTGTGGATAGATTGTCCTCTCATGAATCTAAAATGGACAGAATCCAGAGACAAGTGCTCAGCTGACCTCATAAAGAATGAAATAATAATTTCTACAAATGTTATAGATACCTGTAAATACTATATAGTGAGAGTGACACAGATGAAGGAATTATTAGAAGCTGCCAAATCAAACAAGAAATACAGCATCAAGTCGTGAATTTGCCCAGTTTTTTTTATTATCATGCTAATCTTTTCTTTTCTAATGTTAGTGTTACTGTTACACAGCTTTTTGTCTTTGTAATGAATATATACCATCTTTCTATTATTAATAAATTGTTCCAAGTACGAATTTAGGTATGAAGATCGGCGATCTGCATATATTCGGTAAGTGTCCCTCCTTAGCCTTACAGAAAGGTGGCAACCCTATTTGTGGTTAAGGTGGAACATTTGAGACACGTACAGTTTGTGTTAATGCACTGCCTTCTAAACTGTATTAATCGTGTATACACTGCCTGTCCTATACGGCTAATTTTGCGTACTCGGCGACATTACAGATGGCAGCACCTTTCACACCCAGACTGCTTCTTGTTTTTTGCTACGACATTGTTGATTATGTAGTGCTGTCACCGCCGTCTCATAATCACTGCCTTCTAAACTGTATTACTCCTCGAGACGGCGGTGGTCATAATATAGTCTATCAATGCGTATAATTAATTTACATTTATTTTAATTATTGCTCCAAAATTCCATTTCAAGGTAAGTGTCATATACTGGAATGATATTACGTTCTAAACAAATAACACAAGTATCTGTGTCTGTTTAATGCTTATTTTGATTAGTGATTGCTGCAATCTGGGTGTGAACTGTGTCGCCTCTACTGGATAAATTAGACAATTTAACAATACTCTGAACTCCATGCATAGGACAGGCAGTGTAATTCTCGAGACGGCGGTGGTTAAATGTTAAGTAGTGGGGACCCAGCTTAACATATCCTTTTTAATTCATTATAATAAACGTAGTTGCACTGACCTTCATGAAAGAGTTTCCTGGTCGTCACAATGTGGAATGCGGAATCGTTCACTACCAAAATCCTGCAACACATTAAACAAATCTTTCTCTGTAACAAGTTGTTACTATGTATTTAGTCTGTTACTCCTGTGCAGATAACGTTCAGCTGCTAGAGATGCAGTGAACGCCCATAGTTACCGCTAGCAAAATGATAGAAATATAGCGTATGTTCAAGAAGCCATACCTCAGGTGTTAAAGGCTTGTTTACACAAAGACACTAGGTTTCGTAACCACTTTCATGAAAGTGATTTCGTGAGTCTTTCCAATGCAACCGCACATTTTATGTTATTTCTGAAGTTCAAGTTGTTAAAAGCCCATACAAACACGTATGAATACAGGCATTTCACAATTTCCTCACTTCCCCATTTCATTTTACGAAATGCGAACAAGCTAAATAAGCGTATAATCTCAAAATTACAATTATAGTTTCGTGAAAAGTTGGAATCAGCCGAAACTGCGTAGTGTCGTAAACTCATTTTCGCCAGTACATCTAGCGCTTTCGCATTCAAGTAAAAAACAGTTGCGAAACTCAGTTACGAAACCTAATTTCGTCGTGTAAACTAGCCTCAACAGTCAGATTTAGTTTAATTTTTTTTTATGTTTTGCAAGTGCACTCTATAGTCTAAAATAAGCATAGAATGGTTGTTCTAGAACTCACTTTTTGGTAGGAAAGAATTTTTTACACTTAGGTGATAATTTTGTTTTACAGTTACTTCCCTTGACATAGGTACGCTTTATTCAATTTCTGTAGCTTAGATTTTTGTGAAACTTTGGGAACGTACTAACAATAGGTACTACTATTTACCCTAGCACAATTAGTCTAATATGTACAATATTACTGCATAAAAACTGCATGAAAACTTCACGACTAAAGAAAAATACTTTTTAAAAATAAAAATAGTAAAAAATTCTTTATAGTCAAGACTTTTCCTATAATTCTGCTAAGGGAGTTTTGTCATCTATCTATAATAAATTCCTGAACGTTTCATTATTTTAGCATGAATAGCTTTTCAGAAAATGGTACCTGAAGTACAAAAAATGTAATTTTACTGGAGAGCGAAAAGAAAATGACGTGCCTTAAGGTATTTAATCCATCCAGGTCGCTCTGCTTGGCTTAATAGTAACGCAACATATAAGACCTATATATCAAAACGTTCACAAAACTATGCTCTATTACATGAGCCTAAGAAAAGAAAACTACCATCTCCCCTTAATGTAACCACAGATAATGCTATCAGAGCTTTAGAAAATAAGTAGGCCTATCTACTATCACTAACAGCGGGTTCGATTCCCGATGAGGTCGTTGGAGTTTTTCAATTGGCCTAATCCTTCTGGTGGCACTATAGCCCTGGGGTCGACTCAGCCTCCAACAGAAATGAGTACCAGGAGCAATCCTGGGGGTAAAGGCGGCCGGTGCGTAAGGCTGACAACCTTACCACCTTCATGTGCCGAATGTCCAAAATCTGGGAGCCTCAACCTCCTGGAACCCTGGGCCTCCATGGTCTGTATAGGGATTTAAAAAAAAAAAACTATTACTAACAGCCTGTGATCTAACTAAGGCCTTTGACACCATATATCATAAACTGATAATTAAAAAGTTACAATACTATGGGGTTAATAACGTTGAGTTGAACTTAATTAAGTCCTTTCTATATGACAGGAAACAGTTTGTTAGTATAAACGACCAAAGTTCCGATATTCGATCCATAAACTGTGGAGTTCCACAGGGATCTATACTGGCACCATTACATTTTCTCATTGCAGTAAATTATCTGTCTTATAATATACCAGTGGATATCGTGTTATATGCAGATGATGCCACTCTTATATCTTCTGAGAAAAGCTTAGATCAGATGAAACATATGGAAATGGATGGCCTCAAAGCTGCAAAGGACTGGTTTGGTAGAAATGGGTTTGCTCTAAATGATTCAAAGACTCAGAAATACTCTTTTGGTCTTACAAGCACGATACCTAATAACTGCGACAATATTAAATTACTTGGTTTCCACCTGGACTCTAAGCTTACTTGGAAGCCCCATGTTGAAAACATTTGTAAGAAAATGGCTAGAGGTGTCTTTGTTCTAAGAAGAATTGTTTATGGAATATATCTCTGGGGTCATTCTACGGAAAAAAATTAGAATTTATTTCTCCAAAAAAAGGCCCTGAGGATAATGGTAAACAAATGAATATTATGACAGTTTTTAATTTATATGTATTTTATTGTATCTTATATGTCAAGAAGAATCTGGAGAATTTTACTTATATAGAAGTGCATAATTATAATACAAGACACAGGGCAGATTTAAATTTACCCAAATGTCGTTTAAATAGCTCTTATAACACTTGTTTTTATAATGGAATTAATTTATTCAACAAACTGCCTTTAAGTGTCCGTTGTTTACCCATAAATAGTTTTAAAAATTATGTATATGCATGGCTGATAAGGAGACGAATTCCTTACTGCTGACTTTGTCTTATAAGAACTGTTATTATGTATATTGACGATGCATCACCTGTATGGACATTGGCTAATAAACATTATTATTATTATTATTAAGACCCAAATGGATTAATACTGACACATTGAAAAAATGTTATTTATTCTGATCAAAGATTCAGTTTATGTTATGACATTTTCATTTTTGCGGCATTATTTCCAAGTACTGTACGCCATTCAAAATTTCGTTCTTAAGGGTTTCGTTTCTAACTAAACTGTATTGTGTTGTACTGGAGATAGCAATTCTGTTCCCAGGTCACAGGATGACCACTTCAAGGGGGGTGGCATTACCTAACTTTCTCTTTTACGCAGAAGAACATATTTCACCCCACAGTTAAGCTGCAGCTTTTGATTTATGAAGATAACAGTGTTGACATGCAGTGATGGCTAGTGTAAAATGAAAAGACTTGGATAGACAGACGTTAGATATTTCACCGAAGATTAGTATAGACTTCCAAAAATACTCGTAACTCGTAATTGAGTATGGAGTATTGGTTAATGGACTCCTAAAGGAGAGTAAAAACAATTAGAAACTTTGTTACTGGTTGAAAAAATAGTTGCATGCAGTCTATTACTACATTATGAGTGGTTCAATGATTCACAGTTTACGAATAAATATTTTTAATTCTATTTTGTAGTGTATTATCATATGTATGAATAAATAACCTTCAATTAATTCTTTCGGCTACTGTTATCAATCGGTTAATATTATCAGATTAGCTGTGTCCTGAAGTGATCACGATAAGCGGCGTTCACTGTACATATAAAGTATAAACTTTTCAATATTTCGGTATTATTCAAGATTCCAGCTGTGAATGTTTAAGATACATGATATTGCCATTTGTGTTTATTGCAGCTGTGAAAGCTTACATTCACTGTGTGTCCAACCGAAAAGTTTTAAAATAAAGGACAGACACACCAAGTGAAAAAAAGGGGGGTGTGGGGGGGAGGGGCAAAGCTAAATACAACACATTATACTAATAGACCGTTAATAACAATATGGTACAGTTTGGAGTTTGTTTTTATCACTGCTTTCATCTGTAGCAACTGAAAACGGACCTTGAATAAGAGTCTGAACAATCTGAAAACCTTTTGAGTTCTTTGGAGGAAACGTTCAGCTCAAATTTAGGTTTTTTAACATATTATCTATTATATTCTTTTTTTCAAAATGGCCTCCTCTTCACCCCTCATAGTTTTAATTCTTTACTTTTTATTTTTATAAGTTAATTTTCTATATGTATAATTGATTGTACACATTATACAATTACATAAGAATACAAAACTCTGCATGTTTTCAGCTTAAATCTATGTTTAGATATATTAAAAAAAGAAAAAGCTTGTTTTTTTAATGGCCTTTTGATAGGCTATACGTATATAAATTGAATACATTATGTAAAAAAAAGATTAAGGTACAAAAAACCATGTCTACAAGTAAGAAAAGAGAGAACACTGTACATTACAAGTTGGATACATTTGAAGAACTTAAATAGATCTACTGTTCATAACTCGCTGAAAAAAAAAAAAAAAAAGGACAATTAAATGACTTTTTTAATAATCATCATTTTAAAGGAAGGCCTTTAAAAAAATACTGTTGGACACACTGCATACACTTAAATACTTCTAAAATAGTTGGCTTGTTATAATAGAACTTGGTTATAGGGACATCCAAGGGACCAGGAAAATCTGTACCGGTAATTATCTTGGTGTGAGAAAAAGTATTTATTCAAAAGAACCACCATAAACTCGTAATGGATATATGTAAGCATTCATGAACCACAGATTATTGTCTCTGTTGGACATTACATGAGAATATTATAGGAGAAAAATTCCTCCGACACTGGGAGGTAGTTAGTAGAGTATTGGCGTGAATAGCCAAAGGTCCTGGGTTCAAGTCCCAGTGTCGGAGGAATTTTTCTCTTACAATATTCTCATAAACTCCTAAACTTCAACACTTCGGTGGGCATCCAGGGAACAACAAGTTCATCCATCCGAATACTTGTCCTGTTAAAGTCGCCCCAAACTGGGGGCCCTTGGTCCATAAAGGTTTGTATTATGATGATTTTACTTACGGCACAGTGTGCTTTTTGTAATTTTTACCGCACGGAAATTTGTATTGTTTCCATAGCAACAAGATTGCGGGAATGTCAATTTACGATACACAGCAACAATATTCGTAAGTACCACTAATTAGTTACGTCGTGCAAAAACAATACTGAGAGAGTAACGACAAAACATGATAAAATAGAAAATACACTAACTATTGTCCATAAACACAAAAAAGACAGGAAATTAAACACTCTAGAATCACTAGAAGTATATAAAAACAAACATAATATCATTAATGAAGACACGATTGAACACAACCCTCTTTTTGAACTTACCTTAATAAACTAAGCTACCTTCATTGAATACATTACTCATCAGTAGCAGCAATAGCACTCAACATCAACACATCTATTCACAATATATATTACGTGGTTTATTAATTTCTTTTTCTTTTTTCTTTGTTATTTTAAAGATTCATGGACTGAAGATGGTACATCTGGTACCGAAATGTACATATCCAGATATCAACTTGACAAACTAAGCGGCCTGTAACACTGAGCTTCGATCGATCAAGACCAGCCGACTGCCATCTTGCGGTCTCGACTAAATTTCTGTTCCTTGTCACACTGCATCGAGCGTCATCGATCAACGAAAATATTATAGGTTATGTACCTATATGATTTCACTAGGTCTACTCATCACTGTACCTAGAGGTAAAGTATATTACCTTATTAGGAATACGAATGCCTATTTCCTGCACATTATCATACTACATGTGTTGGGATGTAAGGTTTAATATTATGCCTACTATATCAGGCTACATCTGTTTACTTCAAGCTTCCATCAGTCGGCCGAGCGAAGAGGTTTGTTGTTTGTTGTAGTTCGATCGCCCACCGCTAGGTCCTTACAACTCGATCTGTTTTTGTGTAAATTACATAAGAAGATATCGTTTTAAATGCCTTAAATGATTCGTGCAATTATATTTCATTCAAATATAAGTTTAAAACGACATTATTGTGTAAGTTAAATCTTCCAGCATCAATTCTGAAATTCAGGTGGTACGAAGTTTGCCATCGACTGGCGATTGAAAAACGGACAGGTTTGATTTCACAGACCAGTTGATCTCTCACCCTCGTTGTTGATCGCTGGCGATCGATGCTATGTGACTGGTACCACTGCTGTCTATAGGTTCGTTATACCAGACAGTCGGACGCTGTCCCTCGATCGATCCAGTGTGACAGCCCCTTAAGAAGCGAATGACTGAAGCTACGCATCTAAACTCATTAGTGATTTCTATGAGAATTATTGATAATAAATGACATTATCCTTCAAAAGAAATGCTAATAAGCTAAAAATACAACTTGCTCATTTTATCCAATTTTATTGAGATATACACGTTCCAATTACACAATATCGCTAATGCAAGTTAGGTTAGAATTGTCTAAATAAGTGTGATTGACATATATTCTCCTATGTAGGATATGAATAATATATGGCACATGTAGCCTATAATTTGTTATTATTAATAGCTACTATCAACTTTGTTCGAACTTAAACTAGGTTGTTGAAGAGTGAATCTCTTAACATTGTTTTATATAATTGTACCATACACACATGTGTTAATTTTAAAATATAATCGTAAGACTTTGCAACCTTATACATTTGTAGACACTTGTAAACATGGTTGGTACATATTGCACTTAACATATCTTAATTTTTCTACAAATTTTGCAAATATATATAATATTAACTGGTACTTTATTGTGATTATTAATGAAAACTTAATTTTGTTGTAATGATCTTGATAATCTGTAATTGAATAAATTAATCAATAATAACTGTTTTTATCATTAGGTCTAACCATTTTAATCTGTCAACTAGTGTCTTACATTTAATTCAATGTGATAATAATGGATATTAGATCTATTGTATTATGATACGTCACATGTTTAATATGACATTTTAACGTTTATATGTGTATATTAATATCTTATATGCCACCAGGATTTTCTTACCTAACTGATTATTTGTTAATGTCAATATAATAAAATACATGGTGAATAATAATTCAATTCATTTTCTATTTTCTTATTATTATCATAATAATTACAGTAATTTTTATATTTTATAAATGAATACACTTTTTTATAGTCTTTCGCTTCATTAGTTAATTGATTTTTGAGGGTTTAGGCTAAGAAATTATTCTTACAACTCCTAATTTCTACTGCCCTCTTATTCAAAATGAAGTTTATTAATATTAATATTAAACATCATTTTATTGGCTTGGAACCATATATTTAATTCGTGAAAAGCCTTTGTAGGTACTCTTGCCTGGGATTTTCATGTTACAAATACACTAGTGTCATCTGCGAAAAGCAATACCTTTGTTTCGTCACTTAAGTTATGTGGCAAGTCATTGATGAAAATTAAAAATTGCAAAGGTCCTAGTATTGATCCCTGTGGTACTCCACTTCTAACTACTCCTAGATTAGATTTGTTTCCATTTATTACAACGTTTTGAGTTCTATCAGACAGGTATGATTTGAACCAATTCAGTGTTAAATGATCCATTCCATAATGATCCAATTTTTCAATTAATAGTTCATGATTTATACAGTCACAGCTTTAGCTAAGTCACAGAAAATTCCAAACGTATATTTCTTTTTATCTAGAGCTTCCAGTATTTCTGTGGTGAGTTTAAATGTAGCATTTTCAGTAGACATGCCACTTCTAAAACCAAATTGTGATGGTGTAAGAATATTATTCAAATTAAGATAGTAAACTTTACGGTTATATACAACGTTTTCAAATACTTTTGAAAAAGAAGTTAAGAGCAATATGGGCCTGTAATTTGATGGTAAATTTTTGTCTCCTATTTTAAACAGGGGCTTGACAATTGCATGTTTCATTCTTTCAGGAAATATTCCAATTTCTAGTGAACAGTTAAATATATGGCTAAGGGGTTTACTAAGTTCGGAACAGCAGCTCTCTAATAGCTTATTACTTATGTCATCCCATCCAGATGAGCTTTTACTTTTAAGCAACATTATTATATTTTCAATTTCTATAGAGGAAGTCAGTGTGATTTCAAATTTATGGTTACAAATTGTAGATTTTGTCAGTAACATTGGTATTGTAAGCAGGACCACAATTCTCTGCAATATTTATGAAGTGGTTATTAAATGCATTTGTAATATCTGATAGATTGTCTAGTTTCTTATTTTTGTATATTAATGACGTACAATCACTATATTCCATATAGTCTTAACTTTGTTGTTTGATTTATTAATTATTTGTGAAAAATGCCTGCTCTTTGCTTCTTTAATAACCATTTTAAGCACATTGCAATACCTTTTATAATACACTTTCTGAGTTTGATTGTTACTGGTTCTATATTGAAAATAGAGCTCCCTTTTTTTAGCACATGATATTTTAATACCAGGAATTAACCATGCTTTATTCCTTAGACTAGATATTTTAGCAGTGTTCTTTTTTTGGAAAGTTGGCCTCAAAATGTCGCAACACAATATTTAGAAATTCATTTAATTTACTATCAACGGTGTTATAGGTAGATATAGTTTCCCAATTTTCATTTGGAAGATCTTGTTTGAAACATAAAATCGAAACATCATTCATTACTCTGATAATATTACTACGGATATGTTTGCTTGTCGGATATGCTTCAGTATTGTTTAACATTACCATCTGAGCATCACGGTCTGATAACTCATTTATTATTGGGATTACTTCAAACTTCAAGTTTTTTTCTTTACTCTATTGCTGTCTGAGAGTTGTTTTGAATTCTAGTTGGGAAGTTCACTATGAAGTCTAGATTATACCTACCTACTAAGGACAGAAATCTTGCCTTATTTTCACTATCAGTTGACATGTCAACATTAAAATCGCCACACAGTATCATATTTACACAATTACTATATAATGAATTAGGAACCTTTTCTAACTGATTGATAAAATAGTTGTAATTACCGGATGGTGCTCTGTAGATTGTTATTATTACAAACGTGTCATTGTCAGTTTCCAATCTTGCTGAGCAACATTCGAAATTCTGTTCCTTGCAGAAGGAACTGGTGTCAATATCACTAAAATCTAAGTTTCTTTTGATAAAAATACTCACACCTCCACATTTTTTGGAACGTCTACCAAAATTTGAACATAAAGAAAAATTATCAATTTTTAATTGTTGAAGCTCTTTTTCTGCACAGTGGTGTTCTGTCATACAAATAACTTGAATTTCCTATTGTATCCTGAATTGCTAAATTAAATTCTTAAATTTTATTTTCAAGTCCCCTTATATTTTGATGTATTAATGTAAATGATGTATTAATTCTAGTTTTTGGCTTAAATGAAATATTATTCTTATCTCTTGAGGTACACATAAAAGTTGTTTATTTCTTCGATTTAGATACCCCCTAAAAATGAGACGATCCACATAGGGCCTACTATGACAGGAATAGGCCAGCTAAAATAATTAGATACATTACTCTTTATTTCTTCAGCAACAAGTTTTGTTAGCGTCTTCTTCCCACTGGACCTTGACAAGTGTTGTTCTCTCTTAGTGTAGGAGTCCTATAATAGGTGGCAGTTGATGGTAATAGCAGCTTCCTTTATAAACAAACTGCAGGCTATTTCTCTGCTTGACACAAAAAAATAAAATAAAATAAAACTCTCAAATTATTATTTTTATCACTTCTCATAGTATGAGGCCAACCTGTGATAGACTGCATTATTTGAATAGCTTCACATAGGACAAAAGCTCAGTGCACACATTACATTAGGAAAGATTGTTCCTGTCATGAGTAGACAGATGTTTTTTGAGACTCCCTCTTTGGGAAAACCTCTTGGCACATATATCACATGAGAACGGCTTTTCTCCTGTGTGAGTAAGCAGATGTTTTTTGAGGTCCCCACTTTGTGAAAATTTCTTGGTACATATATCACATGAGAACGGTTTCTCTCCTGTGTGAGTAAGCAGATGTTTTTTAAGGCTCCCACTTTCTGAAAATTTATTGGCACATATATCACATGAGAACGGCTTCTCTCCAGTGTGAGTACGCAGATGTGTTTTGAGATGTGAACTTTGGGAATATTTCTTGGCACATATACCACATGAGAACGGTTTCTCTCCAGTATGAGTAAACAGATGTATTTTGAGGATTTCTTTGCTGGAAAATTTCTTGGCACAAAAATCACATGAGAATGGTTTATCTTCAACGTGAATAACCAAATGTGATTTGAGGTTCCCTTTTTGTGAAAATTTCATGGCACATATATCACAAGAGAACGGCTTATCTCCAGTGTGAGTAACCAGATGTATTTTGAGGACTTTTTTACTGGAAAATTTCTTGGCACATATATCACATGAGAACGGCTTTTCTCCTGTGTGAGTAAGCAGATGTTTTTTGAGGTCCCCACTTTGTGAAAATTTCTTCCCACATATATCACATGAGAATGGCTTATCACCAGTGTGAGTAAGCAGATGTCTTTTAAGGGTCCCACTTTGTGAAAATTTCTTGGCACATATATCACATGAGAATGGCTTATCTCCAGTGTGAGTAACCAGATGATTTTTGAGGTTACTGCTTACTGAAAATTTCTTCGCACAGACATCACAAGTGAACGGCTTTTCTCCAGTGTGAGTAAGCAAATGTTTTTTGAGGTAACTACTTACTGAGAATTTCTTGGCACATATATCACATGAGAACGGCTTCTCTCCTGTATGAGTAAGCAAATGTATTTTGAGATTGGAACTTTGGGCAAATTTCTTGGCACATATATCACATGAGAATGGCTTATCTCCAATGTGAGTAAGTAAATGTGATTTCAGGTTCCCTTTATGTGAAAATTTCATGGCACATATATCACAAGAGAACGGCTTGTCTCCAGCGTGAGTAAGCAGATGGCTATTGAGAATCCTACGTTCCGAAAATTTCTTGGCACATATATCACAAGAGAACGACTTCTTCTTTCCACTGTGAGTAAGAAGATGTTTATCGAGAGTCCCACTTTGTGAAAATTTCTTGGCACATAGACCACATGAGAATACCAAATATTTAAAACTAGAGGTTAGGTATTTAGGCCTACTACTTCTAGCAGAGGATGTGCTTCCTTGAGAAACTCCAGGACTCTGCTCTAAGCTGTGAATTAAACCCCATGCTGTAGAATCGCTGTCTGTATTCTCACACTTGATGGGCTGTGTCTGTATTGTGTCAAATGTGATTGGCACAGGCTCATTCTTAAGAATCTCTTCCTGAATTTCAATCTTAATACATTCAGATTTGACTACAGGCTCCATTCTATATCGTTCACAACACGGTGTTCTGGCACTGTGTTGAAATTAAATTACATTTGTACTATCAGAGGGGCAGTGACTACTACAAAAACTCCAAATTGTTACAGTTCTAGCTCGAACTATTCATTTAAAAATGAAATCCATTCTTCTTTTTCTAATTTTCGCGAAAAGGTCAATAAATTTCTCCTCGATCCCTGGAAAACATCTGAGGAAATTGAACGCACTGCAGGCAAATATATAGTGCCTCTTATTAAAGTTTTTTTTTATTAACGTCGCTGACTACACTTGTCTGAATGGGTTCGATCCCCGCTAGCCTATCTCCTCGGATTTTTCAGAGGTAGAGAAGTCTGGGACGGGGTGCACTCAGCCTCATGATGAAAAGTGAGGAGCTACTTGATAGAGAAGGAGCGGCTCCGGTCATGGAAACCACCATTAATGCTGAACGCATGCCATCAATCCTGCCTTTGGTAGATGAGGCAGCGGTCGGGTGGTAGGCCTTGTCCCTTCAGGGATGTGGCGCCACGGAATTAACATTCGGCTGGTAAAACATATTTTTTATAAGTCAGTGATTTTGACAATGTAATTGTTAAATTGTGATAAGTAGTAAGCCTTTGTCTTTGAAACTGAATTATTGGGGGGATTATGCATACAATTTTTTTTTAAATTTTGATTTGTAAAAAAAAAAAAAAAAAAAAAAACATGTAAATGTATGCTTCATAAGTGACTATGCCTAAAACTGATGCTTTTATAGGACCTAAAAAAGCCTTTTTTTACATTAGAGCCTAATATTGCCTTTTTGCTTGTTTTTCTTCTAATGTTCAAAATAAGTTATTTTTTTTGTTAAAAATTTTAGCATTTATTTTCAGTTCGTACTAAATTTTTCGCTCGGAATTTATTTATTTATTTATTTAACCTGGCGGAGTTAAGGCCATAAGGCCTTCTCTACCACTCAGACAAGGCAAAAACACTTAGCCAGGGCAAAATGTGCAGTACATGACAGATTTATAACGTGGTTAAATAGTAAGGAATGTTTCGTCTTCAGTAGAAAAATTCCTTGGGAATCCCAAGAAAATGTAGTGTTTTTCTTCCGACTCCCACATACAGTTTTAAAAAAAGCAGTTCTCTGAATCACCGAGGGATAACCATTCACCCAATTTTAAGGAAGTTGTAGGTGAGAATGAATGTTTGCTGCAATTCTAATAAACTTTATGGTGACTTGCTTGTAGTTACTGTATTTCTGGAGGTCATTAATTAAAGCAAATAATGGGTTCTAGTCGAATAGTATTTTCATTGAGTTCTTTTGTGTATTTTATGCACAACTAGTGCACTTAAGATTAAATACATAATGTAGGACCAAAATTAATAATATAATTGTTCGTAATAATTTCCTTTCTCTTAACGAATGTTTGAAAATTTTACTAATAGTCTGAAGATGGTTTCATCAAACCGAAATGCATCCAACTATAAAATCAAATAATACTTGGACGGTTTGCCTACTGACTACCTACAAGAAAACATCATATAATTTTCAGCAGAAGTGAACAGCAAGAATAACATCAAGTGAAGTGATTAATATAGAAAGTGTGATAACCAAGTGATTATACAATTTTCTTTTAACGACTTTGACTGGTAATACTAGTATCACCTACATAAAGATTGACACACATTTTTAACACATTAGTTTTTTCTATTATCAGTTTACTGCTTTTGCTTATACATGTTACATTGTTTTGATTCATATACACAAGAACATTTTATTACAATTTTAATTATTTGATGCTAAAAGTGAAATATGCCTAAGTTACCTCGATAATTTTAATCCCAGGCATTTTATATATTACATGACGAATTTTACACTAAAACAATAAAATTTGAGAAGTTAAAGGCAATCCATCAAAGCATAATTATTTGTTAAATGAGCATACTAGGTGGAAAATTATATTATACTTATTATAATTAAACCCTCATTGGAGATAAAATGAAGTTTATTAATATTCAATAGTTTAGTTTATAATCATTTCTTAAGGTAACTCCTTCTAAAACTGATATTATTCATCACCCTGTATTTACCATCATATTACAGAAATGGGTTGTTTTGTATGGGATTAGAAATAACACAAAGGTGCGGTGTGTTGTTTATTTGCAGACATCAATTGGCATGTATTCATGTTTGTAATATTGGCGGCGACATTGTAGGCTTGGTCCCAATAGGTAAGACCAGGCTAAGACTGGCCACGTTATTATGGAGTTTCGTGAAAGAATCCTGTCTAATCTACCCTAGTGGCTGCACTAGCTGAATAGCCACACACAAGACAACAGCTCGGTGCACACATTACATTAGGAAAGACAGTTCCTCTCATGAGTAGACATGTTTTCTGAGACTCCCTTTTAGGGAAAACTTCTTGGCACATATATCACATGAGAACGGCTTATCTCCAGTATGAGTAAGAAGATGTTTTTTGAGACTCCCTTTTTGGGAAAACTTCTTGGCACATATATCACATGAGAACGGCTTCTCTCCAGTGTGCGTAAGCAGGTGCGTTTTGAGGTCGCAACTTCTTGAAAATTTCTTGGCACATATATCACAAGAGAAAGGCTTATCTCCAGTGTGAGTAAGCAGATGCAATTTGAGGTACCTACTTCTTGAAAATTTCTTGGCACATATATCACAAGAGTATTTTTTCTCTCCAATATGATTAAGCAAATGTGATTTAAGATTTGAACTATTGAAAAATTTCTTTGCACATATATTGCATGAGAATGACTTCTTTCCAGTATGAATAAGCAGATGTGTTTTGAGACTGGAACTTTGGGAAAATTTCTTGGTACATATATCACATGAGAACGGCTTATCTCCAGTATGAGTAAGCAGATGTGTTTTGAGATGTGAACTTTGCGAAAATTTCTTGGTGCATCTATCACATTAGAACGGCTTCTCTCCACTGTGAGTAAGCAGATGTGTTTTGAGGTCCGCACTTCGGGAACATTTCTTGGCACATATATCACAAGAGAACGGCTTATCTCCAGTATGAGTAACAAGATGTTTTTTGAGACTCCCTTTTTGGGAAAACTTCTTGGCACATATATCACATGAGAACGGCTTATCTCCTGTGTGAGTAACCAGATGTTTTTTTAGGTTACTACTTGCTGAAAATTTCTTTGCACACACATCACATGTGAACGGCTTCTCTCCAGTGTGAGTAAGCAAATGTTTTTTCAGGTAACTACTTACTGAATACTTCTTGGTACATATATAGCATGAGAAAGGCTTCTCTCCAGCGTGAGTCAGCATATGTCTTTTAAGTTCAATTTTCCTGCAAAATTTCATGGCACATATATCACAAGAGACCTGCTTGTCTCCACTGTGAGTAAGCAGATGTTTTTTGAGGTTACCACCTGCTGAAAATTTCTTGGCACATATATCACATGAGAATTGCTTGTGTCCAAAGTGAGTAAGAAGATGTTTATCGAGAGCCCCACTTTGTGCAAATTTCTTGGCACATATACCACATGAGAGGATATATTTAACACTAGAGGTTAGGTATTTAGGCCTACTGCTTCTAGCAGACGATGTGCTTGCTTGAGAAACACCTAAGTTGTGAATCAAACCCAATGCTGTAGAATCGCTGTCTGTATTCTCACACTTGATGGGCTGTGTCTGTATTGTGTCAAAAGTGATTGGCACAGGTTCAGTTTTCAGAACCTCTTCCTTAATTTCAATCTTAATATACTCAGATTTGACTACAGGCTCCATTCCGTGTCGTTCTCAACACGGTCTTCTGGTACAGTGTTGAAATTAAATTACATTTGTACTATCAGCGGGGCAGTGACTACTACGAAAACTCCATTGCGGCTTGTAGTGGGGTGGTGTTCTGGGAAAGGTTTTAAGTATTTGATTTATAATTGTGTAAAAGGAAGCAAACACATATAGATATGAAAAGTATTCAGAAACTTCATAAAAACCGGAAAGAACAAAATCAAATATTTTTTACTTACTTTAACCTAAATTGTTACAGTTCTAGCTCGAACTATTCATTTAAAATTGAAATTCATTCTTCTTTTTCTAATTTCCGCGAAAAGCTCAAATTTCTTCTCGATCCCTGGAAGACAACTGAGGAAATTGAAAGCGAGTTCATAGTGCTTCTTCGAAAAGTTTTTATTCTTTTCAATGTTGAAAAGCAGCGTTTTACCTCTGATGTAGTCAAGAGAACTGACAAGAGGGTTTTTATCAGTTTCGTAATTTCCCTAAAAGCTTAAAAATAATACAAACAAATGGGAATCAAAATGTACAATTAGCCAACAAAAATTCTAAATTTAAACATCAACATTTGGCTGACCGCGTGGCATGGTCTTGTGGTTAACGTCGCTGACTAGACATGTCTGACCGGATTCGATCCCGAGTATATCCTCAGATTTTCTGAGGTAGGGAAGTCTGGGACGGGATGCACTCAGCCTCATGATGAAAACTGAGGAGCTACTTGATAGAGAAGTAGCGAGTAGCGGCTCCGGTCATGGAAACCACCATTAATGCTGAACGCATGCCACCAATCCTGCCTATGGTAGATGACGCAGCGGTCGGGTGGTAGGCCTTGTCCCTTCAGGGATGTGGCGCCACGGAATTAACGTTTGGCTGGTAAAACATCTTTTTTTATTAAGTCAGTGGTTTTGACAATGTAAGTTAATTGTCAAATTGTGATAAGTGGTAAGCCTTAGTTTTTATAACTGAAATATAGGGGGGATTATGCATAAAAACTGTTTTGCTTCAAAATATTGATTTGTCAAAAAAAAATAAGAAAATTTCCCGATATTTCTAGTTTCCTCATTCGGAAAGACAAGAATGAAACTTAATATGATTTAAACGAATGAAATATTACATGAACCTGCTGATCTATAAGAGAGAAGAAGAGAACCAGATCAGTAAGTGAATATGCAAAAGTTAAGAGTACCAACCCAAACTGAAATGCACATTTGTGCACGTTACAGATAGCCTATATATAAAACACAACAGTCTCCTCAATACTGTAATAGTATATTGCGATACAAGTGCCGTAAGTGGTGTTTACGGATTGAGGAAAGAGTTTTTTCAATTTCCGAGAACGTTATGCGCCTACAGCACAAGTATTGCATGCTGTTTTCTGCATGATGATTATTTATAATATCGATTTAATTATATTAATTGTGATATTACCTGAAAATATTATGTATATACATTCTTGAAGATAGATGTTTGTTTCAGAAAGTGATTAGCATGTGTTTATTGTTATGGAAACCGAATATTTGTCCTGGGGGCCTTGTCCATAAAGCCTTGTATTATGAAGTGTATCATAATGAATTATGACGTAGCGCTAGCACCGTAAGTAATTTAACTGCATTGCAACGCCCATAGCAACAAGATTGTGTGGGAATGTTAACTTACGAAACACGGCAACAACGTTCGTAAGTACCACTAATTAGGTAAGGAGTGCAAAAATTTTATTACACAATATTTTACTGTATAAAGCCGGGTCTCCAATGCTTAACATTTAGCACCAACATGTCAAGTTTAACAAGTTGATATTTACATGTACATTGGAATTTCATGTGTTGAACTTAACATTTTCAGATGTTAATTTGTTTTCCAGAGTGAATTGACTAGTCGGTCGAAATTTCCGTCAAACAAAAAGGAATCAACAGCTTAATATGCTTTGGTTTGGGAATTTCCGTCTAAACAAAAAGCAATCGACAGCTTCCTCAACAACATTTCTGGCATCCATTTATATTCTTAGAAGGTAGTATTTTTTGTTGATTCACGATTCGAGATGGAATGGTCAAACGATAAAGCTCTGCAACTTTAAAATGTGATTAAGGTGAGGCCTTCGCTTTGGCACGTCTCATCAAAGCAGTACAGGGACAAGAACAGGAAGGCTGATAAGTAAGCCTAGTATTACCTCTTCATCAGAATCCATCCTGAAATATTGGCACAACAAATCTCTATATATATAAGAGGCTTTGTCCTGACTGATTGACTAACAGATAGAGAATAAATGTAGAGCCTAAACTATAATAGCTGGAGACTTGGAATTTTGACAGTACCTTCGTTTCATAATGCCGGTGCTCACTAAGAAAGGATTTTGAAAAATTTTGATTTTAAATGCCAAAAATCAAATGTTTTTGAGAATACTTAATCCCTCTTTACACAGAATTATCAAATTCAAATCACAGTTCACATGAAAAATGTATTGTTGCCAGTAGTCTCAGGTAGGTTTGGAAATAATAAATTAAACGGGACTTTGACACATTAGAGAAGTTTTCTATATAATTCATGTTATAAGTAAATATCAAAGAATGAAATCCACGAAAATAATGCAGTTACATAACTTTCTCTACCCTGAACAGAGAGAAAACAATACGAGGCATGGAAATGTGTATATTATTAAATCGCAGGTCTTCGGGGAGGGAAGTATGACCCGAAACGGTTGCATTGTAACATGAGAGTGAGAAATAATATATTCTGCAAACACAATACAATTTTATGTTCCGGAATTTGTTTCTTCTTATTTCAACTACTGCCAGGCTTGGTGTGTAGAAGCGATGGGATGCAAATTTTTACATCCTCTAGACCCATAAAAAGCTATATAAAGCGTTTTATGAGCGAATAGTTTTAATGTGATAAGTCGTTTTTCTTCATTTCAAATTGTAAATATTTATATAAGGACCTATAATTTGAAAGTTAATTCATAAGTTAATTTCCAATTACAAAATACAAAACCCTTTTAAGCTAGTAACATGATAAGTCTACAACACTGTAGTGGAGACAGTTGTTAATTAGCAAACCGCTTGGCATGTAGGTACTTCGTGTAAAATTAATAAACTTCACTTCCGTTTGTGGTAACTTACTGTACGTGTCTCAAATGTTCCACCGTAACAACATGGAGTCTAATATATTAGTAGCTATATTTGTATGTACTCTTAGAAACATACAAGTCAAACTGACAATATTTAAAAACTAGCAAGTAATTGTCGCCTTAGTCTATATATATCTATTAAGACTTTAAAAGCAATAAGTTTTAAAATGTTATTACAATTTGTTATGACCTTAAAACTAAATTATTTACATGTTTTTCAGATGTTCATATCTTACTATGTCCATTAATCAAATTCTTCTCTCAAGTGGTCTAAATACTTGAGTAATTTATCCATAAACATCACTGCACACTGTTCACGTCTTGAGGATATTATGTACAGTATTATGTGTATCCAGATTAAACTATTGCAACTTAAATGTTTTGTGGTTAGCGTTGCCACCTGTCCCGAATTAGGCGGGACATCCCGCATTTTAAGAACATTTTCAGCGTCCCGAATTATGCCTAAGAGGGACGCATTATATTGCGGGACGCCAAATTATTCCAAAACAAAATATGAGACAGAAATTCTTGGTGGCATATTTTGTGAATTTTGACTCATGGTGAAGATATCGATAGGCTATTGTTCCATCGTTAAAATGTATCGTGTTGGCAGCAGTGAAATCACCGTCAAAGACTTAATGTAGAATCTGATGTTAATTTGGATGAGGAATTCTGCTTTAGTTCCTGATAGCAATGCATTTGTGGATAGATTGTCCTCTCATGAATCTAAAATGGACAGAATCCAGAGACAAGTGCTCAGCTGACCTCATAAAGAGTGAAATAATAATTTCTACAAATGTTATAGATACCTGTAAATACTATATAGTGAGAGTGACACAGATGAAGGAATTATTAGAAGCTGCCAAATCAAACAAGAAATACAGCATCAAGTCGTGAATTTGCCCAGTTTTTTTTTATTATCATGCTAATCTTTTCTTTTCTAATGTTAGTGTTACTGTTACACAGCTTTTTGTCTTTGTAATGAATATATTCCATCTTTCTATTATTAATAAATTGTTCCTAGTACGAATTTAGGTATGAAGATCGGCGATCTGCATATATTCGATAGGTGGCAACCCTATTTGTGGTTAAGGTGGAACATTTGAGACACGTACAGTTTGTGTTAAATGCACTGCCTTCTAAACTGTATTACTCCTCGAGACGGCGGTGCTCATAATATAGTCTATCAATGCGTCTAATTAATTTACATTTATTTTAATTATTGCTCCAAAATTCCATTTCAAGGTAAGTGTCATATACTGGAATGATATTACGTTCTAAACAAATAACACAAGTATCTGGGTCTGTTTAATGCTTATTTTGATTAGTGATTGCTGCAATCTGGGTGTGAACTGTGTCGCCTCTACTGGATAAATTAGGCAATTTAACAATACTCTGAACTCCATGCATAGGACAGGCAGTGTAATTCTCGAGACGGCGGTGGCTAAATGTTAAGTAGTGGGGACCCAGCTTAACATATCCTTTTTAATTCATTATAATAAACGTAGTTGCACTGACCTTCATGAAAGAGTTTCCTGGTCGTCACAATGTGGAATGCGGAATCGTTCACTACCAAAATCCTGCAACACATTAAACAATTCTTTCTCTGTAACAAGTGTCTACTATGTATTTAGTCTGTTACTCCTGTGCAGATAACGTTCAGCTGCTAGAGATGCAGTGAACGCCCATAGTTACCGCTAGCAAAATGATAGAAATATAGCGTATGTTCAAGAAGCCATACCTCAGGTGTTAAAGGCTTGTTTACACAAAGACACTAGGTTTCGTAACCACTTTCATGAAAGTGATTTCGTGAATCTAATTACGCACATTTTCTTTCCAATGCAACCGCACATTTCATGTTATTTCTGAAGTTCAAGTTGTTAAAAGCCCATATAAACACGTATGAATACAGGCATTTCACAATTTCCTCACTTCCCCATTTCATTTTACGAAATGCGAACAAGCTAAATAAGCGTATATTGTCAAAATTACTATTATAGTTTCGTGAAAAGTTGGAACAGCCGAAACTGCGTAGTGTCGTAACTCATTGTCGCCAGTACATCTAGCGCTTGCGCATTCAAGTAAAAAACAGTTGCGAAACTCAGTTACGAAACCTAATTTCGTCGTGTAAACTAGCCTCAACAGTCAGATTTAGTTGAATTTTTTAAATATTTTGCAAGTGCACTCTATAGTCTAAAATAAGCATGAATGGTTGTTCTAGAACTCACTTTTTGGTAGGAAAGAATTTTTTACACTTAGATGATAATTTTGTTTTACAGTTACTTCCCTTGACATAGGTACGCTTTAGGCCTATTCAATTTCTGTAGCTTAGATTTTTGTGAAACTTTGGGAACGTACTAACAATAGGTACTACTATTTACCCTAGCACAATCAGTCTAATATGTACAATATTACTGCATTAAAACTGCATGAAAACTTCATGACTAAAAAAAGTACTTTTTTAAAAAATAAAAATAGTTGAAACTTCTGTATAGTCAAGATATTCCCATAATTCTGCTAAGGGAGATTTTTCATCCATCTATAATGAATTCCTGAAAGTTTCATTATTTTAGCATGAATAGTTTTTTAGAAAATGGTACCTGAAGTACAAAAAATGTAATTTTACAGGAGAGCGAAAAGAAAATGACGTGCCTTAAGGTATTTAATGCATCCAGGTCGCTCTGCTTGGCTTAATAATAACGCAACATATAAGACGTTCACAAAACTATGCTCTATTACATGAGCCTAAGAAAAAAATAATCATTTTATACTTCCTCTGCCCGTACCATATACCTGGGCCGTCGTAAGTTTGCACTTGCCATTCTACAAGTTAGGTTGCCAGTATCAAAGATTGACATATGAACTACTCGACTTCGTTCTGTACTGACAAGGTGGTGCCGATCGGCATTATTCGGCTGTATTCGGCCTTGAACATTCGAAACTATTTCTAATCCCTCAATTAATCATTTTTCTGTTCTTCTATTCAGTAATTTTCGATATTTATGTAATTTAATATTATTCCGAACCCATAGTTTCCACAAAAAAAAAAACCGTATCGTTCATTTACACAAAGATTCATCCTGCTATGTGTGGGACATCGTCCACCTTCACATGATAAATATTCACATTATTGGTTCGTGGTGTCGTAGCTCAGTGGTTATGATGCTGGATAGTTATCCAGAAAGTTGGGGTTCGATTCTAGGCAGGGTGCTAATTTTTTTTATTTTTTTTTAATAATAATAATATTTTCAAGATGCAAATATAGTTTATGATTTTTCATTTTTAAAATTAGCTGTCTTATATTTTATTGTATAATATAATTTGTATTGTATAAAACATTATCAGTAGTGAAACCTTAACCTCGGCCAATTTGAAGATTGCCTTTAGCGGCGAAACCTATTAAAACTCTTTTCAGGTAGGGGGACAAGATGTCCCATTTTTCGCACGATACTCCTTTACTTCCTCTGTCCGTGCCATAGGTACTATAGGTAGAGGAAGTGTCGTTTTCGATCCCGAAATTCCGACTTGAGTTTTTAACATAAATGCACGTTTTGAGGCTCCCGAATCCAAAAATATTATTTTGGATACATGTCTGTGTGCGTGTCTCAGTGTGTGAGAGTGTCAGTGTGTTTGTGTGTATGTCTGTGAACATCCTAGCTCGAGAAGGAAAATTGTATGAAAACAACATTTTATTTTTGGGCTCAGGTACTTTTCTTAGGAAAGTAGAAATAAGGTAATAATTTTTTAGAAAACCGGTAAAAGAAGCACTTTTAATCTTGAATGATATTAATTAAAAGGAGAAAATTAAGCTAGTGGGTGGTATGAAATTATAACAGAGTAACCAACTTTGATTGCTTCGCATGGAAAAAACTCTTTTTGTTAAAAATATTTACAAATGATTATTAAATAGACTCAGTTTGATAAAAATGTTAAAATTCACTAAGCCTTTTTAAATGTGAAAGTTCTCAGAAATTGTAGAAAATCTGTAACAGGTTGTCTTTGCTTTTCAATATGTCTGGCTCCACAGGGCGTAATTCTTTATCATAAATCTAGCATCTATTATTATTATTTGACAAATTTTAACGATTGTCTAAAAAATAGGGTACGATACACGTGAACAAATTATTTTATTTTGCTCGTAGGATTGCTGCATTCGCTCTTAAGGGCTCGTTTCGCAAACATAGCAAACTCGCAATTAAAAATCTCGTTGTAACATTTGGATCATTAATTATTTTGTTCTAAAATATTTGTTTTAATATATGGTACCTGTAACACATATGTTTTATAAACATATCTTAATTTAAATTAGCATATGTTTTATAAT
Source organism: Ectobius pallidus (assembly GCA_964059195.1). Taxonomy (NCBI): domain Eukaryota; kingdom Metazoa; phylum Arthropoda; class Insecta; order Blattodea; family Ectobiidae; genus Ectobius; species Ectobius pallidus. The sequence continues at coordinate 2,640,642 of CAXKWD010000002.1, forward strand.
TACTAAATAACCTAGTCTATATTAAATATTTTTGAAAGTTTCAAAGATCGATTATATTACATAATACAATATATTGTCAGAGGTTTAAGGTAATTGTTTTTCAAATGAAACTGCAATAGCAATCATGCATTTTTCTCCAAAACATAATTACTTTTATTTTTTAATAAATGTTGTGAAGCCTGGGATTACTTGCAATAATAAAACGCTATCGGGATACTATTGGTTTATACTTCGGTAAAACTCAAACTTAACACTAAAACAGTAACTTCGGGGTAGGTGGTAAAAGTAAAATTAACAAAGTTTTGCCCAGGGTGCAAATTACGTGAAATCTGGATCTGCCCTTATAGATTTGACAAAAAGTATAAGGCAGGTAATTTTAAAATTAAAAATTAAACACTGCATTTAAATCTTAAAAATATAGTGAATAAAAAAAAAAAAAAAAAAAAAAAAATTACAGCATAGGGAGGGATTTGAACCTAGGACCTCTCGTCCCACGATCTAGCATCTTAACCGTTACACCACTTATAACTTTGTCAAAGAACGAGAATATTATGGATGTAAAGCATTATGCTTTCTCCGATACCATAAGCCTTTGTATATGAACAATACGATTTTTTATTAATAGTGTATTTGTGTAAATACTATTAATACTGAGACGTAATACATTAATTACGGAAAAATGAGAGAGAATCCCCCAATACAAGCATGCAATGTTCGAAACCGAATGGCTTCTGTCTGTCAGTGAATAGAATTGCAGTGCAGCCAACGTAAATAGGCATATAGTTGAAACTGGAAAGTGCAAAGTTACAGCGGCCCAGGTATAGGTACTATAGGTAGAGGAAGTATTGTTTTCGACCCCAAAATTCGAAGTTGAGTTTTTAGCATATATACACGTTTCAAGGCCCCCTGAATCCAAAAATACATTTTTGGAAACATGTCTGTGTGTCTGTCTGTGAACACTCTAGCTCCAAAACGGAAAATCGTATGAAAACAAAATTTCGTATTTGGGTCAGGTACCTTCTGAAGATGTGAGGATAAGATTGGCGACTATTTTCTCTTATTTTTAAGGGGACTTTACATGAAGAAATTTTCGTTTTTCGCGATTTTCTCGAAAACGGCTCTAACGATTTTCTTTACATTTTGCACAAGTGTAGCTTATATTGAGAGATATTGCTTGTCTAAGTCCCCTCTATATACAGGTAAAATATTTCGGTGTTATTTATTAACACCCTGTATTACGATTGTGCATTGTGAAAACCCATCTGGTTTATGGACAAACTTTTTATTGTCGAAATAGTTATATATGTTGTTTTGATTAATAGATACACGATAATAGTAGTAGTAGGAATAATAGTATTGGTAGTGGTTAAAATGAAGGAAATGCACGGAAAGTGAAGGACAGTGACATCTGGTGATATCCTCAATAATCTCTGTAACGGGCTGGAACGTGAAAGTTTACCACAACGGGCTTCGGTCCGTAAAATGAAACTGTACATAGACTGACAGATTTCTGGTAAGAAATGTTTACGATTCAAAATAACGTAAAACTTCTTATTCGTTTAAAAATGTCATACATTAAAATCACACTGATCTTACAAATCTTACAATGAACTCTCCAAATGGAATTCACCAGTGGCGGACGTAGGGGGGTGGATGGGGGGGTGGATAGGGGGGGGGTTACATCCACCCCCCGAAATTTAAAAAAAGGCTATATATGTACTCTAAGTAACTAGTTTTATTAACTAATTGTATATGTAAGTTGATTAATTTTTTTTGTATTCTTTCTACCTATTCAAATCCCCCTCCCCGAAAAAAATTTCGGCGTCTGCCACTGGGATACACTGTATGGTAATGAAGCCAAAGATCAGCCATGATAACACTTCTGTTTGCAGTGTAATAAGAAGTCGCATGAAACTGCACGCCCTGGGATCAATAACAGGGATAAAAATCCACGTAAATATAAATATATCATGTACTCGCATAATTTTATATACCCTGGGCATCATGGGCGTACGGTATGGGGGGGTTCACTGGGTCGAAACCCCCCCCCCCGAAACATCTTCAATATATTTTAAGATTATATTATATAACGAAATAAAAGAACACTGTGATTCGGTTGTTATTTTAAAATTTCGTACATATCAAAATATTATTTAAGATTGTTTTCATAATTGTTCAGCTTAATAACAGTATTACTAATAAATAAAACCCCTTTTGGAATCTCACGAACGATTCGGCGGCCTGGTTATCCATGTGGTGTGATCGTTAGGATATCAGCTTAATTCCTGCAAAATTTGAATATATATAAAAGCCTATTTTGGAATGGACTTACGAAATTACTACGTCTGCAATCTACTTGCCAATACAGATATACTGGGTCGTCCCCTTTTCCGTCCCAAAGCGAGTGGTCGCTTCATCAAAACAACCCTCGTGCGTCCGGTGCAATTTGACGTAAACAACCCTCGTCTTGAACAAGATCGATACATCTATCTGACGAAGCCTTGAAGAATATACAAGCAGAAACATATATTCACACACGCTCAATAACCGTTGTCAATGCCAAGAAAAATGAAAAAGAGGCCTTCTTGGTAGAAAAAATGGTTGAATATAGAACTAAAGCACTCAGCAGTTTTGAATATGTGCGAACAGTATCATTTAAGTTCCTACCAACCACAAGAAAGAAAACTGGTAGCCAAAAGACATTTTTTCTTGTTAGTCCTCCACCACCCCCGGAGTTCTCGACCATAGGCCATACTCCGGTCCCAAAAACCTTTCGGCGCTTGTGTTCTATTGCTCTATTATATGGTACCAATTATTAATTTTACCTGTATTCCATGGGACGCATTTTGGTCATTGCTCTAGAGAGACCCGGGACGCTAACGGGTCATTGAATCAGAGGTTCTATGGATGCAAAAGTCCTAGTTTAGTGGTTTTGGGACGCAAAAGTCCAGACCCCGATATACTGATTCATTAGACTCGGTACTTGTGTAACTTCAAATCTGATTAGAGCTTACAAATCTGCTAGTGTCACCACTACTTATGGTTCACACCTTGGATCTCGATATTACCTGATTTCAGTGCTCGGCATAAAGAGTTCATGTGGATTCTACCCCATACAGTATTATGATAATTTTTGTCAAAAGAAAGTTAAAGCTTAAAGGAGAAATGAACAGAAACATCAAGAAAAACAGTTTCAAAGACTATGCTGCATATTAATTATAGTGTATTATTGATCACAATACAACTGTTTGGTTAGTAAGTGCCAGTATGGTACTTTGAGATTGTGTGGGGGACGGGAAAATGTCTGTCCGTATGTCCATGTGTCTGTACGCACGATAACTCAAATACGCTTTATCGGGTTTTAATGAAACTTGGTATATGCATTTATAATGTCCATGGGAAGAAATCTATTGATATTTGACCAAATGCGTTGGCCGGTATTAGAGTAATGCCCAATTTAGTGCCTATTTTAAGTTAATATATTACAATTTAACAAATGCAAATCGGTTATCCTGACAACATATTGTTTTAAACTGATTTTATACGGCTTTGGAATTAGCAATACAGTTAGCCATGACATATTCCTTTGCATTTAATTATCAAACTAGTTAGATGTTCATTTCATTGATAAAGTTGAATACTGTTTATATACAGAAGGTATGCTATATTACTGTGAAATAATTAGGCCTACGTAAATAAAGTGGAATTCTTCCCCAGTGTATTTTGTGAAATGTTGACATAATTATTTTAAGAATGTCTTATATCAGTGTATACGAGCTTGAATTAAAGTTAAGTATAAAACTTTACACCTTTGTTCTTCCGTAAGTCCTGCTTAATGAATCGATCTAGAGCTTAACTCGGAGATAGTTTAGAAAAATAACTTATTTTGCTCTTATCATAATTGCAATTAACTTATCACTGATTAAATAAAAGCATTCTGGCACTTTGATATATTAGTTTACCTGATTTTATTGAAAAAGTATTGAGTTGCAGTGTGCGTAAGGACATGGAGCTGAGATGATATTACATTGAACCCCTCCCGAACAACATTTCACCGTACGCCCATCCTGGGCATGGACAACATCATTTCCTCACTCTACATTTTCATATAGAATAAGAGGACGTATTGCAAAAAGTGCGTATTCAATTTTCTCAGTCTCAGGCAACCCAAAGTTTGTTAAAATGAAGGCTAGCGAATGTCATTTCAGTATTGAGTAAAAAATACTACTTTATTCTTCGCGGTAGCCTTTGAATTAATTGAGAAATGACTAAGTCATTTTTGGAGGGTAAAGCAAGGTAAGGGCAAACTGGTAAATTATTATTATGATGTAGGGATAATCGAGAAAAGAGGAAGTTCAAACAGGTCGTACTTACTCAGCACATGATTGCACTTACTTACTAGTGTATTAGTGATAATTAACAGCTAATATTATAAGGGGATAGATAAGCAAGGGGCGTGGCAAAATGAAGCTTTTAGAAAAAGGGCTCTATCTAAGGAACTAGCAGCCAAAATTTAAAAATAAATATATTAAATGAAATAGAAAATAACTGTGTATGTAAATACGCCATTTCCAAAAGCACGTTTTCTTTTCTTGGATTACATATACTGTATCTTATCACCATGAACAAAAAGTTAATATGGATTTCGTAATAGTATATTGCGATACAAGTGCCGTAAGCGGTGTATACGGATCGAGGAAAGAGTTTTTTTCTATTTTCCGAGATCTGTTATGCGCTAACGGCACGAGTATTGCATGCTATTTCTTACACGATGATTATTTATATTAATTGAGATATTACATAATATTGAGAAAATATTATGTATATAGACTATTGAAGATAGATGTTTATTTCATAAAGTGATTTGCGCGTATTTGTTGTTATGGGAACCGAATATTTGTCCTGTTAAAGTCGCCACAAACTGGAGGCCCTTGGTCCATAAAGGTTTGTATTATGATGATTTTACTTACGGCACAGTGTGCTTTTTGTAATTTTTACCGCACGGAAATTTGCATTGTTTCCATAGCAACAAGATTGCGTGCGGGAAGGTCAATTTACGATACACGGCAACAATATTCGTAAGAACCACTAATTAGTTAAGGAGTGCAAAAACAATACTGAGAAAGTAACGACAAAACATGATAAAATAGAAAATACACTAAAACACTAAACCATAAACACAAAAAAGACAGAAAATTAAACACTCTAGAATCACTAGAAATATATAAAAACAAACATAATATCATTAACGAAAACACGATTGAACACAACCCTGTTTTTTAACTTACCTTAATAAACTAAGCTACCTTCATTGAATGCATTACTCATCAGTAGCAGCAATAGCACTCAACATGAACACATCTATATGAAAGTCTCTATCGAATTACAAGGTTAGTTCCTACAGATTATAACACTTTTTTTCACTTTAATATTCATAATATAAATTACGAGGTTTATTAATTATTATTTCTTATTTCTGTGTTATTTTAAAGATTCATGGACTGAAGATGGTACATCTGGTACCGAAATGTACATATCCAGATATCAACTTGACAAACTAAGAAGGGAATGACTAAAGCTACGCATCTAAACTCATTGGTGTATTTCTATGGGAATTATCGATAATAAATGACATTATCCTTCAAAAGAAATGATAATAAGCTAAAAATACATAACTTGCTCATTTTATCCAATTTTATTGAGATATACACGTTCCAATTACACAATATCGCTAATGCAAGTTAGGTTAGAATTATCTAAATAAGTGTGATTGACATATATTCTCCTATGTAGGATATGAATAATATATGGCACATGTAGCCTATAATTTGTTATTATTAATAGCTACTATCAGCTTTGTTCGAACTTAAACTAGGTTGTTGAAGAGTGAATCTCTTAACATTGTTTTATATAATTGTACCATACACACGTGTTAATTTTAATATATAATCGTAAGACTTTACAACTTTATACATTTGTAGACACTTGTAAACAAGGTTGGTACATATTGCACTTAACATATGTTAATTTTTCGCCCGGGTTTTGTATTTTGTAATATGAAATTAACTTATGGAGGACTTTCTATGTTGAAACTTTCGGTCCTTGTCTGTATAATATGTATGTAGAAATAGAAATGAGGAAGAACGACATATGACACTCAGACTATTCCATCAGAAAACGCTAGATAAAGCTTTTTATGGCTCATAGAGGATGTAGAATTTTGCATTCCATTGCTTCTACACACCATGCCTGGGAGGAGTGCAAATAAGAAGAAAAATAAATTCCGGTTTCATAAGATTGCATTGTCTTGACAGAAAATTGTATTTCTCACTCTCATATTACCGGTACCATACAACCGTTTCGGGGCTGAAGTTAAAAAGAAATTCAATACCACTTTTATACTTTCCTTCCCAAAAACCTGCGACATAATATACTGCGCGCGTAGGACTGGAAATGTTCCATCCCGTTTTGTCTTCTTTTAGATGCTTAGGGCCTCTGATTAACATCCCTAGGCCTATTTCTCAACTAATACAAAGCCTACAGCTATGAGTGACGTATCAGTGGATAGGATTGTTACCGACTTCCGACATAGCATACTCACTGGCACTCACTTAAGTTGTCCCTGCAATACGACCGCTTATTCTACATCAAAATGTGAAGTGATAAAATGATATTTTCCATGTCGAGGGTAGAGAAAGTTATGTGACTGCTTTATTTTCGTGGATTTTATTCGTCAAGAATTATTTTCACAATTATGTATCAAATACTTCGATAGTATCAGCATTTGTTAAAGCCCAGTATTATAATATAGTATCCAAAGCCCTATGTAAGCATCGTAAACAATACTTTCGTTATGTAAACAATTGACATCAGAACTCTCTAACTTTGCCTCATTTCACATTTCCGACTTTTCCCATGGATTTTCCAAAAATTTTCTTTCATACAAACCTTGTCGTGACAATTACGAACACAATAAAAAAAGAATCAGCCAAATCGGTCGAGCCGTTCTCAAGTGATGCGGCAACAACCCTTTTGTAAATTCATTTTTATTAATATAGATTAACTGGTACTTTATTGTGATTTTTAATGAAAACTTAATTTTGTTGTAATGATCTTGATTATCAGTAATTGAATAAAATAACCAATAATAACTATTTTTATCATTAGGTCTAACCATTTTTATCTGTCAACTAGTGTCTTACATTTAATTCGATGTGATAATAATGTATATTAGATCTATTGTATTATGATACGTCACATGTTTAATATGACATTTTAACGTTTATATGTGTATATTAATATCTTATATGCCACCAGGTTTTTCTAACCTAACTCATTATTTGTTAATATCAATATAATAAAATACATGGTGAATAATAGTTCAATTCATTTTCTATTTTCTTCTTATTATCATAATTACAGTAATTTTTATATTTTATAAATCAATACACGTTTCTTTATAGTCTTTCGCTTCATTAGTTGATTGATTTTTGAGGGTTTAGGCTAAGAAATTATCTTACAACTCCTAATTTCTATTGCCCTCTTATTCAAGATGGAGTTTATTAATATTAATATTAAGTATCATTTTATTGGCTTGGAACCATATATTTAATTCGTGAAAAGCCTATGTAGGTACTCTTGCCTGGGATTTTCATGTTACAAATACACTAGTGTCATCCGCGAAAAGCAATACCTTTGTTTCGTCACTTAAGTTATGTGGCAAGTCATTGATGAAAATTAAAAATAGCAAAGGTCCTAGTATTGATCCCTGTGGTACTCCACTTCTAACTACTCCTAGATTAGATTTGTTTCCATTTATTACAGCATTTTGAGTTCTATCAGACAGGTATGATTTGAACCAATTCAGTGTTAAATTATCTATTCCATAATGTTCCAATTTTTCAATTAATAGTTCATGATTTATACAGTTGAATGCTTTAGCTAAGTCACAGAAAATTCCCAACGTATATTTCTTTTTATCTAGCGCTTCCAGTATTTCTGTGGTGAGTTTAAATGTAGCATTTTCAGTAGACATGCCACTTCTAAAACCAAATTGTGATGGTGTAAGAATATTATTCAAATTAAGATAGTAAACTATGCGGTTATATACAACTTTTTCGAATACTTTTGAAAATGAAGTTAAGAGCGATATAGGCCTGTAATTTGATGGTAAATTTTTGTCTCCTTTTTTAAACAGGGGCTTGACAATTGCATGTTTCATTCTTTCAGGAAATATTCCAATTTCTAGCGAACAGTTAAATATATGGCTAAGGGGTTTACTAAGTTCGGATCAGCAGCTCTCTAATAGCTTATTACTTATGTCATCCCATCCAGATGAGCTTTAAGGCCTACTTTTAATCAATTTTATTATATTTTCAATTTCTATAGAGAAAGTCAGTGTGATTTCAAATTTATGGTTACAAATTGTAGATTTTGTCAGTAGGTCTATTGGGACCACAATTCTCTGCAATATTTATGAAGTGGTTATTAAATGCATTTGTAATATCTGATAGCTTGTCTAGTTTCTTATTTTTGTATATTAATGACGTACAATCATTTTTTTCTTTTGCTTTCCCTGTTTCATTTTTTATTATATTCCATATAGTCTTAACTTTGTTGTTTGATTTATTAATTATTTGTGAAAAATACCTGCTCTTTGCTTCTTTAATAACCATTTTAAGCACATTGCATTACCTTTTATAATACATTTTCTGAGTTTGATTGTTACTGGTTCTATATTGTAAAAAGAGCTCCCTTTTTTTAGCACATGATATTTTAATGCCAGGAATTAACCATGCTTTATTCCTTAGACTAGATATTTTAGCAGAGTTCTTTTTTGGAAAGTTGGCTTCAAAATGTCGCAACACAATATTTAGAAATTCATTATCAACGGTGTTATAGGTAGATTTAGTTTCCCAATTTTCATTAGCAAGATCTTGATTGAAACTTAAAATCGAAACATCATTCATTACTCTGATAATATTACTACGGGTATGTTTGCTAGTAAGATATGTTTCAGTATTGTTTAACAATACCATCTGAGCATCATGGTCTGATAACTCATTTATTTATTGGGATTACTTCAAACTTCAAGTTTTTTTCCTTACTTAAGAATATATTATCTATTGTTGTTTGAGAGTTGTTTTGAATTCTAGTTGGGAAGTTTACTATGAAGTCTAGATTATAACTACCTACTAAGGACAGAAATCTTGCCTTATTTTCACTATCAGTTGACAAGTCTACATTAAAATCGCCACACAGTATCATATTTACACTATTATTATATAATGAATTCAGAACCTTTTCTAACTGATTGATAAAATAGTTGTAATTACCGGATGGTGCTGTATAGATTGTTATTATTACAAACGTGTCATTGTCAGTTTCCAATCTTGCTGAGCAACATTCGAAATTCTGTTCCTTGCAGAAGGAACTGGTGTCAATATCACTAAAATCTAAGTTTCTTTTGATAAAAATACTCACACCTCCACATTTTTTGGAACGTCTACCAAAATTTGAACATAAAGAAAAATTATCAATTTTTAATTGTTGAAGCTCTTTTTCTGCACAGTGGTGTTCTGTCATACAAATAACTTGAATTTCCTATTGTATCCTGAATTGCTAAATTAAATTCTTAAATTTTATTTTCAAGTCCCCTTATATTTTGATGTATTAATGTAAATGATGTATTAATTCTAGTTTTTGGCTTAAATGAAATATTATTCTTATCTCTTGAGGTACACATAAAAGTTGTTTATTTCTTCGATTTAGATACCCCCTAAAAATGAGACGATCCACATAGGGCCTACTATGACAGGAATAGGCCAGCTAAAATAATTAGATACATTACTCTTTATTTCTTCAGCAACAAGTTTTGTTAGCGTCTTCTTCCCACTGGACCTTGACAAGTGTTGTTCTCTCTTAGTGTAGGAGTCCTATAATAGGTGGCAGTTGATGGTAATAGCAGCTTCCTTTATAAACAAACTGTAGGCTATTTCTCTGCTTGACACAAAAAAATAAAATAAAATAAAACTCTCAAATTATTATTTTTATCACTTCTCATAGTATGAGGCCAACCTGTGATAGACTGCATTATTTGAATAGCTTCACATAGGACAAAAGCTCAGTGCACACATTACATTAGGAAAGATTGTTCCTGTCATGAGTAGACAGATGTTTTTTGAGACTCCCTCTTTGGGAAAACCTCTTGGCACATATATCACATGAGAACGGCTTTTCTCCTGTGTGAGTAAGCAGATGTTTTTTGAGGTCCCCACTTTGTGAAAATTTCTTGGTACATATATCACATGAGAACGGTTTCTCTCGAGTGTGAGTCAGCAGATGTTTTTTGAGGTCCCCACTTCGGGAACATTTCTTGGCACATATATCACATGGGAATGGCTTTTCTCCAGTGTGAGTACGCTGATGCGTTTTGAGATGTGAACTTCGGGAATATTTCTTCGCACATATATCACATGAAAATGGCTTATCTCCAGTGTGAGTAACCAGATGTGATTTGAGGTACCCACTTTGTGAAAATTTCATGGCACATATATCACAAGAGAACGGCTTCTCTCCAGTGTGAGTAAGCAGATGTTTTTTAAGGCTCCCACTACCTGAAAATTTATTGGCACATATATCACATGAAAATGGCTTATCTCCAGTGTGAGTAAGCAGATGTTTTTTGAGATCCCCTTTTTGGTAAAACTTCTTGGCACATATATCACACGAGAATGGCTTATCTCCAGTGTGAGTGAGCAGATGTGTTTTGAGAGACCATTTTCGGGAAAATTTCTTGGCACACATACCACATGAGAAATGATTGTCTCTAGTAGAGGTTAGCTGTTTACTACTTTTGGCAGAGGAAGTGCTTGAACATACAACAATTGAGTGTGATTGCATTTGCTGCTCTTCATTTTTTCCTTGAGAAACTCCAACTTCCTTTTTGTCTGTGTTTTCACATTTTATTTGCTGCGACTGTATTGTGTCAAATGTAATTGCCACAGGCTCACACTTTAGAATGGTGCTGCATGCTGTAGAATCTTCTGTATTTTCACATTTGATTACTTGTGTCAGTATTGTGTCAAATCTAACAGGCACATGTTCAGGTTTTGGTTGTATTTCAGAAATCTCTTCTTTAATTTCAATCTTAATACACTCAGATTTAAGTATGGCCTCCATTCTGTATCATTAATCACACGGTCTTTGTTACTGAAATTAATCTGCTCATTTGCAGTGTTATCTGAGAGGCAGTGACTCCTTCAAATACAAGTGTTTCTGGACAGGCAGGAGTGTGCTCCAAGGAAGTAATAGCTAAGGAAAATGGCTTATCCTACCTTTGCATTAATAAAAAAAAAAAATACCGGTAATAATAATAACAATACTAATAATGAAAATGGCAATAAAAATGATAATAGTAATTTTTACTCCATGTCGCTCCATCCCTGCTGGGACTAGGCCTGCCACCCCAACTGCTGCGTCCAGGATTGGGGGCATGTGGTCAGCATGCCGACACTATGAAGTAGCTCCTCAGTTTGCATAACGAGCCTGAGTGCATCCCGTTCCAGACATCCCGAGACCACGCAGGCGGTCAGTAATAGCATAATAAATAGAATGAGAAAGTGTGATGACTCCACCGCTAATACAATGGTGGGTATAGGGAGAGCGGCGGTCCACCGAAACACTGGCAGCACCTTCGTTTGCGTTTCAACTTCTCAATGCTGCATCATGATAGTTTGGCATATTATGATTAAACTCGCAATCTTTAATTAACCCTTGGTCCTATTTCTGTGAAATTTGTGCAGAAATAATCTGCACAACACAGTCCTTCTGATGGTTAAAACAGAGACTTAAAAATGCGGACATAAATGTTTTTATTTCATTATATAAACATCACCAATTACACAAAATTCATGGAGGGTGAAACGGAATTTGACTATGCGACAATTTTTTTCATTTTTGTGTCCCGTAAAAACTTCAAGCGAGAAAGTTGTAGTGAAATATTTCAACTTTATTTTAAATTCAGTACCACCCTTATATCTTGAATGGTTTACGAGTAATTGAGTGGTAATTATTCCGAGCGCTACAGCTGAATGAATGATGTGGGACGATCGTGAAATGTTGAGGGTGAAGCAAATTTGACTATGCGAAATTTATTCTTTTATTCTTGTGTCCAGAAAGAGATCAAACGTGTAAGGTTTAGTGAAATATTTGGATCTTATTATAAATCGAGTACCACCTATATATCTATAATGGTTAACGAGTAATACTAATTACTCTAAAGCTAAAGCCATCAGAATGGTATTGAGGTATTAGCAGGCATCTTTTCCATAAAATACCAGCAATAACGTAAAATTTTTTACATAATTTATTCGTGGGACTCAATAATAATACTATATTAACTGACTACTTGTACCCATACTGCAAGATTGACCCGCTGGGGAAGCTTTTTTCTAACTTAGTAAATCTGCACTACTTTTATTTATGCATTTATTGGATTATTTATCATATTTTCTGTTCACTTATGTTAGTAATTTTTATGTATAATTATCATAGCAAATGTCTTATTAGTTTAATATCTTGTTCCTTTTTTTAATAATATAATTTAACAACATAAGACATACATCAGTTACAGCGAACGGCGAATGGTCGAGGGTTTGAGCAAATAGCGGGCTGTAGTTAAGGCAAGAGGATTTAATTTTTTAATGAAAAAATCAGGGAAAATGCTTTGAAATATTGTGTGATATATGTAGAATGCATTGCAAAACAATTGTTGCGTATGTGCGGCTTTATCGGATGTTGAGACGCCAATTTTAAAGATCACGCGCCCTATTTTTGTAGTGCTGCTTATGAAATTTTCCGTGCCCTGCAATTCACAAACCATCCCTTAGTTTATATTATCTCTGTTCACATAATTTGTACACAGATCTACACTTTTGACCGTGTTTCACCTACATAGCTTACCCCATACAGCCAGGAGAAAATTAATATTAATATAAATAATATTACTATTAATACAATATTAATACAAATTAATACTCAGTAATATTCTTATACAATGTAATATTAATATTAATTTATAAAATATCCCTTAACTGTTTTCTACCCTAATTATACGTTGTTATTTCTATACAAATGTACATTCTTTAACAAATTCTACCCTATTTTCTAGGCAACAAAATATTAGATCAACATCCCTTAGCTGTTTCATACCTATATTATATAGTTGTTCATTGCTTGTGAACATATTCGATTTTTGGAAAGATGTGGAACGAAATTTCCGGTCAAGCTTCTTGCAATCTGAGAAATTACTGTTACACACGGCCATGTTTATTTATGGAGATGAGATCTTCCAAGACGTGTGAAGCAGCCCGAAAATTGTCAAAAGTATATAACAATTCAAATTAGATAAGGTGAGTCATTTTGAAATAGATTAATGTATTATTTTGTTTAAGAATGTTTGCAATTTTTCCTATACCGCCCGTAGTAATCTTGCTCCCGTGAATCTCAAGCAGAGTAACTGCTACCTAGCGGCGGAACCAGTGAACTACCTCAGTCATCACACTTTCTCCTCTATTCATTATGCCTCTGATGTAGTCAAGGGAAGTGACGAGAGGATTTTTACCAGTTTCGTAATTTCCCTATGAACTTAAAAATATCACAAACAAATGGGTATGAAAATGTACAATTAATTACAAAAACTTAAAATTTAAAAATTAACATTTGGCTACCCGCCGGCGTGGTCTTGTGGTTAACGTCGCTGACTACACATGTCTGCCCTGGTTCGATCCCCGATATATCCTCAGATTTTCTGAGGTAGGGAAGTCTGGGACGGGATGCACTCAGCCTGATGATGAAAACTGAGGAGCTACTTGATAGAGAAGTAGCGGCTCCGGTCATGGAAACCACCATTAATGCTGAACGCATGCCACCATTCCTGCCTATGGTAGATGACGCAGCGGTCGGGTGGTAGGCCTTGTCCCTTCAGGGATGTGGCGCCACGGAATTAACATTTGGCTGGTAAAACATATTTTTTTATTAAGTCAGTGGTTTTGACAATGTAAGTTAATTGTCAAATTGTGATAAGTGGTAAGCCTTAGTTTTTATAACTGAAATATAGGAGGGATTATGCATAAAAACTGTTTTGCTTCAAAATATTGATTTGTCAAAAAAAAATAAGAAAATTTCCCGATATTTCTAGTTTCCTCATTCGGAAAAACAAGAAAGAAACTGAATATGAGTTAAACGAATGAAATATTACATGAACCTGCTGATCTATAAGAGAGAAGAAGAGAACCAGATCAGTAAGTGAATATGCAAAAGTCAAGAGTACCAACCCAAACTGAAATGCACATTTGTGCACGTTACAGATAGCCTATATATAAAACACAACAGTCTCCTCAATACTGTAATAGTATATTGCGATACAAGTGCCGTAAGGCACGTTTACTGGTCGAGGAAACAGATTGAAAATCCGAGGCGCAGCCGAGGGTTTTTAAGTTTTCGAGACCCGTAAATGCCTTTACGGCCCGTGTGTTGCATGCTATTTTTTGCACGATGATTATTTATATCAATTTAATTATATTAATTGTGATATTACCTGAAAATACTAGTTATATACATTCTTGAAGACAGATGTTTGTTTCAGAAAGTGATTCGCATGTGTTTATTGTTATGGGAACCGAATATTTGTCCTGGGGGCCGTGCCCATAAAGGCTTGTATTATGAAGTGCATCGTAATGAATTATGATGTGGCGCAAGCACCGTAAGTAATTTAACTGCATTGCAACGCCCATAGCAACAAGATTGTGTGGGAATGTTAACTTACGAAACACGGCAACAACGTTCGTAAGTACCACTAATTAGGCAAAAAATTTTTTAGCACCAACATGTCAAGTTTAACAAGTTGATATTTACATGTACATTGCAATTTCATGTGTTGAACTTAACATTTTCAGATGTTAATTTGTTTTCCAGAGTGAATTGACTAGTCGGTCGAAATTTCCGTCAAACAAAAAGCAATCAACAGCTTCCTCAACAACATTTCCGGCATCCATTTATATTCTTAGAAGGTAGTATTTTTTGTTGATTCACGATTCGAGATGGAATGGTAAAACGATAAAGCTCTGCAACTTTTAAGTGAGATTAAGGTAAGGCCTTCGCTTTGGCACGTCTCATCAAAGCAGTACAGGGACAAGAACAGGAAGGCTGATAAGTAAGCCTAGTATTACCTCGTCATCAGAATCCATCTTGAAATATTGGCATAACAAATCTCAATATATATATAAGAGGCTTTGTCCTGACTGATTGACTGACAGATAGAGAATCAATGTAGAGCCTAAACTATAATAGGTGGAGACTTGGAATTTTGACAGAACCTTCGTTTCATAATGCCGGTGCTCACTAAGAAAGGATTTTGAAAAATTTTGATTTTAAATGCCAAAAATCAAATGTTTTTGAGAATACTTAATCCCTCTTTACACAGAATTATCAAATTCAAATCACAGTTCACATGAAAAGTGTATTGTTGCCAGTGGAAATAATAAATGAAACGGGACTTTGACACATTAGAGAAGTTTTCAATATAATTCATGTTATAAGTAAATATCAAAGAATGAAATCCACGAAAGTAATGCAGTCACATAACTTTCTCTACCCTGGACAGAGAGAAAACAATACGAGGTATGGAAATGTGTATATTATTAAATCGCAGGTCTTTGGGGAGGGAAGTATGACCCGAAATGGTTGCATTGTAACATGAGAGTGAGAAATAAAATATTCTGCAAACACAATACAATTTTATGTTCCGGAATTTGTTTCTTCTTATTTCAACTCCTGCCAGGCTTGGTGTGTAGAAGCGATGGGATGCAAATTTTTACATCCTCTAGACCCATAAAAAGCTATATAAAGCGTTTTATGAGCGAATAGTTTTAATGTGATAAGTCGTTTTTCTTCATTTCAAATTCTAAATATTTATATAAGGACCTATAATTTGAAAAATCGAAAGTCCTTCATAAGTTAATTTCCAATCACAAAATACAAAACCATTTTAAGCTAGTAACATGATAAGTCTATAACACTGTAGTGGAGACAGTTGTTAATTGGCAAACCGCTTGACATGTAGGTACTTCGTGTAAAATTAATAAACTTCACTTTCGTTTGTGGTAACTTACTGTACGTGTCTCAAATGTTCCACCCTAACAACATGGAGTCTAATATATTAGTAGCTATATTTTCATGTACTCTTAGAAACATACAAGTTAAACTGACAATATTTAAAAACTAGCAAGTAGCCTAATTGTCGCCTTAGTCTATATAAATATCTATTAAGACTTTAAAAGCAATAAGTTTTAAAATGCTATTAAAATTTGTTATGACCCTAAAACTAAATTATTTACATGTTTTTCAGATGTTCATATCTTACTATGTCCATTAATCAAATTCTTCTCTCAAGTGGTCTAAATACTTGAGTAATTTATCCATAAACATCACTGCACACTGTTCACTGAAAAAGTTTTAATGCATTAACCGGTCTATGTAAATCATTCCTGTTTCTAGTAATATGTTCATGAACACTGCTATTAGTTTGGAATCTCTCAATATAATCTACCATATAACAAATAACAGAGTATATATACTCCCCTGTGAGAGTGAGGACTTTTAATTTTTCAAAGAGCGGTTTGCATGATTCTCTCCTTTTCTTTCCACACATTATTCTAATTGCTTGCTTTTGTAGCTTAAATATTTTATCCCTATGGGTCGAGTTACCCCAGAATATGATTCCATACTTCATTATCGAGTGCAAATTTGCAAAATACACCATGCGTAAGGCATCCTGTTTTAATACCTGATTCAGGACTCTTAAGGTAAAGCATGCTGAACTTAGTTTTGGAATTATCAGTTCAATATGTGACTTCCAGTCAAGATGTTGATCAATTTGTAATCCTAAAAATTTGATATTACTAATTTCTTCTATGCTTTGTGTTTGGTAATTAATTACAAGGTTTTGGGTACATCTTTGTTTTGTTCTGAATTGAATAAAGTGGGTTTTTTCGATATTAAGCGTCATTTTATTGGCTTGGAACCATATATTTAATTCGTGAAAAGCCTTTGTAGCTACTCTTGCCAGTTGTTCCTGGGATTTTCCTGTTACAAAAACACTAGTGTCATCCGCGAAAAGCAATACCTTTGTTTCGTCACTTAAGTTATGTGGCAAGTCATTGATGAAAATTAAAAATAGCAAAGGTCCTAGTATTGATCCCTGTGGTACTCCACTTCTAACTACTCCTAGATTAGATTTGTTTCCATTTATTACGACATTTTGAGTTCTATAAGACAGGTATGATTTGAACCAATTCAGTGTTAAATTATCTATTCCATAATGTTCCAATTTTTCAATTAAAAGTTCATTATTTATACAGTCGAATGCTTTAGCTAAGTCACAGAAAATTCCCAACGTATATTTCTTTTTATCTAGCGCTTCCAGTATTTCTGTGGTGAGTTTAAATGTAGCATTTTCAGTAGACATGCCACTTCTAAAACCAAATTGTGATGGTGTAAGAATATTATTCAAATTAAGATAGTAAACTATGCGGTTATATACAACTTTTTCGAATACTTTTGAAAATGAAGTTAAGAGCGAAATAGGCCTGTAATTTGATGGTAAATTTTTTTCTCCTTTTTTAAACACGGGCTTGACAATTGCAAGTTTCATTTTTTCAGGAAATATTCCAGTTTCTAGTGAACAGTTAAATATATGGCTAAGGGGTTTACTAAGTTCCGAACAGCAACTTTTTAATAGCTTATTACTTATGTCATCCCATCCAGATGAGCTTTTACTTTTAAGCAATTTTATTATATTTTCAATTTCTATAGAGGAAGTCAGTGTGATTTCAAATTTATGGTTACAAATTGTAGATTTTGTCAGAAGGTCTATTGCCTTGACACTGGTATTGTTGGTGGGAACACAATTCTCTGCAATATTTATGAAGTGGTTATTAAATGCATTTGTAATATCTGATAGATTGTCTAGTTTCTTATTTTTGTATATTAATGACGTACAATCACTTTTTTCCTTTGCTTTCCCTGTTTCATTTTTTACTATATTCCATATAGTCTTAACTTTGTTATTTGATTTATTAATTATTTGTGAAAAATACCTGCTCTTTGCTTCTTTAATAACCTTTTTAAGCACATTGCAATATCTTTTATAATACACTTTCTGAGTTTGATTGTTACTGGTTCTGTATTGTAAATAGAGCTCTCTTTTTTTAGCACATGATATTTTAATACCAGGGGTTAGCCATGCTTTATTATTTAAATTAGGTATTTTAGTAGTTGTGTTTTTTGGAAAGTTGGCCTCAAAGTGTCGCAACAGAATATTTAGAAATTCATTTCATTTACTATCAACGGTGTTATAGGTAGATATAGTTTCCCAATTTTCATTTGCAAGATCTTGTTTGAAACTTAAAATCGAAACATCATTCATTACTCTGATAATATTACTATGGGTATGTTTGCTAGTCGGATATGCTTCAGTATTGTTTAACAATACCATCTGAGCATCATGGTCTGATAACCCATTTATTATTGGCATTACTTCAAACTTCAAGTTTTTTTCTTTATTTAAGAATATATTATCTATTGTTGTTTGAGAGTTGTTTTGAATTCTAGTTGGGAAGTTCACTATGAAGTCTAGATTATAACTACCTACTAAGGACAGAAGTCTTGCCTTATTTTCACTATCAGTTGACATGTCTACATTAAAATCACCTCACAGTATCATATTTACACTATTATTATATAATGAATTAAGAACCTTTTCTAACTGATTGATAAAATAGTTGTAATTACCTGATGGTGCTCTGTAGATTGTTATTATTACAAACGTGTCATTGTCAGTTTCCACTCTTGCTGAGGAACATTCGAAATCCTGTTCCTTGCAAAAGGAACTGGTGTCTATATAATTAAAATCTAAGTTTCTTTTGATAAAAATACTCACTTCCCCATTTCATTTTACGAAACGCGAAAAAGCTATATAAGCGTAAAATATCAACATTAGGACTAGTTTACACGATGACACTAGGTTTCGTTATCACTTTGATGAAAGTGATTTCGTGAATCTAATTACGCACATTTTCTTTCCAATGCAACCGCACATTTTATGTTATTTCTGAAGTTCAAGTTGTTAAAATCCCATACAAACGTTTGAAACACGTATTAAAACAGGCATTTCACAGTTTCCACATTTCCCCATTTCATTTTACGAAATGCGAACAAGCTAAATAAGCGTATATTGTCAAAATTACTATTATAGTTTCGTGAAAAGTTGGAATCAGCCGAAACTGCGTAGTGTCGTAAACTCATTTTCGCCAGTACATCTAGGGCTTGCGCATTCGAGTAAAAAACAGTTGCGAAACTCAGTTACGAAACCTAATTTCGTCGTGTAAACTAGCCTCAACAGTCAGATTTAGTTGAATTTTTTTTATGTTTTGCAAGTGCACTCTATAGTCTAAAATAAGCATAGAATGGTTGTTCTAGAACTCACTTTTTGGTAGGAAAGAATTTTTTACACTTAGGTGATAATTTTGTTTTACAGTTACTTCCCTTGACATAGGTACGCTTTATTCAATTTCTGTAGCTTAGATTTTTGTGAAACTTTGGGAACGTACTAACAATAGGTACTACTATTTACCCTAGCACAATCAGTCTAATATGTACAATATTACTGCATAAAAACTGCACAAAAACTCCACGAGTAAAGAAAAATACTTTTTAAAAATAAAAATAGTTGAAAATTCTGTATAGTCAAGACTTTTCCCATAATTCTGCTAAGGGAGTTTTGTCATCTATCTATAATAAATTCCTGAACGTTTCATTATTTTAGCATGAATAGCTTTTCAGAAAATGGTACCTGAAGTACAAAAAAATGTAATTTTACAGGAGAGCGAAAAGAAAATGACGTGCCTTATGGTATTTTACACATTTTAGAAAGCCCCAGGTCGCTCTGCTTGGCTTAATAATAACTCAACATATAATACCTATATATCAAAACGTTCACAAAACTATGCTCTATTACATGAGCCTAAGAAAAAAAATATTTTTTTTACACTGATAGGCCTAACTATCATCTCCCCTTAATGTAACCACAGATAATGCTATCAGAGCTTTAGAAAATAAGTAGGCCTATCTACTATCACTAACCGCGGGTTCGATTCCCGATGAGGTCGTTGGAGTTTTTCAATTGGCCTAATCCTTCTGGTGGCACTATGGCCCTGGGGTCGACTCAGCCTCTAACAGAAATGAGTACCAGGAGCAATCCTGGGGGTAAAGGCGGCCGGTGCGTAAGGCTGACAACCTTACCACCTTCATGTGCCGAATGTCCAAAATCTGGGAGCCTCAACCTCCTGGAACCCTCTGGGCCTCCATGGTCTGTATAGGGATTTAAAAAAAAAAACTATTACTAACAGCCTGTGATCTAACTAAGGCCTTTGACACCATATATCATAAACTGATAATTAAAAAGTTACAATACTATGGGGTTAATAACGTTGAGTTGAACTTAATTAAGTCGTTTCTATATGACAGGAAACAGTTTGTTAGTATAAACGACCAAAGTTCCGATATTCGATCCATAAACTGTGGAGTTCCACAGGGATCTATACTGGCACCATTACATTTTCTCATTGCAGTAAATTATCTGTCTTATAATATACCAGTGGATATCGTGTTATATGCAGATGATGACACTCTAATATCTTCTGATAAAAGCCCAGATCAGATGAAACATATGGAAATGGATGGCCTCAAAGCTGCAAAGGACTGGTTTGGTAGAAATGGGTTTGCTCTAAATGATTCAGAAATATTCTTTTGGCCTTACAAGCACGATACCTATTACTACGATAATATAAAATTACTTGGTTTCCACCTGGACTCTAAGCTTACTTGGAAGCCCCATGTTGAAAACATTTGTAAGAAAATGGCTAGAGGTATCTTTGTTCTAAGAAGAATTGTTTATGGAATATATCTCTGGGGTCATTCTACGGAAAAAAATTAGATTTTATTTCCCCAAAAAAAGGCCCTGAGGATAATGATAAACAAATGAATATTATGACAGTTTTTAACTTATATGTATTTTATTGTATCTTATATTATGTCAAGAAGAATCTGGAGAATTTTACTTATATAGAAGTGCATAATTATAATACAAGACACAGGGCAGATTTAAATTTACCCAAATGTCGTTTAAATAGCTCTTATAACACTTGTTTTTATAATGGAATTAATTTATTCAACAAACTGCATTTAAGCGTCCGTTGTTTACTCATAAATAGTTTTACAAATTATGTATATGCATGGCTGATAAGGAGACGAATTCCTTACTGCTGACTTTGTCTTATAAGAACTGTTATTATGTATATTGACGATGCATCACCTGTATGGACACTGGCTAATAAACATTATTATTATTATTATTATTAAGACCCAAATGGATTAATACTGACACATTGAAAAAATGTTATTTATTCTGATCAAAGATTCAGTTTATGTTATGACATTTTCATTTTTGCGGCTTTATTTCCAAGTACTGTACGCCATTCAAAATTTCGTTCTTAAGGGTTTCGTTTCTAACTCAACTGTATTGTGTTGTACTGGAGGTAGCAATTCTGTTCCCAGCTCACAGGATGACCACTTCAAGGGGGTGGCATTACCTAACTTTCTCTTTTACGCAGAAGAACATACTTCACCCCACAGTTAAGCTGCAGCTTTTGATTTATGAAGATAACAGTGTTAACATGCAGTGATGGCTAGTGTAAAATGAAAAGACTTGAATAGACAGACGTTAGATGTTTCACCGAAGATTAGTATAGACTTCCAAAAATACTCGTAACTCGTAATTGAGTATGGAGTATTGGTTAATGGACTCCTAAAGGAGAGTAAAAACAATTAGAAACTTTGTTACTGGTTGAAAAATAGTTGCTTGCAGTCTATTACTACATTATGAGTGGTTCAATGATTCACAGTTTACGAATAAATATTTTTAATTCTATTTTGTAGTGTATTATCATATGTATGAATAAATAACCTTCAATTAATTCTTTCGGCTACTGTTATCAATCGGTTAATATTATCAGATTAGCTGTGTCCTGAAGTGATCACGATAAGCGGCGTTCACTGTACATATAAAGTATAAACTTTTCAATATTTCGGTATTATTCAAGATTCCAGCTGTGAATGTTTAAGATACATGATATTGCCATTTGTGTTTATTGCAGCTGTGAAAGCTTACATTCACAGTGTGTCCAACCGAAAAGTTTTAAAATAAAGGACAGACACACCAAGTGAGAAAAGGGGGGTGTGTGGGGAGGGGCAAAGCTAAATACAACACATTATACTAATATACCGCTAATAACAATATGGTACAGTTTGGAGTTTGTTTTTATCACTGCTTTCATCTGTAGCAACTGAAAACGGACCTTGAATAAGAGTCTGAACAATCTGAAAACCTTTTGAGTTCTTTGGAGGAAAAGTTCAGCTCAAATTTAGGTTTTTTAACATATTATCTATTATATTCTTTTTTTCAAAATGGCCTCCTCTTCACCCCTCATAGTTTTAATTCTTTACTTTTTATTTTTATAAGTTAATTTTCTATATGTATAATTGATTGTACACATTATACAATTACATAAGAATACAAAACTCTGCATGTTTTCAGCTTAAATCTATGTTTAGATATATTAAAAAAAGAAAAAGCTTGTTTTTTTAATGGCCTTTTGATAGGCTATACGTATATAAATTGAATACATTATGTAAAAAAAAGATTAAGGTACAAAAAACCATGTCTACAAGTAAGAAAAGAGAGAACAATGTACATTACAAGTTGGATACATTAGAAGAACTTGAATAGATCTACTGTTCCCAACTCGCTGAAAAAAAGGGCAGCACTAAAAAAAAAAAAAAAAAAAAAAAAAAAAAAAAAAAAAAAAGACAATTAAATGACTTTTTTAATAGTCATCATTTTAAAGGAAGTCCTTAAAAAAAAGACTGTTGGACACACTGCATACACTTAAATACTTCTAA
The DNA here is from genome assembly GCA_964059195.1 of Ectobius pallidus. NCBI lineage: Eukaryota > Metazoa > Arthropoda > Insecta > Blattodea > Ectobiidae > Ectobius > Ectobius pallidus. Next base: position 2,663,721 of record CAXKWD010000002.1, read on the forward strand.
AATAGTTGGCTTGTTATAATAGAACTTGGTTATAGGGACATCCAAGGGACCAGGAAAATCTGTACCGGTAATTATCTTGGTGTGAGAAAAAGTATTTATTCAAAAGAACCACCATAAACTCGTAATGGATATATGTAAATATTCATGAACCACAGATTATTGTCTCTGTTGGACATTACATGAGAATATTATAGGAGAAAAATTCCTCCGACACTGGGAGGTAGTTAGAAGAGTATTGGCGTGAATAGCCAAAGGTCCTGGATTCAAGTCCCAGTGTCGGAGGAATTTTTCTCTTACAATATTCTCATAAACTCCTAAACTTCAACACTTCGGTGGGCATCCAGGGAACAACAAGTTCATCCATCCGAATACTTGTCCTGTTAAAGTCGCCCCAAACTGGGGGCCCTTGGTCCATAAAGGTTTGTATTATGATGATTTTACTTACGGCACAGTGTGCTTTTTGTAATTTTTACCGCACGGAAATTTGTATTGTTTCCATAGCAACAAGATTGCGGGAATGTCAATTTACGATACACAGCAACAATATTCGTAAGTACCACTAATTAGTTACGTCGTGCAAAAGCAATACTGAGAGATAAAATAGAAAATACACTAACTATTGTCCATAAACACAAAAGACAGAAAATTAAACACTCTAGAATCACCAGAAGTATATAAAAACAAACATAATATCATTAATGAAGACACGATTGAACACAACCCTCTTTTTGAACTTACCTTAATAAACTAAGCTACCTTCATTGAATACATTACTCATCAGTAGCAGCAATAGCACTCAACATGAACACATCTATATGAAAGTCTCTATCGAATTACAAGGTTAGTTCCTACAGATTATAACACTTATTTCACTTTAATATTCACAATATATATTACAAAGTGGTTTATTAATTTCTTTTTCTTATTTATTTGTTATTTTAAAGATTCATGGACTGAAGATGGTACATCTGGTACCGAAATGTACATATCCAGATATCAACTTGACAAACTAAGCGGCCTGTAACACTGAGCTTCGATCGATCAAGACCAGCCGACTGCCATCTTGCGGTCTCGACTAAATTTCTGTTCCTTGTCACACTGCATCGAGCGTCATCGATCAACGAAAATATTATAGGTTATGTACCTATATGATTTCATTAGGTCTACTCATCACTGTACCTAGAGGTAAAGTATATTACCTTATTAGGAATACGAATGCCTATTTCCTGCACATTATCATACTACATGTGTTGGGATGTAAGGTTTAATATTATGCCTACTACATCAGGCTACATCTGTTTACTTCAAGCTTCCATCAGTCGGCCGAGCGAAGAGGTTTGTTGTTTGTTGTAGTTCGATAGCCCACCGCTAGGTGCTTACAACTCGATCTGTTTTTGTGTTTTTAAAATTAAATTACATAAGAAGATATCGTTTTAAATGCCTTAAATGATTCGTGCAATTATATTTCATTCAAATATAAGTTTAAAACGACATTATTGTGTAAGTTAAATCTTCCAGCATCAATTCTGAAATTCAAGTGGTACGAAGTTTGCCATCGACTGGCGATTGAAAAACGGACAGGTTTGATTTCACAGACCAGATGATCTCTCACCCTCGTTGTTGATCGCTGGCGATCGATGCTATGTGACTGGTACCACTGCTGTCTATAGGTTCGTTATACCAGACAGTCGGACGCTGTCCCTCGATCGATCCAGTGTGACAGCCCCTTAAGAAGCGAATGACTGAAGCTACGCATCTAAACTCATTTGTAGTTTCTATGAGAATTATTGGTAATAAATGACATTATCCTTCAAAAGAAATGCTAATACGCTAAAAATACAACTTGCTCATTTTATCCAATTTTATTGAGATATACACGTTCCAATTACACAATATCGCTAATGCAAGTTAGGTTAGAATTATCTAAATAAGTGTGATTGACATATATTCTCCTATGTAGGATATGAATAATATATGGCACATGTAGCCTATAATTTGTTATTATTAATAGCTACTATCAGCTTTGTTCGAACTTAAACTAGGTTGTTGAAGAGTGAATCTCTTAACATTGTTTTATATAATTGTACCATACACACGTGTTAATTTTAAAATATAATCGTAAGACTTTGCAACCTTATACATTTGTAGACACTTGTAAACAAGGTTGGTACATATTGCACTTAACAAATTGCAAAGTTTGCAAATATATATAATATTAACTGGTACTTTATTGTGATTATTAATGAAAACTTAATTTTGTTGTAATGATCTTGACTATCAGTAATTGAATAAATTAATCAATAATAACTGTTTTTATCATTAGGTCTAACCATTTTAATCTGTCAACTAGTGTCTTACATTTAATTCGATGTGATAATAATGAATATTGGATCTATTGTATTATGATACTTCACATGTTTAATATGACATTTTAAGGTTTATATGTGTATATTAATAGCTTATATGCCACCAGGATTTTCTTACCTAACTGATTATTTGTTAATGTCAATATAATAAAATACATGGTGAATAATAATTCAATTCATTTTCTATTTTCTTATTATTATCATAATAATTACAGTAATTTTTATATTTTATAAATCAATACACTTTTTTATAGTCTTTCGCTTCATTAGTTAATTGATTTTTCAGGGTTTAGGCTAAGAAATTATTCTTACAACTCCTAATTTCTACTGCCCTCTTATTCAAAATGAAGTTTATTAATATTAATATTAAACATCATTTTATTGGCTTGGAACCATATATTTAATTCGTGAAAAGCCTTTGTAGGTACTCTTGCCTGGGATTTTCATGTTACAAATACACTAGTGTCATCTGCGAAAAGCAATACCTTTGTTTCGTCACTTAAGTTATGTCGCAAGTCATTGATGAAAATTAAAAATTGCAAAGGTCCTAGTATTGATCCCTGTGGTACTCCACTTCTAACTACTCCTTGATTAGATTTGTTTCCATTTATTACAACGTTTTGAGTTCTATCAGACAGGTATGATTTGAACCAATTCATTGTTAAATGATCTATTCCATAATGTTCCAATTTTTCAATTAATAGTTCATGATTTATACAGTCGAATGCTTTAGCTAAGTCACAGAAAATTCCAAACGTATATTTCTTTTTATCTAGAGCTTCCAGTATTTCTGTGGTGAGTTTAAATGTAGCATTTTCAGTAGACATGCCACTTCTAAAACCAAATTGTGATGGTGTAAGAATATTATTCAAATTAAGATAGTAAACTTTGCGGTTATATACAACGTTTTCGAATACTTTTGAAAAAGAAGTTAAGAGCAATATGGGCCTGTAATTTGATGGTAAATTTTTGTCTCCTATTTTAAACAGGGGCTTGACAATTGCATGTTTCATTCTTTCAGGAAATATTCCAATTTCTAGTGAACAAATAAATATAGGGCTAAGGGGTTTACTAAGTTCGGAACAACAGCTCTCTAATAGCTTATTACTTATGTCATCCCATCCAGATGAGCTTTTACTTTTAAGCAACATTATTATATTTTCAATTTCTATAGAGGAAGTCAGTGTGATTTCAAATTTATGGTTACAAATTGTAGATTTTGTCAGTAACATTGGTATTGTAAGCAGGACCACAATTCTCTGCAATATTTATGAAGTGGTTATTAAATGCATTTGTAATATCTGATAGATTGTCTAGTTTCTTATTTTTGTATATTAATGACGTACAATCACTATATTCCATATAGTCTTAACTTTGTTGTTTGATTTATTAATTATTTGTAAAAAATGCCTGCTCTTTGCTTCTTTAATAACCATTTTAAGCACATTGCAATACCTTTTATAATACACTTTTTGAGTTTGATTGTTACTGGTTCTATATTGAAAATAGAGCTCCCTTTTTTTAGCACATGATATTTTAATACCAGGAATTAACCATGCTTTATTCCTTAGACTAGATATTTTAGCAGTGTTCTTTTTTTGGAAAGTTGGCCTCAAAATGTCGCAACACAATATTTAGAAATTCATTTAATTTACTATCAACGGTGTTATAGGTAGATATAGTTTCCCAATTTTCATTTGCAAGATCTTGTTTGAAACATAAAATCGAAACATCATTCATTACTCTGATAATATTACTACGGATATGTTTGCTAGTCGGAAATGCTTCAGTATTGTTTAACATTACCATCTGAGCATCACGGTCTGATAACCCATTTATTATTGGGATTACTTCAAACTTCAAGTTTTTTTCTTTACTCTATTGCTGTCTGAGAGTTGTTTTGAATTCTAGTTGGGAAGTTCACTATGAAGTCTAGATTATACCTACCTACTAAGGACAGAAATCTTGCCTTATTTTCACTATCAGTTGACATGTCAACATTAAAATCGCCACACAGTATCATATTTACACAATTACTATATAATGAATTAGGAACCTTTTCTAACTGATTGATAAAATAGTTGTAATTACCGGATGGTGCTCTGTAGATTGTTATTATTACAAACGTGTCATTGTCAGTTTCCAATCTTGCTGAGCAACATTCGAAATTCTGTTCCTTGCAGAAGGAACTGGTGTCAATATCACTAAAATCTAAGTTTCTGTTGATAAAAATACTCACACCTCCACATTTTTTGGAACGTCTACCAAAATTTGAACATAAAGAAAAATTATCAATTTTTAATTGTTGAAGCTCTTTTTCTGCACAGTGGTGTTCTGTCATACAAATAACTTTAATTTCCTGTAGATTAGAATTAATTGTATCCTGAATTGCTAAATTGAAATATTAAATTTTATTTTCAAGTCCCCTTACATTTTGATGTATTAATGTAAATGATGTATTAATTCTAGTTTTTGGCTTAAATGAAATATCATTCTTATCTTGAGGTACACATAAAAGTTGTTTATTTCTTCGATTTAGATACCCCCTAAAAATGAGACGATCCACCTACTATGACAGGAATAGGCCAGCTACAATAATTAGATATATTACTCTTTATTTCTTCAGCAACAAGTTTTGTTAGCGTCTTCATCCCTCTGGACCTTGACAAGTGTTGTTCTCTCTTAGTGTAGGAGTCCTATAATAGGTGGCAGTTGATGGTAATAGCAGCTTCCTTTATAAACAAACTGCAGGCTATTTCTCTGCTTGACACTAAAAAAATAAAATAAAATAAAACTCTCAAATTATTATTTTTATCACTTCTCATAGTATGAGGCCAACTTGTGATAGACTGCATTATTTGAATAGCCTCACACAGGACAAAGACTCGGTGAACACATTACATTAGGAAAGATTGTTCCTCTCATGAGTAAGCAGATGTCTTTTGAGAGTCACTCTTTGTGAAAACCTCTTGGCACATATATCACATGAGAACGGCTTTTCTCCTGTGTGAGTAAGCAGATGTTTTTTGAGGTCCCCACTTCGTGAAAATTTCTTGGTACATATATCACATGAGAACGGCTTTTCTCCTGTGTGAGTAAGCAGATGTTTTTTAAGGCTCCCACTTTCTGAAAATTTATTGGCACATATGTCACATGAGAACGGCTTCTCTCCAGTGTGAGTACGCAGATGTTTTAAGAGGTCCCCACTTCGGGAACATTTCTTGGCACATATACCACATGAGAACGGTTTCTCTCCAGTATGAGTAAACAGATGTATTTTGAGGATTTCTTTACTGGAAAATTTCTTGGCACAAAAATCACATGAGAATGGTTTATCTCCAACGTGAATAACCAAATGTGATTTGAGGTTCCCTTTTTGTGAAAATTTCATGGCACATATATCACAAGAGAACGGCTTATCTCCAGTGTGAGTAACCAGATGTATTTTGATGACTTTTTTACTGGAAAATTTCTTGGCACATATATCACATGAGAACGGCTTTTCTCCTGTGTGAGTAAGCAGATGTTTTTTGAGGTCCCCACTTTGTGAAAATTTCTTCCCACATATATCACATGAGAATGGCTTATCTCCAGTGTGAGTAAGCAGATGTCTTTTAAGGGTCACACTTTGTGAAAATTTCTTGGCACATATATCACATGAGAATGGCTTATCTCCAGTGTGAGTAATCAGATGTGTTTTGAGATGCCCAATTCGGGAAAATTTTTTGGCACATATATCACATGAGAACGGCTTCTCTCCAGTGTGAGAAAGAAGATGTCTTTTGAGGTCACCACTTCGGGAACATTTCTTGGCACATATACCACATGAGAAATGTTTGGCTCTAGTAGAGGTGATCTGTTCACTACTCTTGGCAGAGGAAGTGCTTGTACATACAGCAGTTGGGTGCGATTGAATTTGCTGATCTACATTATTTCCCTGATTAACTCCAACTTCCTTGTTGTCTGTGTTTTCACATTTTATTTGCTGGGTCTGGATTGTGTCAAATGTAATCTCCACAGGCTCACACTTGCGAATGCATGCTGTAGAATCATCCGTATTTTCACTTTTGATTACTTGTGTCTGTATTGTATCAAATGCTACAGGCACATGTTCAGTTTTTGGTTGTATTTCAGAAATCTCTTCTTTAATTTCTATCTTAATACACTCAGATTTAAGTAGAGGCTCCATTCTCTATCATTCATCACACGGTCTTTGTTACTGAAATTAAACTGCTGATATGCAGTGTTATCTGAGAGGCAGTGACTCCTTCAAATACAAGTGTTTCTGGACTGGCAGGAGTGTGCTCCAATGAAGTAACAGCTAAGGAAAATGGCGGATAGTACGTTTGTATAGATTAAAAAAATATATATAAATACCGGTAATGATAATGATAATAAAAAAGACAATAAAGTGATAATGATAATGAAATACTCCATGGCGCTACATCCCTGCTCGGACTAGGCCTGCCACCCAACTGCTGCGTCCAGGATTGGGGGCATGTGGTCAGCATGCCGACACTATGAAGTAGCTCCTCAGTTTGCATAACGAGCCTGAGTGCATCCCGTTCCAGACATCCCGAGACCACGCAGGCGCTCAGTAATAGTAATAATAATAATAATGAAAACAATAACATTAGTAATAATGATATCACAAGGAATGACACCAGAATCTGATTATGACGCACCTTTACAATTAGCATCCAGCTGATAAATATTATGACAGAGAAATCTACATGGATGGAAGCAAAATGCAAGGAAAAATTGTAGCAGCAGCATTAATATTTACGCAAGGAGAGGTTATACGTAGAATCAAAGCTAAATGTAGAAGAAGTTGCAATCCTTAGAGGATTGGCAACAATAATTGAGGACAGTATCAGAAACAATTCATAACACTATCTACAATAACAACAATTTGTTGGAAGAAATGACATACGACAAATGAATGTAGCTTCTATATTTCTGGAAAAAAAAACTAAATCATGATCCATTCGTTTAGAAATTTATTTCTATATCTCTCTTATGAAAAATAATGTTATGTTATTACGAGGCATATATAATATACATAAGACTGTCAATGCTAAACTAGGCTATGTCAAGTGTAGGAATAATTAAAAAGAAGCTATATCTGTAGCCAAAAAGGCACATAACTGTAATAGTATTGAAACAGCTACTAATAGGTGCAAAACTGCATGGGATTTAATAAATAATATTGCCAAGGACTCAAGAAGGGAGAAAATTAACATCTCTCCATAAACGTTTAATGATTTTTTTCATTTCTTCTGTCGAAGAGATCGGCAATTCTATTGCAAAGCCTAATATTAATGCACTAGATCTTTCAGCTCAATTTTTTGTAAGTCATACACCTCATACAGCTTTACTTTTGCGAAGGTATCAATTGAGTTAGTCTTAAGTATTGTTAGAAACTTTAAATCATCAGACAGTCAAGACGTATATGATATATCATGTAATCTACTGAAAAGAGTGGTAGACTGTATTGCTTATCCTCTAACTTACTCTATAAATATATGCATTTCAGAGGGTTATTTTCCAGACGAACTTAAAGTATCCAAAGTAATTCCGATTTATAAAAGAGGGGAAAAGGACATTCCATCAAGTTATAGACCAATCTCGATAGTTCCAGCCGTTTCGAAAATTATTGAAACTAAAATTTTTAGACAGTTATCTGCTTATTTTACAAACTATGGTATACTTAACGAATCACAGTATGGTTATAGGAAAAAACTGTCTACCATTGATGCCATAGACTCACTGGTTAAATATGTTCTCAAAGTTTTTGAGGAAAAGACCCTTGCTCAGGCCACGTTCTGTGACCTGAGCAAGGCCTTCGATTGTGTGAATCATGAAACCCTCCTGAATAAACTAAAAATTTATGGGGTTAGAGACAATAGTTTAAAATTAATAAAATCCTATCTAGAGAACAGGAGTAAAATTGTGTGTGTTAATGGGGAGCATTCCGGTCCAAAATTGATTAACATAGGTGTCCCGCAAGGATCTGTTTTGGGGCCTTTTTTTATTTCTTATAATGATAAATGACCTACCATCCTTCTTAGGCACTCAGACGGTGCTATATGCTGATGACACAATTTTCCTACATTCTAGTAAAGATATTGGTACTTTAAAATTACTTGTAAACGAAACTATCACACAAGCATCATTATGGTTTAGAAGCAATGGATTTCTCCTTAATGAAACTAAAACACAGCAGTTAATCTTTAGTTTAAAAGACAAAGTACCCCAAGATGAACCCCAAGATGAACCACGTGGATAGCAAATTGTCATGGGATCAACACATAAAATATATCCAGTGGCAGGTTGTCTAGGGTTATTTGCTTGCTCAGGTGTCTCAGGAAGTATGTACCGGAAAATTATGTTAGAGTATCCTATTTTTCTTTTTTTTCAAAGCATTTTAGTGTATGGTATCATCTTGTGGGGTAACTCTAGCCATGTGGGTGAAATTTTGCGGCTACAAAAGAGGGTTATTAGGGTTATTACTGGGTCTTCGTATATAGCTCAATGCAAACCACTGTTCTATCAAAGTAAAATCATGCAGTAATAAATTTATATATTTACTATGTATTAATTTACACTAGGAATAATCTGCCTAAATTACAGTTCAGAGACAGCATAAATTCTTACAATACAAGAAACCATAGGCAAATACACAAATTATCAAAGACACTCAATAGTTGTGAGATTTTAGGACAAACTATATAATAAGCTTCCTCCATTGTTGCGAAATCAAAATTCATCCTTATCCACTTTTAAGCACACACTGTATGAATGGTTAGTTAAGCACCCATTTTATGAACTGAAGGAATTTTATGATTGTATAAGTAATAGTAATGACTAATGAGTGATTATAGGTCTATAACAAATAACGCAATTTGTGCAAGCTTCAATCCAGCTTACTCTATAGTGTATTCTATGGCTTCATTGGTTTTACGTAGGTGATACCTATATTTTACTGCTTCATGGTTTTATTGTTAATTCAAATTTGACTATGCCTATTGTTATAATGGCTAAATTGCAATAAAATTGTTTATTTTTATTAAAATATGAGAACTCTGATATTGGATCCAAGCTTTATTTTAAGTAAAAACTCTTACTAATCTGTAAATTTTATGACTATGATTTTGGACCAATGTTTTTATATTTTAATATAAGGTAAACATTATACTTGTATATATTTTGTCTGATATTTATATATGATCATGAATCCATGTTTTATAATTTACTTTAAGATAGTTGAATATCAAATTTGTGTATATTTGTCCATGATGTTGTCTATTACCATGCTGTTTAACGACAATAAAATTATATTATTATTATTATTATTATAGTTATAGAACTAACCTGGAAAAATCCGTATCTTTGATGGAATTGCAGACTTTGAATTAAAGGGCGAGAAATGTAGTTGACTGGGTAATACTATTATCATTATACAGGGTGTTAACGAATAACACCGAAATATTTTCCCTGTGTATAAAGGAGACATAGACAAGCAACTTTTGTTAGGAGATTTTTGCTCTATGGATTCAATTATTCCTGTTACAGCATAAAATCTCCCAGGGATTGGCCGCTACTGACTTCTAACATTAGAAAAAAATGCAAAACAAACGAACTTCGCTGTTGACACTGTAGTCAGTAGTTATGAATAAAAAAAGAATAATGCAGTTACGGCCAGTCATGTGATTAATCTGTAAATTTTGCAAATTATGGAAACTCTAAATTATGATATAGGTGTTGACGATTGATTAAGAGTCAGATTTTAATCGATCAGTAGGAAGGCATGAAGTCAACTTAATGAACATTTTAATCCTACTTCGCGTAATTATTTAGTTATGAGCACCAAATTATAATGACTTTAATGCCCTGCAGCATACACATATTACGTCTCCTAATAAAAGTTGCTTGTCTAAGTCCCCTCTATATACGGGTAAAATATTTCGGTGTTATTTATTAACACCCTGTATTACGATTGTGCATTGTGAAAACCCATCTGGTTTATGGACAAACTTTTTACTGTCGAAATAGTTATATATGTTATTTTGATTAATAGATACACGATAATAGTAGTAGTAGGAATAATAGTATTGGTAGTGGTTAAAATGAAGGAAATGCACGGAAAGTGAAGGACAGTGACATCTGGTGATATCCTCAATAATCTCTGTAACGGGCTAGAACGTGAATGTTTACCACCACGGGCTTCGGTCCATAAAATTAAACTATACATAGACTGACAGATTTCTGGTAAGAAATTTTTCCGTTTCAAAATAACGTAAAACTTCTTATTCGTTTAAAAATGTCATACATTAAAATCACACTGATCTTACAAATCTTACAATGAACTCTCCAAATGGAATTCACCAGTGGCGGACGTAGGGGGGTGGATACAGGGGTTACATCCCCCCCCCCGAAATTTTAAAAAAGGCTATATATGTACTCTAAGTAACTAGTTTCATTAACTAATTGTATATGTAAGTTGATTAATTTTTTTTGTATTCGTTCTACCTATTCAAATCCCCCTCCCCGAAAAAAATTTCGGCATCTGCCACTGGAATTCACTGTATGGTATTGAAGCCAAAGATCAGCCATGAAAACACTTTTGTTTGCAGTGTAATAAGAAGTCTTGAGAAATTGCACGACCTGGGATCAATAACAGGGATAAAAATCCACGTAAATATAAATATATCATGTATTCGCATAATTTTATATACCCTGGGCATGGACAACATCATTTCCTCACTCTACATTTTCATATAGAATAAGAGGACGTATTGCAAAAAGTGTGTATTCAATTTTCTCAGTCTCAGGCAACCCAAAGTTTGTAAAAATGAAGGCTAGCGAATGTCATTTCAGTAGTGAGTTAAAAATACTACCCACTGATCTTTATTCTTCCGGGTAGCCTTTGAATTAGTTTAGAAAGGACTAAGTCATTTTTGGAAAGTAAAGCAAGGTAAGGGAAACTGGTAAATCATTATTATGGTGTAGGGATAATCGAGAAACGAGGAAGTTCAAACAGGTCATACTTACTCAGCACATGATTGCACTTCCTTACTAGTGTATTAGCGACAATTAACAGCTAATATTAAAAGGGGATAGCTAAGCAAGGGGCATGGCAAAATGAAGCTTTTAGAAAAAGGGCTCTATCAAAGGAACTAGCAGCCAGAATTTAAAAATAAATATATTAAATGAAATAGAAAAGAACTGTCTATCTAAATAAGCCACTTCCAAAAATGCGATTTTTCAGAATATTTTGGTTTCTTGGGTGTACATATACCTGAACATGGTGTTGACAAAATGAACATACATTTCGTAAACAATACTGAGAAAGTAACAACAAAGAGTGCGGGAGTATTTAGCGACCAATACCTGAGTTGTAGCTGAATATAAGCAATGTGTATTAAGTGTATGGAGGTCTAATAACAAAGAAACGGATCGGCAAGAAAGTCAAAGAGAAATACTGTAATAAAAGTAATAAATGTGGATAAAGATGTCGTAGAAATTGTTCAAAAGAAAAGAGTAAGATAGGATGGTCATGTGAAAAGAATAACGAAAGATTGCCCAAGTTGGTGATGAAATTGGAACCTGAAGGCCGAGTAGAGGAGCAAAATTAGTTAACATTGGTGTGTAATCATTATTATGTATTGTTTGGTTGAGTGAAACTACAACATTGTGGAAAACCCCTAAGAAATATTATTGTTATTATTAAGGCACAGTTAAGTCACATATAATAGGGATATTATAGTAAGGTCAGACAAAAGAAATAATCATTCAAGTTTTAAATTTGAATGGTAGAATAAAGTTTATTTCCTGATTGTAGGAAAGTATACAATCACTCGGTTTGTGTGATCTCAATTATTTCTCCACGTTTGCATTGAAGTTATCTCTTGCTATCAAATAGAAGAAAAACGCCTTAAATACATTTTCAATTTTGCAGGAAATGTGCGTATAAATCCCCCATCCTCCCTGCATTGCAGTTACCACCCAAACTATCAGACCTATGCCTACAATTGCGTTCAATTGCGCTACATTACTCGAAAGTCAGACATTTTCATCAGTTACAAAGTATTTATGGTAATTTTCTAATTAAAAAAATTATAAGCTTATTTATATATTTAACAAAATTATAATTTACTGACAAAAATTAATACAGATGTTTATTGGAAACCCTAATGACTAAATAGGATGGAACCTTTTTAGTCCTATGCACGCAGTATATTATTATGTCCCAGATGTTTTGGGCAAAAATGTGTGAAAGTGATATTGATTTTAGGAACAAAACGGTTGTACGAAAACATGAAAGTGGGAAATAAATACCCCATAAACACAGTAAAAGTTATGTTACCGGAATTTCTTCTTATTTCAACCCCTACCAGTCAGGGTGAGTAGAAGCAATGGGTTGCAAAATTCTAAGTTCTGTATGAGCAATAAAACCCATATCTAGCGTTTTCTGAGGTAATAGCTTGAGTGTGATAAATTGTTCTCCTTCACTTGAAACTCTAGATACCTATATGAGGACTTACAGCTTGGAAATCAAAAGTCCTTCATAATTTAATTTTGAATTTTTTTTGTGTGTGTAATAATTTACTTGTCATTAGGCCACTATGTGGCAATAGACGTCAAAATTTTAAGACTAAGTGTATATTAATTAGTACATAATTACATGCATAAAGAAAATTGAAAATTTTAAGTTAATACCGGTAATTATTAAAATATGCTCCATGTCATTTTCTTTATTTGAATCTTTCTGATATATATATTTTCCTCCAAAACTATTATCTTATTATTTATGTTTTCATATAACCTTCCCTTGTGTACTTGTCACATTGTTTGTGTTTTTTTAGTTATGTCACTGAAGTATTTAATATTAGAATCTGCTTATATTAATATAAGCGAGAATACTGTATTTGGGCATTAGCTTGTAATATTCTTAGTACAATAAATAAATAAATAAATAATACAAAACTTGGGCTATATCGGGCCTCTTTAGCTAGTTTAATATATTACCAATAGATTAAAAAATTTTAATATTACACAAACACAAATTTAAATATAATAAATTTACAAGTTAAGGTCACAGATTTAACATTTTAAATGTTCTTTCATTAATTATATTTTCATTTTTGAACTTATAAGAGATTTTGAGTTTTATTTACCCTAACCAAGAATAAATTATAAGTAGGCTATTATTTAATAATTGAGGCGTTTACTTTTATAAGGGTCTAAGTGCAGAAATTATTTTTCAGCTTATAACTTTAAATGGATCTATTAACCCAGACCAATGCATTTCAGAAAGGCCAAAGGTAAGGGGAAAGCCACGTTAGTAGCAATAAATTTCAAGATATATCACTGAGTCTATCTCCAGCATGTCTATCTTTGGGTCTATGTCTTGTTTTCTACAAAATCACCATCACAAGTGTTGTTCTCTCTTAGTGTAGGAGTCAAATCATAGGTGGCAGTCGATAATAGCAGCTTCATACAGGAGAAAAAAAAAGTAATACACTTCTATACCAGCAACCTGTGTTTCTCTGGTTCTGAATAAAAAAATACATAAATAAAACTCTCAAATGATTATTTCTATCACTTCTCATAGTACGAGGCCATCCTGTGATGGTCTGCATTAGTTGAATAGCCTCACATTGGACAAAGGCTCAGTGCACACATTACATTAGGAAAGATTGTTCCTCTCATGAGCAGACAGATGTCTATTGAGACTCCATCTTTGGGAAAATTTCTTGGCACATCTATCACACGAGAATGGCTTCTCTCCTGTATGAGTAAACAAATGTATTTTGAGACTTGAACTTTGGGGAAATTTCTTGGCACATATATCACAAGAGAATGTCTTCTCTCCAGTGTGAGTAAGCAGATGTTTTTTGAGGTCCCCACTTATTGAAAATTTCTTGGTACATATATCACATGAGAACGGCTTCTCTCGAGTGTGAGTAAGCATATGTTTTTTGAGGTCCCCACTTTGGGAACATTTCTTTGCACATATATCACATGGGAATGGCTTTTCTCCAGTGTGAGTAAGCAAATGTCTATTGAGGTGCCCTTTATGTGAAAATCTCATGGCACATATATCACAAGAGAACGGCTTGTGTCCTGTGTGAGCAAGCAGATGTTTTTTGAGATCCCCTTTGTGGTTATATTTCTTGGCACATTTATCACATGAGAAAGACGTCTGTCCAGTGTGAGTAAGCAAATGTGAATTGAGGTTCCCCCTTTCTGAAAATTTCTTGGCACATCTATCACATGAGAACGGCTTATCTCCAGTGTGAGTACGCATATGTCTCTTAAGTTCATATTCCCTGCAAAATTCCTTAGCACATGTATCACATAAGAACGGTTTCTCTCCTGTATGAGTAAACAAATGTATTTTGAGACTTGAACTTTGGGAAAATTTCTTGGCACATATATCACAAGACAATGGCTTCTCTCCAGTGTGAGTAAGCAGATGTCTTTTGAGACTACCACTTCGGGATAATTTCTTGCCACATATATCACAAGAGAATATCTTGTCTCCAGTGTGAGTAATGAGATGTTGTTTGAGATACCGTTTTCGGTAAAATTTCTTGGCACATATATCACATGAGAAATGTCCGACTCTAGCAGAGGACGTGCTTGTACCTACAGCAGTTGAGTGTGATTGCTTTAGCTGAACTTCAATATTTCCCTGAGAAACTCCAGCTTCCTTGTTGTCTGTGTTTTCACATTTCATCTTCTCCGACTGTATTGTGTCAAATGTAATCGCCATAGGCTCACACTTGAGAATGGTGCTGCATACTGTAGAATCGTCTGTATTTTCACATTTGATTACTTCTGTCTGTATTGTGTCAAATGTTACAGACACAGGTTCAGTTTTTGGTTGTATTTCAGAAATCGCTTCCTTAAATTCAATTTTAATACACTCAGATTTAAGTAGAGGCTCCATTCTGTATCATTAATCACACGGTCTTTGTTACTGAAATTAATCTGCTCATATGCGGTGTTATCTGAGAGGCAGTGACTCCTTCAAATTCAAGTGTTTCTGGACAGGCAGGAGTGTGCTCCAAGGAAGTAACAGCTAAGGAAAATGGCGGTCCGTCCTTGCATTAATAAAACATAAATTACCAGTAATAATAATAACAATAATAATAATAATAATAATAATAATAATAATAATAATAATAATAATAATAATAATAATAATAATAGTAATAATAATAGCGATAATGATGATAATTACGATGATAATAATGAAAATGGCAATTTTACGATAATAGTATGAAATACTCCATGGCGCTACATCCGTGCTGGGACTAGGCCTGCAACCCCAACGGCTGCGTCCAGGATTGGGGGCAAGTGGTCAGCATGCCGACACTATGAAGTAGCTCCTCAGTTTGCATAACGAGCCTGAGTGCATCCCGTTCCAAACATCCCGAGACCACGCAGGCGGTCGGTAATAGCAATAATAATAATAATAATAATAGTAATAATGATATCGCATGGAATGACACCAGAATCTGATAATGACGCACCTTTACAATTAGCATCCAGCTAATAAATAATATGATATAGAAATCTACACGGATGGCAGCAAAATGCAAGGAGAAATTGTAGCAGCAACAATAATATTTAAGCAAGGAGAGGTTATACATACAATAAAAGCTAAATGCAGAACAAGTTGCAATCCTTAGAGCATTGGCAACAACAATTGAGGACAGTATCAGAAACAATTGATAACACTATCTACAATAACAACAATTTCTTGGAAGAAATGACATACGACGACAAATGAATGTAGCTTCTACATTTCTGAAAAAAAAAACTAAATCATGATCCATTCGTATAGAAATCTATTTCTATATCTCTCTTATAGTTATAGAACTAACCTGGAAAAATCCGTATCTTTGATGGAATTGCAGACTTTGAATTAAAGGGCGAGAAATGTAGTTGACTGGGTAATACTATTATCATTATACAGGGTGTTAACGAATAACACCGAAATATTTTCCCTGTGTATAAAGGAGACATAGACAAGCAACTTTTGTTAGGAGATTTTTGCACTATGGATTCAATTATTCCTGTTACGGCATAAAATCTCCCAGGGATTGGCCGCTACTGACTTCTAACATTAGAAAAAAATGCAAAACAAAGGAACTTCGCTGTTGACACTGTAGTCAGTAGTTATGAATAAAAAAAGAATAATGCAGTTACGGCCAGTCATGTGATTAATCTGTAAATTTTGCAAATTATGGAAACTCTAAATTATGATATAGGTGTTGACGATTGATTAAGAGTCAGATTTTAATCGATCAGTAGGAAGGCATGAAGTCAATTTAATGAACATTTTAACCCTACTTCGCGTAATTATTTAGTTATGAGCACCAAATTATAATGACTTTAATGCCCTGTAGCATACACATTTTACGTCGTAGAGCAAAAATCTCCTAATAAAAGTTGCTTGTCTAAGTCCCCTCTATATACAGGTAAAATATTTCGGTGTTATTTATTAACACCCTGTATTACGATTGTGCATTGTGAAAACCCATCTGGTTTATGGACAAACGTTTTACTGTCGAAATAGTTATATATGTTATTTTGATTAATAGATACACGATAATAGTAGTAGTAGGAATAATAGTATTGGTAGTGGTTAAAATGAAGGAAATGCACGGAAAGTGAAGGACAGTGACATCTGGTGATATCCTCAATAATCTCTGTAACGGGCTAGAACGTGAAAGTTTATCATAACGGGCTTCGGTCCGTAAAATGAAACTGTACATAGACTGACAGATTTCTGGTAAGAAATGTTTACGATTCAAAATAAAGTAAAACTTCTTATTCGTTTAAAAATGTCATACATTAAAATCACACTGATCTTACAAATCTTACAATGAACTCTCCAAATGGAATTCACCAGTGGCGGACGTAGGGGGGTGGATAGGGGGGTTACATCCCCCACCCGAAATTTTAAAAAAGGCTATATATGTACTCTAAGTAACTAGTTTTATTAACTAATTGTATATGTAAGTTGATTAATTTTTTTTGTATTCCTTCTACCTATTCAAATCCCCCTCCCCGAAAAAAATTTCGGCGTCTGCCACTGGAATTCACTGTATGGTATTCAAGCCAAAGATCAGCCATGAAAACACTTTTCTTTGCAGTGTAATACAGCCATGAAAACACTTTTGTTTGCAGTGTAATAAGAAGTCTTGAGAAAATGCACGACCTGGGATCAATAACAGGGATAAAAATCCACGTAAATATAAATATATCATGTATTCGCATAATTTTCTATACCCTGGGCATGGACAACATCATTTCCTCACTCTACATTTTCATATAGAATAAGAGGACGTATTGCGAAAAGTGCGTATTCAATTTTCTCAGTCTCAGGCTACCCAAAGTTTGTAAAAAGTGAAGGCTAGCGAATGTCATTTCAGTAGTGAGTAAAAAATACTACCCACTGATCTTTATTCTTCCGGGTAGCCTTTGAATTAGTTTAGAAAGGACTAAATCATTTTTGAAGGGTAAAGCAAGGTAAGGGCAAACTGGTAAATCATTATTATGATGTAAGGATAAACATGAAAAGAGGAAGTTCAAACCGGTCATACTTACTCAGCACATGATTGCACTTCCTTACTAGTGTATTAGTGACAATTAACAGCTAATATTAAAAGGGGATAGCTAAGCAAGGGGCGTGGCAAAATGAAGTTTTAGAAAAAGGGCTCTATCTAAGGAACTAGCAGCAAGATGTTAAAAATAAAAAATGAAAGAGAAAAGAACCCTCTATCTAAATAAGCCACTTACAAAAATGCGATTTTTCAGAATTTTTTGGTTTCTTGGGTGTACATATATCTGAACACGGCGTAGACAAAATGAACATACATTTCGTAAACGATACTGAGAGTGTAACAACAAAGAGTGCGGGAGTATTTAGTGACCAAAACCTGAGTTGAAGCTGAATATAAGCAATGTGTATTAAGTATATGGAGGCCTAATAACAAAGAAACGGATCAGCAAGAAAGTCAAAGAGAAATACTGTAATAAATGTGGATAAAGATGTTGTAGAAATTGTTCAAAAGAAAAGAGTAAGATTGGATGGTCATGTGAAAAGAATAACGAAAGATTGCCCAAGTTGGTGATGAAATTGGAACCTGAAGGCCGAGTAGAGGAGCAAAATTAGTTAACATTGGTGTGTAATCATTATTGTGTATTGTTTGGTTGAGCAAAACCACAACATTGTGGAAAACCCTAAGAAATATTATTATTAGTATTACTATTATTACCATTTATTAAAGCACAGTTAAGTCACATATAATAAGGATATTATAGTAAGGTCACACAAAAGAAATAATCATTCAAGTTTTAAATTTGAATGGTAGAATAAAGTTTATTTCCTGATTGTAGGAAAGTAAACAATCAGTCGGTTTGTGTGATCTCAACTATTTCTCCACGTTTACATTGAAGTTTCTCTCTTGCTATCAAATAGAAGAAAAACGCCTTAAATACATTTTCAATTTTGCAGGAAATGTGCGTATAAATCCCCCATCCTCCCTGCATTGCAGTTATCACCCAAACTATCAGACCTATGCCTACAATTGCGTTCAATTGCTCTACATTACTCGAAAGTCAGACATTTTCATCAGTTACAAAGTATTTATGGTAATTTTCTAATAAAAAATTATAAGGTTATTTATAAATTTAAGAAAATTATAATTTATTGACAAAAATTAATACGGATGTTTATTGTAAGCCCTAATTACTAAATAGGATGGAACTTTTTTAGTCCTATGCACACAGTATATTATTATGTCCCAGATGTTTGGGCAAAAATGTGTGAAAGTGATATTGATTTTAGCCACGAAACGGTTGTATGAAAACATGAAAGTGGGAAATAAATACCCCATAAACACAGTAAAATGTTATGTTACCGGAATTTCTTCTTATTTCAACCCCTACCAGTCAGGGTGAGTAGAAGCAATGGGTTGCAAAATTCTAAGTCCTGTATGAGCAATAAAAACCACATCTAGCGTTTTCTGAGGTAATAGCTTGAGTGTGATAAATTGTTCTCCTTCACTTGAAACTCTAGATACCTATATGAGGACTTACAGCTTGGAAATCAAAAGTCCTTCATAATTTAATTTTGATTTTTTTTTGTGTGTGTGTAATAATTTACTTGTCATTAGGCCACTATGTGGCAATAGACGTCAAAATTTTAAGACTAAGTGTATATTAATTAGTTCATAATTACATGCATAAAGAAAATTGAAAATTTTAAGATAATTATTAAAATATGCTCCATGTCATTTTCTTTATTTGAATCTTTCTGATGTATATATTTTCCTCCAAAACTATTATCTTACTAGCGTGTGCCCGCGGCTTCGCACGCGATAATTATTTCAAAAATTAAAAATTAAGAGCATAATAGTTAAATCATTATATTTATTAACACCTAAATCGCGTGGACTACATACCACGATCAGATAGCATCGACTGGTAATAGCGACCTCAGATTAGAGTTCCCTGGCCCAGAAAACCCCTGCATAGTGAGTTTCGTCCAAGTCGAACAATGTTTGACCATATTTAGGCCTATATTGATTATCCCTCTTCCGTGTAGGTTGAAAATTTCATACGTCTGCGCGCCTTGATATTCTAAACAAATTAATCGTCAAGGATGGACTTACAAAATCAAGCGATTGCCCGCGAAAATAATTTCAAAAATTAAAAATTAAGAGCATAAAAGTTAAATCATTATATTTATTAACACCTAAATCACGTGAATTACATACCACGATTAGATAGCGTCGACTGGTAAAAGCGACCTCAGATTCGAGGTCCTTGGCCCAGAAAACCCCTGTATATCGAGTTTCGTCCAAGTCGAACAATGTTTGACCATATTTAGGCCTATATTGATTATCCCTCTTCCGTGTAGGTTGAAAATGTCATACGTCTGCGCGCCTTGATATTCTAAACAAATGAATCGTCAAGGATGGACTTACAAAATCAAGCGATTGCCCGCGAAAATTATTTCAAAAATTAAAAATTAAGAGCATAAAAGTTAAATCATTATATTTATTAACACCTAAATCACGTGAATTACATACCACGATTAGATAGCGTCGACTGGTAAAAGCGACCTCAGATTCGAGGTCCTTGGCCCAGAAAACCCCTGTATAGCGAGTTTCGTCCAAATCGAACAACGTTTGACCATATTGAGGCCTATATTGATTATCCCTTTTATAATAATAATAATAATAATAATAATAATAATAATAATAATAATAATAATAATAATAATAATAGTAATAATCCTCTTCGGTGCAGGTTGAAAATTTCATATGTCGACGTGCCTTGACATTATAAACAAATGAATCGACCAGCATGAGCTACAAGATTAAAGCGATCGCGATAGTTTTATGTCCAAGGAATAACAAAAATAGCCAAAGCCTACTGTAATTGATTTGACATTGAATGGTATTACTGAAAACAATGCTTCGAAAAAGCAAAAAATACACGTTTTTTGCCTGTTTTTCACTCATAACTCACGAACGAAAGGAAAAGTTAAAAATGTAATATGCCAGAAACCTTCCCGGGAATGCACTCAACAACTTCCCAAAGTTTCCTGGCGATCGGATGAATGGTGTAGTAATGCATAAAGGACACACACACACATACATTCATTTATATATATATATATATATATATATATATATATATATATATATATATATATATATATATATATATATAGATTATTTATATTTTCATATAACCTTCCCTTGTGTAATTGTCACATTGTTTGTGTTTCTGTTTTTCTTTTTTGTGTTTTTTTAGTTATGTCACTTTAAGTATTTAATATTAGAATCTGCTTATATTAATATAAGCGAGAATACTGTATTTGGGCATTAGCTTGTAATATTCTTAGTACAATAAATAAATAAATACCAATAAATACCAATAGATTAACAATTTTTAATATTACACACACACAAATTTAAATATAATAAATTTACAATTTATGGTCACAGATTTAACAAAAGCGAATACGCCTATTTCCAAAAGTTGTTTGGGTTCGTATTCAGTATGATCACTACTGTAATTTGTGTCTAATTAATAGTCAGTTTGTTCAATGACCTTCAAGACCGTATTGACCTTGAAGGGCCAGGACATATTTTAATTATTAATTACACTCTTTGTGGAAACCTAGAAAATATTTGAATCTTAATTAATTTCTGTTCATTTTAAATGTTCTTTCATTAATTATATTTTCATTTTTGAACTTATAAGAGATTTTGAGTTTTATTTACCCTAACCAAGAATAAATTATAAGTAGGCTATTATTTAATAATTGAGGCGTTTACTTTTATAAGGGTCTAAGTGCAGAAATTATTTTTCAGCTTATAACTTTAAATGGATCTATTAACCCAGACCAATGCATTTCAGAAAGGCCAAATGTAAGGGGAAAGCCACGGTAGTAGCAATAAATTTCAAGATATATCACTGAGTCTATCTCCAGCACGTCTATCTTTGGGTCTATGTCTTGTTTTCTACAAAATCACCATCACAAGTGTTGTTCTCTCTTAGTGTAGGAGTCCCATCATAAATGGCAGTTGATAATAGCACCTTCATATAGGAGATAAAAAATACGTAATACACTTCTATATCAAAACTTATTCCTTTATAAACAACTGCAACCTGTGTTTCTCTGGTGCTCAATAAAAAAAATACATAAATAAAACTCTCAAATGATTATTTCTATCACTTCTCACAGTACGAGGCCAACCTGTGATAGTCTGCATTAGTTGAATAGCCTCACACAGGACAAAGGCTCAGAGCACACATTACATTAGGAAAGATTGTTCCTCTCATGAATAGACAGATGTATTTTGAGATTCCCTCTTTGGGAAAACTTCTTGGCACATATATCACACGAGAAGGGCTTTTCTCCAGTGTGAGTAAGAAAATGTGATTTGAGGTGCCCTTTACGTGAAAATTTCATGGCACATATATCACAAGAGAACGGCTTGTGTCCTGTGTGAGCAAGCAGATGTTTTTTGAGATCCCCTTTGTGGTAAAATTTCTTGGCACATTTATCACATGAGAACGGCTTGTGTCCTGTGTGAGCAAGCAGATGTTTTTTGAGATCCCCTTTGTGGTAAAATTTCTTGGCACATTTATCACATGAGAACGACGTCTGTCCAGTGTGAGTTAGCAAATGTGAATTGAGGTTCCCCCTTTCTGAAAATTTCTTGGCACATCTATCACATGAGAACGGCTTCTCTCCAGTGTGAGTACGCATGTCTCTTAAGTTCATATTCCCTAAAAAATTCCTTTCCACATGTATCACATGAGAACGGCTTCTCTCCTGTATGAGTAAACAAATTTATTTTGAGACTTGAACTTTGGGGAAATTTCTTGGCACATATATCACAAGAGAATATCTTGTCTCCAGTGTGAGTAAGGAGATGTTGTTCTAGATGCCCTTTTCGGTAAAACTTCTTGGCACATATATCACATGAGAAATGTCTGACTCTAGTAGAGGTGAGCTGATTACTGCTTCTAGCAGAGGATGAGCTTGTACGTACGGCAGTTGAGTGTGATTGCTTCAGCTGATCTCCATTATTTCCCTGATTAACTCCAACTTCCTTGTTGTCTATGTTTTCACATTTCATTTGCTGCGACTGTATTGTGTCAAATATAATTGGCAAAGGTTCACACTTGTGAATAATACTATGTGCTGTAGAATCGCTGTCTGTATTCTCACACTTGATGGGCTGTGTCTGTATTGTGTCAAATGTGATTGGCACAGGCTCACTCTTAAGAATCTCTTCCTTAATTTTAATCTTAATACACTCAGCCATTCTGTGTCATTCACAACATGGTGTCTGTTGTTATAATTAAACTGCAGTGTTATCTGAGAGGCAGTGACTCTCTCGAGTATAACAGTTTCTGTACAGGCAAGAGCGATAATAATAGCGATAATAATAATAATAATAATAATAATAATAATAATAATAATAATAATAATAATAATAATAATAACAACAACAACAATAATAATAATAAATCATTTCTTTTAATTATTTAAAGTTGCTAGAATTTTCTTTCCTAGAAATTTTAAATAGAGCGAAAAAAAACAAAAAGAAAAGCAAAAAAGAAACATTTGACAGTATGACATATAGAAATATGAATTGCATAATTCTTTAGATAAGACATCTGACCCGTAAGTACGTAAGGAATGTAAGCTTCATTGATCAATTACTTTTACTGTGTGGTCAGCACATTTCCTAGTTGTATGAAAATTTTAGACACAGAGTAATTTGTTTGTGTTTGAGGAAACCAGGTCACATTCTTCAATTTAAAAAAAGTGTGCGTGGAACGCCACGCGACAGAAGTGATTTTTTTTTAATTTTCTTCAATTCTTTAATATTGGATTTTTTAAATTTTTTATTATTGTTTTTTTTCAATTTTGGATTTTTTAAATTTGGATTATTGGACTTTTTAATATTGGGTTTCGGGTCTTTCTTCATTTTGGATTTTTTAATTCCTGAACTTTCATTTTTTAAATTTTGGATTTTTTTAAATTTTGGATCTTGGAATTTATATTTTTTTAATTTTGGAATTTATTATTTTTTAAAATTTGAATTTTTGGGTTTTTTAATTTTGGATATTTCGATTTTTTAATTTCGAATTTTTGGACTTTTTAATTTTTAATTTTTGGAATTTTGGAATTTTAATTTTGGATTTTTAAAATTTTGGATCTTTTATTTGTTATTATTTTTTGGATTTTTTAAGCGCGGTAATGAACCTCCGGGTTCAATGAAATAGATAGGCCCTAATATTCCTTTAGCTTGCTTAGGAATTGTCTATTGCCATTGATCAAGTAAGTATTATTATTATTATTATTATTATTATTATTATTATTATTATTATTATTATTATTATTATTGTTAATTTTATTATTATTATTATTATTATTATTAATATTATTAATATTATTATTATTATTATTATTATTATTATTATTATTATTATTATTATTATTATTATTATTATTATTATTATTATTATTACTACTATTCCCTTTTGCAGGTCCTCGTACTAGGTCTGAAAAATTTTCTTTCTATCACCTTCTATCGTTAGTTTCCCCTTTGAGTATTTGATTTTGGCCTTTAAATCGTATAGCAGCTGATTACTCCCAATCATTGAGTTGATTGTTTTCTGTGCAGTCCGTTCCGTCACACCTCATTAATTACGTGACGATTTTGAACGTTACACTAATTTTGTGACGATTTTTGAGCGTTACACAAGCTCTCGATATACCCCTACCGTAGCTAAATAAGTTTCACTTCAAAAATATCGTCATTAATACATTTCTGGTTGGCTTCCATCGCTCTACGATAAACTGGTAGAGCATACAGCTGTTTTACCTAAAACAATGAATGATTCCTTGTCTATCTTGTGTATGGTACCCGTAGTCCTGAGTTCTCAAGAAATGATTTGCAATTTATATTACCTCGAAAAACATTTACTATGAAATTTGTTTCGAATCGTGCAGTGCCTCTAGCTGTATAAAATCAAGAATTTGCTTATACTGCAGGTCTTGATTTTTGGAAGAACTTTCTACATATAAATGAGACAATTTATTACTGTTCCAAGCTCCACTAGAATAGTCTAAGACACTTAGGACCAGTGATTTATAGAGAGTAATTCTTGATTCTAGACTTTTTAGATTAGCAGAAATAAAACGGATTAATTTCAGAGTTTTGAGTGCTTGGGTGAATATGCGTTCAACGTGAGCATGAAAATATAGTTTCGAATCTAAATAAAGACCCAAGTATCTGATATTGTCTGAATGTGCGATGGTATCTTGGCCAAGATGATAATGATCAGGGCCCAGATTCTAATGACATTTCATCTTTTTATTGATGCTGCATAGACATTGCTAACTTGTGAATAAATCCTAATCATGGCCTGTAGATTATAGAAATGCATTTTTATTAGGTCATTTTTTGTCATTTTATGCAATTTTACATTTTTAGGGCATTTATTTCA
Source organism: Ectobius pallidus (assembly GCA_964059195.1). NCBI lineage: Eukaryota > Metazoa > Arthropoda > Insecta > Blattodea > Ectobiidae > Ectobius > Ectobius pallidus. The sequence goes on from CAXKWD010000002.1 coordinate 2,689,154, forward strand.
ATTTTAGGTCATTATTTTGTCATTTTCGTGTCATTTGCTGCCTTATTTAGTCATTTTCTTCCTTATTTAGTCATTTTCATGTATTTACATTGAGTGTATTAACTTTTTTTTTTTCATCGCTAGCGGTGGTGCTGTCTTTGAAGTGTTGTTTGTTTAATGCAAGAAGGAAAAATTCGGCGTTAAGTGTTGTCATGTCTCAGTCGGAAGTGAGAATCAAAGAAACTCCAAAATGTTGTATTATATTACTATTATTATTGGATTGATTTGGCACCAGAGTCTGCCACCTGCTTGGATTTGAGAGTGAAAACTACTGTTTACCTTAAATAAACAGCAATATAATCCTGCAGACCACAAAAGAATGTGCCGAATTTTGACTCACCAGTGTCTCGGTGCCAGTATAAATTTCCATGAGAAAAGAACATTCACAACATTACAGTTATTTACAGTTTTTACAATTATGTACAAACTAGTCTATAACTTTGTGTGTACAATAATATTTTTTTATAAATAAAATATGAGTTTTTAGGTCATTATTTTATAATTATTAAGTCATTTTCTTTAAAATTTAGGGTCATTTTATAGGTCATTTTTCAAACAATTTTAGGTCATCAGAATCCGGGCCCTGATAATTTATTTTTTGTAATGTAGTAGTATTCCTTTGAGTCGCTAGCGACTCCTGGAGATCCGTACGGATTTTCTAGCAAGATGAGAAGGGTCTTGCTATCCCTAAAAAATGTTAATTCTTTTCTGGCTTTTGCTGTTCTGCGAACTTCGGAGCTCCACCGTCTTCTGTCTTGGGTTATTATGATTAAGTCCTTCCAATTCCAATATGTAATATACATATATATATATAATAGGATAGTTTTCCTACTAAAAATTACATTGTAGGACTTACTGGAATTGATTGTCATTCTATTTGAAGAGGCCCATTGACATATGAGATCAATATTGCTTTGCAATATTTTACAGTCCGAAACATTTGATATATTTTTCCAAATGCATAGACCATCAGCATAAGCTAATCTGTTACACGTTAATATACTAGATAAATCGTTTATGAAGACAATGAACAACAAAGGGCCGATTACTAATCCCTGGGGGAACCTCTTGTGGTATATTGAAGAAAATTTTGGAATCTGCACAGAAATAATGAAAGATGAGATACAAAAAGAATATTATAGAAGAGTAAGAATTATCAGGTGAACTGAATTAAGTGCCAAAAATAAAATTACGGCAATTTGCACAATACCAAAAACCCTTAAAAACAATTTATGACAGATAATGGGAGAAGCAAAGGTTTCCAAAATTCAAGAAATCGCCCTGCTCGGAACTGCTCACATCCAGCTTAAATCCAGCCTCAACGTTGTAAATCTAAAAATTTTGAAAATAAGGAACTCCTTCAGAATAGCGTATCCAGCCATGCTCTGCCATTAGCAACCGTGCCCCTCCGAGCCACAGGGAACAAAAGAGAAATGATCGGTGCAAGGGTAAAATTCCCCATCGCAGAAAAGATTCAATGTGAGACATAATAAGCCCCATGCTGTTCAGTATATTGCTCCTAAACTAATAGAAGTGTTCCTAACCTAACATAACCTGTCTCTGACCTAGAATTTGGCTGTCATTACTTCTAGAAGTCTTATTAACCTTCCACGCCTTTCACAAAACATCGTTACATGGCACAAACCCCGCACTATGCAGAATACTGCTGCTAAACTAACATGACTGTTCCTATCTTACCTGTCATGGACCTAGAATTCTTAATGCAGAATCTTTTTTACCCTTACGCATCTCTATATATATAAAAGGCTTTGTCCTGACATACTGACTTATTGACTGAATGACAGGAATCAACGTACAGCCTAAACTATAACAGGTAGAGACTTGGAATTTTGACAGTACCTTCGTTTCATAATGTAGGTGCTCACTAAGAAAGGATTTTGAAAAATTCTGATTCTAAATGCCAAAAATTAAATTTTTTTGAAAATACTTAATCCCTTTTTACATAGAATTATCCATTCCAAATCACAGAATATATTGTTGCCAAATGGTATCAGGTGGGCTTGGAAAAAACAAATGAAATTCACTTTTGACAAATAAGAGAAGTTATCAAAATAATTCATGTTATAAATAAATATTACAGAATGAAATCCACTAAAATAATGGAATCACATAACTTTCTCTACCCTGGACATAGAGAAAACAAAACGAGGTATGGTAATGTGTATATTATTAAATTATATCGCAGGTTTTTGGAGAGAAAAGTATGAAAGTGATAATGCTTTCTGTTTAATTTCATCTCCAAAACGGCTTTATGGTAACATAAGAGTGGGAAATTTCCCGCCTCGATATTACAATTTTATGTTACAGGAATTTCTGTTTCTTCTTATTTAAACCTCTACCAGGCTTGCTGTGCACTGTACAAGCGATGGGACGCAAAATTCTAGATCCTCTATGAGCCATAAAAAATTATATCAAGCGTTTTCTGAGGGAATAGTTTGAGTGTAATAAGTCGTTCTTCCTATTTCAAATTATAAATGCCTATATGAGGACCTAGAATTTAAAATTGAAAATCCTTCCAATTACAAAATACAAAACCCGGGCGACGCCGGGTCTTTTAAGCTAGTATATATATAAAAGGCTTTGTCCTGACTGACTGACTGAATGACAGGAATCAACGTACAGCCTAAACTATAACAGGTAGAGACTTGGAATTTTGACAGTACCTTCGTTTCATAATGTAAGTGCTCACTGAGAAAGGATTTTGAAACATTTTGATTTTAAATGCCAAAAATTAAATGTTTTTGAGAATACTTAATCCCTTTTTACACAGAATTATCCAAACAAATTCACAGAACATATTGTTGCCAGTTGTATCAGGTGGGTTTGGATTAAATGAAATGGATGTTTGACAAATTAGAGAAGGTATCATTATAGGCCTAATTCATATTATCTGTATTAATAAAAGGAATTGTCCTCGATGTCCAGCGAAATCTACTGAACGCAGATCTGAAATTTTAAACATAGGTGGGCTGAAGGGTCGGAAAATGCACCTCCAAGCCGGAATTTTAATTTTAGTATTCGTTCGTGAGTTATGAGTGAAAAACGGGCAAAAAACGTGCATTTTGTGCGTTTTCAAAACATAAGTTTTCAGTTATACATTTCAATGTCAAGTCAATTACAGTTGGCTTTGGCTATTTTTGTCATACCTTGAAAATAAAACTTTCGCGATCGCTTTAATGTTGTAAGCCCTAAATATGGTCAAACGTTGTTTTATTTGGACGAATCTCACTATACAGAGGTTTTCTGGGCCAAGAAACTCGAATCTGAGGTCGCTTTTACCAGGCGACGCTATCTAATCGTGGTATGTTGTCCACGTGATTTAGGTGCTAAGAAATACAGGGTGATCCGTTAGAGATGTCAGAAAAGTAAAGCATTGTGTACAAGAAACTATTTAAATGTATTAATTGTTAATGGTACAAACAGGTGTAGGAAACCTGTAAGTTTTGTATTCCAGCACATTAGCACTCAACATGACCGCCATTGCGAATGCGGCACAGATCATACCTCGCGGACAGGTTTCGCCACGTGGCTCAGAGCTTTTCTGGAGTGATTTTCTGAAAGGCCGCTGTAATCATCCGTCGTAGGTCAGCTACATTCTGTGGTCTTTGTGGGTACACAGTTGACTTTATGTACCCCCACACAAAACAATCTGGAGGATTCAAGACCTATCACGTAGGCTAATCTTCCGCCTGTACGAGGCATTTTGAGACCATCTTCCAAGAACATGTGATCCCAGTTAACAATGTCTCGATGCAAAGGGGCAGTTGTACTGATTTCGGAAAGCCCGCTGTGTTTGTATTACACTAGAAAACTTCGCATAAATACCATACTAAACACTGATCGCCATCTTGTGGCGTGACCACCATTTTGTCTTCTATGCACGATAGCGCCGCCAAGTCAAATGGCTGAAGTCTAAAACATCACTGATTGTTAACTCCCATCCTTTCCACTTACAGTACAGCAAATTGCACAGAGCTATATACATTAACCTCTTAAATATAACGTTTTACTTTTCTGACATCTCAAACGGATCACACTGTATAATGATTTAACTATTATGCTCTTAATTTTTAATTTTTGAAATAATTATCGCGGGCGAAGCCGCGGGCACATGCTAGTCTTTCATAAAACATCGCTACAAAAACCGTTTATCTGCCAAAATCGGCATGTAATCACGTTCGTAATATTGGTGACATTGTAGACTTTTCCCACTCGGCACGGCCCGGTTATGACGGCGGTCACCTTATTCTCAAGTTTAGCGGAAAATAATAATAATAATAATAATAATAATAATAATAATAATAATAATAATAATAACAATAATAATAATAATAATGCCAGCAATGGAAGAGTGTGAAGACTAACAACTCATTGCAAGAGCAATTGCCATTCTTAAAAAGGCATACGTTCATTAATATGTGATCCCTCATGCCTGTGATTATCATTCCATCGCACGCACGGTACATTTGATCTAACATGCGTTTTTTGTTTCATTTTATAGCTGTTAATTCAACTCAAATGCATGGATTAAACACACAATAAGGTCCTATATCACCATTTTAACAATTGTAAAAGCAAGTACTGTTATATATTCTTTTTCAAAAACTTAACATCAATAATAATAGCCTAATAATAATAAGTGGCCTATCAAAAAATATATTTTTTACGTGATTCTGGCATTGTAACCATTTAATTTCTGTTATTATATTATTAATGCTATTATTTTTTATTAATTTGTTCTTATTGATAGTAAAATTTAATATTACTATTATTATGACATTTAAAACTGAAAGGGCAGCTGTAGCTCCTTATATATTGTTATTATAATATATAAAAGTGATAAAGGAGAGAATCCTAATAATATTATTCAAGAGCTTATAGACAGGATGAATGTGTTGCTCTGTTAATAAAACCACTGTGTGATATCATGTTAGAGCTCACTTTTGGAAGTTATGAAGCAGACATGTCAAAGAAGGCATTGCTAGAAAAACAACTTTCTCTTTCAACATACACGAGAGTTATTGAAATATGTACACAATTGTTAGTTCCGATTCAATAGCGCAATTTGTTTAATAATGTTGAAAACAAATTTAAGTGTTAATTAATTAATGGGAAAGATGAATCTAGTTTACAATTTTTTCACATCAACTACAACTCTTGTAGTTTAAAATGATGTGTAAATAAAAATCCTCAATCCTTAGCATTCACACAGTTTCAAAAGGCTCTGCACCATGGTTTATTTGTGGTTCATATTGTGACACAGTACCCAAATGTGAAATCGGAGGAGTTGTAACCCAAACATAAAGAAAATAAAATCAGGTAAACTGATGTAAAAAAGTGCCAGTATGTTTTTGTTTAATCAGTTATGACTGCAATTATGATATGCAGAATATGTTTTTTTTTAAATTGATTTCCAAGTTAAGCTCCAGATTTATTCATTAAGCAGGGCTTACGGAAGAACAAAGGTCTAGTTTTTTTAATGAGATTAAAATCTTACAGTATCAGCTGAACTGTACAAATTTGTGATATCATGACAATTGCACACTCACATAAAAATTGAAAAAAAAATTCAAATTGGCCGGTTTCGGGTTTTCAACCATGGACTCCAGAATGTGAGGCCAAGACGTTACCATCTCGGCCACCGGGGTCATTTTAACGGTCTAGTTGGATAAGCGCATGTAAATCAATAGTTTTTTTTGTCATAGCTACCTGTATTTTAATTTCCAAGGCCTTATAAGACCACAGTAAAACAATAGGCAGTGTTGTCAAGATAACTGATTTTCATTTTTTTTATAAATTCTTTCGAATACGTAACTTATATTACCATAAAATAGGCACTAAATTGAGCATTACTCTGAAACAGGTCAACCGATTTTATCCATTATAAATAGACGTCTTCCCATGGACATTATAAATGCATATACGAAGTTTCATAAATATACGATAAAGCGTATTTGAGTTATGGCGCTTTTCTATTAGAAAGGCGCCATAATCTATTAAAATAGGCACTAAATTGGGCATTACTCCCGTACCGGTGAACCGTTTTGGTTCAATATCAATAGGGTTCTTCCCATGGACATTACAAATGTGTTTTCCAAGTTTCATGAAAATCCGAAATAGCATATTTGAGTTATGGCGCTTACAGACACACGGACGGACGGACAGACATTTCTCGTCCCCACACACAATCTCATAAAGTACCATACTGGCACTTAATAACCCAAGTATTTCAGTAAGGAGCTGGCCAAAGAAATTTATTGTATCTGACACACAAAAAGGAAAACAATTTGAACAGTAATACATAGCGCTGGTTTGAATTAATATTTTAGAACAACAAGTAAGATTCAATATGTAAGCCTGAAGGCCAAATTAAATACTCACATAGTCACAGATAGGTGCTGTGTGAAGAGCTGGGCTTGCCATCTTTATGTTTCATTCAGAACCAAAAACGTATTGTCATAGTCATAGAAAATAACTTAAGTAACCCACCAGGAAGAAATAACTGCCACTTAACTCAAAACATACTGGCAACGCTAGACTATGGGCCCATTGGTTCCACTCCCCGAACAGTAACACAAACAGATGTTGACCTTCCAAGCATCGGGCAATGATGGTGTGCCGGAAAAATTAATTAATAAGAAAATAAAACGGAAGCTATAGAGAGCAAGATTAAAGAAACCAAAGCGAAAAATGATAATACTATTTATATAAACAAGAAACAAAAGAGAAACAGAATGGTGAAAAGATCGCTGATGAGTAAGTACCAAAACAATAATCTTCAATTAAAAGTAATGCCTGATAGAGTATAGTGCCTAGAATTACGAGCTGCGCAACATGCTTGAAATTCCATCAAAAATATTACAAACACTTTTTCCTTCCAAAAATTGTTTAAATTCAGCAAATTTATTTACCATACATTACATTACATACCAACACACAAGGACATTCACTTTGTAATTACATCATAACTGGAATGGCCAAGTTCTTCCTATTTCAAAATCCATTCGTATCTAACCAATTGCAGGCTTTGTTTCTCTGCTTCATTTTAAAAAGGAAAATATTTGAACTCTCAAATGATTATTTCTATCACTCTCATAGTACGAGGCCAACCTGTGATATTCTGCATTAGTTGAATAGCCTCACACAGGACAAAGGCTCAGAGCACACATTACATTAGGAAAGATTGTTCCTCTCATGAATAAGCAAATGTCTTTTGAGAGTCCCACTTTGGGAAAATCTCTTGGCACATTTATCACATGAGAATGGCTTGTGTCCTGTGTGAGCAAGCAGATGTTTTTTGAGATCCTCACTTCGGTAAAATTTCATGGCACATATTTCACATGGGAATGGCTTCTCTCCAGTGTGAGTACGCAGATGTGTTTTGAGATGAGAATTATAGTAATATTTCTTGGCACATATTTCACATGAGAACGGTTTCTCTCCAGTATGAGTAAGCAAATGTGTTTTGAGATACCCTTTTTGGTAAAATTTCTTGGCACATATATCACACGCGAACGGCATATCTCCACTGTGAGCAAGCAGATGTGTTTTGAGCTCCCCACTTTGGGAAAATTTCTTGGCACATATATCACAGGAGAATGGCTTTTCTCCAGTGTGAGTAAGCAGATGTCTTTTGAGAACCCATTTTTTGTAAAATTTCTTGGCACATCTATCACATGATAACGGCTTCTCTCCACTGTGAGTAAGCACATGTGTTTCGAGGTTCCGTTTCTGGTAAAACTTCTTGGCACATCTATCACATGAGAATGGATTCTCTTCAGTGTGACTAAGCAGATGTGTTTTAAGAGTCCCACTGGCTGAAAATTTCTTGGCACATATATCACATGAGAAGGGTTTCTGTCCAGTGTGAGTGAGGAGATGTTTTTTGAGATCCCCTTTTTCGTAAAATTTCTTGGCACATATATCACAAGAGAATGACTTCTCTCCAGTGTGAGTAAGCAGATGTCTTTTGAGACTACCACTTCGGGATAATTTCTTGCCACATATATCACAAGAGAATATCTTGTCTCCAGTGTGAGTAAGGAGATGTTGTTTGAGATACCGTTTTCGGTAAAATTTCTTGGCACATATATCACATGAGAAATGTCCGACTCTAGCAGAGGACGTGCTTGTACCTACAGCAGTTGAGTGTGATTGCTTTAGCTGCTCTTCATTATTTCCCTGAGAAACTCCAGCTTCCTTGTTGTCTGTGTTTTCACATTTCATCTTCTCCGACTGTATTGTGTCAAATGTAATCGCCATAGGCTCACACTTGAGAATGGTGCTGCATGCTGTAGAATCGTCTGTATTTCCACATTTGATTACTCGTGTCTGTATTGTGTCAAATCTAACAGGCACAGGTTCAGTTTTTAGTTCTATTTCAGAAATCTCTTCCTTAATTTCAATCTTAATACACTCAGATTTAAGTACAGGCTCCATTCTCTATCATTAATCACACGGTTTCTGTTTTCTTACTGAATTGAAATTAAATTACTATGTATTATCTGGGAGGCAGTCCCATATACATCACATACTTGACTGTATAGCTAGAACAAGATCCATTAAATTCTATGCAGATGACAATAACTTTTCCTGTTAACGCACATTGTGCGAATTTCCATTAAATAATATACATCAGAAAGAGAGAAAGAAATCAGAAGAAGGAAGATATATGGCTAGATTTTTATTGTACCGATGCCATGGTTGACAGAGGAAGGACAAAGACACATGCTAACAAGCCTAGCTGTACATGGCTACCACCACAAAATATGCAGAACAAAATATTAGGCCTATCATACCCCCGACAGTGATTGCGTGTGTTCCCTATGTGAATTGTATTGTCATAGATACCACATAACAAAGTGCAAAAACCGAACTGTCTCGCTAAAAGAATACAGTACATCGTAAACGAAACATACTATGCACGTTGGTGCGCTGTTCCTTTCATTCATATAGGCCTACATCAGTTTGTGGACAGGCGAGAGTGTGCACCCAGGAAGTCACAGCCATTGAAATGAATACTAGAATACAGTTCAATGGTCACAGCTAAGGAAAATGGCGGTTCGTACTAGTTAAGTGCCAGTATGGTACTTTATGAGTAGGGACCGGATTTTCAGGTTCTTAAAAACACCGTTTTTGGCTTTCCATTAGGTGAAATAGTTTTTTTCAGGTAGAATAATTGGTTTAATGAGTTTGAATGTGCTACATAGGAATCAATACATAATACTTGTAAAGTTTAACTTAAAAAATCCCTTTAGGCAAGCCTACAGGCTGAGGTAGATTTCTAAGTGCTTTTGGTTAATTTACTGTCGCTGCGTAGCACTCTTCTTCTTTAGCCTTGGCACGACAAACCCGCAATAATAAGAGCAAAAAAAAAGGAAAGATCACTTTTCAAACGTTTAAATCTCCCCTTATATGAGAACTATCAAGAAACTATTTATTGATTTGTAGAGTACTCATCAAGAGCTTTTCAACGATACCCCACAAGACGTAGTTTCAAAAATTTCGAATTTCCATCCCCTCACCCCCACCCCCACCCCCACCCCCAAAACCCCTGAATTGTTGGTGTCACTGTGAACTCCATAGGGAGTACTCTGATTTATTCAAACAAAGTTTCCCTCTATACTTCATAGGGGCCGAGATATAAATTTTTCAAAATTTCAACCCCCTCCACCGACCCTCCCCTTGGGACAATTTTGCTCATTAACGAACTTGTTCGAACTATTGGGCCTAGAAATAACATAATAAAATTTTGTTCAAATATCTTCAAAATTACGGCCGCTAGCGTGTAAAGATATATATAGCCTAAATATATATATAATTATATATATATATCACAAATTATTTTTTTGGAACAGGCGGTGGTTTCGTACTTAGGGAGGCATGAAACATAAAGATATGAAAGAATTTTTCGAAAATCATGACATGGTATCCATTACAATAGGTAGATTTTTCTTCGAAATCTACCTAAAAATTGTCTTAAATATGTGTAAACTTACTTTAGGAGAATATTATACAAATGAAGAAAGAAAGCATAAACAATCAAAAGAAGCAGTGAAAATAAGATTGCCTCACATTTCCTGGTTACAGTATATCACCAAATATCTTTCAAGATTCTCAACTGTAAAGTTCTTCCTGTTATCTCTTAGTTAAATGTTAATACTGTATCTAGACACTACCCTTCTCAGGATTCGAATCCGATGCTTCTAATTTAGTGATTAAAATACTTTACGGTTGGATGTGGTTAATGTGAAACTGATTATTTTCCTTTCTTCGGTTGTTACGCATGCTAACCGCACAACAGATCTACTACAGTGCTTTGCAGATGACAAGCCCTATGTCCTTCAACTTCATAGATACGCGGTCCAATCAGAGACGGCGAGACGGAGGGAAGACTCTTACTGCAAGCGGTAGTCTTTTAGCCCGTACACGTGATTGGCGGTGAAGGAAAAGGCTTCTCATATGAAAAAAACTTCCCCCTTTTCTAGAAAGGTAAATAATACGTTTTCCTGGCAGGCTTGACAAAATATTACTTTGCCATCTGTAGTGAAATTCAGGTCGTCGCCAATCCACTGCCGTAATAAACTCGATTTCATTTGTTTCGGCATGATTAACACGTCTTCTTAAAACTCACAGTGTGACTACCCAGTATGAATAACAGGGAAGTACTAAAGGCAAACATGCGCTTTTAAACACAGAAATCTATATCCTTGTTCATACACGGCAGCATTGGTTGTTCGTACGAATATTTTTAAAGGAATACGCCGGTACTCTTACACTTCCTCTCTAGATAGGCCTACTGTCCATCCTAGACGACTGGTGGCATTAATTTCAACCAGACAAAAATTATTGTCTCTTTGCAAAATATCGATTTCTCAACTGACAAACAAAAAAGACAAAAAAAGTAGCCTAAATAATATATTTTAGGTTTTATATCTCGTTTAGATATATTTAGGTTTTTATACCCCATTTAGGTCAGTGGCGGTTTCTCCTATGAGCTGCAGTGCTGCAGCACACAGCTTGTTTTCTGCTCGTCGTATAATGTTATTTTCAAACGCAATATTATATTTTCTTTTGCGTAGATTTTGAACTTGGCGCGTCCACGCGAGAATTTCTTAGCTGGTAGCTTGGGAGTCAAGAGTCGGTAATGTGAACACTACCTTTCCGGCACCATGATGCTATTCAGTGAACAGCACATCTATCGTAGGGCTGTGACGTCATGCTCAACCTTGACTGCATGGCGTGTAAGGGAGTTTTAACCTGCAGAATGTGCTGCGGCAGCGGGCAGCCCAGAGTGAGATTCTGAGGGAGGTTCACGTCTCACCGGCGGGCACGCTGTTAGTTATGTGAGAAGATCTTCCACCATCTGACGGTAGGGGGCCGTGATGTAGCGAGTAAGCAATGCTTTTCATCTTCACCGCCAAATTCGAATGTGTTAAATTCAGAAAAAACCCGGATTCCACAACCCCGATTAAGTATTCTGTCGCACTGGGAACACTAAGCGACTTCCTCTACCTCGATCATTAAAAATACTATTTTCTCGTCTCTTATTCCATTTCGGGGAACTCTCACGCGATTTTCACTAACCTAATTATTATTATTATTTATATTATTATCATTATTATTATTTTTTTATTTTATTTTAATTTTTGCTATTTTCTCTCGTCACACAACTCACACAACGTTCGACGAGACGAGAGAAATTAGCAAAAAAATAATTAGGGCAGAGAAAATCGCGTGAGAGTTCCCAGAGATGAATTAAGAGACGAGCAGTTTAGGCCTACCAATAATTTTTAAAAATATTTTAAGTTTGCTGTATGAAATAGTTTCGTTTCGTTTTGAGCCACGAGCCGCTACTGATTTAGATATTTTTAGGTGCCATAGAATTAATGTGGGTGAATCCTATGGACATGATTCGAAAAAGTGTATGAGCGCTTTTTGTTTTGGAAGTAAGGAAAAAAATAGGTAAAAACCTGAGAATCCGGTCCCTAGTTATGAGATTGTGTTTAGGGACAGGAAAATACGCTTTATCGGATTTTCATGAAACTTGGTGTATGGCCCATTATTGTTCAATATGCCGGCGACTCTGCCTGATAACAAAACACTAGATGTAATTCAATTACTTTTCCCGTCCCGTCTTTCAAGGGCGCCCGTATGATATTTTCTAGGGGCGGGGATATTTTTTAAATTAATTAATTTTTCGTCGCTTTAACTTCTTGGTCCACTTTGTAACATTATATTAAAGTGCAACAATGACGTAGCCAGAAAATAATTTCGGGGACGGTCGAAAGTACCGGGCGTTTGGAATACCCCCCAAGGAAGGGGGATTGGGGGTCCTCGCACGAAACATTTTTAAATATTGAACTAATGAAAATCACATTTTATGCTATTTTAGCACTGAACAACTAGTTAGCAAGTTTCTTTACTTTACTCAAAGACAAGAAATCTTTACCTACTTTATAATCTCTCTATATAACTTATATAGAAGGCTTTGTCCTGACTAGTGATGAGCAAATGCAAGACCAAGACCAAGACTAAGGCGGTCTTGGTCTTGGTCTTGGTCTCGCACACTCAGTCTTGGTCTTGGTCTCGCATCGGTAACCCTGGTCTTGGTCTTGGTCTTGGTCTTGCATACTCGGTCTTGGTCTTGGTCTCGGTCTTGCATACTCGGTCTTGGTCTTGTTGCAAGAGTCTTGCATTTTTCTTTTACGCATCTTACTGTGATTGATGGCGTTTACGTGATTTACAGTTACACCGATTACATGTGTGTTATTGCTTGCGAAAGTAACGAAAGCTAATTGCTTTTAGTGTAACGACGCAAATAGCGACGTGCATAATCAACGATAGGAGACCATTCCTAAACAAAGGAAGGGTTGGGGGACCGCAACTAATCGATATTGAACATTTTCATGATTATCGATACTGCCCTGAATTTTATTTGAATTACAGAAAAGGAGAGGTGCGCATGCGTCGACGGTGAATCGACGAGGGAGACGTGCGGAACCTGAAAGACGGTTAGTAGTACGTGCCTGACCACGAGAGAGAGAAGTTGAAAAGGCAGAAGGGAGAAGACGAGATTGGGATGTGTGACAGCGGTAGAGGCGGTCTGGCATAATGGTGTGTCAGACTTTCATCTAAAGGAAATTCTGGTTGTGAACTTCCTTGACACGGCTATATGGAGATAGTCATTAATCAGAAGAATACACCAAGTCGGCCAGTACGAGACACCGCTACAGCGAACATCAGCTGTGAGAGTGAGTCGTGACTGCTCGCTCTGAATAAGAGCAGATATGGACATCAGGAAGTAATGGAAGACAACTCAGGATCGGAGGATAAGTTGGACATCACTGGTTGAGTATAATCGTCTAGACTTTTTCTTATTGTTTGGGGAGTGAGAAAATTGAGATATCTTTTTTTTTGTAAGGATGGTTTCTAAGTCATGTATGGCGATTAGACACCGTATGGTATGATAGAAGAATAGAATAGAAACATAGAAGTGAGAATTCTAGAAGTAAGGTGATGAAATCCAGTAATCCAACTATTTTCTATTTCTGGTCTAAATTAATTATAAAAGAGCAGTCAAGAGCCTAACAACTGAATGCCAAAGATAGATCTCTTCACTTTAGGTTTTTTTTGGGTGATTGTCCCACGAATGAATACATAGCTAGGGGCAATTGGTGATGCTCATATAAACTTTGTTATTTTTGAGACAGGACGCGAGGGGAGTAAGGAAGAAAGGTAATTAAGGGGCATGCTTAGTACTTCTTACGAGGGCCCCTCCCTCTTGGGTTTCTTTCAGGTGACGGGTGACTATCTATAAATAGATTTCATGCTGGCCTGTAGTGTTAAGTTATTTTTTTTTTATAGAGATTTATCTACAAGCGAAGGTGTATGGAATATGGTAGAGGGGGATAAGAAGTGGAAAGATTGAAGGGCAAAAGAAGGCCTACGAGTGGTAGTGCAGTAGGTGTGTACCATTGGAAGATTTACATGTTAGGGTAGAAGTAGAAGTCACTACAGGGGTTATAGAGAAGCTTACTAATCTGGGCGTGAATTAGTTTCAGTTAGAATTCTAGGGAATTTAGAGACAAAAGAAGATTGGGTGCCCATGCTGAAGAGTAGTAACTTAAGAAGTAGGAAAACTAGAATAACCACCAAGTGAATTAAATCAATGGTATAAGCTGAAGGGAACTCTACTTAAAGAAAGAAAGGGGTTAAAAGATAATAGCTGATGACTGGTCAGGTTAGAAAGAGGTGAGTGAGTTGAAAGATAATAACAAATAATTGGTTAGGTCAGAAAGAGGAGAAAAGGTAATTACGAGTAGTGTACTGATAAGTAGTTTATGAACAAGTACTAGAGATTGTAAGGGTGAGGTGAGGGAACGCCGGAAGTATCCCGAATCAAACAAATAAAATCTGGTAGTAGGCAAGGCCTATACTAGTAACATATAAAGAAAAGAAATTTATGAGAGATTGTGAAAGCCATCGATGTTGGAGGCGAACAACGGCCCCACGTGCCTCTAGGAGAGAGTGTCAGGGACCTCTGACATCGATTTACAAAATTTTATTTTTGTTTGCGGCCCATTAATATTTTCCCGGTTGCAGGAGAGGAGTCAGATTGTTTGTAACTCAAGATCTAGACGCCGCTCCTGTATCGGTGGTCTATCGCCACAGTCACTCTGTAGGTATAGGCCTAAACTTCTATTTCTTTCTTCATGAGACTGTCTTTCCTATCTATCTTTAAATACAATTCTTCATGGACTAAGATGACTAGTAGACTCGTATAGGAGACATAGGTGGGATTATTGAATGTAATCTGTAGAGTTAAGGACTGGATTATAAATTGAAAACCTTTATTTATTCTAAAGAGAAAAAAAGGGGGTATAATATATATATTGAAACATCTTGAAGTTGCAAATGTAAGTGACTATACAAGTTAATAGTAAATAATACGAGACGTTCTAGTAGATACCTGGAAACAAAAAAAAGAAAGAAGGTTAAAATAATTAATTAGGAATTTGTTATTGTTGAACAGAGAACGTACTTATACAGTTAAAATTGGGTATACTAACCTTGAAAAATTAAGTACTATCCTACCAATAAAAGTGTTGAATGGTTAATGTAGTGTAAATGTAATTTATTGTATATAAGATTGTTATTGTTGAAAGAAAAGAAAAAAAAAATATAATAAATTAAATAAATTATGGTTATTGTTATGCAAAGTAAATTAACGTGAAGTTCAGATTTTTGACCCTTATCCTTGTAATGGTTTGAGAGTCGCTGATTTTTGGGCTAAGTATATACTTTGGTAGTGAGTATTGAAAAAAAAGGAGAAAAAGAAGAAGCAAAATAATAAAAGAAAGATAAATCCGAACCCAATTCCCGTCTCCACTGTTAATTTAAAAGCTAGTCGAGAGGCATGTAGATACATAGCCTGTGTATCTATAATTTAATTTGTGTCTGGGCTGATACATAACAAAAAGAAAAGAGGAAGCGTATTGATGATGGCGCCCGTTAATAGAAATTTTCATCAATATTATCAAAACTGGGTAAATTGCTAAAAGAAAGAGAAAGTAGACTGGGAGTAGGAAATTTGCAATCACCCGGTGACAGAGGTAGTTGTACTGAGTGTTGGAATGTGGACTATGCAGGCAGTGTTATGATGACACGACAGGTGCATGAGTGACCTTGTTTTGTAGGAGTTCAGTAAACTTATATACTACGATTAAGAATAATCACATATTAGTCGTCACAGATTTTGGCTAAGAATTTTGGCGAAGATTTAATCCAAGAAGTTAGGGAACTTTATAGCATAAAGTAAGAAAGCCCGTCACAAATTTTGGCGCCCATACCGTGGGGCTAAGTAGGGTTAAAACAAAACAGTATTGCTAATTGTTGCAACTTAATTTAGTTAAAATTGTTAAGTAAAAAGAAACCTTTATTCAGTTAAAGTTTCACATATTTTGATATACCGTGGGGCGATAGTTTGTTAATTTGTAACGTGTGGGGCGATAGTTTGTTAATTTATGACCAAAATATCGTGAAGTTCAGTCTTCACATATTTTGTCGCCCATAGCGTGGAGCTTGATATAAGAAAAGAAAATAAACATTAATCAGTTAGAATTGGAAACTTGAAATACGAGTCATCATATATTTTGGAGCCCATAGCGTGGGTTGAGTTGAGTTGAAATCATAAAGTTTGATATCCTAACGTGAGGCGAGATAGTGTTAAAAGAATTTTGGGAGTTAGGTTAGTATAACTGAAATTTATTCTCAAAAAAATAAATAATAATAATAATAATAATAATAACATATTTTTGGGAAAAGAATAATGACTATTGACAAGTAAGGACTTCTATAGATGACTAAGACAGACGACTGAACTATTGTGTTCTAATCTTTTTTTTCCAGTGGTATTGTTAATATATAAATATGGCTACTTATGTTGATCCGTATGCACAAATAAGAGCAGCTGAGTTAACCCAAGCTATTAGGAAGTTGAGGAAGGCGGATTTAGAGGCAGAATGTGATAGAGTAAAGTTACCGACCACAGGTACAAGGGATGAGTTAAGACAACGCTTGTTAGATTATGCCCGCAAGAACCCTCAGTCATTTCAAGTGTTAATTACGGCTTTTGCTCTGAGTCAGGAAGTTTTGGAAGAAGATTTGGTTGAACATAATATAACGATTCCACAAGATTCATATGGAGATGTAGTGTATACATGGGTTAAGTTAATGCGTAGGAAGGCCATGGCGGTAGCTGATTCGGAAGAAGCTGTACCAGTAATACCATCGTTTACAATTCAGTTAGAGCCGCATAAACCAAATACTTTGGATCTGGTTCGTAAATGGAACATTAAATTCAAACCTGGGGATAGTATTTACTTATTTTTGGAGAGATTGGAAGATTTAAAACAAAGTTCTAAGTTACAGGGTGCAGAGTTATTGTCAGTATTACCCGAAATTTTACAAGATTCAGCTTTACTTTGGTACAGGAACAGATTAACAGATTGGCCTACATGGGAAGCTTTTTTGAAAGAATTTAGAGAATATTACTTGCCTATTGATGAGGAAGACTCGCTTTTGGATGAGATTAGACAGAGAACGCAAGGTCCTAAAGAATCGATTTTTGATTATGTCAATGCTATTCAAACGTTAATGAGGAGGCTGAGTACTCCAATGAGTCCTCAACAAATGATGAAGAATGTTATTAAAAATTTGCGTCCTGACGTAAAATTGTACATTAGACCTGCAGAGATTCAAACTATAACAGATTTAATACGTGTAGGTAGACAGTATGAACAAATATTGTTAGATTCTGAGAGATATATTCCTCCTCCAACGCAGGTTAGAGCTACAATTAAAGAAACGGCTTATAAACCTCAGAGACAAGTTGTTATACCTTCAGTTCATACAGCGCTAGGAATTCAGGGAAAACAGGAACTTCCATCGTCCGAGTTACAAAAGAAACCCAATGTTAGTTTTTCTGCAAAGACGTGGGACAAAGAACGAAATTCAAGTCATGTAAATGATTCCAGAATAGTTAAAGCAACAGAAAATAAAGAGAGACAGGATGAGTCGAGGGATAATGGTAAAAACACCACCTTACGTTTTTCAAATAACCAGCGATGTTGGAATTGTGATAAAACAGGACATAGGCAGTTCGAGTGTAAGGCACCTCGTAGAGTTACTCCACGCACTACGATTAAATGTTATAATTGTAATAAGCTTGGACATAGGTCTATTGATTGTAGGATGCCCCAAGAAAGAAAAGTTAGGCCTACAAATCCCTTATGACAATTAACTAAAAATCAGGCTTGTGTGATGTTAAATATAAATCCTACAGATTTAGTTAATGGAGATAGATGTTTTGTTGAAATTTTGCTGGAGGATATTACATTTATTGCTTTAATAGATTCCGGTTCAGATAAAACTTATGTGGGAGAGAAGGGTGATTTTTTGTGTAAAATGTTAGATTTAGCAGTAGAAGAATCTGAAGTTAGGGTGGTGCAACTAGCAGATAAAACTTATAGTTCTATAACAGGAGAGAGAACTTTTGAGATGAAATTGCAGGACAGGATTTTTCCGATAAAATGTAAAATTATGCCAAATTTAGCAGTAGATATGATTCTGGGCATGGACGTTTTGAAACAAATTGGGTTAGTAGTAGATTTGCAAGATGGGACTTGGTATTTCAAAGATGAACCAGCAAAAATTTTTCAATTTGTTAAGGCTATAGATTTAAAAGAAGAAGATCAACTACATAATATTCTTACCTTACCTACACCTCAGGAAAGGGACAGATTGAATGTGTTTTTGGAAAATCAGTTACAGAAATTTGATCAGTGTACTGGACTTACCGATCTGATTTCTCATGTTATTGATACAGGCGATGCAAAACCTATAAAACAAAGATATTATCCAGTATCACCCATTTTGGAAAAAGTTATACACGCGGAAATAGATAAAATGTTATTGGAAAAAGTTATAGAGCCTTCAAATTCACCTTGGTCGTCTCCGGTAGTTATGGTAAAGAAACCAGATAGAACATGGAGGTTTTGCGTAGACTTCAGAAAAGTAAACAATTATACTAAAAGAGATAGTTATCCTTTGCCATACATTGAACATGTTTTGAGTAAATTACGACATGCTAGGTATATCAGTACAATAGATTTGAAAAATGGGTATTGGCAAGTTCCATTAGATGAAGCAAGTAAAGAAAAAACAGCATTTACCGTACCTGGTAGAGGATTGTATCAGTTTCGAGTTATGCCTTTTGGAATCCATAACGCACCAGCCTCGTTTCAAAGATTAGTTGATACTATATTAAGAGAAGAGATAGGAGAGAAATGCTTTTGTTATTTGGATGATATAGTACTTATTAGCGAGACATTTGAAGAACATTTGTCCTTGTTAGAAAAAGTTTTAGAGAAATTAAGAAAAGCTAACCTGAAAATTAATAGGGAAAAATCAAAATTTTGCAGAAGTGAATTAAAATATTTGGGTCATATCATTACTCCATTAGGAATTGCTGTAGATTCAGATAAAATCTCGTGTATCCTTGAGTATCCAGCCCCTACAAAAGTCAAGGAAGTACGAGCATTTTTAGGATTGGCTTCTTGGTACCGACGATTCATTCCATTTTTTTCTGAAGTTGTAAAGCCCCTCACTGCACTTCTGAAAAAGAATCAGAGATGGCGTTGGACTAAGGAATGTCAGGAATCTTTTGATGAATTAAAATCGAAATTATCTAGTAGTCCTATATTAACTTGTCCAGATTATACTAAACCCCTAGTGCTACAGACCGACGCTAGTTTTTCAGGATTAGGAGCAGCATTAATTCAGACAGGAGAGGAAGGAGAGGAAAAAGTAATAGCTTATGCTAGTAGAACTTTAACAGTAGGTGAGCAAAAGTGGGCAATAGTCGAGAAAGAATTGTTAGCTATATTGTGGGCAGTTCAAAAGTTTCGTCCTTATTTGGAAGGTTATCATTTTAAAGTATATACTGATCACTTTGCTCTGAAATGGTTAAATACATTACAGAATCCGACTGGACGATTAGCTAGGTGGAGTTTATTGCTCCAGGAGTATGATTTTGAAGTAATACATAGGCCTGGTAGATTACAAAAAGTTCCGGATGCTTTATCTAGAATACACGAAGGGAAAGTTCAAGAGGAAACGGTAGAGGAAGAATTTTGCCTCTTGTTGACTGATAACTCTGAAGTAGTGGAATGGGAAAATATACAAGATGCTTGGTATATTAAGCGGAAAGAGCAAGTACAGAGTAAACCTAAATTTTGGCCAGATTGGAAGGTCGTAGATGGGAAGTTGTACCATCTTAGATTAGATCAGCTAGAACAAACTTTAGAGGGAACAGTAAATAGGTGGAAATTAGTTATTCCGCAAGATTTTAGGATTAAAGTATTGCAGGAATGTCATGATGCACCGACTGCAGGGCATATGGGGATAGCTAAAACTTTCTTTAGGATAGCAAACAAGTATTATTGGCCGGGAATGTTTAGAGATGTTGCTAAATATGTTACTGCTTGTGAAATATGTCAGAGACAGAAAGTGTTACAGACGGCTCAAGCAGGACCAATGCATTTTTACCAGAAAGAGAAACCTTGGATGACTGTAGCTACTGATTTGTTGGGACCTTACCCACGTTCAAAAAAGGGAAACCGATATGTGATTGTATTTCAGGACACCTTTACCAAATATGTAGAGTGTAAAGCGTTAAGGAAAGCAACCAGTAGAGCAGTTACGGAAGCATTTTATGAATTGATTATCCTTAAATGGGGAATTCCGGGATATTTGCTGATGGATAATGGACCGCAATACACTAGTAAATTAATGCGAGAGATAGCTAAAGCTTTTAATATAACTCCTTGTTATTTACCTGTATATTCGCCACAAGGAAATCCAGTAGAAAGAGTCAATAGAGTATTGAAAACAATGATTTCTAGTTATATTCAAAAGGATCAGACAGTTTGGGATGTGTATTTGAGAGAATTTAATTTTGCTATAAATACGGCTAAGCATAGTTCCACTGGATGCACTCCTTATATGCTAAATTATGGGAAGGAGCCTGAAATTATCAGTAGGATTGAAAAGGTGGAAAACCAACCGATTTATAAAGAAATTCCAAAACTTTGGGTGGAGAGACTCAATAAATTGAAAACGGTACGTTTAATGGTTAGACATAACTTAGAAACCGCCTATAAGAATTCGAGTCATTATTATAATCTTCGGAGGAGAGAGGTGAGATTTCGTCCAGGAGATCTAGTGTTAAGAAGAAACTTTAAATTAAGTGATGCCTCACAAGCTTATACAGCAGGTTTAAGTGCAAAGTTTGTCGGGCCCTATATTATAAAGAAAAAGTTCAGTGAAAATAGCTACGAACTGACAAACCGTTTTGGTAAAAAGTTGGGGAAGTGGCACGTCAAAGACTTGAAACCCGTTGTTCCTGGATAAACATTCTTTAAGGCTGGTAAAAGAGACACGCACAAAAAAAAAAAAAAAAAAAAAAAAAAAAAAAAAAAAAAAAGAATGTGACCTGTGTCAACATTATTTTTTTTTTATGGTGAGTGCGGGAAGAATGTAACGACGCAAATAGCGACGTGCATAATCAACGATAGGAGACCATTCCTAAACAAAGGAAGGGTTGGGGGACCGCAACTAATCGATATTGAACATTTTCATGATTATCGATACTGCCCTGAATTTTATTTGAATTACAGAAAAGGAGAGGTGCGCATGCGTCGACGGTGAATCGACGAGGGAGACGTGCGGAACCTGAAAGACGGTTAGTAGTACGTGCCTGACCACGAGAGAGAGAAGTTGAAAAGGCAGAAGGGAGAAGACGAGATTGGGATGTGTGACAGCGGTAGAGGCGGTCTGGCATAATGGTGTGTCAGACTTTCATCTAAAGGAAATTCTGGTTGTGAACTTCCTTGACACGGCTATATGGAGATAGTCATTAATCAGAAGAATACACCAAGTCGGCCAGTACGAGACACCGCTACAGCGAACATCAGCTGTGAGAGTGAGTCGTGACTGCTCGCTCTGAATAAGAGCAGATATGGACATCAGGAAGTAATGGAAGACAACTCAGGATCGGAGGATAAGTTGGACATCACTGGTTGAGTATAATCGTCTAGACTTTTTCTTATTGTTTGGGGAGTGAGAAAATTGAGATATCTTTTTTTTTGTAAGGATGGTTTCTAAGTCATGTATGGCGATTAGACACCGTATGGTATGATAGAAGAATAGAATAGAAACATAGAAGTGAGAATTCTAGAAGTAAGGTGATGAAATCCAGTAATCCAACTATTTTCTATTTCTGGTCTAAATTAATTATAAAAGAGCAGTCAAGAGCCTAACAACTGAATGCCAAAGATAGATCTCTTCACTTTAGGTTTTTTTTGGGTGATTGTCCCACGAATGAATACATAGCTAGGGGCAATTGGTGATGCTCATATAAACTTTGTTATTTTTGAGACAGGACGCGAGGGGAGTAAGGAAGAAAGGTAATTAAGGGGCATGCTTAGTACTTCTTACGAGGGCCCCTCCCTCTTGGGTTTCTTTCAGGTGACGGGTGACTATCTATAAATAGATTTCATGCTGGCCTGTAGTGTTAAGTTATTTTTTTTTTATAGAGATTTATCTACAAGCGAAGGTGTATGGAATATGGTAGAGGGGGATAAGAAGTGGAAAGATTGAAGGGCAAAAGAAGGCCTACGAGTGGTAGTGCAGTAGGTGTGTACCATTGGAAGATTTACATGTTAGGGTAGAAGTAGAAGTCACTACAGGGGTTATAGAGAAGCTTACTAATCTGGGCGTGAATTAGTTTCAGTTAGAATTCTAGGGAATTTAGAGACAAAAGAAGATTGGGTGCCCATGCTGAAGAGTAGTAACTTAAGAAGTAGGAAAACTAGAATAACCACCAAGTGAATTAAATCAATGGTATAAGCTGAAGGGAACTCTACTTAAAGAAAGAAAGGGGTTAAAAGATAATAGCTGATGACTGGTCAGGTTAGAAAGAGGTGAGTGAGTTGAAAGATAATAACAAATAATTGGTTAGGTCAGAAAGAGGAGAAAAGGTAATTACGAGTAGTGTACTGATAAGTAGTTTATGAACAAGTACTAGAGATTGTAAGGGTGAGGTGAGGGAACGCCGGAAGTATCCCGAATCAAACAAATAAAATCTGGTAGTAGGCAAGGCCTATACTAGTAACATATAAAGAAAAGAAATTTATGAGAGATTGTGAAAGCCATCGATGTTGGAGGCGAACAACGGCCCCACGTGCCTCTAGGAGAGAGTGTCAGGGACCTCTGACATCGATTTACAAAATTTTATTTTTGTTTGCGGCCCATTAATATTTTCCCGGTTGCAGGAGAGGAGTCAGATTGTTTGTAACTCAAGATCTAGACGCCGCTCCTGTATCGGTGGTCTATCGCCACAGTCACTCTGTAGGTATAGGCCTAAACTTCTATTTCTTTCTTCATGAGACTGTCTTTCCTATCTATCTTTAAATACAATTCTTCATGGACTAAGATGACTAGTAGACTCGTATAGGAGACATAGGTGGGATTATTGAATGTAATCTGTAGAGTTAAGGACTGGATTATAAATTGAAAACCTTTATTTATTCTAAAGAGAAAAAAAGGGGGTATAATATATATATTGAAACATCTTGAAGTTGCAAATGTAAGTGACTATACAAGTTAATAGTAAATAATACGAGACGTTCTAGTAGATACCTGGAAACAAAAAAAAGAAAGAAGGTTAAAATAATTAATTAGGAATTTGTTATTGTTGAACAGAGAACGTACTTATACAGTTAAAATTGGGTATACTAACCTTGAAAAATTAAGTACTATCCTACCAATAAAAGTGTTGAATGGTTAATGTAGTGTAAATGTAATTTATTGTATATAAGATTGTTATTGTTGAAAGAAAAGAAAAAAAAAATATAATAAATTAAATAAATTATGGTTATTGTTATGCAAAGTAAATTAACGTGAAGTTCAGATTTTTGACCCTTATCCTTGTAATGGTTTGAGAGTCGCTGATTTTTGGGCTAAGTATATACTTTGGTAGTGAGTATTGAAAAAAAAGGAGAAAAAGAAGAAGCAAAATAATAAAAGAAAGATAAATCCGAACCCAATTCCCGTCTCCACTGTTAATTTAAAAGCTAGTCGAGAGGCATGTAGATACATAGCCTGTGTATCTATAATTTAATTTGTGTCTGGGCTGATACATAACAAAAAGAAAAGAGGAAGCGTATTGATGATGGCGCCCGTTAATAGAAATTTTCATCAATATTATCAAAACTGGGTAAATTGCTAAAAGAAAGAGAAAGTAGACTGGGAGTAGGAAATTTGCAATCACCCGGTGACAGAGGTAGTTGTACTGAGTGTTGGAATGTGGACTATGCAGGCAGTGTTATGATGACACGACAGGTGCATGAGTGACCTTGTTTTGTAGGAGTTCAGTAAACTTATATACTACGATTAAGAATAATCACATATTAGTCGTCACAGATTTTGGCTAAGAATTTTGGCGAAGATTTAATCCAAGAAGTTAGGGAACTTTATAGCATAAAGTAAGAAAGCCCGTCACATTAGTTGCTTGAACCGTGAAAACAGTAACAAAACAACTGAAAGCTATTTCATCTTTAGCCATTAGTTATTAAGTGACAGAATGGTACTTTATGAAATTTGTGTGGGGGACGGGAAAATGTATGTCCGTCCGTCTGTCTGTCTGTCCGTCTGTCTGTCCATGTGTCTATACTCGCGATAACTCAAATGCGCATTATTGGATTTTCATGAAACTTGGTGTACGCACTTACAACATCCATAGGAAGAAGTCTATTTATTTTCGCTGTTGCGTTTCTACTGGCTGCAACCCCTGCAAGTGATTAGCAAAATACCTTCCTTTCAACTTGCAAGCAGTCGCACAGACGAGTTACACGTTTTCATTCCTTAGAAAGTAGAAACAGCTATCGTTTCGTTGTGTTGTTGATTGTTGTAACGTAGTGTTTCAACATGAAACAAAAACGAGTAACCGTAACAAAACAAGGTCTGTGTGGCGTTACTTTACATGTAAGAGATCAATTTTATAAAATGACCGTAAATGGATATACCATTAAAATGGTTTGTGTCCCGTTCTTATTTTAAAATTTGAAGAGTTCAGGCTACAGTATAGTAGGATTAAGCCACCCACACAGCAAGGCCCATTTAATGTCCCGGTCAAGTACATATTTAGAAATCAGTTTCCCGGGGGTCCTAAACTGATGAACCAGAATTACTGACATCTTCTCTTCCTAAGTAATACAAAAAATATTTTTTTAACTAATACTTTAAAAATCTCATATTTGGGGTGGGGGGGGGGGTGCGGTCCGGACCCACGTCCTTGCCTCTTGATGTTGTCTATTTTAAATTCATAAAAAATTGTTGGTCTATACCTATCAAATTTTGCTGTTTTATTGCCATTGATATGCATATTTTATAATTTAAAAATTTTTTAATTGGGAATAGGTGGAGCAGTTGATTTTATACAAGCATTAAAACTATCCTGTCGACCGGTGTCTGAAATTTCTTATATATAAATATTAACAATAACAAGTTATGTCCAAAAAATTAAGTACAATGTCATTTGAAACGTAATATATATTTTTTGGATAAAACTTAAAAAGGTATTAACAGTACCGAATGCATTTAAAACGTGTTGGATTTTTACTTTGCATTTTATTTTCTTATAGTGACTTGTTCTTTTTCTGTTACATGTAAACATTAATTTAGGTATTGGTTAAGAATTTCAATGTATTTCACTTTTTTATTAGGTAATTTCATTTAAAGTACTAATCAAGAAGATTCATTATTATGCTTGTATCAATGTGAGAAAACATTGTAACAGTTTTTCCAAGTAATTAGAAAGACCGCAAAGGACTATGGGCTGTGCGGGTTATGTTGGCACTGAAGTCATAAAACTACCCTTCCACTATTCAGCAGGTAGCCAAAAGTTAGTTACTCACTCCACTATCCCACTGGGTGGAGTAGGGTGTATAGAAAAAATGGGGGAAAACCAGAATTTCGAGGTTTAAGTAATCGCCAGATGTGTTTAAGCAGTCATATTGTCGTGTGGGAAAGAGACGTGGCGGCTTCTTACTGTAAATGGTGTTTATGTTAAGTCCTGATTATACAAATTCGTGGAGTGAGTAACCTTTCACAATAGTATGTTTCTATCTCTTTCTGTTCAATAACAGACTTCTGCCAAACATCTTCTGTCTCAATTTTCTGATCCGTGCCGACTTACAACAAACAGACTTTAGTGTCGGCATTACACCATGTCATAAATTTCTCAAGGGTCGGCGTAGCATATCTTTCAAATGAAGGTATGTGATTTACAATTGTCCTTGGAGACAATTTTCCTCTTTGCTATTTCTTACTATGAGGGAGGAATGTATTGTTCCTACCCCAAGAAGTAGTTTAAAACAAGTTCTCTGCAGGGCCGTGGAGAGAAAGCAAAGGACCTCAGTAAAAAATTTCCCGGGCCCCGTCAAATATTAATTTCACCACTGAAACCCAAAGTATGCAGCAAAAAGATTGTATAAAAATATTACATAATTATTATATAATGTATGTAATGGTATGTAAGTATCCTATTACTTGAAGACATATGATATTTTTGTTAATCACTAAAAAGTTAGTCATATTTTACAAAAAATAAAACCATGTAAGTTTAAAAGCTTTTCAGTTGTGCACACAGAGGTAATAATACGTGTTTTGGCAAAATGCTATCAATAATCATAAAAACTAATCACTGTACAACTAGTGTCTTACTTTTCAACTATAAATAACAACATTTAAATTATATATCGGTACCCAACTATGTTTAATCACTATGAAAAATTTGCTTGTTTTGAACAACATAAACTGAAGATAAGATAAACATATACGATTGACAATAAAACTTGACACAATGACATAAGAACTCTTATTTAGTACCAGAATGGTACTTTCTGAGATCATGTGGGGGACGGGAAAATGGCTGTCCGTCCGTGTCTGTCCGTCAGTCTGTCCGTGTGCCTGTATGCGCGATAACTCAAATACGCTTTATCGGATTTTCATGAAATTTGATATACATATTTATAACGTCCATAGAAAGAAGCCTATTAATTTTGTACCAAATCGCTTGACCGGTACCGGAGTAACGACTAATTAACGGTCACATGCTTATTAAATGGCAAATCATCACTATACTACAAAGCCGCTTAGCTAATCACTGAGGGCCTTCACCACAATGCAGTCAGATGTTTGTAAATTTATTATATCACATCTTGCTTTAGATGTGAGGCATTCGTTCTGTTGTTATCCCACTTATTCCTTCACATGTGTTTAACGAACTTTCTCAAGAGTTCGGTCTAAAACTATATAGTTTCTGAAAAAAAAAAGACCAATTAACTACATCTGGCACTTTTTTGTATCAGTTTACCTGATTTTTTATTATATTATGGCACAGTCTATCTTATGCCGATATCAGACAAAGGTTGAGCTAATAAAGTATTCAAAAGGAAAAATGTTATTGTTACTGAGACATGTAATAGGCTATACTATAAAGTAATTATTAAAAGAATGTCTTAAGAATCCACCGTCTTAAAAAATAGCTTTCCTAGCTTTTTACTTTGCAAAAGTATCAATAATACTATTATAATTCAGTTGTCTAGCAAAGATATCTCCAAAAACGTCAATGCTATAAGAGGTAATGAATTTCCTAGGAATCCCGGGGATAATTTTGCAGAGATATGTACCAATTTTATATGTATTCTATGTATCAAAATTAATCATTTGAAAATTATTATTTTAAATGCCGAACGTTAGTGAGGCCTACTGTTGAGTCCAAAAGGATTTCTGCTTCTATTTTAAAAACATAATTTTTCTCCAAGAATAATCCGTTTCAGATTACCTGATTAATTCCGTGTCACCGTTATGCGACAGGACAATGCAGATAAAAAATAAACACATAAAACATAGCTTAAGCTGTTTGTTGACTTATAAAACATTTAATTTTAGAGTAAATTAGAAAGTAAAAAATAAAACCTGGTCGGCCGGGCCGGGGCCCCAAGTCTTTAGTCTCGGCTGCTCCCCCTCTCGTCCTTGCCAGCCTAGCCGAAACAGTTCCAACAAAAATGCAAGTGAAACCGGTCTTTTGCAACCGTTTCATAAAACTGTTATGTGCGCGTAACAGTTTCGGCTACAACCTTTATCTAGAAACAGCTTATTTTCCCACCTCTACCGGTAACGGTAACGGCACCTTTCAGTAGTGGTTGCTGGCTTGCTGCGTACACAATCGAGCATTTAAAACATTTTCAATATAGCAAGACTGCAAGAGTCTTGCAGTTCGGTCTTGGTCTTGCCCGAGTCTTGCAGACTTGGTCTCGGTCTTGGTCTTGGTCTTGCACACTCGGTCTTGGTCTTGGTCTTGCTAACGCAGATGCGGTCTTGGTCTTGGTCTTGGTCTTGCATTTTCTGCAAGACCAAGACCAAGACTGCAAGACCAAGACTGGTCTCGCTCATCACTAGTCCTGACTGACAGAGAATCAACGTAGAACCTAAACTATAACAGGTAGAGACTTGGAATTTTGACAGTACCTTCGTTTCATAATGTAGGTGCTCACTAAGAAAGGATTTTGAAAAAATTGATTTAAATGAGAACATTATAGGAGAAAAATTCCTCCGGCACTGGGACTTGAACCCAGGACCTTTGGCTATTCGCGCCAATGCTCTACCAACTGAGCTAAGCCGGAGTTCATTTCACAGCGCCAGATGGAACCTCTCTCCTATGACTGATTGCCCTAATGGTCTACCTCGCAGACAGACAAGTTATGTCATATGCAGCACTGTGAGACACACTAATTAGTGATTTTTGTGACCGGGCACCCACTGTTATTGTACAGTTAACATTTAAGATAGATAATGTTCTCATGTAATGTCCAACAGAGACAATAATCTGTGGTTCATGAATGCATAAATATCTATCTTGATTTTAAATGCCAAAAATCAAATGTTTTTGAGAATACTTAATCCCTTTTTACACAGAATTGTCAAACTCAAGTCACAGTTCACGTGACAACAGTGTATTGTTGGCATTGGTATCAGGTAGGTTTGGAAATAATTGAAATCGGACGTTGACGAAACTATTGATATAATGCATTGCTGTAATTAAATATTGAAGATGAAATCTATATTATTATTTCGCAGGTTTTTGGGGAGGGAAGTATAAAACTGAAATTGATTTACTTTTTAATTTCACCCTCGAAACGGTTGTATGGTAACATGAGAGTGAGAAATAAAATATTCCGCAAAGACAATACTATTTTATGATACCGGAATTTGTATTTCTTCTTACTTTAACCCCTACCAGGCTTGGTGTGTAGAAGCGATGGGATGCAAAATTCTACATCCTCTATGAAGCATAAAAAGCTATACCAAGCGTTTTCTGCGGGAATAGTTTAGTGAGATAAGTCGTTCTTCTTCATTTCAAATTTTCAATACGTATATAAGGTCCTAAAATTTGAAAGCCTAAAGTCCTTCATAAGTTAATTTTGAAATACAAAATACAAAACCCGGGCGACGCCGGGCCTTTTAAGCTAGTACTACTATAAATAAGAAATGTTAAATAACTTAACACATTGGACAATGGAAATAATATATATATGTTACGAAAACAAAATAACTGCTATATCATATTTGACACACCAACAAAACTTGTTTAGTTTAATAACTTTTATTATTTGTTTTAAATACAAAAATAGAATTTAAGGTTTTTATTTTTAGAGTCCGGAACCCTAGGACGTCCCTCCTTTCCTAATCCACTGTGGAATATGCTTCCATGTTGTCGATTTCGTAAAACTTCTGCAAACTTTTTATGTCTCTTCTGACTTTTAAATAATTGTCCTAAAAGAAAAAACACCTGCCCATAATTATTACTACACATTTTTTTTTCATTTCACTGAGAGCCGGGGGGTGGGGCCGGCCCCCCCCTGCCCCCGGATATGGGCGTCCATGCGTCTTATTATATAAGAATAGCTTCTACTTCATGTCAACTGGTGTGAAAGGAATATGTCTAGGAATGTGTGTTTTGCTACGACTTGAGACTCGTCACACGTAAGTTGTTGCCGCAAAGTACAGTCTGATGATAAGAATCTCATCACTGTATTGAACATCCGCGTCCCATAGTTAACTTACTGCAATTCACTTGTATACCTTGTTTCATTACACACTGATCAAAACAACATTATGTAGATATGACACCTTATATCTGAAAACTTGTATTTTATATTCGTAACTCCTTCCTAAGTCCCGTTTAATCAGTGATGGTTCCAATCAAGATAGGCACAAAAAAAGTTATTTTTGTAATCGATTTCCGAGTTAAGCCCCAGATCGATTCATTACGCACGCTTTGTGGGAAAAAAATGTGTGGGTAGTGTTATTTGTCAAAGCTAACTGTACTGCAACTTCCGAAGTCGTATGTGAACACTGCAAATAAAATGTTGTTATGAGAACTGATTTGCATTTGATATTTTCACACATTAGGCCCCTAAATGGGCATTACTCCAGTACCGGTTAATCGATTTGGTCCAATGTCAATAGCCTTCTTACCATGGACGTTATAAATGTGTATACCAAGTGAAAATCTGTTAAAGCGTATTTGACACGGACAGACAGACAGACGAACAGACATTTTCCCGTCCCCACACAATGCCAGAAAGTATTATTCTCTAACTACAAGTAAATAACGATAGGCCTACAACAAAAATACATTTGCCTGTCTATCTGTTAATTATAGCCTACGTAATCTATATTTCTATTCAGGGAATGCGCCGTGGCGGAGTTGGTTGAGGCACAAACCACAAGGCTGTATGTTCAAGCCTCGGTCGTTAGGACTTTTCAGTTGGTCTAATCCTTCTGGTGGCACCATGGCCCTGGGGTCGACTCATCCTCCAACAGAAATGAGTATCAGGAGCAATCTTGGGGGAAAATGCGGCCGGTGCGTTAAGGCTAATAAACTTACACCTTCTCGTGCCGAATGTCTCAAAACCTGGAATCCTCAACGGCTGTACAGTCACGGCTTGTATTATGATGGTTTTACTTACGGCACTTGTGCTTTTTGTAATTTTTACCCCACGGAGATTTCTTTTGTTTTCATAGCAACCAGATTGCGTGCGGGAATGTAAAGTTACGATCCACGGCAACAATATTCGTAAATAGGCCTACCACTAATTAGTTACGTCGTGCAAAAGCAATATTGTATAGATATGATACCTTATATCTGAAAACTTGTATTTTCTATTCGTAACTCCTTCCTAAGTCCAGTTTAATCAGTGATGGTTCCAATCATGATAGGCACAAAAGAAGTTATTTTTGCAATCGATTTCCGAGTTCAGCCCCAGATCGATTCATTACGCACGCTTTGCGGAAAAAAGTTTTTAAGTCTTTTGATAAGCATAGCCTATGTGAAGGAATATGTGGGTAGTGTTATTTGTCAAAGCCCAGTGTATTGCAACTTCTAAAGTCGTATATGAACACTGAAAACAATATTGTTGTCATGAGAACTGAATTACATTTGATAAATATTTTTACAAATTAGGCCCCTAAATGGGCATTTGGGCATTGGACGTTATAAATGCGTATATATATCGTGTTTATTCAAAATCCGATAAAGCATATTTGACACACACGGACGGACAGACAGAGAGACGAACATATATATTTTACCTTCCCCCACACAATGCCAGAAAGTATTATTCTGTAACTACAAGTAAATAACGATAGGCCTACAACAAAAATACATTTGCCTGTCTATCTGTTAATTATACGTAATCTATATTTCTATTCAGGGAATGCGCCGTGGCGCAGTTGGTTGAGGCACAAACCACAAGGCTGTATGTTCAAGCCTATGTCGTTAGGACTTTTCAGTTGGTCTAATCCTTCTGGTGGCACCATGGCCCTGGGGTCGACTCATCCTCTAACAGAAATGAATACCAGGCGTGATCTTGGGGGGGAAAGGCTGCCGGTGAGTTAAGGCTGACAAACTTATCACCTTCACGTGCCGAATGTCTCAAAATATTGGATCCTCAACCTGCCGGAAACATAAGGGAGCAATTTACTTTTTTTTTTTACTGTTTTAGTCCACCCTTAGCCTTCGGACCCTTCTCCTTTCATCGCTGTTCACGAAGCTTTTTTTTTTTTTTTTTTTTCAGAATTATTACAATGCCACCGATTGGTCAGCCAGAAGACGGAAAGCTATATAAGGGCCTAGAGCTTTAAAACAGGAAGTCATCATTAAGTATACAATCAAAATACAAAACCTGGGCCATGGTGCGTCCTTAAAGCTCCTGGTTACTAGCGTATAGTGACTATGATAAGTAATAATAATAGTAATAGTAATAGGCCTAATAAATAATAATAATAATAATAATAATAATAATAATAATAATAATAATAATAATAATAATAATAATAATAATAATAATAATGACATATCATTGAAGACAAGAATAAACACTGGCTTGCAAAATTGTTGAAATTTAGTCCCTAATCTAGAACTGCACAAAGAGTCAGCACAGATAACACGGCTCCATTGCAGCAGTGCGCATTCTACGTCACGAGACAAGGTCGGCCTGGGTGGAGCAGTGAGTATCGCGCTGGCTTTCCGTGCCCAAGGTTGCGGGTTCGATTCCGCTATTAAGTGTGCATAAATGTGACAAGCCCATGTCAGTAGATTTTCTGGCATGTAAAAGAACTCCTGCGGGACAAAATTCCGGCAAAGGCATAAGTTGCAGTCCATCCACGTCGTTAAATAACAAACTACCACGAAACAAGACTTAAAATTGTAAGTTTGTTTATTAAATGCATAGCTTATAACTAGGGGGCGGATTTCTATTACCTAAAAAATAGGATATATGAA
Source organism: Ectobius pallidus (assembly GCA_964059195.1). Classification (NCBI taxonomy): domain Eukaryota; kingdom Metazoa; phylum Arthropoda; class Insecta; order Blattodea; family Ectobiidae; genus Ectobius; species Ectobius pallidus. The sequence goes on from CAXKWD010000002.1 coordinate 2,721,687, forward strand.
TGCACATGATAAATAAAATTTAAAACATGACTTTACTACTTACAAATTGAGTACATTTTCTAAGTTTCATTACAATACATTTTATTAAAATATAGTGTTAATTATTTAAAATATCTGTAAAATCTCAAAAAGTATCATTATGATGCAAAATTTACAAAATATGATATGAAACTTCAAAATTTCTTTAATATGCACACAAATATGCCGAAAATGACCTAAATATGCATATTCATACTAAATAGTTGAAAATGTCCTAAATATGCAGTTATATGCACAATAAAAGCCGTTCCATTTTCACTAGGATGCTTGGAATCGGGTTTAAATTAGTCGGAAACCTGAAATAATGCAAAGGGGAAAAATATGACATGTCATAGAAATCCGCCCCCTAATTATAACTACCCTTTAGAGAATTTACTGTGATTTTTTTTTCAAATTTAACTTTCACTTATTAGTATAAAATATTATAATACATAATATACGATACAATACAATAATTAATTATTCCTGTAGGAAATCGAGAAAAAGCGAAAATGAAGTTTTTTTCTGTAAAGTGACAGTAAGTTTTAGCAAGAGAAAATCTGTCTAGACTATATTATGTGTGTATGCAGGCTTTCTCCTCCTAGAGGTCTGAACTCATGACAATATGTTTTCCATGACCTGTAGAGTATCTATCTTAAATTTCATCCTGATAGGTCAGTCGGTTCAGTCGAAATTCAATTTTTAATTTTGGTTAGGGTTATTTGTTGTTCTTTTAAGCACAGTCACGGCATGGGAAATTCACTAAATGGTACAGTTTTTCATTTGCCGAGCAATGTCAGTCATAAAGTAGTCACAAACCAGAAGGCATCTAACCTAAATATGAGTCATATTTGTAAAAATAGCATCTTTGAATTCTGAGAACCTGAAAACGCGTATTTATGTTGAAAACCGGATATGAAATTTCGGGGTACAGACACCAAGTTGCACATGGCAGGTTTGATGAACAAAGAGCATTGAACTAATCACTAGGGCCTGGATTCGTATGTAATTAGGCTACATATTCTATTCCCTTATTTGTAGACTACTAAAAATGAAAGATGTGGGCTATTTGAGCTTCTGATATGACTATTAGTTGGGTTTCATTTTACATATTCATAGTAATATTACATATATAGCAAGTATAACATTTTTGTACATAAAATCTAAAACTAAACTCTATGGCGCTACATCCCTGGAGGGACTTGGCCTACCACCCGACCGCTGCGTCATCTACCACAGGCAGACGGCAGGATTGGGGGGCATGTGGTCAGCATGCCGACACCGACGGCCGTTAATGGTTTTCATGACCGGAGCCGCTACTTCTCCATCAAGTAGCTCCTCAGTTTGAATCACGAGGCTGAGTGAAAAAATCCGAGGTACCGGGAATCGAATACAGGGTTCTGGGTGCCTGAGCTATAAATACATTAGCACTTATTGTTTTTCAGAACTTGGGCTAGCCAAATATGTTGGTCTTGTACTACAATTTGAAACCAGCTACTTAGGTTAAAATCAGGTTTCAGGGAGCAAAAAATACCGCTTTATGCAGGTTACAAATGAGTTCTTCTACTAAATCTTAAGGCTGAAATTGCATAGGGCATGAGGACAAAACGTTTTGCTACAATACATATTTATCCACAAACTTATTTTTAAATCCTGAAGCATTTTCACTGTGGCTTTAATTTGATAAATCATATAAGTTGCACTCTGACAAAATTAGACGTAACGTATAGAAGCTTGTTTGAACATTTTCATATATTTATTGCATTGAAAATATTAATTTTAATCTACATATTATTATTACATAATTCTCTGATATTTACTACATTCTTAAGCAGGCCTACATATTTCGCACTTCGATATTACATAAAAATCCGGGCCCTAGTAATCACACAAATGACATGGCATGTCGAGGTGCGGCGAATTTGTTTATCAGCACTGTACTATGGATGCATCACGACATAATACGTACATCTTAAATGTAATCTCTTTGTTTGTTTTAAAATACTATGACAATACGAACAACGTTCCATTAGAAGGAATTATTACATCATAAACACTATTGACAAGGATATTTCACGAGCAAATTCACATTTTCGGTTATTGTAGGCTCTGGCACAAACAACAGAAGTCGCATAATGCGTATGGCAAGATCAGCTATGAAGCTCTTCCATAGAGGTTAGCTGATCCTCGCTGTTGCCGTTTTAACCTATATATCCTACTAATTAGGCTACAACATAGGCTTGCATTAGAAATACGGAAAAGTTTGAGTTCCCGTGCAAGACAAGCCGAACGATGCAATGGCCATCTTGTACCTCATTTGTAGTGATAAACATTGAATGAATTCTTACCTTTACTGCAGCGATCCCCTGATGTTTACAGCAACAGATGAGTCCCCATAGTTTATATTCAAGCACACGACATCTAAACACACGAATAACACACCAATTACACTAATATTCACATTAAAATCACAGCCGGCACACCACCAGTACACACCAAACGAGACGCGAGCGCTATCTGATAGGCTACTGTTTTGTTTTGGTGGGAGGGAGGGAACAGTTGACTGACTGCTCGCGCGGTGTTGGGTCTTTCCAAAACATTAATACGTAGTATTCCTAAATGTTATATTCAGAGCTCCTTGAAAATTAACAATATTATTTTATTTAATATTATATATTATATTTACAGCAATTGTTAAATATAATATTATACAGGAACCTTCACTGACGACATCTGTAGGCTTGGTTTGCATTTACAATGGCTATGCTTAGTACGATGTTTTATCAAAAGATGTCACTACTGATAGGAATGCTGCCGTTGACACTCCAGACAACAGGACATGGTATTACGTCACAGAATGTGTTTACGGGAGTAGACATGCAATAGTTATTGCCAAATTAAAAGACCAAAAGATAAAATGCTGAACGAAGCCCGCGCATCGGAACTTCGTAATCTTTCCCAACCAGATTTTTTCGGTCCCCTGAGTCAAAAAAATTATATTTTCTGAAACATGTGTGTAGATGTCTGTGAACAGGCTAGCTCCAAAACGGAAAATCGTACGAATACAAAATTTTGTATTTGGGTCAGGTACCTTCTGAAGATGGGACACGAAAATTGGCGACAAGTTTCTCTTTATTTTTAAGGGGACTTTGATGAACAAATTTTGGTTTTTTGCGATTTTCTCGAAAACGGCACTTACGATTTTCTTTAAATTTTGAACATGCGTTGTTTATGCCAAGACCTAAACGTTACTTGAAATTTTTTCAGAAAAAATTCTCTGAAGGGTAGTTATAAGCCACCCACTTGAATACATGCTCTTTGCAAAATGGCCTCTTGTTCTATATTAGAATGTGAAGTGAAAAAAATGTATTGGCCATGCTTACGGTAAAGAAAGTTACGAGAATACATTAAGATTTTATTTGGGTTGTGTATCCTTCGGGGATGCGATGCGATTTGGTAACGACATTCTCTTTATTTGTACAACCAATATACATGAAGAGAATGCCATACATAATAAGAGGCTAACTTTTATTTGGGCAGAGGAAGTTATGTGACTTTCACATCACATTTTTTTTCAGACAAGGAGCAGTGATGGCTTGTTTTTGTGAATGGAGATGTATTTATTAAGTTATGGTCTCGTGGCTAGCGTCTGTGGTTACTGATCCAGTACCTGAGGTAGGGAAGTCTGGAACGGGGTGCACTCAGCCTCGTGATACAAACTGAGGCGTTTCTTGATTAAAAAAGTAGCGGCTTCTTTTCAGTAAGCCATCAATAACGGCATCTGACCACAATCCTGCCATCTGTCAGTGGTAGGTGACGCAGCAGTCTAGTACCTCGAAGGTATACAGCGCCGTGGAGTATATTGTCCCTCCGTGCGATGAACAGCCAAATCTACTGCACGCGGAGATCTGAAATTTTTAACTTATATGGAATGAAATGGGGCGGGGCAAATGCACCTCGAAGCCGGACTTTTTTTATTTTCCTTTTTCGTTCGGAAGCAATGGCCGAAAAAATGGCAGTTCGTTGATGAGCAAAATTGGCCCGGGGGGCCGGGGGAGGGGGTTGAAATTTCAAAAATTTATATCTCGGCCCCTATGAAGTATAGAGGGAAACTTTGTTTGAATAAATTAGAGTACTCCCTATGGAGTTCACAGTAACACCAACGATTCGGGGGTTTTGGGGGTACGAGTGGGGGTGGGGGGACGGAAATTCGAAGTATTTGAAACCACGTCTTGTGGGATATCGTTGAAAAGCTCTTGATGAGTACTCTACAAATCAATAACTAGTTTCTCGATAGCTCTCATATAAGGCGAGATTTGAATGTTTGAAAAAGTGCCCTGTCCTCTTTTTTTGCGGTTATTATTGCGGGTTTGTCATGCCAAGGCTAAAGAAGAAGAGTGCTGCGCAGCGACAATAAATTAAACCAAAAACACGAAATCTACCTCAGCCTGTAGGCCTGCCTAAAGGGATTTCTTATTTTCCTTTTTCGTTCGCGAGATATGACCGCAAATGGCAGTGATTTTTTGCAGTTTTGGCTAATGTATTTTAACTGTAAAATTAATTGTAGATGGCCTTGGTAAGCTGGCATAGCAAGAGCAAAGAAATAGCATAGGGCTAAACGATATTTTGCAACAAAACTTGAATTTATCGATCTTTTGGATTTTGTTAGCCCACTCTGCTTGATTCATTTATTTTCATTTATATTTATTTATTTTATTTTATTTTATTCATTTAACGGCAAGCAGAGATCTACATTTTGTCACATAGGTGAGCAGAAGGGGATCATGAATGTATGTCTTAATGGGAAAAAGTTCAATGATTTGGGAGTAGGGAATTCGAATATGTCTTCCCCCCAGACCCATCCCGCCTTTCACTGCTCACATCTGCCTGGGCGTTGTTCTTAGGCTGATGCATGTGGAAGGACTTGAACTCAAACCAATAAGAGATTGGCTCACCCAGGAATGGTGTGGAACACAAAGGAAATTCACTGCCAACATTAAACACTAGAAAAAAACAGAAGCGTGGGAAATTACACGTAAATGTGAGGATAATAACTCAACTAACTGTTTAAAATAATGATACGGACTTGCTTAGAATAGTTGAATTGACTATTCCATTCATAACGACCAATCACCTGCGATATGGTGCCAGTGAACAGAATGAAAACACATTACTTTATGAAACATAACTTAATTGGAAATACAGTAAAAACCTAACAACAGAGTTTCCATTCGTGTGCTTTTATTCTGTTCTGCTGTCAGCTTATCTTTCTCATTATCACTGTTGGTAGCATTGGTTAGTAACCAATTCCTGTGAAAGCATCCTTCTTCCACCATAGTCTATGTCACAGCACAGAAATTAGACAACATACAGAATTTGATACAAGCAATTCTTATTATTATTAGACCTGGGATGTTAGGTTCTAAAAATATTAGTTTTAGGTACCTAAAATAGGCTTTCGAAGCAAGTAAATAGACTTTTAAAAGAGAAAATAGGCACTTAAATAAGCTTTAAAAATGTGCAAATAGACAGAAAATACTTTAAAATACTACAATATGTTCTTAAACTGTAACGTGATCTTTTTTTTACTGTACGAAGCATGGTATACCTATTCTTAACAGAAATAATTGCAAAATTAGGACAGAATTAAAAATACATTTATCAAAAACAGTTTTGGATTACTATATATACCCGCTACTTGTTGTTTTGAGCGAATCCTCCCCAGTCAGTCAGCACTCCTTTGGCGACAATTTTTTGGGAAAATTAAGTTTCTGTGAAAAGCCCACCCTCTGCTGTTCTGCTCTTCATTCAGGGATGTCCATTTAATGATTGTAAAAGTTACAGAAGTTGGATTTTATTTTAAATAGGCATTTTAGGGACTAAAATAGTAAAAATAGTCTCCAAAGATCCGAATAGGCACTTTAGGGCATTATAAAACTCTATAAAAATTAGTGATATATCATGAAATGTCAACATATTTAATAATTGTCATGTTATTTCATAAGGAACAAAATAGGCATTTGCCTTAAAATCCCAGGTGTAATTATTATTTAAGTAATCCGTTACGATGGGATAGCTTTAGTAAATCCCACTCGAGATTACGTGTTTCATCAGATAAATTCAGAATCTCTCGTGGGATTACCTAGAGATAATGGAATCGTCCAATCATGTACCATAATTTGAAAAAGAACCTGATTCAGTAGACAACAGTGACATGGACATAGACCACAATTTATCCAATAGACCCCCCACCACAGAAATAACAAATACACATCGCTATGTATTGTGTTTTATTTTATGTATATGTTTCATTCACATCTTTATCTGGGCATGGTTCTCACTGATTAATTTCTCTTCGATTACAAATATTTATATCTTATAATAATCTTCATGTACACCATGAAAATGAATCCCTATAAAGAAGCACTTGTAACAAAAGAAGACACATATCCACTATATATATACATTCATTAATTGGATGGCTTCTAATGATCCTTGTTTAGGAACTGATCAATCTATAAATGTCAACGATGCAAGAATTAACGGCATATGGGTAGCAGCCAATCACCGATTGGTATTTTCCGTAGCTCCACCCGTTTATGCCTTTAACTATTGCGGCCGGTTAAAGAGCTGGGGTCATCCAGATCAAAGTTAATTGCAATCAGTGCTCAGATAAACATTAACAGCTAACAAGATTACTGGATAATGACATCGCTTTAACCACAAATCCAGTAATTTGTTAAAAGAGAGTTTCTCATGCTTTAGAGTGGATGAGCAACACATAGAATAACAATTAACTGTAATTAATTGTTAGATATCCAGCTAACTCTGTGTTCAAACAAAAGTTAATTGTTTTTTATATCCTCTGGAGTCATTAGTCCCAGCTCTAGAATTGTTTATATTACTTGTTTATACAGCAATATCACATTTTACCTTTGTTTTCTCCAAAAAAAGTTCACTAACCTGATATTGCACATAAATTTACACGCTGGTAATTTATGCATTGTGGGATAAAACTTGATGCATTTTTATTTCATATGAATAATGCTAATAATCACATGCACTTGATAGACCAGTAGGGATTCAGTATAGGTACATCCACAAACATTTGATTTCTCTGATAAAAACATAAAAATAAGTTATGATTTAACCTACGTATCTCCGCATGCTCAATGTTTGCTTCTTATTTTACTTACACTTATTTACACATGAGTAGCCTACTGACATTTGATAAAGCTTCACATTTAGCATTAGGCACTCATTTCACCTAATATATCCACTTGTCTCTACTTGAACACTGTAAAATGGATATGTACCAAATATATTTATATAAATACATTGAGAGTTTCAACCTCTTCGGTCTAGAATAAGTCCAGCGCCTGCAGTAAGCCCAAATTCCACTATCAAAGCTCTTTGATCAAATTGATTTGAGCAAAAAGAAGTGTCAGCCCTTTTGTCGTGTATAAAATAATTCCACCTATTCCTTCATATAAATTTTTTTTGTTAAAATATCAGCTCATAGCTTTGTCAAATATAAATCTAAAATTTATATTTGACAAAGCTATGAGCTGATATTTTATACGAGGGAATATGTGGAATTATTTTTTACACGACATACAAATCCCTCGTAGGAGATAAACAACATGAAATTTATCAACACAAATGTGAGCCCTTTGCTTCAAGAAATTTGAAAACAAACCATGTTAGACTATGCTTTGACGGCTTTCTGCATGTGGTTTCATTTTATCAAAGATTTCTCGGTTACCATAGCAACGGATTAAGATGGCGGCTAAAGGCCAGCTGTTTGAAATACATAAACGATTTCGAGGTTAAAAAAAATGAAAGGCGCCAATGACAGTTGAAAACAAAGTGAATTAGAATAGAATTAAACGAGGACAAAGATTCAAAACACTCGTAGTATAAGCCAGACGTGTAGTTTGAAGAAACTTGGGGATATTAAGAAGAGATCTGCTTGCCAGAAGTTTTATACAAATTATTTACTTTTTAATTTATGCCACCAAGTACCGATCTTAATAGAAATATGAAAACAAACATTTCTGGGAATCCATGTTCACAGCCTTCTATACAGAAAACTGGTTTTGTTTTCATCTTTCTTGCAGTGTAACGTCGTATCTTGCCTTTTAGTCATATTCAAATTCTTTGCTCAGCATTTTTTTCAAGAACTTTGACGATGGAATGCCGGAACAGCTTCCCACTGGATCCGAAGAGATTATGCCCAATATCCAGAATAGGCCTACAACATATCTCCATTCGCTAGGACCAGTCATGGGGAATTTGATGAAGTGAGTGGTTATATGACCATAGTGGGCCAAGGTGCAAAATTAGTTGAAGCCATTTTTCTATTTTATCATTTACGAATTATACTTACTTACTCAAAGGCAAGCTGAAGGAATGTTATGGAACCCAAAGGTTCATTGCCGTGCTTATCTGAGTCCGCCATTCAACCCTATTCTGTGCTAACTCCATCAAATCATCCCTCGCAAATCCTACTTCCCTTAAATCTATTATAATATTTTTCTCCCACGTACAAAGAGGTCTCCCAGTCAATACTTTTTACTTTCTCGCATATACGTAGTATAGAAAAAGTATTGTGATCGTGACAAAAAATCGAAATCGAGATAACACCGGGAAAGCATGTTTCATGATGCCTAGATACCGAAAAAAGTTTTTTGGACGTCTGTGGACAAGCACAGCGGGTAAACGGTTTATCGTATTTACTTCATTTTTTGAATTAAAGACTTTTCAAAATTTTATCGAACCGCCCAGAATTTGAGTTTTATAACTGAAATATTAAGGGGGCTTTTCATGAAAATTCTTTGAAAAATTGGCTCTTCCGATTTTAATAATAATTCGAGGCAAAGGGCCAAATAAGTCATATCTGAGTAAAAATATGTAATATGTGAGGAAAATGGAGATGACCTAGTTAGATTCTTTACGATGACTGTGAAGAATCACCCTGTATAATATTTTAATTAAAATAAAGTAAGTTCAATCCAACATGAAAATACAATAGAAGGAAAAATCCTCTGACACTGGGACTTGAACCCAGGACCTTCGGCTATCCGTGCCAATGCTCTACCAACTGAGCTAAGTCAGAGTTCACTTCAACAGCGCCAGATGGAACCTCTCTCCTATGATTGGGTTCAAGTCCCAGTGTCAGAAGAATTTTTCTCCTATAATATTATCATGTAGGCTAATGTCCAAGAGACAATAATCTGTGGTTCTATATATCTATCTTCAATCCAAGAGTTGAGTTATTTTTTTAACGGCTTAACAACTTGGCCCACCATGGATCTGAGGTCTTTGCACTAAATGTGAAAATATGAAAGCAGGATATAAACAAGGTGAATGAATAACTTGTAACAAGCACTCATGATAAATAGAAGCAGTGCCAGAAATGCAGAAGAATGATAACAACAGCACAAGAACTCAAGTAGACGCATTTCTGGCACCACATTTAAAGTTTTGCCCGTTTCACCGAAATCAGTAACAGTCTTCGCATGAGACCATTGCAGTGTTAATGTGTCAACACAACTCAAAACTTAACTAGAGATGCAGGCGTCTCGGCCCTCGGGTGAGCTTTCAGGGTGAGCCATTGCAACTGAGCTCAAAAAAAGAATACACTAAACCCCATGGCTCTACATCCCTTTGAGGGACTAGGCCTCATATACCATAGGCAGATGGAAGAATTGGGGCATGCGGTAAGCATGCGAGGTGGCCGAGATGGTAACGTCTTGGACTCTCATTCGGGAGGTCCCCGGTTCAAATCCCGTGGCTGGCCAATTTGACATTGTTTTTTTTTCGTGGTTTCCCTAATCGTAAAGGCAAATGCTGAATTGGATGTTTACATACCATCAATCATCCTCATTATTTCATCCTGTGTCATATCCATTTAAATTAATATCAGTTAATACTCTCAAATGATTATTTCTATCACTTCTCATAGTGCGAGGCCAACCTGTGATAGACTGCTTATTTGAATAGCCTCACACAGGACAAAGACTCGGTGAACACATTACATTAGGAAAGATTGTTCCTCTCATGAGTAGACAGATGTATTTTGAGACTCCCTCTTTGGGAAAACTTCTTGGCACATATATCACATGAGAACGGCTTCTCTCCAGTGTGAGTAAGCAGGTGTATTTTGAGACTCCCTCTTTTGGAAAACTTCTTGGCACATATATCACATGAGAACGGCTTCTCTCCAGGGTGAATAGCCAGATGTTTTTTGAGATCCCCTTTGTAGTAAAATTTCTTGGCACATATACCACTTGAGAGATGTCTGCTTCTAGCAGAGGATTTGCTTGTACATACAGCAGTTGAGTGTGACTGCATTAGCTGCTCTTCATCACTTCCTTGAGAAACTCCAGGACTTTGCTCTAAGCTGTGGATTAAGCCCCATGCTGTAGAATCGCTGTCTGTATTCTCACACTTGATGGGCTGTGTCTGTATTGTGTCAAATGTGATTGGCACAGTTTCACACTTCCGAATGGTACTACGTGTTGTAGAATCGCTGTCTGTATTCTCACACTTGAAGAGCTGTGTCTGTATTGTGTCAAATGTGATTGGCACAGGCTCACCTTTAAGAATCTCTTCAATCTTAATACACTCAGATTTGACAATTGGCTTCATTCTATATCGTTCACAACACGGCGTTCTCGTACTGTGTTGAAATTAAATTACATTTGTACTATCAGCGGGGCAGTGATTACTACAAAAGCTTCTCGTCTCCATTGCGCAGACGCGGCTCGTAGTGGAGGTGCTTAGAGGTGTACACATCTCGGTTTTAGTTTGCCCATATCCGCTTAGCGTCACAGCTAGCAAGCAGGCAGGTTTCTTTAGGCTTGCATGGGTCAGGTTGATCTCAACTTATGCAAGCCAGAATAAGCTTGCGACATTCCTATCAGCTAAACAACTGTAGTTGCTAAGTGTAGGTAATACTTTCTTGCTTTTCTAGATGCTGGTAGAAGAAATTCATCGTGCAGATAAATAAAAGGTGGTTAAAGTATTAAAAATCGTTTTAGCGTCTTAACACATTTATTATTTTTATTATTAGGTAGATTTCGAAGAAAAATCTACCTATTGCAATTGATACCATGTCATGGCTTTCGAAAAATGATTTCATATCTTTACGTTTTATGCTTCCCTAAGAACGAAACCACCGCCTGTTCAAAAATAAATAAAATAAATAATTAAATATAAAATAAATAAATAAATTGTGATATTTATGATATATATATATATATATATATACATACACAGATATCATATGAAAAAAACGCAGTACATGGAAAGAAAAAGAAACAACATACAAGCCATACACACAAAATATGGGAAGATTAAAAGAGTGGAAAAATTCAAGTATTTAGGGGAGTATATACAGATAGGAGGATCAAACAAGACATCCAACATAGAAAGAACAGAAAAACTTCAGAAAGCGTACAAACTCACATGGACGCACAACAATAAAAGAAACATTTCAAGACAAGCCAAACTCAGGCACTACAATCAGGGGCGGATCCACGGGGGGGGGGGAAATGGGGGAAATTTCCCCCCCCCCCAAAATTTGTAACATTAAGCACAAATTATTGAAAATTTATTAGAACATAACCCAAATACTTACATTAAAGCAACGACATTCATTATTTTGAAATACCTTTGTAAGAAAATGCTGAAATGTTCATTTTGTTTTCAATTGTGTACTGGGAATAATTAATTTTTATGAGTAAAAACTTCCCTCTCTACTTTAGTTCCCCCCCCCCAAATGTCTCTCTGGATCCGCCACTGACTACAATACAGTGGTACTACCAGAAGCCCTCTACGCATCAGAAACAACCACAATTGGAGCATCAGGTATCATCATTGAGCTGATCAGAAAACGCCGACTAACATTCTATGGACAACAGACTCACAAAGAGGATTTTTGATGTAGTTAACAGTTCAGTCAAAAAAACCAATTGGCTGCAAGAAATAGAAGAAGACTTAAAACAAGCAGGAATCAATAGGGAAATGATAAATGAAAGAAACAAATTCAGAAACAAAATTATGAACGCAAAATTTGAAGTAAAAGAAGGCAAGAAAACAGGTAAAATATGGACCGAACAAAGGAAAGAGGAACACAGTCAAAGAATGAAGAGATTTTGGGAAGAGAAAAGGAAGTAGAAACAAGAAGGAAGTGTATAATCTTGTAACATTCAAGTTCAAACACTGTCTTAATGGCAAAAATGTGTAATAATAATAATAATAATAATAATAATATATATATTGGCCCAAGCAGTGGCGGATCAAAAGAGACATTTTGGGGGGGGGACCAAGGTAGAGAGGGAAGTTTTTACTAATAAAAATTAATTATTCCCAGTACACAATTGAAAACAAAATGAACATTTCAGCATTTTCTTACAAAGGTATTTCAAAATAATGAATGTCGTTGCTTTAATTTAAGTATTTGGGTTATGTTCTAATAAATTTTGAATAATTTGTGCTTAATGTTACAAATTTTGGGGGGGAAATTTCACCCATCCCCCCCCCCGTGGATCCGCCCCTGGGCCCAAGGGGGTGGTCGGGAAGGGGCTTGTAATTTAAAAAAAATTATATTTCGGCCCCTATGAACTATAGAGGGAAATTTTGTTTGAATAAATTAGAGTACTCCCTATGGAGTTCACAGTGACACCAACGATTCGGGGGTTTTGGGGGTACGAGTAGGGGTGGGGGATGGAAATTCGAAATTTTTGAAACTTCGTCTTGTGGGGTATCGTTGAAAAGCCCTTGATGAGTACTCTACAAATCAATAACTAGCTTCTTGATAGTTCTCATATAAGGCGAGATTTGAATGTTTGAAAAAGTTCTCTTTCCTCTTTTTTGCAGTTATTATTGCGGGTTTGTCATGCCAAGGCTAAAGAAGAAGAGTGCTACGCAGCGACAGTAAATTAAACCAAAAGCACTTCGAAATCTACCTCAGCCTGTAGGCTTGCCAAAAGAGATTTTTGTTATTGTTATTATTGATTTGATGATGTTTTCTCGAAAATGTTTGAAAATTTTTCCCATGCCGGACTAGTACCTTTGTTCATTGATAATTCAAACTCTCCACATTTTAGTTTCTCCTCGGCTTCCTTCAGGGTAAAATTCTCTAAACACATCTGAAGTTCCTCAACTACGTAACTGCACGACTTACCAGTGCACTGATATACCCAGTTTCATATTCTTTCCGCCAGGCCTTGCAGTTTCCTTAGGCCCTGTGAAACCCACCAGGTTACGAAGAGCTTGTGACTCATAGCGACAGTATTTCATTTCATCGCTCCAACGAAGCTTGCTCTCTCGTCAAGCAAGCTAAAAGCTGTGGCTGGTTGCAGAATTTCAAAGGGGCAAGCAAGCTAAAATCAGAATATGTACACCTCTAGGGGTAATGTTCTACGAAAGGTTTTAATGGCAGAGTGCACCATTCTCCGGTTTTCTCAGCAGTTTCGTTACCGCGGTAAACGTAATACCGGGGTATTCTCAAAATGTCTGTGCACCGCGGTTTGCTAATGCTTGGAAATATTGCGGTTACTCTGCTCCGACTCCATTCTCGTTGATGGTTTCTTCCATGGCCGCATAGATACTGTACCAATCGTTTAATGAGTTCGTTTCGCCTACTACTGGTTTGGTTGAGGTGAGAAAGGAAGGTCATTTCAATCGATGTTACAGCACAGTATTTGCAGAGAAAACCGCGGTTTTCTCAATTTACAGCTCCTTCACGGCCGGTTTGCATCTCACCGCGGTAAAAGACGAAACCGAGCACGGTGCAACGAAAGTATGACTTTACCGGGGTAAACTAAGTAACTTTACCGCGGTATTCTGAATACCGAGGGTGGTGCACTCGGCCATAAGTATTTGTTTTATAATTGTGTAAAAGGGAGAAAAGTATTCAGAAACTTCATAAAAACCTGAAAGAACAAAATTTAAACATTTTTTACTTACTTTAACCTAAATTGTTACAGTTCTAGCTCGATCTATTCATTTAAAAATGAAATCAATTATCTTTTTAAGGTAAATAAATTTGTCCTCGATCCCTGGAAGACAACTGAGGAAATTCAAAGCACTGCAGGCGAATTCATAGTGCTTCTTAGAAAAGTTTTTATTCTTTTCAATGCTGAAAAGCAGCATTTTACCTCTGATGTAGCCTTGGGAACTGTCAAGAGGATTTTTACCAGTTTCGTAATTTCCCTAAAACCTTAAAAATATTACAAACAAACGGGGATCAAAATGTACAATTAGCGAACAAAAATTCAAAAATTAACATTTGGCTGACTGCCGGCGTGGTCTTGTGGTTAACGTGTCAGCCCGGGTTCGATCCCCGGTATCTCATCCGATTTTTATGAGGCAGGGAAGTCTGGGACGGGGTGCACTCACCCTCATGATGAAAACTGAGGAGCTACTCGATAGAGAAGTAGCGAGTAGCGGCTCCGGTCATGGAAAGCACCATTAATGCTGAACGCATGCCACTAATCCTGCATATGGTAGATGACGCAGCGGTCGGGTGGTAAGTCTTGTCCCTTCAGGGATGTAGCGCCACGGAATTAACATTTGCCGGTAAAACAGGTTTTTTTTATTAAGTCAGTGATTTCGACAATGTAATTGTTAAATTGTGATAAGTTGTAAGCCTTAGTTTTTATAACTGAAATATTGGGTGATTAGCCTATGCATAAAAACTTTTTTTTCAAAATTTTGATTTGTAAAAAAAAGAAGAAAAAAAAGAAAACTTGTAAATGCATGTTTCATAAGTGACTATGCCTAAAACTGATGCTTTTATAGGACCTAAAACAGCCTATTTTTACATTAGAGCCTAATATTGCCTTTTTGCTTGTTTTTCTTCTAATGTTCAAAATAAGTCATTTTTTGTTAAAAATTTTAGCATTTATTTTCAGTTCGTACTAAATTTTTAGCTCGGAATGTGCAGTACATGACACATTTGTGACGTGGTTAAATAGTAAGGAATGTTTCGTCTTCAGTAGAAAAATTCTTGGGATTCCCAAGAAAATATACTGTTTTTCTCCCGACTCCCACATACAGTTTTAAAAAAAGCAGTTTTCTGAATCACCGAGGGATACAAGGGGTTGAACATGCTAGCTTGTGTATCTTTTGGGTGCAGGAATTAGGTTTTCACTGTTTTGGTAGTAATACAGGCCCTAGTAATAGGTCCATATAATTTTGTTTACCATAGGCATATACCTGTGTTTTCTCATGATTATTGATTATTGGTGACTTCAATAAATATAATATTCTGCATTGCAATTAAAATATTCCAGAAAATTGGCAACTTAACTACTTTACAAGAGAATATGTTACGATTTTTAGAACCTATTTTTCAATTTTTAGAGCCTATTTTAGGTATCTAAGACAGTATTTTTAGCGACCTTAAAGTCCGAAGTCTAGTTATAATAATGTTTGACGATACAAGAGGTAAAAGCGAGACTTTATTCTGCGTTTCGCAACCCTGCCAACTTTGTACTCGAGTGTCATAACCTGTTTCTTTTACTCACGTTAATATTCATAGACAAATTACAGATTATGAATTACAATATTTTGTATCTGTGAAGCTTAGCTCGGCTGCGATCGTCATTTCTTTCTTCCTAGCGTCAGTATTGTTTGGATTTTGAACGGTTGACTGTGAAGGGAGAATTTGTGAAGCAGGGAATGAAAGTTGGTAACTCTGGTGTGTTGTAATTTTATACGACTCATGCCCGGTTTCTATAAACTCGCGAAATACCTACGAGTAAATAATTATCCAATGGACAAGTTAGTTCCAGAGTTGCCCACCAGAGCACTAACGATATAAAGAGGTATATATATATATAATTACCTTGCCTGGGATTGAACCGTGGACCTCTAGAATTCCAGCTACGAAGTGGCAATGAGGATAGGTAATAATAACCTTGGCAGACCGGGTGGCGCCTCGTCATCAAGTTAAAAACCGACGTTTCGGCCCTCATGTCGTGGCCTTCTTCTGGCTACACTGAGCTGTAATGCTACGTTCCTCGTTTTATATGCTGATTCATTTGTTTTCTAGTAAATATTATAAAAGCGATTAAGCGGAAATTGATTAAACTTTTAGCCATGAAAAAAACTTTTTTATTCCCCTGTAGTGATAAACTAAGGGGGAGCGCCGTAGCGTAGTGGTTGAGGCGCTGCGCTACAAACCGGAAGGTCGCGGTTTCTATTCCCGATGAGGTCACTGAGATTTTTCAATTCGCTTTATTCTTCTGGTGGCACTATAACCCTGGGGTCGACTCAGCCTCCAACAGAAATGAGTACCAGGGGGTAAAGGCGGCCGGTGTATAAGGCTGACAACCTTACATGTGCCAAATGTCCCAAATCTGAGGGCCTCAACCTCCTGGAACCCTGTGGGCCTCCATGGCCTGTATAGGGATTACTTTACCTTTTCAGTAATAAATTGTTACAGTTCTAGCTCGAACTATTCATTTAAAAATGAAATTCATTCTTCTTTTTCTAATTTTCGCGAAAAGGTCAATAAATGTCTCCTCGATCCCTGGAAGACAACTGAGGAAATTGAAAGCACTGCAGGCGAATTCATAGTGCTTCTTAGAAAAGTTTTTATTCTTTTCAATGTTGAAATGCAGCATTTTACCTCTGATGTAGCCATGGAAACTGACAAGAAGATTTTTACCAGTTTCGTAAATTCCCCAAAAACTAAAAAAAATATTACAAACAAATGGGAATCAAAAAGTACAATTAGCCAACAAATATTCAAAATTTAAAAACTAACATTTGGCTGACCCCCGGCGTGTTCTTGTGGTTAACGTCGCTGACTACACATGTCTGCCCGGGTTCGATCCTAGGTATCTCCTCCGATTTTTCTGAAATAGGGAAGTCTGGGACGGGGTGCACTCAGCCTCATGATGAAAACTGAGGAGCTACTTGATAGATAAGTAGCGGCTCCGTTCATGGAAACCACCATTAATGCTGAAAGCATGCCACCAATCCTTATTATGGTAGATGACGCAGCGGTCGGGTGGTAGGCCTTGTCCCTTCAGGGATGTAGCACCACGGAATTAACATTTGGCTGGTAATACATCTTTTTTTTTTATTAAGTCAGTGATTTTGACAATGTAATTGTTAAATTGTGATAAGTTGTAAGCCTTAGTCTTTAAAACTGAAATATTGGGTGGATTATGCATACAATTTTTTTTTCAAAATTTTGATTTGTTAAAAAAAAAAAAAATGTAAATGTATGTTTTATAAGTGACTATGCCTAAAACTGATGCTTTTATAGGACCTAAAACAGCCTATTTTTACATTAGAGCCTAATCTTGCCTTTTTGCTTGTTTTTCCTCTAATGTTCAAAATAAATTATTTTTTGTTAGAAATTCTAGCATTTATTTTCAGTTCGTACTAAATTTTTAGCTCGGAATGTGCAGTGCATGACACATTTGTGACATGGTTAAATAGTAAGGAATATTTCCTCTTCAGTAGAAAAATTCCTAGGAATTCCCAACAAAATGTAGTGTTTTTCTCCCGACTCCCACATCCATTAACAAACAAACAAACAAAAACAAAATTCATTATGTTATTTCTGGGCCCAATAGTTCGGACAAGTTCGTTAATGAGCAAAATTGGCCCAAGGGGAGGTTCGGGGGAGAGAGTTGAAATTTTGAAAAATTTATATCTGAGCTCCTATGAAGTATAGAGGGAAACTTTGTTTGAATAAATTAGAGTACTCCCTAAGGAGTTCACAGTAACACCGATTCGGGGGTTTTGAGGGTACGAGTGGGGGTGGTTGGTGGGGGAATGGAAATTCGAAATTTTTGTAACGTCCTATGGGGTATAGTTGAAAAGCTCTTGGTGAGTGCTCTACAAATCAATAATTGGTTTTTCGATAGCTCTCATAGAACTTTAAAATCTACCTCAGCCTGTAGGCCTGCCTAAAGGGAATTTTTTTCTGTTATCAGTTTACTGCTTTTGCTTATGCATGTTACATTGTTTTGATTCATATACACAAGAACATTTTATTACAATTTTAATTCTCTGATGCTAAAAGTGAAACATGCCTAAGTTACCTTGATAATTTTAATTGGAGGTATTTTATATATCACATGAGGAAATTTATGCTAAAAGAATAAAACTCGAGGAGCTAAGGCAATCGATCAAAGCATCATTATTTTTTAAATGAGGGTACAAGGTGGAAAATTATATTATACTAATTATAATTAAACCTTCATTGGAGATAAAATTAAGTTGATTAATATTCAATCCTACTAAAACTCATTTTATTCGTCATCTCGTATTTACCATCGTATTACAGATATGTGTTATGTTGTATGGGATTAGAAATAACACAGAGGTGCAGTGTGTTGTTTATTTGCAGACATCCCTTGGCATGTATTCATGTTTCTAATTTTGGCGACATTGTAGGCTTGCTCCCAATCGGTATGACCTGGCTAAGACTGTGGTCACGTTATTATGGAATTTAGTGAAAGAATCTAATCTAATCTAGCCTAATGGCTGCAATAGTTGAATAGCCACACGCAAGACAAAAGCTCGGTGCACACATTACATTAGGAAAGATTGTTCCTCTCATGAGTAAGGAGATGTCTTATGAGATGCCCTTTACGGTAAAATTTCTTGGCACATATATCACATGAGAACGGCTTCTCCCCACTGGGAATAAGCAGATGCGTTTTGAGGTTCCCGCTTCGGGAAAATTTCGTGGAACATATATCGCATGAGAACGGCTTCTCTCCAGTGTGAATCAACATGTGTCTATTGAAGGTCCCTCTTTTTGAAAACTTCTTGGAACATACATCACATGAGACAGACTTCTTTTCAGTATGAGTAAGCAAATGTGTTTTGAGAAGTGAACGTTGGGAAAATTTCTTGGAACATATATCACAAGAGAATATGCTATCCCACGTGTGAGTAAGCAAATGTGTTTTGAGATTTGGACTTTGCGAAAATTTCTTTGCACATATATTGCATGAGAATGACTTCTTTCCAGTATGAGTAAGCAGATGTGTTTTGAGATGTGAACGTTGGGAAAATGTCTTGGCACATATAACACATGAGTATGGTTTCTCTCCAGTATGAGTAAGCAAATGTGATTTGAGATTTGAACTTCGGGAAAATTTCTTGGCACATCTATCACATGAGAACGGCTTCTCTCCAGTGTGAGTAAGCAGATGTTTTTTGAGGTCTGCACTTCGGGAAAATTTATTGGTACATATATCACAAGAGAATGGCTTATATCCAATGTGAGTAACCAGATGGTTCTTGAGGTTACTACTTACTGAAAAATTCTTCGCACATATATCACATTTGAACAACTTCACTCCATCGTGCGAAAGCAGATGTGTTTTGAGGCTCCAACTTTTTGAAAATTTCTTGGTACAAACATCGCACGAGAAAGGCTTCTCTCCAGCGTGAGTAAGCAGATGTCTGTTAAGGTAAGTTTCCATGCAAAATTTCTTGACACATGCATGACATGAGAACGGCTTCTCTCCAGTTGAGTAAGCAAATGTGTTTTGAGATTTGAACTTCTGGAAAATTTCTTGTGACATACGTCACATGAGAATGGCTTATCTCCAATGTGAGTAAGCAAATGCGATTTGAGGTGCCCTGTTCGTGAAAATTTCTTGGCACACATATCACATGAGAATGGCTTTTCTCCAATGTGAGTAAGCAAATGTGATTTCATGATCCCTTTTTGTGAAAATTTCATGTCACATATATCACAAGAGAACGGCTTGTCTCCAGTATGAGTAAGCAGATGTCTATTGAGGTTCCCACGTTGTGAAAATTTCTTGGCACACATATCACATGAAATTTGCTTTTGTCCTATGTGAGTAAGAAGATGTTTATCGAGAGGGTATAAGTGCACTTGAACTAAGTTTTCGATTTTCATGAAAACCAATTTTTTTATCGATGTGAAAAACCACTCTAATCGTTCAGGAATTTTCACAGAATTTTTTGACACGTCACACACCTTTGTACTTGCCACGAAGGCTTCAAAAAACAGTAATTAAAGTCGTGATTTTCCCCATATAAAATCATAGTATTCTCTACCACGGCTATTTGATGATTAAACCCACATCTGACTTTGGAGCAGTACCAACCTGACAGCTAGTATTACACTGCATTTACACAAGTTAGAATGGAAGCTTTCGTTTCGTATAATTTCCGGTCGGGAAAACAATAGGAACTTCCTCAATGACAAGTTATATTAAAATAAGAGCGCTGGGGTTACGCAAATTCGAACGGAAGCTTAATTTTATGTAATACATGGAGAGAAACCATGTTCGAGTATTTTATGTAATAACTCATATTTCCTTCGTGTTTTAATGAAGTAAAATAAGGAAACTTTTTCAAATATTAATTCGTGATCAATTAACATTAAAGTGTCCCCCCGCCTTGTGTTAGTCGGTAGCACGCTTGCCTTCCACCCGGCGGCCCGGGTTCGATTCAGCAGTGAAAAATCTCTTTCCCGGGTTCCTGACTGGGTGCTTGTGTTGTACTTAGGTTTAAATGTGAGTTAGGGGACTGGCGCACCCCGGAAATAAATTCGCCGCAGATATCCCCTTAAAGGATCTCCAGGAGACGTTTGCGCGATCCGGTAGGGCTACTACTACCACTATTAAACTAAGACAAATTCGAATTGAAGCTTGATATTAGAAAAAGCATTGTTTAATTGCTGTTTTGCTTCATGTTTCATGAAGAGCTAACAGAGAAACATTTTAAATATTACTCAATTTCTTTCTTCACATTGTTGTTATTATTATTATTATTATTATTATTATTGTTGTTGTTGTTTTCTAAAATACTTGTCTTCAACATTGTCCTTTCATAAAAAAATTATAATCGTAATTTGGTATGAAACATTCTTCCATCCATTCATTTATCCATCCGTTCATCCATTAATTCATCCGTACATTCATTCATCCATTCAACCATAAATAAATATTTAAATTCATCCATCCATCCAGTTACTAGTTAATAAATTATTTCCACCATCCATTCATAGACTGATGGATGGATGAATCACACTGCATTTACACAAGTTAGAATGGAAGCTTTCTATGAATCTATGGGTGTATTGTTGAATTATTTAATGAAAAGGATGAGTGGGTGGATAAATGGATGCATGAATTTATTAATGGATAGCTGAATGTTTGGATCGATGGGTGGATGAAATAGTTAAATGAATTATTTATATAATAAATTAATTAATGCACGGATGAATGTTTGGTTATAGGGGTGATTGGCTTGATTGATAAATGAATGGCTGGTTGGATGGTTCATTCATCCATCAAATCCGTATGTTAATTAAATTTTGCATTAATCTATTCATCCATCCATTGATTAGTTCATTGATTAACCAATCCACCCATCCATTAATTGATCAATTAATTCATCCGTGAATCCACCCATCCATTCATCCTTTCGTTCATCCATCAATATATTTACTAAATAATTAATAACAGTCCATCCATTCATCCCCTAATTAATCCAACAAACCTACCACCCACCCATCCATCAATTCAGACATCAATAAATCTATCCATCCATCGAATTATCCATTCATCCATAAATTATTTTTCCAACCATCCAATTATTAACAATGAGATAATTAATTTTCATTTTTAACTAAAATTATTAATCCATCCAT
This sequence comes from Ectobius pallidus, assembly GCA_964059195.1. NCBI lineage: Eukaryota > Metazoa > Arthropoda > Insecta > Blattodea > Ectobiidae > Ectobius > Ectobius pallidus. The sequence goes on from CAXKWD010000002.1 coordinate 2,743,381, forward strand.
TGTCTATTAATTCATCCACCCAACCATTCATCCACCCATCTGTTCAATCATCCATACATCCATCCAGTCATTCGTCCCTTAATTAATTCATGTATTCCACCATTTAATTATCCATACATTCATTCATTCATCCACCCATCTATCCACTCATGCATCCATCAATAAATTCATTCATTCATCGATCCAACCAACCATTAATCAATCCATTCATTAATTTGTTTATTAATTAGCCCACCTACCCATCCATCCATTATTAATTCATTCATCCATAAATATATCCATTCATTCATCCGAAATTATTTATTTCACCCACCTAACCCACCATCCATCAAATGCTTTATGGATATATAAATAAATGGATGGACGGTTGAATTAATTAACTAATTGGATGGATAAATGTATGCATTAATTGATTCATCAATGGATGGGAGGATGAATTAATTAATTATGTATCTAATTCATTAATTGATAGATGAAGGGTGGATTGCTTGGTGAATAAATTAGTTAAATAATGGATCGATGAATGACTTCTGTAATAAGTGGATGGATCAATTAATAATTAATGGATGGTTGGTTAGATAACTGGATTGATTGATGGACGAATGGATGGTAGGATGAATGAAAAATGAATGGATGTATAAATGGATGGATTGATACATGGCTGAATGAATTATTGGGTGGGCAGATAATAGTTTTCATTACTTTCATAATTATAATTGTTATAAATAACTATTAAACGTATAAATAATAGGCCTATTACAGTAAAAATCTGGTTTGACATGTATAAATAATATATTAGTCGATCGTCCTGAACGCGAATTTCACAATAAATACATTCCGATTTAAAATTAATATTAAGCAATTTTCTGAGTAATAATATTAACAATATAAGAAATATAAATTACATGGCAATAAAAATGTTATTGTAGATGATATACATGTTTTTGCATGTATTTCACCACTTCTGACCGCGTATATGACAATAATAATAATAAGTTCCTTCCGCACTTCGAGAAAATACTGATTTTCCATTAGTGTCACATAGTTAACGCAGAAATAGTAGGACCGTTTCAAAACAAAAATTCATTACATGGAAGGAATTTTTTTTCCGACCTAAGTTACATGCGTTATCTATAATTCGACCCTTCTAAACACGAATATAACAATAATATAAACCAGTTCCTTCCGCACTTCGAGAAAAAACCGATTTTCCATTAGTGTCACACAGTTTACCCAGAAAAAGTAGGACCGTTTCGAAACAAAAATTCATTACATGGAAGGAAAATTTTTTCCCGACCTAAGTTATATGTCTTATCTATAATTAGACCCTTATGAACACGAATATAACAATAATAATAACCAGTTCCTTCCGCACTTCGAGAAAATACTGATTTTCCATTAATATCACACATTTTTCGCAGAAAAAGTAAGAAGTATTTAAATAAAAATTCATTACATAGAATAATTTTTTTCCCGACCTAAGTTATATGTCTTATCTATAATTTGACCCTTATGAACACGAATATAATATTATAATAATAACCAGTTCCTTCCGCACTTCTTGAAAATACCGATTTTCCATTAGTGTCACATAGTTAACGCAGAAATAGTAGGACCGTTTCAAAACAAAAATTCATTACATGGAAGGAAATTTTTTTTCCGACCTAAGTTACATGCGTTATCTATAATTCGACCCTTCTAAACACGAATATAACAATAATATAAACCAGTTCTTTCCGCACTTCGAGAAAAAACCGATTTTCCATTAGTGTCACACAGTTTACCCAGAAAAAGTAGGACCGTTTCGAAACAAAAATTCATTACATGGAAGGAAAATTTTTTTCCCGACCTAAGTTATATGTCTTATCTATAATTAGACCCTTATGAACACGAATATAACAATAATAATAAGCAGTTTCTTCCGCACTTCGAGAAAATACCGATTTTTCATTAGTGCCACACATTTCTCGCAGGAAAAGAGGGAACTATTCAAAGAAAAATTAATTCTGTGTAGGATAAATTTTTTTCCAACTTCAAATACGTGTTTTATCTATAATTCATCCCTTCTGAACACGAATATAACAATAATAATAAGCAGTTTCTTCCGCACTTCGAGAAAATGCCGATTTTCCAATAGTGTCACACATTTCTCGCAGGAAAAGAGGGAACTATTCAAAGAAAAATTCATTCTGTGTAGGGTAAATTTTTTTTCAACTTGAAATACGTGTGTTATCTATAATACGACCCTTCTGAACACGAATATAACAATAATAATAAGCAGTTTCTTCCGCACTTCGAGAAAATGCCGATTTTCCAATAGTGTCACACATTTCTCGCAGGAAAAGAGGGAACTATTCAAAGAAAAATTCATTCTGTGTAGGGTAAATTTTTTTCCAACTTGAAATACGTGTGTTATCTATAATACGACCCTTCTGAACACGAATATAACAATAATAATAAGCAGTTTCTACCGCACTTCGAGAAAATACCGATTTTTCATTAGTGCCACACATTTCTCGCAGGAAAAGAGGGAACTATTCAAATAAAAATTCATTCTGTGTAGGATAAATTTTTTTCCAACTTCAAATACGTGTTTTATCTATAATTCATCCCTTCTGAACACGAATATAACAATAATAATAAGCAGTTTCTTCCGCACTTCGAGAAAATGCCGATTTTCCAATAGTGTCACACATTTCTCGCAGGAAAAGAGTGTGTCTGCATTAGCTGCTCTTCATCACTTCCTTGAGAAACTCCAGGACTTCGCTCTAAACTGTGGATTGAACCCCATGCTGTAGAATCGCTGTCTGTATTCTCACACTTGATGGGCTGTGTCTGTATTGTGTCAAAAGTGATTGGCACAGGCTCACTCTTAAGAATCTCTTCCTTAATTTCAATCTTAATACACTCAGAATTGACTAGAGGCTCCATTCTGTGTCGTTCTCAACATGGTGTTCTGGTACTGGGTTGAAATTAAATTACATTTGTACTATCAGCGGGGCAGTGACTACTACAAACGCTTCTCGTCTTCATTCCGCAGTCGCGGCTCGTAGTTTCGTAATTTCCCTAAAAGCTTAAAAATATTACAAACAAATGGGAATCAGAATGTACGATTAGCCAACAAAAATTCAGAATTTAAAAATTAACATTTGGCTGACCGCAGCCGTGGTTTTGTGGTTAACGTCGCTGACTACACATGTCTGCCCGGGTTCGATCCCCAGTATATCCTCTGATTTTCTGAGGTAGGGTAGTCTAGGACGGGGTGCACTCAGCCTCATGATGAAAACTGAGGAGCTACTTGATAGAGAAGTAGCGAGTAGCGGGATCCGGTCATGGAAACCACCATTAACGTTGAACGCCACCATTAACGTTGAACGGATGCCACTAATCCTGCCTATGGTAGCCCACGCAGCACGATATGTATAATATACGTACATTTTAGAGCTACATATATATCTTACGTTTGGTCAAAGTCAAAACGTAAATTATACGTATATTTTATGTCCAATATATACATGCATAAAAACTGTTTTAATTTAATCCTGCTTTATATTCATAATATATCAAAATTAAAGTTACTGTTACATAAGTAGGATTAAATATAAAACAAAATAGATTTGATTGTTCATTTGTAATATCAAAATAACGTACCAACTAGACGTAAATTTTACGTCTAGAATTGGACATTGTAAACACCGGTTTATTGTGTTTTACTCTAGTGAATCGATTTGGTTAAATTAAGGGAACACAATACAATTTACTCACGCTAATCAGAAATTAATTTAAAAAATGATTTAAAATGATTACATCTGTACATTCAGTAGGACTATTTTTTCTGACTGGCGGCCATCTTGTCTGTGACGTCAGCAATGAAGATCTGCTCTGTCATGGCTGTCATACCGTACATAATTTATGTGGTGCACAAGTTCCTCTTTTATAGTGTTTTATTAACAAGAAATTGTGTGGAGAGAATTGCACTGTTCTGTTGCAACTACTCCCTATGTATATAACATAGAAACGAAGAATAAATGTACATGTGTGTGTATTTAAAGCTGACGAAATATTATGCAACGTGCAGTGATCTGTAGGGTAATATCCTAGAATACATTTCCTAATTTAGGCCTACCTGAATGTTTGTGAAGACCTGGTCCTTCATGTAGAAGATTAAATGAGGCAGAAGAAAAACATACACAGAAAACAGTACTGGTAAGTCCCTGTGCAAGATTTGTTTCTCATACATAAATAGGCCTATCATAACCTCAACGACTTGCAAACTGATTTATAATACAGATGCTGTGGTAAGTAGCTCTGATCATAATAATTTACGATAACGCTGCTAAAGTATTTCTTAATTGTTTCAGGAATTCACAATGCCTAGGTGCTGTAGTGTTGCTGGCTGTAAAAGTAACTACAAGTCACAACATGAATGTGTTAGTAGGCCTACAATTTCTTTACCAAAAGACTAAGAACTTAAGAAGACGTGGCTTAGAAACATTCCTACAGACTTTACATGCCTGTTATTTGTGTGAAGCATTTTCCTGAAGAGAGTGTGATAAGAACAGAGACATTTGTAGTTAACGGTGAAATAAAAACATTTCCTAGAACTTGCCCTAAACTGAAACTTGGTGCAGTACCATCAATATTTCCTAATCTGCCTGAGTACTTGTCAAGACCAGGTCCATCATGCGGAAGAAGAAAATTTAAACCAAGCAGTTGCAGAAAGCTTAAAAGAACTTAAAAGTTATGCTGAACGACAAGCTCTGCATTGTTTGGAAGATGTGATGCAGTACTTCCTAAGTGTAAAAGAAGGACTTAAAGGGCAGTGGATTAGCATAATGGCAGTAGAAAGGCTAGTGCTGTGCTTAATGGATGTTAATGATGATGTTCCGAAGATTCTTGGTTCAGTGTGTGTTATGAGCGATCTCAGTGTTTTGCTTACAATAAATAATTGCAAAATACCTCAGCAAGAAGTCCCAAAAAACTGCAAGATAGTAAGCACAAAAAGTGTTCTTGATGACATTTTTAGTTATTAATATCTCATGTATTGATAGTATATGTAAAAATGTATGTGAGCAGTGTAGGCCTACATTTATGAACCAAAGGCCCTATATAGGCTACATAAATTATATATAAAATATACGTTTGATAGATCATCTTGACATATTTTTTACGTATAGATATTGTACATCAATAGTATGTATGCGATTGTAGGTATAATTGATATATATTAAATGTCTATATTGACATGAATAGACGTACGATATACATAAAAAAAGTGGGACATTTGAGCGTATATTATACGTAGATTTTATTTAACCAATATGTGTAATGTACATTACCTAGATCTAGGGATAACGTAATTTTTACATATATTTTACGTATGTGTGCTGAGTGGGATGGGACATAAAACAGAAAACTCCAAAACCAGCTCAAGTATCTATTTATATCCTACCGATAAAACTGAAATTTTAAATGTGATTAAAATGTCAAAATCCAAAAATTGTCTGGGAGTGGATAACATTCCGATGTCAGTTTATAAAATATGTAACACTAAAATAATGAATCCATTAGTGGATATAATAAATTCTTGCTTATCAAAGGGTATATTCCCTGATAGACTGAAAATAGCTAAAGTAATACCTATACACAAAAAAGGCAGTACAAAAGATATAAATAACTATAGGCCAATATCAATTCTGCCAGCACTTTCAAAGATATTTGAAAGGATTCTTTACAACAGGATACAAAAATATTTAGAAAAATACGATTTGATGCCAATAGGACAAAACGGCTTTGTGAAAAATAAATCAACGACAACGGCTATACTAGAACGTATAGAAGAGACTATAAACCAGATCGACTCAAACAATTATACAACAAGTGTTCTTAATGATTTGACAAAAGCCCCCTAGTAGCACAGATCGTTGGGCCAATGTTGGGGAATGATCGCCATGTTTCGTTGGTTAACGGTTATGAATGTCCGTCGGGGTTCGGTTGCCAAGAAGCGTTTTATCCAACCAACTGCCAACTGTAGCCAACCAATATACAACAAAATTCCAACAGTTGAGAGACATCTATTAGGTAATGGTGGAACTACTACGCAGCGCAGAGACATCTGGCGGAAATACTAGAAGCACACAAAATTTAATTTTTTATTTTCCCTTTCATCCCTTTTCTCCTCTTTTCCCTATTAACTCCCTTCTCTCCTTCACCCTACCTACCTATTCCTATCGTATAAAATTCGCACCTATGGGGATTCGATCTCGGAACCGCTAGCGTTATAGTCTATCGCTTTAACCTCTACGCTATTAGTGATCGTTGAAATAAAAATCGAGAATTCTTCTAGCATATTTACTACAGAGATGTGTAATACATGATAAATAGTAAGAAGGATATACATCTCGTATTTTGAATATTTGATGTGAATATATGATAACGTTATTTTCAGAGAACAAATAAAGAGCCCTAATATTAATAGAAGTAAAAACACCATTCGGATTCTTCAACATATCAAGATGGCGAATAACTGTTGTATCTTCATGTCTTCGTGATGGCCCGAACTACGCCGGAAATTGCCGAATACTTGGCAGGAAGAGGTGGAGATTTAGCATGTAACGCGCACAAAGAGCTCGAATAATTAATGAATTAAAATTGTTTTATTTTATAGGTAAAGCTTATAATGTTATTTCAACACTTTTTAATTTTAACATAAATGCGATCACATTACAACGAAATTTATTGTTGGGCCAGCAATCATAATCCCAACGGTAGGGAGACGATGGCGGAGCCCGCGATGGGCCAACGTCATGACCCCAACGGTAGGAATTAGCACATGACGCAACGGAAACGTACATTGGGCTAACCGAGGAAATTACAACGAACGTTTTCCCAACATATCCCAACCATGCCAACCAAATCCCTCCGTTAGGCCAACGAAGTGTGCTACTAGGGCCTTTGACTGCGTGGAAGTAAATATTTTAATGAGTAAGCTAAACATGATAGGTATAAGGGGAATAGGATATAATATAGTAAAATCTTACATGACAGGTAGAAAGCAATTTGTGGAACTAACTCAAAATTCTTCAAAAACAAATTCCAAATTAGAAAATACAACACATGGAGTTCCCCAAGGATCCATTCTAGGACCACTATTATTTATTCTTTACATGCACGACATCACTGAATATATTCCTGAGAATATAAAACTTGTTCAGTTTGCAGATGATACAACTATCACAGCGAGTGACTCAAATAGTGCTAGATTGGAGACACGGTTAAACGAAGCAGTTAACAACATTGTTCAGTATTTTCAAAACTCAAACCTAAGCGTGAACCCTACGAAATGTGAAATGATTACATTTGGCTTCAAAAATATAAACCATTTATATCAACTAAAAATTGACACTGAAATCATAAAAAATGTAAACGAAGCTCGATTACTTGGAATCATGTTAGACAAAAAGCTTACCTATACTCCGCACATTGATCAACTAGCTGCTAAAATTAGTAAAAATCTCTTCATCCTTAGATGTTTAAGGACATATGTCCCAAATACTACTCTTCAAACTATCTACTTTGCACTAATACACTCATTACTCTCCTATGGAATTGAATTATGGGGCAATACATCACAACAAAACTTAAATAGAATTTTCATATTACAAAAAAGGGCAGTTAGATATCTTGGAAATTTAAAAAATCATGAGACTTGTAAGAACAAATTCAAAGAATTCAAAACTCTGACTCTACCAAGTTTATTCATCTACAGAACTATACTGCACTTACATAAGCATAAAACTCAAAAGCAAACTGTATCAGACATTCACAACCATGATACAAGAGGCAAATATGCACTTAACCTTCCCCAATACAGACTTCAAATGACAGAAAAGATGCCCAGCTATATTGGAATAAAGCTATACAATGCATTACCAATGCAAATAAAAAACAATGAAAATAGCAGGAAATTTAAATTACTTCTTCGAAGTTTCTTGATTGATAAGTCTTTTTATGATATTAATGAATATTTGAACTCTCAAATTTAATGAAACTCTACATGTGGTGCTAGATAATAAAAGATAATAAAATTTATAAGCAATAGCTCATATCATGTGTTTATTAACTTTCAACGATATATGGTATGTGATGAATACATGTATGCTGTATGTATGTTATATTGTTTACTGTTGCATGGTTTGAATGAATGTATGTATGATGTATATGTATTATATGTGTTGTATATATGTATTATATGTGTTGTATAATTTGAACACTAATATGTTAACTGACAATGTATCTGAAATGTAAAGCAACATTATACAGAACAGCAATAAAATTGAATTGAATAGTATCCTCACCTATCGCTAGGTGTCACTATCAACCAAACTTCAAGCAAATATAACGGTGGTTCATTTGTGGAGCCGGTCCAACGATAGCAACCTTACCCTACATAATAGTTTTTCATGCATGCAGTTTTCTTAAGATGTCCCTCTTGATATAACAATATCCGTCATATAAAAATATGATTACCTAGGGCCTACAAATATCATAATAAGGAGGTTAGACTGTATGTATTTTACACATATTTTGCACGTTATGAAGAAAACCCTTTCTTACACATCAAATCCCAAGACACTTCCCTATTCTCTACACACCTGTTTGCTTGTTCCAGTTATAACATTTTTCTGTTCTTCTCATCTCCATTATATGTTCACCCGCATGACGCTGTTTTCTCTTCGTATTGTCCCCTATTTCCTTTCATGTCACAACTCTGCCTGTCTAGTTCCGGGGTCGCCAGACCATCGATCGCAACCTACCGATAGCTCGCAGTGGTATTTGAAGTGCCTTGTGGGAAGTTGCCTAGTTTGTTGTCGAATTTGGCTTCGTGCAATTGGCTACACTGTTTTGTAATGGTGGTTGTAGTTTCTCAATGTCTGAAACAACCCTACAATCCTATGAACACAGCTTATGACAACGTTGCTTCCCATGTTACTAATAAACTTGAATGGCTGTGACCAACCATTCACCCAATTTTAAGGAAGTTGTAGGTGAGAATGAATGTTTGCTGCAATTCTAATAAACTTTATGATGACTTGCTTGTAGATACTGTATTTCTGGAGGTCATTAATTAAAGCAAATAATGGGTTCTAGTCTAATAGTATTTTCATTGAGTTCTTTTGTGTATTTTATGCACAACTAGTGCACATAAGATTAAATACATAATGTAGGACTAAAATTAATAATATAATTGTTCGTAATAATTTCCTTTCTCTTAAAGAATGTTTGAAAATTTTACTAATAGTCTGAAGATGGTTTCAACAAACCGAAATGCATCCAACTATAAAAGCAAATAATACTTGGACGCTTTGCCTACTGACTGCCTACAAGAAAACATCATATAATTTTAGGCAGAAGTGAACAGCAAGAATAACATCAAGTGAAAGGATTAATATAGACAGTGTGATTACACAACTTTCTTTTAACGACTTTGACTGGTAATACTAGTATCACCTACATAAAGATTAACGCACATTTTTTACTCATTAGTTTTTAGGTACATTTCTAAGAAAAATCTACCTACTGCAATCGATACCATGTCATGACTTTCGAAGAAATTCTTTCATATCTTTACGTTTCATGCCTGCCTATGTACGAAACCACCGCCCGTAAAGGCAATCCATCAAAGCATCATTATCTTTTAAATGAGGGTACAAGGTGGAAAATTATTATAATTAAACCTTCATTGGAGATAAAATGAAGTTTATTAATATTCAATAGTTTAGTTTATAATCATTTCTTGAGGTACCTCCTACTAAGACTGATTTTATTCGTCACTCTGTATTTACCATCGTATTACAGATATGTGATATTTTGTATGGGATTAGAAATAACACAGAGGTGCAGTGTGTTGTTTATTTGCAGACATCCCTTGGCATGTATTCATGTTTGTAATATTGGAGACATTGTAGGCTTGGTCCTAATAGATAAGACCTGGCTAAGACTGTGGTCACGTTATTATGGAGATTAGTGAAAGAATCTAATCTATTCTAGCCTAGTGACTGTACTAGTTAAATAGACAAACACAAGACAACAGTTCGGTGCACACATTACATTAGGAAAGACAGTTCCTCTCATGAGTAGACAGATGTTTTTTGAGACTCCCTTTTTGGGAAAATTTCTTGGCACATATATCACATGAGAACGGCTTCTCTCCAGTGTGAGTAAGCAGATGTTTTTTAAGGCTCCCACTTTCTGAAAATTTATTGGCACATATATCACATGAAAACGGCTTCTCTCCAGTGTGAGTACGCAGATGTGTTTTGAGATGTGAACTTTGGGAAAATTTCTTCGCACATATATCACATGAGAATGGCTTATCTCCAGTGTGAGTAAGCAGATGATTTTTGAGGTACCCACTTTGTGAAAATTTCATTGCACATATATCACAAGAGAATGGCTTGACTCCAGTGTGAGTAAGCAGATGGCTATTGAGAATCCTACGTGCTGAAAATTTCTTGGTACATATATCACAAGAGAACGGCTTGTCTCCAGAGTGAGTAAGCAGATGGCTATTGAGAATCCTACGTAGTGAAAATTTCTTGGAACATATATCGCATGAGAACGGCTTCTCTCCAGTGTGAGTAGGCAAATGTGATTTCAGGTTCCCTTTATGTGAAAATTTCATGGCACATATATCACAAGAGAACGGCTTATCGCCAGTGTGAGTAAGCAGATGTTTTTTAAGGCTCCCACTTTCTGAAAATTTATTGGCACATATATCACATGAAAACGGCTTCTCTCCAGTGTGAGTACGCAGATGTGTTTTGAGATGTGAACTTTGGGAAAATTTCTTCGCACATATATCACATGAGAATGACTTCTCTCCAGTGTGAGTAAGCAGATGTTTTTTAAGGCTCCCACTTTCAGAAAATTCCTTGGCACATATATCACATGAAAACGGCTTCTCTCCAGTGTGAGTACGCAGATGTGTTTTGAGATGTGAACTTAGGGAAAATTTCTTGGCACATACATCACATGAGAATGGCTTCTCTCCAGTGTGAGTAAGCAGATGTCCTTTGAGACTACCACTTCGGGATAATTTCTTGCCACATATATCACATGAGAACTGCATGTCTCCTGAGTGAGTAAGCAGATGCGTTTTGAGGTTTCCACTTATGGAAAATTTCTTGGCACATATATCACAAGAGAACGGCTTCTCTCCAGTGTGAGTAATCAGATGTTTTTTTAGATCCCCTTTTTGGTAAAATTTCTTGGCACATATATCACATGAGAGATGTCTGACTCTTGTAGAGGAGAGCTGTTTACTACTTCCAGCAGACGATGTGATTGCACGTACAGCAGTTGAGTGTGATTGCTTTAGCTGATCTTCATTATTTCCCTGAGAAACTCCAGCTTCCTTGTTGTCTGTCTTTTCATATTTCATCTTCTCCGACTGTATTGTGTCAAATGTAATCGCCACAGGCTCACACTTCAGAATGGTGCTGCATGCTGTAGAATCTTCTGTATTTTCACATTTGATTACTTGTGTCTGTATTGTGTCAAATCTAACAGGCACATGTTCAGGTTTTGGTTGTATTTCAGAAATCTCTTCTTTAATTTCAATCTTAATACACTCAGATTTAAGTACAGGCTCCATTCTGTATCATTAATCACACGGTGTTTGTTACTGAAATTAAACTGCTCATATGCAGTGTTATCTGAGAGGCAGTGACTCCTTCAAATACAAGTGTTTCTGGACAGGCAGTAGTGTGCTCCAAGGAAGTAACAGCTAAGGGATATGGCCGTACTTTCATTAATAAAACATAAATTACCGGTAATAATAATAATAATAATAGCGATAATGATGATAATTACGATAATAATAATGAAAATGGCGCTACATCCGTGCTGGGACTAGGCCTGCCACCCCAACTGCTGCGTCCAGGATTGGGGGCATGTGGTCAGCATGTAGACACTATGAAGTAGCTCCTCATTTTGTATAACGAGCCTGAGTGCATCCCGTTCCAAACATCACGAGACTACGCATGCGGTCAGTAATAGCAATAGTAATAATGATATCACATGGAATGACCAGTGGCGGCTCGTGGCCGGAAAATTAGGTGAAGAGAAAAAAAATGCCACATGCTTATGTTAATAATGGAATTCACCCAATAGCGGCTCGTGGCTCAAAACGAGGGTGTGCTGCAAATACCATTTCATACAGCAAACTTAAAATATTTTAAAAAATTATTAGTAGGCCTATCTAAACTGCACGTCTCTTAATCCATCTCTGGGAATTCTCACGCGATTTTCTCTACCCTAATAATTTTTTGCTAATTTCTCTCGTCTCGTCGAACGTTGTGCGAGTTGTGTGACGAGAGAAAAAATAGCACAAAAAAATCTGATGTGAAAGTCACATAACTTCCTCTGCCCAAATAATTCACATATCCTTGTACAGAATCGCAAGACACAATTTTACGCTAATTATCCTATAAATACCTCTTCTTTCAACGATGCGACTAAAAGCACAGGCTATATAACAAACTTAAAAAAAGAACAAGTGACTGCAGACGTTTATTGAACTTTCCGCCGTAAAGAATAATTTCCGAAATTTATCGAATATTTCCTTCAGATACTTCTTTACTCTATGCATGGCCAACAATACATATTTATCACTTCACATTCTTATAGAATAAGAGACCATGAAAGAGCGCATATTCAGTTGTTCATCACGCAAGACAAACTTTCTACAAATAGTGGGTGAACAGTGGGTGGCTTGTAACTACCCTTCAGAGAATTTTTTCGAAAAAAAGTTTCAAATATAAGTTTTAGCTCTCAGTAAAAGGAACACATGTGCAAATTTTAAAGAAAATCGTTAGAGCCGTTTTTGAGAAAATCGCGAAAAACGAAAATTTCTTCATGTAAAGTCCCCTTAAAAATAAGGGAAACTTATCGCCAATCTTCGGCTCACATCTTCAGAAGGTACCTTACCCAAATACGAAATTTTGATTTCATACGATTTTCCGTTTTGGAGCTAGCTTGTTCACAGACTTTTCACACACACAGACAGACACACTGACACACAGACATGTTTCCAAAAATAGCATTTTTGGATTCAGGGGGCCTCAAAACGTGCATTTATATCAAAAACTCAACTTCGAATTTGGGGGTCGAAAACAATACTTCCTCTATGGTACGGGCAGAGGAAGTAAAAATAATAATAATAACAATAATAATGATAATAATAATGATGATGATAATGATAATAATAATAATAATAATAATAATAATAATAATAATAATAATAATAATTAGGGCAGGGAAAACCGCGTGAGAGTTCCCCGGAAATGGAATAAGAGACGAGAAAATAGTATTTTTAATTATCGAGGTAGAGGAAGTCGCTTAGTGTTCCCAGTGCGACAGAATTCTTAATCGGGGTTGTGGAATCCGTGTTTTTCTGAATTTAACACATTCGAATTTGGCGGCGTCAGACCATCAGACGGTGGAAGATCTAACGTGCCCACCTCTTTCTCCGAGCTAACAGTGTGAGCTGCTGAACAAGAGGGACGGCTTCGTGGGTAGTCTGTTCTCGTCACCTAGCGGACGTGGGATAAGCGAGAAAACTGCTGCTTGCCATCCTTAGTGGATCCTTAGCTAATTTTAGTGGAACAGACTACCCAAGCATCTGGGAATATTCAGCTTCAATGCTAGGAGGACTTGGGAGCTCACTGCCTCCTAGCGTTGACACCAGTAGTGGAGGGAAATTCAAAATTGTAGAAATACATTATAGTAAGAATAAACATTCGTGATATGGAAAATAAACTTAAAAAATACGTATTGTAAAGGAAAAATACTGGTGAAGTGCTACTTCACCTACTTCCCCTGAATAGCCGCCACTGCTATCTACTTTGTCATAGGATAACATAGATTCCCAGTTTTCATTCGCAAGATCTTGTTTGAAATTTAAAATTGAATCGTCATTCATTACTCTAGTCATATTACTATGAGCATGTTTACTGTTCGAATTTACTTTAATATTGTTCAGCACTAACATTTGTGCATCATGATCTGATAATCCATTTAATATTGGAAATACTTTAAAATTAAAATATTTTTCTATATCTATGAATATATTATCTATTGTTGTTTGGGAGTCGTTGGAAAGTTTACTATGAAATCTAGATTATAGCTACCCAATAAAGATATCAGCCTGATCTTCTCACTATCAATTGAGAAATCTACATTAAAGTCCCCACACAGTATAATATTTACATTAGTACTATTCAGTGAATTAAGAACCCTTTCTAACTGATTTACAAAATAATTGAAATTACCTGATGGTGCCCTGTAAATGGTTAGTATTACAAATGTATCATTGTCAAAATCCAATCTGGCTGAACAACATTCAAAATCCTGTTCTTTACAGAAAGAACTTGTGTCTATATCACTGAAATGTAAGTTTCTTTTGATAAATATACTCACACCTCCACATTTTATGGAATGTCTACAAAATTTTAAACATAGTGAAAAGTTATCAATTTTTAATTGTTCCAGATCTGTTTCTGCACACCTGTTTGCTTGTTCCAGTTATAACATTTTTCTGATCTTCTCATCTCCATTATATGTTCACCCGCATGCCGCTGTTTTCTCTTCGTACTGTCCCCTATTTCCTTTCATGTCACAACTCTGACTGTCTAGTTCCGGGGTCGCCAGACCATCGATCGCAACCTACCGATAGCTCGCAGTGGTATTTGAGGTGCTTTGTGGGAGTTGCCCAGTTTCTTGTCGAATTTGGCTTTGTGCAATTGGCTACACTGTTTTGTAATGGTGGTTGTAGTTTCTTGATGTCTGAAACAACCCTACAATCCTATGAACACAGCTCATGGCAACGTTGTGTCCCATGTTACTAACAAACTTGAATGGCTGTGACTATCTATTCACCCAATTTTAAGGAAGTTGTAGGTGAGAATGAATGTTTGCTGCAATTCTAATAAACCTTTTTGCTGACTTGCTTGTAGTTACTGGAGGTCATTAATTAAAGCAAATAATGGGTTCTAGTCTAATAGTATTTTCATTGAGTTCTTTTGTGTATTTTATGCACAACTAGTGCACATAAGATTAAATACATAATGCAGGACTAAAATTAATAATATAATTGATCGTAATAAATGTTCTATAGGAAGCGTAATACTTTCCTTTCTCTTAACAAATGTTTGAAAATTTTATTAATAGTCTGAAGATGGTTTTATCAAACCGAAATGCGTACCAACTATAAAAGCAAATAATACTTGGACGCTTTGCCTACTGACTACATACAAGAAAACATCATATAATTTTCAGCAGAAGTGAACAGCAAGAATAACATCAAGTGAAGTAATTAATATAGAAAGTGTGATAACCAAGTGATTATACAATTTTCTTTTAACGACTTTGACTGGTAATACTAGTATCACCTACATAAAGATTGACACACAATTTTAACACATTAGTTTTTTCTATTATCAGTTTACTGCTTTTGCTTATACATGTTACATTGTTTTGATTCGTATACACAAGAACATTTTATTACAATTTTAATTATTTGATGCTAAAAGTGAAATATGCCTAAGTTACCTCGATAATTTTAATCCCAGGTATTTTATATATTACATGACGAATTTTACGCTAAAACAATAAAATTTGAGAAGTTAAAGGCAATCCATCAAAGCATCATTATTTTTTAAATGAGGGTACAAGGTGGAAAATTATATTATACTTATTATAATTAAACCCTCATTGGAGATAAAATGAAGTTTATTAATATTCAATAGTTTAGTTTATAATCATTTCTTAAAGTAACTCCTACTAAAACTGATATTATTCATCACCCTGTATTTACCAGAAATGGGTTATTTTGTATGGGATTAGAAATAACACAAAGGTGCAGTGAAATTGTTTATTTGCAGACATCAATTGGCATGTATTCATGTTTGTAATATTGGCGACATTGTAGGCTTGGTCCCAATAGGTAAGACCAGGCTAAGACTGGCCACGTTATTATGGAGTTTCGTGAAAGAATCTAGTCTAATCTAGCCTAGTGGCTGCACTAGTTGAATAGCCACACACAAGACAACAGCGCGGTGCACACATTACATTATGAAAGACAGTGAGTAGACAGATGTTTTTTGAGACTCCCTTTTTGGGAAAACTTCTTGGCACATATATCACATGAGAACGGCTTCTCTCCAGTGTGAGTAAGCAAATGTTTTTTGAGGTAACTACTTACTGAATACTTCTTGGTACATATATAGCATGAGAAAGCCTTATCTCTACCGTGAGTAAGCATATGCAATTTGAGGTAACTACTTCTTGAAAATTTCTTGGCACATATATCACATGAGTATTGTTTCTCTCTAGTATGATTAAGCAAATGTGATTTGAGATATGAACTATGGGAAAATTTCTTTGCACACATATTGCATGAGAATGGCTTATTTCCAGTATGAATAAGCAGATGTGATTTGAGACTGGAACTTTGGGAAAATTTCTTGGCACATATATCACATGAGAACGGCTTATCTCCAGTATGAGTAAGAAGATGTTTTTTGAGACTCCCTTT
Source organism: Ectobius pallidus (assembly GCA_964059195.1). Lineage (NCBI taxonomy): Eukaryota > Metazoa > Arthropoda > Insecta > Blattodea > Ectobiidae > Ectobius > Ectobius pallidus. The sequence continues at coordinate 2,759,978 of CAXKWD010000002.1, forward strand.
TTGGGAAAATTTCTTGGCACATATATCACATGAGAACGGCTTCTCTCCAGTGTGCGTAAGCAGGTGCGTTTTGAGGTCGCAACTTCTTGAAAATTTCTTGGCACATATATCACAAGAGAAAGGCTTATCTCCAGTATGAGTAAGCAGATGCAATTTGAGGTACCTACTTCTTGAAAATTTCTTGGCACATATATCACAAGAGTATTGTTTCTCTCCAATATGATTAAGCAAATGTGATTTGAGATTTGAACTATTGAAAAATTTCTTTGCACATATATTGCATGAGAATGACTTCTTTCCAGTATGAATAAGCAGATGTGTTTTGAGACTGGAACTTTGGGAAAATTTCTTGGCACATATATCACATGAGAACGGCTTATCTCCAGTATGAGTAAGCAGATGTGTTTTGAGATGTGAACTTTGCGAAAATTTCTTGGTGCACCTATCACATGAGAACGACTTCTCTCCACTGTGAGTAAGCAGATGTGTTTTGAGGTCCCCACTTCGGGAACATTTTTTGGCACATATATCACAAGAGAACGGCTTATCTCCAGTATGAGTAAGACGATGTTTTTTGAGACTCCCTTTTTGGGAAAACTTCTTGGCACATATATCACATGAGAACGGCTTATCTCCAGTGTGAGTGACCAGATGTTTTTTGAGGTTAATACTTGCTGAAAATTTCTTTGCACACAAATCACATGTGAACGGCTTCTCTCCAGTGTGAGTAAGCAAATGTTTTTTGAGGTAACTACTTACTGAATACTTCTTGGTACATATATAGCATGAGAAAGGCTTCTCTCCAGCGTGAGTCAGCATATGTCTTTTAAGTTCAATTTTCCTGCAAAATTTCATGGCACATATATCACAAGAGACCGGCTTGTCTCCACTGTGAGTAAGCAGATGTTTTTTGAGGTTACCACCTGCTGAAAATTTCTTGGCACATATATCACATGAGAATTGCTTGTGTCCAAAGTGAGTAAGAAGATGTTTATCGAGAGCCCCACTTTGTGCAAATTTCTTGGCACATATACCACATGAGAGGATATATTTAACACTAGAGGTGAGGTATTTAGGCCTACTGCTTCTAGCAGACGATGTGCTTGCTTGAGAAACACCTAAGTTGTGAATCAAACCCAATGCTGTAGAATCGCTGTCTGTATTCTCACACTTGATGGGCTGTGTCTGTATTGTGTCAAAAGTGATTGGCACAGGTTCAGTTTTCAGAATCCCTTCCTTAATTTCAATCTTAATATACTCAGATTTGACTACAGGCTCCATTCCGTGTCGTTCTCAACACGGTCTTCTGGTACTGTGTTGAAATTAAATTACATTTGTACTATCAGCGGGGCAGTGACTACTACGAAAACTCCATTGCGGCTTGTAGTGGGGTGGTGTTCTGGGAAAGGTTTTAAGTCTTTGATTTATAATTGTGTAAAAGGAAGCAAACACGTATAGATGTGAAAAGTATTCAGAAACTTCATAAAAACCGGAAAGAACAAAATCAAATATTTTTTACTTACTTTAACCTAAATTGTTACAGTTCTAGCTCGAACTATTCATTTAAAATTGAAATTCATTCTTCTTTTTCTAATTTCCGCGAAAAGCTCAAATTTCTTCTCGGTCCCTGGAAGACAACTGAGGAAATTGAAAGCGAATTCATAGTGCTTCTTAGAAAAGTTTTTATTCTTTTCAATGTTGAAAAGCAGCGTTTTACCTCTGATGTAGTCAAGAGAACTGACAAGAGGGTTTTTATCAGTTTCGTAATTTCCCTAAAACCTTAAAAATATTACAAACAAATGGGAATGAAAATGTACAATTAATTAAAAAACTTAAAATTTAAAAATTAACATCTGGCTATCCGCCTGCGTGGTCTTGTGGTTAACGTCGCTGACTAAACATGTCTGCCCTGGTTCGATCCCCGATATATCCTCAGATTTTCTGAGGTAGGGATGTCTGGGACGGGATGCACTCAGCCTCATGATGAAAACTGAGGAGCTACTTGATAGAGAAGTAGCGGCTCCGGTCATGGAAGCCACCATTAATGCTGAACGCATGACATCAATCCTGCCTATGGCAGATGACGCAGCGGTCGGGTGGTAGGCCTTGTTCCTTCAGGGATGTGGCGCCACGGAATTACCATTTGGCTGGTAAAACATCTTTTTTTATTAAGTCAGTGGTTTTGACAATGTAAGTTAATTGTCAAATTGTGATAAGTGGTAAGCCTTACTTTTTATAACTGAAATATAGGAGGGATTATGCATAAAAACTATTTTGCTTCAAAATATTGATTTGTCAAAAAAAAAAAAAATAAGAAAATTTCCCGATATTTCTAGTTTCCTCATTCGGAAAGACAAGAAAGAAACTGAATATGAGTTAAACGAATGAAATATTACATGACCCTGCTGATCTATAAGAGAGAAGAAGAGAACCAGATCAGTAAGTGAATATGCAAAAGTCAAGAGTACCAACCCAAACTGAAATGCACATTTGTGCACGTTACAGATAGCCTATATATAAAACACAACAGTCTCCTCAATACTGTAATAGTATATTGCGATACAAGTGCCGTAAGGCACGTTTACGGGTCGAGGAAACAGATTGAAAATCCGAGGCGCAGCCGAGGGTTTTTAAGTTTTCGAGACCCGTAAATGCCTTTACGGCCCGTGTGTTGCATGCTATTTTTTGCACGATGATTATTTATATCAATTTAATTATATTAATTGTGATATTACCTGAAAATACTAGTTATATACATTCTTGAAGACAGATGTTTGTTTCAGAAAGTGATTCGCATGTGTTTATTGTTATGGGAACCGAATATTTGTCCTGGGGGCCGTGCCCATAAAGGCTTGTATTATGAAGTGCATCGTAATGAATTATGATGTGGCGCAAGCACCGTAAGTAATTTAACTGCATTGCAACGCCCATAGCAACAAGATTGTGTGGGAATGTTAACTTACGAAACACGGCAACAACGTTCGTAAGTACCACTAATTAGGTAAGGAGTGCAAAAATTTTATTACACAATATTTTACTGTATAATGCCGGGTCTCCAATGCTTAACATTTAGCACCAACATGTCAAGTTTAACAAGTTGATATTTACATGTACATTGCAATTTCATGTGTTGAACTTAACATTTTCAGATGTTAATTTGTTTTCCAGAGTGAATTGACTAGTCGGTCGAAATTTCCGTCAAACAAAAAGCAAACAACAGCTTCCTCAACAACATTTCTGGCATCCATTTATATTCTTAGAAGGTAGTATTTTTTGTTGATTCACGATTCGAGATGGAATGGTCAAAGCAAAAAGCTATGCAACTTTAAAATGTGATTAAGGTGAGGCCTTCGCTTTGGCACGTCTCATCAAAGCAGTACAGGGACAAGAACAGGAAGGCTGATAAGTAAGCCTAGTATTACCTCTTCATCAGAATCCATCTTGAAATATTGGAATAACAAATCTATATATATATATAAAAGAGGCTTTGTCCTGACTGATTGACTGACAGGTAGAGAATCAATGTAGAGCCTAAACTATAATAGCTGGAGACTTGGAATTTTGACAGTACCTTCGTTTCATAATGCCGGTGCTCACTAAGAAAGGATTTTGAAAAATTTTGATTTTAAATGCCAAAAATCAAATGTTTTTGAGAATACTTAATCCCTCTTTACACAGAATTATCAAATTCAAATCACAGTTCACATGAAAAGTGTATTGTTGCCAGTGGAAATAATAAATGAAACGGGACTTTGACACATTAGAGAAGTTTTCAATATAATTCATGTTATAAGTAAATATCAAAGAATGAAATCCACGAAAGTAATGCAGTCACATAACTTTCTCTACCCTGGACAGAGAGAAAACAATACGAGGTATGGAAATGTGTATATTATTAAATCGCAGGTCTTTGGGGAGGGAAGTATGACCCGAAATGGTTGCATTGTAACATGAGAGTGAGAAATAAAATATTCTGCAAACACAATACAATTTTATGTTCCGGAATTTGTTTCTTCTTATTTCAACTCCTGCCAGGCTTGGTGTGTAGAAGCGATGGGATGCAAATTTTTACATCCTCTAGACCCATAAAAAGCTATATAAAGCGTTTTATGAGCGAATAGTTTGAATGTGATAAGTCGTTTTTCTTCATTTCAAATTCTAAATATTTATATAAGGACCTATAATTTGAAAAATCGAAAGTCCTTCATAAGTTAATTTCCAATTACAAAATACAAAACCCTTTTAAGCTAGTAACATGATAAGTCTATAACACTGTAGTGGAGACAGTTGTTAATTGGCAAACCGCTTGACATGTAGGTACTTCGAGTAAAATTAATAAACTTCACTTTCGTTTGTGGTAACTTACTGTACGTGTCTCAAATGTTCCACCCTAACAACATGGAGTCTAATATATTAGTAGCTATATTTTCATGTACTCTTAGAAACATACAAGTTAAACTGACAATATTTAAAAACTAGCAAGTAATTGTCGCTTTAGTCTATATATATATCTATTAACACTTTCAAAGCAATAAGTTTTAAAATGCTATTAAAATTTGCTATGACCTTAAAACTAAATTATTTACATGTTTTTCAGATGTTCATATCTTACTATGTCCATTAATCAAATTCTTCTCTCAAGTGGTCTAAATACTTGAGTAATTTATCCATAAACATCACTGCACACTGTTCACTGTTTATGTCTTGAGGATATTATGTACAGTATTATGTGTATCCAGATTAAACTATTGCAACTTAAATGTTTTGTGGTTAGCGTTGCCACCTGTCCCGAATTAGGCGGGACATCCCGCATTTTAAGAACATTTTCAGCGTCCCGAATTATGCCTAAGAGGGACGCATTATATTGCGGGACGCCAAATTATTCCAAAACAAAATATGAGACAGAAATTCTTGGTGGCTTTTTTTTTTAATTTTGAGTCATGGTGAAGATATCGATAGGCTATTGTTCCATCGCTAAAATGTATCGTGTTGGCAGCAGTGAAATCACCGTCAAAGACTCTGTGAAGGCACTTAATGTAGAATCTTATGTTAATTTGGATGAGTTATATGAGGAATTCTGCTTTAGTTCCTGATAGCAATGCATTTGTGGATAGATTGTCCTCTCATGAATCTAAAATGGACAGAATCCAGAGACAAGTGCTCAGCTGACCTCATAAAGAGTGAAATAATAATTTCTACAAATGTTATAGATACCTGTAAATACTATGCAGTGAGAGTGACACAGATGAAAGAATTATTAGAAGCTGCCAAATCAAACAAGAAATAAAGCATCAAGTCGTGAATTTGCCCAGGTTTTTTTTATTATCATGCTAATCTTTTCTTTTCTAATGTTAGTGTTACTGTTACACAGCTTTTTGTCTTTGTAATGAATATATTCCATCTTTCTATTATTAATAAATTGTTCCTAGTACGAATTTAGGTATGAAGATCGGCGATCTGCATATATTCGATAGGTGGCAACCCTATTTGTGGTTAAGGTGGAACATTTGAGACACGTACAGTTTGTGTTAAATGCATTGCCTTCTAAACTGTATTAATCGTGTATACACTGCCTGTCCTATACGGCTAATTTTGCGTACTCGGCGACATTACAGATGGCAGCACCTTTCACACCCAGACTGCTTCTTGTTTTTTGCTACGACATTGTTGATTATGTAGTGCTGTCACCGCCGTCTCATAATCACTGCCTTCTAAACTGTATTACTCCTCGAGACGGCGGTGCTCATAATATAGTCTATCATTGCGTCTAATTAATTTACATTTATTTTAATTATTGCTCCAAAATTCCATTTCAAGGTAAGTGTCATATACTGGAATGATATTACGTTCTAAACAAATAACACAAGTATCTGTGTATGTTTAATGCTTATTTTGATTAGTGATTGCTGCAATCTGGGTGTGAACTGTGTCGCCTCTACTGGATAAATTAGGCAATTTAACAATACTCTGAACTCCATGCATAGGACAGGCAGTGTAATTCTGGAGACGGCGGTGGTTAAATGTTAAGTAGTGGGGACCCAGCTTAACATATCCTTTTTAATTCATTATAATAAACGTAGTTGCACTGACCTTCATGAAAGAGTTTCCTGGTCGTCACAATGTGGAATGCGGAATCGTTCACTACCAAAATCCTGCAACACATTAAACAATTCTTTCTCTGTAACAAGTGTCTACTATGTATTTAGTCTGTTACTCCTGTGCAGATAACGTTCAGCTGCTAGAGATGCAGTGAACGCCCATAGTTACCGCTAGCAAAATGATAGAAATTTAGCGTATGTTCAAGAATCCATACCTCAGGTGTTAAAGGCTTGTTTACACAAAGACACTAGGTTTCGTAACCACTTTCATGAAAGTGATTTCGTGAATCTAATTACGCACATTTTCTTTCCAATGCAACCGCACATTTCATGTTATTTCTGAAGTTCAAGTTGTTAAAAGCCCATATAAACACGTATGAATACAGGCATTTCACAATTTCCTCACTTCCCCATTTCATTTTACGAAATGCGAACAAGCTAAATAAGCGTACAATCTCAAAATTACAATTAGTTTCGTGAAAAGTTGGAATCAGCCGAAACTGCGTAGTGTCGTAAACTCATTGTCGCCAGTACATCTAGCGCTTGCGCATTCAAGTAAAAAAACAGTTGCGAAACTCAGTTACGAAACCTAATTTCGTCGTGTAAACTAGCCTCAACAGTCAGATTTAGTTGAATTTTTGTTATGTTTTGCAAGTGCACTCTATAGTCTAAAATAAGCATAGAATTTTTGTTCTAGAACTCACTGTTTGGTAGGAAAGAATTTTTTACACTTAGGTGATAATTTTGTTTTACAGTTACTTCCCTTGACATAGGTACGCTTTATTCAATTTCTGTAGCTTAGATTTTTGTGAAACTTTGGGAACGTACTAACAATAGGTACTACTATTTACCCTAGCACAATCAGTCTAATATGTACAATATTACTGCATAAAAACTGCATGAAAACTTCACGACTAAAGAAAAATACTTTTTAAAAATAAAAATAGTTGAAAATTCTGTATAGTCAAGACTTTTCCCATAATTCTGCTAAGGGAGATTTCTCATCCATCTATAATGAATTCCTGAACGTTTCATTATTTTAGCATGAATAGCTTTTCAGAAAATGGTACCTGAAGTACAAAAAATGTAATTTTACAGGAGAGCGAAAAGAAAATGACGTGCCTTAAGGTATTTAATCCATCCAGGTCGCTCTGCTTGGCTTAATAATAACGCAACATATAAGACGTTCACAAAACTATGCTCCATTACATGAGCCTAAGAAAAAAAAATTATCAATTTTTTTGCACTGATAACTACCATCTCCCCTTAATGTAACCACAGATAATGCTATCAGAGCTTTTGAAAATAAGTAGGCCTATCTACTATCACTAACAGCGGGTTCGATTCCCGATGAGGTCGTTGGAGTTTTTCAACTGGCCTAATTCTTCTGGTGGCACTATGGCCCTGGGGTCGACTCAACCTCTAACAGAAATGAGTACCAGGAGCAATCCTGGGGGTAAAGGCGGCCGGTGCATAAGGCTGACAACCTTACCACCTTCATGTGCCGAATGTCTAAAATCTGGGAGCCTCAACCTCCTGGAACCCTCTGGGCCTCCATGGTCTGTATAGGGATTAAAAAAGAAAAAACTATTACTAACAGCCTGTGATCTAACTAAGGCCTTTGACACCATAGATCATAAACTGATAATTAAAAAGTTACAATACTATGGGGTTAATAACGCTGAGTTGAACTTAATTAAGTCCTTTCTATATGACAGGAAACAGTTTGTTAGTATAAACGACCAAAGTTCCGATATTCGATCCATAAACTGTGGAGTTCCACAGGGATCTATACTGGCACCATTACTTTTTCTCATTGCAGTAAATTATCTGTCTTATAATATACCAGTGGATATCGTGTTATATGCAGATGATGACACTCTAATATCTTCTGATAAAAGCCCAGATCAGATGAAACATATGGAAATGGATGGCCTCAAAGCTGCAAAGGACTGGTTTGGTAGAAATGGGTTTGCTCTAAATGATTCAAAGACTCAGAAATACTCTTTTGGTCTTACAAGCACGATACCTAATAACTGCGACAATATTAAATTACTTGGTTTCCACCTGGACTCTAAGCTTACTTGGAAGCCCCATGTTGAAAACATTTGTAAGAAAATGGCTAGAGGTATCTTTGTTCTAAGAAGAATTGTTTATGGAATATATCTCTGGGGTCATTCTACGGAAAAAAATTAGATTTTATTTCCCCAAAAAAAGGCCCTGAGGATAATGGTAAACAGATGAATATTATGACAGTTTTTAATTTATATGTATTTTATTGTATCTTATATTATGTCAAGAAGAATCTGGAGAATTTTACTTATATAGAAGTGCATAATTATAATACAAGACACAGGGCAGATTTAAATTTACCCAAATGTCGTTTAAATAGCTCTTATAACACTTGTTTTTATAATGGAATTAATTTATTCAACAAACTGCCTTTAAGTGTCCGTTGTTTACCCATAAATAGTTTTAAAAATTATGTATATGCATGGCTGATAAGGAGACGAATTCCTTACTGCTGACTTTGTCTTATAAGAACTGTTATTATGTATATTGACGATGCATCACCTGTATGGACATTGGCTAATAAACATTATTATTATTATTATTATTATTAAACCCAAATGGATTAATACTGACACATTGAAAAAATGTTATTTATTCTGATCAAAGATTCAGTTTATGTTATCACATTTTCATTTTTGCGGCTTTATTTCCAAGTACTGTACGTCATTCAAAATTTCGTTCTTAAGGGTTTCGTTTCTAACTAAACTGTATTGTGTTGTACTGGAGATAGCAATTCTGTTCCCAGGTCACAGGATGACCACTTCAAGGGGGGTGGCATTACCTAACTTTCTCTTTTACGCAGAAGAACATATTTCACCCCACAGTTAAGCTGCAGCTTTTGATTTATGAAGATAACAGTGTTGACATGCAGTGATGGCTAGTGTAAAATGAAAAGACTTGGATAGACAGACGTTAGATATTTCACCGAAGATTAGTATAGACTTCCAAAAATACTCGTAACTCGTAATTGAGTATGAAGTATTGGTTAATGGACTCCTAAGGGAGAGTAAAAACAATTAGAAACTTTGTTACTGGTTGAAAAAATAGTTGCATGCAGTCTATTACTACATTATGAGTGGTTCAATGATTCACAGTTTACGAATAAATATTTTTAATTCTATTTTGTAGTGTATTATCATATGTATGAATAAATAACCTTCAATTAATTCTTTCGGCTACTGTTATCAATCGGTTAATATCATCAGATTAGCTGTGTCCTGAAGTGATCACGATAAACTGCGTTCACTGTACATATAAAGTTTAAACTTTTCAATATTTCGGTATTATTCAAGATTCCAGCTGTGAATGTTTAAGATACATGATATTGCCATTTGTGTTTATTGCAGCTGTGAAAGCTTACATTCACAGTGTGTCCAACCGAAAAGTTTTAAAATAAAGGACAGACACACCAAGTGAGAAAAGGGGGGTGTGGGGGGTGGGGCAAAGCTAAATACAACACATTATACTAATAGACCATTAATAACAATATGGTACAGTTTGGAGTTTGTTTTTATCACTGCTTTCATCTGTAGCAACTGAAAACGGACCTTGAATAAGAGTCTGAACAATCTGAAAACCTTTTGAGTTCTTTGGAGGAAAAGTTCAGCTCAAATTTAGGTTTTTTAACATATTATCTATTATATTCTTTTTTTCAAAATGGCCACCTCTTCACCCCTCATAGTTTTAATTCTTTACTTTTTATTTTTATAAGTTAATTTTCTATATGTATAATTGATTGTACACATTTTACAACAACATAAGAATACAAAACTCTGCATGTTTTCAGCTTAAATCTATGTTTAGATATATTAAAAAAAGAAAAAGCTTGTTTTTTTAATGGCCTTTTGATAGGCTATACGTATATAAATTGAATACATTATGTAAAAAAAAGATTAAGGTACAAAAAACCATGTCTACAAGTAAGAAAAGAGAGAACAATGTACATTACAAGTTGGATACATTAGAAGAACTTGAATAGATCTCAATGTCACTTCTTCACAAACACATAATGCTTAACCCTTAATAATTCTGGAAACTGTTCCCAACTCGCTGAAAAAAAGGGCAGCACTAAAAAAAAAAAAAAAAAAAAAAGACAATTAAATGACTTTTTTAATAGTCATCATTTTAAAGGAAGTCCTTTAAAAAAATACTGTTGGACACACTGCATACACTTAAATACTTCTAAAATAGTTGGCTTGTTATAATAGAACTTGGTTATAGGGACATCCAAGGGACCAGGAAAATCTGTACCGGTAATTATCTTGGTGTGAGAAAAAGTATTTATTCAAAAGAACCACCATAAACTCGTAATGGATATATGTAAATATTCATGAACCACAGATTATTGTCTCTGTTGGACATTACATGAGAATATTATAGGAGAAAAATTCCTCCGACACTGGGAGGTAGTTAGTAGAGTATTGGCGTGAATAGCCAAAGGTCCTGGGTTCAAGTCCCAGTGTCGGAGGAATTTTTCTCTTACAATATTCTCATAAACTCCTAAACTTCAACACTTCGGTGGGCATCCAGGGAACAACAAGTTCATCCATCCGAATACTTGTCCTGTTAAAGTCGCCCCAAACTGGGGGCCCTTGGTCCATAAAGGTTTGTATTATGATGATTTTACTTACGGCACAGTGTGCTTTTTGTAATTTTTACCGCACGGAAATTTGTATTGTTTCCATAGCAACAAGATTGCGGGAATGTCAATTTACGATACACAGCAACAATATTCGTAAGTACCACTAATTAGTTACGTCGTGCAAAAACAATACTGAGAGAGTAACGACAAAACATGATAAAATAGAAAATACACTAACTATTGTCCATAAACACAAAAAAGACAGGAAATTAAACACTCTAGAATCACTAGAAATATATAAAAACAAACATAATATCATTAATGAAGACACGATTGAACACAACCCTCTTTTTGAACTTACCTTAATAAACTAAGCTACCTTCATTGAATACATTACTCATCAGTAGCAGCAATAGCACTCAACATCAACACATCTATATGAAAGTCTCTATCGAATTACAGTATTCACAATATATATTACGTGGTTTATTAATTTCTTTTTCTTTTTTCTTTGTTATTTTAAAGATTCATGGACTGAAGATGGTACATCTGGTACCGAAATGTACATATCCAGATATCAACTTGACAAACTAAGCGGCCTGTAACACTGAGCTTCGATCGATCAAGACCAGCCGACTGCCATCTTGCGGTCTCGACTAAATTTCTGTTCCTTGTCACACTGCATCGAGCGTCATCGATCAACGAAAATATTATAGGTTATGTACCTATATGATTTCACTAGGTCTACTCATCACTGTACCTAGAGGTAAAGTATATTACCTTATTAGGAATACGAATGCCTATTTCCTGCACATTATCATACTACATGTGTTGGGATGTAAGGTTTAATATTATGCCTACTATATTAGGCTACATCTGTTTACTTCAAGCTTCCATCAGTCGGCCGAGCGAAGAGGTTTGTTGTTTGTTGTAGTTCGATCGCCCACCGCTAGGTCCTTACAACTCGATCTGTTTTTGTGTAAATTACATAAGAAGATATCGTTTTAAATGCCTTAAATGATTCGTGCAATTATATTTCATTCAAATATAAGTTTAAAACGACATTATTGTGTAAGTTAAATCTTCCAGCATCAATTCTGAAATTCAGGTGGTACGAAGTTTGCCATCGACTGGCGATTGAAAAACGGACAGGTTTGATTTCACAGACCAGTTGATCTCTCACCCTCGTTGTTGATCGCTGGCGATCGATGCTATGTGACTGGTACCACTGCTGTCTATAGGTTCGTTATACCAGACAGTCGGACGCTGTCCCTCGATCGATCCAGTGTGACAGCCCCTTAAGAAGCGAATGACTGAAGCTACGCATCTAAACTCATTAGTGATTTCTATGAGAATTATTGATAATAAATGACATTATCCTTCAAAAGAAATGCTAATAAGCTAAAAATACAACTTGCTCATTTTATCCAATTTTATTGAGATATACACGTTCCAATTACACAATATCGCTAATGCAAGTTAGGTTAGAATTGTCTAAATAAGTGTGATTGACATATATTCTCCTATGTAGGATATGAATAATATATGGCACATGTAGCCTATAATTTGTTATTATTAATAGCTACTATCAACTTTGTTCGAACTTAAACTAGGTTGTTGAAGAGTGAATCTCTTAACATTGTTTTATATAATTGTACCATACACACATGTGTTAATTTTAAAATATAATCGTAAGACTTTGCAACCTTATACATTTGTAGACACTTGTAAACATGGTTGGTACATATTGCACTTAACATATCTTAATTTTTCTACAAATTTTGCAAATATATATAATATTAACTGGTACTTTATTGTGATTAATAATGAAAACTTAATTTTGTTGTAATGATCTTGATAATCAGTAATTGAATAAATTAATCAATAATAACTGTTTTTATCATTAGGTCTAACCATTTTAATATGTCAACTAGTGTCTTACATTTAATTCGATGTGATAATAATGAATATTGGATCTATTGTATTATGATACTTCACATGTTTAATATGACATTTTAAGGTTTATATGTGTATATTAATAGCTTATATGCCACCAGGATTTTCTTACCTAACTGATTATTTGTTAATGTCAATATAATAAAATACATGGTGAATAATAATTCAATTCATTTTCTATTTTCTTATTATTATCATAATAATTACAGTAATTTTTATATTTTATAAATGAATACACTTTTTTATAGTCTTTCGCTTCATTAGTTAATTGATTTTTGAGGGTTTAGGCTAAGAAATTATTCTTACAACTCCTAATTTCTACTGCCCTCTTATTCAAAATGAAGTTTATTAATATTAATATTAAACATCATTTTATTGGCTTGGAACCATATATTTAATTCGTGAAAAGCCTTTGTAGGTACTCTTGCCTGGGATTTTCATGTTACAAATACACTAGTGTCATCTGCGAAAAGCAATACCTTTGTTTCGTCACTTAAGTTATGTGGCAAGTCATTGATGAAAATTAAAAATTGCAAAGGTCCTAGTATTGATCCCTGTGGTACTCCACTTCTAACTACTCCTAGATTAGATTTGTTTCCATTTATTACAACGTTTTGAGTTCTATCAGACAGGTATGATTTGAACCAATTCAGTGTTAAATGATCCATTCCATAATGATCCAATTTTTCAATTAATAGTTCATGATTTATACAGTCACAGCTTTAGCTAAGTCACAGAAAATTCCAAACGTATATTTCTTTTTATCTAGAGCTTCCAGTATTTCTGTGGTGAGTTTAAATGTAGCATTTTCAGTAGACATGCCACTTCTAAAACCAAATTGTGATGGTGTAAGAATATTATTCAAATTAAGATAGTAAACTTTACGGTTATATACAACGTTTTCAAATACTTTTGAAAAAGAAGTTAAGAGCAATATGGGCCTGTAATTTGATGGTAAATTTTTGTCTCCTATTTTAAACAGGGGCTTGACAATTGCATGTTTCATTCTTTCAGGAAATATTCCAATTTCTAGTGAACAGTTAAATATATGGCTAAGGGGTTTACTAAGTTCGGAACAGCAGCTCTCTAATAGCTTATTACTTATGTCATCCCATCCAGATGAGCTTTTACTTTTAAGCAACATTATTATATTTTCAATTTCTATAGAGGAAGTCAGTGTGATTTCAAATTTATGGTTACAAATTGTAGATTTTGTCAGTAACATTGGTATTGTAAGCAGGACCACAATTCTCTGCAATATTTATGAAGTGGTTATTAAATGCATTTGTAATATCTGATAGATTGTCTAGTTTCTTATTTTTGTATATTAATGACGTACAATCACTATATTCCATATAGTCTTAACTTTGTTGTTTGATTTATTAATTATTTGTGAAAAATGCCTGCTCTTTGCTTCTTTAATAACCATTTTAAGCACATTGCAATACCTTTTATAATACACTTTCTGAGTTTGATTGTTACTGGTTCTATATTGAAAATAGAGCTCCCTTTTTTTAGCACATGATATTTTAATACCAGGAATAAACCATGCTTTATTCCTTAGACTAGATATTTTAGCAGTGTTCTTTTTTTGGAAAGTTGGCCTCAAAATGTCGCAACACAATATTTAGAAATTCATTTAATTTACTATCAACGGTGTTATAGGTAGATATAGTTTCCCAATTTTCATTTGGAAGATCTTGTTTGAAACATAAAATCGAAACATCATTCATTACTCTGATAATATTACTACGGATATGTTTGCTTGTCGGATATGCTTCAGTATTGTTTAACATTACCATCTGAGCATCACGGTCTGATAACTCATTTATTATTGGGATTACTTCAAACTTCAAGTTTTTTTCTTTACTCTATTGCTGTCTGAGAGTTGTTTTGAATTCTAGTTGGGTAGTTCACTATGAAGTCTAGATTATAACTACCTACTAAGGACAGAAATCTTGCCTTATTTTCACTATCAGTTGACATGTCTACATTAAAATCGCCACACAGTATCTTATTTACACTATTACTATATAATGAATTAAGAACCTTTTATAACTGATTGATAAAATAGTTGTAATTACCGGATGGTGCTCTGTAGATTGTTATTATTACAAACGTGTCATTGTCAGTTTCCAATCTTGCTGAGCAACATTCGAAATTCTGTTCCTTGCAGAAGGAAACTGGTGTCAATATCACTAAAACCTAAGTTTCTTTTGATAAAAATACTCACACCTCCACATTTTTTGGAACGTCTACCAAAATTTGAACATAAAGAAAAATTATCAATTTTTAATTGTTGAAGCTCTTTTTCTGCACAGTGGTGTTCTGTCATACAAATAACTTGAATTTCCTGTAGATTATAATTAATTGTATCCTGAATTGCTAAATTGAAATATTAAATTTTATTTTCAAGTCCCCTTACATTTTGATGTATTAATGTAAATGATGTATTAATTCTAGTTTTTGGCTTAATTGAAATATTATTCTTATCTTGAGGTACACATAAAAGTTGTTTATTTCTTCGATTTAGATACCCCCTAAAAATGAGACGATCCACCTACTATGACAGGAATAGGCCAGCTACAATAATTAGATATATTACTCTTTATTTCTTCAGCAACAAGTTTTGTTAGCATCTTCTTCCCTCTGGACCTTGACAAGTGTTGTTCTCTCTTAGTGTAGGAGTCCTATAATAGGTGGCAGTTGATGGTAATAGCAGCTTCCTTTATAAACAAACTGCAGGCTATTTCTCTGCTTGACACTAAAAAAATATAAAAAAATAAAACTCTCAAATTATTATTTTTATCACTTCCCATAGTATGAGGCCAACTTGTGATAGACTGCATTATTTGAATAGCCTCACACAGGACAAAGACTCGGTGAACACATTACATTAGGAAAGATTGTTCCTCTCGTGAGTAAGCAGATGTCTTTTGAGAGTCACTCTTTGGGAAAACCTCTTGGCACATGTATCACATGAGAACGGCTTTTCTCCTGTGTGAGTAAGCAGATGTTTTTTGAGGACCCCACTTTGTGAAAATTTCTTGGTACATATATCACATGAGAACGGCTTTTCTCCTGTGTGAGTAAGCAGATGTCTTTTAAGGCTCCCACTTTCTGAAAATTTATTGGCACATATATCACATGAGAACGGCTTCTCTCCAGTGTGAGTACGCAGATGTGTTTTGAGATGAGAACCTTGGGAATATTTCTTGGCACATATATCACATGAGAACGGCTTATCTCCAGTGTGAGTAACAAGATGTATTTTGAGGACTTTTTTACTGGAAAATTTCTTGGCACATATATCACATGCGAACGGCTTTTCTCCTGTGTGAGTAAGCAGATGTTTTTTGAGGTCCCCACTTTGTGAAAATTTCTTCGCACATATATCACATGAGAATGGCTTATCTCCAGTGTGAGTAAGCAGATGTCTTTTAAGGGTCCCACTTTGTGAAAATTTCTTGGCACATATATCACATGAGAATGGCTTATCTCCAGTGTGAGTAATCAGATGTGTTTTGAGATGCCCAATTTTGGAAATTTTTTTGGCACATATATCACATGAGAACGGCTTCTCTCCAGTGTGAGTAAGCAGATGTTTTTTGAGGTCTCCACTTTGTGAAAATTTCTTCGCACATATATCACATGAGAATAGCTTATCTCCAGTGTGAGTAAGCAGATGTCTTTTAAGGGTCCCACTTTGTGAAAATTTCTTGGCACATATATCACATGAGAATGGCTTATCTCCAGTGTGAGTAATCAGATGTGTTTTGAGATGTCCAATTTGGGAAAATTTTTTGGCACATATATCACATGAGAATGGTTTATCTCCAACGTGAATAACCAAATGTGATTTGAGGTTCCCACTTTGTGAAAATTTCATGGCACATATATCACAAGAGAACGGCTTATCTCCAGTGTGAGTAACAAGATGTATTTTGAGGACTTTTTTACTGGAAAATTTCTTGGCACATATATCACATGATAACGGCTTTTCTCCTGTGTGAGTAACCAGATGTTTTTTGAGGTCCCCACTTTGTGAAAATTTCTTCGCACGTATATCACATGAGAATGGCTTATCTCCAGTGTGAGTACGCAGATGTGTTTCGAGGTTATTACTTCTTGCAAATTTCATGGCACATATATCACAAGAGAACGGCTTATCTCCTGTGTGAGTAATCAGATGTATTTTGAGGACTTTTTTACTGGAAAACTTCTTGGCACATATATCACACGAGAACGGCTTTTCTCCGGTGTGAGTATGCAGATGTTTTTTGAGGTCTCCACTTTGTGAAAATTTCTTCGCACATATATCACATGAGAATGGCTTATCTCCAGTGTGAGTAAGCAGATGTCTTTTAAGGGTCCCACTTTGTGAAAATTTCTTGGCACATATATCACATGAGAATGGCTTATCTCCAGTGTGAGTAATATATATCTGAAACGCGCACAAATGTGCATTTTAGTTTGAGAAATTATTCTTGTCTTTTGCATAGTCACTTATTGATCTTATTCTCTTCTTGCATGTCTCTATATGATATCTCTCGCAAAGCTGTTCACAAAGTTCACACGTACACAGCACTTCTGGTTCATGATAGGTCTTGTTCCTACACAATAAGTGATGGAAGCCATGTATAGACAGTCTCGTGAACACATGACGCATTTCAAAGTTTGTAGATGTCCATGATCGGTCAATCATTGCCCCGGTAGCGAAGAACTCTGGCCATATTTGTGACCTTTTGGTCAGTAATGTATTTCTTAGACTTTCGTATGCTTTTGTGGATGGTAGCAGAAATTTAATTCTCATGTCTTCTATTAGGTAAGATTCTTTTGCTAGCACATAAACAAGTCTTGATTTTGTGGATTTAGCTACACCGATGGCTCTTTTGATGTACAATGCTTTCACCTTCTCCATTGTAGCCAGATTAGATTCTGTAAGATGTTCCCAGATGACTTCGATACCATATGTCATAATTGGCAAAATTTTTGATTGGAATAACAACATGGCTGTGGCCAGACTTAGAGCCTGTATATGTTTAATGTCATTCATCGCCAGAACTGCCTGCGTAACTCTTTCAGCTATATGCTTAGAAAAACAAAGGCCGCTTGTCTGTAATGTCATACCTAGATATTTGTAGTCAGACACAATTTTTATGGATTTCCCATTTATATTAATTTTGGCTTCAGCCGGTACTTTTCCTCCATTCCTGAAGATCATCATCTCTGTCTTATCTACATTAATGTGGAAATCATTTTCTTTACACCATTTATCCATGTCTACTATTGCTTCCTGCAGTTTCTGCAGGTTTTCTGATGTTACTACTATGTCATCTGCATACGCGTAGCTGGACACTTCTTCTGTCTTCTCTGTGATTCTTAGTATCTTTTCTGCAGTTAGTATAAAGAGTACCGGACTCATCGGGTCGCCTTGTGGTACACCATTTGTTTGTAATACGGGCTTTGACAGTGACAAGTTATCTGATATTCTTATTATGTTAAATTTCAAAATTGCTCGTATGAGTCTTGTCCAGGCATTTTCATTTCCTAATGTTTCTTCCAGTTTCTTTACAACAAGATCCCTGTTCATGAGGTCAAAGGCCTTAGTGAAATCAACAAAGACTGCGTATAGTTTCTTTTTCTTCTCTTTCGCATCCTTTATATCTTTCAGAAGAAGCTCAATAGCTGTCAGCGTTGATCTCTCACTTCTAAATCCGAATTGCGACTCCGGCAACACTCTATCTATATCTTCTTTTATTTTGTTAGTTATTATTTTCGTTAGCATCTTGAAGGGAGCATTTTGTAAGGCGATTCCTCTATATTTATTGGTATCTTTTGCATCACCTTTTCCTTTGTAAAGGACTTTTATTTCTGAGTGTCTCCACTGCTCCGGAATGTTGCCAGTCTCTATACATTTATTTAGTAGTTTAGTCCAGATAGTGGTGAGTTCGTCTGCAGTGTCCTTCAGATATTCGTTAAAAATTTTATCTGGCCCTGCTGCTTTCTTCTTTTTCATACTTTTTATTGCCTCTGAAACTTCTTTTGTTGTTAATGGATTCCATTTTGTTGGATCCATGGGAACCTGTGGTTCTCGGAAATTTTCCAGTGTATCTTGCACATTACTCTTGTTTAGTAATTTTCCAAAGTGCTCTTCCCAAACTTGCATGTTTATGTATTGTGTTTGTTGTATTTTTCTTGGTCTGATGGCAACATAGGGATCTTTTTCTGCTTTTTCTACTTCTCTTTTTCCTTCATTTTCCCAGTATATTTTTTTCTTCTCTCTTATCATTTTTTTGTAGTGTTTCCTTTCTGCTGCATATTTCTCTAGCTGTTCTGTGTCTTCAAAATTTCTTCTTAATTGGTGTAGCGTCTCTATTACGGCTTTTCTTTTCATGTAGCATTCTTTATCAAACCACATCTGTGCCTTTTTTGTATTTGGATTTATCTGTTCTGTAGCACTCTTAAGTAAGTTTTCTATTGCTTCTGTTGCGTCTTCTAGGTTTCCATTTGATATGAATTCTTCTATCTGCCTTAAGTCTCCTGTTTTCTCTTTTATTTTTTCCTTATTAATTTTTCTCGACATTAGAAGTGTCTTTTTTCTTTTGCATTTCCCATGTATTTTCACGGATATTTCCATTGGAACATGTTTTCTTAGCGGGGTGGAATTATCTGTCCACATGGGGGTTATACTTCCCTCCACTGCTCCTCTAATCAACGCTATGTCTATAACACTTTTACCATTATGACATATATATGTGGGTGTACGACAACTGTTCAGTAGAGTGAAGCCCTCTTCTTCCAGATTGCTAATTACTATCTTTGATTTATAACTCTGAACATCTAGTCTGCAATTAAAGTCTCCTGCAATGAGAACCGGCTTCTCTGCTATATTGGTTTGCTGAAGTAATTGGCTCAGTTCATCGATTATGTCAATTGCTTTAGAAAGTGGTTGGAAATAAGCTGCTATAATTGTCATCTGTTTTGTTTCCACCATTATTGCATTTTCGCACTGTGTAGTGTATATGACAGGGGTCATCCAAGGTTTCAGTAATATAGTTATTCCTCCCATCGGTCTTCCTTTTTCGCCTTTTTTTGCTAATCGGTGTATTGCATAGAACTCTGGGTGCTGCCAGTCCTCCATTAAAAAGGTCTCTGTTAGTATTGCCATATCTTTTCCAAATAGAATGTCCGTTGGTGCCGAGGTCATTGCGCTCTTCAGCCCTTCAATATTCCAAAGTAGTGCTGTAAGAGCTTGTCGATTTGGTGTTCTATAATTCAAGGGAGGCTCCTTCATAGCGTTGCTTTCGAAATCGAAAACGCCTTACGAGGACCCCTTTTGGCCAGAATTCTGAAACTTCCGTTGTTTGCAGATAGTTAAAGCCTATACCTACTTTAAAAGCTTTAGTTTGTCCCTTCGTCTGGATTTCCTCACAATCAATGTTCCCATTTATGCCATTCTTGTTTAAATAGTTTTTCAAGGCTTCAGCTGTGGTCGTATCTTTTAGTCTTCCTACAAAGAGCCACGCTGTTTTTGCTCCAGCTTGCAGATCACAGTCTTCCACTTTGGTTCCAATTATTTCTTTTTTGTCCTTCCAATCCTTTTTTTGTTGCCTCCTTCTACCTGTTATTTCGACCCATGTTCTGCTTGTGTTATCTTCTTGTTCGGTTTCCTCCCCCTCTTCCGTCAAGCTTCCAGTCTCTTCTTGCATTTCTGTACTTCCTTCTCTGAGAAGCGTATTTTCACTTCCGTTATTGCTTCTGTTTTGGTTACTTGTATCCACTGTCATATTTTGTCTACTATCGGGTTTGCTTTTCCTTTCAATTATAGATTGGTACTCTCCTATTTTCTTCTTTTCACCGCTTTTATTTGCCATAAAGATATCAGCTTGTTGGAGCTGTGCCTCCAGTATTAGTCCCATTTTTTGCATTAACGTATTCCCCATCTCCTCAATTTGTATCTTTAGGTTGTTACAAGCTGTTGTATTTTCCGTAATTATTTCTTTTGTGTCTTTTAGCTCTGGGGGAGTTGTATTTATGCCGTAATTTTCCCACAGGTGTCGGCATTTTGTGCAAATCCATAGTAATCCGTTTCCTTTCTTTTCTGCTGTTTTCAGCGCATTGAATTCTTGCATAGAAAGTGATGCACATTCTCTATGGTACCATTGGTGACAAATTCCATCACATCCTACTGCATTGTCTTTGTCTTTTATCTCCTTGTCACACTTGGGGCACTCCGAGGATCCCTGGCATGTTTGTTTTATACTCGCCTCGGGCATTTTGGTGTTCTATGTGGCCGTGATTTCAATTTGGTGACGTCACACTTTAATAACGGTTTCCGCTTGACGCTTAACCTGCGTCTCTTTGTTCTGTTATATTCAACTTATCTTTCTTGTTTCTCCGTCCCCGGATACATTAATATTTCTCACTACGAAAAATCACCTCTACTTACTACTGGTATAGCAGGTATTTCTATTTACGCTCTATTTTCACTATAAAACACTTATATTTAGGATTGGAAATATTGATCCTTCTGTATCTTACCGGAACCGGAACCGGAAACCAGTGTGAGTAATCAGATGTGTTTTGAGATGCCCACTTCGGGAAAATTTCTTGGCACATACATCACATGAGAAATGTTTGGCTCTAGTAGAGGTGATCTGTTTACTACTCTTGGCAGAGGAAGTGCTTGTACATACAGCAGTTGAGTGTGATTGCTTTAGCTGTTCTTCATTATTTCCGTAAGAAACTCCTGCTTCATTGTTGTCTGTGTTTTCACATTTTATTTGCTGGGTCTGGATTGTGTCAAATGTAATCGCCACAGCCTCACACTTGCGAATGCATGCTGTAGAATCATCCGTATTTTCAGTTTTGATTACTTGTGTCTGTATTGTGTCAAATGTTACAGGCACATGTTCAGTTTTTGGTTGTATTTCAGAAATCTCTTCTTTAATTTCAATCTTAATACACTCAGATTTAAGTAGAGGCTCCATTCTCTATCATTCATCACACGGTCTTTGTTACTGAAATTAAACTGCTGATATGCAGTGTTATCTGAGAGGCAGTGACTCCTTCAAATACAAGTGTTCTCCAATGAAGTAACAGCTAAGGAAAATGGCGGATAGTACGTTTGTATAGATTAAAAAAATATATATATACCGGTAATGATAATGGCAATAAAGTGATAATGTTAATGAAATACTCCATGGCGCTACATCCCTGCTGGGACTAGGCCTGCCACCCAACTGCTGCGTCCAGGATTGGGGGCATGTGGTCAGCATGCAGACACTATGAAGTAGCTCCTCAGTTTGCATAACGAGCCTGAGTGGATCCCGTTCCAAACATCCCGAGACCACACAGGCGGTCAGTAATAGCATTAACAATAATATTAGTAATAATGATATCACATGGAATGACACCAGAATCTGATTATGACGCACCTTTACAATTAGCATCCAGCTGATAAATATTATGATAGAGAAATCTACATGGATGGAAGCAAAATGCAAAGAAAAATTGTAGCAGCAGCAATAATATTTAAGCAAGGAGAGGTTATACGTAGAATCAAAGCTAAATGTAGAAGAAGTTGCAATCCTTAGAGGATTGGCAACAATAATTGAGGACAGTATCAGAAACAATTCATAACACTATCTACAATAACAACATTTTGTTGGAAGAAATGACATACGACAAATGAATGTAGTTT
Source organism: Ectobius pallidus (assembly GCA_964059195.1). Classification (NCBI taxonomy): domain Eukaryota; kingdom Metazoa; phylum Arthropoda; class Insecta; order Blattodea; family Ectobiidae; genus Ectobius; species Ectobius pallidus. The sequence continues at coordinate 2,782,392 of CAXKWD010000002.1, forward strand.
TTATATTTCTGGAAAAAAAAAACTAAATCATGATCCATTCGTATAGAAATTTATTTCTATATCTCTCTTATGAAAAATAATGTTATGAAACTGAAACTGTTATTACGAGGCATATATAATATACATAAGACTGTCAATGCAAAACTAGGCTATGTCAAGTGTAGGAATAATTATAAAGAAGCTATATCTGTAGCGAAAAAGGCACATAACTGTAATAGTATTGAAACAGCTTCTAATAGGTGCAAAACTGCATGGGATTTAATAAATAGTATTGCCAAGGACTCAAGAAGGGAGAAAATTAACATCTCTCCAAAAACGTTTAATGATTTTTTCATTTCTTCTGTCGAAGAGATCGGCAATTCTATTGCAAAGCCTAATATTAATGCACTAGATCTTTCAGCTCAATATTTTGTAAGTCATACACCTCATACAGCTTTACTTTTGCGAAGGTATCATGTGAGTTAGTCTTAAGTATTATTAGAAACTTTAAATCATCAGACAGTCAAGACGTATATGATATATCATGTAATCTACTGAAAAGAGTGGTAGACTGTATTGCTTATCCTCTAACTTACTCTATAAATAAATGCATTTCAGAGGGTTATTTTCCAGACGAACTTAAAGTATCCAAAGTAATTCCGATTTATAAAAGAGGGGAAAAGGACATTCCATCAAGTTATAGACCAATCTTGATAGTTCCAGCCGTTTCGAAAATCATTGAAACTAAAATTTTTAGACAGTTATCTGCTTATTTTACAAACTATGGTATACTTAACGAATCACAGTATGGTTATAGGAAAAAACTGTCTACCATTGATGCCATAGACTCACTGGTTAAATATGTTCTCAAAGTTTTTGAGGAAAAGACCCTTGTTCAGGCCACGTTCTGTGACCTGAGCAAGGCCTTCGATTGTGTGAATCATGAAACCCTCCTGAATAAACTAAAAATTTATGGGGTTAGACACAATAGTTTAAAATTAATAAAATCCTATCTAGAGAACAGGAGTAAAATTGTGTGTGTTAATGGGGAGCATTCCGGTTCAAAATTGATTAACATAGGTGTCCCGCAAAGATCTGTTTTGGGGCCTTTTTTATTTTATAATGATAAATGAACTGCCATCCTTCTTAGGCACTCAGACGGTGCTATATGCTGATGACACAATTTTCCTACATTCTAGTAAAGATATTGGTACTTTAAAATTACTTGTAAACGAAACAATCACACAAGCATCATTATGGTTTAGAAGCAATGGATTTCTTCTTAATGAAACTAAAACACAGCAGTTAATCTTTAGTTTAAATGACAAAGTACCCCAAGATAAACCACAAAGTGTAAAGTTTCTGGGTGTGTACGTGGATAGCAAATTGTCATGGGATCAACACATAAAATATATCCAGTGGCAGGTTGTCTAGGGTTATTTGCTTGCTCAGGTGTCTCTGGAAGTATGTACCGGAAAATTATGTTAGAGTATCCTATTTTTCTTTTTTCCAAAGCATTTTAGTGTATGATATCATCTTGTGGGGTAACTCTAGCCATGTGGGTGAAATTTTGCGGCTACAAAAGAGGGTTATTAGGGTTATTACTGGGTCTTCGTATATAGCTCAATGCAAACCACTGTTCTATCAAAGTAAAATCATGACAGTAATAAATTTATATATTTACTAAGCTTCAATCCAGCTTACTCTATAGTGTATTCTATGGCTTCATTGGTTTTACGTAGGTGATACCTATATTTTACTGCTTCATGGTTTTATTGTTAATTCAAATTTGACTATGCCTATTGTTATAGTGCAATAAAATTGTTTATTTTTAATAAAATATGAGAACTCTGATATTGGATCCAAGCTTTATTTTAAGTAAAATCTCTTACTAAATCTGTAAATTTTATGACTATGATCTTGAATCCATGTTTTATAATTTACTTTAAGATAGTTGAATATCAAATTTGTGTATATTTGTCCATGATGTTGTCTATTACCATGCTGTTTAACGACAATAAAATATATTATTATTATTATTATTATAGTTATAGAAATAATCTGGAAAAAACCTTATCTTTGATGGAATTGCAGACTTTGAATTAAAGGGCGAGAAATGTAGTTGGCTGGGTAGTACTATTATCATTATACAGAGTTTAATGAATAACACCGAAATATTTTCCCTGTGTACAAAGGAGACATAGACAAGCAACTTTTAACAAGAGATTTTTTCTCAATGGATTCATGACTTCTAACATTAGAAAAAAATGCAAAACAAAGGAACTTCGCTGTTGACACTGTTGTCAGTAGTTATGAATAAAAAAGAATAATGCAGTTACGGCCAGTCATGTGATTAATCTGTAAATTTTGCAAATTATGGAAACTCTATATTATGATATAGGTGTTGACGATTGATTAAGAGTCAGATTTTAATCGATCAGTAGGAAGGCATGAAGTCCATTTAATGAACATTTTAACCCTACTTCGCGTAATTATTTAGTTATGAGCACCAAATTATAATGACTTTAATGCCCTGTAGCATACACATTTTACGTCGTAGAGCAAAAATCTCCTAATAAAAGTTGCTTGTCTAAGTCCCCTGCATATACAGGTAAAATATTTCGGTGTTATTTATTAACACCCTGTATTACGATTGTGCATTGTGAAAAACCATCTGGTTTATGGACAAACTTTTTACTGTCGAAATAGTTATATATGTTATTTTGATTAATAGATGCACGATAATAGTAGTAGTAGGAATAATAGTATTGGTAGTGGTTAAAATGAAGGAAATGCACGGAAAGTGAAGGACAGTGACATCTGGTGATATCCTCTATAATCTCTGTAACGGGCTAGAACGTGAAAGTTTATCATAACGGGCTTCGGTCCGTAAAATGAAACTGTACATAGACTGACAGATTTCTGGTAAGAAATGTTTACGATTCAAAATAACTTCTTATTCGTTTAAAAATGTCATACATTAAAATCACACTGATCTTACAAATCTTACAATAAACTCTCCAAATGGAATTCACCAGTGGCGGACGTAGGGGGGTGGATAGGGGGGTTACATCCCCCCCCGTAAGTTTTAAAAAAGGCTATATATGTACTCTAAGTAACTAGTTTTATTAACTAATTGTATATGTAAGTTGATTAATTTTTTTTGTATTCTTTCTACCTATTCAAATCCCCCTCCCCGAAAAAAATTTCGGCGTCTGCCACTGGAATTCACTGTATGGTATTCAAGCCAAAGATCAGCCATGAAAACACTTTTCTTTGCAGTGTAATACAGCCATGAAAACACTTTTGTTTGCAATGTAATAAGAAGTCTCAAGAAACTGCACGCCGTGGGATCAATAACAGGGATAAAAATCCACGTAAATATAAATATATCATGTATTCGCATAATTTTATATACCCTCGGCATGGACAACATCATTTCCTCACTCTACATTTTCATATAGAATAAGAGGACGTATTGCGAAAAGTGCGTATTCAAATTTCTCAGTCTCAGGCAACCCAAAGTTTGTAAAAATGAAGGTTAGCGAATGTCATTTCAGTAGTGAGTAACAAATACTACTTTATTCTTCGCAGTAGCCTTTGAATTAATTGAGAAAGGACTAAGTCATTTTTGGAAGGTAAAGAAAGGTAAGGGCAAACTGGTAAATCATTATTATGATGTAGGAATAATAGAGAAAAGAGGAAGTTCAAACAGGTCGTACTTACTCAGCACATTATTGCACTTCCTTACTAGTGTATTAGCGATAATTAACAGCTAATATTATATGGGGATAGCTAAGCAAGGGGTGTGGCAAAATGAAGCTTTTAGAAAAAGGGCTCTATCAAAGGAACTAGCAGCCAGAATTTAAAAATAAATATATTAAATGAAATAGAAAAGAACTCTCTATCTAAATAAGCCATTCCAAAAATGCGATTTTTCAGAATATTTTGGTTTCTTGGGTGTACATATACCTGAACATGGTGTTGACAAAATGAACATACATTTCGTAAACAATACTGAGAAAGTAACAACAAAGAGTGCAGGAGTATTTAGCGACCAATACCTGAGTTGTAGCTGAATATAAGCAATGTGTATTAAGTATATGGAGGCCTAATAACAAAGAAACGGATCACCAAGAAAGTCAAAGAAGAATACTGTAATAAATGTGGATAAAGATGTCATAGAAATTGTTCAAAAGAAAAGAGTAAGATTGGATGGTCATGTGAAAAGAATAATGAAAGATTTCCCAAGTTGGTGATGAAATTGGAACCTGAAGGCCGAGTAGAGGAGCAAAATTAGTTAACATTGGTGTGTAATCATTATTATGTATTGTTTGGTTGAGCGAAACTACAACATTGTGGAAAAACCCTAAGAAAAATTATTGTTATTATTATTACCATTTATTAAGGCACAGTTAAGTCATATATAATAAGGATATTATAGTAAGATCAGACAAAAGAAATAATCGTTCACGTTTTAAATTTGAATGGTAGAATAAAGTTTATTTCCTGATTGTAGGAAAGTAAACAATCAGTCGGTTTGTGTGATTTCAACTATTTCTGCACGTTTACATTGAAGTTATCTCTCGCTATCAAACAGAAGAAAAACACCTTAAAATACATTTTCAATTTTGCAGGAAATGTGCGTATAAATCCCCCATCCTTTCTGTATTGCAGTTATCATCCAAACTATCAGAACTATGCCTACAATTGCGTTCAATTGCTCTACATCACTCAAAAGTCAGTCAGGGTGAGTAGAAGCAATGGGTTGCAAAATTCTAAGTCCTGTATGAGCAATAAAAACCACATCTAGCGTTTTCTGAGGTAATAGCTTGAGTGTGATAAATTGTTCTTCACTTCAAACTCTAGATACCTATATGAGGACTTACAGCGTGGAAATCAAAAGTCCTTCATAATTTAATTTTGAATTTCTTGTGTGTAATAATTTACTTGTCATTAGGCCACTATGTGGCAATAGACGTCAAAATTTTAAGACTAAGTGTATATTAATTAGTACATAATTACATGCATAAAGAAAATTGAAAATTTTAAGATAATTATTAAAATATGCTCCCTGTCATTTTCTTTATTTGAATCTTTCTGATATATATATTTTCCTCCAAAACTATTATCTTATTATATATATTATTATTTATGTTGTCATATAATGTTCCCTTGTGTAATTGTCATATTGATTGTTTTTTTTCTTTTCTGTGTTTTTTTAGTTATGTCACTCTTTACATGTATGAACTTCTGCTACATGTCAAAAAACACATGGAGGACTTTAAAAAAATCGAAGCAATCCATAATCACAATACTAGACACAAAACCAACCTATCTATACCTTCTCATAGTACATCCTTATTCCAGAAAGGAGTAATTTACACTGGAATCAACCTATTCAACAAACTACCTCACCATCTGAAAAACATACATTGCACAAATAAATTCAAGAAATCACTGAAAACGTTTTTTAATAATGCATGTTTTTATAGTATTGAGGAATACTGCAATCATGTCCGCACTACTCAATAAGTCACACTCACAACTCCTTCAGAGACTCATTAATTAAATATCTAAAGTTTTGCTTTTTGAAATATGTATTATGTGTACTATCTGTAGATAATTGTATTATTAGGTGTACTAGTTCTAGATCTCTGTATTATTTGTAGATTATTGTATTATTCTAATTTGTACTGGGTCGAGTATCTCGATCTCCACTGTCCCATATCAATGTATATTGATCACGTAGGACGTAAATAAATAAATAAATAAAAGTATTTAATATTAGAATCTGCTTACATTAATATAAGCGAGAATACTGTAATTCGGCATTAGCCTGTAATATTCTTAGTAAAATAAATAAATAAATATTACAAAACTTGGGCTAATATTACACAAACACAAATTTAAATACAAAAATTTACAATTTAAGGTCACAGATTTAACAAAAGCGAATAGGCCTATTTTTAAAAATTGTGTGGGTTCGTATTCAGTATGATCACTACTGTAATTTGTGCCTAATTAATAGTCAGTTTGTACAATGACCTTCAAGACCGTATTGACCTTCAAGAGCCAGGGCATATTTTAATTATTAATTACACTCTTTGTGGAAACCTAGAAAATGAATGAATCTTAATCAATTTCTGTTCATTTTAAATGTTCTTTCATTAATTATATTTTCTTTTTTGAATTTATAAGAGTTTTTTAGTTTTATTTAACCTAACCAAGAATAAATTTAAGTATTATTTAATAATTGAAGCATTTACTTTTATAAGGGTTTAAGTGCCAAAATTATGATTTTTCAGCTGATACTTTTAAATCGATCTATGTATCTAGACCAATGCATTTCATAAGGGTTCAAGGTCCAAGAAAAGCCACGTTAGGAGCAATAAATTCCAAGATATAACACTGGGTCTATCTCCGGTAAGTCTTTCTGTTGCTCTAAGTCTTGTTTTCTACACAATCACCATCACAAGTGTTGTTCTCTCTTAGTGTAGGAGTCCCATCATAGGTGGCAGTCGATAATAAGCAGCTTCATACAGGAGATAAAAAAAAGTAATACCCTTCTATACCAGCAACCTGTGTTTCTCTGGTTCTCAATAAAAAAAAAAAATAAACAAATAAAACTCTCAAATTATTATTTTTTGTGCGCGTTCCTACTATTATTATAAATGATTATTTTTATCACTTTTCATAGTACGAGGCCAACCTGTGATAGTCTGCATTAGTTGAATAGCCTCACACAGGCCAAAGGCTCAGTGCAGACATTACATTAGGAAAGATTGTTCCTCTCATGAGTAGACAGATGTCTTATGAGAGTATCTCTTCGGGAAAACTTCTTGGAACATATATCACACGAGAATGGCTTTTCTCCAGTGTGAGTAAGCAAATGTGATTTGAGGTGCCCTTTATGTGAAAATTTCATGGCACATATATCACAAGACAACGGCTTGTGTCCTGTGTGAGCAAGCAGATGTTTTTTGAGATCCCCTTTGTGGTAAAATTTCTTGGCACATTTATCACATGAGAACGACGTCTGTCCAGTGTGAGTTAGCAAATGTGAATTGAGGTTCCCCCTTTCTGAAAATTTCTTGGCACATCTATCACATGAGAACGGCTTCTCTCCAGTGTGAGTACGCATATGTCTCTTAAGTTCATATTCCCTAAAAAATTCCTTTCCACATGTATCACATGAGAATGGCTTCTCTCCTGTATGAGTAAACAAATGTATTTTGAGTCTTGAACTTTCGGGAAATTTCTTGGCACATATATCACAAGAGAATGTCTTCTCTCCAGTGTGAGTAAGCAGATGTCTTTTGAGACTACCACTTCGGGATAATTTCTTGCCACATATATCACAAGAGAATATCTTGTCTCCAGTGTGAGTAAGGAGATGTTGTTTGAGATACCGTTTTCGGTAAAATTTCTTGGCACATATATCACATGAGAAATGTCCGACTCTAGCAGAGGACGTGCTTGTACCTACAGCAGTTGAGTGTGATTGCTTTAGCTGAACTTCATTATTTCCCTGAGAAACTCCAGCTTCCTTGTTGTCTGTGTTTTCACATTTCATCTTCTCCGACTGTATTGTGTCAAATGTAATCGCCATAGGCTCACACTTGAGAATGGTGCTGCATGCTGTAGAATCGTCTGTATTTTCACATTTGATTACTTCTGTCTGTATTATGTCAAATGTTACAGACACAGGTTCAGTTTTTGGTTGTATTACAGAAATCTCTTCCTTAAATTCAATTTTAATACACTCAGATTTAAGTAGAGGCTCCATTCTGTATCATTAATCACACGGTCTTCGTTATTGAAATTAATCTGCTCATATGCAGTGTTATCTGAGAGGCAGTGACTCCTTCAAATTCAAGTGTTTCTGGACAGGCAGGAGTGTGCTCCAAGGGAGTAACAGCTAAGGAAAATGTCGGTCCGTCCTTGCATTAATAAAACATAAATTACCGGTAATAATAATAATAATAATAATAATAATAATAATAATAATAGCGATAATGATGATAATTACGATGATAATAATGAAAATGGCAATTTTACGATAATAGTATGAAATACTCCATGGCGCTACATCCGTGCTGGGACTAGGCCTGCAACCCCAACGGCTGCGTCCAGGATTGGGGGCATGTGGTCAGCATGCCGACACTATGAAGTAGCTCCTCAGTTTGCATAACGAGACTGAGTGCATCCCGTTCCAAACATCCCGAGACCACGCAGGCGGTCAGTAATAGTAATAATAATAATAATAATGAAAACAATAACATTAGTAATAATGATATCACATGGAATGACACCAGAATCTGATTATGACGCACCTTTACAATTAGCATCCAGCTGATAAATAATATGATATAGAAATCTACACGGATGGCAGCAAAATGCAAGGGGAAATTGTAGCAGCAACAATAATATTTAAGCAAGGAGAGGTTATACATACAATAAAAGCTAAATGCAGAACAAGTTGCAATCCTTAGAGCATTGGCAAGAACAATTGAGGACAGTATCAGAAACAATTGATAACACTATCTACAATAACAACAATTTCTTGGAAGAAATGACATACGACGACAAATGAATGTAGCTTCTACATTTCTGAAAAAAAAAAAAACTAAATCATGATCCATTCGTATAGAAATTTATTTCTATATCTCTCTTATAGTTATAGAACTAACCTGGAAAAATCCGTATCTTTGATGGAATTGCAGACTTTGAATTAAAGGGCGAGAAATGTAGTTGGCTGGGTAATACTATTATCATTATACAGGGTGTTAACGAATAACACCGAAATATTTTCCCTGTGTATAAAGGAGACATAGACAAGCAACTTTTGTTAGGAGATTTTTGCTCTATGGATTCAATTATTCCTGTTACAGCATAAAATCTCCCAGGGATTGGCCGCTACTGACTTCTAACATTATAAAAAAAATGCAAAACAAAGGAACTTCGCTGTTGACACTGTAGTCAGTAGTTATGAATAAAAAAAGAATAATGCAGTTGCGGCCAGTCATGTAATTAATCTGTAAATTTTGCAAATTATGGAAACTCTAAATTATGATATAGGTGTTGACGATTGATTAAGAGTCAGATTTTAATCGATCAGTAGGAAGGCATGAAGTCAATTTAATGAACATTTTAACCCCATTTCGCGTAATTATTGATTTATGAGCACTAAATTATAATGACTTGAATGCCCTGTAGCATACACATTTTACGTCGTAGATAAAAAATCTCCTAATAAAAGTTGCTTGTCTAAGTCCCCTCTATATACAGGTAAAATATTTCGGTGTTATTTATTAACACCCTGTATTACGATTGTGCATTGTGAAAACCCATCTGGTTTATGGACAAACTTTTTACTGTCGAAATAGTTATATATGTTATTTTGATTAATAGATACACGATAATAGTAGTAGTAGGAATAATAGTATTCGTAGTGGTTAAAATGAAGGAAATGCACGGAAAGTGAAGGACAGTGACATCTGGTGATATCCTCAATAATCTCTGTAACGGGCTAGAACGTGAATGTTTACCACCACGGGCTTCGGTCCGTAAAATTAAACTATACATAGACTGACAGATTTCTGGTAAGAAATTTTTCCGATTCAAAATAACGTAAAACTTCTTATTCGTTTAAAAATGTCATACATTAAAATCACACTGATCTTACAAATCTTACAATAAACTCTCCAAATGGAATTCACCAGTGGCGGACGTAGGGGGGTGGATAGGGGGGTTACATCCCCCCCGTAAGTTTTAAAAAAGGCTATATATGTACTCTAAGTAACTAGTTTTATTAACTAATTGTATATGTAAGTTGATTAATTTTTTTTTGTATTCTTTCTACCTATTCAAATCCCCCTCCCCGAAAAAAATTTCGGCGTCTGCCACTGGAATTCACTGTATGGTATTCAAGCCAAAGATCAGCCATGAAAACACTTTTGTTTGCAGTGTAATAAGAAGTCTCAAGAAACTGCACGCTGTGGGATCAATAACAGGGATAAAAATCCACGTAAATATAAATATATCATGTATTCGCATAATTTTATATACCCTGGGCATGGACAACATCATTTCCTCACTCTACATTTTCATATAGAATAAGAGGACGTATTGCAAAAAGTGCGTATTCAATTTTCTCAGTCTCAGGCAACCCAAAGTTTGTAAAAATGAAGGCTAGCGAATGTCATTTCAGTAGTGAATAACAAATACTACTTTATTCTTCGCAGTAGCCTTTGAATTAATTGAGAAAGGACTAAGTCATTTTTGGAAGGTAAAGCAAGGTAAGGGCAAACTGGTAAATCATTATTATGATGTAGGAATAATAGAGAAAAGAGGAAGTTCAAACAGGTCGTACTTACTCAGCACATGATTGCACTTCCTTACTAGTGTATTAGCGACAATTAACAGCTAATATTATAAGGGGATAGCTAAGCAAGGGGCGTGGCAAAATGAAGCTTTTAGAAAAAGGGCTCTATCAAAGGAACTAGCAGCCAGAATTTAAAAATAAATATATTAAATGAAATAGAAAAGAACTCTCTATCTAAATAAGCCATTCCAAAAATGCAATTTTTCAGAATATTTTGGTTTCTTGGGTGTACATATACCTGAACACGGTGTTGACAAAATGAACATACATTTCGTAAACAATACTGAGAAAGTAACAACAAAGAGTGCGGGAGTATTTAGCGACCAATACCTGAGTTGTAGCTGAATATAAGCAATGTGTATTAAGTGTATGGAGGTCTAATAACAAAGAAACGGATCGGCAAGAAAGTCAAAGAGAAATACTGTAATAAAAGTAATAAATGTGGATAAAGATGTCGTACAAATTGTTCAAAAGAAAAGAGTAAGATTGGATGGTCATGTGAAAAGAATAACGAAAGATTGCCCAAGTTGGTGATGAAATTGGAACCTGAAGGCTGAGTAGAGGAGCAAAATTAGTTAACATTGGTGTGTAATCATTATTATGTATTGTTTGGTTGAGTGAAACTACAACATTGTGGAAAACCCCTAAGAAATATTATTGTTATTATTAAGGCACAGTTAAGTCACATATAATAGGGATATTATAGTAAGACAAAAGAAATAATCGTTCAAGTTTTAAATTTGAATGGTAGAATAAAGTTTATTTCCTGATTGTAGGAAAGTATACAATCAGTCGGTTTGTGTGATCTCAACTATATCTGCACGTTTACATTGAAGTTATCTCTTGCTATCAAATAGAAGAAAAACGCCTTAAAATACATTTTCAATTTTGCAGGAAATGTGCGTATAAATCCCCCATCCTTCCTGCATTGCAGTCATCACCCAAACTATCAGAACTTTGCGTTCAATTGCTCTACATTACTCAAAAGTCAGACATTTTCATCAGTTACAAAGTATTTATGGTAATTTTCTAATAAAAAATTATAAGGTTATTTATAAATTTAACAAAATTATAATTTATTAACAAAAATTAATACAGATGTTTATTGGAAGCCCTAATGACTAAATAGGATGGAACTTATTTAGTCCTATGCACGCAGTATATTATTATGTCCCAGATGTTTGGGCAAAAATGTGTGAAAGTGATATTGATTTTAGCCATGAAACGGTTGTATGAAAACATGAAAGTGGGAAATAAATACCCCATAAACACAGTAAAATGTTATGTTACCGGAATTTCTTCTTATTTCAACCCCTACCAGTCAGGGTGAGTAGAAGCAATGGGTTGCAAAATTCTAAGTCCTGTATGAGCAATAAAAACCATATCTAGTGTTTTCTGAAGAAATAGCTACAGTGTGATAAATTGTTCTCCTTCACTTCAAACCCTAGATACCTATCAAAAGTCAAAAGTCCTCCATAATTTAATTTTGAATCTTTTTTTGTGTAATAATTTACTTGTCATTATGCCACTATGTGGAAATAGACGTCAAAATTTTAAGACTAAGTGTATATTATTTAGTACATAATTACATGCATAAAAAAAATTGAAAATTTTAAGATAATAATTATTAAAACATGCTCCACGTCATTTTCTTTATTTGGACCTTTCTGATGTATATATTTTCCTCCAAAACTATTATCTTATTATATATATTATTATTTATGTTATCATAATTCGTCGTTGCCGGTGAAAAACCTCCTATGTGTCGCGATTGACGAAAATGAGGTTTTGATTCTGTTGGAAAGCTTAGATCGCTCTGCATGTTGTGACAAAAGCTCTTATGTGTATTTCTGCCACAGAAAATGTTATTTACGAAAATATCAAACCTCCTATGTGTCAGTGCAGTTCTGCTGCCGTGAAAAATATCCTATGTGCTCACATTATACACATGAGAGGTTTGGTACCAATTCATTTTCGCCAGACTGCTGTGAAATAGCCACCTCTGATGTGTTCAACTATGCACATAAGAGGTTTGGTAAGATTACGCTTACATGCACACAATAGATTTATTACAATATTCATTAATTTATAATTCACAAATATTAATAAATATTTACATGCATAGCCTTTGTGATTCGCTGTCTATGTGTTTTACTGTATAGGCTACAATGTAAATTTCAGTTTGTAAATTTATTTCATGAAGTATATATGTCTGGCTGACAAGATACATTTGACGTATTATGGGCTTCAGAGGGGTTTATGAATAGCCAAGGAATGTGGTTTGTCAGCCCCCCTCTTTATTACTTTGTTTCGATATTTTTTGCTGGTTCTTGGCCTTCAATGTGTTGAAAAATTCCTCTGACTGCAGGGCCATAAATTTTTTAAAGTGAAGACTAGAGACAAACTCAAAGTAGTGACTGGGTTGACTTTATAGGATGTATGTGTGCTTTTCCGTGATGGTACCGTGGTAAAAAGTAAACAATTAGCACAATTGGCACTATCGCAAGATTCTTCAGCAGATAATGGTAAGAAAAATAATTATAACATAATTTAAATAATTCAATCAGATTTATCAAAGTTTTTTTTTTCATTGTGAATAGTTTTCCAGATTCTAAATAAGATATTTATAGCTATTAATATTATTAATATTATTATTACTGTTACTATTATTATTACATTCATCATTAACTAACGTCATTCGATTTATTTTATTTTACACAAGAGAACTTCATTATTAATGAAGTTGATAGCACCGAAGAAGTTCCTTCGTATAGTTCTGAACCAATAACAATTAATAATGAAGAGCTAATTTATCATATAGCAGGCATGCTGAGTTATCATTTTGACAAAATTAATGCTCCTTTTCTAGTAAATTTTACTACTGCTAATACTGTACCACTATTATTATTATTGTTAGTATTATTACTACTACTTATTTACTTCCTTGCTCAATGGCAATAGACAATTCCTCAGTAAGCTAAAGAAATATTATCTATTTTATGAAACCCGAAGGTTCATTGCCACGCTTACCTGAGCCCGCCATTCAATCCTATTCTGTGCTAACTCCACCCAATCATCCCTCGCAAATCCTACTTCCCCCAAATCCATCCTAATAATGTGGAGCATGAATCAAATTCCAAAAGAAGTAGGAAATCTAACCATGTATTGTTTAGTTATTTTAGATGAAGAGGAAGAGGTAAAGATATTCATGTTTATTTTAATGTATAAGTTAATTCTCCTTAAATTGTTCTGCGGAATGAACATGTTTTAATATCAGACTTGTTAACATTTCATGGAACAAAATCTCCTATGTGTCACTTTCGTGGAAGGGAAAAATCTCCTATGTGCATGAAAAATAATAAAAAGTCAACAATATTCAAGTAATACACAATTACATCACAGAAGTTTTATAAATGTATATCTAATTATACATTAGAGAAAACTGTTGCAAAATTTTTCTAAAAAATCCAATTACCTCTGTTGAATACAGTTTTTTATCCCTCCCGTAAAATTTCATTTTTTGCACATAAGAGGTTTTTCACCGGCAACGACGAATGTTCCTTTTAAAAGGACAATTAAATCTAACCTGATGTCAAACAACCTGTACAGTGTCAAGGACTTCAATGACATTATCTGGTGAAATGTGTAATTGTATATTCTATCTCATTTGTGTTTATTGTTATTGCTAATACATTGTACAATGTCTGTAGCAAATAAATCTAATCTAATCTATAATGTTAACTTAAGTGTAATTGTCATATTGTTTGTGTTTCTGTTTTTCTTTTCTGTGTTTTTTTAGTTATGTCACTTTAAGTATTTAATATCAGAATCTACTTACATTAATATAAGCGAGAATACTGTATTTGGTCATTAGCTTGTAATATTCTTAGTACAATAAATAAATAAACAATACAAAACTTGGGCTACATCGGGCCTCTTAAACTAGTTTAATAGATTTAATTTTAAATACCAATAGATTAACAATTTTTAATATTACACAAACACAAATTTGCTTATGATAAATTTACAATTTAAGGTCACAGATTTAACAAAACCGAATAGGAATATTTCTAAAAGTTGTTTCGGTTCGTATTCAGTATGATCACTACTGTAATTTGTGCCTAATTAATAGTCAGTTTGTTCAATGACCTTCAAGACCGTATTGACCTTGAAGAACCAGGGCATATTTTAATTATTAATTACACTCTTTGTGGAAACCTAGAAAATGAATGAATCTTAATCAATTTCTGTTCATTTTAAATGTTCTTTCATTAATTATATTTACATTTTTGAACTTATAAGAGTTTTTTAGTTTTATTTAACCTAACCAAGAATAAATTATAAGTATTATTTAATAATTGAAGCATTTACTTTTATAAGGGTCTAAGTGCAGAAATTATTTTTCAGCTTATAACTTTAAATGGATCTATTAACCCAGACCAATGCATTTCAGAGGGGTTCAAGCCACATTAGGAGCAATAAATTCCGAGATATAGCACTGGGTCTATCTCCGGCAAGTCTTTCTGTGGCTCTATGTCTTGTTTTCTACACAATCACCATCACAAGTGTTGTTTTCTCTTAGTGTAGGAGTCCCATCATAGGTGGCAGTCGATAATAAGCAGCTTCATACAGGAGATAAAAAAAAAGTAATACCCTTCTATACCAGCAACCTGTGTTTCTCTGGTTCTCAATAAAAAATTAATTAATAAAACTATCAAATGATTATTTATATCACTTCTCATAGTACGAGGCCAACCTGTGATAGTCTGCATTAGTTGAATAGCCTCACACAGGACAAAGGCTCAGTGCACACATTACATTAGGAAAGATTGTTCCTCTCATGAGTAGACAGATGTTTTCTGAGACTCCCTCTTTGGGAAAACTTCTTTGCACATATATCACATGAGAACGGCTTCTCTCCAGTGTGAGTAAGCAGATGTATTTTGAGATGCCCACTTTGGGAAAATTTCTTGGCACATTTACCACATGAGAATGGCTTGTGTCCTGTGTGAGCAAGCAGATGTTTTTTGAGGTCCCCTTTATGGTAATATTTCTTAGCACATTTATCACATGAGAACGACGTCTGTCCAGTGTGAGTATGCAAATGTGATTTGAGGTTCCCACTTTGTGAAAATCTCTTGGCACATATATCACATGAGAATGGTTTCTCTCCAGTATGAGTAAGCAGATGTGTTTTCAAATCCCCTTTATGGTAAAATTTCCTGGCACATTTATCACATGAGAATGGCATCTCTCCAGTGTGAGTAAACAGATGCGTTTTGAGGTTTCCACTTCGGGAAAATTTCTTGCCACATATATCACAAGAGAATATCTTGTCTCCAGTGTGAGTAAGGAGATGTTGTTCTAGATGCCCTTTTCGGTAAAACTTCTTGGCACATATATGACATGAGAAATGTCTGATTCTAGCAGAGGATGTACTTGTACGTACAGCAGTTGAGTGTGATTGCTTTAGCTGATCTCCATTATTTCCCTGATTAACTCCAACTTCTTTGTTGTCTATGTTTTCACATTTCATTTGCTGCGACTGTATTGTGTCAAATATAATTGGCAAAGGTTCACACTTGTGAATGATACTATGTGCTGTAGAATCGCTGTCTGTATTCTCACACTTGATGGGCTGTGTCTGTATTGTGTCAAATGTGATTGGCACAGGCTCACTCTTAAGAATCTCTTCCTTAATTTCAATCTTAATACACTCAGCCATTCTGTGTCATTCAAACATGGTGTCTGTTGTTATAATTAAACTGCAGTGTTATCTGAGAGGCAGTGATTCTCTCAAGTATAACAGTTTCTGTACAGGCAAGAGCGATAATAATAATAATAATAATAATAATAATAATAATAATAATAATAATAATAATAATAACAATAATAATAATAACAACAACAACAACAATAATAATAATAATAATAAATCATTTCATTTAATTATTTAAAGTTGCTAGAATTTTCTTTCCTAGAAATTTTAAATAGAGCGAAAAAAAAAACAAAAAGAAAAGCAAAAAAGAAACATTTGACAGTATGACATATAGAAATATGAATTGCATAATTCTTTAGATAAGACATCTGACCCGTAAGTACGTAAGGAATGTAAGCTTCATTGATCAATTACTTTTACTGTGTGGTCAGCACATTCCCTAGTTGTATGAAAATTTTAGACACAGAGTAATTTGTTTGTGTTTGAGGAAACCAGGTCACATTCTTCAATTTAAAAAAAGTGTGCGTGGAACGCCATGCGACAGAAGAGAATTTTTTTTTAATCTCTTCAATTTTTTAATATTGGATTTTTTAAATTTTTTATTATTGGGTTTTTTTTCAATTTTGGATTTTTTAAATTTGGATTATTGGAGTTTTTAATATTGGGTTTCGGGTCTTTCTTCATTTTGGATTTTTTAATTCCTGAACATTCATTTTTTAAATTTTGGATTTTTTTAAATTTTGGATCTTGGAATTTATATTTTTTTAATTTTGGAATTTATTATTTTTTAAAATTTGAATTTTTGGGTTTTTTAATTTTGGATATTTCGATTTTTTAATTTCGAATTTTTGGACTTTTTAATTTTTAATTTTTGGAATTTTGGAATTTTAATTTTGGATTTTTAAAATTTTGGATCTTTTATTTGTTATTATTTTTTGGATTTTTTAAGCGCGGTAATGAACCTCCGGGTTCAATGAAATAGATAGGCCCTAATATTCCTTTAGCTTGCTTAGGAATTGTCTATTGCCATTGATCAAGTAAGTATTATTATTATTATTATTATTGTTAATATTATTAATATTATTATGATTAATATTATTAATATTATTATTATTATTAATATTATTAATATTATTAATATTATTATTATTATTATTAATATTATTAATATTATTAATATTATTATTATTATTATTATTATTATTATTATTATTATTATTATTATTATTATTATTATTATTATTATTACTATTCCCTTTTGCAGGTCCTCGTACTATGTCTGAAAAATTTCCTTTCCATCACCTTCTATCGTTAGTTTCCCCTTTGAGTATTTGATTTTGGCCTTTAAATCATTATTATTATTATTAATATTATTAATATTATTATTATTATTAATATTATTAATATTATTATTATTATTATTATTATTATTATTATTATTATTATTATTATTATTATTATTATTATTATTATTATTATTATTATTACTATTCCCTTTTGCAGGTCCTCGTACTATGTCTGAAAAATTTCCTTTCCATCACCTTCTATCGTTAGTTTCCCCTTTGAGTATTTGATTTTGGCCTTTAAATCGTATAGCAGCTGATTACTCCCAATCATTGAGTTGATTGTTTTCTGTGCAGTCCGTTCCGTCACACCTCATTAATTACGTGACGATTTTGAACGTTACACTAATTTTGTGACGATTTTTGAGCGTTACACAAGCTCTCGATATACCCCTACCGTAGCTAAATAAGTTTCACTTCAAAAATATCGTCATTAATACATTTCTGGTTGGCTTCCATCGCTCTACGATAAACTGGTAGAGCATACAGCTGTTTTACCAAAAACAATGAATGATTCCTTGTCTATCTTGTGTATGGTACCCGTAGTCCTGAGTTCTCAAGAAATGATTTGCAATTTATATTACCTCGAAAAACATTTACTATGAAATTTGTTTCGAATCGTGCAGTGCCTCTAGCTGTATAAAATCAAGAATTTGCTTATACTGCAGGTCTTGATTTTTGGAAGAACTTTCTACATATAAATGAGACAATTTATTACTGTCAGAGATGGTTATACTGTTCCAAGCTCCACTAGAATAGTCTAAAGGGGCTGGATCGATCGAGTGACAGCGACAGACAGTCTGATATAACGAACCTATAGACAGCAGTGGTACCAGTCACATAGCATCGATCGCCAGCAATCAACAACGAAGGTGAGAGATCAACTGGTCTGTGAAATCAAACCTGTCCGTTTTTCAATCGCCAGTCGATGGCAAACTCCATACCCACCTGAATTTCAGAATTGATGCTGGAAGATTTAACTTACACAATAATGTCGTTTTAGACTCATATTTGAATGAAATAGAATTGCACGAATCATGTAAGGCACTTAAAGCGATATCTTCTTATGTGATTTAATTTTACAAATACAAAAATAGATCGAGTTGTAGCACCTAGCGGTGGGCGATCGAACTACAACAAACAACAAACCTCTTCGCTCGGCCGACTGATGGAAGCTTGAAGTAAACAGATGTAGCCTGAGATAGTAGGCATAATATTAAACCTTACATCCCAACACATGTAGTATGATAATGTGCAGGAAATAGGCATTCGGAGTCCTAATAAGGTAATATACTTTACCTCTAATATACAGTGATGAGTAGACCTAGTAAAATCATATAGGTACATAACATATAATATTTCTGTTGATCGATGACGCTCGATACAGTGTGACAAGGAACAGAAATTCAGCCGAGAGCGCTTGATGGCAGTCGGTTAGTCTTGAACGATCGAAGCTCAGTGTGACAGGCCACTTAGACACTTAGGACCAGTGATTTATAGAGAGTAATTCTTGATTCTAGACTTTTTAGATTAGCAGAAATAAAATGGATTAATTCCAGAGTTTTGAGTGCTTGGGTCAGCAGCGTCGCCAGGAATTTTATTAAGGGGGGTAAAATCAATTTCGGACCTCAATTTCGGACAATTTCAAATGATTAGGCTAAACACATTAATATTCACTTAGTTAACCGGGTCCGAGGCTACAAAGTTTTTTTAAGTTAACAGAATACGCTCTTTTGAGCAATGGCCTTGGTGAGATATTATTATAAATACATATTATAATTATAATCAGTTAATACTTGCTAAACTCATTATAAAGTAATTCTATTTTTTTTATTCTCCATGCTACAACTGTAGGTTGACAAAGAGTACCACAAATAAATGAATCCATAAGGCAATCCAGAGGGGGCAGTTGCCCCCCCCTTGCCGACGCCCATGGCTTGGGTGAATATGTGTTCAACGTGAGCATGAAAATATAGTTTCAAATCTAAATAAAGACCCAAGTATCTGATATTGTCTGAATGTGCGATGGTATCTTGGCCAAGATGTTAATTACATATATGTAATATAGTAGTAGTAGTATTCCTTTGAGTCGCTAGCGACTCCTGGAGATCCGTACGGATTTTCTAGCAAGATGGGAAGGGTCTTGCTATCCCTAAAAAATGTTAATTCTTTCTCTGGCTTTTGCTGTTCTGCGAACTTCGGAGCTCCACCGTCTTCTGTCTTGGGTTATTATGATTAAGTCCTTCCAATTCCAATATGTAATATACATATATGTATAATAGGATAGTTTTCCTACTAAAAATTACATTGTAGGACTTACTGGAATTGATTGTCATTCTATTTGAAGAGGCCCATTGACTTATCAGATCAATATTGCTTTGCAATAATTTACAGACCGAAACATTTGATATATTTTTCCAAATGCATAGATCATCAGCATAGGCTAATCTGTTACATGTTAATATACTAGATAAATCGTTTATGAAGACAATGAACAAAAAAGGGCCGATTACTAATACCTGGGGAACCCCTAGTTGTATATTGAAGAAAATTTTGGAATCTGCACAGAAAAAATGAAAGATGAGATACGAAAAGAATATTATAGAAGAGTCAGAATTATCAGGTGAACTGAATTAAGTGCCAAAAATAAAATTACAGCAATTTGCACATTCGCTGTTGAAGTAGTAGAATATGGGTTTGGACTAATTAAATGGACAAAACAAGAAATTTATTGCATGAATCGTAAAACTCAAAAAATGCTTCATATGTGTGGGTTAATTCACCCAAGAGCTGATGTTGACAGACTTTATATTTCACGAAAACAAGGAGGAACAGGGCTCCGACAAATTGAAGCTGCATACCAAAATGCAATATTTAACCTAGGAAGATATGTAGCAAACCCTTTAGATGATCCATGTAACTTGCTAGCTTAAAAGGCCCGGCGTCGCCCGGGTTTTTCATTTTGTAATTGGAAATTAACTTAAGAAGGACTATTGATTTTAAAATTCTAGGTCCTTATATAGGTATTTACAATTTGAAATGAGGAAGAACGACTTATCACACTCAAACTATTCCCTCAGAAAACGCTTGATATAGCTTTTTATGGCTCATAGAGGATGTAGAATTTTGCATCCCATCACTTGTACAGTACACCGCAAGCCTGGTAGGGGTTCAAATAAGAAGAAACAAAAATTCAGGGTAACATAAAATTGTAATGTCTTTGTGGAATATTTATTTCTCACTCTCATGTTACCATACAACTGTTTCGGGCATGAAATTAAACAGAATTTATTTCCAAAGCCATCTGAGACCAGTGGCAAAACAATATGTTGCCATGCCAACTGTGATTATGATTTGATAATTCTGTGTAAAAAGGGATTAAGTATTCTGAAAACATTTAATTTTTGGCACTTAAAATCAAAATTTCTCAAAATCCTTTCTCAGTGAGCACCTACATTATGAAACGAAGGTACTGTCAAAATTCCAAGTCTCTACCTGTTATAGTTTAGGCTGTATGTTGATTCTCTGTCAGTCATTCAGTCAGGACAAAGCCTCTTACATATATAGAGATAAAACAGATTAATATGATGGACTTAAAGTATGGAAATAATGGAATCATAAGTAAAGCAAGAAATATTGTCTTTAAAAGTATACAAACCCCATAGATATCTTCAGATGATAACTCTATGCTGAATAAATTTAACAGCAAACTAGAATCACAGAAGAGGTTGAAAGAAGCATGGCGAAATAAACAACTACACAGACAGTACCTGAATAGGTTGGATGGAATACAAATAGACAAAGAAAAAGACATACAGGTGGCTAATCAGAGGAAAATTGAAGCCGGAGACTGAAGCCACTATAATTGCTGCTCAAGATCAAGCTGATAAATGTCGCCTCTGTCAGAGCTAATCAGAAACTATTGACCATATTATCTCAGCAAAAAAAAGAATACTTAGAGACATAATAATGTAGGCCTATGTAAATATCTACATTGGCAAGTATGCAAATCCCTAAGCTAAAAAACATGCAGTATATGGTATGAACAATCCCCAAACCCTGTTGAATGTATGGGACATGTTACATTACTGTATGATCGACAAATCCATACAGACCGAACAGTCGCTGCAAACAAGCCAGACATAGTAATACGAAATGCTAAGAATAGAACCTACCAATTAATTGATGTTGCAATCCCAAACTGCCAGAATGTGGTTTCAAGCGAAGCTGAAAAAAGGTTGAAGTATACAGACCTTCAGATAGAAATAAGTCGAATGTGGAACGTGAAAACTGAAGTCATACCTATTATAGTTGGAGCATTGGGTACGATACCAAAAACCCTGAAAAACAATTTATCACAGATAATGGGAGAAGCAAAGGTTTCCAAAATTCAAGAAATCGCCCTGCTCGGAACTGCTCACATTCTGAGGAAGGTGCTATACGGACAAGACCCGTGAATAATCTGCTCCTGAGGGGGCTGAATCTTAAATCCAGCCTCAACGTTGTAAATCTAAAAATTTTGAAAATAAGGAACTCCTTCAGAATAGCGTATCCAGCCATGCTCTGCCATTAGCAACCGTGCCCCTCCGAGCCACAGGGAACAAAACAGAAATGATCGGTGCAAGGGTAAAATTCCCCATCGCAGAAAAGATTCAATGTGAGACATAATAAGCCCCATGCTGTTCAGTATATTGCTCCTAAACTAACATAACATAACTTTCTCTGACCTAGAAGCCTTATTACCCTTCCACGCCTTTCGCAAAACATCAATACATGGCACGAACCCCGCGCTATGCAGAATACTGCTGCTAAACTAACATGACTGTTCCTAACTTAATATAACCTGTCATGGACCTAGAATTCTTAATGCAGAAGCTTTTTTACCCTTACACATCTTTCATAAAACATCGCTACAACAGCCGTTTATCTGCCAAATTCAATCGGCTTACAATAATAATGCCAACAATGTAAGAGTGTGAAGACTAACAAAACTCACTGCAAGAGCAATTGCCATTCTTAATAATAATAATAATAATAAATTTAATTGTCGTTAGGTCATTACAGCAATAGACAAAGTCTAATACAAATCTAAAAATAGAATTAATATAAAACTACAGCTAAATTACTAAGTTCTAAGTTACAAATAACACATATTTTAAGCTAAATTACACTATTACAATTGAAGTATTCATCCAAGGTATAAAAAGGGTTACAAACTAACCAATTATGTAATTTTTTTCTAAATACAATGATATGAGTATGTTGAGTAGATTCAGATAGTTTATTAAACAGTTTATGTCCTATGATTTCATGACTATTCAGAGACTTGGATAATCGTTGGAACGGAATGTATATATGACTACTAGATCTAGTATCGTGGGAGTGAATATTATTTCTATACTGCAACTCTGACTGTCTATTCTTTAAGTAAATTAAAACAGTAAATATATATAGATTGATCACTGTTAATATTTTGTTGTAGAAATAAAGGTTTGCAATGTTCCCTGTGTGAGCTATTAGTGATAATTCTAATAGCTTTTTTCTGTAGTAACAGAATTCTATTTACATGACAGGAGTTTCCCCAGAGTATTATTCCATATCCAATAACACTATGAAAAAATGCAAAGTATGAAGATCTAATGTGATTATCTGGAACGTAGTATTTAAGATGTCGCAACAAATAAATAACTCTTGAAAGTTTACCGCTAATATATGTTATATGCTGTTCCCATGTTAACTTATTGTCGACATAGATACCAAGAAATTTAACACTAGAAGAGTTATTTGAGGCCAGTGTGTTCATGTTACTAAGATTACCAGTGCGGAAACGTACACCTTTTAATAAGGCTATAATTGGGAAGGCAAAAGTATGTGAAACACTTTCAGTCGTAGGCAAAAAGTCTTGGGTTTTTGTGTCTAGAATTGACCCAAATGTCAAGGCCGATGCAGTTTGTAACTTTGTGAAGAGTTTGGACTTGTGTGACGATAAACTGATACAGTGTGAGAAACTTACCACTAGGTATTCAAACTATTGCTCGTTTAAGGTTGGAGTGCCCTCTGATTGTTTTGATAAGGTTATGAACTGTGATATATGGCCTGAGGGAGCCTTAGTGTGTAAATATGTGCCCTCATGGAAATCTAGCAGAGATGATAGGCCCAGGCCAACTATTGAGCCTAGTGATGGGTTGGGTAGTAGTGAACAAAAAAACGACATCCAGGCCCTGTAGCTTGTGCCTGTCAGTGGTGTACTTAAAGTGAACTTTTTAAATGTGAGATCTATTTTTAATAAAGTTGAACATTTGGAAGTATTACTGCATAAAGAGCCACCGCACATTATAGGGTTTGCTGAGACTTGGCTCAATGAAAGTAACTGCAAAGCCTTCAAATTAGACGGTTATAGTACTGTGACTAAAACTTCTAGGGCTAACAGTAGAGGCGGAGGTGTTGCCCTCTTATTAAGATCCAGCACGAAGCCTAAGTTAAAAAATGAATCCTGTGCGATCTGATGATCTGGATAAGCTTCAGATCGAAGGTGTAATTGAATTTTGTATTGGCCTTATGACTTACAATACTTTTGGCCTACTTATCATTATTTTGTATAGGCCCCCTGCCTTAGAAGGATTTACGCAATTTATTGAGAACCTTGAGTGCCTCTTGTCTACTGTCCGAAGAATGTTTTGTACACCATTGTTAATCTGCTCAGATTTTAATGTAAACAACTTAGAAAACTCTCGAATGAGAAAATGTTTATTTGACTTGTTTGAATCTTATAACTTAGTCTCAGTACTTAATGATACTGTCACAAGAATGGTAGATGCAAATTGTTCTCAACTGGACTATATCATAGTAGACTCCATCATCCTTGATAAATTTGTGGAGGCCAAGTCTATGCTCGTTTATTTCAGTGATCATTATTTATTAACTGTAAATATTTTGACTGAGGGTATGCCTACAAATTACTGCTCCAGGATTGAGAAGAGGATATTCTCAAGTGCTAATCTAGAGTTATTTCGCAATTCGATCTACCTTCAAGATTGGAAATTAAAAGACTATCTTCGTGCGAATGTGGATGAACTTTTCAATGAGTAGGCTACCATGCTACCTTTTTATATTTATTTGATATTTGTTTTCCACTTTCCTGTTCTGCAAAAATGAATAATGTGCACACTTCTTGGATTGACCAAGAGGTAATCAAATCGTATGATAGACTTTTGGAAAACTACTGGAGAGCCAGGGCTATAGGCTCTACGCCTGATGATCAGGAGGCATATAAGAGAGCTAAAGTGTCGCATTCTCATCTGATCGATACCTCCAAGATGAAATATTATGGAGATCAGATTTTAAATTCTACAAATGTGAGCAAAGAATCATGGAGAGTAGCTCGCAATCTTTGTGAGGAAGATTATAAAGTCCATAATAATCTAAGCTTACTTGTCGATAATGTAATTGTTTCAAATCCAGTAACAATTGCAGAGAAATTCGGTAATTATTTTGTGGATGAAGTGCAAAGACTAGCTGGAGATAATGTGCCTGCACCCTTAAATATTGACTTTGGAACTCACAGTGATTTGTTTCTTAGGCCAACAACCGCTGGTGAAGTAGGTGACATTGTATTTAGTTTGAGAACCAAGAAAAGTTCTGGCTTTGATGAAGTGCCCTGTTATATTTTGGGGTTATGTGGGGATGAGGTATTTGAGGCCTTGGCTGGAATTATTAACAAATCCTTCTCCACTGGATGTTTTCCCACTAAATTGAAAGTCTCAAAAGTTGTGCCTGTCTACAAGAAGGCTGATATACATTGTGTGAAAAACTACAGGCCCATATCTGTGCAATCTTGTTTTGCAAAGATTTTTGAACTTGTTTTTCTGAATAGATTACTACCCTTTATTGAAGATCGATCCATTCTTAACGACAACCAGTTTGGATTTCGTAAACGCAAGTCCACTAAAGATGCCATTTTTACTTTCTTAAAGGATGTTTACACTAAGTTGGACTTTTCTGAGAACATACTTTGTCTTTTTTATGACATGACTAAGGCCTTTGACCTTCTGAATCATCATGTGCTTATTACCAAACTTAGGAATATGGGTATTTGTGGTATGCCTCTGAAGTGGATCGCCTCTTATCTTGAGAATCGGCAGCAGATTGTTACCCTAAGACATTTGGGAGACAACAATGTGCTCAAAACTTACAAGTCTCGAATATCTCCACCAGTTAATGTGAGTGTCCCTCAGGGCTCAAATCTTGGGCCTATATTGTTTCTTTTATATATCAACGACTTGCCTGAAAGTATCACCAATGGACATATTTGGCTCTTTGCAGATGACGTTTGCCATTTGATTAATGACACATAGAACTCAGAATGGTTTGAATGAAATGAGTAACTGGTGTGACCAAAACAAACTTATATTGAACCAAGAGAAAACTTCTTTGATTGATTTTCATACTGGAAAAAAGTCTGACTCTGTTCCTCTTTTAAGATTGAATGGAAAGACAGTCCATACATGTGAAACTGTAATATATCTTGGGCTTAATATTAATTGTAACCTAAATTGGTCAGCTCATATTGACACCGTATCTGGAAGACTTGCTTCAGTGTGCTATTTGATTTATAGATTAGCTTGGTTGGTTAATTGTGAAGTGCTTCTAAAAGTGTACTATGGATGTTTCCATAGTATTTTGAACTATGGTATAATTTTTTGGGGTGGTTGTACTGAAGCAGACAGACTCTTTTTACTTCAGAAGCGAGTTGTAAGGACTATATGTGGCGTCCATTGGCTCACTCATTGCAAGCCCTTATTTAGATCACTTAATATTTTAACGTTGACTTCTCTTTTTGTTATGGAATCGGCCCTTTATGTAAGACACAACCCAGAAGTTTTTTTTAAGAAACAATATGATACATGCCTATAATACTAGAAATTCTGAGATGTTACATGTGCCGCAAATAAGAAAAGCTTTGACTAGCAAGAGCCCTTACTGCAATAGTGTTAAAGTATACAATGCACTTCCAGCATTTATTCTTAATGAACCTTGTATTAATAAGTTTAAGTATTTACTGAAGTGTTATTTATTGGATAAGGCATTTTATAGTTTACACGAGTTCTATGATTGTACAGCCACTGTATGTAAAAATTGACAACTGTGTCACCTTTGGTGATTCCAACAGGCATAAATATAGAAAGAAAGAAAGAAAGAAAGAAAGAAAGAAAGAAAGAAAGAAAGAAAGATCTTGAGTTTTATCTTCATTAAGTAGGAAACCATTTGCCCTGAACCAGTTGGTAGTTTCTTTCATTGTATTGTCAGTGAGAGCTTTGAGAGTACTAAGATCATTACTAACATTTATATACATTTACTAACATTTAAGGCATACATTCATTAATCCGTGATCCCTCATGCCTGTGGTTGTCATTCCATCGCACGCATGTTACATTTGATCTAACAGGCGTTTTTTTTGTTTCACTTTATAGCTGTTAAATGCAAATCAAATACAAGGGTTAAATGTACAATAAGATCCTATATCACCATTTTAACAATTGTAAAAGCAAATACTGTTATATATTCTTTTTCAAAAACTTAACAATAATAATAATAGCCTAATAATAATAAGTGGCCTATCAAAAAATATATTTTTTACGTGATTCTGGCATTGTAACCATTTAATTTCTGTTATTATATTATTAATGCTATTATTTTTTATTATTTTGTTCTTATTGTTAGTAAAATTTAATATTACTATTATTATGACATTTAAAAGTGAAAGGGCAGCTGTAGCTCCTTATATATTGTTATTATAATATTTAAAAGTGATAAAGGAGATAATCATAATATTATTCAAGAGCTTTATCGTAAACTTACCTCTTATACACAGGATAAGAACACAGCTTTGTTAATAATACTGTGTGATATCATGTTAGAGCTCACATTTGGAAGTTATGAAGCAGACATGTCAAAGAAGGCATTGCTAGAAAAACAACTTTCTCTTTCAAGATATATGAGAGTTTTTAAAATATATACACAATTGTTAGTTCCGATCTATTAGGCAAGCAATTGCAGGTTAAATGTCAACAGCATATGCAACCTATTCCTATTTCATTTTGTTTCATAATGTTGAAAACATATTTAAGTGTTAATTACATACAGACTAGTGTGAGTACAAGACATTCATTCATTCCTTAATGTTATCTAAATGGAAAGATGTAGGCTATCTAGTTCACAACTTTATCACATCAAGTAAAGCTCTTATAATTTAAAATGTGTAAATAAAGTTCCTCAATTCTTAGAGTTCACAGAGTTTCAGAAGGTTTATATGTGGTTGACATTCTGACGCAGTATTGTCGCATTTACCCAATTGTGAAAACGGAGGAGCCGTACATAAAGAAAATAATACAAGTATTTCAGTAAGAAGATGGCCAAAGAAATTTATTGTATCGGACATACAAAAAAGAAAAACAATTTCAACAGTAATACATAGCGCTGGTTTTGATTTAATATTTAAGAACGTCAAGTAAGATTCAATATGTTAGGCTGAAGGCCAAATTAAATATTCAGATAGATGTAGATGTAGATCCTATGTTGAGCAAGGCTCACGGATATAGAACACGTCAGACAGTCACACAGATGTGCTTTTTGAAGAGATGGGCTTTCCATCTTTATGTTTCATTCAGAACCAAAAACGTAATGTCATAGTCATAAAAAATAACTTAGTAACCCACCAGGAAGAAATAACTGCAACTTAACTCAAAACATACTGGCAACGCTAGACTATGGGCCCATTGGTTCCACTCCCCGAACAGTAACACAAACAGATGTTGACCTTCCAAGCATCGGGCAATGATGGTGTGCCGGAAAAATTAATTAATAAGGAAATAAAACGGAAGCTATAGAGAGCAAGATTAAAGAAACCAAAGCGAAAAATGATTAATACTATTTCTATAACAAGAAACAAAAGAGAAACAGAATGGTGGAAAGATCGCTGATGAGTAAGTACCAAAACAATAATCTACAATTAAAAGAAATGCCTGATAGAGTATAAATAGTGACTAGATATGAGCGGCACAACATGCTTGAAATTCCATGAGAAATATTACAAACCCTTTTTCCCCTCCAAAAATTGTTTAAATTCAGCAAATTTATTTACTCCTAGAAGCATCCATACATTACCTACCAACAACACACGAGTCAACATATACACAAGAACATTCACTTTGTAATTCCGTCACAACTGGAATGGCCAAGTTCTTCTTATTTCAAAATTCATTCGTATCTAATCCAATTGCAGACTTTGTTTGTCTGCTTCTTTTTAAAAAGAAAAATATTTGAACTCTCAAACGATTATTTCTATCACTCTCATAGTGCGAGGTCTACCTGTGATATTCTGCATTAGTTGAATAGCCTCACACAGGACAAATGCTCAGAGGACACATTACATTAGGAAAGATAGTTCCTTTCATGAGTAGACAGATGTATTTTGAGATTTCCTCTTTGGGAAAACTTCTTGGCACATATATCACATGAGAACGGCTTCTCTCCAGTGTGAGTAAGAAGATGTCTTTTGAGGTCCCCACTTCGGTCAAATTTCTTGGCACATATTTCACATGGGAATGGCTTACCTCCAGTGTGAGTAAGCAGATGAGATTTGAGGTGCCCATTTGTTGAAAATTTCTTAGCACATATGTCACATGAGAATGGCTTGTCTCCAGTGTGAGTATGAAGATGTTTTTTGAGGTCCCCTCTTCCGTAAAATTTCTTGGCACATATTTCACATGGGAATGGCTTGTCTCCAGTGTGAGTACGCAGATGTGTTTTGAGATGAGAACTATAGTAATATTTCTTCGCACAAATATCACATGAGAACGGTTTCTCTCCAGTATGAGTAAGCAAATGTGTTTGGAGATACCCTTTTTGATAAAATTTCGTGGCACATATATCACAGGAGAATAGCTTTTCTCCAGTGTGAGTAAGCAGATGTCTTTTGAGGTTAGCACTAACAGAAAATTTCTTGGGGCATCTATCACATGAGAACGGCTTCTCTCCAGTGTGAGAAAGAACATGTGTTTCGAGGTTCTGTTTTTGGTAATACTTCTTGGCACATATATCACATGAGAACGGTTTCTCTCCAGTATGAGTAAGCAAATGTGTTTTGAGATACTCTTTTTGGTAAAATTTCATGGCACATATGGTCGGTACAACGCCAAAGTGAACTAAGCGCCAATTGTCAAAATATAGACTATTGGTAGTCCATGGTGCAGATTTTGATATCCTACGGTCTGCAATAACGAACTAAGCGATACTACGATAGTAAAATCAGTTGAGAAAAAAGGAAATTTCGTTTTGATCAAGATTTTTTTACAACACTCAAACTTCAACTTCAGTTTTCTCAAAATATGGAGTTTGGCGCTTAGTTCACTTTGGCGTTGTACCGACCATATATCACAGGAGAATGACTTTTCTCCAGTGTGAGTAAGCAGATGTTTTTTGAGGCCCCCACTTCGGTAAAATTTCTTGGCACATATTTCACATGGGAATGGCTTCTCTCCAGTGTGAGTACGCAGATGTGTTTTGAGTTGAGATCTATAGTAATATTTCTTGGCACATATATCACATGAGAACGGTTTCTCTCCAGTATGAGTAAGCAAATGTGTTTTGAGATTCCCTTTTTCGTAAAATTTCGTGGCACATATATCACAGGAGAATGGCTTTTCTCCAGTGTGAGTAAGCAGATGTCTTTTGAGGTTACCACTAACTGAAAAGTTCTTGGCACATCTATCACATGAGAACGGCTTCTCTCCAGTGTGAGAAAGAACATGTGTTTCGAGGTTCTGTTTTTGGTAATACTTCTTGGCACATCTATCACATGAGAACGGATTCTCTCCAGTGTGACTAAGCAGATGTGTTTTAAGATACCCACTTTGTGAAAATTTCTTGGCACATACATCACATGAGAATGGCTTAACTCCAGTGTGAATAAGCAGATGTCTTTTGAAATCCCATTTTCGGTAAAACGTCTTGGCACATATATCACATGAGAATGGCTTTTCTCCAGTGTGAGTAAGCAGATGTTTTTTGAGGTTACCACTTAATGAAAATTTCTTGGCACATATATCACATGAGAAATGTTTGGCTGTAGTAGAGGTGAGCTGTTTACTTTTTTTGGCAGAGGAAGTGCTTGTACATACAGCAATTGGGTGCGATTGAATTTGCTGATCTACATTATTCCCCTGATTAACTCCAACTTCCTTGTCTATGTTTTCACATTTTATTTGCTGGGTCTGGATTGTGTCAAATCTAACAGGCACAGGTTCAGTTTTTAGTTCTATTTCAGAAATCTCTTCTTTAATTTCAATCTTAATACACTCAGATTTAAGTACAGGCTCCATTCTCTATAATTAATCACACGGTTTCTGTTTTCTTACTGAATTGAAATTAAATTACTATGTATTATCTGAGAGGCAGTGACTCCTTCAAATACATCAGTTTGTGGACAGGCAAGAGTGTGCACCCAGGAAGTCACAGCCACAGATATATAGAGATAGATCGGCAATGGTGTATGCTGTGCTATTGGCGGCAGTGAAGCCACGTTGAGCAGCTGTTACAGTGTAGTAATATGGCGGTCCGCGCATCAATGCCAGACTCATGTTTTGAAAGATACTAACAAACAACATTTCAAATATGCTTTGATGGACTGAAAACAATTTCAATCAAAATAAAAGACAGAAGAGGTAATATTTTGCAGTCCAGCAGTAACCTATGAAACCAGTATGAGTTATTCTTATTGCACTCTTTTTCCTGCCCTCTTTCCAATTACAGTGTTCTTAATTTTAATGAAAATAAGTAGTGGAAATGTGTTGCACAAACATTCTCGCATATATGTGTTAGAAGCTAGTATAAAAAAGGAGATTATAGAGAAAATTACATTTTTTAATACATTTTAAAACACTAACAGGTAATCTAGAACGGAAGGCATCAGGGCCGATCTTTATGCATATTATTATGAAATAATAATAATAATAATAATAATAATAATAATAATAATAATAATAATAATCAATGACAGAGGATAGATATTGGACATCAGTCCATAAACTTTCTTTGTCTAAGTAAATCATGCATTTGACAAAATATATTACATGTCCATAACGAAAGAACTCTATTTGAACATAGAATGTAGGCCTACACAAATATTAAATATTGTTAGACTGTTAATATTCCACAATAAATATCTCTGAAATAGGTAGGCTACTGTGAATTCGTCTGACATGACCAAGATTGCCATTTTTCTTATAGGCTAGTAGGGAAAATTCTATTTTACCGGTATATTTTATTTTATATTGTATTGTATATCCAGTGGTGATAGAATTATGTGGTCATATTTATATGACTCGAGTTCCTATTGATATCAACATTATTCTAAAACGTCAAATTTTATGCCAATGAAACCTAATTTTAAGCATGTAATTGAAACAAATATTTAAGAAAAATAGCAAGAGGACATACTTTTCAGTGCGGTTTCAGTATGTTTCACCAGTGAACGCGAAATTTCCAATAAAAAATTGTAAAATATACTTTAATCTATGCTCTCGTAACATTTTGTTACTGAATTACGTATAGTTTAATGGGTTTCTTACAGTGAGCCAAGATGGCGGCGGAGCGCAAGGCAAGGCTTCACCACCGAGACCCAGATTGCCGGGCTATGTTACTTTATGAGTAGGGACAGGATTTTTAGGTTCTTAAAAACACTGTTTTTGGTTTTCCATTAGGTGAAATAGTTTTTTTTTCAGGTAGAATAATTGGTTTAATGAATTTGAATGTGCTACATAGGATTCAATACATAATACTTGTAAAGTTTAACTTAAAAAAATTTACTTAAAATTGTGTAAACTTGCTTTAGGAGAATATTACAGAAATGAAGAAAGAAAGCATAAACAATTAAAAGAAGCCGTGAAAATAAGATTGCCTCACATTTCCTGGTTACAGTATATCACTAAATATATTTCAAGATTCTCGACTGTGAAATTCTTCCTGTTAAATCTTAGTTAATAGTCCATACTGTCAGGGCCGTAGCTAGGCGGTGGCGAGGTGGGCCCCCGCCAAGGGCGCAGGTAGAGAGAGGGCGCAAAATTAACCACGAAAAATCCCGCCTTTTTTTAGACTGGTGCAATTTATCAAGCAATAAAAATTCCACGTTAATGGAAGAAATCTTTCAGGTTATTAAAAATTACTGCACATGTACTATCTGTAGTATTATGCCGATTGTCTATAAACAAAAAGCAGTCTTGCAACGTTCTTTAAGTAACACTTTTTTATTGACAGGGTATGATAACATAAATCATGAACAGTATGGAAAGATATAACAATCAAATATCCCTTTAGGCAGGCCTACAGGCTGAGGTAGATTTCAAAGTGCTTTTGGCTTAATTTATTGTCGCTGCGCAGCACTCTCCTTCTTTAGCTTTGGCATGACAAACCCGCAATAATAAGAAGTGAATTCGGTAAAGAGGAAGAGCCTACAATAATTTGTTTTGACAACAAGAATAGGATATAATATTCTGGGAGACCGTGCGCAAGATCAGCAATGAATAAAATTAGCAAAGCCGCTAAACAAGACAAAATTATGATATTATAATAATTCTTTTAAGTGTTATTTTCAAACATTAAAATCTCGCGTCATATGAGAGCTATCAAGAAACTAGTTATTGATTTGTAGAGTACTCATCAAGAGCTTTTCAACGATACCCCACAAGACGTTGTTTCAAAAATTTCGAATTTCCATCCCCCACCCCCACTCGTACCCCCAAAACCCCTGAATTGTTGGTGTCACTGTGAACTCCATAAGGAATACTCTAATTTATTCAAACAAAGTTTCCCTGTATACTTCATAGGGGCCGAGATAAAAATGTTTTAAAATTTCAACCCCCTCCCCCGACAACCCCCTTGGGCCAATTTTGCCCATTAACGAACTTGTCCGAACTATTGGGCCTAGAAATAACATAATAAAATTTGGTTCAAATATCTTCAAAATTACGGCCGCTATCGTGTAAAGATATATAATATATAAATATCACAAATTTTGTTTTTTGAACGGGCGGTGGTTTTGTACTTAGGGGAGCATGAAACGTAAAGATATCAAAGAATTTTTCGAAAATCATGACATGGTATCCATTGCAATAGGTAGATTTTTCTTCGAAATCTACCTAAAATTAAAATGTACGTTATTATTGAGATGAAAGTGGTTCAACTATTCGAAAAAAAATACTTTTACCTATATTAATGTCATAAACATTTTAGTAGGCCTCAGGCCTAATATGTAATTCAATTACTTTTCCCGTCCCGTCTTTCAAGGGCGCCCGTATGATATTTTCTAGGGGGGGGGATATTTTTTAAATTAATTAATTTTTCGTCGCTTTAACTTCTTGGTCCACTTTGTAACGTTATATTAAAGTGCAACAATGACGTAGCCAGAAAATAATTTCGGGGACGGTCGAAAGTACCGGGGATTTGGAATACCCCCCAAGGAAGGGGTATTGGGGGTCCTCCCACGAAACATTTTTAAATATTGAACTACAGTGAACTCTCGATAAACCGGACTAAAGTGGGCGGGGTCTGTCCGAATTATGAAATGTCCGGCTTATGGAGAGTAAATTAGGAAATGGTATTTAAGTAACGAAATTTCGTGTTTAAGCTGCAATAACAAAACGTATGAGGCAGAACATAATATTAACTTACAACTGGAACAAAAAAAGAATAACACTTAAGTTCTATATTGAAATTTCTAGTCAGAGTCTGAAATACACACTGTTAAATTACACTGTTCTACAAGGGTCATTTTTCTTATATGAAAATATGTGTTTCTAAAGGATTTCCATATGGTACATTCGAATCTGAAAACAGAAATTCGCTATCAGGCACAGTTTTTAAGTTATACGAGAATATACGTCTCATTTAACTGACATTTTAAGTTTGTAATCAAGTTGGTGAACTTTGCTTAACAACAGTTGACAATAGTTAATTTTGTCCTCATTTATTTTCATTTTCAGATTGTGGCATTCCTGTTGCTAGTAAAATTTTATGTTAATTAGCAAGTCATTGTTACAGGATTTAAAATTGAGTTTTATAGCGTTAAACTGGCATTATTTGGATGGTGGAGACATTCTTTATCATGTGAGTAAATATTCATTTTTGACCATAACATTCAGACATCTGTGGTATATAAAATATGTAAAACTTATAATTATAATTATAAGTATAATGATGACATTCTGCAATGATGTTTGTGGACTAATGAATACTTTGAACTTCAAATACGAGCCACAGGAGTGGAGACTTTTTATAGATGTCTCAAAATACAGTCTAAAGGGAGTTCTCCTCCACAATGGGAACATAATGCCTTCTGTCCCAGTTGCCTATGCAAGTATGACTAAAGAATCATATGATATTTTGAAAAATATGCTGAGATTAATAAAATATAATGAGCACAAGTGGAAAATATGTGGTGATATGAAAATAGTTGCCATGATATTAGGTATGCAACAAGGCTACACCAAATATGAATGTTTTCTGTGCGAGTGGGATAGTCGCGATAGAAATTCCCATTATAAAAGAAAGATTTGGCCTGAACGTAAGTGGAAAGTTGGAAAAAAAAAATTACTGAATGAGAAATTGGTAGCCAGTGGAGATGTTCTGCTGCCCCCTCTTCACATCAAGCTAGGCCTTATTAAACAATTTGTTAAGGCCATGGACACATCTGGAAGAGGATTTATGTGCCTCTCAAAAACGTTTCCTCGTCTTTCTGCAGCAAAAATAAAAGAGGGCGTGTTTGTGGGTCCCTAAATTAGAGAATTTCAAAAGGACTCAGATTTTGAACAATGCCTTGCTCCAAAAGAAAGAAGAGCGTGGTCTTGTTTCAAGAATGTAACGCAAAATTTTCTGGGAAGAAAAAGAGCTAACAACTTCGAACAACTGGTTCAACAAATGGTAAATGCATATAGGGATCTAGGATGTCACATGTCTTTAAAAGTGCATTTCCTAGATTCACATTTACATTATTTTCCTGAGAGCTGCAGTGATGTCTCCGACGAACATGGTGAAAGATTTCATAAAGATATAATGTCCATGGAAAAGCGGTATGAAGGGAAATGGATACCTGCGATGCTTGCTGACTACTGCTGGAACATTATCAGAGACTGCAAAATTGAACACAAGAGAAAAAAATAAAACTTTTAAATTCTTAGAGAAAAGTGTATTTTTTCATATTTTCTAAACTTAAATAAGTCTTTCCACATAATATAATTATTATATTAAGGCTTGTGTATATTTATTTCGTTTTATAGTGCATAACATGTTTGTAAATAATTTTGCAAGTGACTAAAATATTTATAGTTACATGTTTTGCCTACATAAATACGT
This sequence comes from Ectobius pallidus, assembly GCA_964059195.1. NCBI lineage: Eukaryota > Metazoa > Arthropoda > Insecta > Blattodea > Ectobiidae > Ectobius > Ectobius pallidus. Next base: position 2,818,225 of record CAXKWD010000002.1, read on the forward strand.
AGCGTGGAAACGAAAATTATTTAAAACATAAAATTGCATATAACTTGAAAACTATGCGTGACACAGAGAAACTAATTACAGATTTGAATACAGGAGGTGAATTTCCATGTTAATCAAGAATGTTATACCCAGAAAAATGAATTTCATTTTTATTTGTAGAACAGTGTTATTAGTACAATATTATGATGATGGGACACTATGAACATATTTTTCTGAGAAGATTTAGGCCGAAAGAAACTGTAAATGGTCTTCTGTGTACACATTGTTTCTATTGCTTTTGAATAATTAATTCTCTTGCAGTTCTGAAATGGCCATAGAATGGCTGTAGATCTGGGTCTGGATCGCCAAGAATCTGTCCAAGTTATCCAAAGTCCGGCATACTGAGGTCCGAATTATCGAGAGTTTACTGTAATGAAAATCACATTTTATGCTATTTTAGCACTGAACAACTAGTTAGCAAGTTTCTTTACTTTACTCAAAGACAAGAAATCTTTACCTACTCTATAATCTCTATAATATATATAAAAGGCTTTGTCCTGACTGACTGACTGACAGAGAATCAACGTAGAGCCTAAACTATAACAGGTAGAGACTTGGAATTTTGACAGTACCTTCGTTTCATAATGTAGGTGCTCACTAAGAAAGGATTATGAAAAAATTGATATTAAATGCCAAAAATCAAATGTTTTTGAGAAAACTAAATCCCTTTTTACACAGAATTGTCAAACTCAAGTCACAGTTCACGTGACAACAGTGTATTGTTGGCATTGGTATCAGGTAGGTTTGGAAATAATTGAAATCGGACTTTGACGAAACTATTGATATAAAGCATTGCTGTAATTAAATATTGAAGATGAAATCTAAAATTATTATATCGCAGGTTTTTGGGGAGGGAAGTATAAAACTGAAATTGATTTACTTTTTAATTTCATCCTCGAAACGGTTGTATAACATCAGAGTGAGAAATAAAATATTCCGCACACTATTTTATGATACCGGAATTTGAATTTCTTCTTATTTTAACCCCTACCAGGCTTGGTGTGTAGAAGCGATGGGATGCAAAATTCTAGATCCTCTATGAGCCATAAAAAGCTATACCAAGCGTTTTCAGCGGGAATAGTTTAGTGAGATAAGTCGTTCTTCTTCATTTCAAATTTTCAATACGTATATAAGGACCTAAAATTTGAAAGCCGGAAGTCCTTCATAAGTTAATTTTGAATTACAAAATACAAAACCCGGGCGACGCCGGGCCTTTTAAGCTAGTACTACTGTAAATAAGAAATGTTAAATAACACATGGAACAATGGAAATAATAGCCAACTTATTATGTTACGAAAACAAAATAACTGCTAGGCCTATATCATATTTGACACACCAACAAAACTTGTTTAGTTTAATAACTTTTTTTTTTCTTTCTTTCTTTATCGTAGTTTAACCTCTCCCTTTTAGGATTTAAGCAACCCAAGCCGCCCGGGCCTTACAGGGCCGCGACCTGTCGGGAGAGGGATTATCTTTGGATCACATACATACCTTTTTGACCAGACAAGGACATGGAGGACCTCCCCGGATGAGTGATCAGCCCAACGCGGGGCCACCTCCGAGACAACACGAACACATAGGACGATACACACCATTCACACACACACTCACTCAGAACAAGGCGAGGATGAGGATGAAGATGATAATGACGGCCAGATGATATCCGGGGACCACAAGGGCCTAAAGTTACCTGACATTTGTCTCATAGGTGAGGGAAAACCCCGGAAAAAACCTCACCTATGTAACTTGTCCCGACCAGGAATCGAACCCGGGCCCGCTGCGTGAGAGGATTGGACGCATCCCCTGAGCCACAGCGGTGGACCTTTTTTTTTTTATTTATTATTTTTTAAATACAAAAATAGAATTTGAGGTTTTTATTTTTAGAGTCCGGACCTCTAGGACCTCCCCCCTTCCCTAATCCACTGTGGATTCTGCTTCCATGTTGTCGATTTGGTAAAACTTCTGCAAACTTTTTATGTCTCTTCTGACTTTTAAATAATTGTCCTAAAAGAAAAACACCTGCCCATAGTTATTACTACACATTTTTTTCCTTTCACTGAGAGCCGAGGGGTGGGGCCGGCCCCCCCTGCCCCCGGATATGCGTCTTATTATATAAGAATAGTTTCTACTTCATGTTAACTGCTGTGAAAGGAATATGTCTAGGAATGTGTGCTTTGCAGGGAGCTTTGAGTCGTCACACGAAAACTGTTGCCGCAAAGTACAGTCTGATGATAAGAATCCCATCACTGTATTCAACATTCGCGTCCCATAGTTACTATTATACCTTGTTTCAATTACACACTGATCAAAACAACATTATGTAGATATGATACCTTATATCTGAAAACTTGTATTTTCTATTCGTAACTCCTTCCTAAGTCCAGTTTAATCACTGATGGTTCCAATCATGATAGGCACAAAAGAAGTTATTTTTGTAATCGATTTCCGAGTTAAGCCCCTGATCGATTCATTACGCACGGTTTGCGGAAAAAAGTTTTTAAGTCTTTTGATAAGCATAGCCTATGTGAAGGAATATGTGGGTAGTGTTATTTGTCAAAGCTAACAGTATTGCAACTTCTAAAGCCGTATATGAACACTGCAAACAATATTGTTGTCATGAGAACTGAATTGCATTTGATGAATATTTTTACAAATTAGGCCCCTAAATGGGCATTGCTCCGGTACTAGTCAACCGATTTTGTCCAATATCTTCTTCCCATGGACAGACAGAGAGACGAACAGATATATTTTACCTTCCCCCACACAATGCCAGAAAGTATTATTCTCTAACTACAAGTAAATAACGATAGGCCTACAACAAAAATACATTTGCCTGTCTATCTTGTTAATTATACGTAATCTATATTTCTATTCAGGGAATGCGCCGTGGCGCAGTTGGTTGAGGCACAAACCACAAGGCTGTATGTTCAAGCCTCGGTCGTTAGGACTTTTCAGTTGGTCTAATCCTTCTGGTGGCACCATGGCCCTGGGGTCGACTCATCCTCTAACAGAAAAGGCTGCCGGTGCGTTAAGGCTGACAAACTTATCACCTTCACGTGCCGAATGTCTCAAAATCTTGGATCCTCAACCTGCCGGAAACATAAGGGAGCAATTTACTTTTTTAGTCCACCCTTAGCCTTCGGACCCTTCTCCTTTCATCGCTGTTCACGAAGCTTCTCTTTTTTTTTCTCCAGAATTATTACAATGCCACCGATTGGTCAGCCAGAAGACGGAAAGCTGTATAAAGGCCTAGAGTTTTAAAACCGGAAGTCATCATTAAGTATACAATCAAAATACAAAATCTGGGCCAAGGCGCGTCCTTAAAGCTCGTGGTTATAAGTCTATAGTGACTACGATAAATAATAAATAATATTAATAATTCATTGAAGACGATAATAAACACTGGCTTGGAAAATTGTTGAAATTTAGTGCCTTACCTAGAACTGCACAAAGAACACGGCTCCATTGCAGTAGTGCGCATTCTAAGTCAAGCAATTCACGAGATAAGGCCGGCCTGGGTGGCGTAGTGAGTATCGCGCTGGCTTTCCGTGCCCAAGGTGGCGAGTTCGATCCCGATTTGTGACATATATGTGTTCATAAATGTGATAGGCCCATGTCAGTAGATTTTCTGGCATCTAAAAGAACTCCTGCGGGACAAAATTCCGGCAAAGGCATAAGTTGCAGTCCATCCCCGTCGTTAAATAACCAGATACCAACCAACTACAACAAAACAAGACTTAAAATTTTAAGTTTGTTTATTAAATGCATAGCTTATAACTACCCTTTAGAGAATTCACTGCGATTTTTTAAAATTTACCTTTCACACGTTAGTATAAAATATTATAATACATAATGTACGATACAATATAATAATTATTCGATTCCTGCAGAAAATTGAGAAAACGCGAAAATGAAGTTTTTTTTTCTTCTATAAAGTGACATTAAGTTAAAAGTAAGAGAAAATCTGTCTAGACTATACTAAACACGCCCTAGGTCAGTCGGTTCGATCGAAATTCAATTTTTAATTGTGCTTAAAGTTATTTGTTGTGCTTTAAGCACAGTCACGGCATGGAAAATTCACTAACTGGTACAATTTTTAATTTCCCGAGCAATGTTAGTCATAAAGTAGTCGCAAACCAGAAGGCATCTAACCTAAATATGAGTCATGTTTGTGAAAATAGCATCTTTGAATTCTGAGGACCTGCAAACGTGTATTTATGTTGAAAACCAGATACCAAGTTGCACACGACAGGTTTAATGAACAAAGAGCATTGAACTAATCACTAGGGCCTGGATTCGTATGTAATTAGGCTACATATTCTATTCCCTTATTTGTAGACTACTAAAAATGAAAGATGTGGGCTATTTGAGCTTCTGATATGACTATTAGTTGGGTTTCATTTTATATATTCATAGTAATATTAAATATTTTACATATTATGTAGCAAGTGTAACATTTTTGTACATAAAATCTAAAACTAAACTCCATGGTGCTACATCCCTGGAGGGACTTGGCCTACCACCCGACCGCTGCGTCATCTACCACAGGCAGAAGGCAGGATTGGGGGGCATGTGCTCAGCATGCCGACGCCCATGGCCGTTAATGGTTTTCATGACCGGAGCCGCTATTTCTCCATCAAGTAGCTCCTCAGTTTGAATCACGAGGCTGAGTGCGCCCCGTTCCAGAAAAAATCCTAGGTACCGGGCCGACAGATATGTAGTCAGCGACGCTAACCACAAGACCACGCCGGTGGTCGTACATAAAATCTAGGAAATCATAAAAAAATAATAAAGATTTTATTTTATTTGGTTTTTTTTTTTCAGAGGCTAATGAAATATTAAGCTAATTTTCTTTCAAAACAAACCATTTCAGTTGCCAAAAGTAGGGATAATTCTTCTAACTTTGTGAATTCCAACACAAATGCAAAATACAGGGTTCTGGGTGCCTGAGCTATAAATACATTAGCACTTATTGTTTTTCAGAAATTGGGCTAGACAAATAGCCTATGTTGGTCTTTTACTACAAATTGAAACCAGATACTTAGGTTAAAATCAGGTTTCAGGGAGCAAAAAATACAGTTTTATGCAGGTTACAAATGAGTTCTTCTACTAAATCTTAAGGCTGAAATTGCATAGGGCATGAGGACAAAACGTTTTGCTACAATACATATTTATCCACAAACTTATTTTTAAATCCTGAAGCATTTTCACTGTGGCTTTAATTTGATAAATCATATAAGTTGCACTCTGACAAAATTAGACGTAACGTATAGAAGCTTGTTTGAACATTTTCATATATTTATTGCATTGAAAATATTAATTTTAATCTACATATTATTATTACATAATTCTCTGATATTTACTACATTCTTAAGCAGGCCTACATATTTCGCACTTCGATATTACATAAAAATCCGGGCCCTAGTAATCACATAAATGACATGGCATGTCGAGGTGCGGCGAATTTGTTTATCAGCACTGTACTATGGATGCATCACGACATAATACGTACATCTTAAATGTAATCTCTTTGTTTGTTTTAAAATACTATGACAATACGAACAACGTTCCATTAGAAGGAATTATTACATCATAAACACTATTGACAAGGATATTTCACGAGCAAATTCACATTTTCGGTTATTGTAGGCTCTGGCACAAACAACAGAAGTCGCATAATGCGTATGGCAAGATCAGCTATGAAGCTCTTCCATAGAGGTTAGCTGATCCTCGCTGTTGCCGTTTTAACCTATATATCCTACTAATTAGGCTACAACATAGGCTTGCATTAGAAATACGGAAAAGTTTGAGTTCCCGTGCAAGACAAGCCGAACGATGCAATGGCCATCTTGTACCTCATTTGTAGTGATAAACATTGAATGAATTCTTACCTTTACTGCAGCGATCCCCTGATGTTTACAGCAACAGATGAGTCTCCATAGTTTATATTCAAGCACACGACATCTAAACACACGAATAACACACCAATTACACTAATATTCACATTAAAATCACAGCCGGCACACCACCAGTACACACCAAACGAGACGCGAGCGCTATCTGATAGGCTACTGTTTTGTTTTGGTGGGAGGGAGGGAACAGTTGACTGACTGCTCGCGCGGTGTTGGGTCTTTCCAAAACATTAATACGTAGTATTCCTAAATGTTATATTCAGAGCTCCTTGAAAATTAACAATATTATTTTATTTAATATTATATATTATATTTACAGCAATTGTTAAATATAATATTATACAGGAACCTTCACTGACGACATCTGTAGGCTTGGTTTGCATTTACAATGGCTATGCTTAGTACGATGTTTTATCAAAAGATGTCACTACTGATAGGAATGCTGCCGTTGACACTCCAGACAACAGGACATGGTATTACGTCACAGAATGTGTTTACGGGAGTAGACATGCAATAGTTATTGCCAAATTAAAAGACCAAAAGATAAAATGCTGAACGAAGCCCGCGCATCGGAACTTCGTAATCTTTCCCAACCAGATTTTTTCGGTCCCCTGAGTCAAAAAAATTATATTTTCTGAAACATGTGTGTAGATGTCTGTGAACAGGCTAGCTCCAAAACGGAAAATCGTACGAATACAAAATTTTGTATTTGGGTCAGGTACCTTCTGAAGATGGGACACGAAAATTGGCGACAAGTTTCTCTTTATTTTTAAGGGGACTTTGATGAACAAATTTTGGTTTTTTGCGATTTTCTCGAAAACGGCACTTACGATTTTCTTTAAATTTTGAACATGCGTTGTTTATGCCAAGACCTAAACGTTACTTGAAATTTTTTCAGAAAAAATTCTCTGAAGGGTAGTTATAAGCCACCCACTTGAATACATGCTCTTTGCAAAATGGCCTCTTGTTCTATATTAGAATGTGAAGTGAAAAAAATGTATTGGCCATGCTTACGGTAAAGAAAGTTACGAGAATACATTAAGATTTTATTTGGGTTGTGTATCCTTCGGGGATGCGATGCGATTTGGTAACGACATTCTCTTTATTTGTACATGAAGAGAATGCCATACATAATAAGAGGCTAACTTTTATTTGGGCAGAGGAAGTTATGTAAGTTTTACATCACATTTTTTTTCAGACAAGGAGCAGTGATGGCTTGTTTTTGTGAATGGAGATGTATTTATTAAGTTATGGTCTCGTGGCTAGCGTCTGTGGTTACTGATCCAGTACCTGAGGTAGGGAAGTCTGGAACGGGGTGCACTCAGCCTCGTGATACAAACTGAGGCGCTACTTGATTAAAAAAGTAGCGGCTTCTTTTCAGTAAGCCATCAATAACGGCATCTGACCACAATCCTGCCATCTGTCAGTGGTAGGTGACGCAGCAGTCTAGTACCTCGAAGGTATACAGCGCCGTGGAGTATATTGTCAGTTTTAATGATTTCCTGCGTGCGATGCAAATCTACTGCACGCGGAGATCTGAGATCAGAAATGAAATATTATATGCACCTCGAAGCCGGACCGAAAAAATGGCAGTTCGTTAATGAAGAAAATTGGCCCGGGGGGTCGGGGGAGGGGGTTGAAATTTTGAAAAATTTATATCTCGGCCCCTATGAAGTATAGAGGGAAACTTTGTTTGAATAAATTAGAGTACTCTCTATGGAATTCACAGTGGCACCAACGATTCGGGGGTTTAGGGGGTACGAGTGGGGGTAAGGGATGGAAATTCGAATTTTTTTAAACCACGTCTTGTGGGGTATCGTTGAAAAGCTCTTGATGAGTACTCTACAAATCAATAACTAGTTTCTCGATAGTTCTCATACAGTGAGTTCATTTTATGAGGAAACCTCGCATCATTGCCGCATTGTACAAAGCATAGACCCTACAAGCGGTTAGTTGCTTCGGTGTCTTGTAGTGTCTTGTAGTGAGACGCTTGTCTATTGTTGTGTGTTACGTAAGACAATAATCGAAAATTTATACGGTTGAACAGCGAATTTATTTGGTGGAATGTTACTTATTGAGAAATAACCATAGAAGGCGCGTTCGGAGATTTTCTCGTAAATATCCTGACTGTACCATCCCTACAAAATCGTGTCTTTCGAAGTTGATGAAAAGTGGCGTAAAACAGGTTCAATTTGTGACATACCAAAGAAGCGAGATTGAGTTATTTTATTTTGTATTGTTTCTAAAGTCTTGATTTGCCGGTAGTAACAGAACACGGTCCCCGCCGGGGCAAGCACAACAGAGGGGAAAGTGTGAGCAGGGGCAACGCTGTTAAAAAGTTTCCGCATAAAATGGATTCCCTGTATAAGGCGAGATTTGAATCTTTGAAAAAGTGTCCTGTCCTCTTTTTTTTTTGCAGTTATTATTGCGGGTTTGTCATGCCAAGGCTAAAGAAGAAGAGTGCTGCGCAGCGACAATAAATTAAACCAAAAACACGAAATCTACCTCAGCCTGTAGGCCTGCCTAAAGGGATTTTTTATTTTCCTTTTTCGTTCGCGAGTTATGACCGCAAATGGCAGTGATTTTTTCGCTATCAAGTTGCAGTTTTGGCTAATGTATTTTAACTGTAAATTAATTGTAGAAGGCCTTGGTAAGCTGGCATAGCAAGAGCAAAGAAAGAGCATAGGGCTAAACGATATTTTGCAAGAAAACTTGAATTTATCGATCTTTTGGATTTTGTTAGCCCACTCTGCTTGACTCATTTATTTTCACTTATATTTATTTATTTTATTTTATTCTTTTAACGGCACGCAGAGATCTACATTTTGTCACAAAGGTGAACAGAAGGGGATCATGAATGTATGTCTTAATGGGAAAAAGTTCAATGATTTGGGACTAGGGAACTCGAATATGTCTTCCCCCCAGACCCATCCCGCCTTTCACCGCTCACATCTGCCTGAGCGTTGTTCTTAGGCTGATGCATGTGGAAGGACTTGAACTCAAACCAATAAGAGATTGGCTCACCCAGGAATGGTGTGGAACACAAAGGAAATTCACTGCCAACATTAAACACTAGAAAAAATAGAAGCGTGGGAAATTACATGTAAATGTGAAGATAATAACTCAACTAACTGTTTAAAATAATGATACGGACTTGCTTAGAATAGTTGTATTGACTATTCCATTCATAACGACCAATCACCTGCAACATGATGCCAGTGAACAGAATGAAAACACATTATTTTATAAAACATAACTTAATTGGAAATACAGTGAAACCCTAACAACATAGTTTACATTCGTGTGCTTTTATTCTGTACTGCTGTCGGCTTATCTTTCTGATTATCACTGTTGGTAGCATTGGTTAGTAACCAATTCCTATAAAAGCATCCTTCTTCCACCTTAGTCTATGTCACAGCAAAGAAATTAGACAACATAGAGAATTTGAGTGTATGCTTATACCATAATTGATTGTTCATTCATTTAGTATGCCGTGATTTCGCAGCTGATACAAGTAATCCTTATTAATATTAGACCTGGGATGTTAGTTTCTAAAAAAAATAGTTTTAGGCAACTTAAATAGGCTTTCAAAGCAATTAAATAGAATTTTAAAAGAGAAAATAGGCACTTAAAATAAGCTTTAAAAATGTGCAAATAGACAGAAAATACTTTAAAATACTACAATATGCTCTTATGGCCGAGTGCACGATTCTCCGGTTTTCTCAGCCGTTTCGTTACCGCGGTAAACGTAATACCGGGGTATTCTCAAAATCTCTGTGCACCATTGCGAAAATACCGCGGTTTGCTAATGCTTGGAAATATTGCTGTTACTCTGCTCCGAATCCATTTTTCTTTGATGGTGTCTTCCATGGCCGCTAGGTTCTCTCTCTCTCTCTGCACGTCTGCCAGTCACGGTGGCTCTTATAGGCTATTGGGGTCCCGAATTCAATGTATTTGTTCCCTTATTATTCAATAAAAAGATGTTCATAAGGATAAAAGGGTATATTATATTGCGTATATATGTCGTCTGGATTCATACTTCGAATTCAAGCACCATAGATACTGTACCAATCGTTTAATGAGTTCGTTACGCCTACTACTGGTTTGGTTGAGGTGAGAAAAGAAGGTCATTTCAATCGATGTTACAGCACAGTATTTGCAAAGATATGTACCATCGTTCATTCTTCAAATAGATCCCACCTGTCTGTACATTTCAATAAAATAACATTCATGTTTTAAAGAATAATTCTCACACGTGTGCAATCCAAGGCAAAGCAACACCACGAAATCTCTGCTCTGAGTTCGACATAGCCTCGCTTTTATTCCCGTACAACTAGTAGAAATTTTAGGTGCAAAATCATGTGCATAGCCAAGAAAGGGCTGTTATGATTATGTTCGTATATGTGCAGGTGTGATAAATTGCTTACATATACCGATACACGGGCTATATCGTAATGCATGCAGCCATTCACTTAAATTTGGCCTAGGACCACTGGTATTCCATATTTCATTTATTTTTTGCCTTATTGTTCAGTAATAAATGTTCATAAGGATACAATGGTATATTATATTGCGTATATATGTCGTTTGAGTCCAACCTTTGAATTAAAACACCATAAATACTGTACTAATCGTAATAATCGTGGTTACGCCCACTAGCCTACTCGATGGACCTGGTTTGGTTGAGGTAAGAAAGGAAGGTCATTTCAATCGATGTTACAGCACAGTATTTGCAAAGATATGCACCATCGTTCATTCTTCAAATAAACCCCACCTGTCTCTAATTATTCTTTATGTTCAATTAGCTTTTGGCCTAGATATCATAAATATGATACATTACGCTGATCTCCATCTTGGAAAGAAAACCGCTGTTTTCTCACTTTACAGCTCCTTCACGGGCGGTTTTCATCTTACCGCGGTAAAAGTCGAAACCGAGCACGATGCAACGAAAGTATGACTTTACCGGGGTAAACTAAGCAACTTTACCGCGGTATTCTGAATACCGAGGTCTGTGCACTCGGCCATTAAACTGTAACGTGATCTTTTTTTTACTGTACGAAGCATGGTATACCTATGCTTAACAGAAATAATTGCAAAATTAGGACAGAATTAAAAATACATTTATCAAAAAGTTTTGTATTACATGAAAAATTGACACAGTATGTCCTTTCTCACTATACAGGGTGTTAATGAATAACACCGAAATATTTTACCTGTGTATAGAGGGGACATAGACAAGCAACTTTTATTAGGAGATTTTTGCTCTATGGATTTAATTCTTCCTGTTATAACATAAAATATCCCAAGGATATGCACGCCACTGACTTCTAATACTTGAAATGATGGGAAACAAAGGAACAGTGAATATTGTGTAGTGGTCGGGAAAATTGTAAAAAATGACGATCGATATCTTACAACTCTGAGGGAAAAAAAGACAAACGAAACATTTTTGTTAGGTTTGGAATTAGGAATAAAAACATAATGCAGTGGCGGGCAATCATGTGATTAGTCAGTAAATTTTGCAGATTATGGATACACTAAATTATGATACAGCTGTTGATGCATGATTAAGAATCAGGTTTTTATGGATCATTAGGAAGGCATGAAGTCAATGTAATGAAAATTTTAACCCTATTTCGCTCCATTATTGACTTATGAGCACCGAATTTTAAGGACTTTAATGCCCTGTAGCATACACATTTTACGTCATAGAGCAAAAATGCCCTAATAAAGGTTGCTTGTCTATATCCCCTCTATACACAGGAAAAATATTTCGGTGTTATTCATTAACACCCTGTATATACCCGCTACTTGTTTTGAACGAATCCTCCCTAGTCAGTCAGCACTCCTTTGGCGACAAGTTTTTGGGAAAATCAAGTTCCTGTGAAAAACCCACCCTCTGCTGTTCTGCTCTTCATTCATGGATGTCCATTTAATGATTGTAAAAGTTACAGAAGTTGGATTTTATTTTAAATAGGCATTTTAGGACACTATAAAACTCTATAAATATTAGTGATATATCAAGAAATGTCAACATATTTAAACATTTTCATGTTATTTCATAAGGAACAAAATAGGCATTTGCCTTAAAATCCCAGGTGTAATTATTATTTAAGTAATCCGTTACGATGGAATAGCTTTAGTAAATCCCACTCGAGATTACGAGTTTAATCAGATCAATTCAGAATCTCTCGTGGGATTACCTAGAGATAATGGAATCGTCCAATCATGTACCATAATTTGGAAAAGAACCTGATTCAGTAGACAACAGTGGCATGAACATAGACCACAATTTACCCAATAGACCCCCCACCACAGAAATAACAAATACACATCGCTATGTATTGTGTTTTATTTTATGTACATGTTTCATTCACATCTTTATCTGGGCATGGTTCTCACTGATTAATTTCTCTTTGATTACAAATATTTATATCTTATAATAATCTTCATGTACACCATGAAAATGAATCCCTATAAAGAAGCAATTGTAACAAAAGAAGACACATATCCACTATATATATACATTCATTAATTGGATGGCTTCTAATGATCCTTGCTTAGGAACTGATCAATCTATAAATGTCAACGATGCAAGAATTAATGGCATATGGGTAACAGCCAATCACCGATTGGTATTTTCCGTAGCTCCACCCGTATATGCCTTTAACTATTGCGGCCGGTTAAAGAGCTGGGGTCATCCAGATCAAAGTTAATTGCAATCATTGCTCAGATAAACATTAACAGCTAACAAGATTACTGGATAATGACGTCGCTTTAACCACAAATCCAGTAATTTGTTAAAAGAGAGTTTCTCATGCTTTAGAGTGGATGAGCAACACATAGAATAACAATTAAATGTAATTAATTGTTAGATATCCAGCTAACTCTGTGTTCAAACAACAGTTAATTGTTTTTTTTATATCCTCTGGAGTCATTAGTCCCAGCTCTAGAATTGTTTATATTACTTGTTTATACAGCAATATCACATTTTACCTTTGTTTTCTCCAAAAAAAGTTCACTAACCTGATATTGCACATAAATTTACACGCTGGTAATTTATGCAATGTGGGATAAAACTTGATGCATTATTATTTCATATGAATAATGCTAATAATCACACGCACCTGATACACCAGTAGGGATTCAGTATAGGTACATCCACATACATTTGATTTCTCTGATAAAAACATAAAAATAAGTTATGATTTAACCTACGTATCTCCGCATGCTCAATGTTTGCTTCTTATTTTACTTACACTTATTTACACATGAGTAGCCTACTGACATTTGATAAAGCTTCACATTTAGCATTAGGCACTCATTTCACCTAATATATCCACTTGTCTCTACTTGAACACTGTAAAATGGATATGTACGAAATATATTTATATAAATACATTGAGAGTTTCAATCTCTTCGGTCTAGAATAAGTCCAATGCCTGCAGTAAGCACAATATTCCACTATCAAAGCTCTTTGATCAAATTGATTTGAGCAAAAAAAGAGTCAGCCCTTTTGTCGTGTATAAAATAATTCCACCTATTCCCTCGTATAAATTTTTTTTTTTAAATATCAGCTCATAGCTTTGTCAAATATAAATCTAAAATTTATATTTGACAAAGCTATGAGCTGATATTTTATACGAGGGAATAGATGGAATTATTTTATACACGACATACAAATCCTTCGTAGGAGATAAACAACATGACATTTATCAACACAAATGTGAGGCCTTTGCTTCAAGAAATTTGAAAACAAACCATGTTAGACTATGCTTTGACGGCTTTCTGCATGTCGTTTTATTTTATCAAAGATTTCTCGGTTACCATAGCAACGGATTAAGATGGCGGCTAAAGGCCAGCTGTTTTGAAATACATAAACGATTTCGAGGTTAAAAAAATGAAAGGCGCCAATGACAGTTGAAAACGAAGTGAAACGTTGCATAGAATTAAACGAGGACAAAGATTCAAAACACTCGTATTATAAGCCAGACGTGTAGTTTGAACAAACTTGGGGATTTTAAGAAGAGATCTGCTTGCCAGAAGGTACAGGTAGGGTTTTATACAAATTATTTACTTTTTAATTTATGCCACTAAGCACCGATCTTAATAGAAATATGGAAACAAACATTTCTGGGAATCCATGTTCACAGCCTTCTATACAGAAAACTGGTTTTGTTTTCATCTTTCTTGCAGTGTAACGTCGTATCTTGCCTTTTAGTCATATTCAAATTCTTTGCTCAGCATTTTTTCAAGAACTTTGATGATGGAATGCCGGAACAGCTTCCCACTGGATCCGGAGAGATTATGCCCAATATCCAGAATACAACATATCTCCATTCGCTAGGACCAGTCATGGGGAATTTGATGAAGTGAGTGGTTATATGACCATAGTGGGCCAAGGTGCAAAAGTAGTGAAGCCATTTTTATATTTTATCATTTACGAATTATACTTACTTACTCAAAGGCAAGCTGAAGGAATGTTATGGAATCCAAAGGTTCATTGCCGCGCTTACCTGAGCCCGCCATTCAACCCTATTCTGTGCTAACTCCATCAAACCATCCCTCGCAAATACTACTTCCCTTAAATCTATCCTAATATTGTCCTCCCACCTACGTCTAGGTCTCCCAGTCAATACTTTTACTTTCTGGCATAATACGTAGTATAGAGAAAGTATTGTGATCGTGACAAAAAATCGAAATCGAGATAACACCGGGAAAGCATGTTTCATAATGCCTAGAAACTGAAAAAAGTTTTTTTGGACGTCTGTGGACAAGCACAGCGGGTAAACGGTATTTACTTCATTTTTTGAATTAAGGACTTTTTCAAAATTTTATCGAACCGCCCAGAATTTGAGTTTTATAACTGAAATATTAAGGGGGCTTTTCATGAAAATTCTTTGAAAAATTGGCTCTTCCGATTTTAATAATAATTCGAGGCAAAGGGCCAAATAAGTCATATCTGAGTAAAAATATGTAATATGTGAGGAAAATGGAGATGACCCAGTTAGATAACTTTCGACGACTTTGTAGAATCACCCTGTATAATATTTTAATTAAAATTAAGTTCAATCCAACATGAAAATACAATAGAAGAAAAAATCCTCTAACACTGGGACTTGAACCCAGGACCTTCGGCTATCCGTGCCAATGCTCTACCAACTGAGCTAAGTCAGAGTTCACTTCAACAGCGCCAGATGGAACCTCTCTCCTATGACTGATTGCCCTGGGCTCAAGTCCCAGTGTCAGAGGAATTTTTCTCTCGTATAATATTATCATGTAATGTCCAGCAGAGAAAATAATCTGTGGTTCTATATATATCTATCTTCAATCCAACAGTTGAGTTATTTTTTAACGGCTTAACAACTTGGCCCACCATGGATCTGAGGTCTTAGCACTAAATGTGAAAATATGAAAGCAGGATATAAACAAGGTGAATGAATAACTTGTTACAAGCACTCATTATAATTGGTAAGCAGCGCCAGAAATGCAGAAGAATGATAACAACAGCACAAGAACTCAAGTAGACGCATTTCTGGCACCACATTTAAAGTTTTGCCCGTTTCACCGAAATCAGTAACAGTCTTCACATGAGACCATTGCAGTGTTAATGTGTCAACACAACTCAAACTTAACTAGAGATGCAGGCGTCTCGGGTGAGCTTTCAGGGTGAGCCATTGCAATTGTAAATGATGAGTAGAGACCGGATTTTAAAGGCAAAAATTTCACCCAAAAAAGGACGAAAAAAGGGAAAGTTATTGCCAAGAAAAGGTGGGAAAAAAGGGAAAATTATTGCCAAAAAAAGGTGGGAAAAAAGGGATATAAAAGTAAGAGAGTGTAAAAATTCAACAGAGAGATACATGTTTGTTTTATGTAAAGCCTTTGCTTGCTCTACAGCTGCTGAAAATGATGAGCTCAAAATAAGAATGGCTCTACATCCCTTTGAGGGACTAGGCCTCATATACCATAGGCAGATGGAAGAATTGGGGCATGCGGTGTTGATGGCTTACATCTCAGTAGACATGAGGGAAGTTACCGAGTGAGATGGCCGAGAAGGTAACGTCTTGGACTCGCATTCGGGAGGTCCCAGGTTCAAATCCCGTGGCCAGTCAGTTTGAAGGGTTTTTTCATGTTTTCCCCAGCCGTAAAGGCAAATTCCGAATTGGATATTTACATACCATGAATCATCCTCACCATTTCATCCATTTAAATTAATGTCAGTTGAAATTTACTCCATTAAATACACTAATAATAGAAAGAATTGACAATCAATAGTTCCATGGCCTACTCTACTGTATAGACACAAATCCCCGAACTCCTGATATGGCCTCGAAGCTAAAAGGGGTATAGACACAGCTGAAATAAAAAAAAATGAGGGAAGTTAAATAAGAGACAAATTTACAAAAACATTTACATAAACTAAAAACAATTAAACAACTTTTACAAAAGAAATTGAAAATAGCAAATTAAAAATGTAAGAAAGAGGACTTCATTTTACATAAAAACCTATTTTTATGTATAATTAATTTTAATATAAATATCAAGCAAATGAAGATTAAAGAAATAAAATAATAAATTAATATTTGATTATTAATAACTTGTTAAAATGTTTTGTATTCTTATTTTAAATTGGTTGACAAATTTTATGAAATCAGAGTGTTATAAAGTTTACACTATGTGATTGCTTTTTTTTCAGCTGTGTTCATACTCCTTTTAGCTTCGAGGCCATATCAGGAGTTCGGGATGTGCGTCTGTACAATAGGGTAGGCCTTGGAACTATTGCTTGTCAATTGTTTCTATTGTCGGTGTATTTTAATGGAGTAAATTTCAACTGATATTAATATAAACGGATATGATACAGGATGATTCATGGTACTTAAATATCCAATTCGGCATTTGCCTTTACGACCGGGAAATCATGAAAAAACCCATGTCAAATTGGCCGTCCATGGGATTTGAACCGGGGACCTCCGAATGCGAGTCCAAAATGTTACCATCTTGGCCACCTCGCTCGATTAATTGAGTTTTGTTTCTTGTATTTTGACAATGATTGAAGGAAGTAAATTTTGACGCAATACGCAGGCTTACCAACTTCACCCGAGAAACCAACACCAGGAAAGCTTTAACACTAAATCACCTTAAAAATATTTACTTTTATGTGAACTATGAATATTGGATTACTTGCAAACTTAACATTACTTCATCCAATTAACTACTAAGAAAGACGCGGTAGTAGCAATGAATATTATTATTAATACCATCCCAACTTTTTACATCAGACTTCCTTTTGCTTCTGTTGTGACTTCCTTTTCGTTGTTTAGTTTTAAATGAAACCAAATTTTGCCATTTAACAACCACAACAGACATTTGTCTGTTAAGAAGTAAGACCTCGTATCTCAGGTTATATTTGGTAAAAACACCTCTGTGTGGATTTGGCGTTATGATCGTTTGTAGGGTCAATTTATCGAATGAGGGAATGATTACTGTACCATTCACCGTTATGATATTAATAGGGCAAGGGATTTGATGGTTTTGCATCCTTTTTATATGAAGGTTTAAAGATAAATCGAAAAATATATAAATATTTATAATTGAATGAATTAAATAAGGGCAATTTGTTTTTGTATTTTTTGCTTTATTTTGTATTTTTCGTCATTTTTAGAGAGATGTAATTATTTGGCAATTTTTAGGTCATTTTCTGGTCATTTTAGGTCATGTTTCAGTGGAGGTAGAGAGGAGCTTTTCCATGTAAAAATCCTTACTTTCAGACAACAGACAATCGTTTTTATTTGAGAATCTCCGCCAAGTGTTCATAGTTCATTTTAATTCGGGTTTATTGTAAACACCACAGCAGTTTGTCTTGTAGCAATAAAGATTTTTCCTTTTTTTTTTGGCACATATTTGCTAGGGGCAATTTGAGGAGCATGCAAGGTCAGAAAGAATGTCTTTTTTGCAAGTGTCCAAGTAGTATAAATTTACTTTTTTCTTTAGTAACAAAATAGTTATGTTTTACATTGTAAATTCATGTATTAATTGAATTGCTAAAAGCAAAAACTTCTTATAAGTAATAATGCTATATCTATTGGCAATTTTTTGAAGTTTTGAGTAATTTTTTTTACTATTTTTAGGTCATAAATGCATTTTTTATTTTGCATTTTTTCACATTTTATGGTCATTAAATGCCTAACCCTAGTTATTAAGAATAACTTACTTAAAACTTTCCACTTATGTGGAGAGAAGGTCAGTTCCTAAAACAGCATGTAACGGAAATACGTCAAGCAGTAACAAATGAATGTCGAAACCACGGCCTCAGTAAACTTATTCCATTCTTGATAGTGAACAGAGAGGGCTTTGACTGCATTGCAATCACATGCTGAGCCTTGCTTTAGATCTAAAACACAATGTATGTTAAATTGTAGCTTTATTGATTGTAAAGTATCAACTAAAGAATAGGATGTGATATGTCTTCTGCCTCCACAAATCTAAGAGAAAAAGGGTAGAATATTTTCCTGGGCTTTTAACCATTGACAAGGACACAACAGAGCTTCAGAAAGGCCCTGAAGGGCAGGAATTTAACCAAACACCTGCAGGGAATTATTCTATGCTACCAGCACCAGAAAAGTTCAAAGAATAATTTAGGTAGCCTAAGGATGTCCAAAGAGTTGGGACTAAACAAAACTAAACTCCGTGGCGCTACATCCTTGGAGGGACATGGCCTACCACCCGACCGCTGTATCATCTACCAGAGGCAGATAGCAGGATTGGGGGGCATATGGTCAACATGCCGACACCCACGGCCGTTAATGGTGGTTTTCATGACCGGAGCCATTACTTATCTATACAGTAGCTCCTCAGTTTGAATCACGAGGCTGAGTGCACCCCGTTCCAGACCTCACGACCTCGGAAAAATCGAAGGATACGTACCGGGAGGGAAATGTAAACCGAAGTTAAAAGTAAAAATTTCATTTGAATTTTCCATTTGTTTTTCAGATATTAATTCAATTGACTTATAAATGGTTGAATTGCAATCTATCTCCTACGACAGATATTTAAAATGTGAACTTGAATTCTTCATGTGAAATTTTTAAAGCCTTGCGAGGGAATTTCATGCTAACTTTCGTTAAAAGAATCCCTAGAAAATTAAAAGTTAAGAGAAATAACCTAAGATTCTATTATTCTTTTAACAAACTAAAGCTTGCATAGAAAAGAATATTGTAGGAGAAAAATTCCTCTGACACTGGGATTTGAACCTAGGACCTATGGATCCGTGCCAATGCTCTACCAACTGAGCTTCGCCAGAGTTCACTTCACAGCGCCAGATGGAACCTCTCTCCTATGTCTGATTGGCCTTACTGACAGACAAATTATGTCACATCTGGTTTCACCTGGTGCTGTGAAGTGGACTCTGGGGTAATACCGGAGTTCACGGGTCCCTGTACGCAGCAAGCCATGTTGCCTTCATTCTGGCAGCGTTCCGTAAGGACAAGTCCACCACCGCCGCCGCCAAATTCGAATGTGTTATATTCAGAATCCACAACGCCGATTTTGAGTGGTTAAAGATTTGATATTAAAAATAGCGCAAAAGCCCGTTCTTCTCACAGGTGCTCCCGGGTGATAGTTTAAATTGGCGTAGGGACTAGTACTTAAAGGTTTATTATTAAAACGACCGCAAGAGCCCGCTCTATTCACAGGTGACAGTTAAATAACCCCGTTCTGCTCGCGGGTGAGGGATTAAGTTTGCATAGGGACTAGTAGTTAAAGTTTAATATTAAAGCGAGCGAAAGAGCCCGTTCTACTCACAGGTGACACTTAAATAACCCCGTTCTGCTCGCGGGTGACAGATTAAGTTTGCATAGAGACTAGTAGTTAAAGTTTAATATTAAAGCGAGCGAAAGAGCCCGTTCTATTCACAGGTGACACTTAAATAACCCCGTTCTACTCACAGGTGACACTTAAATAACCCCGTTCTGCTCGAGGGTGATAGTTTAAATTGGCGTAGAGACTAGTACTTAAAGGTTTATTATTAAAACGACCGCAAGAGCCCGTTCTATTCACAGGTGACAGTTAAATAACCCCGTTCTGCTCGCGGGTGACAGATTAAGTTTGCATAGGGACTAGTAGTTAAAGTTTAATATTAAAACGAGTGAAAGAGCCCGTTCTACTCACAGGTTACACTTACATAACCCCGTTCTGCTCGCGGGTGATAGTTTAAATTGGCGTAGGGACTAGTACTTAAAGGTTTAATATTAAAACGAGCGAAAGAGCCCGTTCTATTCACAGGTGACACTTAAATAACCCCGTTCTGCTCACGGGTCACTCTGTATATATTTTTATTATTTCCTAGCCGGTGGTCCTGGTGTTATAAAATCTGCACACGGCTTTTTCTACTCGGTATATTTTTTACCATTTTTAACTAACTCATATTTCTTTCTGCAGAGCAAAGAATGAATGAACGTATTATGTATTTTTCTTTGTGAAAATCTCGTTTGTTGCCATAACTTGTACAATGCCTACAGCATATTTTACCGACTTCTTGCATGTACCTAATAAGCCTATTCAGATTTTTCGGATATTTTGTTTGTTTGAAATTATCGTACGTAATAATAAAGGTTCTTACCCTGACTTTACGACATGGAAATCACACCGATTAAAGAAATAATTCATTATATGGAGGGACATTTTTTCTCCGACTTGAGCTATATCTGTTCCTTATAATTCGACCCTTCTGAACACGAATATAACAGTAATATTAACCAGTTCCTTCCGTACTTCGAGAAAATTCCGATTTTCCATTAGTGTGACCCAGTCAACGCAGAAAGAATATGGACGATTAAAAAGAAAAATTCATTCCATCGAGGAAATTTTTTTTCCCGACACAAGTTACATGTTTCATCTATAATCCGACCCATCTGATCTCGAATATATTAATAATAATAACCATTTCCTTCCGCGCTTCGAGAAAATTGAGATTTTCCATTAATGTTAGACATTTCTCGCAGAAGAAGGAGGAACAATTCAAAGAAATAATTCATTATATGGAGGGACATTTTTTCTCCGACTTGAGCTATATCTGTTCCTTATAATTCGACTCTTCTGAACACGAATATAACAGTAATATTAACCAGTTCCTTCCGTACTTCGAGAAAATTCCGATTTTCCATTAGTGTGACCCAGTCAACGCAGAAAGAATATGGACGATTAAAAAGAAAAATTCATTCCATCGAGGAAATTTGTTTTCCCGACACGAGTTACATGTTTCATCTATAATCCGACCCATCTGATCTCGAATATATTAATAATAATAACCATTTCCTTCCGCGCTTCGAGAAAATTGAGATTTTCCATTAATGTTAGACATTTCTCGCAGAAGAAGGAGGAACAATTCAAAGAAATAATTCATTATATGGAGGGACATTTTTTCTCCGACTTGAGCTATATCTGTTCCTTATAATTCGACCCTTCTGAACACTAATATAACAATAATAATAACCAGTTCCTTCCGTACTTCGAGAAAATTCCGGTTTTCCATTAAAATCACACATTTTTCGCAGAAAAAGTAGAACTATTTAAATAAAAATTGATTACAAAAAGTAAAAAAAATTTCCCGACATGACTTACATGTGTTATCTATAATTCGACCCTTCTGAACACGAATATAACAATAATAATAACCAGTTCCTTCCTCACTTTGAGAAAATACCGATTTTCCATTAGTGTCACACAGTTTACGCAAGAAAAGTGGGAATGTTTCAAACAAAAATAAATTACAACAAGGCAAAATTTTTTTCTCACTTGAGTTACATGTGTTATCTATAATTCGACCCTTCCGAACACGAATATAACAATAATAATAATAACCAGTTCCTTCCGCACTTCGAGAAAATACCGATTTTCCATTAGTGTCACACATTTCTCGCAGGAAAAGAGGGAACTATTCAAAGAAAAATTCATTCTGTGTAGGATAAATTTTTTCCAACTTGAAATACGTGTGTTATCTATAATTCGACCCTTCTGAACACGAATATAACAATAATAATAACCAGTTCCTTCCGCACTTCGAGAAAAAACCGATTTTCCATTAGTGTCACACATTTCTCGATGAAAACGAGGGAACTATTCAAAGAAAAATTCATTCTGTATAGGATAATTTTTTTTCCAACTTGAAATACGTGTGTTATCTTAATACGACCCTTCTGAACACGAATATAACAATAATAATAAGCAGTTTGGTCCGCACTTCGAGAGAATTCCGATTTTCCATTCGTGTTACACAGTTTACGCGTAAACTGTGTGTCACGAATGGAAATTCGGAATTTTCTCCTAGTGCGTATGGAACTGGTTATTATTTTTGTTCTATTCGTGTTCAGAAGGGTTGAGTTATAGATAACACATGTAAATCAAGTGGGGAAAAAATTTTGCCTGCATGTAATTAATTTTTGTTTGAATCATTCCTACTTTTCTTGCGTAAACTGTGTGACGGTAATGGAAAATTGGTATTTTCTGGAAGGGCGGAAGGAACTGGTTATTATTATTGTTATATTCGTGTTCTGAAGGGTCGAGTTATAGATAACACATGTAACTCAAGTGAGAAAAAAATTTTGCCTTGTTGTAATTAATTTTTGTTTGAAACATTCCCACTTTTCTTGCGTAAACTGTGTGACACTAATGGAAAATCGGTATTTTCTCGAAGTGCGGAAGGAACTGGTTATTATTATTGTTATATTCGTGTTCAGAAGGGTCGAATTATAGATAACTCATATAACTTAGGTCGGGAAAAAATTTTCCTTCGATGTAATGAATTTTTGTTTTGAAACGGTCCTACTTTTTCTGGGTAAACTGTGTGACACTAATTGAAAATCGTTTTTTTCTCGAAGTGCGGAAGGAACTGGTTATTATTATTGTTATATTCGTGTTCAGAAGGGTCGAATTATAGATAACACACGTATTTCAAGTTGGAAAAAAATTTATCCTACACAGAATGCATTTTTCTTTGAATAGTTTCCTCTTTTCCTGCGAGAAATGTGTGATACTAATGGAAAATCGGTATTTTCTCAAAGTGCGGAAGGAACTGGTTATTATTATTGTTATATTCGTGTTCGGAAGGGTCGAATTATAGATTACACATGTAACTCAAGTGAGAAAAAATTTTTGCCTTGTTGTAATTAATTTTTGTTTGAAACATTCCCACTTTTCTTGCGTAAACTGTGTGACACTAATGGAAAATCGGTATTTTCTCGAAGTGCGGAAGGAACTGGTTATTATTATTGTTATATTCGTGTTCAGAAGGGTCGAATTATAGATAACACACGTATTTCAAGTTGGAAAAAAATTTATCCTACACAGAATGAATTTTTCTTTGAATAGTTTCCTCTTTTCCTGCGAGAAATGTGTGACACTAATGGAAAATCGGTATTTTCTCGAAGTGCGGAAGGAACTGGTTATTATTATTGTTATATTCGTGTTCGGAAGGGTCGAATTATAGATTACACATGTAAGTCATGTCGGGAAAAAATTTTTACTCTTTGTAATCAATTTTTATTGAAATAGTTCTACTTTTTCTGCGAAAAATGTGATTTTAATGGAAAACCGGAATTTTCTCGAAGTACGGAAGGAACTGGTTATTATTATTGTTATATTCGTGTTCAGAAGGGTCGAATTATAGATAACACATGTAAGTCATGTCGGGAAAAAATTTTTACTCTTTGTAATCAATTTTTATTTAAATAGTTCTACTTTTTCTGCGAAAAATGTGATTTTAATGGAAAACCGGAATTTTCTCGAAGTACGGAAGGAACTGGTTAATATTACTGTTATATTCGTGTTCAGAAGAGTCGAATTATAAGGAACAGATATAGCTCAAGTCGGAGAAAAAATGTCCCTCCATATAATGAATTATTTCTTTGAATTGTTCCTCCTTCTTCTGCGAGAAATGTCTAACATTAATGGAAAATCTCAATTTTCTCGAAGCGCGGAAGGAAATGGTTATTATTATTAATATATTCGAGATCAGATGGGTCGGATTATAGATGAAACATGTAACTCGTGTCGGGAAAAAAAATTTCCTCGATGGAATGAATTTTTCTTTTTAATCGTCCATATTCTTTCTGCGTTGACTGGGTCACACTAATGGAAAATCGGAATTTTCTCGAAGTACGGAAGGAACTGGTTAATATTACTGTTATATTCGTGTTCAGAAGGGTCGAATTATAAGGAACAGATATAGCTCAAGTCGGAGAAAAAATGTCCCTCCATATAATGAATTATTTCTTTAATCGGTGTGATTTCCATGTCGTAAAGTCAGGGTAAGAACCTTTATTATTGCGTACGATAATTTCAAACAAACAAAATATCCGAAAAATCTGAATAGGCTTATTAGGTACATGCAAGAAGTCGGTAAAATATGCTGTAGGCATTGTACAAGTTATGGCAACAAACGAGATTTTCACAAAGAAAAATACATAATACGTTCATTCATTCTTTGCTCTGCAGAAAGAAATATGAGTTAGTTAAAAATGGTAAAAAATATACCGAGTAGAAAAAGCCGTGTGCAGATTTTATAACACCAGGACCACCGGCTAGGAAATAATAAAAATATATACAGAGTGACCCGTGAGCAGAACGGGGTTATTTAAGTGTCACCTGTGAATAGAACGGGCTCTTTCGCTCGTTTTAATATTAAACCTTTAAGTACTAGTCCCTACGCCAATTTAAACTATCACCCGCGAGCAGAACGGGGTTATGTAAGTGTAACCTGTGAGTAGAACGGGCTCTTTCACTCGTTTTAATATTAAACTTTAACTACTAGTCCCTATGCAAACTTAATCTGTCACCCGCGAGCAGAACGGGGTTATTTAACTGTCACCTGTGAATAGAACGGGCTCTTGCGGTCGTTTTAATAATAAACCTTTAAGTACTAGTCTCTACGCCAATTTAAACTATCACCCTCGAGCAGAACGGGGTTATTTAAGTGTCACCTGTGAGTAGAACGGGGTTATTTAAGTGTCACCTGTGAATAGAACGGGGTTATTTAAGTGTCACCTGTGAATAGAACGGGCTCTTTCGCTCGCTTTAATATTAAACTTTAACTACTAGTCCCTATGCAAACTTAATCTGTCACCCGCGAGCAGAACGGGGTTATTTAAGTGTCTCCTGTGAGTAGAACGGGCTCTTTCGCTCGCTTTAATATTAAACTTTAACTACTAGTCCCTATGCAAACTTAATCCCTCACCCGCGAGCAGAACGGGGTTATTTAACTGTCACCTGTGAATTGAACGGGCTCTTGCGGTCGTTTTAATAATAAACCTTTAAGTACTAGTCTCTACGCCAATTTAAACTATCACCCTCGAGCAGAACGGGGTTATTTAAGTGTCACCTGTGAATAGAACGGGCTCTTTCGCTCGCTTTAATATTAAACTTTAACTACTAGTCCCAATGCAAACTTAATCTGTCACCCGCGAGCAGAACGGGGTTATTTAAGTGTCACCTGTGAGTAGAACGGGCTCTTTCGCTCGCTTTAATATTAAACTTTAACTACTAGTCCCTATGCAAACTTAATCCCTCACCCGCGAGCAGAACGGGGTTATTTAACTGTCACCTGTGAATTGAACGGGCTCTTGCGGTCGTTTTAATAATAAACCTTTAAGTACTAGTCTCTACGCCAATTTAAACTATCACCCTCGAGCAGAACGGGGTTATTTAAGTGTCACCTGTGAGTAGAACGGGGTTATTTAAGTGTCACCTGTGAATAGAACGGGCTCTTTCGCTCGCTTTAATATTAAACTTTAACTACTAGTCCCTATGCAAACTTAATCTGTCACCCGCGAGCAGAACGGGGTTATTTAAGTGTCACCTGTGAGTAGAACGGGCTCTTTCGCTCGCTTTAATATTAAACTTTAACTACTAGTCCCTATGCAAACTTAATCCCTCACCCGCGAGCAGAACGGGGTTATTTAACTGTCACCTGTGAATAGAGCGGGCTCTTGCGGTCGTTTTAATACTAAACCTTTAAGTACTAGTCCCTACGCCAATTTAAACTATCACCCGGGAGCACCTGTGAGAAGAACGGGCTTTTGCGCTATTTTTAATATCAAATCTTTAACCACTCAAAATCGGCGTTGTGGATTCTGAATATAACACATTCGAATTTGGCGGCGGCGGTGGTGGACTTGTCCTTACGGAACGCTGCCAGAATGAAGGCAACATGGCTTGCTGCGTACAGGGACCCGTCAACTCCGGTATTACCGACTCTGGCATAGTTTTCATTTGGTAGAGCTGTAGTACGGATAGCCAAAGTCCTGGGTTCAAATCCCAGTGTTACAATATTATCATGTAATTTCCAACAGAGACAATAATCTGTGGTTCATTAATGTATACATATCCATCTTGCATAGAAAATCTGATCAGACATTGTAAAGTACATTGTGAAAACATTTCTCAGCTGTATTCTGACCAAAATGGCCACGTAATTGTAGCTAACTTATATAAGTTTTACATACGAGAAGCGAGATAATGAACACAAACAAGAGCCCGCTAGGCTTGACGTCCTGAGATACGAGATATCTTTTCTTAACCTCTGTGTATTTCGTAGGCCAATAAAATAATTTGATATCTTCTACCTGAACTTGCCTGTCCTTGGCCTGGACCTTCTGCCACTGCCACAAAGTATTCTTTTGAACGCCTGTCTGAACTCTGGACTGAATATGGTGTAGATGACGGGGTTCAGCGTGGAGTTGAAGTAGCCTAGCCATAGGAAGAAGCTCTCCATGTAGTCGTTGATGTAGCACGCGTCGCATAGCGGCATCAGGAGCGCCATTATGAAGAACGGAAGCCAACAGACCACGAAGGCTCCTGTGATGATGGCCAGTGTCTTCGCTGCCTTGCGTTCTCTTTTCGCCTCTAAGCTCTCCTTCTTGTCCCGTCTTTGGTTACCGATCACCGGAAGCTTGTCCTTGACATTTGTTATAGATATGTTGACGTCTTTGGTTTCCCTCTGCAGGATCTCTGCCCTGCTCATGTCGCTTATGTGACTTTGGTGGCTCGCGGAACCGTTGTTTGTCGTAGTGGGTGTCGACGACTTTTCTGGGGACACGTTGTTGGAAGTGGCTGCGACGAGAGACCCCACGAGTCCCACTCCCACTCCACCGGCTTCTTCCAGGCTCTTGGAGATGGTGAACGCCGTGGTCACGACGTCCGCGTTGCTGCCACTTTTATAGTTCTCAGCACCGCCACCGGAAGCACCACTTGTGTCCGAACTTTTTTGATTTTCTATAGTATCAACGTCTTCTACGTCCACAGACGCTGTCGAATGTCCTTCTACGAGGGCAAGAGACGACACCAGGGCCTCTGCTGCGGACGACTTCTTATTGGATTTCATTCTTCTAAACCTTCTCTTAGTTATAAACTTTTTGGCACTAATATTAGGGAGGGGTGGATTGTTGTTAGACGGCTTGTCGCTAGCCGCTGTTGGCGTTGCCGTGTGTTTCTGCTGCCGTCTTCTGTGAATCCTTTTGCGAGCCGTTTGGAAGATCTTCCAGTAGAGAACGAGGATCACTAGGAGAGGAACGTAGAAGGTGGAGCACGTAGCGAAGATCTGGTAGGCCACGTCCTGGCTCACCAGACATCGCTGTTGCAGATTGATTCTGTCCAAGTAGTCGGGGTCTTTCCACCCGAACTGTGGAGCGAGCGAGACCACCAGAGCCACGGACCACACGACCACGATCATGACGCCTATCCTGGTGCCGTTCCTCGTGTGGATGTAGTCCACATTAGTCACAGCCCAGTACCTGCAGCAAACAAGTCACACGTTACTCTTTCTTGTATTAGAATCATGTACAGTCGGTCAAATAAAAAACGTCGGGACTCGTATGCAGTTAAAATTAAAGTTTTTGCGCATTAGTTCACAAGTTTCCTATAAAAAACATAAAATACAGGTCATTCTCGGAACATATGAGGCCATGCGACAGGAGGGAAAAAATGAACAACGAGGGAAAAAATGAACTACGAGAAAAGCGCAACACACGATATTCAACTTAATGTATTGTCATAATTAATTTTGCTCTGTGTCATCGCGTCACATCCAAATGCTAGCTTCAGAGAAAGTGTAGTTAGGGCTGTAATGTATGAATGTTTATTTTTACTACAGTTAGGCCGTAGTCTGGTGGTAGTTTTACAATCATATTGTAATTGACCTTCATTTTTCGGCCTCTGAAGCAGCGAGAAGGTTCCATATTTCTTAAAGAGCAGCTGACCGGAAGTTTTCATAGGACTGGCCGGCCGCGTATTTCGATGCTAGATTGCTTGCAGAAGTTGAACGTAAGTTATTGATTTTGCACTAGAAGTACCGGTATTATAAAATGAAATCTTAAAAAAATGCTCCTTGAATAAACATATTTCTCGCGAATTTATTCATTATAATAAAATTATAAGAACTTCCATGCAAGAATATGGCGGACGTGAGGCATATAGCCACAGCCTTCTATATATGTTTGTTTTGGAACAAAACTGACTAAATAATGAAGAAAATACATGGATAGACAAGAGGCGTGTGTGAACCTAACCTCAAGTCTTCCTGTACATGCGCATATGCTCGTTCGTGATACTTAATCAAATACTGCCCGACGTTTTTTATTTGACCGACTGTACTTGTATTGTTGAAGTGTGAAACTTCTTTAGCGGCGAGGGGTAAATCGAGAGCTTGTGTAACACTCAAAAATCGTCACGAAATTAATGTAACGCTCAAAATCGTCACGAAATTAGTGTGGTGCGACGGAACGGACTGCACAGAAAAGTCAACTTAATGAGTAGGCTTATCCAAAAATTAAAAAATAGAAAATTTAAAAAATCTTAAAATCCAATATTAAAAAATTAAAAATTCAAAAATCCGAAATTAAAAAAAATCCAAAATAATAAAAACCAAATTCCAAAATTAAAACGTACAAAAATCAAAATTTTAAAAATAAAAAATCCAAAATTAAAAGTCTAATAATTTTAAAAACAAGAAATTAAAATTTAAAAAAATTAAAATTAAAAAATTTTAAAAATAAAAAATTCAAAGATCTACAATTTAAAAATCCAAAAATAACAAAATTAAAAGATAAAAAAACATAAAAAATCCAAAAGCAAATAAAGTCCAAAAACATAATATTAAAAAGTCCAACAATACAATTGAAAAAATCAAAAAATTCAAACAAGTTTCACTTCTGCCGCGTGGCGTTCCACGAAACCCGATAAATTTTATCACTTTCATTTTATCACTTGTTTTTATGTAAATTCACAAGGACTGAACACTGAAACATCGTAATTCCTCTAGCTTTTTTTTTTTAACACAGCGATTTGGGTATATATAATATGCATATGAGGTATGAAAATATTGTACAGTATAATTATTTAAATTGTATGTGTGGTGAAGCATTTTAAATCTAGTATAATACAAATCAGGTAAAGTGATGTAACAAAATGCCAGAATGCTTTTGTTTAATCAGTTATAACTGCAATAATTTATGATACGAACAAAATAAGTTATTTTTGTTATCATTATCCGAGTTAAGCTCCAGATCGATTCATTAAGCAGGGCTTAGGGAAGAGCAAAGGTTTAGTTTGATAAGCCTATGCGAAGGAATATGTGGGTAGTGTAAGTTCTCAAAGCTATATATGAACGCTATAAATCAATATGTTGTCATGAGAACTGATATTTCATAAATTCTTTCTAATATATTACCATAAAACAGGCACTAAATTGGGCTTTACTCCGGTACCGGTCAACCGATTTGGTTCAAAATAAATAGGCTTCTTGCCATGGGCGTTATAAATTTGTATACCAAGTTTCATAAAAATCCAATAACGGGTATTTGAGTTACCGCGTCTTTAAAACAGACACTAAACTGGGTTTGACCCCAGTACCGGTCAACCGATTAGGTCCAAATTCAATAGGTTACTTTTCAGGGATGTCATAAATGCGTATACTAAATTTCATGAAAATCTGATACAGCGTATTTGAATTATGACGCATTTCTAATATAATACCAATAAAATAGGCACTAAATTGGACTTTACTCCAGTACAGGTCAACCGATTTGGTCCAAAATAAATAGGCTTCTTCCCATGTACGTTATAAATGCATATACCAAGTTTCATTAAAATATGATGAAGCGTATTCGAGTTATCGCGCGTACAGACATACGGACAGACAGACAGACATTTTCCCGTCCCCCACAGAATCTCAGAAAGTACCATTCTGGCACTTAATAACGCAAACAGTTTCTCTGTATTATGTAAAGCTCACTTAGCATTCCCTGTGATATTGGACACTGAATACAGTTGGTGCGTAAGTTTACGCTGAATTAAGCAGCACGTTGTTATGGGAGTGGAATAAATTGCGTCATGAAGTTACACACTGCGTCAGATGTCAGAGCTTCGTCAGAACATGTCAAGTGACACAGTAGTTAATAATCCACATCAAAATGACGTCAAACAAAAAATTAAAAAAACATTACATTCATGTTATGGGCATTAACTATGAATGTGACCGCTCAGAGTTAAGGGGCTTTTGACATTGAAAAACCTCACAAAACCTGAATATGTTTAATTATCGAAGCATTATTCATACACCATAATTTTAAGGGGGTTTTCAGGGCACAGTTTGGAAGATATGTTAATATTTTTCAAATGAATAGCTAATATACAGGGTGTTAATGAATAATATCGAAATATTTTAGCTGTGTATAGAGAGGACTTAGACAAACAACTTTTAATAGGAGACCTTTGCTCTGTGGATTCAATTTTTCCTGTTATAGCATAAAATCTCCCAGGACATGGCCGCCACTGACTTCTAACATTTGAACAAATGCAAAACAAAAGAACTTCGCTGTTAACATTGGAGTTATGAATAAAAAAACTAATGCAGTGGTGGTCAGTCATGTGATTAGTCTCTAAAATTTGCAGATTATGAAAACTCTAAATTATGACATAGCCTAGCTGTTGATGAATGATTAAGAATCAGATTTATATGGATCATTAGGAAGGCATGAAGTCAATTTAATGAAAATTTTAACCCTATTTCTCATAATTATTGATTTATGAGCACCAAATTATAATGACTTTAATGTCCTGTAGCATGAACATTTTACGTCATAGAGCAAAAATCTCCTAATAAAAGTTGCTTGTCTATGTTCCCTCTATATACAGGTAAAATATTTCGTTGTTATTAATTAACACTCTGTATACAAAAGCTTATTTAGTATCAGATATTAATCAGAGTTGACCATAACAAGTGCAGTAGAAACGAGACGTACAGAAATTCTCTCAAAACATTCATCATAGTCTTAAAACTCTCGGCCAACAGTTTTTGATGGTCCAGGCCTTCATTAATTTTTTCACAAATTAGTAAAGTAAAGTAAAAAAAATAAAAAAAATGACTTAACCAATGGAAATGAGGTCTGACAGACCGCAAAAATTTAACTGTTTTCTCCACTAAGACTGGTGGGTAAGTAATACATATGGGGTGATAAAAAACTTTAATAAGAGAAGGTAGTGTAAATAACAGACTTGTGAAGACGATATTCAGACAGTAGCATAGGATACCGGTAATGTTTTTACTGCGGTCACACAGACCTCTCACCCCCCCCCCCCATACTTAATGGTTAACCGTCTATTGGTCGCACCTATGGACCAAATACTCACCGACATTTTAAAAGAACGCAATTTTTTTTATGAATTAGTTTCTAACGTAAAAGTTATAATAAAAATTACGATACAGGTTTTCATTATAACACTGTTGTGGTATCGATTGTTATCAAACCTTTAAACCTTGAGAGAAGCAAATCAAACTGCGCAAAAAAAAACCTGCATTAAAAATAAATTCTGTTCGTGTTAATTTTAATATTATACTAAATTGAGTTCATTTCATGTTTTTAATGTGCGTTGGTTGAGATTAAAACGCCCAGAGACACCCTGCGGCCTCATGCCTTGTAGCCTAACATCTACTGGAAAAGATGAGAACTACTAAGAGCTGTTGTCATTTGTTTCCTCAATTGTGAAACATGATAATTTGATAAATGCTCACCTGTCGACTGCGATGGCCACCAGGTGGAGGATGGACGCCGTACAGCACAGAACGTCACTGGATGTCCACATATCACACAGCTCGGGGCCCAGAATCCAGCCCTTGCTGATCTGCAATCAACAACATAACGCATTGTCAATAAGACAGAAACATACCTGCTTCCATATTTGCATGGTTTATACGTATACTAGCAGGTGCTAGACGTTTTGTTTAAATTACTTATTTAACAGAAAAATAAATAAAACATTATAGTTATTAACACTGACATTGTTTTTACATAAATATTCCATTCTATTTTGTCTCCTTTTACATGCTTAGTTCCTATGATAAACATCCATATTTCTCGATTAAAAATACAAAGTTTACAGCTATGAATAACCATCTTCGCCTCTCCATCATTCTTCTCATTTCGTTAGGTGTAGGAAAAGATGGAAATCACTGGGAGGTCCGGGCTGTAGGGTGAATGTTTAAACACCTTTCAGCCGAACTTCTGCAGGAGACTTGCTAGGAGGTGTTTAAACATCCACCCTACTAGTCCGGACCTCTCTCCCAGTGATTTCCATCTTTTCCTACGCCTCAAGAAATGAGAGAGAAGCGGAGATGATTGTCACACAGTGGTTTCTAATCCCAGGCGGCAGACTTCTACGACACAATTATTCAAAAGTTGGTTCCACGGCATGACAAATGTTTCAATTCCAATGGCAAATATGTTGAATAATAGCTGAACACTGACTGTGTCTGTTGCAATAACTATTTACTTGAAACTGTGTTTTGTTTCTGTAAACGGTCCCAGGGAAACTTACTTTGTGGACTCTGTGAGTGTTCGCTAAATACTCACAATAAATATAACCCGATTAATTAATCGTACTCAATAAACTGTTGAGTAGAAGTATTGAAAATACAGCAGCAATTTGACAACACCCTGTGGATATTTCATCTTAGCTTCACATCTTAGCTCCCACTAATTACCCTACAACTCTTTCCAGGAAGTTTTGCTGGCGCTCGCTAGAAGTTGCATGTGCTACCACTAGTAATTAAAAAGATAACTTTAAAAACATGATAATTTATTTGGACGCATGACTAAACAAGGGTTTAGGGTAAGTGACGACCGAAAATGGATCCCTGAGGAACTCATACTTCATTCAATTCCACCAAATCTGAGAAAGTTTATTGAAAATCAACATGGAAGATAAGATTTAATTCACTTATATTTACAGAGGCGTAACGAGGGGGGGTTTTGGGGGTTTGAACCCCCCCCCCCCCTTTGGTTAAAAAAAGGGAAATTTTACAATTTTTTAAAGTCTGCTTATAAATTACTTAATACGAGTATAAAACGTGGGAAGCTTAAAACTCGTTATTGTGCATCTTAATTTTTTAAATTTTTCCGGGGGGGGGGGACCCTCGAACCCCCCCTCCCTGGGGGGGTATCCGGATGTTATAACCACCCCCATATGGTCGGCCTGGTTACGCCTATGTATATTTATGCATTCAAGGAGATTATAGTATATTGCGATACAAGTGCCGTAAGCGGTGCATACGGATCGAGGAAAGAGTTTGAAAATACGAGGCGCTTGCGCCGAGTTTTTTCAATTTCCGAGATCCGTTATGCGCTTAATGCACGAGTATTGCATGCTATTTTTTGCACGATGATTATTTATATCAATTTATTTATATTAATTGAGACATTATCGGAAAATATTATGTTTATACATTATTGAAGATGGATGATATATTTCAGAAAGTGATTCGCATGTGTTGGTTGTTATTTGTCCTGTTAAAGTCGCCACAAACTAGGGGGCCTTGGTTCCGATCTTCCATAAAGGCTTGTATTATGATGATTTTACTTGTACGGCACTTGTGCTTTTTGTAATTTTTACCGCACGGAGATTTCTTTTGTTTTCATAGTAACTAGATTGCGTGTGGGAATGTCAAGTTTTGATCCACGGCAACAATATTCGTAAGTACCACTAATTAGTTACGTCGTGCAAACAATTACATTAAGGATCCCGCATATTAAGGACTACTATGATGAGCAGTTGCGGTCCCCACCGGCCGCATGTGACCTCATAGCCACCAACACAGACGCTCCTTAACAATTCCCGCCTCTCAACACATCTTGTCATTTTAAGGAGACCGGCCTATGAAAAGGCACGGGCGGCGTGGACCGTGTAGATGTATCTACAAGGGGGAAAATACTCGGATATATTTTTAGAATACATTGCATAGTGATTCATGCCTCACTTAAAATGGAGCATGGAGACACAGAAATAAGTAAAGAATAATGCATAAGCCACGTTGATGAAAATAAAAAGCAGAAACATCGTCTTAGACTCTCTGATCGCTGTTTTCCATTATCCTTAAGAGTTTAACAAAAATAAACTGTGCAATTTCCTGTCGAAAGCAATTGGAATCGCATTTGTTTTGCAGATACGATCCATTTATTTCAAGTCTGTTAATTTGTTTATCTGCTGGAGATGTTCCCGTCTCACATGACCTGCACCGACCAATCCCGTACAAAAATATGTGGAATCAACCAATCGCAAATGTATTTCGTCATAATTTTATCATAGGTAATCCCACGAGAGTTGACGAGTTGGATTTATTAGGACTATTCCATGATTAAAAATGTAACGGATTTTTATTCATGGAATTAAATCCCTTTAGGCATACCTACAGGCTGAGGTAGATTTCGAACTGCTTTTGGTTTAATTTACTGTCGCTCTGCAGCACTCTTCTTCTTTAGCCTTGGTATGGCAAACCCGCAATAATAACAACTGAATTTGGTAAAGAGGAAGAGCCTACAATCATTTGTTTTGACAGCAAGAAAAGGATTTAATATTCTGGGAGGCCATGTGCAAGATCAGCAATGAATAAAATTAGCAAAGCCGCTAAACAAGACAAAATTAATGATATTATAATAATTCTTAAAGAGAGCCATGACTGTGATAACTCTATCAAACTCAAGGTATCAACATAACCGAACAATGTTCTTTGAGAACAACACTTTCACAGCTGCGAGAACACGGCATACTATAAATCAACTATCCATGAACCAATTCGAGTTACCATTTTGTGATCAGTGCTACCAATGGTGCATATAAGACATAGTTAACTTAATTCAGGTAAGCTAACAGCAGAACAGAATAAAATCACTCGAATTGGCTAGCACCGAATCGAAATTGTGTTCTTAATCAATGTTCATTTCTATTATTTCAATTTCCAAACAAGTTATGTTGTATAAATTAATCTGTTTTCGTGCTGTTTAATGGCAGCATATGAAGTATTAATCACTGCACACTGATGCTTACGTGTCCAGTAACGAGCTGACCATTTTACTGGATAAAATCCCATCCTCGTATTAATAGCAAGGATTTTATAAGATAAACGATCGTGATTGGCCTATATCCGAGGAACTGCTAAAAGCTATTGGTCAATATCAAACACGCGGCGTATGAGTGGAAAATATCAGCATCACAGCTCAGCAAATATAAGTTCCTTCTATCATAATGTTTGTCAGAGTTCAATCTATCATCCCAGACTTCTGGGACACTCTGTGTAAGCTGCAAAAGGAGAGATGTACGATTTTACGCAAATGTTTCTGCGATGTTCGACTGTTTCAAACAAGTTGTTGCCAACCAAAAGAGCCTGAATTACCGAAAAGTTTATTTTACTACTACTCCAAGCACAAGTGAACTGAAATTATTTTCTTTCTAAACTTTACGATTCAAAATAACATAAAACATCGTTAACTTGTGTATTACAGCTTAAACAACTTGAAAGAAACCTTTGCACTTACGAAACTCGTACCGCAATAAAACATTTTGGGACACGGCGTATAAATCCTTCAAGTACATGCGAGCATAATAAAGACAGACAGAAAGCTTGACTTATGATCGATAATCCACGCGACAATAAATCTAGAAAACGAGCGCCCTAGAATATCATGAGTGAGGCGTCCATTGTATATCTAGAGCATTGATTATGGCCTCGTAAAATTCCACTCGTTCCGTCATTACGGCTTTTATTTGCTTGCATGTATGATATTGCATATGACACCTTCTAAATCACACTTTATCCAGTCTGGAGCTCAAATCGTGACGTAGTAAAGGATGGCGATGTTATTTATCTGCTCTCAAACTGTGTTCATAATTTGAGTATATGTGCTGGCTATATATGTATACGCTTTTCCATTCTGACTCAGTTTTGCTACAATGAATCATACAGAGTCGTCCATCCTATCTATAATGACTAGCTTAAAAGGCCCGGCGTCGGGGTTCAAGTAAGAAGAAACAGAAATTCCGGTAAAATAAAATTGTATGATCGTGGCAGAGAATTTTATTTCTACTCTCATTTTACCATAAAAACGTTTTAGGGATGAATTAAACAGAATTGCAGTATCACTTTCATACTTCTCTCTCAAAACATATTATCATACCTCGTATTGTTTTCTCTATGTCCAGGGTAGAGAAAGTTATGTGACTGCACTATTTTCGTGGATTTCATTCTTTAATATTTATTTCCAACATGAATTATATTGATAGCTTTTCTAATTTGTGAAAGTCCCACTTCAATTATTTCCAAACCCATCTGAGAATTTTAGATCCCATCGCTTGTACACAGTAAGCCTGGTAGGGGTTCAAATAAGAAGAAACAGAAATCCCAGTAACATAAAATTGTATTGTCTTTGCGGAATATTTATTTCCTACTCTCATGTTACCATAAAACCATTTCGGGGATGAAATTTAAAAGAAATGCAGTATCACTTTCATATTTCTCTCTCAAAACATATTATCATACCTTGTATTGTTTTCTCTATGTCCAAGGTAGAGAAAGTTATGTGACTGCATTATTTTCGTGGATTTCATTCTTTAATATTTATTTATAACATTATATTGATAGCTTTTCTAAATTGTTAAAGTCACGTTTCATTTATTTCCAAACCCATCTGAGAAATAAAATATTCCGCAAAAACAATACAATTTTATGTTACCGGAATTTCTGTTTCTTCTTATTTGAACCATTACCAGGCTTGCTGTGTACAAGCGATGGGATGCAAAATTCTACATCCTCTATGAGCCATAAAAAGCTGTATCAAGCGTTTTCTGAGCGAATAGTTTGAGTGTGATAAGTCATTCTTCCTCATTTCAAGTTATAAATACCTATAAAAGGACCTAGAATTTTAAAATCGAAAGTCCTTCATAAGTTAATTACCAATTACAAAATAAAAAACCCGGGTAATATAATGATTTATGCTCTTAATTTTTAATTTTTGAAATAATTATCGCGGGCGAAGCCGCGGGCACATGCTAGTTTGGAATAAGAACACTAAGTATAGTCAAAATCCGGTAAAACATCTGAGACACCAAACAAAAAAGTTATTTTTTGTTGGGCTGTGCAATCGGTCCTGAAACAGGACTTGGTGTTGCAAAAAACACTTGAACTGAGTCTCAAAGCGATCCGGATAGTTGGAATTCGGATAAACGGAGTAATTTATATTATTAGAGGATTTATCATCTCTCGTCATGAATTTTCCTTGGACGATAAAACTGTTTTAAAAGCAGAGTAATTCCATCTCTGTCTGCAATAAAACAGGAAGAATAAATTAATTTTAATTTCTTGGAGCTGTCGTGGCCATTACTATGAAATATTGCAGCTTCCATTCAATTCAATGCGGAGGAGAAATTTAATAAGAAAATGGTCGATTTTACGTTATTAAGTGCTTAAGAAAATGCCAATTTTATACGTACAAAAGACTAGCCCGAGAATGTTTAAGTGTTGGACGCCTTATTTAAATCAGTTAAAAAATAATTAAGGGGCGACATACAGCTTTCGATGCTGAAAAATGGGTGAAGTTTCATTATTTTTACTTCCTCTGCCCGTACCATAGGTACTATAGGTAGAGGAAGTATTGTTTTCGACCCCAAAATTCGAAGTTGAGTTTTTAGCATATACACACGTTTCAAGGCCCCCTGAATCCAAAAATACTATTTTTGGAAACATGTCTGTGTGTCTGTCTGTGAACACTCTAGCTCCAAAACGGAAAATCGTATGAAAACAAAATTTCGTATTTGGGTCAGGTACCTTCTGAAGATGTGAGGATAAGATTGGCGACTATTACTTTCTCCCATATACGTAGTATAGAGAAAGTATTGTGATCGTGACAAAAAATCGAAGTCGAGATAACACCGGGAGAGCATGTTTCATGAAGCCTAGAAACCGAAAAAAGTATTTTTGGAATGACGTCTGTCCGTCTGTCTGTCTGTCTGTCTGTCTGTCTGTCTGTCTGTCCGTCTGTCCGTCTGTCCGTCTGTCTGTGGACAAGCACAGCGGGTAAACGGCTCGTTGTATTTACTTCATTTTTTGAAATAAGGACTTTTTCGAAATTTTGTCGAACCGCCCAGAAATTTAGCTTTACAACTGAAATATTAAGGGGACTTTTCATGAA
The DNA here is from genome assembly GCA_964059195.1 of Ectobius pallidus. Lineage (NCBI taxonomy): Eukaryota > Metazoa > Arthropoda > Insecta > Blattodea > Ectobiidae > Ectobius > Ectobius pallidus. Next base: position 2,856,680 of record CAXKWD010000002.1, read on the forward strand.
AACTTTTTTAAAATTTTTGATTTTTGAAAAAATGGCTCTAACGATTTTAATAAAAATTGAAAATTGGAAACTCTTATCTATGACCAATAAAATGGCTATATCCGTATTTCTGCAAAAATGACTTAAGGGGTACTTTACTCGTATCCATTTTCAATTTTTGTAGATTATATCCATTACTGTAGGCGATACAGGAAAACCTACCACAGTAAAGTTGTAGAGAAATATAAAATGAACATTTTTTGTTTAACACATTTCTTTATACATTTAATAGATATCAAGATAAAAACGAAATAAGGACGGCTTAAATGCGAATTTCAGAACATACATGTCAATTGAAATATGAATGACATTTTGTTGCCCCTAGCAACAAGAAAACTATAGGCCTAATGTACTTATTGTTGCAAATGCAGTCAGTTTAGCTCAGTCGTAATGAACACGCTAAAACCAATTAGGCTACAGCGAGGTGGTATAGGCTAACAGGGAAGAGGTCCTGAGTTCAAATCAAACCTCGTGGCTGCCCAAATTGACTTGGGTTTTTCATGGTTTCTTCGTTCGCAAAGGCAAACGCCGGGTTTGTAGGACTTGTTTATTTTCCATAACTCATCGCCGCTATGTCAGTGGATATTATAATCGTTTAAACTGATTATTACATAAGAAGACATCACTTTACAATAGATGCAGATGACGCGAATGAGCTGTTACTATAGACTAATGGTTCACGCAAACATACTAAACACGTTATATGACCTAAATGCAGTTAAATCGTGCAATATAACCTAAGTAGTAGCAGTAGTGGCGAAATTCAAATATAAGTCGCTCCTTAAGCTCCGCCCATTCGATATTCACATTTGCATGGACTGTGTGATGTATTTTGTTTCTGAGCGAAGCAGAGTGACCAACTGTCCTTGTATATTGTCGCAAGTGCCTTGTATCCCCCTCTACATATAACTAAATAATGCATAACACTAACCACATAGTTAAAGTGCGCGAAGCGGAGGCGGCAGCCGTAGCGAAGCGCCCTTGCATTTTCGAATAATGTACGATACACTGTTTGTAGGTTTCGAAAATGTGGCATATTATATCTCCCGCGAGGTTTGTCAGCCTGTCACCTCTCGTCTAGCGGTATGACGTCACACCTCCAACGTCCGATCACGAGTTTCTTCATAATACGAGGACAGAAGAATTTGCTAGATCGTGGTACAAAAGAAACTGCATCGTTGAGGGTGGGTTGGGTGGGACCGATTCATCCCAAGGTGCGATTTATATTTGAATTTTCCCGTAGTATTAGTACTAATAATATTACTGCCATAGTTTTACTGCCATTGATTATTATTATTATTATTATTATTATTATTATTATTATTATTATTATTATTATTATTATTATTATTTCACAGTAAAAGCATTGAACATAAAGATCGACCCTGATGCTTTCCGTTCTAGATATTTGTTAGTTTTTATGAAAATGTAATAAGTAAAATTTAATTATCTCTTTAATTTACTTTTCTCTGTGCTAGCCTTTAACACGTATATGGGAGAAAGTTTGTGCAATATATTTTTGCACCATTTATTTTTTCTTATTTTACTTTCTCGCTTATACGTAGTATAGAGAAAGTATTGTGATCGTGACAAAAATTCGAAGTTGAGATAACACCGGGAGAGCACGTTTCATGAAGCGTAGAAACCGAAAAAAATATTTTTGGAATGACGTCTGTCCGTCTGTCCGTCTGTCCGTCTGTCCGTCTGTCCGTCTGTCCGTGGACAAGCACAGCGGGTAAACGGTTCATTGTATTTACTTCATTTTTTGAATTAAGGACTTTTTCGAAATTTTGTCGAACCGCCCAGAAATTTAGTTTTACAACTGAAATATTAAGGGGACTTTTCATGAAAACTTTTTAAAAAAAATTGTTTTTTGAAAAAATGGCTCTAACGATTTTAATAAAAATTTAAAATTGTAAAGTCTTATCTATGACTAATAAAATGGCTATATCCGTATTTCCGCAAAAATGACTTAAGGGGCACTTTACTCGTATCCATTTTCAATTTTTCTAGATTATATCCATTACAGTAGGCGATACATGAAAACCTATCACAGTAAAGTTATAGAAAAATTTAAAATGAACATTTTTTGTTTAACACATTTCTTTGTACATTTAATAGATATCAAGATAAAAACGAAATAAGGACAGCTTAAATGCGAATTTCAGAACATAAATGTCAATTAAAATATGAATGGCATTTTGTTGCCCCTAGTAACAAGAAAACTATAGGCCTAATGTACTTATTGTTGTGAAATGCAATCAGTTTAGCTCAGTCGCAATGAACACACTAAAACCAATTACAGCGAGGTGGTAGGCCTATGGGCTAACAGAGAAGAGGTCCTGAGTTCAAATCAAACCTCGTGGCCGTCCAAATTGACTTGGGTTTTTCATGGTTCCGTCGTTCTCAAAGGCAAACGCCGGGTTTGTAGGACTTGCTTATTTTCCATAACTCATTGCCGCTATGTCACTGGATATTATAATCGCTTAAACTGAATATCACATAAGAAGACATCACTAAACAATAGAAACATGACGCGAATGAGTTGTTAATATAGACCAGCGTTTCCCAACCTATGGTCCCGCGTACCACTGGTGGTTCGCGAACACGGTGCAGATGGTCCGCAGTTAAAGCGTGCAATATAACCTAAGTAGTAGTAGTAGTAGTGGCGAAATTCAAATATAAGTCGCCCCTAAAGCTTCACCATTCGATATTCACATTTGCACGGACTGTGTGATGTATTTTGTTTCTGAGCGAAGCAGAGTGACCAACTGCCCTTGTATACTGTTGCTTATAGCTAAATAATGCATAACACTAATCACGCGCGAAGCGGAGGCGGCAGCCGTATAATGTACGATACACTGTTTGTAGGTTTCGAAAATGTGGCATATTATATCTCCCGCAAGGTTTGTCAGCCTGCCACCTCTCGTCTAGCGGTAAGACGTCACACCTCCAACGTCCAATCACGAGTTTCTTCATAATACTAGGACAGAAGAATTCGTTAGATCGTGGTATAAAAGAAGCTGCATCGGTGAAGATAGGTTGGGTGGGACCGATTTATCCCAAGGTGCGACTTATATTTGAATTTTCCCGTAGTAGTAGTAGTACTAATAATATGCAGTTTTACTGTCATTGATTATTATTATTATTATTGTTATTATTATTGTTATTATTCTTATTATTATTTCACGGTAAAAGCATTGAACATAAAGATCGACCCTGATGCTTTCCGTTCTAGATACTTCTTAGTTTTATGAAAATGTAATAAGTAGCCTAAAATTTAATCGTCTCTTTAATGTAATTTTTTCTGTGCTAGCCTTTAACACGTATATGCGAGAAAGTTTGTGCAACGTATTTTTGCACCATTTATTTAAGGGGACTTTACATGAAGAAATTTTCGTTTTTCGCGATTTTCTCGAAAACGGCTCTAACGATTTTCTTTAAATTTTGCACAAGTGTAGCTTATAGTAAGAGCTAAGACTTTTATTTGAAACTTTTTTTCGAAAAAATTCTCTGAGGGTAGTTACAAGCCACCAACTGTTCACCCACTGTTTGTAAAAGTTTGTGTTGTGTGGTTAACAATTGAATACACACTTTTTCACGGCCTCTTATTCTATATAATAATGAAGTGAGAAAGACATATTGGAGCGAAATATTCGATAAAGTTCGTAAATTATTCTTAACGACGGAAGTTTCAATAAATGTCTGCAGTCACTTGTTTTTGTTTGCTATATAGTCTGCACTTTTATTAGTCGCATCATTTTCAAAGAAGAGGTTATCAGGTATTTATCGTATAATTAGCGTTAAATTGTGTCTTGCGTTTCTGTACAAGGATATGTGAATACTCCTAACTTTTATTTGGGCAGAGGAAGTTATGTGACTTTCACATAAGATTTTTTTACTCAGAAATGAATTGCTCTGTAACCTTGAAATCTGGCATGCTCTATATTGACTAGTTGTACAATTGCACACTATTTTAATATTTAATTTAACTATTACAGTTAATGGGGAATTGTCATTACAAAATGGCGGCCAAATTTTATGCAGTTTCCCTCCTAACTCAAACATTTATTAACACATTACAGTGAAATTTTGCATGCAAGTATATTTGATATTAGTGAACAACACTTTGTAGAATCATTGATCTAACTACAATAGTTTAATTTTTTTAAATATATTTCTGATGAAAAAATTTCCAAAAAAAGATATAAATAAAAAGATTTTTTAAAAGAGTGCGTGGAACGCCACGCGACAGAAGTAAAACTTTATTTATTTATGTATTTTCTTCAGTTTTCCTTTTCTTTGTCACTTGCATCCTCTCACGGTATCCTCTTGCTCTTTCTGCAATTGATTTCGGTTTTTTAAAGTCTGTGTGTGCCTTTTTATGAGAATTATAGTTTGTATAAGGCAAAATAGATTTTACCATAGGTTCACACGTATCAGTTCTATCATGCACTTCACTTACTGATGCTTCACGAGCATTTTCTAATGCTATTCTTCGTGATCGGCTTTCTCTCTTGCGTTCTGCTGCAGTTTTGGCCGTCACACTTCATATATTTTCTTCAATTTTCCTTTACTTTGTCACTTTCATCCTCTCACGGTATCCTCTTGCTCTTTCTGCAATTGATTTCGGTTTTTTAAAGTCTGTGTGTGCCTTTTTATGAGATTTACAGTTTGCATAAGGCAAAATAGATTTTAATATAGGTTCATACGTATCAGTTCTATCATGCACTTCATTTAAAATCGTATGCGTTTTCTGCTACGACTTTGTTGATTATAGTGCTGTTCAACTTTTTTCAAAATGTACACAGTCAAACGAAAAAAAAGATTCAGTGTAATTCTCGAGAAGGCGGTGGTTTTAACACACTTTACCAATGTCGGATAATTTATTTAAATTTTGGATAAGCTTAATCATTGAGTTGAATCATTGAGTTTATTGTTTCAATTTTTGGATGTTTTAATTTTTTTTTTGTTTTGGAAATTTGTATTTTTTAATTTTGGATTTTTAATTTTGAATTTGCGCGGTAATGAACCTCCGGGTTCCATAAAATAGATAATATACCTTTAGATTTCTTAGGAATTGTCTATTGCCATTGAGGAAGTAAGGTCTGAAAAATTTCCTTTGATTACTCCTAATCATTGAGTTGATTGTTTTCTGTGCAGTCCGCACCGAAACAAGTCGGTTTTGAGTGTGACTGATTCAGTGTGACTGATTTTCCGATTTACCCCAACCGCGAGAAAAGAAGTTTTGCTTCAAAAATATTTATATTGCAGATAATCCAAAGATTCTAGATTATGTTGTTCATATATTATAGTTTACAAATAGATAGGAAAAAAGAATCACTCAAAAATATTGGTATTTATGAAAATTATCAGGGAAGCGACAGGCACAAAATTTGGGTGTCATTTTGTAATGATAACAATCCATTAACTGTAATAGTTAAATTAATTCTGAAAATAGTATGCAATTGTAGAACTAGTCAATATAGAGCATGCCAGATTACAAGGCTACAGAACAATTCATTAATGAGAAAAAAATAATGAAACTTCACCTATTTTTCAGCATCGAAAGCCATATGTCCCCCCTTAAAGCATTATATTTATTAATGGTAACATCGTTTTTATATAAATTAACTTAGCACAAATTATAACAGAATCCAAGGTCGTCTATATTTACTTAGCGTCGCACATTAGTTGACAAAAATTCATCAAATTTCATCAAAATTTCTTGAATGTTAAATTAATTCGACGACTTTCCCCTACCCTACTTAGAAGGGGGTCGAGTGGTTCCTGCAAGGATTCGAACCCATGATGTTCAACTTTTAATAAAATACAATTTATTCTAAACCAATTCAAATCGAGAATCCAGGAGAGGGAAGACTTTTTTGAGGTTGAACATAGTCAACATAACACAGCAATTCCTCGGATATAGACCAATCACAATCGTTTATGTTAAAAAATTCTTGCTATATGCCACTAAGCAGCACGAAAACGGATTATTTTATACAACATAACTTGTTTGGAAAATGAAATAATTAAATGTGCATTGATTAAAACACAATTTCGATTCGGTGCAAGCCAGTTGATGTGCTTTTATTGTGTTCTGCTGTTAGCTTATCTGAATGAAGTTAACTATAATAAAACTTTGTAGGTTCTCCCGACGAATACATTGTAAAAACTGCTCTCGGGTTTCCAGTCGGGTAGTTATAGAAGTGTACTCTAAGCTTTCGGCGACTGTCTGCGTCGTCATCTTCGGAGAAGTGAGATCCAGAGGTTGTGGTGTTGTATATATACCCATGGCAGGACTAGTCAGATGCAGTCGTGGATCCTGATTGGTCGGTGGAAGTAAACGATCTCTCCTTCCGTGATTGGAGCAGAGAAATAGCAGGTTGCCAGGAAGCGGCCAATTGGAACCCTCCGTCTCTATTGATGTTATTTGGGTTCAGTCTGATGTGAAAGGCTTCTTTGATGAGACGGTCCCATAGTCCCGTGGTAGAAGCCAGTACCGCTGTGTTGAGGTAGTCCATCTCGTGGCCCATGTCGAGACAATGCTCGGCGATGGCGGACTTTTCAGGTTGCCCAAGACGGTAGTGCCGTTTGTGCTCCTCAATCCTGGTGGAAATGTGGCGTCCTGTCTGTCCAATATAAATCTTGCCACAACTGCAAGAAATTCCATAAACCCCGGGTCTCTGTAATCCAAGGTCATCTTTCACAGGTCTTAGTAGTTGCCGGGTTTTGGTAGGAGGTAGGTGTACAGTCTTGATCCCGTGGCGGCCGAGCAGTCGAGAGATCTTCCCGGAGAGAGGGCCAGTGTACGGGATGAATGCCCGCTTAACATTTTCGTCTCTATCACTTGGTGCTGAAGAAACGGTCCTTTTAAGGGCCCGGGTTATATTAAAGTCTGAATAGCCGTTAGCACTGAAGGTACGTCGGAGGTGTTGAAGTTCCCCATTAAGGCTATCTGCATCGGAGATGGCTCTGGCTCGGTGTACTAGGGTGTTGAGGACAGCCTGTTTCTGTGCTGGATGATGAAAGCTGAGTCCACTCAGATACAAGTCGGTATGCATAGGTTTCCGATAAACGCCATGCCCCAGAGTTCCATCGGCACGTCGATAAATGATTATGTCTAAGAAAGGCAGGCGGCCATCCTTTTCCAAATCCATAGTAAACTTGATGTTATTGTGGATCCCATTGAGATGGTCAAGGAACTCTTGCAGAGCCTCTCTACCATGAGGCCAGATCAAGAAGGTATCGTCTACATATCTGGCGAAGATTGTAGGCTTCAGAGGGGCGGTCTCTAAGGCACGGTGTTCAAAATGTTCCATATAGAGGTCAGCTATGGCAGGTGACAAAGGTGACCCCATAGCCACACCATCAGTCTGTTGATAGTACTTTCTACCATACACGAAGTAGGAAGATGTGAGGACGTGCTTAAAAAGGTTCACAATTCCTGCATCAAAAAAGGGGGAGAGGAGTTCAAGAGTGTCCTCCAGGGGTACTCTAGTAAATAATGATACCACGTCGAAGCTGACCATGAGGTCTTGTTCACGGACTCGGAGGCTGTCTAGTGTGCGAACAAATTCCATGGAGTTCTTGACATGATGTTCACAGTTCCCCACTAACGGAGACAGAAGTTTGGTAAGATATTTAGCCAGGTAATAAGTAGGTGAGCCAATAGTGCTCACAATCGGCCGCAGCGGAGTGTCTGGTTTATGCACTTTAGGGAGACCGTAGAGCCTAGGAGCTGTGGATGACCTAGGTGTATGGTAGAAAGTACTATCAACAGACTGATGGTGTGGCTATGGGGTCACCTTTGTCACCTGCCATAGCTGACCTCTATATGGAACATTTTGAACACCGTGCCTTAGAGACCGCCCCTCTGAAGCCTACAATCTTCGCCAGATATGTAGACGATACCTTCTTGATCTGGCCTCATGGTAGAGAGGCTCTGCAAGAGTTCCTTGACCATCTCAATGGGATCCACAATAACATCAAGTTTACTATGGATTTGGAAAAGGATGGCCGCCTGCCTTTCTTAGACATAATCATTTATCGACGTGCCGATGGAACTCTGGGGCATGGCGTTTATCGGAAACCTATGCATACCGACTTGTATCTGAGTGGACTCAGCTTTCATCATCCAGCACAGAAACAGGCTGTCCTCAACACCCTAGTACACCGAGCCAGAGCCATCTCCGATGCAGATAGCCTTAATGGGGAACTTCAACACCTCCGACGTACCTTCAGTGCTAACGGCTATTCAGACTTTAATATAACCCGGGCCCTTAAAAGGACCGTTTCTTCAGCACCAAGTGATAGAGACGAAAATGTTAAGCGGGCATTCATCCCGTACACTGGCCCTCTCTCCGGGAAGATCTCTCGACTGCTCGGCCGCCACGGGATCAAGACTGTACACCTACCTCCTACCAAAACCCGGCAACTACTAAGACCTGTGAAAGATGACCTTGGATTACAGAGACCCGGGGTTTATGGAATTTCTTGCAGTTGTGGCAAGATTTATATTGGACAGACAGGACGCCACATTTCCACCAGGATTGAGGAGCACAAACGGCACTACCGTCTTGGGCAACCTGAAAAGTCCGCCATCGCCGAGCATTGTCTCGACATGGGCCACGAGATGGACTACCTCAACACAGCGGTACTGGCTTCTACCACGGGATTATGGGACCGTCTCATCAAAGAAGCCTTTCACATCAGACTGAACCCAAATAACATCAATAGAGACGGAGGGTTCCAATTGGCCGCTTCCTGGCAACCTGCTATTTCTCTGCTCCAATCACGGAAGGAGAGATCGTTTACTTCCACCGACCAATCAGGATCCACGACTGCATCTGACTAGTCCTGCCATGGGTATATATACAACACCACAACCTCTGGATCTCACTTCTCCGAAGATGACGACGCAGACAGTCGCCGAAAGCTTAGAGTACACTTCTATAACTACCCGACTGGAAACCCGAGAGCAGTTTTTACGAAGTTAACTATATTTTATATGCACCACTGGTGACACTGGTCACAACATGGTAACTGGAATCGATTCATGGACGGTTGATTCATAGTATGCTGTGATCTCGCAGCTGTTAGTTTTGTTTCAAAGCACGAAAGTAATTATTATTTTTATAATCCGTTACATTTTACTTTCTCGCATTTCCGTAGTATAGAGAAAGTATTGTGATCGTGACAAAAAATCGAAGTCGAGATAACACCGGGAAAGCATGTGTCATTAAGCCTAGAAACCGAAAAAAGTATTTTTGGAATGACGTCTGTCCGTCTGTCCGTCTGTCCGTGGACAAGCACAGCGGGTAGACGGTTCATTGTATTTACTTCATTTTTTGAATTAAGCACTTTTTCGAAATTTTGTCGAACCGCCCAGAAATTTAGTTTTATAACTGAAATTTTAAGGGGACTTTTCATGAAAACTTTTTTAAAAAATTTGATTTTTGAAAAAATGGCTCTAACGATTTTAATAAAAATTGAAAATTGGAAACTCTTATCTATGACTAATAAAATGGCTATATCCGTATTTCTGCAAAAATGACTTAAGGGGTACTTTACTCGTATCCATTTTCAATTTTTGTAGATTATATCCATTACAGTAGGCGATACATGAAAACCTACCACAGTAAAGTTGTAGAGAAATTTAAAATGAACATTTTTTGTTTAACACATTTCTTTATACATTTAATAGATATCAAGATAAAAACGAAATAAGGACGGCTTAAATGCGAATTTCAGAACATACATGTCAATTGAAATATGAATGACATTTTGTTGCCCCTAGCAACAAGAAAACTATAGGCCTAATGTACTTATTGTTGTAAATGCAGTCAGTTTAGCTCAGTCGTAATGAACACGCCAAAACCAATTACAGCGGTGTAGGCTAACAGAGAAGAGGTCCTGAGTTCAAATCAAACCTCGTGGCTGCCCAAATTGACTTGGGTTTTTCATGGTCTCCTCGTTCGCAAAGGCAAACGCAGGGTTTGTAGGACTTGCTTATTTTCCATAACTCATCGCCGCTATGTCAGTGGATATTATAATCGTTTAAACTGAATATTACATAAGAAGACATCACTAAACAATAGATGCAGATGAGCTGTTACTATAGACTAATGGTTCACGCAAACATACTAAACACGTTATATGACCTACATGCAGTTAAAGCGTGCAATATAACCTAAGTAGTAGCCGTAGTGGCGAAATTCAAATATAAGTCGCTCCTTAAGCTCCGCCCATTCGATATTCACATTTGCACGGACTGTGTGATGTATTTTGTTTCTGAGCGAAGCAGAGTGACCAACTGTCCTTGTATACTGTCGCAAGTGCCTTGTATTCACCTCTACATATAGCTATATAATGCATAACACTAACCACATAGATAAGTGCGCGAAGCGGAGGCGGCAGCCGTAGTGAAGCGCCCTTGCATTTTCGAATATTGTACGATACACTGTTTGTAGGTTTCGAAAATGTGGCATATTATATCTCCCGCGAGGTTTGTCAGCCTGTCACCTCTCGTCTAGCGGTATAACGTCACACCTCCAACGTCCGATCACGAGTTTCTTCATAATACGAGGTCAGAAGAATTTGCTAGATCGTGGTATAAAAGAAACTGCATCGGTGAGGGAGGGTTGGGTGGGACCGATTCATCCCAAGGTGCGACTTATATTTGAATTTTCCCGTAGTATTAGTACCAATAATATGCAGTTTTACTGCCATTGATTATTATTATTATTATTATTATTAATTTTTTTTTCACAGTAAAAGCCTAGAACATAAAGATCAACCCTGATGCTTTCCGTTCTAGATATTTGTTAGTTTTTATGAAAATGTAATAAGTAAAATTTAATTATCTCTGTAATTTACTTTTCTCTGTGCTAGCCTTTAACACGTTTATGGGAGAAAGTTTGTGCAATATATTTTTGCACCATTTATTTAGTCATGGAATAGTCTTAATAAATCCAACTAAAGTTGACGAGTTTCATCAGATAAATTCTCGTGGGATTACCTGTGATAAATCCGTAGTCCTTCGTGTGATTACCTGAATATTATAAGTTTGTGATAGTGTAATACAGGACTGTGGATCGTGTGAACCAGTGTTATGGAGTGCGTACAAACATTCTGTCTTGATGCAGGAGACTCTTAAAGAGTTCTCACATGTCTCGGGGGAAATTAAGCGAACGTGGCGCCGCTCTCGGCGATTTAATTAAACAATTAATGAGGATTTTAGAGGCTTAACTTCGAGGTGTGACATAGAGGTGGTACGTGTATGTTCATGAGCTATAGAATAACAAAGAAACGTCTTTTAAACAAGGGATTAATTTATGACCTGAAAGTTCTTTTAAATGCTATCATGATTATTAAAAATATAGCCTACCTAAAATACTATTTATATTCCAAACTAGCTTAAAAGGCCGGCGTCGCCCGGAATTTTATTTTGTAATCAGTGATAAGTTAATTGTAATTATGATATGCAGAAAATAAATTCTTAAAATTTATTTCCGATGTAAGCTCCAGATTCATTCGTTAAGTAGAGCTTCAGGGAGAACAAAGGTCTAGTTTTTTAATCAGCTTTAAAACGTCCAGCATCAGCAGAACTATACAGATTTGTGATATCTTGACAATCGCACACTCACATAAAAATACAAAAGAGATGTGTCAAATTGGCCGGCTACGGGAATTGAACCAGGAACAACCAAAATGTGAGTCCAAGACGTTACCATCTCAGCTACACCTCGCTCAATTTAACGATCTACTTTCATAAGCGTATATGAAGGAATAGTGTTATTTGTCATAGCTACCTGTATTGCAATTTCCAAAGCCGTATATGAACACTGTAAAACAATATGTTGTCATGATAACTAATATGCTTTTGATAAATGCTTCCTAATATATTACCATAAAATAGGCACTGAATTGGGTTTTACTCCGGTACCGGCCAACCGATTTGGTACAAAATCAATAGTGTTCTCCCCATGAACATTATAAAAGTCTATACCAAGTTTCATGAAATTCCGAGTAAGCGTATTTGAGTTATCGCGCGTACAGACAGACGGACGGACAGACAGACTGACAGACAATTTCCCTTCCACACACAATCTCATAAAGTACCATACTAGCACTTAATAAAGGAACAAAACGAATCTTGATGGTCATCCTCAGTGATAACTAGACCTGGGATTTTAGGCTCTAAAAAAATTAGTTTTAGTCACCTAAAATAGGTTTTTAAAACAAGTAAATAGGCTTTTAGAAGAGAAAATAGGGACTTAAAATAAGCTTTAAAAATGTGTAAATAGACAGAAAATAGACTTTAAAATACTACAATATGCTCTTCAACTGTAACGTGATCTTTTTAGACTGTAAAAAACGTGGTATACCTATTCTTAACAGAAATAATTGCAAAATTTAGACAGAATTCAAAATACATTTTTATGATACAGTTTTGGATTATATAAAAAATTGACACAGTATCCCTTCATACTACCTATATACCTGCTATTTGCTGTTTTGAGCGAATTCTCCCCGTCAGTCAGCATTCCTTTGGCGACAATGGTTTGGGGAAATCAGGTCTTTGTGAAAAACCCACCCTCTGCTGTTCTGCTCTTCATCCAAGGATTTCCATTAAATGATTGTAAAAGTTACAAAAGTTGAATTTAATTTTAAATGAACAAAATAGGCATGTTAGGCAGTAAAATAGTAAAAATAGGCTCCAAAGGTCCAATTAGGCATTTTAGGGCACTATAAAACTCTATAAATATAAGTGATTTATCATGAAATGTCAACATATTATAGTATATTGCGATACAAGTGCCGTAAGGCACGTTTACGGGTCGAGGAAACAGATTGAAAACCCGAGGCGCAGCCGAGGGTTTTTAAGTTTTCGAGACCCGTAAATGCCTTTACGGCCCGAGTGTTGCATGCTATTTTTTGCACGATGATTATTTATATCAATTTAATTATATTAATTGTGATATTACCTGAAAATATTATGTAAATACATTCTTGAAAATAGATGTTTATTTCAGAAAGTGATTCGCATGTGTTTGTTGTTAGTCTATGGGAACCGGATATTTGTCCTGGGGGCCGTTCCCATAAAGGCTTGTATTATGAAGTGTATCGTAATGAATTATGACGTAGCGCTTGGACCGTAAGTAATTTAACCTCATCGCAACCGTCCTTAGCAACAAGACTGTGTGGGAATGTCAACTTACGATCCATGTAAACAACGTTCGTAAGTACCACTTACTAGCTAAAAAAATTTTCATGTTACTTTATAAGGAACAAAATAGGCATTTACCTTAAAATCCCAGGTCTAGTGATAACATAGGCCTATGTAGGCCAGCTCTGAACTGAAGCTTCACTAGATGAGCTCAGAGTAGACACACAAATATTTAATGCTACAGAATGTTAGCCAACATATGAAAGAGAACATTATCTTTATTGATAAGTTGTTCAGTCATATTTCCCTCTTTGTTATGAAGTCGGTCTAGAAAAATATATTTCATTTCAACATTTTGAAGACTTAAATATTGACAACGCGGAGTTAGTGTATTTTGTAACATATATGTGTTTAGTCGAGGTATCTTTCAACCTTCCTATAAAATAGATCAATTGCCTGGAAGAGAAGTAGGGGAGATGTAAGATTGCTCTATGGTATATGGAAGCCATAAATCTCCTTATATCTCTGATACTCCAACTTGGAGATAATGTACAAAAGATGGAGACACTTCTACACTCGACACGGGGATTTATAACAAGATCATACACTACCAATGCCAACACAATAATCGCTGTATCAGCTTTATTAACACTCCTTTGAACATCGAGGTCATATCAGGAGTTCAAGTTCTGTACGTACACCGAGTAGGCCATGCAACTGGCGTTTTCTACTGTTGATGTGTTTATGGCGTATGTTAATTTTAATGAATGTGATACAGGATAAAATACTTCGGGGGAGTCATGGTAAGTAAATATCCAATTCCCCTTTACGATGGGGTCAACATGAAAAAACACAATTGGCCGGCCACGGAGTTTGAATGTGGGACCTCCTGAATGGGAGTCCAAGACGATCACCTTTATTGTTATTACTAGGGGGCGGCTTTCTATGACCTAAAAAATAGGATATAGCCTATGCATCCATTTACGACCTAAAAAACATTAAAATATGACCAATAAAATTTAAAATATGACTTTACCACTTACACATTGTGTACATTTTTTAAAAGTTTCATTACAATTCATTTTATTAAAATACTAGCGTGTGCCCGCGGCTTCGCACGCGATAATTATTTCAAAAATTAAAAATTAAGAGCATAATAGTTAAATCATTATATTTATTAACACCTAAATCACGTGGACTACATACCACGATTAGATAGCGTCGCCTGGTAAAAGCGACCTCAGATTCTAGTTCCCTGGCCCAGAAAACCCCTGTACAGTGAGTTTCGTCCAAATCGAACAACGTTTGACCATATTTAGGCTTATATTGATTATCCCTATAATAATAATAATAATAATAATAATAATAATAATAATAATCCTCTTCGGTGTTGGTTGAAAATTTCATATATCTGCGTGCCTTGACATGATAAACAAATGAGTCGACCAGCGTGAGCTACAACATTCAAGCGATCGTAATGGTTTTATGACAAAAATAGCCAAAGCCTACTGTAATTGATTTGACATTGAAATGTGTAACTGAAAATTGATGCTTCGAAAACGCTAAAATACACGTTTTCTGCCCGTTTTTCACTCATAACTCGCGAATGAAGGCTAAAATTAAAAATGTAGTATGACAGAAACCTTCCCGGGAATGTACCCAACAACTTCCCAAAGTTTCATGGCGATCGGATGAATGGTGTAGTAATGCATAAAGGACACACACACACACACACATACACACATACATTCATTTTTATATATATAGATAATGTTAATTATTTAAAATATCTGTGAATTCTCAAAGAGAATCATTATAATGCAAAATTTACAAAATATGATATGAAACTTCAAAAATTTGTTTAATATGCACACAAACATGCCAAAAATATGACCTAAATATGCATATGCATACTAAATATGCTACAGTAGTTGAAAATTTCCTAAATATGCAGTTATATGCACAATAAAAGCCGTTCCATTTTCACCAGGATGCTTGGGATCGGGTTTAAATTAATCGGAAACCTGAAATAATGCAAAGGGAAAAAATATGACATGTCATAGAAATCCGCCCCCTAGTTATTGCTAGTAGTTCTGTCAACAAAACCAACATCTGCTCTTCATCTTAAAAAATAGAAATCTTTACAAATACGTCTTTTTAATGATTTCAAGGAACATTCATGCCAAACTGGAAGAAAATCAAACAACTTATTTGATCGTAATATACTGGTATTACAAAGAATGTAACAAATGCAAATCAGTTTTCATGACAACGTATTGTTTTACAGTGTTCACATACGGCTTTTGAAGTTGCAATACAGTTAGCTTTGACAAATAACACTATCCACATATTCCTTCACATTATGCTTGTCAAACTAGACCTTTGTTCTTGCGTAAGCTCTGCTTAATGAATCGATCTGGAGCTTAACTCGGAAATCGATTAGAAAAATAACTTATTTTCTGCATATCATAATTGCAATTATCACTGATTAAACAAAAGCATTCTGGCACTTTGTTACATCAGTTTACCTGATTTTATTATTGCAATAAACGTTCTGCCACCGGGTATTTACGCAATTGCATAGATACATACTGATTATGACCTGCAGTTTGGATACAGTAATTATTTTGACTCTGTGCTGAAGCTTGATACAGTTTAGAAATTATCTGCTGACTTTCTTGCTCTAAATAAGGAAACAAATTGATTATTCATTATTTGCACATTTGTTAGGTATATTTTGATGTGTGCCCCTTTTCTCATCAGAGCTCAGAGAATTTAAAATCTTTTGTTGTGTGATTCTAAACTCATGGCACTAACTTCAAACAATTTCAATAAAAATGAAAGACAAATGTTAATATTAGCCTCTTATCTTCTCGTCTTCTGTCCTTAAATGTAAAAATAAACATTTATAAGACAATTATCCTGCCGATTGTATTATACGGATGTGAGACATGGCCCCTTACATAAAAATCTGAGTGTTCGAAAACAGGGGGCTTAGGAAAATATTTGGGCCTAAGAGAGATGAAAACTGCATAACGACGAGCTTCATAACCTGTACTCTTCACCGGATATAGAAAGGGTAATTAAATCACGGAGGATGAAATGGGGGAGGAAAGACATATCTCAAAAGTATTAACTGGGAGACCCGAAGGGAAAAGACCACTTGGAAGACCTAAACGTAGGTGGGAGGACAATATTAGGATAGATTTAAGAGAAGTAGGATTTGCGAGGGATGGTTGGATGGAGTTAGCACAGAATAGGGTTAAATGGCGGGCTCAGGTAAGCGCGGCAATGAACCTCCGGGTTCCATAAAACAGATAATATTCCTGTTGAGTAAGTCAGTAAGTAAGCTTCTTCATCCTTAATGGAATATTTCCAGTTGTTGTCCCTATTTATGTTTGGATCGACTTCTTTATTAACCTAGCTTGTCACAGCTCCAGACTGAATTGAAATGGTCCACTATCACATTACTAACAAGAAAATATACATCTCCACATACACATATGTTTCCCAGCAGTATTAATAAAATGTTGATTTTTAGCTTTTCCTCTTGAACACCTTTACTACTGTCATTAATTTTCTCCAATACTTGATTAATAGGACAAGGCATTTAATGACCATAAAATAGTGAAAAAATTGATTTATGAGCTAAAAATAGTGAAAAAAGTGACAAGATTTTAAAAAATGACCAATAAATTTTCCATTTTTAAAGTAACGAATTGTTAAAAGCTATTTATTGGTTGACAGTGTGTTATATATGAATCTACGATATAAAACACACTTATTTTGTTACTAAAGAAGTAAGTAAATTTATACCACTTGGACACCTTTACCGAAAAAAAAATTCTGAACTAGCAGGCCATAAAATTACCCCTAACAAATAAATATGTGCCATTAAAAAATAATTCTTTATTCCTACAAGACAAAGTGCTGTGGTGTTTACAATAAACCTGAATTAAAATGAACTATGAACACTTGGCGGAGATTCTCAAATAAAAACGATCGTCTGTTGTCTTTCTACCTCCACTGAAACATGACCTAAAATGCCGAAAATTACATAAAAATTACCAAAAAATGACTTAGGCCTGTCTCCTCAAAATGATGAAAATGCTAAATAAAGCAAAAAAAAACCCTTATTTAATAAATTATTTCATGATACACATTTATATGTACTCGATCTATCTTTTAACATTCATGTAAAAATATGCAAAATCATCAACTGCCTTGCCTTACTCATTAATAATCCTTTTATGACGTTAAAACTTTCTGAGGGATGGATCAGCAGCAGACAGGACAATGTACAGATATTACTGTTAAACAACTGACTGAATCGAGATATTGAAACTAAACTTCTCACAAACATTAACAAAAGTATTGGCGGATCTAGATTTTTATTCTTCTCATTTTTACTTCCTCTGCCCGTACCATAGGTAGGCCCTACTATAGGTAGAGGAAGTATTGTTTTCGACCCCAAAATTCGAAGTTGAGTTTTTAGCATATATACACGTTTCAAGTCCCACTGAATCCAAAAATACTATTTTTGGAAACATGGCTGTGTGTCTGTCAGTGAACACTCTAGCTCCAAAACGGAAAATCGTATGAAAACAAAATTTCGTATTTGGGTCAGGTACCTTCTGAAGATTTGCGACAAGTTTCTCTTATTTTTAAGGGGACTTTACATGAAGAAATTTTCGTTTTTCGCGATTTTCTCGAAAACGGCTCTAACGATTTTCTTTAAAATTTGCACATGTGTTCCTTTTACTGAGAGCTAAAACTTTTATTTAAAACTTTTTTTCGAAAAAATTCTCTGAGGGTAGTTACAAGCCACCCACTGTTCACCCACTGTTTGTAGAAAGTTTGTCTTACGTGATGAACAACTGAATTCGCGCTCTTTCACGGCCTCTTATTCTATATAACAATGTGAAGTGAGAAAGATGTATTGTTGGCCATGCATAGAGTAAAGAAGTATCTGAGGGAAATATTCGATAAATTTCGAAAATTATATTTTACGGCAGAAAGTTCAATAAACGTCTGCAGTCATTTTTTTTTAAAGTTTGTTATATAGCCTGCGCTTTTAGTCGCATCATTGAAAGAAGAGGTATTTATACGATAATTAGCATAAAATTGTGTCTTGCGATTCTGTACAAGGATATGTGAATACTGCTAACTTTTATTTGGGAAGAGAAAGTTATGTGACTTTCACATCAGATTTTTTTCCTTGTCACGAGAAATAACATCAGTCAAGCTTAACTGAATCACCAGTATTACTGCATTACTGCAGATATATATATACTCTGATATATTGGAAATTGCCACACTACCCTTACTGTCAATTTACCAAAGTCTCCCCTACTGGAAAGTGTGTTTTCTGAAAATGACAAGTAGACTGTGTTTAATATCTTAGAGAGAGCCTGCTCCCACCATATGTTCCTTGAAGCTTTAGCTGTTCATCTGAGCGCAAAATTCATTGAAGTAACTTTGAGACAGCACTTCATGACTTTCTCTTACCTTGAGTGCAAGACCGGCCTAAACCGTATTGATCTACTTCTCGCAGGGGATATATATAAGGTATGTATTCTCGGATAGGAATCTTATTTTTAAATTATGGAACTCTCTATTTACACCTACTAGCAGGTGCCCGCGGCTTCGCCCGCGATCATTTACTCAGCTGCTACATGTTCTGCTTAAATTATTTATTTAACAGAAAAATAATTAAAACATTATATTTATTAACACTGTGACCGTTTTTATATAAAGTGCATGAATTACATAATTTTATTCTTAACTACCTTAAAAGGCCCGGAATCGCCCGGGTTTTCTATTTTGTAATTGAAAATTAACTTATGAAGGACTTTAGAATTTTAAATTATAGGTCCTTATATAGGCCTAGGTATTTAGAATTCGAAATAGGAAGAACGACTTATCACACTCAAATTACTCCCTCATAGCATTTTATGGCTCATAGAGGACGTAGAATTTTGCATCCCATTGCTTCTACACAGCAAGCCTGGTAGGGGTTGAAATAAGAAAAAACAGAAATTCCGGTAACATTAAATTGTATCGTATTTGCGGAATATTTTATTTCTCACTCTCATGTTACCATAAAACCGTTTTGGAGATGAAATTAAACAGAAATGCTATATCACTTTCATACTTCCCGCCCGAAAAACCTGCGATATAATCTACTCTTATACAATTCAACGGCCCTAAATAGCGTGCTTGCTCGCCCGCTTCGTGAGACATCGGGTATACTCGGCGATGTTCGTCTCTCGCAGTCTAAACTTCCATGACGACTACAAAATTAGGAAGGAAAACCGTTTCTTTATTATATAAGGCCTAAGTGAAATGAACACAATGAACAAATATTCTAATTTTATTTTTACTTACAATTTTCATAGCTCTGAACCACAAACATTTTTAATAATTAATCTACCAGTGTAATTTTCTTAAAAATCCTGGAGTCAATGAATAATGGCGGGCGAAGCCGGGGGCAACAGCTGTAAAATATTGATGGTTTTATCTCTTGAAATATCGCTGATAATAATAATCCAAACAAACCATTCCTTCCCTTGAAACATTATATAATTTCTGAAAATTACACTGAATTGATAAAATAAAATTCACATCATATTCATGTCAATAAACAGCTGAGAAACAATACGTATTATGTGTTCACAGGTTCTTTGGAACTGCATAATCGATTCTGATATAGTTTTCCCAGGGGGCGCTTTCATGTCGTGGAATGTACTCTAAAGCAGGAATTTTAGCTGTTTCATTAATTATTAATGGCTTAGTTTATGAATGATTGGCGTGCAAGTGTTAATAAATATAATACTTTAATAATTATTATACTCTTAATTTTTAATTTTTAAAAGAATTATAGTGGCGAAGCCACGGGCACCTCCTAGTAATATACACATTACCATACCTGGTATGGTATTCTCGAGGCCCAAGGTAGAGAAAGTTATGTGACTGCATGATTTTCGTGGATTTCATTCTTTAGTACTTATTAAGTGCCACTATGGTATTTTATGAGATTGTGTGGTGAACGAAAAAATGTCTGTCCGTCTGTCTGTCCGTCTGTCAGTCTGTCTGTCCGTGTGTCTGTAGGCACCATAACTCAAATACGCTGTATCGGATTTCCATGAAACTTGGTATACGCATTTATGACGTCCATAAAAAGTGCCCTATTGAATTTGAACCTAATCTGTTGACCGGTACCGGAGTAAAACCCAATTTAGTGTCTATATTAAAGGCAAGATAACTCAAATACGCTTTATCGGATTTTTATGAAACTTCGTATAAGCATTTATAATATCCATGGGAAGACGTCTACTGATATTGGATCAAATCGGTTCAATGATTCACAGTTATGTATTATTTTATGAATAAATATGTTTAATTCTGTTTTGTAGTGTATTATCTTATACATGAATAAATAAATAACCTTCATTTAATTCCTTCGGCTACTGTTATCAATCGGTTAATATTATCACATTAGCTGCGTCTCGAAGTGATCACAATAAGCGGCGTGCACTGTATTTATATCGCTACTTTGGTATCCCTATAGAACCTGCAATTATATTGTTCTAATGCTCTATCTAACCTTCTAGTTGACAATACCTCAGGTATATCGGCAATAACAATAAAATACAAAATCTTAGTATGTCTATGGCCTATATATGGTGGGTTCTTAAGTTACAATTGAGGGAATAAGGTGGTACATGCTGTATAATAATCATAATTGAATGCACTCCCTCAACGGAAAATGAAATACAGAACTTGACTCCTGATATGACCTCGATGTTCAAAAGAGCATAAATAAAACTGAATTTAAAGTAGCCTACGTAAGGAAATAATAAAAGCGACAATTCATAGAAACAAATAAAGGAATATCCTCCGTGCACAGAAAATGTATGAAGATGTATTCTGTCTAGGAGAGGAAATCTCTTGCATAGCCTGGCAATTTCCCTTCCCTTCATATGATAATCACATTTTACAATAGGGATTGAATATTGGATGACGAGAAGGGAAAAGGCGCTTTCATGGCTGCATTCGTTATTTTGAAGTCGAACTGAAGAGAATGCAATGTTCAGAATGGAGACAAATTATAAACCGCACAGAAAACAAGTAACGGAAATACAGAGTCTATCTCGTTCTGATTTACCCGATAAAACGGCATCCTCGCGATTCCTACAAGATAAACGGCCGTGATTGGTCTATACCCGAGGAATTGCTAAACGTTATTGGTCAATGTCAAACACGCGGTATATGAGCGGAATAGTCTTATAAAAGAATATACTGGGAAAAATGACAAAATGCAAAATGCAGGTTTTAGTTTTTAGTAGAATGTTGGACATTAACAGTGTTATAATGAAATTCGTTATGATAATGCGAAGTCACACGTAATATTCGTATTATAGCCAAGTCCCCCCCCCCCTAAAGGTACAAATGACTGTAATACAGAGTCTATATCGTTCTAGGGAATTAATAAACAACAACAAGAGCCTGCAATAATGAAAGGTACATCGCCTAGCAACCGTATGTGAAGAAATACCTGCCTTACTGCTGGAATGTAAGTCATTTCAACGTATGAACAACGCCGTCGTAAAATAAGACAGAACAACAACAACAACAACATTACAAGCATTTACAATGTTCACTTGTAAGACAAACACACACACACAAAAATCTGAAACTTAAATAGCAAGGTTAGTTAAATCAGAGTGTGTTATAGTACACTAATCTACATTAACTAATACTACTTAATGTATTTTACTAGTAATTCACTTTATAATTTGTATATACTTGTTTTCTGTCATACTAAAAATGTTGATAGACAAAGGTTGCAATTTATTACACAAAATCAAGTATTTTTAAAGAGGAGGGTTTTCGTGTGATTTTAAGTTAACATGTGGAACAAAATATATATTTCTAAACCTGTTAGGGCCTTTATGTATTACATAAAACAATATTTTACCAATTATATTTGAATTATGAATTACTTTGTACAGAGATGTTAACGATTGACGATTTCTTTTGTGATTAAGTTCATACAAGTTGAAAATGTCAATATAAGTTAGTAGGATGTAAACTTGGAACAATAACCTAACTGTAGTATATAAATCCTATTTAGCGAATTAATAAGCAACAATGACAATGTTATACACATCGCCTAGCAACAGACATGTGCCCTAATGTAAGTTATAAAGTTATAAAGTATAAGTTCGACTATAAATTATAATCGAAATTACAAGAAGAAGACAATCACATACACAAATTGAAACACTAAACGTTTGTAACTGTAAAAAACGAAGATGCTTAGACCTAAATCAAAGTCAGAGTTAGTTATAATATACTTTTCTACAGTAAGTAATACTACTCAATAGATTTTACTTGTTCAATGCAATTCTAGACTTTTTTCTCTCATACTAAAAAGGTCCGTAGACAATGTTGCAATTTATTATTCAAATTCAATTATTTTTAAAGAGGAGGATTTTCGTGTGATTTTCATTAACGTGTGGCACAAAGTAAGAGATTTCTAATCTGTTAAGGAGTACATAAAACAGTTATGTTTGAATATTGTTAATCATTAACAAGAATTAAACAATATAACAACTATAAATACGTACTTGACAAAAGATTGTTTTTTTATTTTCAGATGCTGGGCGGCTGGAGTTAGATGTTGGACAATTGCAAGAGGAATGGACGCTTGATTTTTAAATCTAAGTATCAATTTAAATGGGTTAAACAAAATTAAGATTCATTGGGAGCATCTTAGCCGGAAACTACGGTAGTACAGGTCCGTATGAAGGAGACATCTGATTGCGGAAACCTGAGGAAACTTGTTAAACCTTACTCAATCTACACAAAATTCAAGAATTTAAATGGGTTAGACAAAATTAAGATTCATACTGATACAATCTTAGCCGGAAACTACGGTAGTACAGGTCCGTATGAAGGAGACATCTGATGTGGAAACTTGGGACAAACTTGATTTTGTAAAACATTACGCAATCTACACAAAATTCAAGAATTTAAATGGGTTAGACAAAATTAAGATGCTTACAGATTAATCTTTGCCGGAAACTAACCAAAGACGGAGAATGGGATGTTGAAAACTGCAAGCTCGCTTGATTTTGTAAAACCACACAATTCGAGGCCAATAGACAAGTAGCAATGATCGTTGCATACCGCCTCAGATTAATAATATTAGTGTTTACTTTGCTTACAGGGCTTTGGAGAAGAAATATTCAGAATTAACCTCACACTGGTACATGTATGGAAACGAAAGAGGAAAAATGGTCTAGTGGAGTTTATAATACGGCTCAGTGAAATTACTGGGTATGTAGTGAACATTTATATTTAGTTAGAAGTCACTATCAGTATACTATAACTAGACCTGGGATCTTAAGGCAAATGCCTATTTTGTTCCTTATGAAATAACATGAATATTTTTAAATATGTGGACGTTTCATGATAAATCACTTACATTTATAGAGTTTTATAGTGCCCTGAAATGCCTATATAGACCTTTAAAGCCTATTTTAATATTCTAGTGCCTGAAATTCCTATTTTGCACTTTTAAAATAAAATTCAAGTTCACAATCTTATAATGGACATCCCTCAATGAAAAGCAGAACAGCAGAGCGTGGGTTTTTCACAGAAACTTGATTTTCCCGAACAATTGTCGCTGAAGGAATGCTGACTGACGGGGGAGGGGGAGGATTAAGGGGGAAGGACTACTGTGTCAAGTCACCAGTGAAAGAACATCTGTTTAAGTGAATATAGTTCGTGATGCCTAATTTTGAAGTTAATTCTGCTAAGAATAGGTATACCACGTTTCTTGCAGTAAAAAGAAAATACCATGTTACAGTTTAAGTGTATACTGTAATATTTTAAAGTCTATTTTCTATCTATTTACACATTTTTAAAGCATATTTTAAGTGCCTATTTTCTCGTTTAAAAGCTTATTTACCTGTTTTAGAAGCCTATTTTAGGTGCCTAAAACTAATTTTTTTAGAGCCTAAAATCCCAGGTCTAACTATAACATCCCATTTAGGTTAAACAGATGCCTACAAATGCAACATTATGAGGTCTACGGGATAAACAGCAAATTCTAGTAGTATACCCAATTAATGTTAAGAGGGATTGCGGAAATGAGCAGACACACTGATTAACAGGTCACATGATCTTAAATAGCAAATCAAAGCCGCGTTGGTAACTCACACACTTCCAGAAGAGACAGAAACTTGAGATTTGGTAAACTTACAGCTTTTAGCGAATTAACCTGTAACCGACGGAAATAAAGTTAGAATTTTTTATTTTTTATTCCCCGAAAAACTTCAAAACATTTGATTTTTGGCATTTAAAATCAAAATTTTGCAAAATCCTTTCTTAGTGAGCACCTACATTATGAAACGAAGGTACTGTCAAAATTCCAAGTCTCTACCTGTTATAGTTTAGGCTCTACGTTGATTCCTGTCAGTCAGTCAGTCAGTCAGTACAAAGCCTTTTACATATATAGAGACTAGCATGTGCCCCCGGCTTCGCCCGCGATAATTATTTCAAGAATTAAAAATTAAGAGCATAATAGTTAAATCATTATATTTATTAACACCTAAATCACGTGGACTACATACCACGATTAGATAGCGTCGCCTGGTAAAAGCGACCTCAGATTCGAGTTCCTTGGCCCAGAAAACCCCTGTATAGTGAGTTTCGTCCAAATAAAACAATGTTTGACCATATTTAGGGCTTACAACATTCAAGCGATCGCGATGATATTATTTCCAAGGTATAACAAAAATAGCCAAAGCCAACTGTAATTGATTTGACATTGAAATGTATAACTGAAAACTGATGCTTCGAAAACGCAGAAAATGCTCGTTTTTTGCCCTTTTTTCACTCATAACTCACGAACGAAAGCGAAAATTAAAATTCCGGCTTCGAGGTGCATTTTACGACCCTTCAGCCCACCTATGTTTAAAATTTCAGATCTCTGCGTTCAGTAGATTTCGTTGGGCATCGCGGACAGACAGTCAAATCCTTTTATTAATATAGATAACATGAATTACATTGATACCTTCTCTAATTTGTCAAACTTCCATTTCATTTAATCCAAACCCACCTAATACCAATGGCAACAATATGTTCTGTGATTTTGTTTTGAAAATTCTATGTAAAAAGGGATTAAGTATTTTCATAAACATATAATTTTTGGCATTTAAACTCGAAATTTTTCAAAATCCTTTCTTAGTGAGCACCTACATTATGAAACGAAGGTACTGTCAAAAATCCAAGTCTCTACCTGTTATAGTTTAGGCTCTACGTTGATTCCTGTCAGTCAGTCAGTCATTCATTCAGTCAGTCAGGACAAAGCCTTTTATATATATAGAGATAGATATATTAAGACATAGGCCTATAGAAAAATTTTAGTAAAAACTTCAACCTGGTTACTTCGAAACTACGAAAGATAAAAAACACTACATTTTCGTCATTTTGTAGACGGAATAATTGTTTAGTTTTTGGGAGTTACTTAAAATGTACATTATGACGTAGATTTATATATACTGAAAGAAATATTTTTGTTCGCTTCATTATAAACAATGAGAACATTTCAAACTTCACGTGTTAATTGATAGAACTCTGCCACGTGGACAACACATGAAGAAAGCAGTTCATTCTTACCCCAGCAGGTGGCTCCACTCACTTGCTAGTATTGTAGCGACAACTAGTTGGCAATAAGGGAACTTCTAGCAAAGAGGGAAGAATGCTGAATTTTTGCAGCTTGGTAAGAGGCGTGGCAAACTGGGCTCTATCTAAGGTATTTAATAATTATTATATAAATTAAATATGAAAGTACTGTGTATTTAACTATGTAGTTTTAAAAAAATCCCTTTAGGCAGGCCTACAGGCGGAGGTAGATTTCGAAGTGCTTTTGGTTTAATTTATTGTCGCTGCATAGCACTCTTCTTCTTTAGCCTTGGCATGGTAAACCTGCAGTAATAAGAACTGAATTCGGTAAAGAGGAAGAGCCTACAACCATTTGTTTTGACAACAAGAATAGGATATAATATTCTGGGAGGCCGTGCGCAAGATCAGCAATGAATAAAATTAGCAAAGCCGCTAAACAAGACAAAATTATGATATTATAATAATTCTTTTAAGTGTTATTATTTTCAAACATTAAAATCTCGCGTAATATGAGAGCTATCAAGAAACTATTTATTGATTTGTAGAGTACTCATCAAGAGCTTTTCAACGATACCCCACAAGACGTGGTTTCAAAAGTTTCGAATTTTCATCCCCCACCCCCACCTCCACCCCCACCCTCACTCGAACCCCCGAATCGTTGGTGTCACTGTGAACTCCATAGGGAGTACTCTAATTTATTCAAACAAAGTTTCCCTCTATACTTCATAGGGGCCGAGATATACATTTTTAAAAATTTCAACCCCCTCCCCCGACCACCCCCTTGGGCCAATTTTGCCCATTAACGAACTTGTCCGAACTATTGGGCCTAGAAATAACATAATAAAATTTGGTTCAAATATCTTCAAAATTACGGCCGCTATCGTGTAAAGATGTATATAAATATATATATATATATAAATATCACAAAATTTTTTTTTGAACGGGCGGTGGTTTCGTACTTAGGGGAGCATGAAACGTAAAGATATGAAAGAATTTTTCGAAAATCATAAAGTGGTATCCATTGCAATAGGTAGATTTTTCTTCGAAAATCTACCTAAATGCTATTTTTCCTTGAGGTGCAGAACCTTCAAAGGTAAAACAGATTATTTTTCAGCATAATAGTTATGATTCGAAAACATTTTTAATACAACTCTCTCTATAAAATTATTAAAATACATAATTTAATAATATTGAGTTGGGTTTAGCACTATGCTTCACTTATTTTCTAAATACCTGTACTAGTTTCGAAGACCCTCGTCATTCATAATCATCAGGTTAACACCAACTGCCGGCAGCCGGCAGCCGGCAGCCGGCAGTTGGTGTTAACCTGATGATTATGAATGACGAGGGTCTTCGAAACTAGTACAGGTATTTAGAAAATAAGTGAAGCATAGTGCTAAACCCAACTCAATATTATTAAATTATAATATAGCTTCACTGTGTAAACTTCCATACAATGATTAATTAAAATACATGTTTAATACCGGTGAGCTCGATCAATGAAATAAAATAAATATGACAGTGTTTTTATAAGATTTTATGAATTTTATCTTATTTTATAAAGGTGACGAAATGCAGTTTTTATTTTAACTATTGGAACTCCAAGACAGCAAAAGATGCCCTGAAGATGGTGTAAAGGCACCGAAAGGCCTTAGGCAGCAATCACAAAATTATAATATAATAGTTGAGCAACTGGTTATCATATATTTTATTTTATTTCACAGAACTCTCCGTGTATATCAAGTTCCATCCATTATTGAGATTACGGAGGCTATCACCAGATGTCACTGTCGTTCTCTTCCCTTTGGTACAAATTTCCTTAATTTTAACCACTACAAATACTATTAATTATTCCTACTATTACTATTACCGTGTATCTATTAATCAAAATAACATAAATAACTATTTCAGCTTTGGGAATTTGGTCTATAACTAGATGGTTTTTGACGATGCACAATCGTAAGCCAACACAATATAATGATAATAGCATCGCTTAAAACATTCCTTAAAACCTACATTTCTCCCCCATTCCTATAAGTGTGGAATTCCATACCATAGCGAGGGATTTTTGAAGATTATTCTGCAACTTGAAGAGATATCTACTCTTATACAATTCAACGGCCCTAAATAGCGTGCTTGCTCGCTCGCCCGCTTCGTGAGACATCGGGTATACTCGGCGATGTTCGTCTCTCGCAGTCTAAACTTTCATGACGACTACAAAATTAGGAAGGAAAACCGTTTCTTTATTATATAAGGCCTAAGTGAAATGAACACAATGAACAAAAATATTCTAATTTTATTTTTACTTACAATTTTCATAGCTCTGAACCACAAACATTTTTAATAATCTACCAGTGTAATTTTCTTAAAAATCCTGAAGTCAATGAATAATGGCGGGCGAAGCCGCGGGCACCAGCTATAATATATTGATGGTTTTATCTCTTGAAATATCGCTGATAATAATAATCCAAACAAACCATTCCTTCCCTTGAAACATTATATAATTTCTGAAAATTACACTGAATTGATCAAATAAAATTCACATCATATTCATGTCAATAAACAGCTGAGAAACAATACGTATTATGTGTTCACAGGTTCTTTGGAACTGCATAATCGATTCTGATATAGTTTTCCCAGGGGGCGCTTTCATGTCGTGGAATGTACTCTAAAGCAGGATTTTTAGCTGTTTCATTAATATTATTAATGGCTTAGTTTATGAATGATTCGCGTGCAAGTGTTAACAAATATAATGCTTTAATAATTATTATACTCTTAATTTTTAATTTTTAAAAGAATTATCGTGGCTAAGCCACGGGCACCTCCTAGTATAAAAACATTTCTATACGAATAGATCACGATATAGTGTTTTCAGCAAATGTAGAAGCCATGTTCATTTGTCTTCATATGTCATTTGTTCCAAATTGTTGCCAACCAAAAGAGCCTGAATTCCGCTACATAAGAAATTATCAAAAAGTTTTTTTTTTTACTACTATTCTAAGCACACGCGAACTGAAATTATTTTACTTTAAAAATGTAAGATGTGAAATTATTAAAATGAACCACAGATTCATGAACCTTACCCAAATCATGCATTAACAATTAAGCTATCAATTAGAGTCCGCCACCCGACAAAGAACGACCACAGGTTCGACTTCACTGGCCCATAAAATTCCTTCATAGTGAAATCCATCCAAAGCGACTAATGTATTCCCATTTAGGCCTACATTCGTGATCCCCTTTCCGTCCACCTATGTTTTAAAACAATCATTTCGGCGATGCTCTTTCTTTCTCGGCTGCTATGGTAGCAGAACAAAGCCACCTGCTATGAATTTCACAATTAAAATACCAGAGTGGAAAGCGATGCTATGATAGCGCAAAAATTCACAAGTCGGTCATTTTTTCACTCACATCTCTCGATAAAATTATAAAACCGACATTCAGACCTGTGCATGCTCTAGATTTGGCTGGGCATTGCACAGAGACGAATACTGTTTAGGCCTATTATATTTATAGGTACAGGTTTGTGATTTCCGAGTTATTTGTA
Source organism: Ectobius pallidus (assembly GCA_964059195.1). Classification (NCBI taxonomy): domain Eukaryota; kingdom Metazoa; phylum Arthropoda; class Insecta; order Blattodea; family Ectobiidae; genus Ectobius; species Ectobius pallidus. Next base: position 2,886,136 of record CAXKWD010000002.1, read on the forward strand.
GTTCGAGGTAACCTCGTCCCCCTTCACCTCGAATTACGAGGCTCAGGATATAAGCAGGGCAATATAGAGGTACAAGGAAGTTATAAAAGTTATTTTGTAGTTTTCATTCTCATACGGAATGTAATATTATGGAAGAAGATTGTCTGCAGATGTTGGCATATGAAAAATTGTGAGAGCAAAGGAAGGGAATGTAACCGCTTGTGTATAATGCATTCCCTTTTATATTACAATCGTAATATACGACACTTGTATCAAAATGTATTGGTTTATCTCTAACTTGACAAGAGAAAGTGTGTGTCTGTTTGCGATGCCCAGCAAAATCTACGGCACGCAGAGGTCTGAAATTTTAAAGATAGATGGACTGAAGGGTGGGCGAATGCACCTCGAAGCCGGAATTTTAATTTTCGCTTTCGTTCACGAGTTATGAGTGAAAAACTGGAAGAAAATGTGATGTTTTTGCTATCCAAGCATAAGTTTTGAGTAATACATTTCATTTGTCAAATCAATTGCAGGCGGCTTTGCCTACTTTTGTCATACCTTGGAAATAAAAGCATCGCGATCGTTTGAATTTTGTAAGCCCTCGCTGGTCGCTTCGTTTGTTTATAATGTCAAGGCACGCAGCCATCTGAAATTTTCAACCTAGTCGGAAGAGGGATAATGAATATAGGCCTAAATAAGCCAAAATTGATCGATTTGAACGAAACTCATTATGCGGGGATTTTCAGGGCCAGGAAAATCGAATCTGATGTAGTTTTCCCCAAAAGGCGCTTTCTAATAGTCGAATGCACTCCTAAACCGGATATTTAGCTGTTTCCTTACAATTATTATTAATCATTTAAAATATGTTTTCATTATTTTGCTCTTAATTCTTAATTTTTAAATTAATTATCGTGGGGGAAGTCGCGGGCACCTGTTAGTGTATAAATAAACTAAACTCCAGGGCGCTACATCCCTGGAGGGACAAGGCCTACCACCCGACCGCTGAGTCATCTCCCATAGGCAGATGGCAGGATTGGGGGGCATGTGGTCAGCATGACGACACCCACGGCCGTTAATGGTGGTTTCCACGACCAGATCCGCTACTTCTTTATCAAGTAGCTCTTCACTTTGAATCACATGGCTGAGTGCGCCCCGTTCCAGACCTCCCTAACTCAGAAAGATCCAAGGAGGTACCAGGCATCGAACTCGGTCTTACGTATAAACATATCAAAAGTGAAATAAATACACTGAATAGAAGTAAAAATACAATTACTTGGGTGAAATGTTAAAATTAAAATGTTAAATTTTAAAGTCGAACAGACGATTCGTTTGGATATATCGATATAAAGCCTCACAAGTGACTCATTCAATGAACAGTTCATAACAGCGAAACAAAAGATAAATGCTAGCGATTATGGTCAAATTTTAAAGCTGAAATTAATGACAAATCTATTATAAACTAATCTAAAAAGCCGATAATTATTTATTTTCATTTTAAACACTCCTTACTTATTCATGTGACAGTACTTATGTATCGTTGAAGGTGGTTTTGCTGTGCTGTATTATTATAACCTGTACTGCAGTGTTAAAGCTACGGTATAACCTACATGTTCAGTGAATCACATACAAACATCAATAAAATGAGATTTTTAAGATTTTTTCACCACCTTATACCCTCAAAAATAAAGATAAATAACCTACACAACTGTCGTAAGGTTTTTGGGATTGCAATTACATAGAAATTATCAGATTTTGTACATTGATTTATTTTCATATACTATGCAAGGGTATATTATTAACATATTACATTAAAAGAATTAAATATATTTACGGAAGATAGAATTCTTGTAGAGTTATACACATACAATAAATCTATCATTAATATAATATAATATCTATATATATATAAAAGGCTTTGTCCTGACTGACTGAATGAATGAATGACTGACTGACTGACTGACTGAATGAATGACAGGAATCAACGTACAGCCTAAACTATAACAGGTAGAGACATGGAATTTTGATAGTACCTTCGTTTCATAATGTAGATGCTCACTAAGAAGGGATTTTGAAAAATTCTGATTCTAAATGCCAAAAATTAAATGTTTTTGAAAATACTTAATCCCTTTTTACATAGAATTATCGAAACAAATTCACATAACATATTGTTGCCAATGGTATAGGTGGGTTTGGATTAAATGAAATGGATGTTTGACAAATTAGAGAAAGTATCATTATAATTCATATTATCTATATTAATAAAAGGAATTGTCCTCGATGTCCAGCGAAATCTACTGAACGCAGAGATCTGAAATTTTAAAAATAGGTGGGCTGAAGGGTCGGAAAATGCACCTCGAAGCCGGAATTTTAATTTTAGTTTTCGTTCGTGCATAGTTTATGAAAATAAATCCATGTACAGAATCTGATTTCTATGTAATTTTAAAGCAAAATCTTACGACAGTTTTGGTTATTTATTTATCATTATTTTTGACAGTAAAAGGTGAAAAAAAAACTCCTTTTATTGATATTCATCCTCAAAAGGAAAAATGAAATTTATCAATATACAAATATCATTAATTGCCAGTGCATTTTGTGCAATCTGCATATTGTTTGCATTGTTATGGGATTATTAGACCTGGGATTTTAAGGCAAATGCCTATTTTGTTCCTTATGAAATAACATGACAATTTTTAAATATGTGGACGTTTCATGATAGAGTTTTATAGTGGCCTAAAAAGCCTGTTTTGTACATGTAAAATAAAATTCACCGTCTGTAATTTTTACAATATTATAATGGACATCCCTCAATGAAAAGCAGAACAGCAGAGGTGGGTTTTTCACAGAAACTTGATTATTCCAAACAATTGTCGCTAAAGGAATGCTGACTGACGGGGGAGGGGGAGGATTAAGGGGGAAGGACTACTGTGTCAAGTCACCAGTGAAAGAACAACTGTTTAAGTGAATATAGTTCGTGATGCCTAATTTTGCAGTTAATTCTGTTAAGAATAGGCATACCACATTTCTTGCATTAAAAAAAGACCATGTTACAGTTTAAGTGTATATTGTAATATTTTAAACTCTATTTTCTATCTATTTACACATTTTTAAAGCTTATTTTAAGTGCCTAGTTGCTCTCTTAAAGGTCTATTTACTTGTTTTAAAAGCCTATTATAGGTGCCTAAAACTAATTTTTTTAGAGCCTAAAATCCCAAGTCTAGTGACTGTATAATGGTAAACCTAATTACTTAGTTAATTAATCCATGAGATATCTTGGTGTTATTCTCGACAGTAAATCAACTTTCCGTGAACATTTCAACCACCTAGCCAGCAAGGGTAAAAAACTTTTAACGGGACTATCGTTAGCAACTCGGCCCACTTGGGGACTAGATTCAGATATTTTACAAGTTATCTACTGAGGAGCAGTGGAACCAGCAGAATTATTCTGTACTGTGTTTCTTCCTTTGAAAAGGTGCTGGAAAGAAAGTGGGCTCAGAAAAAACTGTTGCAGATACAACGGGGATTTTTGTTGAGTATCACACGTGCATATAGAACTATTTCCACAGATGCTGCCTTAATCATCGCAGGCATAGAACCACTATATCTAACAGCAAAATATAGAGCCGTACTATCTCTATATATATAAAAGGCTTTGTCCTGACTGACTGAATGACTGAATGACAGGAATCAACGTACAGCCTAAACTATAACAGGTAGAGACTTGGAATTTTGACAGTACCTTCGTTTCATAATGTAGGTGTTCACTAAGAAGGATTTTGAAAAATTCTGATTCTAAATGCCAAAAATCAAATGTTTTTGAGAATACTTAATCCCTTCTTACACAGAATTATCGAATCCGAATCACATTTGACATTAAAACATATTGTTACCAGCGGGTCTCAGATGACCATGGAAAAAAAATGAAAGTAGAATAAATTTGACAAATGAGAGAAACAAATGAGAGAACTATCAATATCCACGAAAATAATGTAGTCACATAACTTTCTTTACCCTGGACATAGAGAAAACAATACGAGGTAAGGTAATATGTTTTGGGAAGAGATGTATGAAAGTGATATTGTATTTCTGTTGAATTTCATTCCGAAAACGGTTTTATGGTAACATGATAGTGAGAAACAAAATTTTCAGGCACGATAATACAATTTTATGTTACCGGAATTTCGGTTTCTTCTTATTAGAACCCCTCCCGGGCTTACTGTGTACTGTACAAGCGATGGGATGCAAAATTCTACATATAGCCATAAAAGCTATTTCAAACATTTTCTTAGGGGATAGTTTGAGTATGATAAGTCGTTCTTTCTACTTCAAATTATAAATACCTATATAAGGACCTAGAATTTATAAATCTAAAGTCCTTCATAAGTTAATTTCCAATTACAAAATAAAAAACCCGGGCTACGCCGGGCCTTTTAAGCTAGTGCAATATAAAGAAGAAACGAACAAATATTGAAGGGACGGAAATAGAGACTAGAGCAAGTCATTTACATACTGGCCACCCCGCTCAACATTGCACTAATGTAACATTTACTGAATGCTCAGCACAACACAGACACCAGATCTTCACCGATGGCTCACGTTCCAGCACCGCTGAGGGTCAGGCCATAGTAGGCTGTGCATTTGTGGTTTTTGACGATGACACCGAACTATGCAATACCAGATTTAAACTGGCTAATCACTGCTCAGTGTTCCAAGCAGAACTATTTGCCATTCAAAAAGCCATAGAGTGGTGCAATGAGAATGACGTAAACGCTAAAATATGCAGCGACTCACAATCTGCACTATATGCTATACATAATAAATCCAATCTCCATCAAATTCCAGTTAATATCAGGAATCTTCTCAGAATATCAAATAAACACATATGCCTCACCTGGGTACGGGGTCATTCCGCAATTGAAGGAAATGAAAGAGCAGACTCACTTGCTAAAGAAGCAGCATCTCTACAAATAGCCCCAACCTATATTAAGTGCCCCATTTCCTACTTCAAAAAGGAACTTCGAAACAAAATCATTGACAACTGGAATCAAGAATGGCAAGCATCCACTTGTGGCTCTACTACAAGAGAAGTTTTCTTTCCAACGGTCTATGATCGCCAAAAATGCAAACTGTTGAAACCAAACTTTATTATAACCCAGTTGCTTTCGGGACACGGAAAATTTGGTGCTTATTTTGAACGATTTCACATAGAAACTCCGAGTAATAATTATAACTGTATATGTTCTGAGTATCCACAGGATGTAAAACACTTGATTTTTGAGTGCCCTGTATTTTACAGGGAAAGACTAGAACTGGAACTTCATCCACACATCTGCTTTACAGTATCTAATAGACAAGTCAAAACAGATACATTTACAAGCAGCTGCTGTTATAGCACATTTACTAAATTTATCATACATATATTTCATAGATTATGAAAGACATTAGGCTAGGCCAACAGTGAATCATATAATACAATTATACATACTTTGTAATTAAATATAACCCTAACATACCCGGTAAAGTAGGGTTTAGAAGATTCGGAGATTCAATAATAATAATAATACTTAGTTAATTCCGTTTTTCTGACTTTTATGAGAAAGGGGAAAGTGTGTACGATAACTCTGAGGTCTTACCTGTGCGAAGGTAAGCAAAGGGACCTGAAATGAGGTTACTGAACCAAACCCACTTTGCATAAAGGATAGAACTGTGTGGTTGCAAGCAAACGGAATAAATGTGCAGACAGAAAAGCAGCTTTGTGTAGTAATTGGTTAGCCATGGTTCTCTCTCTCTTGACAGCTTTTATCTCTATAATCTTCCCAATTACCCAAATGAATACAACTAGCGTTAATAATGCATACAAACGTTTTACAAGCCTCGCACCTCTATTCTATTATCACTCGTAAACATTGTTCAACGCAGTTCTGTTGAGCAGTACTCCCAAGGTGTGAAGTCATTCTCTTACTTTCCCTCCCTTCGTGACCTCCGAAGCGTAGCGATCGGTCCAGTTGTGCCACGCTTACTTTATTACTTCACACCTTCGGAGTACAGCTCTTTTCAACTATGTAAAGTTCCATTTTAGGGGCTGAGCTTCTTGTGGTTGGGGGGGGGGAGGCTAGCCCGTTATAGAGATTATAGAGGATATCGCCAGATGTCACTGTTGTTCCCTTCCCTTTCGTACAAATTAATAATCATCCATTTCCTTCGTATTAACTACTACAAATACTATTATTCGGCAGAAGTTAAGTGTAGTGTGAAATCAGGAAATGCTTGTTTTTATGCAGTTCAGAAACTCTTATCTTCTCGTCTTCTAAAAATACAAATTCATAATACAATTATCCTGCCGGTTGTATTATATGGATGTGAGACATGGCCCCTTACATAATCTGAGAGTGTTCGAAAACAGGGGGCTTAGGAAAATATTCAGACCTAAGAGAGATGAAAACTGCATAACGACGAGCTTCATAACCTGTACTCGTCATCGGATATAGTAAGGGTAATTAAATCATGGAGGAGGAAAGACATATCTAAAAAATAGTGACTGGGAGACCCGACGGGAAAAGATCACTTGGAAGACTTAGACATAGGTGGGAGGCCAATTTTAGGATATATTTAAGGGAAGTAGGATTTGAGAGGGATGGTTGGATGGAGTTAGCACAGCATAGGGTTCAATAGCGGGCTCATGTAAGCGCGGCAATGAACCTCCGGGTTCCATAAAATAGATAATATTCCTTTAGCTTGCTTAGGATTTGTGTACTGCAATTGAATAAGTAGGTAAGTAGGTTAATGCTCTATCATTCAAGTAATTTTAATACGTTGTCTTCTCTTGTTACATAAATTGCATTAGAAATTACAGAAGTTTTATAAATTTCACCTTATTTAACATTTGAACTGGTGTTTCCGTGTAGACCGTATTCGATTGTGAAATTAATTAAAGGTGGCCTTGCTCGGTTACCATAGCAAACTTTTTTTTACTTAGATGGATGGAAGGATTATGAATGTAGAACTAAATGGGAAAACATTGAATGATTTGGACGAAACTCACTATGCGGAGATATTTTGGGCCAGGGAGCTCGAATCTGAGGTGCTTTTTCTCCACTTTAATCGTGAGATGCACATCAAAACAATATTTTATTTTAAATTATCAAGTGTTTTAATTGTTTATGCATAAATTGGGTAAGGTTAATGAATCTGTGGTTCATTTTAATCGCTTCATTTCGAATCTGTATGCCCATATGGTAGCATAAGATTTGTTTAATTCATTTAATTATTTATATTTACTATATAAAACATTATAATTAAGAATAAAATTACGTAATTCTTGTAGTTTACGTAAAAACAATATCAGTGTTAATAGCTATAATGCTACAATTATTATATGATATTTTCCCGGGCTACTAACCAGGTGGTGAATTCCAACTTCTTTCCAATTTTTTCTCGTTTCCACCACCACCTATGTAATAATAATTTATTTTCACTACCTATTGACCGTTGGCCCTTATTTGGACCGATTCTACTTCTCTAATTTTCCCTCCTGTTCTTACAGCACCCATCTGTTTCCTGATTGGTTGGTCTTCAACAAATCCTTTCTCCAATCCGGATGTCCCCATTCACAGCAGTCCTATAAATACACGCCATCTAATCCCGGCATTTCATTCTCCTTGACAATGAAGTCTCAGTTTGGTTTCGAAACGTCGGAATTAATCCAATTCACCACCTGGTTAGTAGCCCGGGAAAATATCATATATTACCAGCACCAGAAAAAATTCAAAGCACGCTACAATTATTGTTCTGTTAAATAAATACTTTAAATGGTTTAACAAACAGACTTATGCACAGTACTGAAAATCTACCAAAAATATGTTAAAAAATATGATAAATTAATAAAATATGCACAGGTCTTTTAATATCAATAGAATGTTACTAACAAAATATGCAAAAATATGCAAAAAACGAAACCTTAAGTTCTCTTATTTCTTCTGTCTCGTGTAACATGCTATGCCCTACACATCCAAGTAAACGACCACGTATTTTATAAATTGATATGAGAACATAAATTTTGGAAAATGGAAGTCACTCGAGGAGTCATTCCGGTCACTGGGCTTTCAGCTGGCGAGTGTTGATGCTGGCGATGATAACGCGATGATAAAACAGCTGACAGACCTCTTCTTCTCGAAACCCTCAAATTGTTCAGTGGCCCGCAGCACCCCCTTCCCTCTTCCGTTTACTTTAGGGTTACTAAAGAGAAGAGCCAACCAACCTAACCAAGGAACCTTTCGCTAAAGTAAAGAGGCAACTACAATTGACAGCTGAATTCAAATACCGGGTGTTCCCAATGCAACCCTCGACTAGTGTAGGCCTACAGTTACTTGTGAGTTCAAGTCCCTAAATTACGAAGCCCAATAATTAATTGCAAGACTCTATCATCTATTTATTTCTATCGCTTTCATGCATTTGTTTTTATGTAAATTCACAAGGACTGAAAAATCTTCATACCTGTAACTTCTTTGAACAGAAACAATTAATCATTGAACACACTGAAAATGTAAATTTCTCTTGAAGTTATTGATAAGGCAAATAAGGAACTTACGTTGAAAAATCCTTGGCTATGATAAGAAGTTGCAGACTTTGAATGAACGGAGAAAAATGAAGTTCGTAAGTAATGTTTTGAGCGAAACTAAATATTGTGTTAGCTTTCGTTTGTGTTTTGTCAAAAGCAGTCTACTTTATGGACCAAATTTTACATCCTCTATGAGCCATAAAAAACTATATCAAGCGTTTTGTGAGGGACTAGTTTGAGTGTTATAAGTCGTTCTTCTTCACTTCAAAATTCTAAATACCTATATAAGGACCTAGAATTTAAAAATCGAAAGTCCTTCATAAGTTAACTTCCAGTTACAAAATAAAAAACCCGGGCGACGCCGGGCCTTTTTAGTTAGCTATTAAATTGTATGAAAGGGAAGACGACAGCTACCCATGCTGATGTCCTCTATAATTATTATAACGTGCTAGCACCTTTTTATTTACCCTTAGCGGGATCGGCCCGTAAAATGAAACTTTACATAGGCTACAAAGAGAGAGATCTGTTAAACATTCAAAGTAACATAATAGCTATTCAAATATCAAATACGCCAAATAACGCTTTAGCTGAAGAATCTAGTATAGCGGCCGAGGCGTAGGCCTAAGCCAATACGAAATGCGGTATAGATGCATTATAATAATGAGTCGCTTTTTATAAACAATAATGAATACGAACTAACTTAGTATTTATAAAAAGCTTGTGAAAATACGAGTGATAATCCCGAGGAAATTTCAATCCAAGCCAGAAACATTGAATGGAGCTGCTGCCAGCAGTAGACTATAAGAAGGAATATATTGAATTTAAATGCTGGTGCATCCATGGTAAGCAATGATTCTCTTGTGAACCAAGATGTAAAATGTTGTTGGCTTATATTTTTTATTTTATGATGAAGTAGGCTACCGTGTTTTGCGAAAAACCCTGGTAAAGTTTCTGATTATCATAAAGAAACGTGAGAATGTTATGGGAGAAAAAGTCCTCTGACACTGGCATTTGAACCCAGGACCTTTGGCTATCCGTGACAACGTTCTACCAACTGAACTAAGCCAGAGTTCACTTCACAGCGTCAGATGGAACCTCTCTCCTATGACTGATTGCCCTTAATAATCTACCTCATTGACAGCCAAGTTATGTCATATGTAATGTCCAACAGAGACAATAATCTGTGGTTCATTAATGCGTATATACCTGGTGTTAATGAATAACACAGAAATATTTTACCTGTGTAAAGAGGCGACATAGACAAGCAACTTTTATTAAGAGATTTTTCCTCTATGGATTCAATTTTTCCTGTTACAGCATAAAATATCCCAGGGCATGGCCGCCACTGACTTCTAATATTAGAAAAAGATGAAAAACAAAGCAACTTCGTTGTTAACACTGTAGTCAATAGTTATGAATAAAAAAAATATATATATATATATATATATATATATATAATAATGCAGTGACCGCCAGTCATGTGATTAGTCTGTAAATTTTGCAAATTATGAAAACACTTAATTATGCTATAGCTGTTGACGACTGATTAAGAGTCAGGTTTTTATCGATCACTAGGAAGGCATGACGTCAATTTAATGAATATTTTAACCCTATTTCGCGTAATTATTGATTTATGAGGACCAAATTGTAATGGATTTAATGCCCTGTAGCATACACATTTTACGTCATAGAGAAAAAATCTCCTAAAAAAACTTGCTTGTCTAAGTCCCCTCTATATACATGTAAAATATTTCGGTGTTAGTTATTAACACCCTGTATATCCATAAAGAAACGAGTTGGCTTAAATTTGTTGTTTTATGATCAAATATATTCTTAAATCCATGTTAAAGTTGGTGTGACTGGTCAATGCCATCTGGATTTCGTTTATAGATTACCATGACGACTTTAAAGGACAAGGCCGATAAAACTGCATTTTGAATGCATTTTGAATGCACTTTTATGCAATTTTAGCGGCCTTGGTTGCTAAAATGCAATTTTTGGCGTGTTACCAGTCCGCCAATTAGCTGTTTTAGAGAGCGTGTGCTAAAAGCAATATTTATGATTCAATACAACGCATCAGACAGAGAGTAATACAACACGAGCTGTATAGGGCAAATGCCGGTTTCCCTAGGTGGAAATAATGAGATCTTCCTGTGAGGGATAAGCCGTGTGGAAAAGGAACTCCTCAAAGAAATCCTCCTCCAGTGTGTGCGGTGACTTAAGGATAACAGCCCTTTGAGGAGAGATCTCCCTGAAATGTTCACTTGAAGCCATAGCAAGCAGTTTAGCGACATGACAAGAAAATTAACTGTATTAAATCAAGTGGAAGGCATTCATAGTTGTTTATGGTAAAACAGATATTCTATTTTCAGAGTATCTTTGTGAGTGGTGAGGTGTCAGTCGTAAAATTTGTTTCACTTGGTTTAACTAATTTATATACAGATTTGCATATCAAATTGTTATATTTTTAAGTCGAATAGAACATTTCGATTCCATATCTCGATCCAAAATCTCGAAGACGATCACGTACAATATTCATAACTAAGAAACAAACTATAAATCCTAGCGATGGGGTCAACTTTCAAAATTGAAGTGTCAACTATTAAGTAAACCCAAACACTATGATTATCAAAAAGATAAATGCTATGTAACTCAAGCATAAGATAATATTTATGTTATTGAATGTAATACACAATTCCTAAGCAAGCTAAAGCAACATTATTACTTCCTCTGCCCGTACCATAGGTACTATAGGTAGAGGAAGTATTGTTTTCGACCCTAAAATTCGAAGTTGAGTTTTTAGCATATATACACGTTTCAAGGCCCCCTGAATCCAAAAATACTATTTTTGGAAACATGTCTGTGTGTGTGTCTGTGTGTCTGTCTGTCTGTGTGGAAGTTTGTGAACAGGCTAGCTCCGAAACGGTGAATCGTATGAAAACAAAATTTCGTATTTGGGTCAGGTACCTTCTGAAGATGCGATTCGAAGATTGGCGACAAATTTCTCTTATTTTTAAGGGGACTTTACATGAAGAAATTTTCGTTTCTCGCGATTTTCTCGAAAACGGCTCTAACGATTTTCTTTAAAATTTGCACATGTGTTCCTTTTACTGAGAGCTAAAACTTTTATTTGAAACTTTTTTTCGAAAAAATTCTCTGAGGGTAGTTACAGGCCACCCACTGTTCACCCACTGTTTGTAGAAAGTTTATCTTGCGTGATGAACAACTGAATTACGCTCTTCCACGGCCTCTTATTCTATATAAGAATGTGAAGTGAGAAAGATGTATAGTTGGCCCGGTATAGAGTAAAGAAGTATCTGAGGGAAATATTCGATAATTTTGGAAATTATTCTTTACGGCGGAAAGTTCAATAAACGTCTGCAGTCACTTGTTCTTTTTTTAAAGTTTGTTATATAGGCTAGCCTGCGCTTTTAGTCGCATCATTGAAAGAAGAGGTATTTATAGGATAATAATAGGGTAAAATTGTGTCTTGATATGTGAATACTGCTAACTTTTTTTTTGGGCAGAGGAAGTTATGTGACTTTCACATCAGATTTTTTTGTTAATGGAACCCGGAGGTTCATAACCGCGCTTACTTGAGCCCGCCATTCAACCCTATTCTGTGCTAACTCCATCCAACCATCCCTTAAATCTATCCTAATATTGTCCTCCCGCCTACGTCTAGGTCTTCCAAGTGGTCTTTTCCCTTCGGGTCTCCCAGTCAATACTTTTGAGATATGTCTTTCCTCCCCCATTTCATCCTCCGTGATTTAATTACCCTTACTATATCCGGTGAAGAGTACAGGTTATGAAGCTCGTCGTTATGCAGTTTTCATCTCTCTTAGATCTGAATATTTTCCTAAGCCCCCTGTTTTCGAACACTCAGGTTATGTAAGGGGCCATGTCTCACATCCATATAATACAACCGGCAGGATATAAATGTTTATTTTTAGATTTCTGGACAGAAGACGAGAAGATAAGAGTTTCTGAACTGCATAAAAACAAGCATTTCCTGATTTTAGTCTACACTTAACTTCTGCCTTAATATTATTTGTATCTGTAATTAATGCTCTTAGATATTTGAATTTTTCGACTTGTTCAAACAATTTACCAGCTATTCTGATATTTTGTACTTTGACGTTTCATCATATACTTAGTTTTTTCGGCATTAATTTCCAATACGACATTCTCAAGCGAAAGATAGGTTAGAAACATGCAACAAATTTGAATCGTTAATATCTCTGTGGTCATCGTGAATGCATTTATTCAATTCTCATGTAAATCTACACTAAGCTTAAACGTGAGTAGCCTGTATTTCATGTTAAACGCGCCTTACTTATTTATGTGTCAGTATTAATGTACTGTTTACAGTTTGAAGGTGTAGTATTATAACCTGTACCGCAGTGTTAAAGCTACGGTATAACCTAAACGTTCAGTGAATCATAACTAGACCTGGGATTTCAGGCTCTAAAAAATTAGTTTCAGGCACCTAAAATAGGCTTTTAAAACAAGTAAATAGGCTTTTAAATGAGAAAATAGGCACTTGAAATATACTTTAAAAATGTGTAAATAGACAGAAAATAGACTTTAAAATACTACAGTATCCTATTAAACTGTAACGTGATCTTCTTTTTACTGTAAGAAACTTGGTATACCTGTTAACAGAAATAACTGCAAAATTGAGACAGAATTAAAAATACATTTATCAAAAACAGATTTGGATTATATGAAAAATTTACACAGTATGTCCCTTCTTACTTTATACCTGCTACTTGTTGTTTTGAGCGAATCCTCCCCCGTCAGTCAGCGACAATTGTTTGGGAAAATCAAGTTTCTGTGAAAAACCCGCCCTCGCTGTTCTGCTCTTCATTCAGGGATGTCCATTAAATGATTGTAAAAGTTACAGAAGTTGGATTTTGTTTTAAATGTACAAAATAGGCATTTTAGGCACTAAAATAGTAAAATAGACTCTGAAGGTCCAAATAGGCATTTTAGGGCACTATAAAACTCTATAAATATAAGTGATTTACCATGAAATGTCAACATATTTAGAAATTTTCATGTTATTTCATAAGGAACAAAATAGGCATTTGCCTTAAAATTCCAGGTCTAATCATAACAAACATAATTAATTGTCAGTGCACTTTTTGAGTGATTACTAACTACTGTATAAGGTTGTACATAATTTCATTTTCCCTGGCTTTTGTGACGATTCAGGAAGTGCTCAAGTTTCGCGCCAATTATTATAACAATAACTATTGTCATTTGGAATTGATTCTGCATGCCCCGCATGTTTACACCCGGTTTATTAAGGGGAAAATGCAGCGACATTATAGATAATTAGCACGCATGGGTTATTTGAATCAGTGACTAACATCAAAGCATGAACCCTGACCTCTTACTACAAAGCCTACCATTAATATGCATCTTCATTCTCCGATACACTGCCTGCACCTCCTATTATCCACTTAATGCCCCTGTATTATTTTTCATACAGTCGTAATTTATATCTATCTACAGGGTGTAACAAAATGGTAGGCAAAACTTTGGGGAACATTTCTTCCATACAGAGGGTGAAATTACGTTATATGTACATGGGTCAGAAAATCCACCCCGCCTTACGTCTAGCACATTTCATCATCTATCCTAATACTGTCCTCCCACCTACGTCTAGGTCTTCCAACTGGTCTCTTTGTCTTTCGGGTCTCCCAGTTAATACTTTTGAGATATTTCTTTCCTCCCCCATTTCATCCTCCGTGATTTAATTACCCTTACTATATCCGGTGATGAGTACAGGTTATGAAGCTCGTCGTTATGCAGTTTTCATCTCTCTTAGGTCTGAATATTTTCCTAAGCCCCCTGTTTTCGAACACTCTCAGATTATGTAAGGGGCCATGTCTCACATCCATATAATACAACCGGCAGGATAATTGTCTTATAAATCTTTATTTTTAGATTTCTGGACAGAAGACGAGAAGATAAAGAGTTTCTGAACTGCATAAAAACAAACATTTCCTGATTTCAGTCGACACTTAACTTCTGCCTTAATATTATTTGTATCGGCAATTTCTGCTCCCAGATATTTGATTGTCTCCATTTGCTCGAATGATTTATCTACTGTTTTAACATTTCATAGGCTATTAATAAAACTTTATCTATCGGATTTACTCCTGCATACGCTAAAACTTAACTCCTTGGCGCTACATCTCTGAAGGGACTTGGCCTACCACCACTTGGCGTCATCTACCATAGGCAGATGGGAGGATTGGGGCATGTGGTCAGCTTGCCGACACCCACGGCTGTTAATGATGGTTTCTGTGACCGGAGCCGTTACTTCTCTATCAAGTAGCTCCTTAGTTTGTATCATGAGGCTGAGTGCACCCCGTTCCAGACCTCCCTTACCTTAGAAGAATCCGAGGAGGTACCAGGGATCAAACTTTTAATTAGTCGTTACTCCGGTACCGGTCAACCGATTTAGTCCAAAATCAATAGCCTTCTTCTTATGTACGGTATAAATGCGTATACCAAGTTTCCTGAAGATCCGAAAAAGCGTATTTGAGTTATCGGGCGTACAGGCATAATCTGATAAAGTTCCATTCTGGCACTTAACAACCGCTCCAAGCCAGTGGTGCAACAACTTTGGTTACTGTGCACAAATAATCAAGATCAATGCAACCAAACACATAAATAATTAAAAAATGAATACTGACGCATTATTTACATTTGACATGTGAGAGCAACTCGATGGGTAGCGTTTCCACTTTGATAGATTACACTGTCAGAATCCATAATTACCATCAAAACAAGCGGTTGTGAAATAATTACCTAACTAATGATATAAAATGAGCAAATGTAGCCCATGCAGATTCCAGTTTGACGTGTAAATGTCTCACTTGCTAAACCACGGCCTCAGTACTGTCTGACTGCGAGCTGAACGCCGAGCTAGCGTTCCCCCACTCCCTTACCATGCGCTTGCATTTACTGTCTATGTCTTTCCCCCACTATGCCACCAGCTCGGCCTTCAGCTCACAGTCAGACAGTAGACTTATTCCATTCTCGTTGTGTAAGAAGAAGGCCTTGGCGTTAACACAAACCTGGCTTTTCGCGAGGTTTAGACAACTGAAGATGCACTTTGCTGTTTTTTGCTTGTTTTGTGTGTGCGTTTGTTTTTTTTGTTTTTTTTTTAGTTTCAGCTGTGTTAATGCTTCTTTTAGCTTCGAGGCCATATCAGGAGTTCGGGATCTGTGTCTGTACAATAGGGTAGGCCACGGAACTATTGCTTGTCAATTGTTTCTATTATCGGTGTATTTTAATGAAGTAAATTTTAACTTATAATAATTTAAATGGATATGATACAGGATGAAATGGTAAGGATGATTCATGGTATGGCTTTACGAGTGGGGAAACCATGAAAAAACCCATGTCAAATTGGCCAACCACGGGATTTGAACCTTGGACCTCCAGAATGCGAGTCCAAGACGTTACCATCTCGGCCACCTCGCTCGGTACGCTGTGTTTTGAATTTCATAAACCCAACCCAAAGACTTGGGTCTTTCATTGAATGCCGAATTGGATATTTACTTACCATGGCTTTTCCTGTATCATAGTCTTTAAGACTGAAAATCAGTTGAAATGAACAGAAAACACTTCTTTCTTTCTTGACCAGTGTTTTACATCCCTTTTGTAGGGACGTTTATGAGACCCACGCCGCCCGGGCCTTAAAGGACCGCAACTAGTCCAAGAAGGGAGTTTTCGTGGCTCATGAACATACCTTTTTGACCAGAAATGGGCACGGAGGTCCTCCCCGGATGAGTGATCAGCAGGGCCCGGATTCTAATGACATGTCATCTTTTTACTGATGATACACAGACATTGCCACCTTGTGGATAAATCCTAATTAAGGCCTCTAGATTATAGAAATGCATTTTTATTAGGTCATTTTTTGTCATTTTGTGCAACTTTATATTTTTAGGGCATTTATTTCAATTTAAGGTCATTATTTTGTCATTTCTGTGTCATTTGCATCCTTATTTAGTCATTTTCAAGCATTTACATTGAGTGTATTAACTTTTTCGTCGCTAGCGGTGCTGTCTTTGAAGTGTTGTTTGTTTAATGCAAGAAGGAAAAATTCGGTGTTAAGTGTTGTCATGTCTCAGTCGGAAATGAGAATCTAAGAAACGCCAAAATTTCCTATTATATTACTATTGTTTTTACGTTGATTTGGCACCAGAGTCTGCCACCTGCTTGGATTTGAGAGTGCAAACTACTGTTTACCCTCAATAAACAACAATATAATCCGGCAGACCACAAAAGGAAATGCCGAATTTTGACTCGCCAGTGCCTCAAGTGATGATATTTGCGAGGGAAAACACCGGAAAATCTCCCAATCAGGAATTGATCCCGGGCCCACATCTCCTGCGCCACAGCAGTGGACCATAATCACATCAACAATAGAAAAGAATTTCAGATCAATGTTCTATATGCAAAGTTGGTTTCTTGTCATCACGGAGATATTAAATTTTAAGTTGACTTCTTCGCAATCTCCAATCAACGTCAAGGAAGTCAAGTAGTAATCAGTTCTTGAGGGGATATTTCTAATCCCGCTTCCAAATGACAGCCAGGAAATTTCATTACGTATCAAGTCTCTAAGTTAATTATTCTGGAATCCATACCAGGATTTTATCTTATGGTCAGAGTCATCGGATTAAAGAGCAAACAGGGACATATTTCTTTAATATTGATAAATTTCATTTTTCTTACTTTTGTGTTAAATAACTTATTATTTAGTATGAATAAATTTTCCACCTAAACCACAAAAAAATCCCTTTAGGCAAGCCTGCTGAGGTAGATTTCGAAGTGCTTTTGGTTTAATTTATTGTCGCTGCGTAGCACTCTTCTTCTTTAGCCTTGGCATGACAAACCCGCAATAATAACTGCAAAAAAGAGGAAAGAGCACTTTTTTAAACTTTCAAATCTCGCCTTATATGAGAACTATCAAGAAACTAGTTATTGATTTGTAGAGTACTCATCAAGAGCTTTTCAATGATACCCCACAAGACATGGTTTAAAAAATTTCGAATTTCCGTCCCCCAACCCCCACTTGTACGCCCAAAACCCCGAATCGTTGGTGTCACTGTGAACTCCATAGGGAGTACTCTAATTTATTCAAACAAAGTTTCCCTTTATACTTCATAGGGGCCAAGATATAAAGTTTTTAAAATTTCAAAACCCTCCCCCGACCACCCCCTTGGGCCAATTTTGCTCATTAACGAACTTTTCCAAACTATTGGGCCTACAAATAACATAATAAAATTTGGTTCAAATATCTTCAAAATTACGGCCGCTAGCGTGTCGGCATGCTGACCACAAGCCCCCAATCCTGCCATCTGCCTATGGTAGATGACGCAGCGGTCGGGTGGTAGGCCAAGTCCTTTCAGGGATGTAGTGCCACGGAATTGAGTTGAATTTCAATTATGATAGGCCTACGCAGAAAATAAGTTAAAAAAAATTTAGTTGCAAGTTAAGCTCCAGATTAGTTAATTAAGCAGGGCTTACAGAAGAACAAAGGTCTGGTTTTAAAAAAAAGATAAAAATCGTCCAGCATCACCTGAACTATAGTCTACAGATGTTTGATATCTTGAAAATCGCACACTCACATAGAATTACAGAAAAAAAAAAAACTTGTCAAATTGGTCAGCTATGGAATTTGAACCAGGGACCTCTAGAATGCGAGTCCAAGATGTTACCATCTCGGTCACATCGCTTAGTTTAAGGATTAAGTTTGATAAGCATGAAATAATAGTGTTATTTCTCATAGCTAACTGTACTGCAATTCCAAAGCCGTATATGAACACTGTAAAACATGAGAACTGATGTCCATTCAATGAATTTTTTCTAATATGTTACCATAAAATAGGCACTAAACCGATTTGGTCCAACATCAATATGCTTCTTCCCATGGACGTTATAAATGCGTATACCAAGTTTCATGAAAATCTGATAAAGCGTATTTGAGTTATCGGGTGTACTGACACATGGAGAGATAGACAGACGAACTGATTGACATTTCCCCGTGCCCCACACAATCTTATAAAGTTCTATACTGGCACTTAATAATATCAGGTAAACTGATATAACAATAAATTAAGTGGAAATGATGGAAATAGACATTAAACCCATGTCTAGGGAATTGATACAAGTAAGAATCAGTCTGAAAAAATTTTTTTTTGCCATAGCCGGGATTTGAACCACGGATCTTCAGCTTAACGCGCTGATGCTCTTGCCAACTGAGCTACCATGACAAACTCCCGATATGACACTAAATTCTTCAACTGATTCTTACTTGTATCAATTCCCTAGACATGGGTTTAATGTCTATTTCCATCATTTCCACTTAATTAATAGTATTTAAATAATAATAATAACTAGGCTTTACAGTATCTACATAGTGTAGGTCGCCATTGGGTGTTGTGTTCTCGAAGGAAGAGAAACCCCCGTTGGTTTGCCTTGACTTCTGAATCAGTTGAAGAATTTAGTGTCATATCGGGAGTTTGTCATGGTAGCTCAGTTGGCAAGAGCATCAGCGCGTTAAGCTGAAGATCCGTGGTTCAAATCCCGGCTATGGCAAAAAATTTTTTCAGACTGATTCTTACTTGTACTGATATAACAACCTGCCAGATTCTTCTGATATACATGGCACAAACTTTGTACTATTAATCTCTATATATATAAAAGCCTTTGTCCTGACTGACTGAATAAATGACTGACTGAATGACAGGAATCAACGTAGAGCCTAAACTATAACAGGTAGAGACTTGGAATTTTGACAGTACCTTCGCTTCATAATGTAGGTGCTCACTAAGAAAGGATTTTGAAAAATTCTGATTCTAAATGCCAAAAATTAAATGTTTTTGAAAATACTTAATCCCTTTTTACATAGAATTATCAATTCCAAATCACAGAATATATTGTTGCCAAATGGTATCAGGTGGGCTTGGAAAAAACAAATGAAATGCACTTTTGACAAATAAGAGAAGTTATCAAAATAATTCATGTTATAAATAAATATTACAGAATGAAATCCACTAAAATAATGGAATCACATAACTTTCTCTACCCTGGACATAGAGAAAACAAAACGAGGTATGGTAATGTGTATATTATTATATTATATCGCAGGTTTTTGGAGAGAAAAGTATGAAAGTGATAATGCTTTCTGTTTAATTTCATCCCCAAAACGGCTTTATGGTAACATAAGAGTGGGAAATTTCCCGCCTCGATATTACAATTTTATGTTACAGGAATTTCTGTTTCTTCTTATTTAAACCTCTACCAGGCTTGCTGTGCACTGTACAAGCGATGGGATGCAACATTCTAGATCCTCTATGAGCCATAAAAAACTATATCAAGCGTTTTCTGAGGGAATAGTTTGAGTGTAATAAGTCGTTCTTCCTATTTCAAATTATAAATGCCTATATAAGGACCTAGAATTTAAAATTGAAAATCCTTCATAAGCTAATTTCCAATTACAAAATACAAAACCTGGGCGACGCCGGGTCTTTTAAGCTAGTACTGTTATCTAATATATAAAATCGAAAGTGTGTATGTATGTATGTATGTTTGTTCCTTATACAAATCTACATTTCTTTGCCAATTTACACGACATTTTGCACACATACCCAGTTAAGCCCGGGAAGTATAGCTGTCAACATTAAAATTGAAACAAATCAGTCCTTCCCTTGAAAATTATATAATTTCTGAGAATATTATGCAATCAAAATGAAATCCCATTCAGTTGTCAAGACAACAGTGTATTGTTTACACAGTTCATATAGGGCTCTGGACATTACATAACATTGGACTTTAACGAATTCTGATGCTAAAGTTTTGTAAAAATAATTCTTGAAGAATAAAATCCACGAGAATAAAGCACATTGTAATGCAGTCACATAACTTTCTCTACCCTCGACACAAGAAATATTTTCTCAATTCACATTTTGATGTAGAATAAGAGGTCGTAATGCAGGGATAACTTAAGTGTGTGAGTATGCTATATCAGAAGTAGGTAAACAATCCTTTCCGCTTATACGTTATCCATAGTTGTATGCTTTGTATTAGTTGAGAAATAAGGATGTTTATCATAGGCCCTAAGCATGGAATGGAACATTTTAAGTCCTATGCTCGCAGTATTTTATGTCCCGGGTTTTAGGGGAGGAAAGTATGAAAGTGATACTGCATTTATCTTATTTCAGAACCGAAACGGTTGTATGGTAACATGAGAATGAGAAATAAAATTTTCCGTCAAGTCAATACAATCTTATTTAATTTATGTTTCTTCTTATTTCAAATCCTCCCAAGCATGATGTGTAGAAGCAACGGAATGCAGCTTGCGACATCCTCTATGAGCCATAAAAAGCTATATCTAGCGTTTTCTGATGGAATAGTTTGAGTGTGATAAATCTTTTTCTTCATTTCAAGTTTTACATACATATTATATAAGCACCTAGAGTTTCAAAATCGAAAGTCCTCCATAAGTTAATTTCAAATTACAAAATACAAAGCCCGGGCGATGCCGGGCCTTTTCAGCTAGTAGGACTATAAATGTTTATTAATAAGAATACCCTGTTTAAGCATTATACGTTTAGTAAGCAATTCATTAGCAGTAATGTAAATAAATACCCTTCAAAATCACAATTACTACTACTGTATGGGTTTAACAAAGTAGTGACAAATATCGCACAGAGCCATTTTTAGGGAATAAAAAATGGCGTAATCGCAGGGAGAGAGGTCTGGACTGTATAGACCGAGGACATCTCACTTGAATTTCTGCATTAGTGCCGTGATTTGGTTGGCCTTATGAGGCCTTGAATTGTCGTGGAGCAGAATGACCCAACGGGTGAGCTGGCCTGGTCGTTTCAATATGTTTGCTTGATGAAGGGTGGTCAAGGTTTGCGAGTAACGTTGGGCACTGTTGTCCTGTGCTGCAAGAAGAATGCTTGGTCAAAGAAGAATGTCAGCATAAACTTTCCTGACGACGTAAAGCAGTACGTTCGGAACTGGTTCAGAACGCAGCCCCAGGAATTTTACGGGACAGCCATTCACCGACTTGTGTCGAAGTGGGACAAGTGCCTCAAATGCCAGGGGCAATACTTCTGACATACAGGTATTGGTTTCTGTTCCTAGGTCTCTGGCTCATTTTTTTTTTTGAATGCTCCTTATATATTGTTATTATAATGTTTAAAAGTGATAAAGGAGAGAATCAAAATAATATTATTCAAGAGCTTATACACAGGATGAATGCGTTGCTCTGTTAATAAAACCACTGTGTGATATCATGTCAGAGCTCACTTTTGGAAGTTAGGAAGCAGACATGTCAAAGAAGGCATTGCTAGAAAAACAACTATCTCTTTCAAGATATATGAGAGTTTTTAAAATATGTACACAATTGTTAGTTCCGATATAATAGCGCAAGCAATTGCAGGTTTAATGTCAACAGCATAACGACCAATTCCTATTTCTTTTTGTTTAATAATGTTGAAAACAAATTTAAGTGTTAATTAGATACAGACTAGTGTAAGTACAGGAGACTCATTCATTCATTAATGTTATTTAAGTGGAAAGATGAATCTAGTTTCTTGTAGTTTAAAATGATGTGTAAATAAAATTCCTCAATCCTTAGCGTTCACACAGTTTCAAAAGACTCTGCACTATGGTTTATATGTGGTTCACATTGTGACACAGTACCCAAATGTGAAATCGGAGTTGTGACGCAAACATAAAGAAAATAACCGAAGTATTTCAGTAAGAAGCTGGCCAAAGAAATTTATTGTATCAGATATATAGAAAAAGAAAAACAATTTCAACAGTAATACATAGCGCTGCTTTGAATTAATATTCCAGAACGACAAGTAAGATTCAATATGTTAGGCTGAAGGCCAAATTAAATATACAGATATATGTAGATGTAGATCCTATGTTGAGCAAGGCTCACGGATATAGAACACGTCAGACAGTCACACAGATGTGCTTTTTGAAGAGATGGGCTTTCCATCTTTATGTTTCATTCAGAACCAAAAACGTAATGTCATAGTGATAGAAAATAACTTAAGTAACCCAACAGGAAGAAATAACTGCAACTTAACTCAAAACATACCGGCAACGCTAGACTATAGGCCCAATGGCTCCACTCCCCGAACAGTAACACAAACAGATGTTGACCTTCCAAGCATGACTACCACGGGAAACGCCCACACTAAACACACCACGGCAACACGGATGGCATGCCGGAAAAATAAATTAACAAGAAAATAAAACGGAAGCTATAGAAGGCAAGATTAAAGAAACCAAAGCAAAAAATGAGCATACAATATATTATAAACAAGAAACAAAAGAGAAACATTATGGTGGAAAGATCGCTAATGAGTAAGTACCAAAACAATAATCTTCAATTAAAAGTAATGCCTGATAGAGTATAAATAGTGACTAGATATGAGCGGCACAACATGCTTGAAATTTCATCAGAAATATTACAAACACTTTTTACCCTCCAAAATTTTTTTAAATTCAGCAAATTTATTTACTCCTAGAAGCATTCATACCAACAACACATGAGTCAACATATCCACAAGGACATTCACTTTGTAATTCTGTCACAACTGGAATGGTTAAGTACTTCTTATTTCAAAATTCATTTTTACCTAATTCAATTGCAGGCTTCGTTTGCCTGCTTCTTTTTAAAAAGAAAATATTTGAACTCTAAAAACGATTATTTCTATCACTTCTCATAGTATGAGGCCAACCTGTGATAGTCAGCATTAGTTGAATAGCCTCACACAGGATTAAGGCTCAGAGCACACATTACATTAGGAAAGATTGTTCCTCTCATGAGTAAGCAGATGTCTTTTGAGATTCCCTCTTTGGAAAAATTTCTTGGCACATATATGACACGAGAACGGCTTCTCTCCAGCGTGAGTAAGCAGATGTTGTTTGAGATGCCCACGTAGGGAAAACTTCTTGGCACATATATCACATGAGAACGGCTTCTCTCCAGTGTGAGTAAGATGATGTCTTGTGAGATCCCCTTTTACCGAAAACTTCTTGGCACATATATCACATGGGAATCGTTTCTCTAGAGTGTGAGTAAGCAGATGTTTTTTGAGATCCCCTTTTTGGTAAAACTTCTTGGCACATATATCACATGAGAAAGACTTCTGTCCAGTGTGAGTAAGCTGATGCGTTTTGAGGTTTCCGCTTCGGTAAAATTTCTTAGCACATATATCACATGAGAATGGCTTATCTCCAGTGTGACAAAGCAGATGATTTTTGAGGTTTTCCCTAAATGAAAACTTCTTAGAACACACATCACATGAGTATGACTTCTGTCCAGTGTGAGTAAGGAGATGCGATTTGAGGTGCTGACTTCGGGAAAATTTCTTGGCACATATATCACATGAGAACGACTTCTCTCCAGTGTGAGTAAGCAGATGCGTTTTGAGGTTTCCGCTTTGTGAAAATTTCTTGGCACATATATCACATGAGAATGGCTTATCTCCAGTGTGACTAAGCAGATGTGTCTTGAGGTTTCCACTAAATGAAAACTTCTTGGAACACACATTACATGAGAACATCTTCTCTCCAGTGTGAGTAATCAGATGTTTTTTGAGATCCCCTTTTTGGTAAAATTTCTTGGCACAAATATCACAAGAGAACGGCTTCTCTCCAGTGTGAGTAAGAAGATGTCTTGTGAGATCCCCTTTTACCGAAAACTTCTTGGCACATATATCACATGGGAATGGTTTCTCTCCAGTGTGAGTAAGCAGATGTTTTTTGAGATCCCAATTTTGGTAAAATTTCTTGGCACATATACCACATGAGAAATGTCTGACTCTAGTAGAGGTGAGCTGATTACTGCTTCTAGCAGAGAATGCGCTTGTACGTACAGCAGTTGAGTGTGATTGTATTAGGTGATCTTCATTACTTCCTTGAGAAACTCCAACTTGCTTGTCTGTGCTTTCACATTTTATTTGCTGAGACTGTATTGTGTCAAATGTAATGGAAACAGGCTCACACTTGTGAACGGCGCTGCATGCTGTATTTTCACCCTTGATTACTCGTGTCTGTATTGTGTCAAATGTAATAGGCACTGGCTCACACTTGTGAATGGCGCTGCATGCTGTAGAATCGTCTGTATTTTCACATTTCATTACTTCTGTCTGTATTGTGTCAAATGTTACAGTCACAGGTTCATTTTTTGATTGTATTTCAGAAATCTCTTCTGTAATTTCAATCTTAATACACTCAGATTTAAGTACAGGCTTCATTCTTTATCGTTAATCAAACAGTGTTTGTCGCTGAGTTAAACTATTAAACTGCTGATATGCAGTGTTATTTGAGAGGCAGTGACTCCTGCAAATTCAACAGTTTTTGGACAGGCAGGAGTGTGCTCCCGTAAGTCACAGCTAAAGAAAATGGCGGTTCCTACTTTCTTGCTTTAATAACAATGATAATGAAGATGGAAATAATAGTAATAATAATAATAATAATAATAATAATAATAATAATAATAATAATAATAATAATAATAATAATATAATAATAATAATAATAATAATTTCATCTCATTTATTTATTTATTTATTTATTTATTTATAGATGCCACAGACAATTTTTTTAAATAAATTTTGGTAAAATCGCATTGTCGGGTGGCCCACTTTTAAATCCAACTAAAACACCTGATATTAAACGTACTTTCAAGGGCGTATTTAGCTACTTAAGCGCCCCTATGTAGAGAAAAATATTTTCGCCCCTTATTTCCACATGAATGCACCACAAAGTAACCTACAATAAGCATTATTGTAACTGAAATAGTAGGCTAATAATAATAATAATAATAATAATAATAATAATAATAATAACAATAACAACAATAATAATAATAATAATAATAATAATAATAATAATATTCTTGTTGTAAAGCATAGCCGTTTTATGCTTCGTAAAAATAATTACGGGTATTTTGAAAAATGGTAAGAAATTAGATCGGTTTAGAAATTGTAAGAATAGTAAGCCTACCTATTACTTTAAATACATGTTTAGTCAGTGGCGGACACAGACATTTTTTTCGGGAGGGGATTTGAATAGGAAGAAAGAATACTAAAAAAATTAATTAACTGACATAATAATTCGTTTATAAAAATGGCCACTTAGAGTGCATATATAGCCTTTTTTCAAATTTCGGGGGGGACCTATCCCCCCAATCCCCACTATGCGTCCGCGGGTCCGCCACTGTGTTTATTTGTCTATGTGACTTCTGAGAACATTTGCACGTGGTATTGAATGCTCATCCGTTTGTGGAACTTATCATGGTACAATCACTAACAGAATAGAAGAAGAAAATGAGTTTAAAATTGTTGACGTCCAAGCAATATAATTTCATTAGGCACTCTTTAATTAATGTTGTATGTGTGTATAAATACTGAGTGTTCTGTAGATAGAAAAATATAACCCTAACTTATCAAGCTATGTACTAGGATTCCAGTATTGCAGACTGAAAAAATAGACAACTAAACATATTTTATTTAAAGTACTATGTAGGCCTACTAGGTCTTATAATTACTAAATATATCTAACTCTTTACAATTTTTCAAAATGATATTTTAAACGAAAAATACAACGGCTAATAGGTCTGATTTATATTTCTTATAAAGGGCACTCATACCATGTGATTTTTATAAGCTTTATAATAATAATAATAATAATAATAATAATAATCGTAATGAGTTTTATGTGCGATGTTTACCTTTAGTTCGAATATTGTTCTAAGAACTAGTTTGCTTGCTTGGCATCATGCTAATTTAATAAACATCTGCTCTCTTTTTTGTTTAAAAAAATTATATATAGGTGTATGTAAAACAGAATTTTCAGAACTATGTCATACTTCATATCCTTCTATTTCCTGAACTATTAATTCTACAGAAATATCATTCAGATCAATTTTATAAGAACTTTTATGTAGTTTAATTTTGTGTATAAACTGTTTTTTGCTAGAACCCATACTTTTTTGTGTATTCAGGGAAAATGAGGGAAATGAGATTTAAAAGTGCCCCACCCCACTATTCATGGGGACTTTTATTATGTTGTTTAGGACACCTTCCCCCACATCTCTGCCAAATTTAAAAACTACATTTTTTTGCCCCTATTTTTCCTTTCTTGCATGGAATATAATGTATTTTCCCTTATATGTACTATGCTTGTACCGTGATCGGATTTTTCATAAATTCAACTTTAATGGTTGTGTGATATATCTACACATTTTCATGATGTAAATACACAATATACAGCTTATATACAAAGATATAACCCTTAAATATAGAGAAAGTGCGATGTACGGTTTTCTTTCGAAATCTCGAAATTTGACCGAGACTTAAAATTGTTATAACTTTTGAATATTTGAAGAAAAAATAACAAATGACTACTCATTTTAAAGCGAATTTATTTTCCTACAACGTCTTTCATGAGAACAATGCTATATAGCTAAGGGCTGAAGCGCTAGAATGCAAAGTGTGTCGAAAAGCGCGAGGCGAAAGAGCTTTTTTTCGAAAATTTATTTTCGCTCGCGGATATCTCGAAAACTATTGGGAATGTGTAGTAAATTTTATCACCTTGAATTCTGTATATAGCAACTTTTGCTCTACGATGCACCATTGTTTAGATATAAGCGAAAAACCTAAAAAAGGGACCTTCTGCGGGCCCCCCTTCCCCCCACCTTCGGGGACTTTTAGTATGTTGTTCAGGAGACTCCCTTCGACATCTCTGCAAAATTTCAAAACTACATGATTTTTTTTCAGTGTTTTTCGACGTTTATTATTGTAACTGAAATAGTAGGCTCATAATAATAATAATAATAATAATAATAATAATAATAATAATAATAATAATAATAATAATAATAATTATAATAATAATAACAATAATCTATATTAATAAAAATGAATCACCAAAAAGTATGTGAAATGTGAAATGAGAGGCACAGTTAGAGAGTTCTGCTGTCAATTGTTTACATAAAAAAAAAGAATAAAAAATCGAATTGTGTTAAAAGAAGTGTCACATTTTCAGAGTTTGAGAGTTCGGCTGTCACATGTTTTCATAACAAAACAAACAAACAAAAAGAAGAAGTGTGAGTCTTGCAACTAAGCCAAATCGAAAGTGTGTATGTATGTCCCCTACACAAATCTACATTTCTTGACCAATTTGCACGAAATTTGGCACACATACCCAGTTAAGCCCGGGAAGTAACGCGGTGAACACTAAAATCCAAACAAACCACTCCTTCCCTTGAAAATTTATATAATTTCAGAAAATATTATACTGAAAAATGAAATGCAATTCAATTATGAAGACAGTGTATTGTTTACACTGTTCACATAGGGCTTTGGGAACTACAAAATACCAGGCTTTAAGAAATTCTGATACTATCGATGTAATTAATAAATTACTTGTGAGAATAACTTTTGAAGAATGAAATCCAAGAAAATAAAGCACAATATGAAGCAGTCACATAACTTTCTCTACCCTCGACATAGAAAATTTGATTTTCTCACTTCACATTTTGATGTAGAATAAGCAGTCATATTACAGGGACAGTTTAAGTGGTGCCAGTGAGTATGTTTTATCAGAAGTCGGTAAAAAATTCTATCCACTGATACGTCACTCATAGGTGCAGGATGTTTATCATAGGCCCTAAACATCTGCAAGAAGATAAAATAAGATGGAACATTTTCAGTCCTATGCCCGCAGTGTATTATGTCCCAAGTTTTGAGGGAGGAAAGTATGAAAGTGACATTGAAATTTTTTTTTTTTAATTTCACCTCCGAAACGGTTGTATGGTAACATGAAAGTGAAATAAAAACGTCCATAAGGACAATACAATCTTCCGTAATAGGTATTTATGTTTCTTCTTATTTCAACCCCTCCCAGGCATGGTGTGTAGAAGCAATGGAATGCAACATTCAACATCCTCTGTGAGCCATAAAAAAGCTATATCTAGCGATTTCTGAGGGAATAGTGATATGTCGTTCTTCCTCGTTTCAAGTTCTATGTAGGCCTACATATTATACAAGGCCCTAGAGTATGAAAATAGAAAATCCTTCATAAGTTAATTCCAAATTACAAATATAAACCTGGGCAACGCCAGGCCTTTTAAGCTATTAATAATAATAATAATAATAATAATAATAATAAAATGATAAAAAATAATGATTATAATAATGTTTATAATAATGATAATTATAATAGTAATGGTAAGACTAAAAACAAAAATCAATATAATGATAATATAATAACCAAATAATATCAATAATAAAATCAGGTAAACTGATATAACAAGGTTCCGGAATGTTTTTCTTAATAAGTAATAATTGCAATTTATTATGATAGGCCCATACAGAAAAGTTATTTTTTTAAATAGATCTCAGAGTTAAAACATCAAAAATAAAATGCGCAGGCAATAATATTAATGATGCAATAGGCCTACGATTCACTGACATGTTTGTTTCAAGTTTAAAGCAGCTTTATAGGTTATGAATGAATAAAAAGTCAATATGAAATCTATCTGTCAGGAATTCCATTAGGTATATTGCTGCAGAGAAACGAATAAGACAAATACATCAAGTACAGCTCTTATAGTTTAAAATGTGTAAATAAATTTAATCAATACTTAGAGTTCACAGAGTTTCAGAAGGTATATATATATGGTTGACATTCAGGCGCAGTATTGTCCCATTTACCCAATTGTGAAAACGGAGGAACCGTGACCCATACATAAAGAAAATAATCCAAGTATTTCAGTAAGAAGCTGGCCGAAGAAATTTATATTATCGGACATACAAAAAGAAAAACAATTTCAACAGTAATACATAGCGCTGGTTTGAATTAATATTTTAGAACGACAAGTAAGATTCAATATGTTATGCTGAAGGCCAAATTAAATATTCAGATAGATGTAGATGTAGATATAAATATCTCGTTCTGTAGATCCTATGTTGAGCGAGGCTCAAGGATATAGAACACGTCAGATAGTCACAGATACGTGCTGTGTGAAGAGGTGGGCTTGCCATCTTTATGTTTCATTCAGAACCAAAAACGTAATGTCATAGTCATAGAAAATACCTTAAGTAACCCACCAGGAAGAAATAACTGCAACTTAACTCAAAACATACTGGCAACGCTAGACTATGGGCCCATTGGTTCCACTCCTCGAACCAGTAACACAAACAGATGTTGACCTTCCAAGCATCGGGCTTTGATGGTGTGCCGGAAAAATTAATTAATAAGAAAATAAAACGGAAGCTATAGAGAGCAAGATTAAAGAAACCAAAGTGAAAAATGAGAATACTATTTATATAAAGAAGAAACAAAAGAGAAACAGAATGGGGGAAAGATCACTGATGAGTAAGTACGAAAACAATAATTTTCAATTTAAAGTAATGCCTGATGAGAGTATAAATAGTGCCAAGATATGAGGGGCACAACATGCTCGAAATGCCATCAGAAATATTACAAAGACTTTTTCCCCTCCCTAAATTGTTTAATTTCAGCAAATTTAGTTACTCCTAGAATCATCCATACATTACGTACCAACAACACATGAGTCAACATATCCACAAGGACATTCACTTTGTAATTCCGTCACAACTGGAATGGCCAAGTTCTTCTTATTTCAAAATTCATTTGTATCTAATCCAATTGCATGCTTTGTTTGTCTACTTTTTAATGAAAATAAAAATATCAAAACTCTCAAATGATTATTTCCATCACTTCTCACAGTATGAGGCCAACCTGTGATATTCTGCATTAGTTGAAGAGCCTCACACAGGACAAAGGCTCAGAGCACACATTACATTAGGAAAGATTGTTCCTCTCATGAGTAAGCAGATGTTTTTGGAGATAACATTTAAGGGAAAATTTCTTGGCACATATATCACATGAGAACGGCTTTTCTCCAGTGTGAGAAATGATATGTTTTTTGAGGTCCCCACTTAGGTAAAATTTCTTGGCACATATTTCACATGGGAATGGCTTCTCTCCATTGTGAGTACGCAGATGTGCTTTGAGATGAAAACTAAAGTAATATTTCTTGCCACATATTTCACATGAGAACGGTTTCTCTCCAGTATGAGTTATCAAATGTCTTTTGAGATACACTTTTTGGTAAAATTTCGTGGCACATATATCACAGGAGAATGGCTTTTCTACAGTGTGAGTAAGCAGATGTTTTCTGAGATCCCCTTTTTCGTAATATTTCTTGGCACATATATCACAAGAGAATGGCTTATCTCCAGTGTGAGTACGCAGATGTCTTTTGAGGTTACCACGTACTGAAAATTTCTTGGCACATCTATCACATGAGAACGGCTTCTCTCCAGTGTGAGTAAGCAGATGATTTTTAAGGCTCCCACTTTCTGAAAATTTTTTGGCACATATATCACAGGAGAATGGCTTTTCTCCAGTGTGAGTAAGCAGATGTTTTCTGAGATCCCCTTTTTCGTAATATTTCTTGGCACATATATCACAAGAGAATGGCTTATCTCCAGTGTGAGTACGCAGATGTCTTTTGAGGTTACCACATACTGAAAATTTCTTGCCACATCTATCACACGAGAGATATTTGACTCTAGTAGAGGTGAGCTGATTACCGCTTCTATCAGGGGATGTGCTTATACGTACAGCAGTTGAGTTTGATTGCATTAGCTGCTCTTCATTATTTCCCTGAGAAACTCCTGCTTCACTGTTGTCTGTGTTTTCACATTTTATTTGCTGGGTCTGGATTATGTCAAATGTAATTGCCACAGGCTCACACTTTAGAATGGTGCTGCATGCTGTAGAATCGTCTGAATTTTCAAATTTGATTACTTTTGGCTGTATTGTGTCAAATGTTACAGGCACAGGTTCATTTTTTGGTTGTATTTCAAAAATCTCTTCTTTAATTTCAATCTTAATACACTCAGATTTAAGTACAGGCTCCATTCTGTGTCTGTTTCCTTACTGAAATCATTAAATTACTGCTATGTGTTATCTGAGAGGCAGTGACTCCTTCAAATAGAGAAGTTTCTGGACAGGCTAGAGTGTGCTGCCAGGAAGTCACTTGCTTATTATAATAATGATAATGAAGATGATAATTTTTTTCTCCTTCATAGTTCAACCTCTATGAAGGGACCTTTACGCTGCCCGCGCCACCTGGCCCTTACCTGGCCGCGACCTGTCGAGAGAGGCAGAGAGGAATGAAATATGAATCACAACATAGACAGTCATACTTTTTTGACCAGACAAGGACATGGAGGGCCTCCCGGATGGATCATCATCCCAATGCCGGGGCTATCTCCAAAGACAACACGAACACATAGGACGACACACACACACACTCACTCCGAACCTGACATTTGTCTCATAGGTGAGGAAAATCCCGGAAAAAAACCTCACCTAGGTAACTGGTCCTGACCAGGAATCGAACCTGGGCCCGCTGCGTGAGAGAAGCGAACGCAACCCCTACGCCACAGCGGTGGACATAATAATAATTATAATTGTAATAATAACAATAACAATAATAAAATCAGTTAAACTATGTAACAAAATGCTAGAATTTTTTGTTTAATCAGTGATAAGTTAATTGCAATTATGATATGTTATATTTTAATTGATTTCCGAATTAAGCTCCACATCGATTCAGTAAGCAGGTCTTAACTAAAGAACAAAGGTCTGAAGTTTGATAAGCATGTGTGAAGAAATATGTGGGTAGTGTTATTTGTCATAACTAGACTTCGGACTTTTAGGTCGCTAAAAATGCTGTTTTAGGCACCTAAAATAGGCTCTAAAAATTGGAAAATAGGTTCTAAAAATCTTAAAATAGTCTCTTATAAAATCGTTAAGTTGTCAATTTTCTGAAATATCTTAATTGGAATGCAGAATATTATATTTATTGAAGTCACCATTAATCAATAATCATGATAAAACACAGATATAGGCCCATGGCACACATAATTATATAGACTTATTTTTGTTTCTGGATGTGGGAGTCGGGAGAAAAACACTACATTTTCTTGGGAATTCCAAGGATTTTTTCTACTGAAGACGAAACATTCCTTACTATTTAACCATGTCAAAAATGTGTCATGTACTGCATATTCCGAGCTAAAAATTTGGTACGAACTGAAAATAACTGCTAGAATTTATAACTAAAAATAACTTATTTTGAACTTTAGAGGAAAAAACAAGTAAAAAGGTAATATTAGGCTCTAACATAAAAATAGGCTGTTTTAGGTCCTATAAAAGTATCAGTTTTAGGCATAGTCACTTATGAAACATGCATATACAAGTTTTCGTCCATATATCATTTAAGGATTAAAATAGGTTTTTACCTAAAATCCGAAGTCTAGTCATAACTAACTGTATTGAAACTTCCAAAGCCGTATATGAACAGTGTAAAACAATACGTTGTCATGATAACTGATCTGCATTTCATAAATTCTTTCTAATATATTACCATAAAAATAGGCACTAAATTGAGCATTACTCTGGTACCGGTCAACCGATTTGGTCCAATATCAATACGCTTCTCTCGTATACCAAGTTTTATGAAAATCCGATGAAGCGTATTCGAGTTATTGCGCAAACGAATCGATATGAGACAAAATTTATCGACAGAAACTAAGAGCTGATGGTTCCATTAGGAAAATGCAAAAACGCAGTAGAACAGTGCAGTTTGTGGTGGCCATCTATATATAAAAAGCGGGAAAATAGTATATTGCGACTCACCGGAGTCCCCCACCACTACGCCTGGAAAGTAGGGGTTTTGGGTGGGGAGATTAAAACAGTCGGGAGACATCTGTTTTAAAGATAGTGTAATATGATGTTAGGTGCAAGGGTCTTTTTTAATTTTTAAATATTTAACACTTGTGAAATATTATGTATGATGCAAGGGTCTTTATTATTGTGAAATATAATGTTTTTTTAAAATAGTTTTTTTATAATTTAGTGAAATATTATGTTGGCGATGGTGCAAGGGTAATTTTTCTATTAAATGTGGAATATTATGTTGGCTCTAGGGCAGCGAGGGGAAGCGAGCAGGCAGGCGGGGAAGGCAACCACGCCGGTGGAAAGGGGAACAGGGTGAGTCGCAAAGTACTAACTTTGTCCTGACTGACTGACTGACTGACTTAATGACAGACAGAGAATCAACGCAGAGCCTAAACTATAACAGGTAGAGACTTGGAATTTTTACAGTAGGCCTACCTTCGATTCATAATGTAAGTGCTCACTAAGAAAGGATTTTCAAAAATTTTGATTTTAAATGCCAAAAATTAAATGTCTTTGAGAATACTTCATCCCTTTTTACACAGAATTATCAAATCCAAATCACAGAACATATTGTTGCCAATGGTATCAGATGGGTTTGAAAATAAATGAAACGAGACTTGACAAATCAGAGAACTATCAATATAATCCGTGTTATAAATAAATATTAAAGAAGGAAATCCACGAAAATAATGCAGTCACATAACTTTTCTCTACCCTGGACATAGAGAAAACAATACGAGGTATGGTAATATGGTATACAATTGTATCGCAGGTATTTGGAGAGAGAAGTATGAAAGTGATATTACATTTCTGTTTAATTCCATCCCTAAAACGGTTTTATGGTAACATAAGAGTGAGAAATAAAATATTCCGCAAAGACAAAACAATTTCATGTTACCGGAATTTATGTTTCTTCTTATTTGAACCCCTACCAGGCATGGTATGTAGAAGCAATGGGGTGCATCCTCTGATAGCCATAAAAAGCTGTATCAAGTGTTTTCTGAGGGAATAGTTTGAGTGTGATAAATCGTTCTTCCTATTTCAAATTATAAATACCTATATAATGACCTATAATCTAAAGTCCTTCATAAGTTAATTTCTAATTACAAAATAAAAAAACCCGGGTCTATTAAGCCAGTAACGTATAATAATGAATCTGTATTCAGCCTTCCGTGTTTTCTCGTGTTGCTTTGACTGTAACGGGTTTAGTCTACGAGTCATTTTCAATCACTAGCTGCTAATGACCTATAATTTAAAACTCGAAAGTCCTTCATAACATAATTTCCAGTTACAAAATAAAAAAAACCCGGGCGACGCCGGGCCATTTAAGCTAGTCTAAAATAAATGTGTAATAAAGCTTACAAGCCTACCACACCATACAACATTTTTTTTAACATGATGTAGGCTTTCACGGCCGGTGTCCATATTGTTAAAACTTTCCGGGCTCTGTTGCCGTGGTCCATCGGATTGCTTTTCGGACGTTTCGCCCACAACTGCGGCAGGCATCATCAGCGGTGAATTCTGCTTCGGAGTTTCCTCGGCGAGGTCTTGCTGGACAGCAAGACCTCGCCGAGGAAACTCCGAAGCAGAATTCACCGCTGATGATGCCTGCCGCAGTTGTGGGCGAAACGTCCGGAAAGCAATCCGATGGACCACGGCAACAGAGCCCGGAAAGTTTTAACAATATATAACATTATTTTTGTTTGGCAATTGGTACTACTGGCAGGCTGAATGTTGTGATTCGATAAGACTCTTGAGCAAAATGAACTAGGAATGTGTAAAAACACTTGAGAGACTTGAGCATGGGAAAGAGTTAAACGAAACGTGAAAGAGAGAGAATATCAAGTGACTGAAGAGCATAAGGTAGAGACAGAAAATCACTCACAAATCAACGCAATTTATCCAGTAGTGCTGTTGCCATAGCGACGGACTGGCCTAACCGCACTCAATCGTTTTAAAAGTCCATTTCGGTAATAGAATTTATCCAAGGAACTCTGTGCCACAACATTAAACACAAAAGCGACGTATGGGCATCAAGAGTAGTTTTTGCTTCTAAATGGTCCTAAAAAGGAACCTTGGGGAAGTGGTTGTTTCATGGAAGTTTATTGTGCGTCTACATACGACGTAGGTTAGTTTGCCTAGAGTATGGATGACGTCACATTTACATCTCAAGCATTTAAAATGCAACGTAAGAGGAAAGATACAAAGTAGCTCAGCGTGAGGAGATACGAAGCCAAGACTTCAAGAGATTAAAAATGCCGAAATCAAAAGATTCTATAATGTTATAAATATTGCAGATCATGGGCGCCCATGCCCGTTTGCATTACTTGGAAAATCCATTTAAAAATCGTGTTTTGTGCAAAAGTTGTCTTTAGCCCCTATTTTTTCAGTAAAAGCCCTTTTTAGGTTCTATAAAATTCATACAGGGTGTTTCAAAAATACTTTTACAAACTTCGGGCAAGAGTTCCTTACACCAAAAGAAGGAAAAAAGTTCATATGGACATATGTCCCATAATCCTTACATCCCGGATGAAGAAACTTTACATCGACGTGTCATGGAAGCCTGCGAAACCATTCGACACCATCCCGGAGTATTTGAAAGCATGCGACAGTCCATGATTCGACGAGGAGGACATTTCGAGCATTTGTTATGAGTTTTGTGTGTTGACGTGTTATGAGTGTACCAAAGTGTTGAACAGTTCCTAACGAGAAAACAAAGGATTATGGGACATATGTTTGAAAAAGTATTTTTGAAACACCCCGTATATTCAGAAGCAAGGTGCATGAAACGGAAAAATACGTTAAAATGTTCTAATTGTGAAAAAAAAAAGTGCGTGGAACGCCACGCGACAGAAGTAAAACTTTATTTTATTTTTTTATTTTTCAATTTTTTATTATTGGATTTTTTTCAATTTTGCATTACTGGATTTTTTTAATATAGGTTTTTGGACTTTCTTAATTTTGGATTTTGAACTTTTTAATTTTGATCTTTGAATTTTTAATTTAGGATTTTTTAAATTTTCGATCTTTGAATTGTTTATTTTTTAATTTTTTAATTTCTTATTATTTATTAAATTTTGGATTTTTGGATGTTATAATTTTAATTTTTTTTTTTTAATTTTGGAAATTTGTATTTTTTAATTTTTGATTTTTTAATTTTGGATCTTTGATTTTTTTAATTTTGCTTTTTTTAAATTTTGATTCTTTGAATTTTGTATTTTTTAATTTTGTATTTTAGTTTTTTTTTAATTTATGATTTTTTCAATTTTTGGTATTTTCGAATTTTTAATATTTTTACTTTTAAATTTTGGAATTTATTATGTATTAAATTTTGGATTTATGGATGTTTTAAGATTTAATTTTGTTCTTTTAAACTTGGGAAATTTGTATTTTTTAATTTTGGATTTGCGCGGTAATGAACCTCCGGGTTCCATAAAATAGATAATATACCTTTAGATTGCTTAGGAATTGTCTATTGCCATTGAGGAAGTAAGGTCTGAAAAATTTCCTTTGATTACTCCTAATCATTGAGTTGATTGTTTTCTATGCAGTCCGCTCCGAAACACGAAGTTTTGAGTGTGACTGATTTTGTGATTAACTCTGGTTTTAAAACCTTCAAATCCGGGCCCTAGTTATCATTGACGATACGAAACTAAAAACTTTCTAAATCTATACGCAAACTTTGTCAGCACATAGAAGTATCATTACGTCTGACGTAATAAAAGTGATATTGCGATGTACTCGGAAGACACACACGTTACGTCATACAACATAATCAATTTCCCATTAGGTGAACAAAGCTCGATTAGATTAAGGCATAATTACTAGTAATGGAAATACAAAACCAATTATCTCCAATATTCCACTCGTATTGAAGCCATAAGTCGTCGTACTGCATACATTATGCATTTCTGCATCCCGCGGTTATACTAATGTAACGCACAAGTGCCTGGCTGATTACCTTTAGCATATTTATATAGAATTCAGCATGTGAGCATGGAAGGTAATGAAAAGAGAATGTTGACTTCTTTGTAACGGCCGAACGTTGTGTGTTTTATATTATTCAAGTATTAAATTTTAAAACTAAAATAATTTAATTTTCCTTGTGCATAGAATAGTAATTTTGAAAAGTGTGCGTGGAACGCCACGCGACAGAAGTGAAACTTGTTTTAATTTTTGGATTTTTCGATTTTGGATTTTTAAATTTTGGATTGTTGGACTTTATAATATTGAGTTTTTGGACTTTTTAATTTTTAATTTTTTAATTTTTTAAATTTTAGATCTTTGAATTTTTTTATTTATTTTTTTTTAATGTCGCATAATAGATTTTTTAATTATGGATTTTTAAGTTTATTAAATTTGTGATTTTTGGATTTCTTAATTTTTAATTTTTTTATTTTTTAAATTTTGGATATTTGGATTATTAATTATAATTTTTTAAATTTTGAATGTTTGGAATTTTTAATTTTGGATCTTTTTAATTTTTTAATTTTGGAATTTTTAATTTTTAAATTTTGGATCTTTGAATTTTTTAATTTTTGGGATTTTTTAATTTTGTTATTTTCAATTTTTTTAATTTTGGATAAGCCTAATCATTGAGTTGATTGTTGTCTGTGCAGTCCGTTCTGTCACACCTCACTAATTTCGTGACGATTTTGAGCGTTACACAAGCTCTCGATTACCCCTACCGTGGCTAAAGAAGTTTCACTTCAAAAACCTTTTGATAATTCGTATAGTAGCGGAATTCAGACTATTTTGGTTGGCAACAATTTATTGAAAAAAAAACACTGTTGGTAAACAATTAGAAATCCATAACATTTGCAGAAAAGACTACCTATTATAGTTTAGGCTGTACGTTAATCGGTCAGGACAAAGCCTCTTATATAGAGAGAGAATTTGAATAGTGCTATTACAAGCATGGAAAGCTGTTCTGTTACCAGGAAATACTAATTTTATGGCTGAAGCAAGAAGAATCTCGAAGCTTGGCACACAGCGTCTGTTTCAGTCTAGTCTAGAACCGTTCAAAGCTATCTTCCTCTGCTGAAGAGTAAAAACGTCACAGGATCAATTTCAACCTGTAAAGTGCTCTCGGCATTTCCTGCTGCGGCTTATACCGTGTGTCCGTCAAGTCCTGGTGCACAGCGTTTCTCAACCTTTTTGAACCCGAGGACCTCTAAAATGTCTATAAAAATTTACAGACCCCTAATTTTGCATCCCACTTTTAAAAGAAGGCCTATATTCTTAATATTTGGGGTATTAATTATACGTTATTATAATGAAATATGTGAACAAATTTTACTTCTTTACTTTCCACTTGCTTTAAGATATTTTTTAATTATGTCTGCGGATCATAGGTTGAGAAACGCTGGTGTAGCATAATAGCAAGTGTACCATGACTTTATTGACACACTGTTATTATTGTTTATTGAGGGTAAACAGTAGTTTGCACTCTCAAATCCAAGCAGGTAGCCAAGTCATCTAATAACAATAGTAATATAATACAAAGGTTTGGCGTTTCTTTGATTCTCGTTTCCGACTGAGACATGACAACACTTCAACACACGGCTATTAACGAGTGTGTATTTCTTGCGTCGCTGGGGACGATGATAGCGATGGGGGATAAACACGCCCCATCAAGATATTTCAATTTCTAAATGTAGGCGTACTTTCTCTCTGTTAGCCACATTTCCATCAGATTTTCATTAAAAACGGTCAGTACTGGCAGGGGTCCGCGATTATTTACGCAACTGTTAAATGTTTTGCTTAAGAAAAATAATTAAAACATTATATTTATTAACACTGACTCAAAATATTACTTGTAAACTCTACGACATGCATTTTTGGAAATGTATTTTTAAACGATTAGAAATGATTAGGCGGAAAAATAATCTATCCTCTTTCATAGTCTATTGCACCGCTAAGGAAGTAAAACTCAACCATAACAAGTCATTAATAGTTTATTACAATTAGGATTTTCGGAAAGTCAGTTATCTAAAACACTTTTAAATCTATTTAGTGAAGCATAATGAGACTAGTGTGGTAGTTTATTAAAGATTGTAATGGCTAAAGTATGTAACCAGTAGGGGGTTGATTTCTATGACCTAAAAGATAGGATATATGCATGCATTTATGGCCTAAAAAATATTAAAATATGACCAATAAAATTTAAAATATGGCTTCACCACTTACACATTTCATTACAATACATTTTATTAAAATATAGTGTTAATAAAATATCTGAAGTTCTCAAAAGTATCATTATAATACAAAATTTACAAATTATGATATGAAACTTCAAAATTTCTTTAATATGCACACAAATATGCCAAAAATATGACTTAAATATGCATATTCAGACTAAATATGCTACAATAGTTGATAATTGTCTAAATATGCAGTTATATGCACAATAAAAGCCGTACCATTTTCACCAGGATGCTTGGAATCGGGTTTAAATTAGTCGGAAACCCGAAATAATGCAAAGGG
Organism: Ectobius pallidus; assembly: GCA_964059195.1. Taxonomy (NCBI): domain Eukaryota; kingdom Metazoa; phylum Arthropoda; class Insecta; order Blattodea; family Ectobiidae; genus Ectobius; species Ectobius pallidus. The sequence goes on from CAXKWD010000002.1 coordinate 2,926,004, forward strand.
GGAAAATATGACATGTCATAGAAATCCGCCCCCTATTTATAACTTATTCCCTACATGCTTAATATATTTCAAATTGCCTTATTCTCTCAAGATATCGTGGCATTACCTCGCTGCATAAATATAAAACTCTATTTCTTTCCTACCCTACAGATAAATTTAATAAATGTTGTAACTCTATAGCCTAAGCTGTGAAGAATGCAGAATAAAGTTAGTTTGTGACTTACCTCGTAGACGGCGCCTAGCGGCATGACGAGACACGCCACCATGAGATCCGCCACTGCCAGAGACACGATCAGGTAGTTGGCCACGTTCTGCAGGTTGCGCTCCAGCAAGATGGCGGCGATCACGAAAACGTTCCCTGCAACACATAATATACTTGTCTTATCTCTTACTTTTGGCTTGGATGCTCTATGCATATTTCTATGCATATTTCTATGCATATTATGCTTTTTTTCCACTCCCACCTACAATATGGAATTCTACTCTGGGGCAACTCTCCAGGTGCAAAAACAGTATTTAAATGGCAAAAAAAGGCAATCAGATGCATAGCTGGGTTAGGTTCTAGGGATACATGCAGAAACGCATTCAAAGAATTAAATATCATCACTGTACCCGGATTGTATATTTACCACTGCTTAAATAACATGAAATAAAATCTAGATGTAACCCGTCTTAGACTAACTGTACACTCTCATAACACAAGATGTAGACATAAAATAGATATGCCGTACTTTAGACTCTCCAAAGTATACAAGGATTTTCTGGGCCAAGGAACTCGAATCTGAAATCGCTTTTACCAGGCGACGCTATCTAATCGTATGTAATTCACGTGATTTAGGTGTTAATAAATATAATGATTTAACTATTATGCTCTTAATTTTTAAAATAATTATCGCGGGCGAAGCCGCGGGCACATGCTAGTATACAGTATAGAAGAATTCAGAGATTGTAATGTGGATGATCTGTCTTTTTAGATTATTTTAATCTCTATGTAACCATAATTTTAAGCATTATTTGTAAACAAAATTATGAACGAAACCAAATACATGTGACAAACAATGTAAACGGTGAATAAACTTCTTGATTCTTGATTCTTGATGCTTGCAGCCTTACTAAAAATCCGTGCATAACATTTACACCACTCACAGCCTAAGGAGAGAGAGATTCCCTACGTGCTTATTTAACCTTATTCTCTCAAGACTGTGGGGGATTGACCTATACACTTTATTTTTCAAGTTCCCCCATAAATAATAGTCACATAGGCTATTATTAGAACAACTTAAATACAGTATCACAAGAGAAATTAACTCTATCTCGGAAGCTGAACTTACGCGCGTAAAATTCCCTAAAAAGGTGCCAGTGTTGTGCGTATTCAAAACGCCATAAAAGCACAGGAAAGGGCTTGCACAGAATTGAAATTATGTTTTTAATCAATGTATATTTCTATTATTTCAATTCCCAAACAAGTTGTGTTGTATAAAATAATGTGTTGTCATTCTGTTCACTGGCAGCATGTGACGCATTAATGACAGCATATCGATACCTTACGTTTCCAGTAACGAGCTGACGTTTTATCAGAAAAAATCACATCCTTGTGTTCCTAGCAAGCATACTATATATCGTGATTGTACAATATGCAAGGCATTGCTACACGTTATTGGTCAATAGGAAATATGAATTAAATAGTCCTCTGAAATTGTATAGTAACTAGTAGGTGCCCGTGGCTTCGCCCACGACAATTAATTTAAAAGTTATAAATTAAGGGTATAATAACTATTAAAGCATTATATTTATTAACACTTGCATGCCAATCATTCATAAACTAAGCCATTAATAATTAATGAAACAGCTAAAATTCCGGCTTCAGAGTACATTCCACGATTAGAAAGCGCCGCCTGGAAAAACAATCTCAGATTCGATTATGCAGTTCCAAAGAACCTGTGAACACTAATACGTATTGTTTCTCAACTGTTTGTTGACAGATGAATATGATGTGAATTTTATTTTATAAATTCAGTGTAATTTTCAGAAATTATATAATGTTTCAAGGGAAGCAATGGTTTGTTTGTATTTTTCTTATCAGCGATATTTCAAGAGTTAAACCATCAATATTTTACAGCTGGTGCCCCCGGCTTTGCCCGCCATTATTCATTCACTCCAGGATTTCTAAGAAATTTACACTGGTAGTTTATTAAAAATGTTTGTGGTTCAGAGCTATGAAAATTGTAAGTAAAAATAAAATTAGAATATTTGAAGGGTCGGGGGAAAAAACCAGGTAAGTCACTTTTTTAAAAAAATGGAGATATCGTTACAGTTTGCTTCAGATTCATCATACCCATCAGCTGAAAGGTCGAAAGTGGGAAAAAAGCACACCAGTCGGGAGAAATTAGCAGTCAAAGTTTCACTGTAAGGGGAAAGAACTAGGGAAGTCAAGCGCAAAGAGGAAAGAAGCAGGCGAGTCAATGGTGTTTCAACTGGCTTCATTAATTATATAACAAGCAATCAAATTGCTGGCCTCAAGGAAATCAAAATGACATTCCCTATCCGTAGCCATTCGTACTTGGAGTGCTATAAAAACGTGGGTTTATGGAATCTAAACGCATTGATGGAAACACCTGAGGATTTCAAAGAAATGGTGAAAGCATCAAGATGTAAACCATCCCCTTTCACTGTGGTCAGCGTTACCCAATAAATGGTGCTAGACTGGAAGACAATGTAGAACTCAAAGTATGCTGCAAAGTGCCCTTTCAAAACACAGCCTATTAAAGTAATATCTTCTGCATCCAACCACAGCCGTATGCTGCAATATCGCACGACATAGTAGGCCTATGGAGGGGTGCAAACTGGGATTATAAGGGCACCTGGACAAGGCCAACCATTGGAGGATGGGCTGTTTGAACTTCCAATTCCAGCTTATAAAGTGTCTCCTGCATTAATTTATCACAATTTATCAGATATTTTCTTTCTTTATCTAGGTCTCCTGCCGATTTCAAGACAAAAATTTAAAGATATACAAAATATTATGAAGTTTTGTAGTCCTCATGCTGTCAAATTCTTCAGTCAGCTGCCCAATGACTAAGTGATGTGAGTCTGTTCCACTTGACTTACCTGTTTTTTTCCACTTCAAAAGGTACCTTTGACATGGTTTCGTGGAATTACATCTTTATGGGGACAAACTGGTTGCCAACAGCTATGATTCCACATTTCCTGAATCCAAGACTTCATTTTTCAGAAATCATAATTATTTTATGTGCAGTTATATTGATGTCATAACAATTTGAACATTAAAATTGCTTTTTCTCAGTTTGTAAAAACATTGACTCTCCTGCTTTTTTCCCCTGACCCTTCATTTGTTCATTGTGTTCATTTCAGTTAGGCCTTATATAATAAAGAAACGGTTTTCCTAATTATGTAGTAGTCATGAAAGTTTACACTGCGAGAGACGAACATCGCCGAGTATACCCGATGTCTCACGAAATGAGGGAACACGCACGCTATTTAGGGCCGTTGAATTGTATAAGAGTAGATTCTGCTATAAAGACTTAAAATGACGACTGATGATATTGCTTGATATAATTGAAATGCTCATGTTCAGATGAACATTTTGTGACGAGTAAACTGTAGTGTTTTCAGGAGATGAAGATATTTGAGTTTGTACTCACATCATGTGAAGTAAGGATAAACATGCAGGATGCATAATGATGAACATGGGAACTGCATTCTGGTTGACCTGGATGTCCCGTCATCAGGAAATCCAGTCACATGACAGGCAATATTCTCTCCCATCACTTCCATGATGAAACTTTTTACTTCCTCTATCCGTACCAGCTCTTTACAGCCACTGTTAGCACACCATTCCTGACAAGCCTTTTCCTTTTCTGAAGACGGCAGCAAAGTTAGCTGCCGGAAGTTCGGAACCATAAAGAAACAAGGTACCTACTCTAAGATTGTCAAAAATGACTTTTTTTTTATCTAAAAAATACTCTAAATCTTCCTGAAGAAGACTATATTTTGATAGTGTTACGCAATTGTTCTACCCACTTAAATGCATTGAAATGTAATATGCATCCCTTTAAAATCAGAGAAGGCATTTCAAATGATTGGCATGCATCCACCAATCACAGGGAAGTACAAAGGAAAATGATGATGATGGTGATGATTACAAGTTTAAACGCAAATTATGAAAAACTAAGGAAGAACTGGCAGCAGAGATGCCATATTTATGATAACATTTATATAGCCTACATTTTTATGTGTGACGGACATTTTGCGTGTTGTACATTTCTAATCGGATAAAATGAAGAACTCTGCAGCAGGAGTTAGTTAAAGTATATGGAAGATATACATGGAAAGTTTTAAGTCTCTATACGTAGTAAGTATTGTGATCGTGAAAAATAAATTGAAATCGAGATAACATCGGGAAAGCATGTTTCACGATGCCTAGAAACCGAAAAAAGTTTTTTTGGACGTCTGTGGACAAGCACAGCGGGTAAACGGTTCATTGTATTTACTTCATTTTTTGAATCAAGGACTTTTTCGAAATTTTATCGAACAGCTCAGAATCTGGGTTTTATAACTGAAATATTAAGGGGACTTTTCATGAAAACTTTTTCAAATTTTTTAATTTTTTTTTTTTAAATTGGCTCTAACGATTTTAATAAAAATGTGAAATTGGAAACTCTTATCTATGACCAAAAAAATGGTTATATCCGTTTTTCTGCAAAGATGACTTTACTCGTATCCATTTTCAATTTTTCTAAGCTATTTCCATTACATTGGACGATACATGGAAACTTAGCACAGTCAAGTTGTAGAGACAATTAAACAGAAAAATTTATGTTAAACACATTTCTTTATAAAATTAATAGGCATTAAGATAAAAACGAAATAACATGACTTAAATGCGAATTTCAGAACAAACATTTTGATTAAAGTATGAATAATATTCTTTTGTTGCCCATAGTAACAAAAAACTAATATCTACTTATTATTGCGAAATGCAGTCAGTTTAGCTAAGTCGTAATGAACACACCAAAATCAATTAGAGCGAGGTGGTATAGGGTAAAAGGGAAGAGGTCCTGGGTTCAAATAAAATTTCATGTCCACCCAAATTGACCAGCAGGCTCTTGTAATAATTCATTTGTGCAGCACTTGCTTCTATTGTTCGGCTATATCTCAATGTATTCAGCATTTTTGCCTTTGAGATTGAGGAAACCATGCAAACCCCAAGTTATTAAGTGCCAGTATGGTACTTTATGAGATTGTGTGGGGGACGAAAAAATGTCTGTCCGTCTGTCTGACTGTCCGTCCGTCTGTCCGTGCGTCTGTACGCACCATAACTCAAGTACGCTTTTTCGGATTTTCATGAAACTTGGTATACACATTTACAATGTCTATGGGAAGACGTCTATTCATAATGGATAAAATCGGTTGATCTGTTTCGGAGTAATGCTCAATTTAGTGCCTATTTTATGGCAATATACGTATTCGAAAGAATTTATAAAAAAAAATGAAAATCAGTTATCTTGACAACATAGCCTATTGTTTTACTGTGATCTTATAAGGCCTTGGAAATTAAAATACAGGTAGCTATGACAAAAAACACTATTGTTTTATATGCGCTTATCCAACTAGACCGTTAAAATGACCCAGGTGGCCGAGATGGTAGACCTTTCTTCTTCCGTAAGCCCTGCTTAATGAATAAATCTGGAGCTTAACTTGGAAATCAATTTAAAAAAAAACATATTCTGCATATCATAATTGCAGTCATAACTGATTAAACAAAAACATACTGGCACTTTTTTACATCAGTTTACCTGATTTTATTATTATTATTATTGTTATTATTATTCAATTCAATTCAATTTATTCACCTTCAGGAATACAAGATTCATGGCTTCGTCAAGGAATTTACATAATAAACATACAATACTAAATAAAAAGAAAGAAATGAAGAAAGAAGGAAAGAAAACTTAAGTACATATTACAGGTATTAAAAATAATATACGGACTAATTGAGTCAACATTACTCAATAGTACAATAAAATAAGATGAAACTACAAAATATTACTCATATAATAACACAAATATTCATCTACAGAACAGTACGATTCATTACATAGGAAAGCAGATAATTGAATCTTGAATTTGGTAAAATTTTCAATTTCTTTAATTTTGGTAGGTAATTTTTTGAAGAGTTGTATTCCATTATGAGTGAGAGAATTTTCAAATAATTTTGTATTGCGACTGATTAAGGCTAAATTCGATTTTCCTCTTGTATTATGAGAATGTATTACTGATTTGTTATGAATTTATTAATGAACGATTTTACGTGCAAAATAACATAGAATATGTATTGTTATTATTATTATTATTATTATTATTATTATTATTATTATTATTATTATTATACATTTTAAGCCCAGAAATTTCTTTAATGTTATTAAAAATTAGATGGGCACATGAAAAGAAATCATCTGGCCCTATGTAATTGTGTGGGCTCTGAGGGAACAATGCCCACAACAGACGTAACAGAGGACAAACGCAAATGTTATTTAGTGAACAATAGGTTCCCTCAAAGACTAACAAGGCGCCTTGATTCACGGAACTATGCAGTAATAATATTATTTATGAATTCAAAGTCGTAAGTTATGAGTAAACATATTAATATTATTAGCAGGGCCCGGATTCTAATGACATGTCATCTTTTTATTGATGCTGAATAGACATTGCCAACTTGTAGATAAATCCTAATCATGGCCTCTAGATTATAGAAATGAATTTTTATTACGTCATTTTTTTGTAATTTTCGTGTGATTTGCTTCCTTATTTAGTCATTTTCATGCATTTACATTGAGTGTATTAACTTTTTTTTTCGTGCCTAGCGGTGTTGTCTTTAAAGTGCTGTTTGTTTAATGCAAGAAGGAAAAATTCGGCGTTCAAGTGTTGACATGTCTCAGTCGGAAATGAGAATCAATGAAACGTCAAAATTTTGTATTATATTACTATTGTTATTAGATTGACTTGGTACCTGCTTGGATTTGAGAGTGCAAACTACTGTTCACCCTCAATAAAAAATATAATCCGGCAGACCACAAAAGGAAATGACAAAGTTTGACTCGCCAGTGCCTCAGTGTCAGTATAAATTTCCTATGAAAAGAACATTCACACCATTACAGTTATTTACAGTTTTAGAATTATGTACAAACTAGTCTATAACTTTGTTGTGTACAATAATAATTTTTATAAATAAAATATCAGTTTTTAGGTAATTTGTTATAATTTTTAAGTCATTTTCTTTAAAATTTAGTGTCATTTTATAGGTCATTTTTTCAAACAATTTTAGGGCATCAGAATCCGGGGCCTGATTATTAGGTATCTGTTTCATAGATTTCAAAGTTATTGAATATACTCATTAGGTGTTTTTTCTATGAATGAATTAGTAAGATATGTGATACAGATTCCGTGACCCTAAAATTGTGGATGAAGAGAATGTTCGACGTCAAAGCAGAATAGTATGTTACTTCTTTACACTGACTACCCCACTCATACGCCACATGTTTAACATTGACCAATAACGTTTAGCAATTACTCAGATGTACACCAATCACGGCCGTTTATCTTACAATATTCTTGTAGGAATCGCGAGGAATCCGTTTTATCGGGTAAAATGTTTTAGTATACTGCTCAGCATCGTCACCAGGGATTTTATTAAGGGGGCAAAATCAATTTCGGACCTCAATTTCAAATGATTATGCTAAACACATTAATATTCACTTAGTTAACCGGATCGTTATTTTGAACCCAAGCTGAATTCGACGAGGCTACAAAGTTTTTTAAGTTAACAGAATACGCTCTTTTGAGCAATGGCCTTGGTGAGGTATTATTATAAATACATATTATATTTATAATTAGTTAATACTTGCTAAACTCATTATAAAGTAATTCTATTTTTTTATTCTCCATGCTACAACTGTAAGTTGACAAAGAGTACCACAAATAAATGAATTCATAAGGCAATCCAGAGGGGAGCAGTTGCCCCCCTTGCCCCCCCATGCCGACGCCCATGATACTGCTGTATAATATATATATATATATATATATACATAGGCGTAACCAGGCCGACCATATGGGGGGAGTTTTACATCCGCGGGGTCTGGTTGGTATGGAATACCCCCCAGGGGAAGGGGGGTTCGGGGGTCCTCCCCCGGAAAATTTTAAAAATTAAGATGCAAAATAACGAGTTTTAAGCTTCCGGGGTCCCCCCCCCCCGGAAAATTTTTAAAATTAAGACGCAAAATAACGAGTTTTAAGCTTCCCACGCTTTATACTTGTATTAAGTAATTTATGGGCAGACTTAAAAAATTATACAATTTTCCATTTTTTTAATCAATGGGGGGGGGGGGTTCAAACCCCCAAACCCTCCCCTCGGTACGCCTATGTATATATGTATATATATATATATATGTAATATATGTATAAATTGAAAGTCCTGATGCTTAGAAATAAAAATGTCATACCTAAAGGTGTTCATATACCTTAATGTGTTTTGTCTTGAACCAAACTACGCGTGTCACAGTTTGGAAGGCATGAGAAGTGTATAAAGTTAAGAGTAAGTAAACTTGTTAATAACTTTATAATCATCCGGGAAAACCCATTTTCTGCTGAATTGTGTTTTCGAGAAGGTGTTACATAAACTATTGTTCGCAAACGAGTCCCTTTTGTCCCTATTTCCTCGCAGAAACAGCCGCCGGCGGAAGAAATTTCTTTTGTTTAATATTAAATTTTAATTAAATATCTTGTTCTGTTATGTCATCTGCATTTGTAAGGCAATTACAGAAACGAGTGGATCTAAATTTATCCACGAAACATGAAAACTTAACAACTCTCTGAATCTAAACATTAACTCTTAAATTGGGTAAGTATTCTTTTAAATTCAGATTTGTTGATGCTGCTTTGAAATGGAACCAGGAGGCCATGGAGGAGGGCGCCAGTGTTTTGTTGAACGCATCACTCGTAGTTTTCGTCTTCTGCGCTGTATAGTATAATATTACAATTAACACGAACAGAATTTATTTTATTTTAAAAACAGGTTTTTTTTTACGCAGTTTGATTTGCTTCTCTCAAGGTTTAAAGGTTTCATAACAATCAGTACCACACCAGTGTTACAATGAAAATCTGTAATTTAACATGTGATTAAGATACTGTAACTGTAAGCATCAATGTGCCATGATTAATACGTCACATGCTGCCATTAAGCAGCACGAAAACAGATTATTTTATACAAGATTCTTGTTTGGAGATTGAAATAATAGAAAATGTGCATTGATTAAGAACACAATTTCGATTCGGTTCAAGCCAATTCGTGTGCTTTTATTGTGTTCTGCTGTTAGCTTACCTGAAATGTCTTATATGCACCACTGGCAGCACTGGTCATAACATGGTAACTCTTATGGATTCATGGATGGTTGATTCGTAATATGCCATGATCTCGCAGCTGTTAGTTTTGTTTTTATACAACAAAGCACGAAAGTAATTATTATTTGAATAATCCGTTACAATTTAATTCATTCAATAGTCTTAATAAATTCGAATTGACGAGTTTCATCAGAAAAATTCGCTCCTGCTGCGCAGTGGCGTGGGATTACCTATGATAATACATTACTTACATGTACACATACATGACATGACTTTTTCGACTATATCCACTTAAGCTGCATTCTAGTCCTATTGTTTTCTGGGATAATACTCAAAAATATATAAACATGCGTAGAGATTTGCTTAAATAAATGAAATTTATCTTCTATGAATTTAATGTATAAGATATTATGAATCTGTATGACAGAATTTACTTAATTTTCTGCATAAAACATAAATTTAATTTTACAACACATTCTCAGCCTCAATTAAAATTATGTAACGACGCAAATAGCGACGTGCATAATCAACGATAGGAGACCATTCCTAAACAAAGGAAGGGTTGGGGGACCGCAACTAATCGATATTGAACATTTTCATGATTATCGATACTGCCCTGAATTTTATTTGAATTACAGAAAAGGAGAGGTGCGCATGCGTCGACAGTGAATCGACGAGGGAGACGTGCGGAACCTGAAAGACGGTTAGTAGTACGTGCCTGACCACGAAAGAGAGAAGTTGAAAAGGCAGAAGGGAGAAGACGAGACTGGGATGTGTGACAGCGGTAGAGGCGTTCTGGCATAATGGTGTGTCAGACTTTCATCTAAAGGAAATTCTGGTTGTGGACTTCCTTGACACGACTATATGGAGATAGTCATTAATCAGAAGAATACACCAAGTCGGCCAGTACGAGACACCGCTACAGCGAACATCAGCTGTGAGAGTGAGTCGTGACTGCTCGCTCTGAATAAGAGCAGATATGGACATCAGGAAGTAATGGAAGACAACTCGGGATCGGAGGATAAGTTGGACATCACTGGTTGAGTATAGTCATCTAGACATTTTCTTATTGTTTGGGGAGTGAGAAAATTGAGATATCCCATTTTTTTTGTAAGGATGGTTTCTAAGTCATGTATAGCGATTAGACACCGTATGGAATAATAGAATAGAATAGAAACATAGAAGTGAGAATTCTAGAAGTAAAGTGATGAAATCCAGTAATCCAACTATTTTCTATTTCTGGTCTAAATTAATTATAAAAGAGCAGTCAAGAGCCTAACAACTGAATGCCAAAGTTAAATCTCTTCACTTTAGGTTTTTTTGGGTGATTGTTCCACGAATGAATACATAGCTAGGAGCAATTGGTGATGCTCATAGAAACTTTGTTATTTTTGAGACAGGACGCGAGGGGAGTAAGGAAGAAAAGTAATTAAGGGGCATGCTTAGTACTTCTTACGAGGGCCTCTCCCTCTTGGGTTTCGTTCAGGTGACGGGTGACTATCTATAAATAGATTTCATGCTGGCCTGTAATGTTAAGTTATGTTTTTTTTATAGAGATTTATCTACAAGCGAAGGTATATGGAATATGGTAGAGGGGGATAAGAAGTGGAAAGATTGAAGGGCAAAAGAAGGCCTACGAGTGGTAGTGCATTAGGTGTGTACCATTGGAAAATTTACATGTTAGGGTAGAAGTAGAAGTCACTAAAGGGGTTATAGAGAAGCTTACTAATCTGGGCGTGAATTAGTTTCAGTTAGAATTCTAGGGAATTTAGAGACAAAAGAAGATTGGGTGCCCATGCTAAAGAGTAGTAACGTAAGAAGTAGGAAAACTAGAATAACCACCGAGTGAATTAAATCAATGGTATAAGCTGAAGGGAACTCTACTTAAAGAAAGAAAGGGGTTAAAAGATAACAGCTGATGACTGGTCAGGTTAGAAAGAGGAGAGTGAGTGAAAGATAACAACAAATGATTGGTTAGGTTAGAAAGAGGAGAATAGGTAATTACGAGTAGTGTACTGATGATAAGTAGTTTATTAACAAGTACTAGAGATTGTAAGGGTGAGGTGAGGGAACGCCGGAAGTATCCCGAATCAAACAAATAAAATCTGGTAGTAGGCAAGGCCTATACTAGTACATATAAAGAAAAGAAATTTATGAGAGATTGTGAAAGCCATCGATGTTGGAGGCGAACAACGGCCCCACGTGCCTCTAGGAGAGAGTGTCAGGGACCTCTGACATCGATTTACAAAATTTTATTTTTGTTTGCGGCCCATTAATATTTTCCCGGTTGCAGGAGAGGAGTCAGATTGTTTGTAACTCAAGATCTAGACGTCGCTCCTGTATCGGTGGTCTATCGCCACAGTCACTCTGGAGGTATAGGCCTAAACTTCTATTTCTTTCTTCATGAGACTGTCTTTCCTATCTATCTTTAAATACAATTCTTCATGGACTAAGCTGACAAATAGACTAATATAGGAGACATAGGTGGGATTATTGAGTGTAATTTGTAGAGTTAAGGACTGGATTATGAATTGAAAACCTTTATTTATTCAGAAAAAAAAAAGGGATATAATATATATATTGAACTATCCTGAAGTTGCAAATGTAAATGACTACACAAGTCAGTAGTAAATCAGAAGAACAATACAAGACGTTCTAGTAGATACCTGAAAAACAAGAAAGAAAATTAAAGTAATTAATTAAGGATTTGTTATTGTTGAACAGAGAACGTACTTATATAGTTAAAATTGGGTATACTAACCTTGAATAATCAAATATTATCCTACCAATAAAAATGTTGAATGGTTAATGTAGTGTAAATGTAATTTATTGTATATAAGATTGTTATTGTTGAAAAAAAAAGAAAAAAAAATAATATATTAAATAAATTATGGTTATTGTTATGCAAAGTAAATTAACGTGAAGTTCAAATTTTTGACCCTTATCCTTGTAATGGTTTGAGAGTCGCTGATTTTTTGTGCTAAGTTACATACTTTGGTAGTGAGTATTGAAAAAAGGAGAAAAAGAAGAAGCAGAATAAAAAAAAAAAACACGAAAGGTAAATCCGAACCCAACTCCCGTCTCCACTGTTAACGTAAAAGCTAGTCGAGGGGCATGTAGGTACATAGCCTGTGTATCTATAATTTAATTTGTGTCTGGGCTGATTCATACAAAAAGAAAAGAGGAAGCGTATTGATGATGGCGCCCGTTAATATAAATTTTCATCAATATTATCAAGACTGGGTAAATTGTTAAAAGAGAGAGAAAGTAGACTGAGAGTAGGAAGTTTGCAATCACCCGGTGTCAAAGGTAGTTGTACTGAACGTTGGAATGTGGACTATGCAGGCAGTGTTGTGATGACACGACAGGTGTATGAGTGACCTTGTTTTGTAGGAGTTCAGTAAACTTATATACTACGATTGAGAATAATCACATATTAGTCGTCACAGATTTTGGCGAAGAATTTCGGCGAAGGTTTAATCCAAGAAGTTAAGGAACTTATAGCATAAAGTAAGAAAAGCCCGTCACAAAGTTTGGTCGCCCATTACGTGGGGCTTGATATAAGAAAAGAAAATAAACATTAATCAGTTAGAATTGGAAACTTGAAATACGAGTCATCATATATTTTGGAGCCCATAGCGTGGGTTGAGTTGGGTTGAAATCACAAAGTTTGATATCCTAACGTGAGGCGAGATAGTGTTAAAAGAATTTTGGGAGTTAGGTTAGTATAACTGAAATTTATTCTCAAAAAAAAAAATAAATAATAATAATAACATATTTTTGGGAAAAGAATAACGACTATTGACAAGTAAGGACTTCTATAGATGACTAAGACAGACGACTGAACTATTGTGTTCTAATCTTTTTTCAGTGGTATTGTTAATATATAAATATGGCTACTTATGTTGATCCGTATGCACAAATAAGAGCAGCTGAGCTAACCCAAGTTATTAGGAAGTTGAGGAAGGCGGATTTAGAAGCAGAATGTGATAGAGTAAAGTTACCGACCACAGGTACAAGGGATGAGTTAAGACAACGCTTGTTAGATTATGCCCGTAAGAACCCTCAGTCATTTCAAGTGTTAATTACGGCTTTTGCTCTGAGTCAGGAAGTTTTGGAAGAAGATTTGGTTGAACATAATATAACGATTCCACAAGGTTCATATGGAGATGTAGTGTATACATGGGTTAAGTTAATGCGTAGGAAGGCCATGGCGGTAGCTGATTCAGAAGAAGTTGTACCAGTAGTACCATCGTTTACAATTCAGTTAGAGCCGCATAAACCAAATACTTTGGATCTGGTTCGTAAATGGAACATTAAATTCAAACCTGGGGATAGTATTTACTTATTTTTGGAGAGATTGGAAGATTTAAAACAAAGTTCTAAGTTACAGGGTGTAGAGTTATTGTCAGTATTACCCGAAATTTTACAAGATTCAGCTTTACTTTGGTACAGGAACAGATTAACAGATTGGCCTACATGGGAAGCTTTTTTGAAAGAATTTAGAGAATATTATTTGCCTATTGATGAGGAAGACTCGCTTTTGGATGAGATTAGACAGAGAACGCAAGGTCCCAAAGAATCGATTTTTGATTATGTTAATGCTATTCAAACGTTAATGAGGAGGCTGAGTACTCCAATGAGTCCTCAACAAATGATGAAGAATGTTATCAAAAATTTGCGTCCTGATGTAAAATTGTACCTTAGACCTGCAGAGATTCAAACTATAACAGATTTAATACGTGTAGGTAGACAGTATGAACAAATATTGTTAGATTCTGAGAGATATATTCCTCCTCCAACGCAGGTTAGAGCTACAATTAAAGAAACGGCTTATAAACCTCAGAGACAAGTTGTTATACCTTCAGTTCATACAGCGCTAGGAATTCAGGGAAAACAGGAACTTCCATCGTCCGAGTTACAAAAGAAACCCAATGTTAGTTTTTCTGCAAAGACGTGGGATAAGGAACGGAATTCAAGTCCTGTAAATGATTCTAGAATGGTTAAAGTAATAGAAAATAAAGAGAGACAGGATGAGTCGAGGGATAATGGTAAAAACACCACTTTGCGTTTTTCAAATAACCAGCGATGTTGGAATTGTGATAAAACAGGACATAGGCAGTTCGAGTGTAAAGCACCTCGTAGAGTTACTCCACGCACTACGATTAAATGTTATAATTGTAATAAGCTTGGACATAGGTCTATTGATTGTAGGATGCCCCAAGAAAGAAAAGTTAGGCCTACAAATCCCTTATGACAATTAACTAAAAATCAGGCTTGTGTGATGTTAAATATAAATCCTACAGATTTAGTTAATGGAGATAGATGTTTTGTTGAAATTTTGCTGGAGGATATTACATTTATTGCTTTAATAGATTCCGGTTCAGATAAAACTTATGTGGGAGAGAAAGGTGATTTTTTGTGCAAAATGTTAGATTTAGCAGTAGAAGAATCTGAAGTTAGGGTGGTGCAACTAGCAGATAAAACTTATAGTTCTATAACAGGAGAGAGAACTTTTGAGATGAAATTGCAGGACAGGATTTTTCCGATAAAATGTAAAATTATGCCAAATTTAGCAGTAGATATGATTCTGGGCATGGATGTTTTGAAACAAATTGGGTTAGTAGTAGATTTGCAAGATGGGACTTGGTATTTCAAAGATGAACCAGCAAAAATTTTTCAATTTGTTAAGGCTATAGATTTAAAAGAAGAAGATCAACTACATAATATTCTTACTTTACCTACACCTCAGGAAAGGGACAGATTGAATGTGTTTTTGGAAAATCAGTTACAGAAATTTGATCAGTGTACTGGACTTACCGATCTGATTTCTCATGTTATTGATACAGGCGATGCAAAACCTATAAAACAAAGATATTATCCAGTATCACCCATTTTGGAAAAAGTTATACACGCGGAAATAGATAAAATGTTATTGGAAAAAGTTATAGAGCCTTCAAATTCACCTTGGTCGTCTCCGGTAGTTATGGTAAAGAAACCAGATAGAACATGGAGATTCTGCGTAGATTTCAGAAAAGTAAACAATTGTACTAAAAGAGATAGTTATCCTTTGCCATACATTGAACATGTTTTGAGTAAATTACGACATGCTAGGTATATCAGTACAATAGATTTGAAAAATGGGTATTGGCAAGTTCCATTAGATGAAGCAAGTAAAGAAAAAACAGCATTTACCGTACCTGGTAGAGGATTGTATCAGTTTCGAGTTATGCCTTTTGGAATCCATAACGCACCAGCCTCGTTTCAAAGATTAGTTGATACTATACTAAGAGAAGAGATAGGAGAGAAATGCTTTTGTTATTTGGATGACATAGTACTTATTAGCGAGACATTTGAAGAACATTTGTCCTTGTTAGAAAAAGTTTTAGAGAAATTAAGAAAAGCTAACCTGAAAATTAATAGGGAAAAATCAAAATTTTGTAGAAGTGAATTAAAATATTTGGGTCATATCATTACTCCATTAGGAATTGCTGTAGATTCAGATAAAATCTCGTGTATCCTTGAGTATCCAGCCCCTACAAAAGTCAAGGAAGTACGAGCATTTTTAGGATTGGCATCTTGGTACCGACGATTCATTCCATTTTTTTCTGAAGTTGTAAAGCCCCTCACTGCACTTCTGAAAAAGAATCAGAAATGGCGTTGGACTAAGGAATGTCAGGAATCTTTTGATGAATTAAAATCGAAATTATCTAGTAGCCCTATATTAACTTGTCCAGATTATACTAAACCCCTAGTGCTACAGACCGACGCTAGTTTTTCAGGATTAGGAGCAGCATTAATTCAGACAGGAGAGGAAGGAGAGGAAAAAGTAATAGCTTATGCTAGTAGAACTTTAACAGTAGGTGAGCAAAAGTGGGCAATAGTCGAGAAAGAATTGTTAGCTATATTGTGGGCAGTTCAAAAGTTTCGTCCTTATTTGGAAGGTTATCATTTTAAAGTATATACTGATCACTTTGCTCTGAAATGGTTAAATACATTACAGAATCCGACTGGACGATTAGCTAGGTGGAGTTTATTGCTCCAGGAGTATGATTTTGAAGTAATACATAGGCCTGGTAGATTACAAAAAGTTCCGGATGCTTTATCTAGAATACACGAAGGGAAAGTTCAAGAGAAAACGGTAGAGGAAGAATTTTGCCTTTTGTTAACTAATAACTCTGAAGTAGTGGAATGGGAAAATATACAAGATGCTTGGTATATTAAGCGGAAAGAGCAAGTACAGAGTAAACCTAAATTTTGGCCAGATTGGAAGGTCGTAGATGAGAAG
Source organism: Ectobius pallidus (assembly GCA_964059195.1). NCBI lineage: Eukaryota > Metazoa > Arthropoda > Insecta > Blattodea > Ectobiidae > Ectobius > Ectobius pallidus. The sequence goes on from CAXKWD010000002.1 coordinate 2,942,709, forward strand.
TTGTACCATCTTAGATTAGATCAGTTAGAACAAACTTTAGAGGGAACAGTGAATAGGTGGAAATTAGTTATTCCGCAAGATTTTAGGATTAAAGTATTGCAGGAATGTCATGATGCACCGACTGCAGGACATATGGGGATAGCTAAAACTTTCTTTAGAATAGCAAACAAGTATTATTGGCCGGGAATGTTTAGAGATGTTGCTAAGTATGTTACTGCTTGTGAAATATGTCAGAGACAGAAAGTGTTACAGACGGCTCAAGCAGGACCAATGCATTTTTACCAGAAAGAGAAACCTTGGATGACTGTAGCTACAGATTTGTTGGGACCTTACCCACGTTCCAAAAAAGGGAACCGATACATTGTAGTATTTCAGGACACCTTTACCAAATATGTAGAATGTAAAGCGTTAAGGAAAGCAACCAGTAGAGCAGTTACGGAAGCATTTTATGAATTGATTATCCTTAAATGGGGAATTCCGGGATATTTGCTGATGGATAATGGACCGCAATACACTAGTAAATTAATGCGAGAGATAGCTAAAGCTTTTAATATAACTCCTTGTTATTTACCTGTATATTCGCCACAAGGAAATCCAGTAGAAAGAGTCAATAGAGTATTGAAAACAATGATTTCTAGTTATATTCAAAAGGATCAGACAGTTTGGGATATGTATTTGAGAGAATTTAATTTTGCTATAAATACGGCTAAGCATAGTTCCACTGGATGCACTCCTTATATGCTAAATTATGGGAAGGAGCCTGAAATTATCAGTAGGATTGAAAAGGTGGAAAACCAACCGATTTATAAAGAAATTCCAAAAATTTGGGTGGAGAGACTCAATAAATTGAAAACGGTACGTTTAATGGTTAGACATAACTTAGAAACCGCCTATAAGAATTCGAGTCATTATTATAATCTTCGGAGGAGAGAGGTGAGATTTCGTCCAGGAGATCTAGTGTTAAGAAGAAACTTTAAATTAAGTGATGCCTCACAAGCTTATACAGCAGGGTTAAGTGCAAAGTTTGTCGGGCCCTATATTATAAAGAAAAAGTTCAGTGAAAATAGCTACGAACTGACAAACCGTTTTGGTAAAAAGTTGGGGAAGTGGCACGTCAAAGACTTGAAACCCTTTGTTCCTGGATAAACATTCTTTAAGGCTGGTAAAAGAGACACGCACAAAAAAAAAAAAGAATGTGACCTGTGTCAACATTATTTTTTTTATGGTGAGTGCGGGAAGAATGTAACGACGCAAATAGCGACGTGCATAATCAACGATAGGAGACCATTCCTAAACAAAGGAAGGGTTGGGGGACCGCAACTAATCGATATTGAACATTTTCATGATTATCGATACTGCCCTGAATTTTATTTGAATTACAGAAAAGGAGAGGTGCGCATGCGTCGACAGTGAATCGACGAGGGAGACGTGCGGAACCTGAAAGACGGTTAGTAGTACGTGCCTGACCACGAAAGAGAGAAGTTGAAAAGGCAGAAGGGAGAAGACGAGACTGGGATGTGTGACAGCGGTAGAGGCGTTCTGGCATAATGGTGTGTCAGACTTTCATCTAAAGGAAATTCTGGTTGTGGACTTCCTTGACACGACTATATGGAGATAGTCATTAATCAGAAGAATACACCAAGTCGGCCAGTACGAGACACCGCTACAGCGAACATCAGCTGTGAGAGTGAGTCGTGACTGCTCGCTCTGAATAAGAGCAGATATGGACATCAGGAAGTAATGGAAGACAACTCGGGATCGGAGGATAAGTTGGACATCACTGGTTGAGTATAGTCATCTAGACATTTTCTTATTGTTTGGGGAGTGAGAAAATTGAGATATCCCATTTTTTTTGTAAGGATGGTTTCTAAGTCATGTATAGCGATTAGACACCGTATGGAATAATAGAATAGAATAGAAACATAGAAGTGAGAATTCTAGAAGTAAAGTGATGAAATCCAGTAATCCAACTATTTTCTATTTCTGGTCTAAATTAATTATAAAAGAGCAGTCAAGAGCCTAACAACTGAATGCCAAAGTTAAATCTCTTCACTTTAGGTTTTTTTGGGTGATTGTTCCACGAATGAATACATAGCTAGGAGCAATTGGTGATGCTCATAGAAACTTTGTTATTTTTGAGACAGGACGCGAGGGGAGTAAGGAAGAAAAGTAATTAAGGGGCATGCTTAGTACTTCTTACGAGGGCCTCTCCCTCTTGGGTTTCGTTCAGGTGACGGGTGACTATCTATAAATAGATTTCATGCTGGCCTGTAATGTTAAGTTATGTTTTTTTTATAGAGATTTATCTACAAGCGAAGGTATATGGAATATGGTAGAGGGGGATAAGAAGTGGAAAGATTGAAGGGCAAAAGAAGGCCTACGAGTGGTAGTGCATTAGGTGTGTACCATTGGAAAATTTACATGTTAGGGTAGAAGTAGAAGTCACTAAAGGGGTTATAGAGAAGCTTACTAATCTGGGCGTGAATTAGTTTCAGTTAGAATTCTAGGGAATTTAGAGACAAAAGAAGATTGGGTGCCCATGCTAAAGAGTAGTAACGTAAGAAGTAGGAAAACTAGAATAACCACCGAGTGAATTAAATCAATGGTATAAGCTGAAGGGAACTCTACTTAAAGAAAGAAAGGGGTTAAAAGATAACAGCTGATGACTGGTCAGGTTAGAAAGAGGAGAGTGAGTGAAAGATAACAACAAATGATTGGTTAGGTTAGAAAGAGGAGAATAGGTAATTACGAGTAGTGTACTGATGATAAGTAGTTTATTAACAAGTACTAGAGATTGTAAGGGTGAGGTGAGGGAACGCCGGAAGTATCCCGAATCAAACAAATAAAATCTGGTAGTAGGCAAGGCCTATACTAGTACATATAAAGAAAAGAAATTTATGAGAGATTGTGAAAGCCATCGATGTTGGAGGCGAACAACGGCCCCACGTGCCTCTAGGAGAGAGTGTCAGGGACCTCTGACATCGATTTACAAAATTTTATTTTTGTTTGCGGCCCATTAATATTTTCCCGGTTGCAGGAGAGGAGTCAGATTGTTTGTAACTCAAGATCTAGACGTCGCTCCTGTATCGGTGGTCTATCGCCACAGTCACTCTGGAGGTATAGGCCTAAACTTCTATTTCTTTCTTCATGAGACTGTCTTTCCTATCTATCTTTAAATACAATTCTTCATGGACTAAGCTGACAAATAGACTAATATAGGAGACATAGGTGGGATTATTGAGTGTAATTTGTAGAGTTAAGGACTGGATTATGAATTGAAAACCTTTATTTATTCAGAAAAAAAAAAGGGATATAATATATATATTGAACTATCCTGAAGTTGCAAATGTAAATGACTACACAAGTCAGTAGTAAATCAGAAGAACAATACAAGACGTTCTAGTAGATACCTGAAAAACAAGAAAGAAAATTAAAGTAATTAATTAAGGATTTGTTATTGTTGAACAGAGAACGTACTTATATAGTTAAAATTGGGTATACTAACCTTGAATAATCAAATATTATCCTACCAATAAAAATGTTGAATGGTTAATGTAGTGTAAATGTAATTTATTGTATATAAGATTGTTATTGTTGAAAAAAAAAGAAAAAAAATAATATATTAAATAAATTATGGTTATTGTTATGCAAAGTAAATTAACGTGAAGTTCAAATTTTTGACCCTTATCCTTGTAATGGTTTGAGAGTCGCTGATTTTTTGTGCTAAGTTACATACTTTGGTAGTGAGTATTGAAAAAAGGAGAAAAAGAAGAAGCAGAATAAAAAAAAAAAACACGAAAGGTAAATCCGAACCCAACTCCCGTCTCCACTGTTAACGTAAAAGCTAGTCGAGGGGCATGTAGGTACATAGCCTGTGTATCTATAATTTAATTTGTGTCTGGGCTGATTCATACAAAAAGAAAAGAGGAAGCGTATTGATGATGGCGCCCGTTAATATAAATTTTCATCAATATTATCAAGACTGGGTAAATTGTTAAAAGAGAGAGAAAGTAGACTGAGAGTAGGAAGTTTGCAATCACCCGGTGTCAAAGGTAGTTGTACTGAACGTTGGAATGTGGACTATGCAGGCAGTGTTGTGATGACACGACAGGTGTATGAGTGACCTTGTTTTGTAGGAGTTCAGTAAACTTATATACTACGATTGAGAATAATCACATATTAGTCGTCACAGATTTTGGCGAAGAATTTCGGCGAAGGTTTAATCCAAGAAGTTAAGGAACTTATAGCATAAAGTAAGAAAAGCCCGTCACAATTAATGTAATGGATCAGCATGGCTTTAGTTTCGGCATAAGAGTGTACAATAATATACAGTATTATAAATGCATCCGCAATACAAATGTGCACAAAAAAGTTATATTTTCTTTTTATTGGTGTATTTTTTATTAGCAGCTGGCCGGCTGCCAGATATTCAACAGAAAAGCAATTAAAACGCCATATTTATTAATACATGACATGACTTACCGATGACAGTGATGAGTATCATAAGCCCCAGGATGACGGATGTGACGCCCATGAGGATGACGTCAGTGAGAGGTTCTTCTCCGGCACCGCCGAAGGAACTCCCGTTACCCGTTCCATTCCCGAGGGTTCCACCGATGTAGGAGTCATTGTAGCAGTCCAAGAAGGAGGCGTAGACCGAACCGTTAGATGTGGTGTTGCAAGTGATGCGGCCAACGATGACGTCATCGTAAAAAGCAGGCAGAGTGGTGGAGTTGGCGAGGAGGGTTGTTGATGTTGTTGATGTCGTAAGAGATTGGTCCAGATCATCTTCCTCGTCATCTGTGGGCAGCACATAGACGTCGTTCTCGCTGGCCCTGCCTGCCCAGGGCCCCACGTTCGTTAGGGATGGCTTTACTGTTAACTGCGATGGCTTCTGAGACGACCCATTCCAGTTCAACATGTCCATGACATCGTATCTGAAATCGAGAGAAAAACACTTAACTTCCTCTGCTTCTTAGTAAAATAACTAGCGATAATTATTTCAAGAATAAAAAAATAAATATTAAGAGCATAATAGTTAAATCATTATATTTATTAACACCTAAATCACGTGGACAACATACCACGATTAGAAAGCGTCGCCTGGTAAAAGCAACCTCAGATTAGAGTTCCTTGGCCCAGAATACCCCTGTATAGTGAGTTTCGTCCAAATCGAACAACGTTTGACCATATTTAGGCTAATATTGATTATCCCTATAATAATAATAATAATAATAATAATAATAATAATAATAATAATCCTCTTCGGTGTAGGTTCAAAATTTCATATTATGTTTGCGTGCCTTGACATTAAAAACAAATGAATCGACCAGCGTGAGCTACAACATTCAAGAGATCGCGATGCTTTTATGTCGAAGGAATGACAAAAATAGCCAAAGCCTAGTGTAATTGATTTGTATTACTGAAACTGATGCTTCTAAAACGCAAAAAATGCACGTTTTCTGCCAGTTTTTCACTCATAACTCACGAAGGAAAGCGAAAATTAAAATTCCGGCTTCGAGGTGCACATTCCGACCCTTCAGTCCGCCTATGTATAAAATTTCAGATCTCTGCGTTCAGTAGATTTCGCTGGGCATCGCGGACAGACAGACGGAAGACAGACAGACGGAGGACAGACACTTCCTTTTATTAATATAAGATAACTAGCATGTGCCCGCGGCTTCGCCCGCGATAATTATTTTAAAATTAAAAATTAAGACCATAATAGTTAAATCATTATATTTATTAACACCTAAATCACGTGGACTACATACCACGATTAGAAAGCGTCGCCTGGTAAAAGCAACCTCAGATTAGAGTTCCTTGGCCCAGAATACCCCTGTATAGTGAGTTTCGTCCAAATCGAACAACGTTTGACCATATTTAGGCCTATATTGATTATCCCTCTTCCGTGCAGGTTGAAAATTTCATATGTCTGTGGGCCTTCACATTCTAAACAAATGATTCGTCCAGGATGGACTTACAAATTCAAGCGATCGCGTATGACAAAAATGGCCAAAGCCAACTGTAATTGATTTGACATTGAAATGTATTCTGAAAACTGATGCTTCGAAAACGCAAATAATGCAAGTTTTCTGCCCGTTTTTCACTCATAACTCACGAACGAAAGCGAAAATTAAAATTCCAGCTTCGAGGTGCATTTTCCGACCCTTCAGTCCACCTATGTTTAAAAATTCAGATCTCGCTGGGCATCGCGGACAGACAGACAGAAGGAAAGACACACATTTCCTTTCATTAATATAGATAGATAGATGACATTCTCTTCATATAATTATTATTATTATACAGGGCACGGCAGAGAAACCCGACGGTTTTTAAATTGAAATTACGACAAAACTGTATCGTTTGCGTAGCCTACATTATTTCATTTTAGAATTACAATACATCTCAAAGTATTTTACCTACATCATTTACTTTTTGAAAATTGTGTTCCTACTTCAATCCACCAAAGCTAAATAAGCCCCTGACAAGCCCATTACATCAAAATTATTATTATGGTTTCGTGAAAAGTTGGAATCAGCCGAAACTGCGTAGTGTCGTAACTCGTTGTCGCCAGTACATCTACCGCTTGCGCATTCAAGTAAAAAACAATTGCCACCCACAACAGTATGGTATTCCCAAGGCTTGTAAACTACAGAATTTGCTAGAATTTTATAGTTTACTGATCTTGTGGTATTTTGACATGGAATATTCTCATTTTGACGAATGTGGAAATGGCGGCGAAAATGATGCAAAAACGTAGGTTTCATAACTAAGTTTCGCAATTCTTTTTACTGTCATTATTAAATTGCATCGCATCCCCGAAGGATATACAATCCAACCTGATTATTGCACTAACTTTCTTTCTAAACCATAAGCATGGGCAATAAACATTTCTCATTCAAATTTTCATATACAGAGTGTTACTGAAAACCACATTATTTACATGTGTATAGGCCTAGAGGGGACATACACAAGCAACTTTTATTAGAAGTTTCCAACTACCCGCAATACATTCGAGTGCCACGATGCCGTCGCATTTGGATGTTTATGGGTGTTTATTTCCTTCACTATCCTACATCCATAGTCAGTATCATACCTAGACTCCATACCCTGCCCATCCATTTTTGAAGTGAAACTTCTTTAGCCGCGGTAGGGGTAAATCGAGAGATTGTGTAACGCTCAAAATCGTCACGAAATTAGTGAGGTGTAACGGAACGGACTGCACAGAGAACAATGAACTGAATGATTAGGCTTATCCCAAATTGAATAAATCCTAAAATTCAAAATTCAAAAATAAAAAAATTCAAAATTTAAAAACAATGAAAAATCCAAAATTAAAAAATTAAAAATCCAAGATTTAAAAATAAAAAATCCAAAATTTAAAAATCGAAAATTTACAAATCCCCAAAAAAATCATTGATCTAAAATTTAAAAAATCCAGAATTAAAAAATCCAAAATTAAAAAAAATTATAAGATCATATATTTAATAATTCAAAATCCTAAAGTAAAAAAGTCTAAAACCCAGTATTAAAAAATCCAACAATCCAAAAATTGAAAAATCCATTAATCCAAAATAGAAAAAATAAAAAATTAAAACAAGTTTCACTTCTGTCGCGTGGCGTTCCACGCACACTTTTTTTATATTTCAGAATTTCAAAAAGGTCCCTCATTTTAAAAGTTTCCCTGACTTCCTCATATACACGTGAATACTGATGACAGCTAATGAGTCCCTAATCTCCTGCATTCATAATAAATTCTGCATGCTAATTGTTTTACTGATGAAAGCGACGCATTTTAGAATGCAATAAACTAATCCTGGGAATTATAGCATTAGTGCAGAATAATAATAATAATCACCACACAATTACAATGTTACAATGATATCATTGTAAGGATATAAATATGGATAGCGTATTTTAACAGTTCTTTTCCCACTCAAGCCGCATTGTAGCCCTATTCTTTTAGGGGTTAATACCAAAAAATATATAAACGTATAATAAAGATTTGCTTGGAGAAATGAAATTTATCTTCTATGAATTTAATGTATTAGAAATTATGAATCTGTATGACAGAATTTACTTAATTTTCTCCATAAACATAAATATAATTTTACAACACATTCTCAGCCTCAATTAAAATAAATGTAATAGATCAGCATGGCTTTAGTTTCGGCATAAGAATATGGAGTATTGTATTAGAAAATGTCTCCGCTATATGAATGTGAATGGAGCTAAGATTAGGTTAGGATATATTACAAAAAAAGTTATTTTTTATTTTTATTGGAGTATTTTCTACTTTCAGGTGCTCGGCTGCTAGATATTTTAAAAATAATTAATTTAACAGAAACACAATTAAAACGTTAGGCCTATATTTTTTAATACTGATTACATTAATTCCATGAATTACAAAATTTTAAGGTTTAGTTTCCACACGCGATGTTCGACTTTTTTATGCGGGCTCTGGCTTGCAGACCAACATTCCCATTGGCTGCCAACGACCTTGCATGTCATTGGTCTGTTCCATAAGGTGCTGCCAACAATTTTAAGTGTGCATTTTTAAATTCCTGCGCAGATTGGAGTCCCAATTGAAGGGCTCAGAGCCATAGTGGGCCGTCTCCACTAGCAGCAAAAATGAGGTACTGACGCTTTGCGGTAGTGTTTTGAATTGTGCTTCAAGTATTTAATAATGTGGTCCATGTCCTGGGGCTCTCATTTATTTATTATTGCAAAACTTTATTTATATGCAATTAAACTATGGTTTTCATTGAACTTTACTTCTTGGTTTCTCCTTTTTCTTTAATGGCACATGGGCCACTATGGCTCTGAACCCTTCAATCTCTATCTATATAAAAGGCTTTGTCCTGACTGACTGAATGACTGACTGAATGACAGGAATCAACGTACAGCCTAAACTATAATAGGTAGAGACTTGGAATTTTGACAGTATCTTCGTTTCATAATGTAGGTGCTCACTAAGAAAGGATTTTGAAAAATTCTGATTCTAAATGCCAAAAATTAAATGTTTTAGAAAATACTTAATCCTTTTTTACATAGAATTATCAATTCCAAATCACAGAATATATTGTTGCCAAATGGTATATGGATGGGCTTGGAAAAAAACAAATGAAATGCACTTTTGACAAATAAGAGAAGTTATCAAAATAATTCATGTTATAAATAAATATTACAGAATGAAATCCACTAAAATAATGGAATCGCATAACTTTCTCTACCCTGGACACAGAGAAAACAAAACGAGGTATGGTAATGTGTATATTATTATATTATATCGCAGGTTTTTGGAGAGAAAAGTATGAAAGTGATAATGCTTTCTGTTTAATTTCATCCCCAAAACGACTTTATGGTAACATAAAAGTGGGAAATTTCCCGCCTCGATATTACAATTTTATGTTACAGGAATTTCTGTTTCTTCTTATTTAAACCTCTACCAGGCTTGCTGTGCACTGTACAAGCGATGGGATGCAAAATTCTAGATCCTCTATGAGCCATAAAAAACTATATCAAGCGTTTTATGAGGGAATAGTTTGAGTGTAATAAGTCGTTCTTCCTATTACAAATTATAAATGCCTATATAAGGACCTAGAATTTAAAATTGAAAATCCTTCATAAGTTAATTTCCAATTACAAAATACAAAACCCGGGCGACGCCGGGTCTTTTAAGCTAGTTATTCTATATTGAAGAAGGGGGTTTGGGGGCAGAGGCTATAAGTAATGAAAAAAGTTAGGTTAGGTATGTTAACTTAGGTCAGGTTAGGATAGGTCAGGCAAGTTAGCTCAAGTTTAAACAGGATTTGGGGGCCAGTGGTGGTCCAGACAGTGCCAGCGATTGACCCACAACAGACCCTTATCATGTTGGCAGCCCTAACTCCAGCACCACGTGACCCATTGGCTTTTTCCCAGCATGCACCTGCGCTGTCTGAAGCAGCCGATTCTGGTGTGTACACTTTCTTTCCGGGCGCTATTTTAGGTTAGTTTTCTGTGAACTTCTTACCATTCTTACCAATCTTACCTAAATATAAAGTATTCTTTGAAACAAAATGTTCCTATATATGGATTCTAAAACTTCTGAAATTTGGCCGTTTCTCGTGTGTAAAAAAAATATTAACCAATCCAGTAGGCCTACAGTGGGAAACTATCCCCAAATTTTAATCTTAAGTATATAGTTTTACGTAATAAATATAAATAATTTAACAAATATAACGAATCTTGTGCTGCTAAAAGAAAGGCCATTTGATAGGAAATGTGTAGAAAAGGTTGTATCCATCTTGAAAGCCACTGAACCCTCTAATTATTCTGATATAAAATTATCATGGCATAATTAATTAACTTCTAAAGCGTAAACATTTAATATAGTACAATTAAATCTAAGAAACACGCAATTATTAAATAGCAAAAATGTTAGAATGTTCACCTTTAATTCAAATGTGTCTACGTCAGTTGAAATTGCACTTCTGGATTTTGACTGTTCATTAAATCATTGCATAGGCTTTCTTCTATATTCTATACGATTTGACTTAGTCTGTCCTGTTAAATTAATTGAACTTAAGACAAATCATTAATGTACCTTTTTCTTCATCCTTGTACATTAACTGTATATAACTATATATAGCGTGTAATCTACTTGCGAAACTGCGCCAAGTGGAGTGGGAATTATTCTTGTCGATGGCAGAATAAATAAAACTTTTGATAATTAGGAAAGTTAAAGACCCGGTTTCGATGTGCATTTCACAATTATAGTACGCCACTCGGGGGGAAAAAGACCCCAGAAACGCTTGCCCAAGAAACCTCAGCATAGCGAATTTCATCCAATTCATTCAATGATTTCCCATTTAGGCGTCCATTCATGATCCTCTTCTGTCGACCTATGTGATAAAGAAAAATCAGATCTCTACGAGGCTTGTTAATAGCTGGCATTGGATCTATAGGGTTCTTTTTAATGAAAGAGGTTCTGAAACGCTGTCAGGAATGGAAGCTATTCAAATTACGGATATTAAGGAAGGACTGAACACTGATCAAAAATGTACAATTGATATTAATTTAATATACAAATTAAATTATTGTTAAATCATATACCTGTAATCATAATCATAAAATATATTTGTAATACATAGTTAAATTCTTTGATATTAGTTTACTTTTGTGTAAAATAGCAATGTAAGGGAACCCACTTTTAAAACCAACATTCTTTTCATAAAACACCTAATATCACACGTATTTTGTTATAGATAATTCTCTGGAGAGGTGGTGATGTCTTGACGAATGATTTGGTCCAACCCCCCCCCCCCCCCCATATTTTTATCTCCATGTCATAATATGTAAACAAGAAACAAAAGAGAAACCGAGTGGTGGAAAGATCGATGATGAGTATCTACCAAAACAATAATCTTCAATTAAAAGTAATGCCTGATAAGAGTACAATAATGCCAAGAAATATGAGCGTCTCAATATACTTGAAAATCCATCAGAAATATTACAAACATTTTTTCCCCTTCTAAAAATTGTTTAAATTCAACAAACTTATATACTCCTACAGGCATCCACACATTACCTACCAACACACAAGAGTCCACATATTCACAATGACAGGGGTGAAAAAACATTGACTTTGTAATTCCGTCACAACTGGAATGGCCGAGATTAATAAATAAATGAAGCACTTCTTATTTCAAAATTCATTCGTATCTAATCCAATTGCAGGCTTTGTTTGTCTGCTTCTTACTAAAAAGAAAAATATCAAAACGCTCAAATGATTATTTTTATCACTTCTCATAGTACAATGCCAACCTGTGATAGTCTGCATTAGTTGAATAGCCTCACACAGGACAAAGGCTCAGTGCACACATTACATTAGGCTCCTCTCATGAGTAAGCAAATGTCTTATGAGATTCCCTCTTTGTGAAAACTTCTTGGCACATATATCACAAGAGAATGGCTTTTCTCCAGTGTGAGTAAGCAGATGTGTTTTGAGATGCTCTTTTCGGTAAAACTTCTTGGCACATATATCACATGAGAACTGCATGTCTCCTGAGTGAGTAAGCAGATGCGTTTTGAGGTTTCCACTTATGGAAAATTTCTTGGCACATATATCACAAGAGAACGGCTTCTCTCCAGTGTGAGTAATCAGATGTTTTTTTAGATCCCCTTTTTGGTAAAATTTCTTGGCACATATATCACATGAGAGATGTCTGACTCTTGTAGAGGGGAGCTGTTTACTACTTCCAGCAGAGGATCTGATTGTACGTACAGTAGTTGAGTGTGATTGCTTTAGCTGATCTCCATTATTTCCCTGATTAACTCCAACTTCCGTGTTGTCTGTGTTTTCATATTTCATTTGCTGTGACTGTATTGTGTCAAATGTAATTGCCACAGGCTCACACTTCAGAATGGTGCTGCATGCTGTAGAATCGTCTGTATTTCCACATTTGATTACTTGTGTCTGTATTGTGTCAAATCTAACAGACACAGCTTCAGTTTTTGGTTGTATTTCAAAAATCTCTTCTTTAATTTCAATCTTAATACACTCCGATTTAAGTACAGCCTCCATTCTGTATCGTTAATCACACGGTTTGTTTTCTTACTGAAATTGAGTTATTGAAATTAAATTAGTTATCTGGGAGGCAGTGACTCCTTCAAGCTTCTGGACAGGTCGTTAAAACTAATGAAAATAGCGGTTCGTACTTTCTTGCTTATTATCAAATTGATGATGATGATGATGATAATAATAATCATAGTAATAATATTAGTAATAGTAATATTAACAATAACAATAATAATAATAATAATAATAATAATAATTTCATGATAAGTTAGGCCTATTTATATATTTGTCAAGGCCACAGAAAATGTATAGAAATTTTGCTCAATCGCATTGTAGGGGGGCCACTTTTATAACTAACTAAAACACCTGATATCACACCTATTTTGTTATAGATAGTTCTCTGGAGAGGAGATGTTGCCTGGAAGAATGATTTGGTCCGGCCCTAAACGATACACTTTTTTTGGAACGCGATCTAGCGAGAACTTGCTTCTTCTCCACCATTTTTCTGTCCTCGTATTATGAAGAAACTCGTGATTGTACGTTGGAGGTGTTACGTCACATCAACAGATTCTGGGAAACAGGTTCACAAACACAACCAACCTCGCGGGAGATACAATATGGCACATTTAAAAATCACTGTTCATAATCTAACGGAACTTGTCACTAATAGTAGACTAATATCACCGTTCCTAACCTAACTGCCACATGTTGGTCAACCTGCTTTGCTGAAATACAAAAAAAAATCACCTTTCCATGTAAGCATGCTCAAATCGTGAGAAGGGTCCCCCTGCATTGCGACTTTGCCTAATTTTGTAATTTAAATAATACTCAAGTGAATCAGCGCTTGTCAAATATTCAAACTGGGTTTACGTGGGTGAAGGTTAGTAACACTGCATGACCAGCAAATAGCACGTAACAACAGCTGTATAAAGAAATTCAGCAAGCAAATGTGGGTAATGAACTTAGTTACATAGGCCTACATGATATTGCCGTTAATATGACGCGACACAAGTGAAACTTGTTTTAATTTTTGGATTTTTCAATTTTGGATTATTGGATTTTTTCAATTTTATATTATTGGATTTTTTAAATTTTGATCTATGAATTTTTTAATTTTGGAATTTTGGACTTTTTAAATTTTAGATCTTTGAATTTTTAATTTTTTGGGTTTTTTATTTTTTAATTTTGGATTTAATGATTCTTAAATTTTGAATTTTGAATTTTTAATTTTTTATATTTTGGATTTTTGAACTTTTAATTTTGTATCTTTGATTTTTTTAATTTTGAATTTTTAAATTTCGGATTTTTAAAATTTTGGATCTTTCCATTTTTGATTTTTTTTATTCTTTTAGTTTTGGATTTTAAATTTTGGAATTTTGGAATTACGATATTGTAATTTTGGATTTTTAAATTTTCTACTTTCATTTTTTTTAATTTTGGAGTTTCAATATTTTAATTTTGGATCTTTAGATTTTATAAATTTTGGATTTTTTAAATTTTGGATAAGCCTAATCATTGAGTAGATTTTTTCTGTGCAGTCCGTTCCGTCTCAACCTCGCTAATTTCGTGACGAATTTGAGCGTTACACAAGCTCTCGGTTTACCCCTATGCGGCTAAAGAAATTCTACTTCAAATGTTTTAATACAATATTTTGTGAAGCAGACTTTCAATATTTAGATACAGAATTTACTCACAGTGCAATATCCAGGGCGGTTTCGGATTAACTTTAAATATGAGCACACAATTGACAGTAAATTAATTTAAATATGCAGGCTATAATATATATTAAAAGCGGGTGCGCGGGCAAAGAGAGTTAAGTCCACCATCCTCAAAAATTGAGATATGTCCATAGAGTTATAGATAAAAATGTTCACATTTGTGTTAAGTCCAGTAAGTCATATTCAAAATTGTACGGTAGTTATGGATGTGTGCCTCAAGGGTTTATCCATCTCTAAAGCTATGTTGGGCTGGTGTCATAGGCCTACCGAGGGGGGGGTTTTGGGGGTTTGAACCCCCCCATTGATTAATAAAAAGGAAAATTGTATAATTTTTTTAAGTGTGTCCATAAATTACTTAATACAAGTATAAAGCGTGAGAAGATTAAAACTCGTTATTTTGCGTCTTAATTTTTTAAATTTTCCGGGGGAGGTCCCCCGGAAGCTTAAAACTCGTTATTTTGCGTCTTAGTTTTTAAAATTTTCTGGGGTCGGAAGCTTAAAACTCGTTATTTTGCATCTTAATTTTTAAAATTTTCCGGGGGAGGACCCCCGGACCCCCCTCTCCAAAGACCCCGCGGATGTTATAACCCCCCCATATGGTCGACCTGGTTACGCCTATGGCTGGTGTAGTGTGTTAAGTCACTCTAATTCTAAGTAACAAGAAAATGGACTTAACTCTCTTTGCCCGCGCACCCCGGTTATAATATATTCTTAATAAAAATACAATTACTCTAAACCGGGCGCTCTTGATAATTATAAATTAGACTCGTAATACAATAAGATCAAATCTGGCCGCTCACCAGCACTTACCGGAAGCTTCGTGACGTCGATATTATTAATTAATTATAAATAAAATGAGGTACTCTGATGTAACAAAGTGCCAGAATGCTTTTGTTTAATCAGTTATAATTGCAATTATGATATGCAGAAATTAAGTTTTTTTTTTAAATTTATTTCCCACTTAAGCTCCAGATTGATTCATTAAGCAGGGCTTACGGGAGAACAAAGGTCTAAAGTTGGATAAGTTTAGAATTGATAAATTCTTTCTAATATGTTACCATAAAATAGGCACTAAATTGGGCATTACACCGATATCGGTCAACCGATTTGGTCCAATATAAACAGAGTTCTTCCCATGGACATTATAAATGTGTATATAAGCATTCATGAGCCACAGATTATTGTCTCTGTTGGACACTACATGAGAATATTATATTATAGTGTGCCTCACAGTACTGCATATGACATAACTCGTCTGTCTGTGAGGTAGACCATTAGGGCAATCAGTCATAGGAGAGAGGTTCCATCTGGCGCTGTGAATTGAACTCCGGCTTAGCTCAGTTGGTATTGGCGCGAATAGCCAAAGGTCCTGGGTTCAAGTCCCAGTGCCGGAGGAATTTTCCTCCTATAATATTCTCATAAATGTGTATATATATATATTTTTTTTTAAATTTGTTTTATTTGACCATAGTTGACCCAGATTCCCACATTGAAACACGAAGTACACCCTGACATCTAGTGGCTTCAATACTAAGCTTTCATTCTGTCTCAGGATCATTAATTTTTTATTGACATTATCTCTTCTGACGGATGGAGTTATGGAAAAAAATACAAGCTTTTGAATTGCTGATTTCACAAACACGTCATTGTACATCCAACACTTTCCTCGCCTCTTTAAGATTTCCGTATGTGCTAATTTCTGACGATTCCGTGAACTCTGATGTCAATTTCATGGACTGAAAGTTGAGCGAACTTTTCACAAAACGTATTAAATAGTTTAAAATTAGGCCTATAGTTTTCTCCAATTTTAGATGCCTTACCTCTCTTATGTTTTACAACACGAAATGGTGAAGCATGTTCTGCTAAGACTCTTCTTTATGCCTAAAACTAGTCATCCAGTGTAAAAATATTGAGCCTATTTATATAACATTCTCTTCCCGGAGGAAAATGATTTATTAATTGATAACTAAAGCCTTATGACGTGTTATTAATTGTTACGCAATACCGTCACCACTTAATATTATTTGACTGCATTAAAATCGTTCATATGCACGGTTCTGCCGAAATGTGATTCCTTTGGTTGACAACACTGCAGAAAGACTGGCGGACTAGCTATGTTTTGTCCCTCCCGACCCTCACTACCCCTTAAAACCAGCGCCCAAGAAATGGTATGCGGGTAGTATGCTACTTGAAATTGCACTTCTAAATTTTGACTGTTCATTAAATCATTGCATAGGCTTTCTTCTATATTCTATACGATTTGACTTAGTCTGTCTTGTTAAATTAATTGTATTTATCACAAATAATTTATGTACCTTTTTCTTCATCCTCGTACATTAACTGTATATAGTGTATAATCTACTTGCGAAACTGCGCCAACTGGAGTGGGAGTTATTCCTGTTGATGGCAGAGTAAATAAATAAAACATTTGATAGTTAGGAGAGTTAAAGACCCTGTTTCAATGTGCATTTCAGAATTAAAGTGCACCACTCGGGGGGGGGGGGGGGAAAAGACCCCAGAAACCCTTGCCCAAGAAACCTCAGCATAGCGAATTTCATCCAAATCATTCAATGTTTTCCCATTTAGGCGTGCCTTCATGATCCTCTTCTGTCGACCTATGTGATAAAGAAAAATCAGATCTCTATGAGTCATTTACAAATGGATCAACTAGACCGTGTTAACAAAAACTAAGCAATCAAAAATTTATGTCTTTTATTGGAAAAACATATTTCAGTGATGCTCCTTTTCTCCAGGTTGCTATGGCTACCGAGCGAGTCTACCTTCAATTAATTTCAAAATTGAATACAGTCTTGGTAATATGTGGCATTGGATCTATAGGGTTCTTTTTAATGAAAGAGGTTCTGAAACGCTGTCAGGAATGGAAGCTATTCAAACTATGGACATTAAGGAAGGACTGAAGACTGATAAAAAATGTACAATTGATATTAACTTAACAGTGTACAGGCATATTAATATTAATATACAAATTAAATTATTGTTAAATCATAATCCCAAATATATCTGTAATACATAGTTAAATTCTTTGATATTAATTTTCTTTTGTGTAAAATCACAAAGTAGGCTAAGGGAACCCACTTTTAAAACCAACATTCTCTTCATAAAACACCAAATATCACACGTATTTTGTTATATTTTGTCTGGAGAGGAGATGTTGTCTCAACGAATGATTTGCTCCAGAACATTACACTTTCTTCTATAAGATGAACTAGCGAAAAGTAGGGTGAATTCAGCCATTATTTTTATCTCCGTATCATAATATATAAACAAGAAACAAAAGAGAAACAGAATGGTGGAAAGATTGATGAAGAGTATGTACCTAAACAATAAGCTTCAATTAAAAGTAATGCCTGATAGAGTATAAATAGTGCCGAGATATGAGCGGCACAACATGCTTGAAATTCCATCAGAAATAGGCTATTACAAACACTTTTTCCCCTCCAAAAATTGTGTTAATTCAGCAAATTTATTTACTCCTAGAAGCATCCATACATTACCTACCAACACACAAGAGTCCACATATCCACAAGGACGGGGGTGAAAAAAGCATTGACTTTGTAATTCCGTCACAGCTGTAATGGCCGAGATGAATAAATAAAAGAAGCACCTCTTACTTCAAAATTCATTCATATCTAATCCAATTGCAGGCTTTGTGTGTCTGCTTCTTAATTAAAAGAAAAATATTAAAACTCTCAGATGATTATTTCTATCACTTCTCATAGTATGAGGCCAACTTGTGATAGTCTGCTTTAGTTGAATAGCCTCACACAGGACAAACGCTCAGTGCACACATTACATTAGGAAAGATTGTTCCTCTCATGAGTAAGCCGATGTCTTATGAGATGTCCACGTTGGGAAAATTTCTTGGCACATATATCACATGATAACGGCTTGTATCCAGTGTGAGTAAGCAAATGTCTTTTGAGGTTACTACTATCTGAAAATTTCCTGGCACATATATCACAAGAGAACGGCTTGTCTTCTATGTGAGTAAGCAGATGTCTTTTAACTTCATTTTTCCTGCAAAATTTCTTGGCACATATATCACATGATAATTGCTTGTGTCCAGTGTGTATAAGCAGATGTTTTTTCAGGTAATCTTCTTGGGAAAATTTCTTGGCACATCTATCACAGGAGAACGGCTTATCTCCACTGTGAATAAGCAGATGTGTTTTGAGGAGTTCACTTCGGAAAAATTTCTTGGCACATATATCACAAGAGAACGGCTTGTCTCCTGTGTGAGTAAACAAATGTTTTTTGATACTCCCTTTATGGTAAAATTTCATGGAACATATATCACATGAGAACGGCTTCTCTCCAGTGTGAGTAAGCAGATGTGTTTTGAATAGCCCACTTTGGGAAAATTTCTTGGCACATAAATCACATGAGAACGGCTTCTCTCCAGTGTGAATAGACAGATGTTTTTTGAGATTTCCTTTGTGGTAAAACTTCTTGGAACATATATCACAAGAGAACGGCTTCTCTCCAGTGTGAGTAAGCAGATGTGATTTGAGGTTACAACGTCTTGCAAATTTCTTGGCACATATATCACAAGAGAACTGCTTGTCTCCTGTGTGAGTAAACAAATGTTTTTTGAGACCCCCTTTTTGGTAAAATTTCATGGAACATATATCACATGAGAACGGCTTATCTCCACTGTGAGTAAGCAGATGTGTTTTGAAATCCCCTTTATGGTAAAATTTCTTGGCACATTTATCACATGAGAATGGCTTCTCTCCAGTGTGAGTAAGCAGATGCGTTTTGAGGTTTCCGCTTCGGGAAAATTTCTTGCCACATATATCACAAGAGAATATCTTGTCTCCAGTGTGAGTAAGGAGATGTTGTTTGAGATGCCCTTTTCGGTAAAACTTCTTGGCACATATATGACATGAGAAATGTTTGGCTCTAGTAGAGGTGAGATGTTTACTACTTCTAGCGGAGGATGTGCTTGTACGTACGGCAGTTGAGTGCGATTGTATTTGCTGCTCTCCATTATTTCCCTGATTAACTCCAACTTCCTTGTTGTCTATGTTTTCACATTTTATTTGCTGTGACTGTATTGTGTCAAATGTAATCGCCACAGGCTCAGACTTGTGAACGGCGCTGCATGCTGTAGAATCGTCTGTATTTTCACATTTGATTACTTCTGTCTGTATTGTGTCAAATCTAACAGGCACAGGTTCAGTTTTTGGTTGTATTTCAGAAATCTCTTCTTTAATTTCAATCTTAATACACTCATATTTAAGCACAGGCTCCATTCTGGGTATAAGTGCACTTCAACTAAGTTTACGATTTATATGAAAACCAAATTTTTTATGGATCTGAAAAACCACTCAAATCGTTCAGGATTTTTCACAGAATTTTTTCACATGCAACATGTCTTTACAAATGCTTCGTAAATGAAAATAAAGAGAAATAACTGCATGAATTTTGCCGTAAAATACATTTTGTCGGCCATGATCCATTCTGTAACGGCCCCGTTGATACGAGCGTTGCCAACATTCCAAATAAATCCCTGAAACTACTTGTGTTGAGTTGAATTTAGTGCATGTACTAGTAAATGTCATGTTTGCTATAGGATTCTCTTCGTTACATACAGGATACTAAAATGATCACTCTTCAGTATGAGTGAAATTGTATTTCCAACATTTTTATAACTACGTATTTTATTTTTGGACACATATATTAATGCCGTATTACATTTACCTTACTTATGTGTATATTAACAGTCACTAGACCCAGTGGCGGACGCAGGGGGGGATAGGAGGGTTACAAACCCTCCGAAATTTGAAAAAAAGGCTATAAATATATACTCTAAGTGGCCAGTTTTATAAACTAATTGTATATGTAAGTTGATTAATTTTTTGTAGTATTCCGTCTACCTATTCAAATCCCCACCCGAAAAAAAATTCTGCGTCCGCCACTGACTACACCTGAATGCCGTGAAACTCATACGAGCGTAATGACAAATCAAAACAAAAGCAATAAATCCGGTAAAGGACCTCTTACACACACCACACCTGAATGCCTTTTCTCCACCTCCCGCATTAATATCAACGCTATGAATAATATCTCCGGACAAATAAGTATGCAGGCTGCAATTTAACATCGTATACACTAAGGCCTAATTATTTTGAGACATTTAAGGAGAAAATTGCGATTTTACATCAAATTCGAATGTGTTAAATTCACAATCCACAACCGTATTATAACTTACGTTAAAGTTGAGATTACCAATGAGCAGATGCACACGGAAGTAAAATACATTTCCTGGGTGGAGCAGTCAGTACAGCAGAGTTTCAAAATTGTCAGGAACAGTTCAGAAGGTGTACACATAATAAATGAGCGACAGTCCCATGGCTGTAGACGCACACGAAACGAAAATATATTTCCTGGGTGGTGCAGTCAGTAAGGCAGAGTTTCTACATTTGTAGGAACACTACAGAAGATGTTGTCATAAATGAGCGACTTTCCTATGGCTGTAGATGCACATTTTAATTGATATGATTTTATTCTGCTGGATTATTCAGAACTGTATTAAACACACATATTTTGTTACTAAAGAAGTAAGTACTACTTGGACACCCTTAGCGAAAAAGAAATTCTTTCTGAACTGGCATGACAATAAAATTGCCCCTAGGAAATATGTGCTATTTAAAAAAGAAAGAAAAAAATAATTATCTATTACTACAAGCAAACTGCGATGTTTACAATAAACCTGTAATAAAAATAACTATGAACACTTGGTGGAGATTCTCAAATAAGAACGATTGTCTGTTGTCTGAAAATAACGGTTTGCACATGAAAAGCTCCTCTCTACCTAAGGGTGTAGCCAATTGTGGACAAGATATGGAAGAAATGAATATTGTTTATAGGCCTATTACTTGTTGAATTTTGCCTTTTTAAATATAACTAACTCCGTGGCGCTAACATCCCTGAAGGGACAAGGTCTAGAACTCGTCCACTGCGTCATCTACCATAGGCAGATGGCAGGATTAGAGGCATGTGGTCTGCATGCCGACACCCACGGCCGTTAATGGTGCTATCCATGACCGGAGCCGCTACTCCTCTCTGCTCAATTTGAGTCACGAGGCTGAGTGCACCCCGTTCCAGAAAAATCCGAGGAGGTACCGTGGATCGAACCCGGGCCGACGGATCTGTAGACAACGACGCTAACCACGAGACCACGCCGGTGGTCCTTCTTAAATATACTCGTATAATAATGTATTATAATTGGATGTTTAAGAAAAATACCAACTTCAATGGAATTCACGATTTTTAATAGATCATTTTTGCAATTTTTAAATCCTATTTCATAATTATATAGAGCTTACTTTAGGCACCTAAAATTGCATTTTACCAACCTAAAATCCCGAAAGCTAATAATAATATTTGTGGTGCTGGCGAACAAAAAAAACCGTTACAGTCAGACGCTAGGAATTTGTGCAGTGTTCTACTCACAGAAAAAGCGGGGACGATATCAATAAATATTTGTTATATGGAGAAATTTTTTTTTCCGATTTGAGTTACATGTGATATTTATAATTCGACCCTTCTGAACACGAATATAACAATAATAATAAGCAGTTTCTTCCGCACTTCGAGAAAATGCCGATTTTCCAATAGTGTCACACATTTCTCGCAGGAAAAGAGGGAACTATTCAAAGAAAAATTCATTCTGTGTAGGATAAATTTTTTTCCAACTTGAAATACGTATGTTATCTATAATACGACCCTTCTGAACACGAATATAACAATAATAATAAGCAGTTTCTTCCGCACTTCGAGAAATACCGATTTTCCATTAGTGTCACACATTTCTCGCAGGAAAAGAGGGAACTATTCAAAGAAAAATTCATTCTGTGTAGGATAAATTTTTTTCCAACTTGAAATACGTATGTTATCTATAATACGACCCTTCAGAACACGAATATAACAATAATAATAACCAGTTCCTTCCGCCCTTCCAGAAAATACCGATTATCCATTACCGTCGCACATTTTACGCAAGAAACGTAGGAATGATTCAAACAAAAATTAATTACATGCAGGCAAAATTTTTTCCCCACTTGATTTACATGTGTTATCTATAACTCAACCCTTCTGAACACGAATAGAAGAAAAATAATAACCAGTTCCATACGCACTAGGAGAAAATTCCGAATTTCCATTCGTGACACACAGTTTACGCCTAAACTGTGTGACACGAACGGAAAATCGGAATTCTCTCGAAGTGCGGAAGAAACTGCTTATTATTATTGTTATATTCGTGTTCAGAAGGGTCGTATTATAGATAACACACGTATTTCAAGTTGGAAAAAAATTTACCCTACACAGACTGAATTTTTTTTGAATAGTTCCCTCTTTTCCTGCGAGAAATGTGTGACACTATTGGAAAATCGGCATTTTCTCGAAGTGCGGAAGAAACTGGTTTATATTATTGTTATATTCGTGTTTAGAAGGGTCGAATTATAGATAACGCATGTAACTTAGGTCGGAAAAAAAATTTCCCTCCATGTAATGAATTTTTGTTTTGTAACGGTCCTACTATTTCTGCGTTAACTGTGTGACACTAATGGAAAATCGGTATTTTCTCGATGTGCGGAAGAAACTGCTTATTATTATTGTGATTTTCGTGGTCAGAAGGGTCTAATTATAAATAACTCATTTAATACAAGTCGGAAAAAAAAATTTCCTCCATGTAATGAATTTTTGTGTGAAACTTTCCTACTTTGTTTGCGTAAACTGTGTGACACTATTGGAAAATCGGTATTTTCAAGAAGTGCGGAAGGAACTGGTTATTATTATAATTATATTCGTGTTCATAATGGTCAAATTATAGATAAGACATATAACTTAGGTCGGGAAAAAATTTTCGTTCCATGTAATGAATTTTTGTTTTGAAACGGTCCTACTTTTTCTGCGTTAATTGTGTGACACTAATGGAAAATCGGTATTTTCAAGAAGTGCGGAAGGAACTGGTTATTATAATTGTTATATTCGTGTTCATAAGGGTCTAATTATAGATAAGACATATAACTTAGGTCGGGAAAAAATTTTCCTTCCATGTAATGAATTTTTGTTTCGAAACTGTGGGTAAACTGTGTGACACTAATGGAAAATCGGTTTTTTCTCGAAGTGCGGAAGGAACTGGTTTATATTATTGTTATATTCGTGTTTAGAAGGGTCGAATTATAGATAACGCATGTAACTTAGGTCGGAAAAAAAATTTCCCTCCATGTAATGAATTTTTGTTTTGTAACCGTCCTACTATTTCTGCGTTAACTGTGTGACACTAATGGAAAATCGGTATTTTCAAGAAGTGCGGAAGGAACTGGTTATTATTATAATATTATATTCGTGTTCATAATGGTCAAATTATAGATAAGACATATAACTTAGGTCGGGAAAAAAATTATTCTATGTAATGAATTTTTATTTAAATACTTCCTACTTTTTCTGCGAAAAGTGTGTGATATTAATGGAAAATCAGTATTTTCTCGAAGTGCGGAAGGAACTTATTATTATTATTGTCATATACGCGTTCAGAAGTGGTGAAATACATGCAAAAACATGTATATCATCTACAATAACATTTTTATTGCCATGTAATTTATATTTCTTATATTGGTAATATTATTACTCAGAAAATTGCTTAACATTAATTTTAAATCGGAATGTATTTATTGGAAATTCGCGTTCAGGACGATCGACTAATATAGAAAACATGTATTACATGTCAAACCAGATTTTTACTGTTATATTATTTATACGTTTAATAGTTATTTATAACAATTATAATTATGAAATTAATGAAAACTATTATCTGCCCACCCAATAATTCATTCAGCCATGTATCAATCCATCCATTTATACATCCATTCATTTTTCATTCATCCTACCATCCATTCGTCCATCAATCAATCCAGTTATCTAACCAACCATCCATTAATTATTAATTGATCCATCCACTTATTACAGAAGTCATTCATCGATCCATTATTTAACTAATTCATTCACCAAGCAATCCACCCTTCATCTATCAATTAATGAATTAGGTACATAATTAATTAATTCATCCTCCCATCCATTGATGAATCAATTAATGCATACATTTATCCATCCAATTAGTTAATTAATTCAACCGTCCATCCATTTATTTATATATCCATAAAGCATTTGATGGATGGTGGGTTAGGTGGGTGAAATAAATAATTTCGGATGAATGAATGGATATATTTATGGATGAATGAATTAATAATGGATGGATGAATGGGTAGGTGGGCTAATTAATAAATAAATTAATGAATGAATGGATTGATTAATGGTTGGTTGGATCGATGAATGAATGAATTTATTGATGGATGCATGAGTGGATAGATGGGTGGATGAATGAATGAATGAATGTATGGATAATTAAATGGTGGAATACATGAATTAATTAAGGGACGAATGACTGGATGGATGATTGAACAGATGGGTGGATGAATGGTTGGGTGGATGAATTAGTAGACAATGGATGGATTAATAATTTTAGTTAAAAATGAAAATTAATTATCTCATTGTTAATAATTGGATGGTTGGAAAAATAATTTATGGATGAATGGATAATTCGATGGATGGATAGATTTATTGGTGTCTGAATTGCTGGATGGGTGGGTGGTAGGTTTGTTGGATTAATTAGGGGATGAATGGATGGACTGTTATTAATTATTTAGTAAATATATTGATGGATGAACGAAAGGATGAATGGATGGGTGGATTCACGGATGAATTAATTGATCAATTAATGGATGGGTGGATTGGTTAATCAATGAACTAATCAATGGATGGATGAATAGATTAATGCAAAATTTAATTAACATACAGATTTGATGGATGAATGAACCATCCAACCAGCCATTCATCTATCAATCAAGCCAACCACCCCTATAACCAAACATTCATCCGTCCATTAATTAATTTATTATATAAATAATTCATTTAACTATTTCATCCACCCATCGATCCAAACATTCAGCTATCCATTAATAAATCCATGCATCCATTTATCCACCCACTCATCCTTTTCATTAAATAATTCAACAATACACCCATAGATTCATCCATCCATCAGTCTATGAATGGATGGTGGAAATAATTTATTAACTAGTAACTGGATGGATGGATGAATTTAAATATTTATTTATGGTTGAATGGATGAATGAATGTACGGATGAATTAATGGATGAACGGATGGATAAATGAATGGATGGAAGAATGTTTCATACCAAATTACGATTATTATTTTTTTATGAAAGGACAATGTTGAAGACAAGTATTTTAGAAAACAACAACAATAATAATAATAATAATAACAACAACAATGTGAAGAAAGAAATTGAGTAATATTTAAAATGTTTCTCTGTTAGCTCTTCATGAAACATGAAGCAAAACAGCAATTAAACAATGCTTTTTCTAATATCAAGCTTCAATTCGAATTTGTCTTAGTTTAATAGTGGTAGTAGTAGCCCTACCGGATCGCGCAAACGTCTCCTGGAGATCCTTCAAGGGGATATCTGCGGCGAATTTATTTCCGGGGTGCGCCAGTCCCCTACCTCACATTTAAACCTAAGTACAACACAAGCACCCAGTCACGAACCCGGGAAAGAGATTTTTCACTGCTGAATCGAACCCGGGCCGCCGGGTGGAAGGCAAGCGTGCTACCGACTAACACAAGGCGGGGGGACACTTTAATGTTAATTGATCACGAATTAATATTTGAAAAAGTTTCCTTATTCTACTTCATTAAAACACGAAGGAAATATGAGTTATTACATAAAATACTCGAACATGGTTTCTCTCCATGTATTACATAAAATTAAGCTTCCGTTCGAATTTGCGTAACCCCAGCGCTCTTATTTTAATATAACTTGTCATTGAGGAAGTTCCTATTGTTTTCCCGACCGGGAATTATACGAAACGAAAGCTTCCATTCTAACTTGTGTAAATGCAGTGTGATACTAGCTGTCAGGTTGGTACTGCTCCAAAGTCAGATGTGGGTTTAATCATCAAATAGCCGTGGTAGAGAATACTATGATTTTATATGGGGAAAATCACGACTTTAATTACTGTTTTTTGAAGCCTTCGTGGCAAGTACAAAGGTGTGTGACATGTCAAAAAATTCTGTGAAAATTCCTGAACGATTAGAGTGGTTTTTCACATCGATAAAAAAATTGGTTTTCATGAAAATCGAAAACTTAGTTCAAGTGCACTTATACCCCATTCTGTACCATTAATCACACGGTGTTAGTTACTGAAATTAAATCAGTGCTGTGTGTTATCTGTGAGGCAGTGACTCCTTCAAATTCAACAGTTTCTGGACAGGCAAGAGTGTGTTCCCAGGTCGTTAAAACTAATGAAAATGGCGGTTCGTGCTTTCTTGCTTAATAACAACGATAATGATGATGATGAAATAATATAATAATAATAATAATAATAATAATAATAATAATAATAATAATAATAATAATAATAATTTCATGTCATTTATTTATTTATAATGCCACAGAAAATGTATAGGAATGTTGGTCAAATCTCAATTTGGGCAAGCCACTTTTAAAGCTAAGTAAAACACCTGATATCACACGTATTTTGTTCGAGATAGTTCTCTGGAGAGGAGATGTTGTCTCGACGAATGATTTGGTCCAACCCGCCCGCCCTAAACGTTACATTTCTTCAGGGGCGGCCGGTGTTAATGTGCTACTGTGCTATAGCACACTGTTCATTTCGTTAAATAAAATATTGTTGATTACTTAAACAAAAATTACCAATATTCTGTTAAAAATGCTTTTATAAAATTTTGATCATCTTAGATTTCCAACCGTTATAACATATGCGCTATCCCTCACAACGTCGGGCGGTCAGCTTGAGTTACTGAGCATTATACTGCAGTGTGCTCTGTCCCCCAGTAGCGCTGCTTTGCTTGATGACCGAGGCGTGGAAAGTGCCCTGAGGCGGAGTGTATATTTGCCGCCGTTAGCATGAAAACCGTCTCGTTGGAGCTACGAATCTAGTAGAACCTGGCCCCCTATAGGTATGCTGCATGCCTCACAAGAAACTGGCTGGTTTGGGAGGTGGTGAGTTGATGACCTCTTGTTTGGCAGTTGGGGTGAATATTTTGAAGGTTGTTTTGAAAGTAGGAACAGTCCTTGGTAACACATCTTATTGATGGCGGCTTTTCTTGACGTGCAGTTTTAATAGAGTTCAAATCGATGTAAACAAGGTTGGTTTCCACAATGTAATCGATTGTTTTAATACGAAATTAGTAGCAATTCAGGATACCGTGGCTTGACATTAAATTTTATTAAAATATGAGACGGCTTATCTTTAATACCTAAATCTATAGTTAATATTAGTCTCATAGATTTGTTAGCTGAATTCAATGAGTACATATAAATACAAAATAATTGTGTAAATACATAAATACGTGCATAGCTAAAATCCAGGTTCCATTCCCGCCCAGGATAAATTTTCCTCCATAGATTACACAGTGGAGTTGAATTTCAAGAAATTGAACAATTACCTAGGAAAGAAGAAACTGACTGCTGAAAACTACTCATAAATATGGTAATAAAATATTATTTAATGGCAGTATAAGGAATAATTTTTAGCGCCGAGGAAAGTGAATTTAACGCGCACGTCCGCTCAGCGACTGATGAAGAGTAAGTTAGTACAATCTTTTGTCTGGGGACAGAGTGACAAGACGCCCTCTCAATTCTGAAACTGTATTCTAGTTTCTGTGCGAAGTGCGAACTGTTAACAGAACCGACAGTGGAACAAGTACTAAGTATATTTCATGGTGCGTGTGTGTTCTTGTTCAGAGTTATTGCTGTGAATGTGAAGAATGAATACAGTAGATAGTTTAATAACTTATCCATTTTCTAGTAGTAAGGAACAAAAAATCGAGATAAAACAATTAGGAGAGTCAACACCCGATTTGATTATGAATCAAAAAGCGAAAGGCGGGAAAAACTGCGTTTACAACAGAAAATTTCATAGGGCGGTGTATGGAAACAGTTGGATATGACGTTGTGAAATTAGGAATGCTCTCTTCTGTTTTCCTTGCCTTCTATTTGGTGATTCCGATTCCTGGAGCAGAACGGGTGTAACGGATTTAGGACACCTTAGTAAGTTGACAAAACAACATAAAGACAACATTAAGCACATGCATAATGTACTGAATCTTAGTTCTCTAGGCAGTGTGAATATTCGAGTACAGTTAAGCCAGGCATATCAATACGAAAAATTGAAACACAACCAACAAGTGGGGAAAAAAAGGTACGTACTTAAAAAAATTATTGATTGTATTAAGTTCTATAGGGCTTTTGAACTTGCTTTGAGAGATCACGACGAAACCGAACAATCTAAAAGTCCTTGCATCTTCTTAGGACTGATAGATTTCGTTTCGAATTTGGACACTGCTGTGCGGGAACACAGGGAATTGCATGGACATCATTTTTTGACATAGGTGAATGGCAGGTGACGTTTTATTTTTTGCATGTTCATACTGTAGCACACACAGTGTTTTTGTCACCGGCCGCCACTGATTTCTTTGAAAACACGATCTAGCGAAAACTTGCTTGTTCTCCGCCATTTTCATGTCCTCGTATTATGAAGAAACTCGTGATAGGACATTAGAGGTGTGACGTCACACCAACAGATTCTGGGAACCAGGTTCACAAACACAACCAACCTCGCGGGAGATACAATATGGCACATTTAAAAATCACTGTTCATAATCTAACGAAAGGCTAATATCACCGTTCCTAACCTAACTGCCACATGTTGGTCAACCTGCTTTGCTGAAATAAAAAAAATCACCCTTCCATGTAAGCACCGGGAGAAAGGTCCCCCTACATTGCGATTTTGCCTAATTTTGTAATTTAAGTTATTCAGCGCTTGTCAAATATTCAAACTCTTGCTGAAACCCAGACTGGATTTACGTGGGTGAAGCTTAGTAAAACTGCATGACCAGCAAATAGCACATAACTCACGAAATTCAGGAAGGTAAACAACTTGCTTATTGCCGTTAATATGAAATGTATATATATCAAACAAAAGATGAACAAATATTAAAATAAAAGTATGCAAGGAACGCCACGCGACAGAAGTGAAACTTGTTTTAATTTTTGAATTTTTTAATTTTTGAATTTTTCAATTTTGGATTGTTGGATTTTTCAATTTTGGATTGTTGAACTTTTTAATATTGGGTATTTGAAAATTTTTGATTTTTTAATTTTTTAAATTTTAGATCTTTTTATTTTTTTTTTCGATTTTCGATTTTTTAATTTGGATTTCTCGATTTTTTAATTTTAAATTTTTTAAATTTCGGATTTTTTAAATTTTGGATGTTTAAAGTTTTTTATTTTTTGGATTTTTTAATTTTTCAATTTTGGATTTTCCATTTTTTTAATTTTGGATTTTCGATATTGTAACAAGGGCTCGTCGGGGTTCGAAATCAGAACACCAAGTTTATAATTGAAGGATGGAGGTTTCTTTATTCTCTACAACAATTGCCAATACAGTCAGAAAACTCTTGCCTATTTGCCAGTTCACTGTCCTGTTCAGTGCTCACTCTCACTGTGCTCAGTCCTAATTACAGCACTGTTCCGTTCCAATCCACTGTGCGGACTCCCAGTCGAGATGATTCCACGTCGCCGGTCAACTCCACAGTCCTCGCTGCCGCTGTACAATTCACCCTCTGACGCTGACGCTCGCCGCTACTCACGGACCGCCTCTCGCTGACTCTGACTCTGACTCTTCACGGGCTCTTCACTCTGACTCTTCACACTGACTGTCGCTGTTACTCTCATACGTTGACTGACCGACTCATCACTCCTCGTTGCCGTCTCTGACTGACTTGCCGCTCGCTCGCTGCCCTATATATAGGGCCGACGAATATTCCAGACCCGGTCTCTCGAAAGCTCTCCGCCCGCGCATTGTCTAGAATGTCCGCGCGGGGCGCGTGGCTCCACCTCTGGCCCCTCCCACGGGCGCGCACCGTCCTCACCGCGCCGCCGTGCCAGGGAGTAGGCCGCACCCGTCGACGCGCGGCTCCAATCAGCAATAAGAGGGCCGTGCCTTTCTAGATTTATCTAACTCTAGTTCTTTCGGGCTTACTCCTCCTTCTATCAGGCTCTAGGCTTTTCTGGGCTTTGTCACATTGCCCCCTCCTTAAGGGCCTTCGTCCCGAAGTGCCCCATGGTATGCCGCCAGACGGTCCAGGTGAACTACCAGCATCTTCCCTCTTGGCTGTCGTTGGATGCGGTAGACTACGTCGTTAATTCGCTTGATGACCCGGTAGGGGCCATCCCAGGACTGCTGCAGCTTCGGCGACTTCCCTCTAGTCCTGGTAGGGCGGTACAACCACACTCGGTCTCCCTCATGGAACCCAGCTGTGTTGGCGAGCCTGTCGTACCTCGCCTTCATCCGGTCACTAGCCAACTGCAGATTCTCTCGGGCGAGTTGGTGGGTTTCCCTCAGCCTCTCGGTCAGGTTCCACACATAGTCGGTAGCTGGCTGTTTCTCATCAGGTGGGGTGCCAAACAGTAGGTCGCACGGTAGACGGAGCTCCCTCCCGAAGACCATGTTGGCTGGTGTCATTCCGGTGGTGTCATGGATCGAGGATCTATATGCCAGGAGAAAGGGTGGCACCCTGACGTCCCAGTCTCGTTGGTGGCTTGAGACTACCTTCCGTAGGTGCTCCTCCAAGGTCTTGATGTAGCGCTCCACCATTCCATCTGATTGCGGGTGAAGGGGGGTTGTGCGGGTCTTATGTACCCCCAGCCGTTGGAGCAACTCTTTCATAATGTTGGACTCGAAGTTCCTCCCCTGGTCGCTGTGTAACTCCATCGGCACTCCATATCGACAGATCAGGTTCTCCACCAGTACCTTCGCCACTGTTGCCGCTTCCTGGTTCGGGATGGCGTAGACTTCTGGCCACTTGGTGAAATAATCCATGGCCAACAACAGGTACCGATTTCCATCATCAGTAACAGGGAATGGGCCTGCCACGTCAATGGCGATTCTTTCGAACGGAGCCCCCACGTTGTACTGCTTCATGGCCCCGCGACTGCGCGTTCTAGGCCCTCTGCTGGCAGCGCAGGTGTCGCATTGTTGGCACCACCTCTCAACGTCACTGCGTTGGTGTAACCAGTAGAACCTTTTTCGTAGTTTGTCGAGGGTCCGGTTCGCTCCTAAGTGACCACCTGTCGCTCCTGCGTGGACTTCTTCCAAGACCTCCTTGACTCTGGCTCTCGGAAGGACTAGTTGCTCCACAGACTTCTTCCCATCCGCAGACTCCCAGATTCTCTTCAGGACCCCGTTTCTGGCCACTAGGGAGTCCCACTGAGCCCAGTAGCTTTTGTAGATGGCGCTGCGACTGGCTACTTCGTCCCACGTTGGCCTTGTGCCTGACATGACGTCCCGCAGTATCTGTCCCACATCCACGTCGTCCTGCTGTTGCGCACTTAGGACGTGATCTTCCCATTCGGGGGCTGGTTGTACGGTGATGGCTCTGACCGCTTCCTGCCCTTCCTTTTCTTCCACCCTGGTGCAATGCCTGCAGCTCTCCGGGCAGGGACGCCGTGAAAGGGCGTCGGCGTTGGAATGTCTCTTCCCCTGTCGGTGTTCCGATGTAAAGTTGTATTCCTGCAGCCTCTGGACCCACCGGGCGGTCTGGCCTTCAAGGTTCTGGAAACTCAGGAGCCAAGTCAGGGCTGAGTGGTCGGTCCTCAGATGAAACTCTTGGCCGTACAGGTATTTGTGAAAGTGTCTCAGTGCTTCCACGACGGCTAGCAGTTCTCGACGTGTCACACAGTAGTTCCGTTCGGGCTTCGATAAAGTCCTGCTGAAGTACGCTATCACCTTCTCCTGTCCGTCTTGCTCCTGCGACAGGACTGCCCCAATCCCCACGTTGCTCGCGTCCGTGTCCACGATGAACTTTGCCCCAGGAATGGGGTACCTGAGGATGGGAGCCGTGCACAAGGCGTCCTTCAGCCTTCTGAATGCCTCTTCCGTCTCTTCGGACCACTCGAAGTTTCTCTTCTCCTCCGTAAGCTGGGTGAGTGGCTTGGCGATATTGGCGTAGCCGGCCACGAACCTCCGGTAGTACGTGCATAGGCCTAGGAATCTCCTCAGTTCATGTTTGTCTCTAGGCCGAGGCCATTCCCTGACAGCGTGGACCTTCTCAGGATCGGTGGCCACCCCATCAGTACTCACGATGTGTCCCAAGTAGCAAACCTCCTTCTGGAATAGCCGGCACTTCTTAGGGTTGAGTTTGAGCCGTGCCTGTCGCAGTCGGGTGAACACCTTCCTCAGGTTTTCGAGTTCTTCCTCAAATGTCCTCCCGATGACTATGATGTCGTCGAGGTAGAGCAGGCAGGCGTCATAAGTCAGGCCTCTCATTACTGCTTCCATCAAGCGCTGAAACGTGGCCGGCGCGTTGCAGAGGCCAAAGGGCATAACTGTAAACTGCCACAGCCCTTGACCTGCCGAAAATGCAGTCTTCTCCTTGTCTTCGGGGTGTAGGGCCACTTGCCAGTATCCTGACTTCAGGTCTAGGGTTGTGAACCACTGGGCGCCTGCCAAGGTGTCCAAGGTGTCGTCTATTCTGGGTAGAGGAAAACAGTCTTTCTTTGTGACGTCATTCAGCCGTCGGTAGTCCACGCAGAACCGGAGATCTCCGTTCTTCTTCTTCACCAGCACTACCGGCGATGACCAGGGACTCTCGGATTCCTCGATAATGCCCCGTGCCTTCATCTCCTCCAATCGGTCGTTTATCTCTTTCTCCTTGGTGAGCGGGACCCGTCGGGGGTGCTGTCGAATGGGTCGGGCGTCTCCGGTGTCGATGCGATGGAGTACTCTCTCTGTGCGGCCGTAGTCATCCTCGGATAGGCTGAATACGTCCTGGTATTCGCAGACTAAACTGCGGACCTTCGATCGCTCGCGGCCACTGAGATGCTCTCCTGCTTCCTTCACGAGGTCCAACAGCGTCTTGTCCAAGGCTCCGGTTGTAGGTTCACGCTCTCCATGCTCATCCAGGATTTTTATTGAGCTGGCAGGTTCGCAGGTACCCAATACCGTCCCGTCCTGCATCTCCCTGTCTTGATTCGACACGTTAATCACTCTCACTGGCACCAGTCGACGAGAGGGAAGTAGGGCTCTCGCGATGTACAGTCCCTCCGATGGGGCTTCCCCCGGGTCCAGCAGCATGTTCTGTTCGGGCCTGCCATCTACCCGCGCCGTCACCACCATCTCGCTTCCGGCTGGGATCACCTGGCGCTCTGTCAGAACGAGCCTGCAGGCCCTCGCGTCGCTCCGGTTGTCACTGAGCGTTACTTCCTCCTGGCCAAACTTCAGTATGCGACGCCTGATGTCGACTGTCGCATCGAACTGTCGCAGGGCGTCTAAACCCAATATGACGTCTTCGATAATGTTGGCCACGAACACCCACAGCTGGAGTGTCTCGTTCCCCAGCGTCAGCTCCAAGTAGACCTCTCTCAAGATGGGGAGCTCTTCGCCCGACGCTGTACTTAGGCTGTAGGGTCTTAGTGGTGCTCTCTCGGGTAAGCCTCGCGCCACATCAGGTCTGGCGATAGTCAGCGACGCTCCAGTGTCCACCAGGACTCTGCAGGGGCGTCCTCGTACCCAGCCTGTGGCGAACAGTCCGTCGACACTCCGCCTACTCACTGTTTTCAGGATCAGGCGAGGGGATGAGGATGACGACGCCGGCATGCCCCTCTCCACGGCGGCCTCTAGTAGTTTTCCTGCCGCTCCGATGATCCAACCCTGCAGTCCCAACTCAGATGTCCCGGTTTCCCGCAGTTCCAGCAGGTCACTTCACGACGTCGGTCTCGGTGGGGCGTTGCTGGGCGACGATCCTCCTTGGGGTCCCTGGAGACGCTCCTTATACTTCCCGATGCCGGCGCACTGGCCGTAGCTTTCGCGGCTTGCATCCTCAGCGCAGCTGCCAAGGCATCGTTGATGGTCCTATGCTCCGAGAGCAGTAGGTGTTGTTTTAGTTCTCGGTCGCGGACCCCGCAGATGAAAGTATTTGCCGCTTCACCAGCAACAAATTCCCTTGGTAGGCCTACCAGGGCTTGATTAGCGAGTTGTTCTACCGCCATGGCGAACTCCTGGAGGGTCTCTTCTTGTCCCTGTACCCTCGTCCTCAGCTGTGCCCGGTAGGCCCCAGCCAGCTGGTGGTCCCCGTACCGGCCTTCCAAGGCGTCAAAGATGTCGTGGGCCGTCGCCTCCGTCGGAACGCTGCGCAGAATCTCCGCGGCCTGCCCCCGTAGCGCCGCGATTAACTGCGTGGTTGTCTCCCTCGGCGTCCATCTGTTGTGTTCGGCCGTAGCTTCAAACTGGCGCCTGAAGACAACCCAGGATGTCGTCCCGTCGAATTTTGGGGCCTTCACTGATGACCTCTGTGTCTCGTAAACGGTTCGGGGCTGATCTTCTTGCCCCATTCTTCCTCCAAGTGCCTGCTGTACTTCTAGTTTAATTAGGGCGTGGCACTCCTTGGTCTGGGTCTCTAGTGAGCTTTTCACTGCCGCTAGCTCGCCGTCGAGTTCATTTAGCCTTTCCCTAACCGGTGTCACTTCCTGCTCGAGTTCCCTCTTAAAGCTTAACTGCAGGTTCTTCATTTCACTGTTCATGTCGTTCACGGCGTGGAGTAATGATTTTAACATGTCCTCCATCTTGCGTTCCTCCATCTTGCCTTCCTTCAATTATATCCCACTTCTGACACCAGTGTAACAAGGGCTCGTCGGGGTTCGAAATCAGAACACCAAGTTTATAATTGAAGGATGGAGGTTTCTTTATTCTCTACAACAATTGCCAATACAGTCAGAAAACTCTTGCCTATTTGCCAGTTCACTGTCCTGTTCAGTGCTCACTCTCACTGTGCTCAGTCCTAATTACAGCACTGTTCCGTTCCAATCCACGGTGCGGACTCCCAGTCGAGATGATTCCACGTCGCCGGTCAACTCCACAGTCCTCGCTGCCGCTGTACAATTCACCCTCTGACGCTGACGCTCGCCGCTACTCACGGACCGCCTCTCGCTGACTCTGACTCTGACTCTTCACGGGCTCTTCACTCTGACTCTTCACACTGACTGTCGCTGTTACTCTCATACGTTGACTGACCGACTCATCACTCCTCGTTGCCGTCTCTGACTGACTTGCCGCTCGCTCGCTGCCCTATATATAGGGCCGACGAATATTCCAGACCCGGTCTCTCGAAAGCTCTCCGCCCGCGCATTGTCTAGAATGTCCGCGCGGGGCGCGTGGCTCCACCTCTGGCCCCTCCCACGGGCGCGCACCGTCCTCACCGCGCCGCCGTGCCAGGGAGTAGGCCGCACCCGTCGACGCGCGGCTCCAATCAGCAATAAGAGGGCCGTGCCTTTCTAGATTTATCTAACTCTAGTTCTTTCGGGCTTACTCCTCCTTCTATCAGGCTCTAGGCTTTTCTGGGCTTTGTCACAATATTGTAATTTTGGATTTTTAAATTTATAGAATTTTTAAATTTTGGGTTTTTTAATTTTTACTTTTTAAATTTTTTTAAATTTTGGATAAGCCTAATGATTGAGTTGTTTTCTGTGCAATCCGTTCCGTCACACCTCACTAATTTCGTGACTATTTTGAGCGTTACACAAGCTTTCGATTTACCCCTAAATCAGTGGTATAAGCACTACAGAAATTCTACAGAAAAACTAAAGAAGTTTCACTTCAAAAATGTTTAGATACAATATTTTGTGAAGCAGACTTTCAATATTTAGATACAGAATTCACTCACAGTGCAATATCCAGGGCGGTTTCAGATTAACTTTAAATATAAGCACGCAATTTGACAGCTTGTTACAAATAAATTAATTTAAATATGCAGGCTATATTATATATTAAAAGCGGGTGTGCGGGCAAAGAGAGTTAAGTCCACCATCCTCAAAAATTGAGATATGTCCATAGAGTTATAGATAAAAATGTTCCCTACATTTGTGTTAAGTCCAGTAAGTCATATTCAAAATTGTACGGTAGTTATGGATGTGTGCCTTTTGGGTTTATCCATCTCTAAAGCTATGTTGGGCTGGTATATTGTGTTAAGTCACTCTAATTCTCAGTAACAAGAAAATGGACTTAACTCTCTTTGCCCGCGCATCCCCGTTATAATATATTCTTAATAAAAACACAATTACTCTAAAACGGGTGCTCTTGATAATTATAAATCAGACTCTTAGGCCCGGTATTATAAACAAAGATGATCTTTAGATTAAGTTAAACCTAATCTAAAGTTTAACTCTAGCTGCCGTTTTATAATGTTCTGGTTAAGTTAAACCGTAGTGCAATGGTGTTGGTAGACCTGTTGGCTGAAAAAAGAAGACTAATTGGTCTTGGAAATAAAAGAAAAACAATAAGATCCGCTAATTCGCTTGCATTTGTTTGTTTGTATGAAGAGAAGTTGAAGCTAGAAATTTTATTATTAAAGAAACGGTTAAATGAAAATTGAATTCAGTTTTGCTCAGTGTAAGTTTATTTAAATCACAGCTAAAATAAATAGCTATTCATCTAATATATGAAATCGAAAGTGTGTATGTATGTATGTATGTATGTATGTATGTATGTATGTATGTATGTATGTATGTTTGTTCCTTATACAAATCTACATTTCTTTACCAATTTACACGACATTTTGCACACATACCCAGTTAAGCCCGGGAAGTATAGCTGTCGACATTAAAATTGAAACAAATCAGTCCTTCCCTTGAAAATTATATAATTTCTGTGAATATTCTACTGAAAAAAATGAAATGTTGTTCAGTTCACATGGCAACAGTGAATTGTTTACTGTGATTACATAGGGCCTTGGCAACTATATAGCCTAATGCTGAACTTTAACGAATTATGATTCCATGTAATATATTGGCGAAAATAATTACTGAAAAATGAATTACACGAAAATAAAGCACAACACTTTCTCTACCCTCGACATAAGAAATATTTTCTCACTTCACATTTTGATGTAGAATAAGAGGTCGTATTATTCGCACACTTTATCTTGAGCTAAACGCTCCATAATGCTGAAAACCGTCCATATAAAGAAGGCCTCGCTCGAAAAAATGAAGATCGCGACCCGTCTCCAGTATTACCATACCCAAAAGCTTCCCGTTGAGGCATTCTTGAGCTACCTCATTTTTTTTTATTTGTTTACATCATATTATTCTGAAAATGACAGAATAAATCCAGTGATTTTAGAAGAACAGTACTGGTGTTGTGGAAATGGTCGATATAAGTGACAACGAAGTAAAAATAAAGATTCTTTAAACCAAGAAGTATCGGAAATCAGCGAAATAATAAACCAAATAAATGAAATGGAAGGACAAGCAATTTAATGCGTTTAAGCTGAATCTGTCGGAGAAAAGAACAAGTCAAGTTTTATTATTTCGTTGTATTAATTACCTACAAACTTTCGCGAAAGGTATTTAGTTAAATTACTTCAATTCATGCATGTGAAAGTACGTATTCAAGTAGGGCTACATGTCTAATGCTACGACTTTTAAACGATTTTCTATATTCTGAAGACCGGGAGAGAAATTGTCTAAATAGGCCTAAATATATTAATTTATTATTTTCTCCAGCGATATATTCTACTATAATATCGGAATCAATATAAAATCTTTAGTTTGGTAGCGAGGGTTGAAAGTGCTACAAATTACAATTAATTCCATTGTGTACCAGCATAAAATACACACGTTATATTTCCTGGTAATTGGCAAACCTTCAGAAACAACGTCAATTTCAACTCACCGCCTTCTGCAATAGTCAGTCTCTTATACTGCATGCAATATCAGCTCCCCTCACCGCCGCATTTTTTCGGCTCAAGATAAAGTGTGAGCACAGTATTGTAGGAGCAACTTAAGTGTGTGAGTATGCTATATCAGAAGTCGGTAAATAGTCAGTTATCCATAGCTGTAGGCTTTGTATTAGTTGAGATTTATCATAGGCCCTAAGCATGGGATGGAACATTTTGAGTCCTATACTCGCAGTATATTATGTCCCGGGTTTTAGGGGAGGAAAGTATGAAAGTGATACTGCATTTCTCTTTTATTTCAGCCCCGAAACGGTTGTATGGTAACATGAGAATGAGAAATAAAATTTTCCGTCAAGTCAATACAATCTTATGTAATTTATGTTTCTTCTTATTTCGACCACTCCCAGGCATGATGAGTAGAAGCAACGGAATGCAGCATTCGACATCCTCTATGAACCATAAAAAGCTATATCTAGCGTTTTCTGAGGGAATAGTCTGAGTGCCATATGTCGTTCTTCCTCATTTCGAATTCTACATACATTATTATATCAGGACCTAGAGTTTCAACATCGAA
This sequence comes from Ectobius pallidus, assembly GCA_964059195.1. Lineage (NCBI taxonomy): Eukaryota > Metazoa > Arthropoda > Insecta > Blattodea > Ectobiidae > Ectobius > Ectobius pallidus. Next base: position 2,981,429 of record CAXKWD010000002.1, read on the forward strand.
AGTCCTCCATAAGTTAATTTCAAATTACAAAATACAAAGCCCGGGCGACGCCGGGCCTTTTCAGCTAGTTACTCATAAAAATGATATTGTATTAGCATTTGTTTCACAATACAAAGTTCTATTTTCTTTCCGTTTCGGAAAGTAAACAAATAGAATTACTTTGAGTTTTGTCTCATCTTCTCATAGCATGTTGTATCCAAAACTGATCCATAAAACTGTCTTATAATCTTGTTTTCATAGCCGTTTTCATTAAAATAATTATTACGTCTTAAACTGTAGGTTAAACGGTAGAAAAGGTCCAGTTAGGTTAAACTTAAGTTTAACTTGTAGTTATCTTTTATAATACGCAAAAATCTGAAAAACTAAAGTTTAAACTAAAACTGAAGCTTAAACCATGATTATAATACCGGCCCTTAATACAATAAGAGAAAATCTGGCCGCTCACCAGCACTTGCCGGAAGCTTCGTGACGTCGATATTACTAATTAATTATAAGTAAAATCAGGTAAACTGATATAACAAAGTGTCATTATGTTTTTGTTTAATCAGTTATAATTGCAATTATGATATGCAGAAAATAAGTTTTTCTAATCAGATTAAAATCGACCAGCGTTAGCAGAACTACAGATTTCTGATACCTTGACAATCGCGCACTCACATAAAAATAAAAAATAAAAAAATAAAAATCCATGTCAAATCGGCCGGCTCCGCGATTCGATCCAGGGATCGACAGAATACGAATCCAAGACGTTACCATTTGGAAACTCAGTCAGTTTGACGGTGTTGTTTGATAAGCATATGTGAAGGAATAGTGTTAATTGTCAAATCTCAATGTATTGCAACTTGAAATTTTTAAAATAGGTCAACATTTCGCATAATTGAGTGGCATATAACTCCGCTAATTATTTCACAGTAATTTACTTTTTGTATATAACAGTATTCATGTAGGCTAATACTCAATTTAAACTACATTAACGAAGTAAACAAACATCTGACTGCACTGCAAACAAAGCCCTCAAATTATTAAAAATTCGGCATTGTAGTATACCGGTAGACATAATTTTAAAAAAACATGGGACCTTTAATTAGTTGTTACTCTGTTACCGGTCAAGCGATTAGGTGCAAAATTAACAGGCTTCTTGCCATGGACGTTATAAATGCTTATACCAAGTTTCATAAAATTCCGATAAAGCATATTTGAGTTATGGGGCCTTTTGTACCATAAAAATGCACTAAATTGGGTATTATTCCGGTACCGGCCAACCGATTTGGTCCAATATCAACAGACTTCTTCCCATTGACATTATAAATGTGTATGCCAAGTTTCATGAAAATCCGATAAAGCGTATTTGAGCTATGGCGCTTTTAAATAAAAACACTAAATTGTGTTTTACTCCGGTACCGTTGAACCGATTAGGTCAAATTTCAATAGGGTTTTTCCCATGAACATTATAAACGTATATACCAAGTTACATTAAAATCCGAAAAAGCGTACTTGAGTTATGGTGCGTACAGACGCACGGACAGAGAGACAGACAGAGAGACAGACAGACGGACAGACATTTTTCCGTCCCCACACACAATCTCATAAAGTACCATACTGGCACTTAATAATTAAACTACTAAATGAATCTTAGGTTGCCATATGGGCATACAGATTCGAAATGAAACGATTAAAATGAACCACAGAGTCATGAACAATTAAAACCATTGACAATTTAAAAACTTAAAAACCCGGCTTGCAGGTGCATTTCACCGCCTGCGTGAAAAAAGAAAGACCTCAGATCCGAGTTCCATAACCCAAAATACTCCGCATAGTGAGTTTCGTTCATATCATTCAATGTTTCCCCATTTAGGCGTGCTTTCATGGTCCCCTTCTGTGCAGCTATGTAAAAAAATACGATCTCTGCGAATCGTAGACAAATGAATCAAGATAGTAGAGGAAGGCCACCTTGAATTAATTTCTCAATTGAATACGGTCTTGTTAATAGGAGGCGTTGGATGTGCATGAAAATACAAGTCCAAACATTGCTGTGCCGTCCTAATAGAAAAAATAATATGGAACAATTGTTAACAAATCCTTCATTATTGAGGATTATTGATATACTTGTATACAGTATATGTAGGGTATAACACTCTATGCTTGTATTTTTCCTCACGTTGATGATTAAATTACAGGAAATTGCACCGTTTCCAATCGGAAATTAACTCTCGTTGTGAAGAACTTAACCTCATTAATCTCCCAAACCAAAAAACTGAGATTTTGCCAAGATTCAAGTTAATATCAGGCAAAACCCAAGCCATAGAACGAAAAGGAAGGAATACCCAACTTAATAAATTTTTACTTACTTTCTTACTCAATGGCAATAGACAATTCCTCACCAAGCTAAAGGAATATTATCTATTCTATGGTTCATTGCCGCGCTTACCTGAGTCCGCCATTCAACCCTGTTCTGTGCTAACTCCAACCGTACCTCGCAAATCCTACTTCCCTTAAATCTATCCTAATATTGTCCTCCCACCTATGTCTAGGTCTTCCACGTGGTCTTTTCCGTCCGGGTCTCCCAGTCAATATTTTTTGGATATGTCTTTCCTCCCCCATTTCATCCTCCATGATTTAATTACCCTTACTATATCCTGTGAAGAGTACAGGTTATGAAGCTCGTCGTTATGCAGTTTTCATCTCTCTTAGGCCCAAATATTTTCCTAAGCCCCCTGTTTTCGAACACTCTCAGATTATAGGGGCCATGTCTGGAGATTAAATATATACAGAGTGATGCGTTTAGGTATGGATAAAATAAAAACATTGTACATAATTTACTACTGAACTTTATTTGTTGAAATTTTGTGTACACAACACTGAAAGATGGGAGATTCATCAGCGTTCAACTTGACCCCCATAGGACACTCTGCCTCTATATATATAAAAGGCTTTGTCCTGACTGACTGAATGAATGACTGACTGACTGATTGACTGAATGACAGGAATCAACGTACAGCCTAAACTAGAACAGGTAGAGACTTGGAATTTTGACAGTACCTTCGTTTTATAATGTAGGTGCTCACTAAGAAAGGATTTTGAAAAATTCTGATTCTAAATGCCAAAAATTAAATGTTTTTGAAAATACTTAATCCCTTTTTACATAGAATTATCAATTCCAAATCACAGAATATATTGTTGCCAAATGGTATCAGGTGGGCTTGGAAAAAGACAAATGAAATGCACTTTTGACAAATAAGAGAAGTTATCAAAATAATTCATGTTATAAATAAATATTACTGAATGAAATCCACTAAAATAATGGAATCACATAACTTTCTCTACCCTGGACATAGAGAAAACAAAACGAGGTATGGTAATGTGTATATTATTATATTATATCGCAGGTTTTTGGAGAGAAAAGTATGAAGGCTTTATGGTAACATAAGAGTGGGAAATTTCCCGGCTCGATATTACAATTTTATGTTACAGGAATTTCTGTTTCTTCTTATTTAAACCTCTACCAGGCTTGCTGTGCACTGTACAAGCGATGGGATGCAAAATTCTAGATCCTCTATGAGCCATAAAAAACTATATCAAGCGTTTTCTGAGGGAATAGTTTGAGTGTAATAAGTCGTTCTTCCTATTCCAAATTATAAATGCCTATATAAGGACCTAGAATTTAAAAATGAAAATCCTTCATAAGTTAATTTCCAATTACAAAATACAAAACCCGGGCGACGCCGGGTCTTTTAAGCTAGTAACTCATAACGGTGATGAAAATCAGCCCATGTCCATTGTAACATAAGAGTGGAGATCAGTTGAAAAGCTTAATTTTTACTCTCAGATCATCAATGTCCCTGGGTTTCTGTGCGTTTAACAAAACCCCACACAAGAAGTCAGGAGGGGTTAAATCTGAGGAGTTTAGGGGCCAAGCAATGGGTCCACCACGACCACATCACATACCGTTGAAAATGACATTTAGAAAATTAAGAAACTCCCATGCCCAGTGCTGGAATACGCTCACCATACTCACGTCGAAATTCCCTTTGAACTTTTTTCACACTCTCAAATTTAGCATACCAAAGAACGCTGTATCCATTTTAATCATGTACGATTTTCATTTGTCCAACTGGAATTCATCCTACAATCACATTGACTTTTATGATAACATATAATTTTATCCATACCCAAACGGATCACTCGGTAGATTGATAATAATTTTACTTGCTATTGTGACTGTATTATGTTATGGTTCTTATAAATCTGATGATGAAAGCTGACATAAGCTGTCAAATTGTTATCTTCTCTATATATATAAAAGGCTTTGTCCTGACTGACTGACTGAATGAATGACTGACTGATTGACTGAATGACAGGAATCAACGTACAGCCTAAACTATAACAGGTAGAGACTTGGAATTTTGACAGTACCTTCGTTTCTTAATGTAGGTGCTCACTCAGAAAGGATTTTGAAAAATTCTGATTCTAAATGCCAAAAATTAAATGTTTTTGAATATACTTAATCCCTTTTTACATAGAATTATCAATTCCAAATCACAGAATATATTGTTGCCAATGGTATAGGTGGGTTTGGATTAAATGAAATGGATGTTTGACAAATTGAGAAGGTATTATTATAATTCATATTATCTATATTAATAAAACGAATTGTCCTCGATGTCCAGCGAAATCTACTGAACGCAGAGATCTGAAATTTTAAACATAGGTGGGCTGAAGGGTCGGAAAATGCACCTCGAAGACGGAATTTTAATTTCAGTTTTCATTCGTGAGTTATGAGTGAAAAACGGGCAAAAAACGTGCATTTTTTGCGTTTTCAAAACATAAGTTTTCTGTTATACATTTCAATGTCAAATCAATTACAGTTGGCTTTGGCTATTTTTGTCATATCTTGAAAATAAAACTTTCGCGATCGCTTGAATGTTGTAAGCCCTAAATATGGTCAAACGTTGTTTTATTTGGACGAATCTCACTATACAGAGGTTTTCTGGGCCAAGAAACTGGAATCTGAGGTCGCTTTTACCAGACGATGCTATCAAATCGTGGTATGTAATTCACAAGTTAATAAATATAATGATTTAACTATTATGCTCTTAATTTTTAATTTTTGAAATAATTATCGCGGGCGAAGCCGCGGGCACACGCTAGTTATTCATAAGCTGTTTATGCTTGGGGCACTCTTCCACACATGTACACAACATGCCTCCAAAGTATTGTTTGTGTGGGGGTTTCATGTGAAATACTTCCGTATTTTCCATTTTAAGGCAATATAAACACCCCTTACATGTTTAAAACTTAATAGCCCTGTACTTTAACTCCTAGTTGTGAGGATTTGTGTAGTAATAAAAGTTAATTTATTTCTTAACTTTAAGCAACTTAACTCTCCAGTGCTTAGTGTAACTGCCTAACACCAGAGAGCAGTGGACAAGAAACTCCGGCTCTTTAGCTTGAAAAATTAAGTACATGTGAGATAAGCAGTTCTTGCACTGTAATCTCTCATTTTTAAAATTTCAGCTGTGTTTATACTCCTTTTAGCTACGTGTTCGGGATCTGTGTCTGTACAGTAGGGTAGGCCATGGAACTATTGCTTGTCAATTGTTTGTATTATCGGTGTACTTAATGGAGTAAATTTCAACTGATATTAATTTAAATGGATACGATACAGGATGATTCATAGCATGTTAATATCCAATTCGGCATTTGCCTTTACTACTGAGGAAACCATGAAAAAACCCATGTCAAATTGGCCGGCCACGGGATTTGAACCAGGGACCTCCCGAATGCGAGGTACTGTAGTCTTCACATCATTCGTTGTTAGGATTAACACAAATAAGTGTTTTTTTTCCTTCTTTTTGGTTCATGCTACCTCATGCTAGCTCCAGAGTGAAAACTTGTTGTATTTCGGTTAGGTACCTTCTGGGAAAATGACAACAAGTTTGGCGACGACTTCTAAAGCCTTTATTAAGTGCCAGTATGGTACTTTATGAGATTGTGTGGGGGACGAAAAAATGTCTGTCCGTCTGTCTGTCTCTCTGTCTGTCCGTGAGTCTGTACGCTTTTTCGGATTTTCATGAAACTTGGTATAAACATTCATAATGTCGATGGGAAGAACCCTATTGATATTGAACCAAATCGGTTCACCGGTACCGGAGTAATGCCCAATTCAGTGCCTATTTTAATAGATTATGGCGCCTTTCTATGAGAAAGGCGCCATCACTCAAATACGCTGTAACGGATTTTCATGAAACTTGGTATATATACCCATTTATGACGTCCATGAGAAGTGCCCTATTGAATTTGAACCTAATCTGTTGACCGGTACCGGAGTAAAACCCAATTTAGTGTATATTTTAAAGACGCGGTAACTCAAATATGCTTTACCGGATTTTTATGAAACTTGGTATACACATGGGAAGACGTCTATTCATAATGGATAAAATCGGTTGATCTGTAATGCTCAATTCAGTGCCTATTTTATGGCAATATACGCATTCGAAAGAATTTATTAAAAAAATGAAAATCAGTTATCTTGACAACATAGCCTATTGTTTTACTGTGATGTTATAAGGCCTTGGAAATTAAAATACAGGTAGCTATGACAAAAAACACCATTGTTTTACATCCGCTTATCCAACTAGACCGTTAAAATGACCCAGATGGCCGAGATGGTAGACCTTTCTTCTTACGTAAGCCCTGCTTAATGAATAAATCTGGAGCTTAACTTGGAAATCAATTTTAAAAAAATCCCTTTAGGCAGGCCTACAGGCGGAGGTAGATTTCGAAGTGCTTTTGGTTTAATTTATTGTCGCTGCATAGCACTCTTCTTCTTTAGCCTTGGCATGGCAAACCTGCAGTAAAGAGGAAGAGCCTACAATCAATTGTTTGACAACAATAATATTCTGGGAGGCCATGCGCAAGATCAGCAATGAATAAAATTAGCAAAGCCGCTAAACAAGACAAAATTATGATATTATAATAATTCTTTCAAGTGTTATTATTTTCAAACATTAAAATCTCGCGTCATATGAGTGCTGTCAAGAAACTATTTATTGATTTGTAGAGTACTCATCAAGAGCTTTTCAACGATACTCCACAAGACATGGTTTCAAAAGTTTCGAATTTTCATCCCCCACCCCCACCCTCACTCGAACCCCCGAATCGTTGGTGTCACTGTGAACTCCATAGGGAGTACTCTAATTTATTCAAACAAAGTTTCCCTCTATACTTCATAGGGGCCGAGATATACATTTTTAAAAATTTCAACCCCCTCCCCCGACCACCCCCTTGGGCCAATTTTGCCCATTAACGAACTTGTCCGAACTATTGGGCCTAGAAATAACATAATAAAATTTGGTTCAAATATCTTCAAAATTACGGCCGCTATCGTGTAAAGATATATATATATATATATATATATATATATAAATATCACAAATTTTTTTTTTTGAACGGGCGGTGGTTTCGTACTTAGGGGAGCATGAAACGTAAAGATATGAAAGAATTTTTCGTAAATCATAAAGTGGTATCCATTGCAATAGGTAGATTTTTCTTCGAAAATCTACCTAAAAAAAACATATTCTGCATATCATAATTGCAGTCATAACTGATTAAACAAAAACATACTGGCACTTTTTTACATCAGTTTACCTGATTTTATTCATGAAGAAAATTAGCTTTTCCGCGATTTTCTAGAAATCGGCCCTAACGATTTTGTTTGCATTTTGTACAGAGATGTTTGTATTAAAAGCTAAAACTTGTATTTGAAACTTTCCGCAAAAGTTATCTGAAGGGTAGTTATAAGCCACCCACTGTTTGTAGAAACTCAGTCTTGCCTGGTGAAAAATAAATCTTTGCATCGGGTTGAAACAAATGAATACGCACTCTTATTCTATATCCATTGCTCACCCCCAACCCGATTGGATGTTATTTTCTAGGGGGGGGGGCAATTTTTTAAAATTGTTTTTATTTTTTTGTCGCTTTAACTTCTAGGGCCACTTTGTAACATTATATTAATAATTTAATACGTGCAACAGCGACGTAGCCAGAAAATAATTTCGAGGAGGGTCGAAAGTGCCGGGGGGGGGGGTTGGAATACCCCAAAAAAAGGGGGTCGGGGATCCATCCCCAGAAAAAATTTAAATATTGAACTAATGAAAATCACATTTTACGCTATTTTAGCACTGAAAAACTAGTTAGCAAATTTGTTTACTATACTCTAAGACATGGCAACTTAACCATAAATTGTTACCTAAGTTATAATACTTATTACTATTTATAAGAAAAGTTGAATAACACATGAAACAGTGAACATAATAGGCCTACTCATTATGCTATGGAAAGAAAATAACTGCTATATCATAATTATGACACACCAACAAATCTTGTTTAATTAAATAAATATTTTGTTTAAATACAAATATGGAATTTTAGGTTTTGACTTTTGGGGTCCAAACCCCCTGGACCCCACTGTGGATTCTGCTTCCATGTTGTCGATTTGGTAAAACTTCTGCAAAATTTTATGTCTCAACTGACTTTCAAATAATTGTCTTAAAAGAAAAACACCTGACTATAATAATTATCAATATACATTTTTTTCCTTGCGGTCCTCCCGCCCCCGAGTATGGGCGCCCATGGCTGTCGAAATTCGTCATCTTTATCTTGAAGATTCTGCTTGGGATTTACATCAATATACGGTTTCCATTTATCTTCGCCACTGCTTTTACTTTCAGTGATCTTGTCATTTGTCATGCCTAATAATGGCATTGCACAATAATTCTAAACACATATATTTAAATTGCTAAAGAATTAGAAGAGACCTTTTGAAGTTATAAAACTTGACCAATTTTATTTTTAAAAACGCTAATTTTGCAACAATTTTCACCCCCCCCCAGAAAATTCATAAAACGATAATATTTTGCCCCCCCCCCACAAATTTCAATGACGCAGTCTGCGTCTTAACCCCCCCCCCTTGTGGGCACCCCTGCTATATCAGAATGTGAAATCAGAAAGATGTATTGGCCATGCTTAGGGTAAAGAAAGTTATGTGAATGCATTAATCAGATTTCGTTTGGGTTGTATATCCTTCGAAGATGCGATGCGATGTAGTAACTACAACCAGTTTTCATGAAGAGAACGTCATAATAATAATAAAATTTAAAGTCTACCACATCAGATATCTTTTATCTATTGTAGTAAAATAAATAATGTTAAAATATAAAATTATGCAGAGAGCCTTTAACAGCGTTATTCGCTCGTTTCATACTTATCATTGAAACTTCTTAAAACTATTATAGGCAATTTTATTTATCCTATAGAAGGCAGCAAGGAAGATATCTCAACTTCAAAGCAACGCACAATAAAACACACGAAATGAACTCGATGTTTCACAACATTGTAATTAATAGGAATAAAATTGTGTTTATTTTAAACTAGCAGATCCCCGTGGCTTCGTCCAAGATAATTAATTGGAAGATTTAAAATGAAGAGCAAAATAATTAAAACATTATATTTATTAACACTTGCACGCGAAACATTCATAGGCCTCAGATTCGAGTTCCCTGGCCCAGAAAACCCCTGCGTAATGAGTTTCGTCCAAATCGAACAATGTTTGTCCATTTAGGCCTATATTCATTATCCCTTTTCTGTGTAGGTTGAAAATTTCATATGTCTGCGGGCCTTGACACTCTAAACAAATGAATCGTCCAGGATGGACTTACAAAATCAAGTGATCGCGATGCTTTTATTTCCAAGGTATGACAAACAAAGCCAAAGCCAACTGTAATTGATCTGACATTGAAATGTATTACTGAAACTCGAAAACGCAAAAAATGCACGTTTTTTGCCCGTTTTTCACTCATAACTCACGAACGAAAGCTAAAATTAAAATTCCGGCTTCGAAGTGCATTTTCCGACCCTTCAGTCCACCTATGTTTAAAATTTCAGATCTCTGCGTTGAATAGACTTTGCTGGGCATCGCGGACAGACAGACAGACACTTCCTTTTATTAATATAAGTTAGATACATGTTGTGTATTGTGTAATTTAATTTCAAGGCTTGAAGACTTTTGTGCAAACGACATTAATCGATATTAATCGAGAGCTGATTAACAACAACAGAATATAGTGATGTAGGGATGAATGTAAGATGTCCAAGTTTTTGTGTCATTAGGAAACATCCATTACATTGTCCAGTTGTGTAAACAGATGGTCAAGTTCCGTCTTCATTCGTCACCCCAACTAACAGGCACCTCTCTTAGTTTTTACAACCACTCTTTGTTCTACTTTATTACTTTCCTTAACTCTTTCGTCTTACAGCTTATTAGTTAAACACGAAGACTTACACTTGTATAAGTTTTATTACTTCCTCTTTGCTGACGTAATCCAAGTTCGAACAAATTTATGTGATGAAACTCGTAATCTCGGGTGGGATCTTTTAACTATTCCATGAATAAAAGTATAACGGATTATATAAATAATAATTACTTTCGTGCTTTGTTGTATAAAAACAAAACTAATAGCTGCAAGATCATGGCACATTATGAATCAACCATCCATGAATCCATAAGAGTTATCACGTTATGACCAGTGCTGCCAGTGGTGCATATAAGACACAGTTAACTTCATTCAGGTAAGCTAACAGCAGAACAGAATAAACGCACACGAACTGGCTTGCACCGAATCGAAATTGTTTTTTTAATCAATGTACGTTTATATTATTTCAATTTCCAAACAAGTTATGTTGGATAAAATAATGTTTTCGTGCTTTTTAGTGGCAACATATTGACGTATTAATCACTGCACACTGATGCTTTCGTGTCCAGTAACGAGCAGACGATTTTAGCAGACTACTCTACTCATACGCCGCGCGTTTGATTTTGACCAATTGCGTTTAGCAATTCCTCGGATACAGACCAATCACGGCCGTTTATCTTGACAATATTCTTGTAGGAATCGCGAGGGTGCCGTTTTATCTGCTGTTAGCTTACCTGAATGAAGTTAACTATGTCTTATATGCACCATTGGTAGCACTGGTCACAACATGGTAACTCAAATCGATTCATGAATGGTTGATTCACAGAAGAAACCCTAATCTGATACCACTAAACAATAAATTGTTTAAAAAACAAGTACTCGAATTGATTAAATCTAACTTGTAATTGTACTTTTACCCACTTTTTTCCGTTATTCATTCTTAACTGTAAATTTTTAATTTTTAACATAGGGTATTTTGTTTGTAACTTTGTTATGTTATTGTAATTTATTTTTCGTATCTTTGTTCATGTATTTTATTTCATATAAGCAATCTGATTTATTTTTATTCTTATTTTTTGCCTAAAACTATAATATGTATGTTTTCTTTTTATATAATGTTCAAAATATAATTTTAGTATAACTGAACTGACCCCGAACACGAGCTATGCTCATGCGGGGTAAATAATGCTCTTTTGTAATTGTAATAATTTTGTTTATATTATTTATATTTGTATTTGTAATAATTTTGTATTAATTTGTATTTTCTAATTTGTAATTTATAATTTGTAATTTTCATGGTAAATAATAAATAAAAAATAATAAATTGCAAAATTGCAAAAAAAAAAAAAAAAAAAAAATCGTGATCTCACAACTGTTATTTTTGTTTTTATATAACAAAGCACGAAAGTAATTATTATTTTAAAATCCGTTACAATTTTATTCATGAATAGTCTTAATAAATCCAACTCGAGTTGACGAGTTTCATCAGTTTAATACGCTCCTGCTTCGCAGTCGCGAATCTAGCGATAAACTCGTCAACTCTCGTGGGATTACCTGTTATAAAATAGAATCTTTATATTAACAGCAAGCATTTTATAACATAAACGATCGTGATTGGTCTATACCCGAGGAATTGCTAGACGTTATTGGTCAATATCAAACACGCGGCGTATGATATATGATATAAAAGCTATGAACACAATTTTAACCCAAAGGCCAGTGAAAAGGCAGTAAATTACGAGGGCACAGCAGCGTTGTGATTATGTGGGGACCTCACGCTGTTTGCTCTGACCTCTGACGCGTTCCCTGCTTCATTACCCAGTTGTGGTGCTTTACTCGTATTTATTTACTCTGTTCTAGATAACTAACCTCCGTGGTGCTGTATCCCTGAAAGGACTCTGCCAATCATCTACCGTAGGCAGGAATGGGAGCAAGCGGTACTTCCCTATCAAGTGGCTCCTCAATTTGAATCACGAGGCTGAGTGCACCCCGTTCTAGACCTCCCTACCTCAGCAAAATCCGAGGAGGTACCGGGGATGGAACCCGGACCTGCTAACCACGTGGTCATCTTGTTTTGGGTTGTATTGAAAATATTTTCCTTGCAAGTTATTTTACAAGCATACAAGTAACCATATCTAATGAGAAAATAACCATGACGTGAGGTCTGAGAGACCGCTCAGAGTTAATAAATTTTTAACAAAGAGAAAACTAAAAAAAGGGAGAGGTAAAACTACGAAAAAGAAAGAAAGAAAGAAAGAAAGAAAGAAAGAAAGAAAGAAAGAGAAAACTTACAAATAGTCCATTTTAATAATTTTCAAGCAAATTGCACTCATCCGGGGAGGCCCTCCATGTCCTTGACTGGTCAAAAAGTATGTATGTGATCCAAAGATAATCCCTCTTCCGACAGGTCGCGGCCCTGTAAGGCCCAAGCGGCTTGGGTCGCTTAAATGTCCCTAAAATGGAGAGGTGAAATTCAGGTATAGATAAATTCAAGCAAATTGACTCCTAAATATTGTTAAAACTTTCCGGGCTCTGTTGCCATGGTCCATCGGATTGCTTTCCGGACGTTTCGCCCACAACTGCGGCAGGCATCATCAGCAAGACCTCGCCGAGGAAACTCCGAAGCAGAACTCACCGCTGATGATGCCTGCCGCAGTTGTGGGCGAAACGTCCGGAAAGCAATCCGATGGACCATGGCAACAGAGCCCGGAAAGTTTTAACAATATGGACACCGGCCGTGAAAGCCTACATCATGTTATGACTCCTAAATGTTTAATTGCCGAAGCATTATTCTTACACCATCATTTTATGGGGTTTTCAGGGCACTGTTTGGAAGATATGTTAATATTTTTCAAATGAATAGCTAATATACACAAAAGCTTATTTAGTATCGGATATTAATCACCATAACAAGTGCAGTAGAAATGAGACGTACAGAAATTCTCTCAAAACATTCATCATAACTAGGGTTCGTTATGTTTATGACATTAAAAAATGGAAAATATGACCGCAAATATGACCTTAAAATGACTAAATAAGACCCAAAATTCTTAAATATCACTTCATAATAAAAGGAATTTTGTAAAAATAAATGTTCCAATTTAAAACTTTTAATGACACTAAACTATTAAATCACATTAATTCAATCAGATAATCACTTTTTAACAATTTTACAGGTGATTTACAGTTTTGCTTGTAAAAACTTCTAATCTGTTAGTGTTTCTAGATGCCACTGCAAATGTGAACTGTTGATATTTTTAAAATATGTATATTAGAAGTTTTTAACTACAAGGAGGAAGAGGTATTTGTTCTATTACATGTTGTTGTCCCTTCACATTTCAGTTACAGTATAGCCAAAATATTCGTTTTTTCGGAGAAAAAAAGTAGACAATTTAGTGCACATACTGCATAACTGTGCTCCTTTACCGAATTTATAACACAAATGTGGCGTTAAATTTCAAATATGACCGAAATATGAAAATACCAAAATATGACTTTATAGCCTATGCAAAATAAAAACGGTCCGATTAGGATAACAAATGTGCGGTGAGGATGGAGGTCAGGATAAAAATATGACATGTCATAAATATCCGAACCCTAATCTTAACGGTCATCACATGGTTTTAAAACTCTCGGCCTAACAGTTTTTGATGGTCCAGACCTTCATTAATTTCTTCACAAATTAGTAAAGTAAAAAAAAAGATTGCGTGGAGCGCCACGCGACAGAAGTAAAACCTTTTATTTTTTTATTTTTTATTTTTTTCTACTTTTGATTATTGGATTTTTTCAATTTTGCATTATTGGACTTTTTAATATTGGGTTTTTGGACTTTTTAATCTTGGATTTTGAACTTTTTAATTTTGGATCTTTGAATTTTTAATTTTGGATTTTTTAAATTTTCGATCTTTGAATTGTTTATTTTTTTATTTTTTTAAATTTTTTATTTTTTTATTTATTAAATTTTGTATTTTTGGATGTTATAATTTTTAATTTTGTTTTTTAAATTTTGGAAATTTGTATTTTTTAATTTTGCATTTTTAATTTTGGATTTGCGCGGTAATGAACATCCGGGTTCCATAAAATAAATAATATACCTTTAGATTGCTTAGGAATTGTCTATTGCCACTGAGGAAGTAAGGTCTGAAAAATTTCCTTTGATTACTCCTAATCATTGAGTTGATTGTTTTCTGTGCAGTCCGCACCGAAACAGGTAAGAGTGTGACTGATTTCGTGATTGATTGTGACTGATTTCGTGACGGTTTTAGTGTGACTGATTTTTCAGATTTACCCTCTACCGCCACTAAAGAAGTTTTACTTAAAAAAAAGTAACCATGAAAATGGGGCTCACAGACCGCAAAAATAACCGTTTTCTCCAGTAACACTGGTGGGTAAGTGACACATATGGGGTGATAAAGTGTCTTGAAAAGGGAAGGTAGTGTAAATAACACACTTGTGAAGACGATATCCAGACTGCGGTCACACAGACCTCAGTCCATGGTTAAGGGTTAAGTTGCAAAGTGATATGCCTGCTTTTACACCTGTACATTTGTGTTATTTGAGCCCAATTCATGGTTAAATTCCACTTTTATCTTGTACAAACCTCCATGCTTGTATTAGCCCTTTGTAGTAAAATAGCCTCCAACAAAATATTTCCAATTGGAGTGCAAACACATTTGAAGTGCACAAGATATATATATATATATATATATGTCACCTCATCTGGATCACAGAGGGCTTTGTTTACGCAAAAAAAATGCGCGTATTTATTTTCGCATTATTTACTCGCCTTATCTGCAATGCATGGAGTTTATTTTGTACTGGAGAGGTACCAACTGTAGCGTTATTATTATTATTTGGTATTTATATACACCGATGAGTACTAGCTGATCTTTGACTATTCAAAAACAGAAGAGAATCGCAAATTATCACTGCTCTAAGTACAGATAAACATGGAAAACGAGCGTGTTTTCTAAGACTAGCCCGTGAATATATATTACAGTGTCCTTGGCGAATAAATGTAAAATCTTACTGTCCAATGAAATCCATGTATTTTCACGAATAAGCTTGCATGTAACGGAAATACCACGGTCTCCGTACAACAGCACCTAAAAAGAAGGCCTTTGCAGGGGTTGAGATTAAAAGCAAAACGGATTTTCGAGGCAATTTAAAATATTGCATTTAGTAAGAAAATATCATAAAATTAAAGGTTTATAAGACAATTTTCCTGCCGGATGTATTATATGGATGTGAGACATGGCCCCTTACATAATCTGAGAGTGTTCGAAAACAGGGGGCTTAGGAAAAGATTCAGACCTAAGAGAGATGAAAACTGCATAACGACGAGCTTCATAACCTGTACTCATCACCGGATATACAGTATATATATATATATATATATATATATATATATATATATATATATATTAAGGGTAATTAAATCATGGAAGATGGGGGAGGAAAGACATATCTCAAAAATATTGACTGGGAGTCCCGAAAGGAAAAGACCATGTGGAAGACCTAGATATAGGTGGGAGGACAATATTAGGATAGATTTAAGGGAAGCAGGATTTGCGAGGGATGGTTGGATGGAGTAAGCACAGAATAGGGTTGAATGGCGGACTCAGGTAAGCGCGGCAATGAACCTTCGGGTTCCAAAAAATAGATAATATTCCTTTATTCTGCTTAGGAATTGTCTATTGCCATTGAGTAAGTACTGTAAGTATAAAATATCTGTTTCAAAATGTTTATAATGTTGTGTGCTTAATTGAAGAGGGGAACCATGGTTCTAGATGTAGGTTTAGGTTTCCTCTTATAAACAAATAAACTGAATACGTGTTATTCAGGGTTGTGAATTGTTCGCTAGATTTAGGCAGCCCGACACAAGTCGTTTCACACCCCCTATACAGCCTAGCTGACTTCACTTGGTATCGTTTTGCTTGGATTCGCAGCTTAGGACTTCCAGGAACCGAGGTCTTAAGAATTTTAAATCCTCAAAAGATATCGAAACAAAAAGACGAGAAAGAGCTCTCTGGTATGTCGGAGATAGAAGAAGTGCTCGTCGGGAAGAGAATGCCGTGGAAATCAATGATGCCAATTCATTGTGGAGTGGCGGCTACACTCTGTGTGAGAAGCACCGGCACAATCGCATGAAAATACACGACTTACCGTCATTACTATCACATGCTAGTCTTAAAATGTGTACAAGATAGCAAACAAATAACAAAAAAGTGTGCGTGGAACGCCACGCGACAGAAGTAAAACTTAATTTTATTTTTTTATTCTTTAATTTTTTTATTATTGGTTTTTGTTTCAATTTTGCATTATTGGACTTTTTAATATTGGGTTTTTGGAATTTTTTTATTTTGGATTTTGGACTTTTTAATTTTGGATCTTTGAATTTTTAATTTTTGATATTTTAAATTTTCGATCTTTGAATTGTTTATTTTTTAATTTTTTTATTTTATTATTTATGAAATCTTGAATTTTTGGATGTCATAATTTTTAATTTTGTTTTTTTTTAATTTTGGAAATTTGTATTTTTTAATTTTGGATTTTTAATTTTGGATTTGCGCGGTAATAATATACCTTTAGATTGCTTAGGAATTGTCTATTGCCAAGGAGGAAGTAATGTCTGAAAAATTTCCTTTGATTACTCCTAATCATTGAGTTGATTGTTTTCTGTGCAGTCCGCACCGAAACAGGTAAGAGTGTGACTGATTTCGTGACTGATTTCGTGACGGTTTTAGTGTGACTGATATTCCAGATTTACCCTCTACCGCCACTAAAGAAGTTTTACTTCAAAAAATTGTAATTTTTTACCCCCCAAAAAACTTAAAGTGCTCCGCACTTTTTGTACGATACTCAAGAGTTCTGATACACAAGCTGTCCCAGAATTCCAGCGATGATTTTGTATATTTTGTATATTGTTGCATATTTTGTTTGTTAGTTTTGCATCATATTTGCTTGATATTAAAATATTTGTGCATATTTTTTTGGCATATTTCTGACAGATTTTAAATATCCTGCATACCTCTGTTAATTCAAACATTTACAGCTTATTTGGCTCAAACAATAGCAATAGACAGGAAGCTAAAGGAATATTATCTATTTTGTTGAACCCGAAGATTCATTGCCGCGCTTACCCGAGCCCGCCATTCAACCCTATTCTGTGCTAACTCCATCCAACCATCCCTCGCAAATCCTACTTCTCTTAAATCTATCCTAATATTGTTCTCCCACCTACGTCTAGGTCTTCCACGTGGTCTTTTCCCTTCGGGTCTACCAGTCAATATCTTTTGAGATGTGTCTTTCCTCCCTATTTCATCCTCCGTGATTTAATTACCCTTACTATATCCGGTGAAGATACGAGTTATGAAGCTCGTCGTTATGCAGTTTTCATCTCTCCTAGGTCCATGCGCGCAACATGTCCAGCCCATTTCATCCTCCGTGATTTAATTATCCTTACTATATCCGGTTATGAAGCTCGTCGTTATGCATTTTTCTCCAGTCCCCATTTTCATCTCTCTTAGACCCAAACATTGATGAATGAAATATTCTTGCAAGATGTTGGAACAACAGAATTCAGTCTGAGTTTTATGGTTAGGACAAGTACAGAACAAGCTATTAGAATTATTATATCGATCTAATATCTGTGACTGAATTTCTATTTTATGATTTTTTATCGTATATACTGTCTGTTTTTTGTTCTTCAATATGATCCTAATAATTGAAAGATAGCACAAGGCAGAAAGAACACGATAATAAACTTTAAAAGAATAAACTCCGTGGCGCTACATTCCTGAAAGGACTGGGCCTACCATCCGATCGCTGCGTCATCTACCACAGGAAGATGGCAGGATTGGGGGGCATGTGGTCAGCATGCCGACACCAACGGCCGTTAATGGTGGTTTCCATGACCGCAGCCGCTACTTCTCTATCAAGTAGTTCCTCAATTTGAATCACGAGGCTGAGCACACCCCGTTCCACAACTCCTTACCTGAGATAAATCCGAGGAGGTACCGGGGATAGAACCCGGGCCGACGGATCTGTAGTCAGTGACGTTAACCACAAGCGATAATACTAATTTAATTTAGTTTTAGAAATAGTTAAAATACGTTAGACTTGGGTAAGAAACTGAGGCACAGAAGAGCCCATATTTGTATGTGACTTGGTGTACGCATTTCATTGTATAATAATTATGATAAATTGCTTACTCGTGGCGTACAGGCCCCAGTACTATGATATTGGCGAAGTTATAACCCATGCTGGTCACGCCTGCGTTTTAAAATCGGATAAGGAACTCTTTGCAGTTGGAAAGTTTGGACTTCGCATATAAATAGCATTTAACTTTGGTCTCTACGTCAAAACGTGGAGTCTTTAAAGAAATTCGGGGTTATCTACAAAGAATCTTGGAGGGCTACGCTCATAAATGCGG
This sequence comes from Ectobius pallidus, assembly GCA_964059195.1. Lineage (NCBI taxonomy): Eukaryota > Metazoa > Arthropoda > Insecta > Blattodea > Ectobiidae > Ectobius > Ectobius pallidus. The sequence continues at coordinate 3,000,113 of CAXKWD010000002.1, forward strand.
TATTCCATGCACGTGGTACACTAACAGCAATGAACCAAAAAGAATTTCAATTTGTTATACGTTAATTGCTAAGTTTGTAATAATAATATTCTGTCACAATACACTTTCTATTACAGCTGAGATTTAAAAAAACTGGATAATTGTTAATTACAGAGAAGATAAAGAGGTAACTGATATATGAACACAATTAATTGGATATCTGATAGTTAATTGTTATTTTTTATGTTGCTCATCAATTCTATTTGGCTACATGAGAGCAACCTTCAAGCTGTACAAAACTCTATTTTAATAGTTAATTTGATTATTGGTAAAAATGACGTCATTATCCAGTTATATATAAATATAACTATATAAAGGGTGTTTCAAAAATACTTTTACGAACTTCGGGCATGGATTCCTTACATCAAAAGAAGTTCATATGAACATAGGTCCAATAATCCTGTGTTTTCTCGTTAGAAACTGTTCAACACATTGGTATCCTACTCATAACACATCAACACACAAAACTCATAAAAAATGCTCGAAATTTCCTCCTCTTGCTTCTACACATGCATTCACTCGTCGAATCATGGACAAATACTCCGGGATGGTGTCGAATGGTTTCGCAGGCTTCCATGACACGTCGATGAAAAGGATTATGGGACATATGTTCATATGAACTTTTTTCCTTCTTTTGGTGTAAGTAACACTTGCCCAAAGTTTGTAAAAGTATTTTCAAACACCCTGTATATTATACTAGCTTAAAAGACCCGGCGTCGCCCGGGTTTTGTATTTTGTAATTGGAAATTAACTTATGAAGGATTTTCAATTTTAAATTCTAGGTCCTTATATAGGCATTTATAATTTGAAATAGGAAGAACGACTTATTACACTCAAACTATTCCCTCAGAAAACGCTTGATATAGTTTTTTATGGCTCATAGAGGATCTAGAATTTTGCATCCCATCGCTTGTACAGTGCACAGCAAGCCTGGTAGAGGTTTAAATAAGAAGAAACAGAAATTCCAGTAACATAAAATTGTAATATCGAGGCGGGAAATTTCCCACTCTTAAGTTACCATAAAACCGTTTTGGAGATGAAATTAAACAGGAAGCATTATCACTTTCATACTTTTCTCTCCAAAAACCTGCGATATAATATAATAATATACACATTACCATACCTCGTTTTGTTTTCTCTATGTCCAGGGTAGAGAAAGTTATGTGATTCCATTATTTTAGTGGATTTCATTCTGTAATATTTATTTATAACATGAATTATTTTGATAACTTCTCTTATTTGTCAAAAGTGCATTTCATTTGTTTTTTCCAAGCCCACCTGATACCATTTGGCAACAATATATTCTGTGATTTGGAATGGATAATTCTATGTAAAAAGGGATTAAGTATTTTCAAAAACATTTAATTTTTGGCATTTAGAATCAGAATTTTTCAAAATCCTTTCTTAGTGAGCACCTACATTATGAAACGAAGGTACTGTCAAAATTCCAAGTCTCTACCTGTTATAGTTTAGGCTGTACGTTGATTCCTGTCATTCAGTCAATCAGTCAGTCAGGACAAAGCCTTTTATATATATAGAGATACACACACACACACACACACGAGGCATGGAGCATAAGTCATGCCAACTATGTTTTCCTTTGAAAATGTCGACCATTTTAAAATTCTGAACTATACAAATGAAAGGGCATCGTATGGAATGTATGTATAATAATGCAGATTATGGGTAGTAGATGTAGGATAGCGTAGGACACCGACACCCATAAGCGTACATAAACGATTGCATCGTGCCACTCTAATGTATTGCAGTAGTTGGAAGCAAGAAAGCAAACACACCCACTCCATAATTCCTTAAAGATCCGTACGGATGTGCATTATGCCCCAAAGTTCCCATCAGCTCCTTGTGGTATTCGCTGGCATTTCTATCTAGGATAGTGACTATTCTGACGTAAGAATATCACGACTAAGTTATAATTCGATTGGTAAGACCTGAGCTAAGGACGCGCAGATAGCTTATCGTCCGCCGGTAGCAATGGAGTAAGGGCAGAAGAGAATGCACTCATTCCAAACCATGCTGTTCATACGAGGGGTAATCCGAAAGTAAGTTTCGTCAATGTATGGCAGGAGCGGCGTGTTCACCAGGGGAACCAAACAAACGCCAGACGAATCCCCACCCGTGGCTGGTTCCACGACGGAAGTGGCGTCAGCGGAGGAGGCATGACGCAGGCGCACTGCGCCGTAGAAGAGCGAGTCGCAGCAGACTGGCGTGCCCGCGGGTATTAGTGTACCGCTCACGATGGCACGAGAGATTTGGCGCCACTGCCATGTACCGCTATCTCCCCTCTTTCAAACGAGCCATTGCTGCAGCCGCTGAACCTTTTATTGTCCGAGATAGAGCTGTTTGAAATTGATCTCCCGATTTCCCTCCCCGCAAAGTGCGGCCTCCACGAACCCATCTCGCACAAACCTTATGGAACATCAATTTGTCACTCAAAATGGTCTGTATGGAACCTTTAGTAATGTCAGGAAGCTGAGGTGGAGCAGGCTGTGCGCCAATTCCTTGCATCGCAGGGCACCGAGTTTTACCACAGTGGGTTCTTCAAACTGATCGCACGCTACGACAAATGTCTCAATGCCGCTGGCGACTATGTCGAAAAATAGTGCACGGTGTATAGTTCATGCTGCCATGCTGTATTGCTTTTGGGTCAATAAAGTGTCCGTGTGACAAACTGACGAAACTTACTTTCGGAATACCCCTCGTAATAGCCCGTAAGACATCTTAAATACTTCAGACGTAAATTACGGATGTCCATTTTCTCAATTAATATATTCCAGTTATTCACAGTCCGCCTGAAATATAAATCTTTCAACGCTTGCCTTAAAGCCCATTTACCTTCAGAAAAATTATTTAGTTCTTTAGGACAGGTAAAGTTGGTCTTTCCTCATTTGTTTTGTGAAATTCATTCACCGTCCTTCTAATTACACACTTATCAAAATCATCTGAGTCTGTTTTCACTTTTTTTTCTTGGTCGTTTTTTGTGAGGAGTACTAAATCTCGTTCCATCTTTAACACATTTCTCACCTTCTTTTACATTTCTCTTAATGCTGCTGAATGAAATTCCTGTAACATCCGAAACACGCTGCTGAATTGCATATTTAGGGTCATTTTTGGTGCACCTGTTTGAAATACCTATATACAGAGTCCGCCAAAAAAATGTATACACTTTTTGACAGACTGTTTCGGGATTTTGATATTGTCAATTGATTTGAATTACCAGTATGTTGTAGTTTGGTCTTTCCCTCAACAAATGTAGTTACTTTCAACACGATAGTGACAAAACAAAATGGCTGGAGCACGCTTAACGTTCGAGCAGCGAAAATGTATTCTGAAGTGCTTTATCAGGTTTGATAATGCCGTTGAAGTGCAGCGTCAGTGGAGGCGGGAATTTGACACAGAACCCCCAACCCGCCCCCGACGTAAGCCATGCACATTGGAGGAACTTCGCCAGGAGATTACAGCGGCATATGTTGCGATCTCCATTGAAACATTGACCGACATAGCTGCGGCGACCCCTCATCGATGTGTCTGGCCTCCAATGGCCAACATTTTGAACATCTAATGTAACCACTGAACTGAAGAAAGCACTACATGTTTGATTAGTATTTAAATTTAAAAGAAAAACCTAATAAATTGTTTAGTTCCTTAAAGTGTCTATACATTTTTCTGGCGGACCCTGTACATTCCACACTTTTTCCCTACTTTGACTGTGAATCACTTTACTACCACCAACCTTTTTGCTAGAATAACTACAATCGCCTTCCATTAACTAAGATGTTTTTACACGGACCGTACAGTATGAACTGGCAAAGAACATCACGTGCTATGAACGTTACGCAGGTCTACATTACGTCATCGTAGACGACTGCGCATCCGTTTGTTTGGTTCAGGTCATACCGATCGAGTTATACCATCCCCTCTATTGGTATAACCGTACATCAGAATGCAACCAAATGAAGTGTCCATACAACATCTCATGTACCATCGGCTTACTTTGGCATGACTTGTGCTCCATGTAGGATAGAAAGGGAAGAGAGATGTAGGAACAAAGGCATCATGTCCTGCAGCTGTTTGCTACATCCAGTACACAAATAGCAAAGTTGTATTCACATAAAACATAAGTTGAAAGCAATTTCAAACTCGATGCAAAGGCAAACTTCATTGTTTTGAATATAAATGGTCTGATTAACTCTGGAGCTTGAAAATGAGACATATTATACTTTCCTGTGGCTTTCCTTTCTCATGAAATATTAAGCTCTTTTCCTACATGGCTTGTTGGATGTAATCAGCAACCGAGGACCTGGGACCGCGTATTATACCAACTTTTATTAGCATTTAATTCAGTTTCACTTCGTGGAAGTATTTGCACACTTTTCTTGAATTAAACAGTATAGTACGATATTTTGCAGGAATAGTGTTTTATTATTATTATTATTATTATTATTATTATTATTTTATTTTTATTTTTATTATTATCATCATCATCATCATCACTAAAGCCCAGAAGTTAATACTCTCATAAGCAGAAATATGCATGGAAATATGCTCTACAACTTGCTCTATGCTCCGGAACCTATAAAATATGCTCTATCTTCTAAGTAAGTTTAATAGTTAACATTATCCTTGGTTAGCTGAATCTCTTCAATACATAAGAGGCTTTGTCCTGACTGACTGACTGACTGACTGACAGTCAGTAGGTAGGTAGAGGCTTGGAGTTTTGACAGTACCTTCGTTTCATAATGTAAGTGCTCACTAAGAAAGGATTTTGAAAAATTTTGATTTTAAATGCCAAAAATCAAGTGTTTTTGAGAATGCTTAATCCTTTTTATACAGAATTATCAAAACAAAATCACAGAACATATTGTTGCCAGTGGTATCAGATGGGTTTGGAAATAAATGAAATGGGACTGTAACAAATTAGAGAAGCTATTAATATAATTAATGTTATAAATAAATATTAAAGAATGAAATCCACGAAAATAATGCAGTCACATAACTTACTCTAGCCTGGACATAGAGAAAACAATACGAGGTGTGGTAATATGTATATTATTATATTGCAGGTTTTTGGAGAGGAAAGTATGAAAGTGATACTGAATTACTATTTAATTTCATCCTCGAAACGGTTGTACGGTAACATGAGAGTGAGAAATAAAATATTCCGCAAAGACAATATGTTACCGGAATTTCTGTTTTTTTCTTATTTGAACCCCTACCAGGCTTGGTGTGTAGAAGCGATGGAATGCAAAATCTTACATCCTTTATGAGCTATAAAAAGCTATATCAAGCGTTTTCTGAGGGAATAGTTTGAGTGTAATAAGTCGTTCTTCTTCGTTTCAAATTTTTAATACGCATATAAGGACCTAGAATTTGAAAATCGAATGTCCTTCATAAGTTAATATCTCTATATATATAAAAGGCTTTGTCCTGACTGACTGAATGAATGACTGACTGACTGATTGACTGAATGACAGGAATCAACGTACAGCCTAAACTATAACAGGTAGAGACTTGGAATTTTGACAGTACCTTCGTTTCATAATGTAGGTGCTCACTAAGAAAGGATTTTGAAAAATTCTGATTCAAAATGCCAAAAATTAAATGTTTTTGAAAATACTTAATCCCTTTTTACATAGAATTATCCATTCCAAATCACAGAATATATTGTTGCCAAATGGTATCAGGTGGGCTTGGAAAAAACAAATGAAATGCACTTTTGACAAATAAGAGAAGTTATCAAAATAATTCATGTTATAAATAAATATTACAGAATGAAATCCACTAAAATAATGGAATCACATAACTTTCTCTACCCTGGACATAGAGAAAACAAAACGAGGTATGGTAATGTGTATATTATTATATTATATCGCACGTTTTTGGAGAGAAAAGTATGAAAGTGATAATGCTTTATGGTAACATAAGAGTGGGAAATTTCCCGCCTCGATATTTAGTCGAGTCATTTGGTAGTTTTACCTGGAAAGTTTTCCGGGAGTTTTGAAAATTTGTGATTCTATAGATTTCTATGTGCTCTTTTCGAATTTTCACTTTGCTACCTCGTATCTTTGCCGCTCGCGCCGCCAAATTGAAAAAATGGCGCCCAAAAACAGTTTTTTCACAATATCTCCTTTCCGACTCATTTTACGATGAAAATAGTTATTTAATAAATTAAACTAGAGAAAATTTCCTATAATTTATGTAGTAACGATTTTTTTGTAAAATGAATAGTTTCAGCGTACGAGCGCCGCGAAGTCTACTCCGATACGCGTTTTGGCCAAAGCTACGGAAGATGCGGATACGCCACTACCTGCATCATTTTGCGGTAAAGCATTTAATGAGCGATTTTAACTAAATAAGGTCTTCTGATTTGAAAATATCATTATTATTGTTGTTTCACATCTAGTTTTCGTATTTGCTGTTATGGCGGACGCAATTTTAAGGTCTCTGTAGACTTTATTGGGGCTTATAGTAGCTAAACGGTAAGTCGTATAAAAAAACCTGTTGCAGAAGCAGTAACGGATTTTTAGAGATCTACAAGTTTGGTCTTATGACTTTTTGACGTATCTTCATCGGTTATCCCTTAGACTGAGTTAGGTTTTTTTTTATTTTAAATAAATTCTGTATATTTTTCTCATATTATGTAATATTGGCACACATGGTATGAAAGATAGAATCATACAATTTGGTAGGAATTTGGGAACATAAAACAGTCATATGCGTGCTAAATTTGGTGTTTCTAGCTGCCCCATAAGTATAGAAAAACTTGCTAGATAGCCGTGACATCATTCACATCTACGACAGTCTAATCTTCCACTTATTAACATTGATGTTTATTCACTTCCAGATGAGCTAGAAACTTGAAATTTGGCAAACTTATAGATTTATTAAAATACATGTTCAAAACCGTTCAGCTCGATCAATGCAATAAGATAAATAAGATACCATTTGCTCAACTAAAATATATTTTATAGATTTTAGCTTATAACCAATGTAAAAATTCCCAAAGGTTCAAATCTTTAATATTTCCACCTCCAAACAAACTTTTTGCCACTGAGCATTTGTACGGCATCAGATGATTTGGCAAAAATAAATTTATTTGGCCTGCACTCACAAAAAATACTGGAATACATACGTCTTGAAAATATTATTTGATTTTTCCCGAAAAATATTATCAAAATTATCCTATTTTATTATACAAAATTTCAAAATAATATTTTTCACAAATGTCAATTAACCAGATGTGATAGAGAAAAACGAAATGCATTTTCGAATTTAGCAAAGCGAATTTAATCAAACACACCTATTTTCGTTTTTACCGCAGAAATTTTCGTCTTTTTTCTAGGCTGATATAATCAATACGGCAATCACCATTTCATCTACATTTGATTCCGTAATAGTTGTCGGCGAAGATGTAGATCTTCTTATTCTTTTGACGGCTCTATCTACGCGTTCAAACATATATAATCTCAAACCAGGAATAGGAAAAATTTCGCAACGAATATATTCAACTCCATACCACTGCTGAACCTGGTGATAGGTTTGGAACGAATGTTGTCGTGCTACTGCTTCCGTCGGTGGCAGCGATCCAATATTAAATTTATTTTCATATGCTGATTTTGTGAAGCATGTATATCTATAGTTGTTTAACGACACATTCACGGTACTGTAACCATACAATGCAAGGAGGAAGCTTCAGCATTTTTGGTTTTTGAATACCTGGACAAGCTCGTTTAATTCTGTTTTTTTTTAATACATTAGCACATTTTATTTTTCTTTGTTTAAAGAGTGCTGATGTTGTATCACAGCCACTGAAGGCGTGCAGAAATAATATTATGTTATCTGCGGCTGTTTTTTCTACGATACTTTTTGTTGAATATATTCGTTGCGAAATTTTTCCTTTTCCTGGTTTGAGAATATATATATATATATATATGTGTGTGTGTGTGTGTGTGTCTGAACGCGTAGATAGAGCCGTCTAAAGAATAAGAAGATCTACATCTTTGCCGACAACTATCACGGAATCAAATGTAGATGAAGTGTTAATTGTCATATTGATTATTATTATTAGCGTATCCGCATCTTCCGTGGCTTTGGCCAAAACGCGTGTCGGAGTAGACTTTGCGGCGCTCGTACGCTGAAACTATCCATTAAAAAAAAATTGTTACGACATAAATTATAGGAAATTTTCTCTAGTTTAATTTATTACATAACTATTTTCATCGTAAAATGAGTCGTAAAGGAGATATTGTGAAAAAAACTGTTTTTGCGCGCCATTTTTACAATATGGCGGCGCGAGCGGCAAAGATACGAGGTAGCAAAGTGAAAATTCGAAAAGAGCACGTCGAAATCTATAAAATCACTAATTTTCAAAACTCCCGGAAAACTTTCCAGGTAACCCCCTTTTTGAGCACCAAATGACTGGACTAATTACAATTTTAAGCACAGGAATTTCTGTTTCTTCTTATTTAAACCTCTACCAGGCTTGCTGTGCACTGTACAAGCGATGGGATGCAACATTCTAGATCCTCTATGAGCCATAAAAAACTATATCAAGCGTTTTCTGAGGGAATAGTTTGAGTGTAATAAGTCGTTCTTCCTATTTCAAATTATAAATGCATATAAGGACCTAGAATTTAAAATTGAAAATCCTTCATAAGCTAATTTCCAATTACAAAATACAAAACCCGGGCGACGCCGGGCCTTTTAAGCTAGTTACATTATGAGTTACAAAATTAGCAACTTTACCCCAGACGTCTCTGAATGAAGTAACCACAAGTAAAAGGTCATTTTTTGGTATTATTAGCACATTTGTCAAGGATTTGCTAGTTTTGGGGGCGTTATTTCATAATTTAAAGGTTATGAAATGCCTAGCACTTTAATTATGTTTTGAAGACTTATGGTAAGGTAAATCCAGGGACACCAACCCTAGTCTGCTCTTCACCCCACTCCACTCCGATTTCTTTTGCACAGTTGGCATGCATGCACGTAAAGCTTCTCCAACAATGACTTTTGTCTACATCAGTCAGAGAACGAGTGGATTTCATTAAGTGTGTGTCTTGCTATGAGACAACTGGGGTTACAAACACCCCAGTGAGCGGTGGTGGATGAGTGAAGCCTTCATTCTTGCTGTGTTAGACGAATATGTGCCACATTTATATGACAATGGCAATAGAGTACGTAACAAAGGTCTTCTCCATCACTGAAGACAAAAATAAAGTACACCGTGTCCGGGAAAGACCTGACGAAAAAGAAATCTCTATATATATAAAAGGCTTGTCCTGACTGACTGAATGAATGACTGACTGACTGACTGACTGAATGACAGGAATCAACGTACAGCCTAAACTATAACAGGTAGAGACTTGGAATTTTGACAGTACCTTCCTTTCATAATGTAGGTGCTCACTAAGAAAGGATTTTGAAAAATTCTGATTCTAAATGCCAAAAATTAAATGTTTTTGAAAATACTTAATCCCTTTTTACATAGAATTATCCATTCCAAATCACAGAATATATTGTTGCCAAATGGTATCAGGTGGGCTTGGAAAAAACAAATGAAATGCACTTTTGACAAATAAGAGAAGTTATCAAAATAATTCATGTTATAAATAAATATTACAGAATGAAATCCACTAAAATAATGGAATCACATAACTTTCTCTACCCTGGACATAGAGAAAACAAAACGAGGTATGGTAATGTGTATATTATTATATTATATCGCAGGTTTTTGGAGAGAAAAGTATGAAAGAGATAATGCTTTCTGTTTAATTTCATCCCCAAAACGGTTTTATGGTAACATAAGAGTGGGAAATTTCCCGCCTCGATATTACAATTTTATGTTACAGGAATTTCTGTTTCATCTTATTTAAACCTCTACCAGGCTTGCTGTGCACTGTACAAGCGATGGGATGCAAAATTCTAGATCCTCTATGAGCCATAAAAAATTATATCAAGCGTTTTCTGAAGGAATAGTTTGAGTGTAATAAGTCGTTCTTCCTATTTCAAATTATAAATGCCTATATAAGAACCTAGAATTTAAAATTGAAAATCCTTCATAAGCTAATTTCCAATTATAAAATACAAAACCCGGGCGACGCCGGGTCTTTTAAGCTAGTAATTATATATCAGAAACTATTACAGTTACTACCTCAGTATTTTCACAGTTAGAAAGACAAACTCAAAAAGTTTTGTTTTGTAGCATCCCGTAATGCGCATGAGCATGCGCCTTGTTGTTGCACGAGGAGAAACGAGAAAAAGCTTGTTCTGCGCAGCGTGTGTAGTCAGTCTTATTCTGAGAACTGTGAATGCAAGTTGTGCGTAGGCTACAACGTCGTTTCCAAACAGACAAAGGCCGAAATCCTCCCGCCCGAAACAGCATCCTTCATTGGCACAAGCAATTTCTTGAGATAGGTAATGTTGAGTCACAGCAGGGAAAGGCAAAGAAATCGCGCATAAACGACAATGACATTGAAAGGGTACGGGCTGCTTTTGTAAGAAGCCCGAGGAAATCCATTCGTGAGGCGGCAAGACAACTGCAAATGCCAAAATCCACAGTCCATGGGAGAGAAGGACCTACACCATGGCCACCAAGGTCACCTGACATGACCCCACTGGATTTCTTTCTCTGGGGTTTTGTGAAAGACAAATTGTATCGCACGCCTGTGATCGATAATGCAGATTTGCGTGGCCGAAGCTACGATGCAATAGCACTAGTCACACCGGAGATGCTTTCGCGTGTGTGGCACGAAATTGAGTATCGGGCCACAAATGGTGCTCAAATAGAGGCTTATTAAAACTCATCGTGTTTCTCTTTGTAACCGTGTAAACATCACGTCAATAAATGCAATAGTTTCAGATATATAATTATTTCTTTTTCGTCAGGTCTTTCCCGGACACCCTGTATTTCAAGATTTGGGATGTTTCTTGCAACTGTTAAAATATCAATTGAAACGAAATAACAAAATGTGTTTACAGTTTTAAAAAAAAATATTATAACCGATATCTATTATTATGCCGATTCATAGAAAGGGAAAAGGGCCGAATGTAATAGGCCTAACTATGGAATTTCTCTCTTATGAACATCTTACAAAATTTAGTCCAATATAATTCTGTCAAGATTAACCCCATAATGCGGAAGAAATCGTTGGAGATTACCAATGTGGATTTAGGCGAAATAGATCAACCATTGATCACATATTTTGTATTTGCCAAATCTTGGGGAAAAATGGGAATATAGGCCTAATAAGTCAGTTTACCAACTATATATAGACTTATAGAAAGCATATGACTCAGTTAGGCGAGACAAATTGTAGAATACTAGGAGGTGCCCGTGGCTTCGCCCACGTTAATTCATTTAAAAATTAAAAATTAAGAGAATAATAATTATTAAAGCATTATATTTATTAACACTTGCACGGGAATCATTCATAAACTAAGCCATTAATAATAATTAATGAAACAGCTAAAATTCCGGCTTCACAGTACATTCTACGATTAGAAAGCGCCCCCTGGGAAAACTATATCAGAATCGATTATGCAGTTCCAAAGAACCTGTGAACACATAATACGTATTGTTTCTCAGCTGTTTATTGACATGAATATGATGTGAATTTTATTTTATCAATTCAGTGTAATTTTCAGAAATTATATATGTTTCAAGGGAAGGAATGGTTTGTTTGGATTATTATTATCAGCGATATTTCAAGAGTTAAACCATCAATATTTTACAGCTGTTGCCCCCGGCTTCGCCCGCCATTATTCATTGACTCCAGGATTTTTAAGAAATTTACACTGGTAGATTATTAAAAATGTTTGTGGTTCAGAGCAATGAAAATTGTAAGTAAAAATAAAATTAGAATATTTGTTCATTGTGTACATTTCACTTAGGCCTTATATAATAATGAAACGGTTTTCCTTCCTAATTTTGTAGTCGTCATGAAAGTTTAGACTGCGAGAGACGAACATCGCCGAGTATACCCGATGTCTCACGAAGCGGGCGAGCAAGCACGCTATTTAGGGCCGTTGAATTGTATAAGAATAGATCCTCATTGAGTTCGGGTACCAAAGAAGTTAGTTAGGCTAATCAAAAAGTGTCTAAATGAAACCTATAGTTGAGTCAGCGTAGGGAAATTTTTATTAGGTAGGTTTGCCATTAAAAGTGGCTTGAAGCAAGGAGATGCACTTTCGTCTTTACTTTTTAATTTCGCTTTGGAATATGCCATTAGGAAAGTTCAGGAAAACAACGTAGGCCTAGAATTAAATGGTAGTCACCCGATTTTAGCTTGTGCAGATGAAGTTTGCTTATTGGGCGATGACGTAAATTCAATCGAGAGAAATGCAGAAAGTATTTTCGATGCCTGCAGGAATGTTGGATTGGAAATTAATACAGAAAAACTAAGCATATGATCATGGAACGTCAAAATAATGCGGTACAAAATATTAGATTAGCCGGTAAATCGTTCGAACAAGTGGAGAAATTGAAATATCCGGGAACAATAATTACAGACACAAATAATATTAAGGACAAAGATAAGTCTCGACTAAAATCAGGAAAAATGTTGGCTTTTATGCAGTTCAGAAACTCTTACCTTCTTGTCTTCTGTCCAGAAATCTAAAAATACAAATTTATTAGACAATAAAATTATCCTGCGGGTTGTATTATGTGGATGTGAGACATGGCCCCTTACATAATATGAGAGTGTTCGAAAACAGGGGGTTTAGGAAAATATTTGGGCCTAAGAGAGATGAAAACTGCATAACGACGAGCTTCATAACCTGTACTCTTCACCGGATATAGTAAGGGAAATTAAATCACGGAGGATGAAATGGGGGAGGAAAGACATATCTCAGAAATATTGACTGGGAGACCGGAAGGGAAGAGACCACTTGGAAGACATAGACGTAGGTGAGAGGACAATATTAGCATAGATTTAAGAGAAATAGGATTTGCGTGGGATGGTTGGATGGAGTTACCACAGAATAGGGTTGAATGGCGGGCTCAGGTAGGCGCGGCAATGAACCTCCGAGTTCCATAAAATAGATAATATTCCTTTAGCTTGCTAAGGAACTGTCTATTGTCATTGAGTACGTAAGAGTATTGTAACAACTATCCAATACCATAGTACTTTAAACTACCCTGGTGAGAGGGGAGGTAAATATTAAAAAAATGAAATGGGGTGACAACCACCCCAGTCTAGGATTAACGTAAATACGGGTACAATCGAGGGACAATGTTAAACATGCTCCTTGGACCATATTCCGAATGAAGTAATATCAGAAACAGCATTTGATTCAATTATATTTTTAGACAGGTTCTAGATTTGATGCAAATCTCCATGCAGCACAAAAGATACAGAAAACTAGCTTGTCATGTTCAATTATTCTGAACTAACACAGCCATATTCCCAAACGGCTTGTTTCATTACAAATATTTGCATTAAAATCCCGACTGGTATTTTTAGCGAATGGCTGAGCGATCCGATGAGATTACAAAAGCGTCAGAAATACAATGCTATTGAATTGCCGCTCGGTTTTTGTTATTTTACTGCGATTCCTTGTATTTCTAATGGACGTGGAATATAATATACTCTCTGACAATGTGCATGTGTTCGGTGCTGTATAAAAACATTTATATAACGACTGTTGATGAGACGTGACCCACTATGTTAAAGTGTTTTGGTTGAAGGTTTACTGTCTAATAAATGTTACATCTCTATATCTCTATCTCTATATATATAAAAGGCTTTGTCCTGACTGACTGAATGAATGACTGACTGAATGACAGGAATCAACGTACAGCCTAAACTATAACAGGTAGAGACTTGGAATTTTGACAGTACCTTCGTTTCATAATGTAGGTGCTCACTAAGAAAGGATTTTGAAAAATTCTGATTCTAAATGCCAAAAATTAAATGTTTTTGAAAATACTTAATCCCTTTTTACATATAATTATCAATTCCAAATCACAGAATATATTGTTGCCAAATGGTATCAGGTGGGCTTGGAAAAAACAAATGAAATGCACTTTTGACAAACAAGAGAAGTTATAAAAATAATTCATGTTATAAATAAATATTACAGAATGAAATCCACTAAAATAGTGGAATCACATAACTTTCTCTACCCTGGACATAGAGAAAACAAAACGAGGTATGGTAATGTGTATATTATTATATTATATCGCAGGTTTTTGGAGAGAAAAGTATGAAAGTGATAATGCTTTCTGTTTAATTTCATCCCCAAAACGACTTTATGGTAACATAAGAGTGGGAAATTTCCCGCCTCGATATTACAATTTTATGTTACAGGAATTTCTGTTTCTTCTTATTTAAACCTCTACCAGGCTTGCTGTGCACTGTACAAGCGATGGGATGCAAAATTCTAGATCCTCTATGAGCCATAAAAAACTATATCAAGCGTTTTCTGAGGGAATACTTTGAGTGTAATAAGTCGTTCTTCCTATTTCAAATTATAAATGCCTATATAAGGACCTAGAATTTAAAATTGAAAATCCTTCATAAGTTAATTTCCAATTACAAAATACAAAACCCGGGCGACGCCGGGTCTTTTAAGCTAGTATATATATATAAGAGGATTTGTCCTAACTGACTGACTGACTGACTGACAGGAATCAACGTAGACCCTAAACTATAATAGGTAGAGACTTGGAATTTTGACAGTAACTTCGTTTCATAATGTAGGTGCTCACTAAGAAAGGATTTTGCAAAATTTTGATTTTAAATGCAAAAATATCAAGTGTATTTGAGAATACTTAATCCCTTTTTATACAGAATTATCACATCCAAATCAAATTCCATCCACAGTACACAACAGTGTATTGTTGGCAGTGGTCACAGGTAGCTTTCGAAATAAATGATACGGGACTTTGAAAATTTGGTCTGGGCACATAGAACCATTTAAAATTATCAGCTGAAATATCATGGCATTGGCACTTAGACGCTTATAAAACTAAACGCTTCAATTAACTTCAAATATTTCTCAGTAGCGAAACCTGTTTTTATCGGGAGGTGTTGGTACAAGGCCCCAGATTAATGAACATGGCTGTACATGTTGAACAGTGGCAGACATCCACAGGGAAATAAGCAGAGAAGCCTTCATAACTCAGATCTCTCAATGAGAGAAAAAGAAGGCAAAGAAAATCCTCTTCACAACAGTGGATGGAAATGCAATGGGACATTAGACAACGAGGCTACAACGGTATTAATTATGTCACGAGTGTTTTTATTACCATTAAAGGCCATTAGAGGTAATTTGCATTTGTTCGAGCATAATTAATTCAACGTTTAGGCAAAGTTTTGAGTTTTTAGGTTAAACGAGTCAGCTATTAGAATGGGACTTTAAAACAATTCAAATTAAAAAGAACAGGATTGATTTTGTGTAACAGATTCATTATTACTAGGGCAAGGCATTTAATGACCATAAAATAGCGCAAAATTGCATTTATGACCTAAAAGTAGTGAAGAAATTACACAAAATTTAAAAAGGAGACCAATAAATTTAAAAAAGGTCCAATAAATTTTTTAAAAAAGACACTAAATTAAAAAAAAATTGCCAATAAATTTACCATCATTACTTATAATTAGTTTTTTAAAATAATAAATTGCTAAAAGCAATTTAGTGCGTTATATATGAATTTCCAATATAAAACACACTTATTTTGTTACTAAAGAAGTAAGTAAATTTATACTACTTGGACACCTTTAGCGGAAAAAAAAATTCTTTCTGATCTGGCTTGCCCATCAAATTGCCCCTAGCAAATATGTGCCATTTAAAAAGAAAGAAAAAATAATACTTTATTCCTACAAGATAAACTACTGTGGTGTTTACAATAAACCTGAATTAAAATGAACTATGAACACTTGGCGGAGATTCTCAAATAAAAACGATTGTCTGTTGTCTGAAAGTAAATATTTGTACATGGAAAAGCTCCTCTCTACCTCCAAAGAAATATGACCTAAAAATGCCGAAAATTACCTAAAACTGCCAAAAAATTATCTATCTCTTGAAAATGACAAAAAAAGGCATAGTCCCAGAACAACTCCCCCCATTATCACGACACACGTCCGGCGAAATGTATTTGTTTTCAACCGAGCCAGGGTGACCAACTAATACAACGGGTGCACAGTCACCTATGTGCTTGTCTGCACTGGTGACAGGATATTAGGTTAGGAACGGTGATATTAGTGTTAGTGATATGTGGAGCTTGATTAGTGGTAATTGTGCGCATTTCGTTTTACGTTGGTCACAGTTCATCGCTAAACAACGTCACACAGGCAACGTCCAATCATACGATCTGTACAATTAATATGGCGGAAATATAGCTACTTTTTGTCATTTCGTACTATAAAAGAAAATGTAGTCTTTAGGGCGGGCGGGTTGGACTAAATCACTCGTGAAGACAACATCTCCTCTCCCGAGAATGATGTGTGTTGAAATCCGTGTGTTTTAAACTGTTTTATGAAGATAATCTTGTGTTAAAATATGGGGGGAGTTGATATAGGATTTTACAAAAAAAAAAAAAAAAAAAAAAATGCAAGATAAAGAAGAAATGAAAAAAGTGCCCTTATTTAATCAATTATTTAATTTAACCTTCATATAAGAAAGATGCAAAATCATCAAATGCCTCTCCCTGCTTATTACGCAGTTTGATTAGCTACTCTCAAGAATTCAAGATTATTCCGTGTTCGATATTAATCGATATCATGCCTCTATTTTAATGAAAATATACACTTTAGTGGATGTCATTAGATTACCTATAAGAAGCGTATTATAGAAACGTATACAGGTATGAATCGATATCATCCTTAATATATATATCGACAAAAACTATCGATTGTACAGTTATGGTTCTATCAGGAATCGGACATGCGCAGAACAAGCAGTTTGTATATTGCAACAAAGCTATTGTTATTTTCGTTGAGGCTATTTCTGCAAGATTATTTTGAACAATATGATGTGATAAAATAAGCACAATGGGTTTTGAATAGCCATCAGACTAACAAGCGAACGAGAGGTGATTAGTAAAGCAAATACGAGCCGGTTTAATGAATAATGGATCTCAGCAAGTTTAACTCCATTACTCGTATGACGTCATATGCACGCTATTCATCCGTGCAACTGTTTATGGTAATAATAATAATAATAATCATAATAATAATAAAATCAATACTCATGTAACAAAGTGCCAGAATGCTTTTGTTTAATCAGTTAGAATTGCAATATAAATATACTGAAATGTACATCTCGACAAAAGAATAAAGAAGCCATATACCAATCTTCAATGTGGGCAATCTTGTCAGCTAATAAGAACTATAAAGTTTTTACTCAGTGGATTCTCGAATAATATTCTTCTCCACCTCATCTATAATCCAACAGAATAAGAAAAAATACTACATATAAATTTGAATAAATATTTGCAAATCAGACTGCAAGTGCAAAGTATCATAAGACATACAGTTAATTTGATGACTCAACCAATATCTTCATGATAACTTGTAATTTTACTGTATTGACAAGATTATAAATAGATATATCGCACAATTAAGTTGATAACACATCTACTTTTTAGCCTGTAAATACATAATATTTTATATTGTATAGTGGCATTATTATATAGTGACACGAGTGTATATAATTTTTAATCACACAATTCATTTGATGGTACATCCATTTTAACTTATAGATACATGAGAATATTATAGGAGAAAAATTCCTCCGGCACTGGGCTTGAACCCAGGACCTTTGACTATTCGCGCCAATGCTCTACCAACTGAGCTAAGCCGGAGCTCAATTCACAGCGCCAGATGGAACTTCTCTCCTATGACTGATTGCCCTAATGGTCTACCTCACAGACAGACAAGTTATGTCATATGCAGTACTGTGAGGCACACTAAGTAGTGATTTTTGTGACCGGGCTCCCACTGTTATTGTACAGTTAACATTCAAGATAGATATATAAGCAATCATGAACCACAGATTATTGTCTCTGTTGGACACTACATGAGAATATTATAGGAGAAAAATTCCTCCGGCACTGGATACATGTAATTTTATAAATTTAATTTTAATTTTTAAAGACAGGACTGACCTGAATTTGCTATCATATTCAACGCATATATTTTGTATGACTATATAACAAGTCCATCTTGATATATTACTTTTATATATAATAATAATCTACATTAGTCCTAAGTTATTTATGTATAAAATTGTAAAAATTTTTCAAACAATAATTTTATCATACTAAAACTAACAAATAAGTATTTTTTCACAATACATGTAATCTAACTTATTTATAATAAATTATTGACTTGTCAGATACTTCTTTCAACAGATATTGTAAAAGGTTGCCCCCACATCCTTGGTAGACAGCTTCTTACTATTCCATATTGAGGGTATAAGACTGAAAATTCTTAAATACTTATATATTTTCCCTCATAGAAAAAAAAAAATCCAAAATGAAATTTATCAATATAAACAATACATTAATACTGGCACATAAATAAGTGAGTATTTAAAATGAATGTAGCCTAAACTATAAGTTTAATCTAGATTTCCTCAAAGTTTGTATTAAACTAAATAAAAAGTTACATTTTTAATTTCTATGGTTGGGCACATTAACATTAATTCTGGCTTAAAAGTCGACTGTCATTTGTTCCTATCTTATGAACTGTTCATTCAGTGAATCGCCTGCTATGGGGCTTTGAAAAGAAACGTGTCACTAAAATACTTGTTGCAACTGAAGAGAATGCAAATGAGTCAAAACCCTTTCTAAAAATGTAGAGAGACAACAGAAATGGTGGATACAAGTGAAGAAACTTTATCATTAGAGGGATTTCGTCTCTGACTTGTTTGTTGTCCCAGCAATCGAATTAGAAATTTAGAGTAGGTTTCTGTATCGAGACGAAGGCAGGCGATAAGATCCAAGAGGTTTAAGTGAATTTATTCATTGCGACTAACAAGAGCAGGGAAGAGCCCTTTGCCCTTATGAGATTAAACTCTGCAGACCCAATTACTCTCGATTCGTTACTTTGACGGCGTCTTTCAGAAATGAAGAAAGACGAAATAAGACGCTGAAATCTAACTGACATATTACAGCTGATGATATGGCCATCCAGCAATCAAAAGAGAATCACGAATAAGCCAAAAAATATTCTGTCTACATAGAAGAGAAACTAATTAAAAATACTATTAGAAATGCACTAACGGTAAACAAAAAATTAAGAAAAAGGTAAGAAAAATGGAGAGATTCAAGAAGCACAGTATTTGAAGGGTCCATTACGAAACCCGGCATTTTCCATTTTGATAAAAGATGGAGAACTCCGTGGCGTACATTCCTGAAGGGACAAGGCCTACCACCCACCCACTGCGTCATCTTATATAGGCAGATGGCAGAATTGGGGGCATGTGGCCAGCATGGCGAAATTTACGGCCGATGATGGTGGTTTCCATAGCTGCAGACGGGAGCGGATTGCAACTCGTATTTAACAACTAAATAACTGATAATCCCAGATTTCTGATTCATAAATATTATTATTATTTAATTTATTACACAGTCCAACAAAAAAATAACTTTTTGTTTGGTGTCTCAGATGTTTTACAGGATTTTGGCTATACTTAGTATGATTATTCCAAACATGTAAACAGTTTTTCTCTACCAGCTCTACTTTTATTTAGAGTGCCATTAACTTATTACCTCTTTCGCAAAACAAAATCTTGCTTGAAAATATAGCTGGTGAAGGTTCTTGACCATACTTTGGACCCTTAGGACGAAAACTGTACGAAGTACAGAAAAACTAAAAGCTGGATTATTTTTTGGCCCTCGAATTGACAGCTCATGAGTCATAAACGACCGTACAATATGCGATAATATCAATTTGTTTTAAAGACCCCACGTTATATTGTTATTATAATGTTAGTGTGTTGCTTTTTTCTTCACGTGATTTAGAAGCTAAAAATAGGCACTGTTTTTTATTTATATCAAACCTAAAATGGTAATACATAATGGTATCTCACAAAAACTAAAGCTGACAGGGCAAAACTAATGGCACATTTGGCATCAGCGACCTAAATATACCCAAGAATAGGTATAAATTCTAAGGCACAAAATGGCTGTTGGAATGTGTTGTCTATTATTATTATTATTATTATTATTATTATTATTATTATTGCATTTATTATTTTTAGTATTAGTTCTGTGAAAAGTAGAAATCACGTCCAAAGAATCTAAAATCTGCTCTTCATCAGTTAAAACGGCTGTCATCTTGAAACGGAATAAAAAAGTAAAACTCCTTACACATACATAGCTTTTTATGACTTCAAGGAACATTCACGCCAAATTGGAAGAAAATCGAACAACTTGTTTAGTCGTGACTACGTTACAAAACATAGGAAATACTGAACGACTAATTAGAGTACACATGTGATACAGAATATAGTTAGTGCACCTAGGTACACGAATTAAAAAACTTAATACCGTATGTAACAATCACAGCTAAATATAAGTAGGGCAAATACATTTTCAGTTCTACTTCACTATGTTGTCGTGCGGGTTGCCTATTCGTAAACACCCGGTATATTTTTATGTCAACTATGTTGTAATTCTAGACTCAGTCTAAAAACCATCTTCAGTATCGCAACAAATAATAAATACTCAGAATGAAATTGAGTGTTGCATGAAATTGTGATATTGATTTAGAGAACGTACATCCACTCCTCTGTGATTTATTCCAGTTCTGCTGCTCATGAAACCACTTAGGAATACATGTCAGTGTCTATCTTCATAATTTATTTTTTATCAGTTTCATTTTACCGCATACGTGCACTTGTTTTTATGTAAATTCGCAAGAAATAAACACTGAAACATCTTCATAACTGTAGCTTCTTTTATAAGTAAATAATTAATCATTGAACTCAGCGATTAGGTATATGAAGCGTGTAGATGCAAACCCAGGCATTTCCACTTTTTCATCGAAACTGTTTTTTGCACTTACATAACTCCTCGCCACTATAATAGTTTATCGTTTAATGTGACAATTGAATGCTAAAGGGGACATTTACAGCTCATTTCACGCTGATGAAATTAGGTTGTAAATGCAAAACGCGACATTTCCATGCTCACGTGTCGCGCTTTTTCAGTGGTCTTAGCTAATTACTGGTTTCTTTGTGTGTGAACATAAGGAGTAAATAATAGAGGTCAATACTGTAATAATAAAAATAATATAAAATCAGGTAAACTGATATAACCAAGTGCCAGTATGTTTTTTTTTTAATCAGTGATACACGCAATTATGATAGGCCCATGCATAGAAGTTAACTCCAAAAACAAAATGTGCCGGCAATAATAATAATGATGCAATAGACCTACGATTCGCTGATATCTCTGTTTCAATTTAAAGCAGCCTTAAAGGTTATGAATGAATAATAAGCATATGAAATCTATCTGTCAGGAATTACATTGCTGCACAGGAACGATAAGAAAAATACTCACAGTAAAATATAGCCTAATGTAAATATCGGTAGTCTACATAACCATAGAATACACATTATAATATCAATATTCAACGGCTAGTTGTTATAAATCGTTTATTTAAGTTATTATTTAGCCACACTGACATCGTTATGAAGAAACAAATCAATGAAGGCTGCTAACAATATGAATAAACGATTGGCAATTTGTTAAGTTTTTTTAATACATTGTGGGCCTTGAAAGAATATTGATTACAAAATTAATATTGATATACGCGTTACTTCGGTACCGATCAACCGATTTGGCCCTAATTCAATAGGCTTGTACCCAAAAACGTCATAAATTCGTATACCAAGTTTCAAGAAAATCCGATAAAGCGTATGTGAGTTATGGCGCCTTTAAAATATACACTAATTTGGGTTTTACTCCGGTACCGGTGAACCGATTTGGTCCAATTTCAATTGGGTTCTTTCCATGGACATTATAAACGCGTATACCAAGTTTCATTAAAATTCGATAAAGCGTATTTGTGTTAGAGCGCGTACAGACACACGGACGGACGGACGGACAGACGGACAGACATTTTTCGTCCCCCACACAATCTCATAAAGTACCATACTGGCACTTAACAAGAGAAATCAAATACTTCACAATAACACTGGCATAAATAAAATAAATCCTGCTGATACCGTACGATTTCTAGAGCATTTAGAAGCAAACATAGACATTTCCAACATTTAAGCTTACTATTTCAAGTAATTTGATTTCATTCTTGTTAATGGCAGGTGTTAATCATTTTGTTACAGTTCTAAAGCACCTGCAATATCTGAAGAGGCTTCTTATAAATTATTACTAGGGCAAGAAATTTAATGATCTAAAAATAGTAAATAAATGACAGAAAATTTTAAAAAAATCAATAAATTTACCATCATTACTTGTAATTATTTTTAAGTAATGAATTGCTAAAAAGCAATTTAATGGATGATAGTGCGTTATATATGAATTTACAATATAAAACACAATTATTTTGTTCGTAAAAATGTAAGTAAATTTATACTACGTACATGGACACCCTTAGCGAAAAATAAATTATTTGTGAACTGGCATGCCCCTCAAATTCCCCCTAGCAAATATGAGCCATTTAAAAATAATTTTTTTTTTTCCCTACAAGACAAACTGCTGTGGTGTTTACAATAAACCTGAATTAAAATGAACTATGAACACTTGCCGGAGATTCTAGAATTGGTAGCATATTCACCTTTATACCACATTAATGGAATTCTTATGTAAAGTATATATATATATATATATATATTTATTTATATTTATACAAAACAAAACAAGACCACCCGAATGAGCAAGCGCTCGTGCTCGGGCACAGTTCAGCCATTTACATTATAACATACAAATTACAAAATACATAAAGAAAATATAATTAAATCAATACCTAAAAAAATTATAATAAAAATGAAAGAACAAAGTAAAAAGAAAAAAGGAAAAGTAGTAAGAACAAAAATTGAAACCCTGAGTTATTACAAATAAAATCGTTCCTTAATTGTCTACTAAGTACCGAGTGAAGTAACTTTTGAACTATGAAATAAGATTTTTGATAAACTTATTGGATTTTTTGTTGTTCATATGTACTATTTCTGGATGTGACCTAATTATAGAGTTATAGAGTCTTGAACCATAATAAATGCTATGTTTAGAGCCAGAAGAGGTGAAGTATTTTGGTTCTATTAAAGGCAATGTTTTATTTCTTCTAGTATTGTAGTTATGAGGATCCGATACATGTACGTTGCGGTATTTTTGAAAGTATTTTAAAAGTGGGAGCTTATAAATTTGTTCTACAGTCATCACATTAAATTCAGGAAATATCAATTCTGTTGGATATTCTATAGGCTTTTTTAAACAATTTTTTATAATTCTCTTCTGTATTAGAATCAAAGGAGTCAATACAGATGTGCCACTTCCCCCCCCCCCAGCCAATGATACCATATTCGAGGACAGATTGTATTAGAGCTAAGTTGACTGTTCTTAAGACTTCAGTCGGTAAATATTGTTTTAGACAGACAAATTTGTATAATGCTTTTCTTAATCTGGTACATAAATATGTGATGTGTTTGTCGAATTTCAGTGCCCTACATTTTAGGCCTATTTGTTTAGCTGATTCACAGGAGTTACTTAAGTCTGTGGAGGATGTACGTTGAATGTTTTAAGTCTTGTCCACCTCAAATTCCACATGGACACACGGTGATTCCATAAATAAATAAGTGAAGTCGTTAAAGCAGTTTGTCAATATTCCCTAACATGTTGTAGAAAAGCTGGACACGGCATTTGTTTATTTGCGCTGATGACATCACCTTTAACCTTTCTACTTTTTCTCGCAAAAGCAAGCTTCCGTTAAAAGGAAATGTTTACCAAAGTGCAGGCAAACAATCTCCCATCAACACCTTTCAAAACTAATTTGCAAATGATGTTGATACATTTAATGAAGTCTGTGCCACCTCCAAACAACATGTTAGCAGGTTTTATCTTCCGTCCTTGTCTGCACTCTAACAGGAGAAATATGTAAAGCCATCCCTCCATATAATACCTCTAACATTTAGTGGCACTAAAACGAAATTTAATTTTCAAAGTAAAAAATGGCATAATACAGTGCTGTGAAAGGAAACTTAAATAAAAGGAAAATAAGAGAACTTTAGCACAAAATAAAATACTGTACAGTTACTCAATTAATTACAGCATATGTCCAGTGCTAGAGTACACAAAAGAGTTGAAAATCATGTCGAGTCCATGTAAGTTATTAACTGTAACTGAGTAACTGCAGTGTAGTGTATAACAGCTGAATGGACACTGCAGTAAAAGAAGTGAAGTTTGGAATGTCTCACTGTATGAAAAGCTCTTTCTACCTGCTCCACCCTCACGCAGGCTGTCTGGCCGACTTCTTAACATAGCTTTCTCATTCCACAGCACTACATTTACACTCACTTCACGGAAATACACTAGATTATGTTTCTTAAATAATTTTCCTAACATTCAAGCCAGTTTTAAAAGAATTCTGCAACTTAAAAATATTACTGCAAGCTATATTTTGTGAAAATCTTGTCTTGTATTCACTGGCACTAAATGAATTGGCACAGTAATGAGGTTTCTGATGTATTTTATATGGGAGGAGATCCGTTCACTTACATTTATTGGCGCAGTGCGAGGGTGGCACTGTAAAGAGGGGCATTTTATCGAGGGTTGACTGTATCAAAATATCGTATTTACTACTTCATCGGGTTAGACCATGTGATACAACAGTATCTTATAGACATCCATTAAAATGTAGATTTTCATTATTGATTAATATTGAACGATCTTGAAATCTTGGCAGTAGTAAATGAAACCGCGTTAATAAACAATCTGTATTCAAAATAAAATCAATTCTCTTCATGTAAATCGGTTGTAAAAATGAAAAGAATAACGCTACCAAATCCCATTACATCCCCATAGGATACACAACTCAAATAAGATCTTATTAATGCTCTAACGTAACTTTCTTGACATGGCGAATACATCTTTCTCACTTCACATTCTGATGTAGAACAAGAGGCCGTATTGCAAAGAGCACGTTTCCAGAGTGGGTGGCTTATAATAATAATAATAATAATAATAATAATAATAATAATAATAATAATAATAATAATAATAATAGTTTATTTAACCTGGAGAAGTTAAGACCGTAAGGTCTTTTCTTCCACTTCACCAGGGACTAAAAGTAGGCTACATTAGTTGTTACATTATGGCATAATAAATAGCATAAAATACTTTAAATGACATTACATAACACATTAAATTATTTAGGATACATTAAATGACACACATTTGATACGAAATAAATTAAATGGTACAAAAATAATTTAGTTACACAATAGTATTAAATTATAGAAACTTAAATAACATGATACACTATTAAGATGCACTAAAAAAAGATACACTATTGATAAGAAAAAAGATACACTATTAGGTACTATGTATATGTGCCGTTAACTGCGATTTGAAGGTTGACAGTGACCGGCAGTCCTTGATGTGAGATGGTAAAGAATTCCACATTCGGATGACTGAAGTAGTAAACGATGATGAGTAAAGAGATGTATGATGTTTAGGTATTGCGAGAATATGATCTTGATGGACCGGGTGTTTATGTTATGATGAGATGAAAGAGTTTGAAAGCGTAATGACAGATAGTGAGGACAGGACGTGTGAAGAATTCGAAAGAGGAGGCAGAGAGAGTGCAGTTTTCTTCTGTCATCCAGTTGAAACCATGCTAATGTTTCAAAACCATGCTAATGTTTCAAAACTACCCTTCGAATATTTTTTTCGAAAAAATGCTTCAAACAAAAGTTTTTCTTCTTACTATAAGCACCCCATGTGTAAAAACATAATTGGAAGAGCTGTTTTCGAGAAAATCGCGAAAAATATTTTTCGTGTTAAGTCTCCTTAAAAATAAGATAAAGTTGTCACCAATCTTCATGTCACATCTTCAGAAGGTACCTGACCTAAATGCAAAATTTTGCTTTCATACGATTCTGAAGTTAGGCCCGGCGTAGCCCGGTTTTGTATTTTCCAATTAGAAATTAACTTATGAAGGGACTGTTAATTACTCGTTATTTCGGTACCGGTCAACCGATTTGGTCCAAAATCAGTAGGCTTCTTTCCATGTACGTCATAAATGCGTATCTCAAGTTTCATGCAAATCCTATAAAGCGTATTTGAGTTACCGCGTCTTTAAAATAGACACTAATTTTTTTTTTACTCCGATACCGGTCAACCGATTTGGTCCAGTATCAATAGACGTCTTCCCATGTACATTATAAATGGGTATACAAAATTTCATGAAAATTTGATAAAGCATATTTGAGTTATCTCAATTTTCTGATATATTGCCATAAAAGGTACTAAATTGGGCATTATTCCTGTACGGGCTAACCGATTTGGTCGAATATCAATAGACATCTTCCCATGGACATTATAAATGTGTGTATCAAGTTTCATAAAAATCCGATAAAGCGTATTTGAGTTACCGCGTCTTTAATATAGACACAACATTAAGTTTTACTCCGGTAGCGTTCAACCGATTAGGTCCAAATTCAATAGGTTACTTTTCATGGACGTCATAAATGCGTATACCAAGTTTCATGCAAATCCGATAAAGCAGGCAGTTCACAGACACACTCATACATAAAGACATGTTTCTGAAAATAGTATTTTTGGATTCAGAACGTGTATTCATCTTAAAAACTTAACAATACACTTCCTCCATGACAGGGACAGAGGAAGTAAAAACAGTTGATGCGTGCTGGGTTTAGTGCCGGAAACCGTTTACCTGCTCGAATAATCCCATTGTATGGCAGTTAATTCGAGAGGACAGAACACCTGCTCCTACCTTATCTCTGCCGTGCAACACCACATCACTGCCTCCATTCTCACGGGATTATTGCATCAAACCTACAGTGGAACTTCCTCAACAAGTTTCCTTAACTTTTCCCCACATTTCACGTTTTAGCTTTTTTACAGAATATTCACAGAGAAAATCACAAGCAGAGAATTACAAATGTTAGTAAGTCGAACTTTAAAAATATTTTTTCATACAGAATCCCATTCGAGATTACGAGTCCATTGAAAGATTCTAGACTGTGGAGCAGGGGCCAAATGTCAGATAAAACTTGTAGTGTCGGGTGGGATTTATTAAGACCATTCCACGAATAAAATGTAAGACATTATATAAATAACTAGCTGAAAAGGCCCGGCGTCGTCCGGGCTTTGTATTTTTTAATTTGAAATTAACTTATGAAGGACTTTATGTATGTAGAACTTGAAATGAAGAAAAAGATTTATCACACTCAAACTATTCCATCAGAAAACGCTGGATATAGCTTTTTATGGCTCATAGAGGATGTGGAATGCTGCATTCTAAGAAGAAACACAAATTACTTAAGATTGTACTGACTTGACGGAAAATTTTATTTCTCATTCTCATGTTACCATACAATCGTTTCGGGGCTGAAATAAAAGAGAAATGCAGAATCACTTTCATACTTTCCTCCCCTAAAACCCGGGACATAATATACTGCGAGCATAGGACTCAAAATGTTCCACTCCATGCTTAGGGCCTATCATAAACATTTCTCAACTAATACAAAGCCTACAACTATGGATGAAAGGATTATTTACAGACTTCTGATATAGCATACTCACACACTTAAGTTATCCCTGCAATACAACTTATTCTACATCAAAATGTGAAGTGAGAAAATATTCCTTATGTCGAGGGTAGAGAAAGTTATGTGACTACATCACACTGTGCTTTATTTTCGTGGATTTCATTTTCAGTAATTATTTTCGCCAATATATTACAACGATGAAATCATAATTCGTTAAAGTTCAGCATTATAGGCTATAGTCGCCAAAGCCCTATGTTATCAAAGTAAACAATACACTGTTGTCATGTGAAATGAACAACATTTCATTTTCTTCAGTAGAATATTCACAGAAATTATATAATTTTCAAGGGAAGGACTGATTTGTTTCAATTTTAATGTTGACAGCTATACTTCCCGGGCGTAACTGGGTATGTGTGCAAAATGTCGTGTAAATTGGTAAAGAAATGTAGATTTGTATAAGGAACAAACATACATACATACATACATACATACATACACACTTTCGATTTTATATATTAGATAATTACTTTAGGCCTACTTGTGTTGTGTCAGCTGTGGGATCAACGCATAACAAATTATATAGAAATCCAATGAGTTACCAAGTTCTAACCAATGCTACCAATTGTGCGTATGTGAAATAGTTAACCTAATTCAGATAAGCTAACAGCAGAACAGAAAAAAAAGCACACGAACTGACTTGCACCGAATCGAAATTGTGTTTTTAATCAATATACGAAGGTCATTTCAAAAGTACTGCACACTGTTAGATAAAATTGAAGAAAATAATTCATTTTGCAAAATCCTTTACAGGCCTTCAGTATAATCTTCATTCTTGCTTATGACAGCTTCCCAACGTTTTGGCAGATTCTGGATTCCGGATAGGGCACCTTCATTGTTGAGCTGTCTGATTACTAGGGACCGGATTTTTAGGTTTTTGAAAAATACTGTTTTAGGTTTTCCATTAGGTGAAATAGTTTTTTTTAGGTTTTTTGTCCAAAATATCGTTTTCGCTAGAATAATTCGTTTAATGAATTTGAATGTGCTACATAGGATTCAATACATAATTAACACGTCTTCTTAAAACTCACAGTGTCACCACTCAGTATGAATAACAGGGAAGTACTAAAGGCAAACAAGTTCTTTAAAACACAGAAATCTATATCCTTGTTCATACACGGCAACAATGGTTGTTCGTACGAATATTTTAAAAGGAATACGTCAGTACTCTTACACTTCCTCTCTTGATACTGTCCATCCTAGACGACAGTGGGTTGAACGAAACGCTGGTGGTATTAATTTCAACCCGACAAAAATTATACTCTCTCCGCAAAATATCGATTTCGCAACTGAGAAACAAAAAAGACAAAAAAGTAGCCTAAATTAGATATTTTAGGTTTTATAGCCCGTTTAGGTATATTTAGGTTTTTATACCCCATATAGGTATTTTTAGGTGCCACAGAATTAATGTGGGTGAATCCTATGGACGTGATTCGGAAAAGTGTATGAGCGCTTTTTGTTTTGGAAGTAAGGAAAAAAATAGGTAAAAACCTAAGAATCCGGTCCCTACTGATTACTCAGGTCACCTCACTGGAAGCTTCGTCAATTGTAACAAAACGTTTTCCACATCTATGGATGGGACAGACTTCCCCACCCATCGTACAGTCCTGATTTGGACCCACCAGACTTTGATTTGTTTCTCAAATTGAAGGAACCACTCCGTGGAAAACCTTTGGATGAAGCTTTCAGTGAGGTGACCTGAGTAATCAAACAGCACAACAATGAAGGTGCCCTATCCGGAATCCAGAAGTTGTCAAAACGTTGGGAAGCTGTCATAAGCAAGAATGAAGATTATATTGAAGGCTTGTAAAGGTATTTTGCAAAATGAATTATTTTCTTCAATTTTATCTAACAGTGTGCAGTACTTTTGAAATGACCCTCGTACATTTATATTATTTAAATTTCCAAACAAGTTATGTTGTATAAAATGATCTGTTTTCGTGCTGCTTAATGGCAGCATGTGACGTATTAATCACTGCAACTGGATACCATAGGCGTAACGAGGGGGGGGGGGTTTGGGGGTTTGAACCCCCCCCCATTGATTAAAAAAAGGAAAATTGTATAATTTTGTTAAGTCTGCCCATAAATTACTTAATACAAGTATAAAGTGTGGGAAGCTTAAAACTCGTTATTTTGCGTGTTAATTTTAAAAATTTTCCGGGGATGGACCCCGGAAGCTTAAAACTCGTTATTTTGCGTCTTAATTTTTAAAATTTTCCGGGGGAGGACCCCCGGAAGCTTAAAACTCGTTATTTTGCATCTTAATTTTTAAAATTTTTCGGGGGAGGACCCCCGGACCCCCCTCTCCCTGGGGGATATTCCATACCCCCCAGACCCCGCGGATGTTATAACCCCCCCCCCCATAAGGTCGGCCTGGTTACGCCTATGCTGGATACCTTACGTTTCCAGAAAGAGCTCATGTTTTATCAGATAAAATCGTATCCTTTGTTCATAGGAAGCATATTACAAGACATGTTTTCCCCTCCTGTTTACCGACTTAGTCTATAGCTGTTTCCTAGTGTAATAGAGGCCAAAGAGGTGACAGGTTATGGCGGAAGTTGTCATATTTGTATTTGTACAATTCATGTTTTAAAAATTCTCTCCAGAGATAAATTATGCTGCAAATGAAATTTCCCAATTTTGTTTTACAAGTTTATTTAGAATTGTTCGGGTTAAAAAGAGAAATAGATTGTACATTATTGTTATCGGACCATCAATCTAGACGCACGGGACATGATATATTTCATACAGCGAAAACTTGACCAATGAGAGAGCGCTGGGTACATTTTTCATATAATAATAGAAAAGACCATCAATCACTGCTCGTCCTGACATCATGTGTGATGGATATGCCCCCTTATTAGTGCGGTCTCACAAGCCCCCATCCCACATAATCCACTGCTGTTGTTAACATTTAGGCCATTTCCTTTGTGACGTAGGAATGAGCACTTGGTATAGTTACAACGTTCTGAAGATGTTCACACACACAGACGAAATTGTCATGCATTGCTTTTATACAAATTACTTATTAACGAAATAGATTATATTAATATACTCAAAGAAATATCTTTTTTGCACGACGTAACTAATTAGTGGTTCTTACGAATGTTGTTGCCGTGGATCGTAGCTTGACATTCCCACACGCAATCTGGTTGCTATGAAATCAAAAGAAATCTCCGTGCGGTAAAAATTACAAAAAGCACAAGTGCCGTAAGTAAAACCATCATAATACGAGCCTTTATTTATCCAAAGCCCCCCAAGTTTGTGGCGACTTTAACAGGACAGATATTCGGTTCCCATAACAACCAACACATGCGAATCACTTTCTGAAATATAACATCCATCTTCAATAGTGTATAAACATAATATTTTCAGCTAATATCTCAATTAATATAAATAATCATCGTGCAAAAAATAGCATGCAATACTCGTGCCGTAAGCGGATAACGGATCTCGGAAATTGAATAAACTCGGCGCAAGCGCCTCGTTTTTTCAAACTCTTTCCTCGATCCGTATGCACCGCTTACAAATGCTCTGAAGGGTAGTTATAAGCCACTCGTTTCATATACAGGGTGTTAATGAATAACACCGAAATATTTTACCTGCGTATAGAGGGAACATAGACAAGCAACTTCTATTCGGAGATTTTTGCTCTATGGATTCAATTTTTCCTGTTACAGCATAAATTCTTCCAGGGCATGGCCGCCACTGACTTCTAACATTTAAAAAAAAAAAAGCAAAACAAAGAAACTTCGTTGTTAACACTGGAGTTATGAATAAAAGAACTAATGCAGTGGCGGCCAGTCAAGTGATTAGTCTGTTAATTTTGCAGATTATGAAAACTCTAAATTATGATACAGCTGTTGATAAATTAATAAGAATAAGGTTTTTCTCGATCGCTAAGAAGGGATGAAGTCAATTTACTGAAAATTTTAACTCAATTTCGCTTTATTATTGACTTAAGAGGAACAAATTGCAATGACTTTAATGGCCTGTAGCATACACATTTTATGTCATAGAGCAAAAATATTTTAATAAAAGTTACTTGTCTATGTCCCCTCTGTACACAGGTAAAATATTTCGATGTCATTCATTATCACCCTGTATAAACATAAAAGACTTAAAAGCTACGTCTTGCCTCAAGAATAATGCCACTTGGAATGAGGTTAGGACAATTGAATGCGCACTACTGCAATACAGCCAAGTACTCTGTGGTGGAATACATTAAGGGTACAGGAAGTTATGTGAGTGTTTTAAGAAGTTGCAGATAAGCTGGTAGAACAGGTCACAATTAGGAATGAGATAGGAAGGTGAGGCTTGTAGATGTGTCTTTGTCATCTGAGTTTAACTTTGTATCTGGTCGTCAATGTAGAGTAGAGAATGCACGAGAACATTCATAGTTATGAGCTCTGTGTTGAGTGGCACATTACATTACGACTGCTGTCGCAAACAAGCAGAATTATTTCAACATTCGAGCAGCAAAATAACTCATGAAAAACCGCGTTCTCAAAAGCACACTCCATTCCTAAAGGTCTGGCTTCTATAAACTAGAACAATTTATGGACAGGTTTTATGTAGACTAATTTTTATCCACTCATAAACCACGTTTTTATATCCACTAACAACCTTTAGCAATTCCTCGCATATAGACCAATGACGGTCGTTTTTCTTATAAAATGCTTTCCGTTAATATGAGGAAGGGATTTTACCTGATAAAATGGTCAGATCGTTACTGGACATGTAAGCATCAGCGTGCGGTGATTAATACATCACATGCTGCCAGTGAACACAACAAAAACACATTATTTTATACAACATAACTTGTTTGGAAATTGAAATACTGTAAATTTACATGATTAAAAACACAATTTAAATTTCGGTGCAAGCCAGTTCGTGTGCTTTTATTCTGTTCTGCTATTAGCTTACCTGAATTAAGGGCGAAACGGTAATTTATGCCCCGCACAGGTTTTCTTTCCACTGAATAATAAAAGACCCTTGCACCAAACATAATATGTCACAACTATAAACCACAAAATAATATTTCATAACAAAAAAATACCCATGCACCAAAAATCATATTTCACAATTATAGGAGTGGGAGTAAAAATTCGTGCGCGGCATAAAATGCCTTTTCCCCCCGAATTAAGTTAACTATATCTTGTATGCACCGTTGGTAGCATTGGTCACAACATGGCAACTCGAATCGATTCACGGACGGTTGATTCATAGTATGCCGTGATCTCGCAGCTGTTAGTTTTGTTTTTATACAACAATATTTGTATAATCCGTTACATTTTTATTCATGGAATAATTTTAATGAATCCAACTGTAGTTTACGAGTTTCATCAGATAAATTCTATCGATAAACTTGTAAACTCTCGTGTGGTTACATACGATAATGTTTCTTCATCCATTTTTTTTCATGTTATACTCGTGGAAACCCCTTCAGCCAGTGCTGGCAACTTAACTTACCACACAGGTGCATTCATTATAACAAATCTAAGAACAGTGTCCAGGAACTGAGTTATACAATAAGCATTAACAACTTGGGATCATGCATGAGATCAACAAGACAGTGCACCAAGATAAAATAGTAACGTCATAAGGTTGGTACCTGAAAATAGCTTCAGAAACGGAGATTTGTATTTAATAATTATTTCATCTAAGTTTTTCAGCGTTTAGCCCCTGAAACTTACTATGCGACATTAGTTATACAAAAACTTGAGATCTATGGTATTAGGGGAATTGCAAAAGATTGGTTCAGCTCCTATCTAAGCGATAGGAAGCACTATGTAGAAATTATTAGTAAAAATGCTTATACCAAGACTTATGAAACTTATAGTTCCACTACCAAATGCTTCAGTGTAGGTGTGCCCCAAGGATCGGTACTTGGTCCCATACTGTTTATATTGTATGTTAATGACATGCCAAATCATCTTGTAAATTGTAAGATAACTCTGTATGCAGATGATACTAATCTCTCATTCAATGGTGAAAAAACACAAATAACCACTCACATTAATGAGACAGAAATCCACCTACAGAATTGGTTCCATAAAAATAAGCTAATAATAAACAAAGAAAAAACACTAGTTATATGTTTTAGACATATTAGGAATACACATTTGTTTTCACCCCCTATAATACTTGAAAATAAATTGATTAATTATGTAAACAGCATCAAATTTTTAGGGATTTGGATTGATGAAAATTTGCTCTGGAACACTCATGTTGAGAAACTAACCTCAAAACTGAATCAATTATGCTTTTTATTCAGAATAATAAGAGAAAAAGTGAGTACATCTGTAATGAGAAATCTGTACTTTGCCTATTTTCATAGTTTGCTGAGATACGGAGTAATTTTTTGGGGAAAAAAGGCAGAAAGTATCTTTAAAATTCAGAACTAGGTATTAAGAGTGATCATGGGTAGAAAACAAAATGAATCTTGTAAGACACTATTTAAATCACAAAAAATATTATCTTTTCCATGCATTTATATACTACAAGTTTTATTATATACAAAAAAAATATCTCAACATTTCAACTAAATATAGACAGACATAATTACAATACCAGAATCAGCCATCAGTTAAGTGATATAAGACACAATACCAAATTATATGAAAATACTGTAGTATATAATTGCATGAAATTGTATAATAAACTTCCACAAACACTGAAAGAAATCAGATGCTCAAAAAAATTTAAGAAACAAGTAGAATCTTTACTATTAGGAAACTCCTTTTACAGTGTAGATGAATATTTGGAAGAACCTAGTTTTTAAGTAGTTTATAAGTTTTTTCTTTGACGTGTCTAATATCTCTATATATATAAAAGGCTTTGTCCTGACTGACTGAATGAATGACTGACTGACTGATTGACTGAATGACAGGAATCAACGTACAGCCTAAACTATAACAGGTAGAGACTTGGAATTTTGACAGTACCTTCGTTGCATAATGTAGGTGCTCACTAAGAAAGGATTTTGAAAAATTCTGATTCTAAATGCCAAAAATTAAATGTTTTTGAAAATACTTAATCCCTTTTTACATAGAATTATCAATTCCAAATCACAGAATATATTGTTGCCAAATGGTATCAGGTGGGCTTGGAAAAAACAAATGAAATGCACTTTTGACAAATAAGAGAAGTTATCAAAATAATTCATGTTATAAATAAATATTACAGAATGAAATCCACTAAAATAATGGAATCACATAACTTTCTCTACCCTGGACATAGAGAAAACAAAACGAGGTATGGTAATGTGTATATTATTATATTATATCGCAGGTTTTTGGAGAGAAAAGTATGAAGGCTTTATGGTAACATAAGAGTGGGAAATTTCCCGCCTCGATATTACAATTTTATGTTACAGGAATTTCTGTTTCTTCTTATTTAAACCTGTACCAGGCTTGCTGTGCACTATACAAGCGATGGGATGCAAAATTCTAGATCCTCTATGAGCCATAAAAAACTATATCAAGCGTTTTCTGAGGGAATAGTTTGAGTGTAATAAGTCGTTCTTCCTATTTCAAATTATAAATGCCTATATAAGGACCTAGAATTTAAAATTTAAAATCCTTCATAAGCTAATTTCCAATTACAAAATACAAAACCCGCCGGGTCTTTTAAGCTAGTCATGTATATGATCTTACGGATGAATAAATTATTATTATTATAATTATTATTATTATTATTATTATTATTATTATAGTTTGAAGTGTAAAACAGAATAACTTGACTTTATTTCGATTCTCTTCAAACACACACGAGTATTGCCACTGCTTTTCTTTCTATGGTTGATTTCTATGTTGAAATGTTTCCAGTGAACTTCATTACTAATGTAAGTTTGCTCTCAACTGATTTTGACAATGCAAACGCGGTGAGGGCTAACATGGGAATATATAATTAACCATGACGCTGGGCCTGTTTGCTTTCTTTCTCCTGTTACGCACAAAACCTTATCACAGTCTATTATACCATTAGGGCCTTAAGGGCCGCGGCCCCTCTTGATTTTTCTTTTACTATGATTTGACTTCTTTTATTCGTCGAAAAGAACTTCTAATAAAAATAAAATTAAAATGTATTCAAACACAGAAGAAGGAAAAAGCATTTATGTATTCGCCGTTTTCCAACTTGAGGATTCAAATGTAAGATCAACAGTCTTGATATTCCTATTGCGTAGACAACCCACAACACAAGACAGAAGTTGATCAAGTTGGGTATCTATCTATTATACTTACTTACGCAATGGCAATAGACAATTCCTAAGCAAACTAAAGGAATATTATCTATTTTAAGGTTCATTGCCGCGCTTCCCTGAGCCCGCCATTCAACCCTATTCTGTGCTAACTCCATCCAACCATCGATCGCAAATCCTACTTCTCTATCCTAATATTGTCCATTGTATTCTGAGCTGAAGGAATATTATCAATTTTATGGAACCCGAAGGTTCATATCCACGCTTATCTGAGCCCGCCATTCAACCCTATTCTGTGCTAATTCCATCCAACCATCGCTAGCAAATCCTAATTCCCTTAAATCTATTCTAGTATTGTCCTCCCACCTACATGTAGGTCTTCCCTTTGGGTCTCCCAGTCAATATTTTTGAGATCTGTCTTTCCTCCCCCATTTCATCCTCCGTGATTTAATTACCCTTACTATATCTGGTGAAGAGTACAGGTTATGAAGCTCGTCGTTATGCAGTTTTCTTCTCTCTTAGGTCTGAATATTTCCCTAAGCCCCCTGTTTTCGAACACTCTCAGATTATGTAAGGGGCCATGTCTCACATCCATGTAACACAACCGGCAGGGTAATTGTCTTATAAATCTTTATTTTTAGATTTCTGGACAGAAGACGACAAGATAAAAGTTTCTGAATTGCATAAAAACAATTTATCTATTATTATTATTATTGTTGTTGTTCTTGTTGTTGTTAGTTAGTCAACACGTCATTAGCGCTACAAGGGAGAGACACCTGTCGTGCATCACTACTTTCGTTTGAATGATTATGAGAAGTGCGGAAGACATAATTCTGTGTTTAATTAGACGCAAATGGAATTTTCTGAGCAATCGCATTCCTACGAAGGAATGTGAGGATAGGACCTCCAGTGCCTTCAATATTACATTCCTCAGCTCCCTTAAAAGTGAGGAAACTTAGGCCTATCAAGAAACTTATAAAATTCCATATCCTAATGCAGTGATTATACAATGCCATTGATCTGAACAATCACAAAGAAAAGATTAAGAAAAAAAAATTATCAGCTAAAAGTCTGAATAACACAACCTCAAAAATATTTTATTGATAGAAGAACAATTTCCAAAATATTTGCCAAATCAGTGTAGGATGGTGCGTTAACTAACACTTAACATTGAGGTCTGTGTGACCGCAGTCTGGATATCGTCTACACAGGTGTGTTAATTACACTACCTTCCCTTTTCAAGACCCTTTATCGCCCCATATACTACGCCGTAGCGTAGTGGTTGAGGCGCTGCGCTACAAACCGGAAGGTCGCGAGTTCGATTCCCGATGAGGTCGTTGGAGTTTTCCAATTGGCCTAATCCTTCTGGTGGCACTATGGCCATGGGGTCGACTCAGCCTCTAACCGAAATGAGTACCAGGAGCAATCCTGGGGGTAAAGGCGGCCGGTGCGTAAGGCTGACAACCTTACCACCTTCATGTGCCGAATGTCCAAAATCTGGGAGCCTCAACTTCCTGGAACCCTCTGGGCCTCCATGGCCTGTATAGGGATCGCTTTACCTTTTTTATCGCCCCATATGTGTCACTTACTCATCGGTCTGTGAGACCTTACCTCCATGGTTATGCGTTTACTATTTTGTGAATAACAATTAATGAAGGCTTGAACCATCAAAAACTGTTAGGCCGAGAGTTTTAAGGCCATGTGATGACAGTTATGATGAATGTTTTGAGAGAAATGTCTGTATGCCTCATTTCTACTGCACTTCTTATGGTGAACTCTGATTCATGTAGTAGTAGTAGTAGTAGTAGTAAGTATTCTGCCTTCCGGCAGGTTTTCAAACTTGGTACGCGAAATTTGTTTTCCAAAACTGTCTATCCTCTGCTTCCTCCTTCAGCATCCAATATTTCCGCTTTTCCCTTAAATCGTCCAACAGCTGAATTCTTCTTCTTCCAAGTCTAGTTGTACCCTCAATCTTCCTTCTACGACATCATGTAATAAGCAGTTCCTTCTGAGAATGTTCCCAACCCAGTTTGCTTTCCTCTGACGAATTGTGTGTATGATTGACTTCTTCTCACCCACTCTACTCAGAACCTCTTCGTTTGTCACCATGTCCATCCACTTTATATTTTCTATCTGTCTCCAGCACCACATTTCAAAACTTTCTAAATATTTCTTCTCTAATTTCCTCAAAGTCCATGTCTCTGATCCATACAAAGCAATACTCTGATTCATATTTGATACTAAATAAGCTTTTGTGTATATTAGCTATTCATTTGAAATATATTAACACACCTTCCAAACTGTGCCCTGAAAACCCCCATAAAATGATGGTGTAAGAATAATGCTTCGTTAATTAAACATTTAGGAAAAAAATTTGTTGAAAAATAATTAAAATTCATATTTTGTACGTTTCTCAGTGTTAAAAGACCCTTAACTCAATCAGACCTCACGTACACGTTAATGTAACACAGAATTATCATGTCCATGGTTAGGGTTAAAAAAGTAAAGTGGTCCCTATACAGGCCATTGAGGAGTTTGAGACATATGAGGGTGGCAGCGGCCGTTTTCCCCCCCGGTTTCCTCGTGGTATTTGTTTCTGTTATGCCACTAAAAGAAATAGGTCTATTTAAAAAATCCTACACATTTTGGGGCTTGTAGCCCTAAAATGTTATTTTCCAGAA
This sequence comes from Ectobius pallidus, assembly GCA_964059195.1. Lineage (NCBI taxonomy): Eukaryota > Metazoa > Arthropoda > Insecta > Blattodea > Ectobiidae > Ectobius > Ectobius pallidus. The sequence goes on from CAXKWD010000002.1 coordinate 3,038,810, forward strand.
ACATGTCTGTGTGTGTGTGTGTGACCAGCACAGCTTGAGAATAAAAACAGCATAAAAACAAAATTGTAATTTTGAGTTAGATACCACGAAGATTGGCGAATATATTCTGTTACTTTAAATGACACAAATTAAGAAAACCTAATGTTTCGCTTGATTTTCTAGAGAAGTCTCAAATTTAGCTTACACTAAGAGCTGAATTCGGGGTCAAGAGAAAGGAGAAAGAAGTGGCTGTCTGCGGATTACGACTGAAGGTAGTCTCTGTGTACCTTAGGGAATTTCTCCGTTAAAAGTTCTTAAACTATCCTCAAGATACAAATTACAGAGTCAATTATGAATAAATTAAACAAATGCAGGGTTCCTGATGTATAAATAGGCAAACTGAGCATTTTTCCAGCGTGGAAAACCTAGAAAGGGAGATGAATTTTTTAGAGGGATTTTCTTTTTACATTGCTAAAAGGCTGTAATATAGAACACTAGCATGGGCCCGCGGCTTCGCCCGCGATAATTACTTCAAAAATGAAAAACTAAAAATTAAGAGCATAGTTAAATCATTATATTTATTAACACCTAAATCACGTGGTCTACATACCACGATTAGATAGCGTCGCCTGATAAAAGCGACCTCAGATTCGAGTTCTTTGGCCCAGAATACCCCTGTATAGTGAGTTTCGTCCAAATCGAACGATGTTTAACCATATTTAGGTCTATGTTGATTATCCCTCTTCCGTGTAGGTTGAAAATTTCATATGTCTACGGGCCTTGACATTCTAAACAAATGAATCGACCAGCGTGGGCTTACAACATTCAAGCGATCGCGATGCTTTTATTTCCACGGTATGACAAAAATAGCCAAAGCCAACTGCAATTGATTTGACATTGAAATGTATTACTGAAATCTGATGCTTCGACAGCGCAAAAATCACGTTTTCTGCCAGTTTTTCACTCATAACTCGCGAACAAAAGCTAAAATATAAAATTCGGCTTCGAGGTGCATTCGCCCACCTTTCAGTCCATCTATCTTTAAAATTTCAGATTTCTGCGTTCAGTAGATTTCGATGGGCATCGTGGACAGACAGACAAACAGCATGTGCCCGCGGCTTCCTCCGGGATAATTATTTCAATAATTAAAAACTAAAAATTAAGAGCATAGTTAAATCATTATAATTATTAACACCTAAATCACGTGGAGTGCATTCCACGATTAGGTAGCGTCCCCTGGTAAAAGCGATTTCAGATTAGAGTTCCTTGCCCCAGAAAACCCCTGTATAGTGAGTTTCGTTCAAATCGAACAATGTTTGACCATATTTAGGGTTGATTATCCTTCTTCCGTGTAGGTTGAAAATGTCATATGTCTGTGGGCCTTGACACTCTAAACAAATAAATCGTCTAGGATGGACTAACAAAATCAAGCGATCGCGTTGCTTTTATTTCCAAGGTATGAGGTATGATGACAAAAATAGCCAAAGCCAACTGTTAGTGATTTGATATTGAAATTTATTACTGAAACTGATGCTTCGAAAACGCAAGAAATGCACGTTTTTTGCTCATTTTTCACTCATAACTCAAGAACGAAAGCGAAAATTAAAATTCCGGCTTCGAGGTGCACATTCCGACCCTTTAGTCCGCCTATGTATAAAATTTCATATCTCTGCGTTGAGTAGATTTCGCTGGGGCATCGCGGACAGACAGACAGACAGACGGAGGACAGACACTTCCTTTTATTAATATAGAAAAAAAAATACTCTAGGCCTACCTCAAGACTTGCGGTTTTTGACCGATTAGGAAACTGCCTCGGATGCTAACGGTCGTAACATGCTATGTGATTGCAGACTGTCTTTTAGATCCTCATTATAAAAGAGAAATTTCTTTTTTTCTTTCTTTCTTTCTTTCTTTCTTTCTTTATCTTAGTTTTACCTCTCCCTTTTAGGATTTAAGCCGCCCGGTCTTTACAGGGCCGCGACCTGTCGGGAGAGGGATTATCTCTGGATCACATACATACTTTTTTGGCCAGACAAGGACATGGAAGGCCTCCCCGGATGAGTGATCAGTCCAATGCCGGGGCCACCTCCGAGACAACACGAACACATAGGACGAGACACACCATTCACGCACACACACTCATTCCAAATAAGGCGTGAATGGGATGAAGATATCTGGGTACCATAAAGGCCTAAAGTTACCTGACATTTGTCTTACAGGTGAGGGAAAACCCCGGAAAACCTCACCTAGGTAACTTGTCCCGACCAGGAATCCAACCCGGGCCCGCTGCGTGAGAGGAGTGAACGCATCCCCTGAGCCACAGCGGTGGACTAAATGAGAAATAAAGCAATAAAATATGTTTTTTGTTCTAAAACTATTGGTTTTAATATACCTCTAATATATATATATATTTTTAAATAAATAAATATAATTTAGCATAACTTATGTTTTAAATTTACAAAAATCAATTATTATTTTTTATTTTAAAGATGGACTATATTACAAATATTTTACAGTGTTTAGGCAATTTTTTGTAAATGAAATTACAAGAGCAATAATATATTTTCGCCAAAACGTAATTAATTTTAATTCAGAAATGACTGATGAATTTTTTAGGACTGAAGATGGCATAGTTATATGCCGAAATGCGCATATCCATTAAGAGAACTATATCCAGATTGTTTGATTGATACACGGATGCTGATTGATAAATTATTCACCATCAATAGGACCGCCAATTTAAGAAATATCCCGTGCATATAAAACAGAATATACGCAGTATTCGATTAATTTAATGCTAACACACTTTTAATATTGACATTCAGTTGTGTTGCATTATCTATTTTATGGAACCCATAGGTCCATTGCCGTGCTTACATGAGCCCGCCATTCAACCCAATTCTGTGCTATCTCCAACCATCCCTCGCAAATCCTACTTCCTTTAAATCTATCCTAATATTGTACTCCCACCTACGTCTAGGTCTTCCAAGCGGTATTTTCCCTTCCGGTCTCCCAGTCAATATTTTTTATATGTCTTTCCTCCCCCATTTCATCCTTCGTGATTTAATTACCCTTACTATATCCAGTGAAGAGTACAGGTTATGAAGCTCGTCGTTATGCAATTTTCTCCAGTCGCCATTTTGATCTCTCTTAGGCTCTTTTATGTATATCAGGCCTGCACAACTTGTTTCACTCTTAGGGCCAAACTCACTATTGCCACCCGACCAAGGGCCACATCACTGCGGGCCTTGTATCTTACATTAGGCCACTGCAGGTAAATTTATAAATGTTGTTATTAGGTCTACAGTAAAGGCAAGTTAATATGCATATTTAAATTTTAAGAGTTGCAACTAAAATTATATTAACATTATTTACTTACAGATGATGTTACAAGATTTCACAATAAATACCATTTAAACACACACGAGGTTTACTAATAATTGCACTGGCATCTATCCTTAACAGTTCAGTGTGACACATTACATTTCTTTGTTGCAACTATTTTATGAAAGTTTGGTGTCATATTTGAAGTGGCCGTTCTGATCCAGAACAGAATAAAACTCTTGTAAACTACTCTCCCTATGCTTGACCCGATAGTTTTCAGAACACTGGAGAACAAAGACTTCCATCTGGAGTTCGACATGCAGATTTCCTGCATCGACAGAAAATGGATCCTGAATCACTTTAATGCGGACTTCGTCTTCATTACTCAATGGCATTCTTTTCTGAAACTCCTCACTTAAAAGTGATAATTATATGCTTCTTATATTTTCCACCCACGCCCGAATAATATTGAAAAGGAATATTCTGTCACAAGTTATAAACTGCGACATATCCCCTTTAGCAAGTTGATTTTCAAACAGGTTTAGTTTAATTTTGAAGGCCTTTATATGAGAAATTAATTGAAAAACAAATTTACTTTTTCCTTGAAGTTAAGGTCATTCAAGTGACCCAAAATGTCACAAAGGAAAAACAGATCTCCATTCTTCATTCATTATATCTGGAAATTTTTCCTCATCTCCTTCAGATTACAAAAATTCATCTACTTCATTTTTTAGATGGTCAAAGCGCACCAAAACTTTACCGCTGCTTAACAAACGTACATCAGTGAGGTATGGTAGTTCCCCATAGTCGGCATCATTTTCTTCTAGAAACGCCCGAAACATTCTGTGCTTCAAACCCCGAGCTCGAATATAGTTGACCAGAACAAATACTATTCTCATCACATAATCAAACTGCAAAACCTTTGAACATAATATCTGCTGATGAATTAGGCAGTGAAATTTTGCCAGTGGTTTACCTGCGTACTGTTCAATAATTGTTACAGCATATATGGGGCACCATCAGTGCAAATTGCTACTAAATTTTCGAAATTTAAATATAGTTTTTCTGTTACACACTTCTTATTTTTTTTTTAATTAGAGCTAGATGAAAAAGTCTCATTTCCCTATCCTATATATTAAATAAAATAACTTTAATTAGTCAGACGGGCCAGAATAAATAGCAACTCGGGCCGCATGCGGCCCGCGGGCCGTATGTTGTGCAGGCTCTTGTATGTATATAATATTATGTTGTGTAAAAAATGTTAATTGTTTTTAAGGGTTTTAATAGTTCTATAACATAGTGTAAACATTGACAATTAAGGATATTATTCATAACTAGTGTCAAATCGACTCTTATCTGGTTTATAAGTATACAACCATGAATTTCAAATAAATTTATAAAAATACACTTGACGCAGGCCATGTGAATATTCCTCATAAATCTTAGCACGGCAGTTGAATTAATACAATAAATAAGCAACTTTGCTCCCAGGATATAAACTCTCTGCATTAACGATTTGTGGTGTAAGGTGGTACTTCGGGTATAAATAAGAAAAAATATGTTTTAATGTTGTTGATTATCCAGGGTAGTGATTGGATTACTCGCAATAATAAAAGGCTATCGGAATGCTATTGGCTGTTACTTGAGTATGACGGGTATACAAAGCTATGCCCTGGTGCACAGTTTGGGTCACGTTACAGAGTGTGTGGATACTTGAACCGTGAAGCAGGAATCGCATATCGAACTAGGCTACATATGAAACCCAATTTGCTTGCCTTCCTTACCTTAGGCTATCAAGGCGTCAGAGAGGTCACAGGTCACATTTTCGCTCCTCAGGATTCATGGCTACCAATCTGAAATTCAAGGAAGTAAAAATATATTTATCAGAAAAAATATTAGCTATAGCAAATCATTGTTAAAGTATTGACTATTCCAGCGTTTCTCAACCTATGGTCCGCGAAGATGGCGCAGATGGTCCACAGACATAATTTAAAAAATATCAAAGCAAGTGGAAAGTAAAGAAGTAAAACTCCGGTTTTAATATTTTTCCAATTCAATAATTGTGTTTCCGTCAAATTAAAAAAGAAAAGTATTTATATTTATTTCGTTATAATGACCTGTAATTAATACCCCAAATATTAGGAATATAGGCCTACAAGCCCTACATACAGCCTACTTTTAAAAATGGGATTAAAATTAGGGGCATGTAAATTTTTTTTAGATATTTTAGAGGTCCTTCGGTTCAAAAAGGTTGAGAAACGCTGGACTATTGCACTCATACGCCGCGTGTTTGACATTGACCAATAACGTTTAACAATTCCTCGGATATAGACCAATAACGATCGTTTATCTTATAAAATGCTTGCTATTAATATGAGGAAGGGATTTTATCTGATAAAAAGTCAGCTAGTTACTGGACAAGTAAGCTGCCATTAAGCAGCACGAAAACAGATTATTTTATACAACATAACTTGTTTGGAATTGAAATAATAGAAATGTACATTGATTGAAAACACAATTTCGATTCGGTGCAAGCCAGTTCGTGTGCTTTTATTCTGTTCTGCTGTTAGCTTACATGAATTAAGTTACCTATGTCTTATATGCACCATTGGTAGCATTGGTCACAACAAAGTAACTCGAATCGATTCATGAATGGTTGATTCATAGTATGCCGTGATCTCGCAGCTGTTAGTTTTGTTTTTATACAACAAAGCACGAAAGTAATTATTATTTATATAATCCGTTACATTTTATTCATGGAATAGTCTTAATAAATCCAACTCGAGTTGACGAATTTCATCAGATAAATTTGCTACTGCTGCGCAGACGGGGATATATTGACAAGCTCGTCAACTCTCGTGGAATTACCTATGATAAAATTATATCCCACAATAGAAGGAGCCCTATCAGGCCACTTCTGCACAAAGTAGAAAGAACTTAAAATTAATTTGCTTTCAGAAATGACTAAAAAACTTAATTAGTAAAAAAAATTATTACACTGTCTCTAGGCACAAATACAGGCATTTAACAGTTTGCAAACGAAAGCAAAAAAGAAGAAAAATTACAACTTATTTACAAACACTTTTAAAAATTCATCAAGATCATTTTGTAGAATGTGTTTGTTGTAGTGTAACATGGGACCTAAATAAAAATATTAATTTACTCTTTTGCTTAATCTAAATTTTGGAAAGTTAATGCAACAATTTCTTCTAGTTGTTGTATCCATGGAGATTGTAAACATTGATTTTAGAATTAATAAATTTCATTTTTCCTTTTGAGGGCGATTATCAGGGCCCGGATTCTGATGACATGTCATCTTTTTATTGATGCAGCATAGACATTGCCAGCTTGTAGATAAATCCTAATCATGGCTTCTAGTTTATAGAAATGCATTTTTATTAGGTCATTTTTTGTCATTTTATGCCATTTTATATTTTTAGGGCTTTTTTTTCAATTTTAGGTCATTATTTTGTCATTTTCGCGTCATTTGCTTCCTAATTTAGTCATTTTAATGTATTTACTTTGAGTGTATTAACTTTTTTTCGTCACTAGCGGTGCTGTCTTCGAAGTGTTGTTTGTATAATGCGAGAAGGAAAAATTTGGCGTTAAGTGTTGTCATGTCTCAGTCGAAAATGAGAATCAAAGAAACGCCAAAATTTTGTATTATATTACTATTGTTATTAGATTGACTTGGCACCTCCTTGGATTTGAGAGTGCAAATTACTGTTTACCCTGAATTAAACAACAATATAATCCGGCAGACCCCCAAAAGGAAATTCCGAATTTTGACTCACCAGTGCCTCATTGCGAGTATAAATTTCCATGAGAAAAGAACATTCATAACATTACAGTTATTTACAGTTTTTTCTAATTATGTACAAACTAGTCTATAACTTTGTGTGTACAATAATATTTTTTTATAAATAAAATATCAGTTTATTGGTCATTTTTTATAATTATTAAGTCATTTTCTTAAAAATATAGGGTCATTTTATAGGTCATTTTTCAAACAATTTTAGGTCATCAGAATCCGGGCCCTGGTGATTATCAATGAATTTTAAAGAGGGTTTAAGGTGGTGAAAAAAATCTTTAAATTTCATTAATTTAGTAAGGACATGTACTATGAGGTCTCTTAGGGCTGTTGTTACCAGAGTAGCCACTGAAGCAGCAGAATAATGGAATGCAGAAAGCAAATACAGTTTAACAGCGATTGTGGATTTTGCTCGATACATGGAGATCTGGATTCTGATTCCAACAGTTGTCGAACATGAGTTTGCCTTGGCTAAATGCAGACTGGGTTTGCAATGCTCAAATATGCACCCAACTGCAACTTGGAATGCAGTCTAACATTTCACTGCCTTATCTAGCTTTATCTAGTCACACATTTCTCATCCAATAATTCCTAAAACATTTAATAACACATTTTATATTACGCATTCTACTCCCAGATTGTCATTTTCTCATTTAACTCGCTTCGCTCATTGGGGGAAAAGTTTGTTATTTCTAAACAAAAAGTGTTAACTGGATTTAGTTAATTATGAACCTGGGACCTCCAGAATGCGAGTCCAAGACGTTACTATCTCGACCACCCCGTTAGGTTTACGGAAATAATTATTTCTAAACTTTCAGAGCCCTACGTGAACACTGTTTGATAAATCCGTTGCCATGGAAACCGAGCCCTTTTTCGGAGGGTTTATAGGGCTAAATATTTTTTAAGAAGTGTGCGTGGTACGCCACGCGACAGAAATGATACTTGTTTTAATTTTTGGATTTTTTGAATTTTGGATTGTTGGATTTTATCAATTTTGGATTGTTGGACTTTTTAATACTGGGTTTTTGGACTTTTTTTTCCTTTTGGATTTTTAAATTTTTTATTTTTTAATTTGTTAATTTTTTTATTTTGGATTTTATAAATATTTGATCTTTTAATTTGTTTATTTTTAATTTTGGATTTTTTAAAATTTCAGAACTTTGAATTTTTTATTTTTTGGATTTTTTGAATTTTCGATTCTTAAATTTTGGACTTAATTTTTAAATTTTGGATTTGGGACTTTTAAATTTTAGATTTTTTATTTTTTAAATTTTTTATTTTCTGTGCAGTCCGTTCCGTCACACCTCACTAATTTCGTGACGATTTTGAGCGTTAGTCGATTCCGATTTTGAGCGTTACACAAGCTCTCGATTTACCCCTACCGCGGCTAAAGAAGTTTCACTTCAAAAATGAACTTTTTGGAATTTTCCTATGGTTTACAGCCTGAAATCTATATCTGTACCAAAACTTCAAGTCTCTAGCTCATCTGGAAGTGGGCAAACATTAATGTCAGTGAGTGAGTGAGTGAGTGAGTGAGTGAGCGAGCGAGTGAGTGAGCGAGTGAGTGAGTGAGTAAGTCAGCCACATGGCTTTACATTATAGGGATGAAACACATTATACTAGAACAATAACAACTTAGCGAAAATTTCCCTTGAAAAAAACAGTCACTTGGGACATAAGCGGTACCTGAATTTTTGCTTGTTTCTCCCGAAGAAATGTATGTTATTCATATCTTTGTTCTGTTAGGAATGAAAAAGCTTATCTTACATAACACTGGACTACTTACTTAAGAGAGAACTTAATTTCGTTAACTGCCGGCGGTTATTTAAGGAAGTAAGCGTTTAATATTGCTTTGTAAACATAAAAGAGGAAGTAGGCTAGACTTAATAACTACTTAAAGACCTTTTAAAGTCCTGGGAGACTGTGATCAGCAGAATTTTTACACACAATGGCTTCTCCTGTCCATTGTCTCAATCACGTTCGCCTCTCCATTATGTCGCCCTCAGAAACTCACCTTAAATTTATTTCCCACACTTCCTTACTTACGCAATGGCAATAGACAATTCCTCAGCAAACTAAAGGAATATTATCTATTTTATGGAACCCGAAGGTTCATTGAGCCCGCCATTCAACCCACCCATCCCTCGCAAATCCTACTTCCCTTAAATCTATCCTAATATAGTTCTTTCACCTATATCTAGGTCTTCCACATGGTCTTTTCCTTTCGGGTCTCCCAGTCAATATTTTTGAGATATGTCTTTCCTCCTCCGTTATTTAATTACCCTTACTATATCCGGTGATGAGTACAGGTTATGAAGCTCGTCGTTATGCATTTTTCATCTCTCTTAGGTCTGAATATTTTCCTAAGCCCCATGTTTTCGAACACTCTCAGTAGTATGGTTTTCCCACCTACGTCATTGGAGGGTCCGGAGGGTCCGGTAGGGGAAACGGGTCACGTGACAGGTGGCGCTGTAGGGGAAGGTGGGCGTGGCTATGACGTCAGTGGCGGATTGTATGACGTCACGGATTCTGATTGGTTGGATTGCGTCACGTGATATGGAGGGGAAGGTGAGACCGTAGTGGAGGGGGAAGGCTTACGTCACGGAGGGTCCAGAGGGTCCGCTTACGTCATCATTACGTCATGGGAGGGTCCAGAGGGTCCGCTTACGTCATCATTACGTCATGGGAGGGTCCAGAGGGTCCGCTTACGTCATGGGAGGGTCCGGAGGGTCCGCCTACGTCACAAGTGGGCGTGGCTATATCCACGTGATTCAAAATGGCGTCGGTTCCGGTTCCTATTGCAAATGGCGGCGGTTCCGGTTCCGGGGCGTACGAAGCGCGAAATTCAAAATTTAAGAATTTATAATGTAATTGGTTACGTTTCCGGCGCGAAATTCAAAATTTGGTAATTCATAATAAAAATGGCTACGTTTGCAAATGGCGTAAGGTGGGCGGATGGCGGTTGATTTGAAAATTGCAAAAGGTGGAAATTGAATATTACAATTGTAAATAACGGATGGTGGGAAATTTGAAATTTGTATATTGGTATTGTTTTACAAGATGGCGGCATCGCATACGTCATCAGAGGAGGATTGCTATGACTTATCTCATCAATGGAATGTTTTATGACGTCATCGCTTACGTCAGAGGAGGATTGAGAGGTGGATTGTTTTTATGACATCACAGCAGATTTTAATCTTTATGTCTTTTTAGCATGGAAGCATATAGATCACGAAGCGTAAATACGTTATATTCCTACACATAGGTTTTCTGTAAGATGACTATTTCAGTAAAAAATATCCCTGAGAGCGTTATTTTATTCCTTCGTAAATATGGTAGCTTTCGTCTTAAAACTATATTTTATTTGTAAGATTTTAATCCTAGCCCAAGGGGTTAACTCAGCTTCTGGCTTAGCGGATAGTCGTAAATTTTCCTATCATGATCGGTGCATAATCTTACATGTTGAATTATCTTCAATTCCCCCAGTATAATGTCGGAATAATATTATATCATACTTCATTATTCAAAGGCGTCTTGTAAAGTCAATGTATAGAACTGTGTTAGCACACTGTTTCAATGTACGTGACAGAATTGATGCATGTGTATCTCGTTATCTGCAACACTCATATAACGCTATACAACAAGATGCTTCTCTTATCGCTCGCTAACTTACAACTTCATTCATTACGAATTATCTCTTTAAATGTCTAGCGTAACACTGCAATACCTTTAAATTTTAAAAAATGATGTATGACTGAACCTTTAAATTTTAAAATGATGTATAACTATTTTGATATTCATCACCATTCTATTGCGATATATTAAAAACTTATATTGTAATATTCCATCGCTGAGTGGTTCTGAGTTCGATTCAAAGTCAGTAAAGGCATATTCAGCTTTTCTCACATTGCGGGAAATTGAATATACTGTTTCAGAAAAGCGCTGATAAGAAATAAATATCAAATAACGCTTTAACGTATATTTCTCCCAGTGATTCATCTCCGATGGAACCTTATATTATTAATGTAGTTTGATACAGAGTATATCATATCACAATTGTCAGCATTTATTATATGAAAATTAATATTCTATTTCCGTACCAGAATTAAATATCGGATATCTGATAATTTCACCAGAAATGAATATTTTTCGCATACGACATCGATTTAATGTGGGAAATCATGAACAGGTATTTTCACAAGCAGGAAACGCGAAATATCTAATTATTGCTGATTTAAGCATTAACGTTTTTTTACCAAGTCGTGAGGCTAGTCAGCATTTTTTTAAAACTCCAATCATGTCATTGGTGTAAAATATATTTGTCCTGTTGCGAGGCTAGTAGAAGTCATGACGCCATCATCCGCGAGGTTAGCTCAAAACAACACTATATAAACCAATGACGTCATGCTTCAGGCTCACTTCTCATTCATCCGTTATCAGCTTCAGATCTCTTCGGAAAAATGGAGAGCGCCAAGTTTGTTCAGTGTTCAGAGTGTGATGCCAAATTTAGGTATAAGAAACATTTGAACAGGCACGTTATCACAAAACATACGAAATCCGAATACAAGTGCGAAACGTGTGGTGTATCTTTTACACGTAGGGATAACCTATCAAGACATATCCTCAATAATCATACATCCACCACTAAAAACATCGTGTGTGACATTTGCAAGACAACGTTAAAGTCTGAGAGGTGTCTCAACGCACATATGCAGAACGTTCACAACCCATCGAGGAAGGTGGAACCTAGACATATCGGGATCTACACCAACACTGGTCGCTTCCATCTGCCAGCGCATAGCGGAGACGGAGGAGCCCATCCTCCGATGGTTGTAGAGGAAGCCGGGCATTCATCTCATCATTTACAGGTATGTTATTATTATTATTATTATTGTACAAGATATCAAACTTATTTCTTTTATCGTAAAACTTAATATTATTTCTTTATAATAGTATAGAATGGTTCAAACAAGACATTAAACTCATAAATCTTACTATTATTATTATTATTGTGCAAGCCATCAAACTTATTTTTTATCATAGTACAAGACATAAAACTTAGTATTATTTTTTATATTAGTACAGAACTGATAAAACTATGACGTTAAACTCATAAATCTTACTATTTTATTATTATTATTCAAGACAACAAACTTATTTCTTTTATCATCAATCTTAATACTATTTTTTTCTATTGTTGCAGAATATAAGTCCAATGAGTGTGGATACCATGCGGACATCATCCGTCCAGCCAACCACCAGCCATCCTAGGCATTCAGATGATCATTTGCAGGTATGTTATTATTATTATTATTGTGCATATCAAACTTATTTTTTTAACACAGCCCAAGACATAAAACGTAATATTATTTTTTATATTAGTATAGAACTGATAAAACCATGACATCAATCTTATTTCTTTTATGATAAAACTTAGTATTATTTTTTATATTAGTACAGAACTGATAAAACTATGACGTTAAACTCATAAATCTTACTATTTTATTATTATTATGCAAGACAACAAACTTATTTCTTTTATCATCAATCTTAATATTTTATTTTTCTATTGTTGCAGAATATAAGTCCAATGAGTGTGGATACCATGCGGACATCATCCGTCCAGCCAACCACCAACCATCCTAGGCATTCAGGTCAACATTTACAGGTATGTTATTATTATGATTATTGTACAAGCCATCAATCTTACTTTTTATCATAAAACACAATTTTATTTTTCCTTTGTTATAGAATGCGAGACTTTATATTTCAATGAATAAACAAGACAGAAAACTTATTTCTTTTATCATAGAACTTAATATGCTTTTTTTTTATATTAGTACAGAGTGGATAAAATCATGACATTAAACTCATAAATCTTAATATTTTATATTTCTTTGTTATATATGCGTTTATAGGTATGTTATTATTATGATTATTGTACATGCCGTCAAACTTATTTCTTTTATGATAAAACTTAATATTATTTTCTATATTAGTACAGAGCGGTTAAAATCAAGACATTAAACTTATTTCTTTTTCATAAATCTTAATATTTTATATTTCTATTGTTACAGAATCCAGAGTCCATCCACCAGTTACGACCTAGTGTCATCATGCATACGCGTGATATTCCACAGGTATGTACAGTGAAATGTCTTAGTCTTTTTATTATGCCATTCGCTTACAAAAGTCCCGATACAGTGAAATGTCTTAGTCTTTTATTATGCCATTCGCTTACAAAAGCCCCGATTGCTAATGTTAATGTTTTTTCGTTATTACAGAATCAAGGTGGAATGGATCGCGGCGCTGGACCACTGGGAGCAGCCACAACATCTGCGGAAACAAGTGAGTTTTTCATGCTACAATCTGCATTCAAATCAAGAATTGCTACTTATGCCGCATTAGATTTTCCTGTTGGCGATATGGAGTCTATCCTGTCGTCGTATCAGAACAAAATCGAGAACCTCCTTTCAGAGTCACTAAAGAAATTTACATCAATAAAATTTAACTTATTCGTTGAGTGTAACTTTGAAAATTTAGATGGTCAGGCATCATTATATAACTTCAAAACTAAAAATGAAATTCTGTACAGAACCTCGATCATTAGTGAAATAGTAACTAACCACATTGCTAAATTGAAGAAGGAGCTTGAGGAATGTAGCATGCGGGGCTCTGGGTGGTTTTATAAAAAACTACACAAAGTTGAGGTAAGAATCAATGAACATGTCCCATTTATAGGGCGTGGCCATATGGTTCTGCCTGAAAAATTCCGCCACCTACATTCTCTCATCAATATTAATAATGAGGATGAATTTTGTTTTAAATATTGTATCTTATCTAAATTTGTAGAATCTGGTAAGGAATTGTGGACCAGCTACCTTGAAAGACCCGAATTGGGTAATAAGTACAACTGGAACTGTGTGAAATTCCCCGTTTCACTTCATGATATTGAAAAGTTTTCAAAATTAAACAATATTTCCATCAATGTTTTCGGCCTCGAGGAAAAGCGGGATGGGAAAAATATTTCTCATTTCGTGTTTCCTATAAAAATTGTAGAGAATGAGCTAGATGATCACAGAGATCTATTGTATGTGTGTAACGAACAAAATTCTCATTACATAGTAATTTCAGATTTTGACGCTTTTGTAAGACCATTCATAATGTCCGACAAACATAAAATCAGAGTTTGCAAACGGTGTTTTACACATTTCCAAGCGTATGCTGACAAGTCTGCGGATGAGAGATTGGATAACCATCTGGCTCTGTGTAATTCTTTCACACCTGTCAGATGCGAAATTCCAAAGAACCCTGAAGTTTGCTTCAATAAGCCTGAATATTCGCAAAAAATTAGATTTGTAATTTATGCTGATTTTGAATGCCTATTGGAGCCGATTTCAGGATGTTCAGGAGATCCGCAGAAAAGCTGGACTACACCTTACCAGAAACACACTCCGTACAGTTTTTGCTATTTCATTAAAGATGCAGAGGGTACGTTTTCCCAGTTACGGCTGTTTAGAGGGAAAGATTGCAGCGGGGAGTTTATGCGCTCGCTTGTTGACGATGTCAAAGTCATCGATCGAGTTTTAAACAGCGTAAACAAACCTATGATCCCTCTAACCAGCGAGGAAAACAAAGTGTATATGAGCAGTACCATTTGTCACATTTGTAAGCAGGGTAACTTCACCGATGTGAACTTCAAAGTTAGGGACCATTGCCATGTTAGCGGTCGTTTCAGAGGGGCCGCTCACAGGAATTGCAATCTGAATTATAGAAATCAAAGATTTGTCCCTGTTGTTCTACATAACATGTCCAACTATGATGCCCATTTTATTGTGAAAGAACTAGGATTCGATGAAAACCGTATCAACGTCATATGTAATAGTCAAGAAAAGTATGTCACATTTTCCAAATTTATTCCCTCCCCCTATTTGAGGAGGGGAGGTATGGAATTGAGATTTATAGATTCGTTTCGGTTCATGGCAAGCAGTCTGGAAAAGCTGGCAAACAATCTACCTAAAGATAAATTTATAGAAACAAGAAATTCGTTTGGTGAACAGGCCGATTTGGTATGTCGAAAGGGAGTGTTCCCCTATGACTATGTATCATCACACGAAGTTCTAAATGAGAAAAAACTGCCGCCTAAAGAAGCATTTTATAATAAGCTTAATAACAATCATATTTCAGATGAAGATTACCTTCATGCCACCAATGTGTGGAATTCATTTTCATTGAGCTCTTTGGGCGAATATTCGGACCTATATTTGAAATCTGATGTTTTGATTCTAACAGATATTTTTGAAAACTTTAGAGAGATGTGTTTTGAGACGTACGGAATGGATTGTTTGTTCTATTCCACAGTTCCAGGCTTTGCTTACTCAGCAATGTTGAAGTTCACAAAAGTTAAATTACCCTTACTCACTGATATGGATATGATACAAATGATTGAGCGAGGGATAAGAGGTGGAATTTGTCAATGCATCACCCGACACGTTACAGCAAACAATGAAATGTGTCAGGAATATGACGAGTCTGAAAAAAAATCTTACCTCTATTATGTTGATGCTAATAATCTGTATGGGTATGCGATGTCTCAGGCATTGCCATCAGGTGAGTTTCGCTGGCTCGATAAAGATGAAATCGAGTCGTTTGATATCATGTCCATACCGGTCAATTCCAACACCGGCTACATATTAGAAGTAGACATTGAATATCCAGAACATCTACATGAATCACATTCTGATTTACCGTTCTGTGCGGAGATGAAAATTCCTCCAGGTAGTAAAAACAAAAAATTATTAACCACTTTGGAGCCAAAAGAAAAATATGTCGTTCATCACACGGTACTTAAACAAGCCGTGCAGCACGGATTGAGATTATCGAAAATCCATAGAGTCATTAGCTTTGAACAGTCAAATTGGATGAAGCCTTACATTGATTTTAATGCCACCAAGAGAAAAGCTGCCAGTAATGAATTTGAAAAAGATTTCTTCAAGTTGATGGTAAATTCAGTTTTCGGCAAAACTATGGAGAATGTTAGGAAAAGAATGAACTTTAGGCTTGTTTCGGATGAAAATTTAATGAGGAAACTGGTAGCTAAACCTAACTTTTTGGATAGAACAATTTATAATGAGAACTTGGTGGGAGTCCACCTTGCTAAAACTAGCTTGGTGTTTGACAAAGCTATCTACGTCGGCATGTCTATTTTAGATATTTCTAAAACTAGAATGTACGACTTTCATTATGACACGATGAAAAAATTGTATAAAGAAGGTTTGAAATTGTGTTACATGGACACAGACAGCCTAATTTACAAAATTGATTCCGATAATCTCTTCCGTGATTTGATGAATATTAAAGATGAGCTGGATACCAGTGTCTACCCTTCTAATCATGTTTTGTATTCCTCCCAAAACAAAGGGGTGGTTGGAAAGTTTAAAGATGAAGGTGCTGGTCATTGTATTAACGGTTTTGTAGGTCTGCGAGCGAAAATGTATGCTATAAAGTTTAATGACAAAACCATAAAGAAATTGAAAGGTATTAAGAAGAATGTTATTGAGAAAGATGTAAAATATGAAGATTATGTCAACTGTCTCAAGGTGGGTCATTCGACTTTTTCCATCAACAGGTCGATTAGATCATACAAACATGATGTGTACTCCATCAGTATGAATAAACTCACCTTGAGCGGTAATGATGACAAAAGGTACATTTTACCTAACGGTATAGATACTATCGCTCACGGACACTACCAAATCATTGATGAGGAGTGTGAGGAGGAACCTCCTACTAAGAAACTTAAACTGTAAAAAATGTAAGAAATGTGTTAAAATTGTATATTTGTGTAAAAAATTTATATTTATGTGTATGAAATGTGTAAAAAATTGTGTATGGTTTGTGTAAAAAAATGTATATTTATGATTCAAACAATATGATTTATGATGAAGAAGAATAGGTATGATACAATAAAGTAAGATAACTTTGGGTTCATGTGGGATATAAATAAAAGAAAAAAGTTATAAAAATGAATCTATCTTTTATTTTCCCTAATCACATACAACATCCTTAATATTAACCCATGAATTTTTTGAGCTAGGGAACCCAAACCACTTTACAAACACCTTCTGTCCTTTGTTCTTTAACACTTTTTCAATTAAATAACAGTCTGGAAACTTAGTTTTCTGGAGTTCTTCAGCATAAAAAGCACCTTCAATACTTCCACCCTCCAAATCCTGAAGCAGATACGTGGGAGGAAATGTCGATTGGATCTTCTGTATCTTGAAAATCTCCGTAGTCCACGATGGTAAGTATCCTTTATTAAATAATTTCCTATGTTTTGAAACTCTTACATTGTCACCTTTAGCAAACTTTGGTTTCGTATAGCATTCATTGTAGCGATACACTGTTTTAAGTAGACTATCGTCCTTTACTTGGTTAGGTTTCATTTTAATGGTAGAGTGATACCTATCGTTGTAATGTCTAATGAGTTCTTGCAACATGTTCACCCATCTGTAACTGCCTCTTGCCGAAAATTCGAGATACATGTTAGTTTTCAAAGTTCTGATGAAGCGTTCAGCAATGCACGCCTTAACATTAGAGTATGTAGAATAATGATTGATGCCATATTGTTTCATTAACCCTTTAAAATTAACGTTATAATATTCCTTTCCCATGTCGGTCTGTAAATTTTTAGGTGGAATATTAACAGATTCAAGTATATCTTGCATGGCTGCGGTAACATCTTTTCCGCTTTTACTTTTCAACGGTCTCGCATAAGCAAACTTGGAATATGCGTTTATACAAACCAAAATATATTTAAAACCTCTGTTTTCTCTATGATATGGAATCATTTCAATCAAGTCGCTTTGCCACAAATCGTTTAGTCCTTTCATTATAACATGGCGTCTTTGATAATTTATTCTAGCTGGTGCATGAAGTTCGTACGCGATTTCCCGCTTTTTCATGCTATGATTTTTCTCTCCTTCAACTCAGATAAGATTTCTTCTATTTCGTTGTGATGAGAATTATTCCCTGCCGCAGACGAGGACACAAGAAGCCTAAGTCGATCAATGAGTTCATTCGGATCGTCCCAGTATTTATATTCAATTTTACGATTTGGATGTACTTCTTTCATCATACCGCTACCTAATACACGATGTGGCGATCCCTCGTCGGATGATTCTTCATCAGAAAATAATTTCTTGATGACATGTAGATATTTGTGAGTATTGATTCTACGAATGTTTCCACTTTCGTCATAATTTATTTTGTGCGCGTTAGTTTTTTTCAAAATCTCCTTATACACATCTAAATCACGATCGTTGTACAATTTTTTGTCAGGAATATTTTTCATAAGCAATTCATACAACCCAGGGCGTCCAATATATGTCTTCTTGCCGATAACGAGGCGATCGTTTCTAATGGTCACAGGTGTTGATCCAATGTAGAATGATTGTCTATCAGTATCCATTCTCAATCCGTAGATTGGATCGATATTTCTCGGCTTATGTGAAATGAGTTTTTGAATGTAAGGTGTAATCACTGGCCCATAAACTCTTTGTAGCATAGATTTATAATGTTTATGAGGAGATTGTTTAGAGGACTGAAACGTTTCGTATTCCATCTCCGACTCTTCAGATTCATGTTTACCGATGTTCACGAGCTCTTCCAAGGGTTTCGTTATCGGGTTTATAATTTCGCCAATTTCTTGTTTGGTCTGAAGATTGGATTTTTTTAGCGCTAAATATTTATTCCGTATAGATTTAACATGATTGGCAATGTCTTGTTTCACTCGTATCTGTTCCTTGCTCAACGAAGGATTCATTTCGACTGATACATATTTAGGGTTTACATAACAATATATTCGTCTATGCCACGCCTGTATCTCCCATGTTCACGATCGTTTTCTTTACAAATGGTTAAGAATCCATACTTTTGAGATGACCAACATTCGCGACATAACTGTTGAAATTTATCGAACGTCATGTCTGCATTTACGTAGTCGTTGTATAAATGTCTTAAATTTAACGCGTCCTGGTTAAATACGATCACCAAGTTACAATTGTCTCTTATCAGATGTTTAGGTATTCTCGCATACGATTGTGCAAGATAAAACATATCTAAAGATTTATGTCGTCCCATGCTAAAGTAATTTCTAATAGGTCCTTGCGGATCGCACATCACATCGTCGAAAATCACCACTGAATTCTCTTTGACTTCTGTCGGCTCAGGCATGGTTTGGTCGCTGCTTTCAAACTTGAAGTAACCAATTTCTGGAACGTTTGCTAAAATTTCTTCAAGCATTTTGTACTTTGGTTGAAACAGAGATCTTGAAAATATGTAAATATTTGAAAACTTTATTCCGTTAGGATGGAGAAGAATATTTATAAGCACGTTGGTCTTTCCGGAATTACTAGGCCCACATATAATACACCTAGTGCTGCTGGGAAATAGTATGCTATGCTTGCATTCGTCTTCTTCTCGATATAAGCTATCCATTGGGAGGATCTCCAGAGACACGTTTTGCTTCTCAACCTTCATGACTGTAAATGAGATTTTTTACAATGATGCGAATGTTTTTATATAAAAAGTTATAACATGAGGATATTGTAATCAGTATGGCGCCACGAGTAGAACGAAGCAGACGTCGACACAGCGCTCGTGGAGGTAAATTAATAAACACTCTGATTGATAAATTACCTGTGGAATTACACATACCTGGGTATCGCTTTTGTGGACCTGGAACTAAATTGGAAAAACGACTGAAAAGAGGTGATAAGGGAATCAATCCTCTAGACGAAGCCTGTAAGGAGCACGACATAAGTTACGCACAGAGCTCAGATATAAGCGATCGACATAAAGCAGACTTGAAATTGGCGCAACAAGCCTCCAATCGTGCCAAGGCTGTCGACGCGAGTCTTGGGGAACGTGTTGCAGCTTACACCGTTTCTAAAATTATGAAAGGAAAAGCGAAGATGGGTGCTGGAATGGATACCATTAAAAAACTAAAGGCGGCATATAGAAAGTTACTATCGAATAAAAAGAACAAGAAAAAGAAGAGAGTGTTGAAATCGCCAAAGAAAATTGGTGGTATACTACCTCTGCTACCTATATTTGCAGGTTTATCTGCACTCGGGGCTCTCGGTGGTGCAGGAGCACATATCGCTAAAGCTGTAAATTTTGCAAAGTCCAATAAGAAACAGTTGCTAGAAAACATTCGTCATAACCATATGATGGAGAGCATAGCCTTAGGGAAAAAAGGATCTGGTATCGTGATGCATGGAAAAGGATTGTATCTAAAACCTTATGCGAGCGGTAAAGGACTTCGTTTAAAAAAAAAGCCCTAACTAACTACGACTTGGAACGATACGCTAAAAAACTAGATATTCCACATTTTAGAGGCGTGTACATGAGGAACAACTTACCATCCAAGCCATATAAGCAGGAGCGAATCATTATAAACCTTGATGACGCCAAAGGTCCTGGTACGCACTGGGTAGCCTTAAAAATATGTAACAAGAATGCTTTCTATTTCGACAGCTATGGAGACTTGCCACCTCCTATGGAAATAGTAAATTACGTTGGACCACATACAAAACTACTTTACAACGTTACACGTTATCAGAAATACAACACTTTGATTTGTGGACATTTGTGTCTAGCATTTTTACTATAAAAGCCTTCACCTCAGACATACAAGTGTTAAAACGATGCCTACGTTCACTCTAAGCGGATCCACGTCCGAAATCTCCAACACGATTCATCCACCTATTGAGCTGAAAGATGGAGCAGACTACGAGATTGCTTTGCTGCGGTTTGACTCATACAATTCTATACCTAATGTGTCTGAAAACAACAATTCGATGATAGTGATCGATGAAGGAGGTAAGGAACATGTCATCAGCATTCCAACTGGAACGTACGAGATTGAAGATATTTCTGATTATATAGCGTACGAAATAAAAGCTATGACAAATTCTACTAGAGACCTTAGTGAAATATTTAGAGTTATTACCAACACCAACACGTTGCTAACAACAATCTACTCTTTCCTCGAAGTTTCTTTCAACGTTCCAAACTCTGTTGCAAATTTACTGGGATTTGAAAAGTCCGATAGAATTCCTAAAAGGACCGCCACCGTTTCCAAGAGACCTCCAGATATAAACGGTGTTAACGTTATAAGAGTGGAGTGTAATCTCGCAAGCGGATCATTTCTGAATGGACAGCCGACTCATACCATTCATGAATTTTTCCCCACGGTGCCTCCTGGATACAAGATCACTGAAGTTCCATCATATTTGATTTTCTTACCTTTAATCAACATACAAAAAATATCTGACATTACAATCTCTCTTGTGGACCAGAAAGGACGTCTTATCGACTTTAGAGGAGAGCATGTATCTGTGAAAATTGTAATAAGGAAAAATGGGTCTTAATTTTAACAAATACGTTCCCACCACGGAGCAATCTCAAAAAATAAGTCTTGACACCGTTAAGATTAAAAAAGTTTATAATCCTACGCACTGTGAAAAAGACTACACTCCAAGTCGTAACGTCGTGAAGGTAACACGTGTGAATAAGAAGTATCTCAAGTCTCTAGGATACAAAGTGTTATAATATGGATATCCTCGCTGTACACTCCAAGGCTATATTTGAAGATGCCATAGAAAATTTTCAATATCATGGATTCAAACCGTATAACAACTCGGCTCTTGGTGAAAACGATGAAATACGGATTCCTATTCAGGCTGAAAACTCGTATGCATTAGTAAGCAGGAGTTTTATTATGGTTTCTGGAAATATAACCGACGATAAGGATGCTGAATATAAGGGAAAGGTTGTAAATAATGGTTTCCTCTACCTATTCGATGAAATAAAATTAAATCTTCATGGAGAAACAGTCGATCGTAGCAGAAACCCTGGAATTACAAGCTTATTGAAAGCAATTTGTTCTTACACCGTTCTGGATAGTGAAAGATTGGAAAACGCCGGGTGGATTCACCCCTCCGACGATAATGTGGAGACTATAATAAAAAACAAAAAGTTTAATGTATGCATTCCTCTAAGCCACATCCTTGGAATCGCTGAAGATTATGATAAAATATTCGTCAATTGTAAGATGGAACTTGTTCTCATGAGATCGAAAAACACGATCAATGTCACCAAAGGAGAAGTTAGTAAAATTACCATCTCGGATATCGAGTGGATGGTGCCTATCATTAAGGTCTCCGATGTCGAAAGAATAAAACTACTGAATATGTTGGGATCTGATCGCTCGCTGACAATAGATTTCAGAAGCTGGCAATTGTATGAGCATCCATCATTACCTCAAGCTACCAACATTTCATGGAATGTTACGACATCTCCTCAGTTGCAGAAACCTAGGATGGTTATCATAGGATTTCAAACTGCTAGGAATAAAAAGGAAGCCGACTGCTCAAAGTTTGATTTAGGTGATATCCAGAACGTATCTGTATACTTGAACGATACAAAGTACCCCTATCACTCTTTCATGGTAGACAGTACAAATGGTTCGTATGGAATCCTTTATGAAATGTATGCTAGATTTCAAGAGTCATACTATCAAAAACCATCCAATCCTCTCCTTAAAAGAAGCGATTTTATCACAAATACACCAGTCTATGTCATCGATTGCACCAAGCAGAACGAAGATCTGAAATCGGGGGCTTGTACCACCAGGATTGAAATTTCTGCAGCAAACAATATACCAGCAAACACAAAGGCTTATTGCTTAATTCTACACGATCGAAGTGTAGAGTATACTGCATTAACCAACATCGTTACCAATGTCGTGTAACAACATGATTATAATCGACTGTCAAGGATATCAGTCAAGGTGCAAACAATTTATAGCTAAAGAGGTTGCAGTGTCTTCGGTGGATGATAGATTTGCACATTTTGTTCTCCAACCACCTAAAAACAATTACCCAGATACAAAGTCGCAGCGGTACATCGAATCCAACATCCATGGAATTCCGTGGCAGAGTGGATACTTACCCTATGACGACTTGAAGCCTGTTCTTGAAAGTGTTTTAAAACCAGTGGATGTTCTTCATTGTAAAGGACTGGAAAAGGTTCGGTTTTTTGAAAAACTGTTGCAGAGACCTGTTATAAACATGGATGATATTGGTGTTCCAAAGCTTGACAAATTAAGAGACTGTGAAACCAAATGTCTTTTTCATAATGACTCTAATATGAAATGTGCATTGCGAAATGTTATTATGCTTACGCTGTGGATGAAATCCCAGTAAGATTGTAATAAAGTGAATAAAATTCTATAATCCTGAGTTGTGTTCTTTATTTCACAGCCCCTCATCCTAGGAATTAGGAATAGGAGATGTTAGGGAAAACTGGACTTTGTCAAACATGAGAAAATCCAGCTATGAAATAACTTACAAAAGAATACATTTTTTATCACTTTGGTTTTATTGAATATTTACAAGATGAATTTCACTTGAAAAGTCTCCTATTTCTAAAATGAATATCACTCATGATCTTGAGAGTCTCCAACTTCTGAAACACAGAAAAATAAAAAGCACATAAGAATTTAGCTTATGATGGATAAGAATGGGAAATGATTCATGTTAATAACACATACCTTTCTAGAGGAGTCGATGAATGTATGGTGCCGGTTGTCGTGTTGTATAGTCACTTTTAGTCTGTTACACACACTTCACAAATCTAAAGTCTAAAATCTCAAAAAGTTTCCCATATTACACAAAGTTGAGAACGTGGTAGTAGTATCCATCTGACTTCGGCTCCTTACCATAGTACACCAATGAAAGTTTCTCCTCGTTCATCTGTTGAAGCTGATCTTCACTTAACTTCCCGAACCTTGGTGGTAGAAAAACACTGCATCCAATCATTAAGTCTATAACGATTCTCCTTCCATACCTTGTATACACGGAACGAGCTTCCTTTACCGGATAAGCAAGTCCAATTTGCAGCTCGCTCAATGGTTTGGTACAATTCACATCGGGGATGTTTACAACTGAATACCGCTCTAGAGTGGATACTATAGGCGTCTTCTTATTCTTGGTTTTTTGTGTATTTGGTAAATCCGCTTGTGATGGTTGTGTGGTAGAGGACTGTAGCGTTTCCCACAAGTCCTGCGTTGTAATATCCACTATATCAGCAGCAGCAGCTGTAGTAGATTTAGGTGCACTTTTACGACCACGCTTCAATGATGACATGTTGTAAGCTTGAAGATCACTGAGGATATGACGCTTGTCTTGCAAATATTTTAAAACGTTCACTTATAGCTCATACAATCTGTTTCATTTACGACTAACCTTGAACCTGTCCTGCACGTGCCGTGTATAACCTTGAAACAAGTTTGAACAAGTCCATAGTGATGACGTCATACATAAAGAATTCATGATTCAGTTGTAATGTAAGATGAACTTCCGGCCAGGTGTTCTGGTGTACGTGACAAAACGTGGGAATAAAACTGATGATGTAGAGGATTATGATAAAATGCTAACACAGTTCTGTATTGAGAAAACATTTGTATATACTGACTTTACAAAACGCCTTTGAATAATGAAGTATGATATAATATTATTCCGACATTATACTGGGGGAATTGAAGATAATTCAACATGTAAGATTATGCACCGATCATGATAGGAAAATTTACGACTATCCGCTAAGCCAGAAGCTGAGTTAACCCCTTGGGCTAGGATTAAAATCTTACAAATAAAATATAGTTTTAAGACGAAAGCTACCATATTTACGAAGGAATAAAATAACGCTCTCAGGGATATTTTTTACTGAAATAGTCATCTTACAGAAAACCTATGTGTAGGAATATAACGTATTTACGCTTCGTGATCTATATGCTTCCATGCTAAAAAGACATAAAGATTAAAATCTGCTGTGATGTCATAAAAACAATCCACCTCTCAATCCTCCTCTGACGTAAGCGATGACGTCATAAAACATTCCATTGATGAGATAAGTCATAGCAATCCTCCTCTGATGACGTATGCGATGCCGCCATCTTGTAAAACAATACCAATATACAAATTTCAAATTTCCCACCATCCGTTATTTACAATTGTAATATTCAATTTCCACCTTTTGCAATTTTCAAATCAACCGCCATCCGCCCACCTTACGCCATTTGCAAACGTAGCCATTTTTATTATGAATTACCAAATTTTGAATTTCGCGCCGGAAACGTAACCAATTACATTATAAATTCTTAAATTTTGAATTTCGCGCTTCGTACGCCCCGGAACCGGAACCGCCGCCATTTGCAATAGGAACCGGAACCGACGCCATTTTGAATCACGTGGATATAGCCACGCCCACTTGTGACGTAGGCGGACCCTCCGGACCCTCCCATGACGTAAGCGGACCCTCTGGACCCTCCCATGACGTAATGATGACGTAAGCGGACCCTCTGGACCCTCCCATGACGTAATGATGACGTAAGCGGACCCTCTGGACCCTCCGTGACGTAAGCCTTCCCCCTCCACTACGGTCTCACCTTCCCCTCCATATCACGTGACGCAATCCAACCAATCAGAATCCGTGACGTCATACAATCCGCCACTGACGTCATAGCCACGCCCACCTTCCCCTACAGCGCCACCTGTCACGTGACCCGTTTCCCCTACCGGACCCTCCGGACCCTCCAATGACGTAGGTGGGAAAACCATACTACTACTCTCATATTATGTAAGGGGCCATGTCTCACATGCATATAATACAACCGACAGGATAATTGTCTTAAAATCTGTATTTATAGATTTCTGGACAGAAGACGAGAAGATAAGAATTTCTGAACTGCATAAAAACAAGCATTTCCTGATTTGAGTCTACACTTAACTTCTACCTTAATATTATTTGTATCTTTAATCATTGCTCTCAGATATTTGAATTTCTCCACTTGTACGAAGGTTTTATCGGCTATTCTAATATTTTATGGCCATTATTTAGTGCATTTAAAATTAACTGCATTAACGGGGCTGATACACTAGAAAATATTTAAGAAAGGAATAATTTCTTTTATCGTTTCAAGTGATATGCTATTCTGTACACAATATTATGGATTTTCACACAAAACTCAATTTAACAGTGGCACTATGCAATCGTTTACCAAAGCTGCGCATCTACATGTCATAGTTTCTATTTTCATTACGAATATCGTAATAACTCAAGAACCATTTGCTTGATTTCATGAAATTTTGCATAGTTGTCCACTGTAATAATCCACAAAGGGTGGACCTCAAGGGTTGAGATTAAAAAACTGGAAAATTTAAAATGTTTGAAAGTAAAAATTGTAATGCAACTCTGAAGATCTAGATTTAATATTTAGGCACAGACTTAATATTTAGGCATACTGAGGTTCTCCCTTCACAAAACGGCCTCAGATTTAAAAGAAAAACTCAAATAGGCAACAAATTCCTTACTTATATATCATATTTGATAGATGATACTAAATTTTGCTAATGTGCAAGGTCTCTTAATGGTGAAAAATGGAGAGATAAAAAAAATACTTTAGAATATTGTATGACATGTGTATGAATGACTGCATAAAAATTCGATCGAAATGAGTACCAGGAGCAATCCTGGGGGTAAAGGCGGCCGACAACCTTACCACCTCTAAGTACCGAATGTCTAAAATCTGGGAGCCTCAACCTCTGGGCCTCCGTGGCCTGTATAGGAATATATTTTTTTATATATCTTAAATCTTTTCATTTTCTGGTAAATTATATTTTCAAAAAAATTTCAATAAAAATAAAAATCCAAGTCAAGCATCAATGAATATTGAACAAAAAGCAGGTTCAACTAATTGAGATATTGAAATGAAGTCTGAAACTCTGGTTGCGTTTTAATCTTGCACAAATAGTTTAAAATCACTTTCAACAGTTTGGTTTGGTTTTAGGAGAGAGACGCACCGATGAAGTGATGAAGGGTCAGTGAAGGCTTAATGATACAGAGGAATTGACCCCGCCTTTCTCCAGCGACCTCATTCCTGCCAAAGTACCTCCACTCGAGAAGTTCGTTTGGAATTGAAAAAGTTAATACTCTGTGTCGAAATTGCGTTACCTGGGAACTTAATGTCCTACGTGTAAAAGTGTTTAAGTCGGTCTGGATAAAACCGAATGCAACGGAAATACGTTAACCCTGGACAAATGAATGTAGAAACCACGGCCTCAATAGACTTATTAAAAGAAAAGGCTTTCATTTCAATGTTGTCACACGTTTGTAAATATACGCCTTCCTTTAAAATGGAATAAATGTTATACTAGCTTAAAAGACCCGGCGTCGCTCGGGTTTTGTATTTTGTAATTAGAAATTAACTTATGAAGGACTTTCGATTTTTAAATTCTAGGTCCTTATATAGGTATGTAGAAATTGAAATGAAGAAGAACGACTTATCACACTCAAACTATTGTATTGTCTTTGCGGAATATTTTATTTCTCACTCTCATGTTACTATAAAACCGTTTTGGGGATGAAATTTTAAAAAATGCAATATCACTTTCATACTTTTTCCCCCAAAACCTGCGATATAATAATATACGTATTACCATATATCGTATTGTTTTCTCTATGTCCAGGGTAGAGAAAGTTATGTGACTGCATTATTTTCCGTGGATTTCATTCTTTAATATTTATTTATAACATGAATTATATTGCTAGCTTCTCTAATTTGTAAAACTCCCATTTCATTTATTTCCAAACCCATCTGAGACCACTGGCAACAATGTGTTCTGTGATTTGGATTTGATAATTCTGTGTTAAAAGGTATTAAGTATTCTCAAAAACATTTGATTTTGGGCAATTAAAATCAGAACTTTTCAAAACCCTTTCTTAGTGAGCACTTACATTATGAAACGAAGGTACTGTCAAAATTCCAAGACGTTTAATGTATGAGGATACCTGTTTCTTCTTTTGCTGTATCAAGTAGCATTTCTAAAGATCTACAGTTATTTCTGAGTGTACTTTCATTTGCTAATGATTATAAATTTTAAAATCGTCTTGGTCTTGTATGATTAGCATCAAGGAAAGTGAATAATGAGATCCAGGCTTATGCTTTTAAAATGTCAGTGTGACGTGTCAACCTGTCTCACATCTTAAAGTGGCTCCAACGGGAACTTCACTGACGCAATCACTCGAAACGCGATTTTAAGTCCAAAAATACTGATTTTAGAGCCATGCTATGAAAGTCCTATTTAGCATTTAACTCTATATTATAACTGTTTTAAAAGTATTACATTAATTTTGATATGGCCTTAATTTACCTCGGTACCTCTTCACTTTTAATGAATAATGGAATAAGTTTATTTATTTAATATACAATTAATGTACATTAGGGCTGTAGTTTTATGTCAATTACAATGTATAATGTACCTGTTATCTTGTATACTAGAGTAGCCTGTTTTGCAAAAGTTTAAATAAAATTATTTTAAACTCTTAAATATAGAACGCATGAAATAGTGGAATTCTCTACAACAATCCTTGCTCAACATTTTACTTTCTCGCATATACGTAGTATAGAGAAAGTATTGTGATCGTGACAAAAAATCGAAGTCGAGATAACACCGGGAGAGCATGTTTCATGAAGTCTAGAAACCGAAAAAAGTATTTTTGGAATGACGTCTGTCCGTCTGTCTGTCCGTCTGTCCGTCTGTCCGTCTGTCCGTCTGTCCGTCTGTCCGTCTGTGGACAAGCACAGCGGGTAAACGGTTCATTGTATTTACTTCATTTTTTGAACTAAGAACTTTTTCGAAATTTTGTCGAACCGCCCAGAAATTTAGTTTTATAACTGAAATATTAAGGGGACTTTTCATGAAAACTTAAAAAAAAAAAATTGATTTGTGAAAAAATGGCTCTAACGATTTTAATAAAAATTTAAAATTGGAAACTCTTATCTATGACTAATAAAATGGCTATATCCGTATTTCTGCAAAAATGACTTAAGGGGTACTTTACTCGTATCCATTTTCAATTTTTCTAGATTATATCCATTACAGTAGGCGATACATGAAAACCTACCACAGTAAAGTTGTAGAAAAATTTAAAATGAAGATTTTTTATTTAAAACATTTCTTTGTACATGTAATAGATATCAAGATAAAAACGAAATAAGGACAACTTAAATGCGAATTTCAGAACATACAAGTCAATTAAAATATGAATGACATATTGTTGCCCCTAGTAACAAGAAAACTATAGACCTAATGTACTTATTGTTGTGAAATGCAATCAGTTTAGCTCAGTCGCAATGAACACACTAAAACCAATTACAGCGAGGTGGTTGGCCTATGGGCTAACAGGGAAGAGGTCCTGAGTTCAAATCAAACCTCGTGGCCGCCCAAATTGACTTGGGTTTTTCATGGTTTCCTCGTTCGCAAAGGCGAACGCCGGGTTTGTAGGACTTGCTTATTTTCCATAACTCATCGCCGCTATGTCACTGGATATTATAATCGTTTAAACTGAATACCGCATAAGAAGACATCACTAAACAACAGAAACATGATGCGAATGAGTTGTTAATATAGACCAGCGTTTCTCAACCTATGGTCCACGGACATAATTAATTAAAAAATATCATAAAGCAAGTGGGTAGTAAAGAAGTAGACATTTTTCACATAAAATGGACACTAGATGTCAAAGTTTTTAAAATCTTCGAAAATACAGGTCATATTGCAAGTTTCCTTACTTTTGCAGTTACGGACCACAGTTTCAAACCCCTGATGCACTGACGTCTATGGTTCCCTCTTTCATTCAAAACCCTAAAAAATAAGACTTTTTCGGAATTTTGTTATTAGAGGCGTCATGCAGTTTTCAACAACCTATCTTTATGAGAAGGGAATTTCATCGCTCGTTTAACTAAAAACATAATACAGAAACCGACTGCTGATCTTCGACTAAATTTGATTAATATTTAGCCAAATATCCAGGAACTCTGCAAGAGGCGACAAGATCAACCGTCTCATTAAAAGTAATAACATAATTCCTAATTATATTATCAAAATGGTAATACATATTAAAGTCTGTTCAAAATATAATTTTACTGTCAATAGTTTCATTCCAATTCAATAACTGTGTTTCCGTCGGATTAAAAAAAAAATATTTCGTTAAAACGACCTATAATTTAATACCCCAAATATTAAGAATATAGGAATACATATAGCCTACTTTTAACAATGGTATGTAAAATTAGGGGTCCGTAAAGTTTTTTAGACATTTTAGAAGTCCTCGGGTTCAAAAAGGTTAAGAAATGCTGATATAGACTAATGGTTCACGCAAACATACTAAACACGTGATATGACCTACATGCAGTTAAAGCGTGCAATATAACCTAAGTAGTAGTAGTAGTAGTAGTAGTAATAGTAGTAGTAGTGGCGAAATTCAAATATAAGTCGCCCCTTAAGCTCCCCCATTCGATATTCACATTTGCACGGACTGTGTGATGTATTTTGTTTCTGAGCGAAGCAGAGTGACCAACTGCCCTTGTATATTGTCGCAAGTGTCTTGTATCCACCTGTTCACATAGCTAAATAATGCATAACACTAACCACATAGTTAAGTGCGCGAAGCGGAGGCGGCAGCCGTAGCGAAGCGCCCTTGCATTTGCGAATAATGTACGATACACTGTTTGTAGGTTTCGAAAATGTGGCATATTATATCTCCCGCAAGGTTTGTCAGCCTGCCACCTCTCGTCTAGCGGTAAGACGTCACACCTCCAACGTCCAGTCACGAGTTTCTTCATAATACTAGGACAGAAGAATTCGCTAGATCGTGGTATAAAAGAAACTTCATCGGTGAGGATAGGTTGGGTGGGACCGATACATCCCAAGGTGCGACTTATATTTGAATTTTCCCGTAGTAGTAGTACTAATAATATGCAGTTTTACTGCCATTGACTATTATAATTATTATTTTATTTCACGGTAAAAGTATTGAACATAAAGATCGACCCTGATGCTTTCCGTTCTAGATACTTGTTAGTTTTATGAAAATGTAATACGTAAAATTTAATTTTCTCTTTAATTTAATTTTTTCTTAACACGTATATGCGAGAAAGTTTGTGCAACGTATTTTTGCACCATTTATTTAAGAGTGGTTTATCATATTTAACACCACAATAGTTTAAGTGTCCTGTTAACGAAAATCTTTTCGTTTGAAAGAGTAAAGTAAAGTATACAGGCCATTTAGGCCCAGAGGGTTCCAGGAGGTTGAGGCTCCCAGATTTTGGACATTCGGCACATGAAGGTGGTAAGGTTGTCAGCCTTACGCATCGGCCGCCTTTACCCCCAGGATTGCTCCTGGTACTCATTTCTGTTAGAGGCTGAGTCGACCCCAGGGCCATAGTGCCACCAGAAGGATTAGGCCAATTGAAAAATCTCATCGACCTCATCGGGAATCGAACCCGCGACCTTCCGGTTTGTAGCGCAGCGTCTCAACCACTACGCTACGGCGTACCCCCTCCTTTGAAAGAGTGGGCAGTCAAAAAGTAGATATTCTACGGTCTGTTTTTCTTTACAAATAAATAAATAACCATTCTTCCTTATAATCTTAAACCTTTCAAAGTAAGAGCAAAAAATTCCACGACCTGACAAGAATTGAGTTAGTACAAGTTTGCTCGTCAAGATAAATAAACAACATTTTAATGATAAATAGTATTATCGTATTGAATAAAAATGCAAAAAAATAAAATCAGGTAAACTGATGTAACAAAGTGCCAGAATGCTTTTGTTCAAGCAGTGATAATTGCAATTATGATATGCAGAAAATAAGTTAATTTTGTAATATATCTCCGAATTAAGCTTCATATTGATTCATTAAAGAGGACTTACGGAAGAAGAAAGGTCTAGTTTGATAAGCATATGCGAAGATATATGTGGGTAGTGTTATTTGTCAAAGCTAACTGTAATGCAAGTTCCAAAGCCGTATATAAACAGT
Organism: Ectobius pallidus; assembly: GCA_964059195.1. Classification (NCBI taxonomy): domain Eukaryota; kingdom Metazoa; phylum Arthropoda; class Insecta; order Blattodea; family Ectobiidae; genus Ectobius; species Ectobius pallidus. The sequence continues at coordinate 3,070,869 of CAXKWD010000002.1, forward strand.
GTAAAACAATATGTTGTCATGATAACTGATCTGCATTTGATAAATTCTTTCTAATATATTACCATAAAATATACGCTAAATTGGGGTTTACTCCGATACCGGTCAACCGATTGGGTCCAAAATCATCAGGCTTCTTCCCATGGACGTTATAAATGTGTACACCAAGTTTTACGAAAATCCAATGAAGCAAATTTGAGTTATCGAGCGTACAGACACACGGACAGACATTTTCCAGTCCCCCACACAATCTCATAATAACAACCGCTTTCCTCACGCAGTGGGCCCATGTTCGATTCCTGGTCAGCATAGATTTTGCTCACCTGTGAAACAAATGTGAGGAAACTACAGCCATTTTCATCTTGATCACGTTACCATGAGTGTGTCGTGGTCCTGTAAGGCGCGGGCGGCGCAGGAGAAGTCAGGCTGAGAGAAAGAGACGCTTGCTTGTTAATTCGCGCTCACGTCAAAGTAAATTATATTGTGGTAAATGAGAATGAACATATACGATGTGTACAGAGCTAGAGCATTTCTCTGCTGGATTGCATTCCTCGCATAACACACGTGAGACTGCAATCAACATTCTAGAAGAAGTTCTGCAAGTTAATATTATGCTAATAATAATAATAATAATAATAATAATAATAATAATAATAATAATATTAATAATAATAATAATAACAACAACAACAAATAATATTAAGGCAGAAGTTAAGTGTAGACTAAAATCAGGAAATGCTTGTTTTTATGCAGTTCAGAAACTCTTATCTTCTCGTCTTCTGTCCAGAAATCTAAAAATAAAGATTTATAAAACAATTATCCTGCCGGTTGTATTATATGGATGTGAGACATGGCCCCTTACATAATCTGAGAGTGTTCGAAAACAGGGGGCTTAGGAAAATATTCAGACCTAAGAGAGATGGAAACTGCATAACGACGAGCTTCATAACCTGTACTCTTCACCGGATATAGTAAGGGTAATTAAATCACGGAGGTTGAAATGGGGGAGGAAAGACATATCTCAAAAGTATTGACTGGGAGACCCGAAGGGAAAAGACCCCCTGGAAGACCTACACGTAGGTGGGAGGACAATATTAGGATAGGTTTAAGGGAAGTAGGATTTGGATGGAGTTAGCACAGGATAGGGTTGAATGACGGGCTCAGGTAAGCGCGGCAATGAACCTTGGGGTTGGACATCTTGAATTAGAGCAAGGTGGTATAGGGTAATACGAGGGAAGAGGTCCTGGGTTCAAATCAAACCTGATGGCCACCGAAATTTACCAGTAAACTCTTGTAATAACTCATTCGTGCAGCATTTGCTTTTATTGTTCGGCCCTATCTCAATGTATTCAGCATTTTTGCTTTTGAGATTGAGGAAACCATGCAAACCCCAAGCTATTATTGTTATTGTTATTATTGATGTTGTTATTATTATTATTTCACGATAAAAGCATTGTACATAAAGAACGACCCTGATGCTTTCCGTTCTAGATCCTTGATAGTTTTATGAAAATGTAATAAATAAAATTTACTCATCCGGGGAGGCCCTCCATGTCCTTGTCTGGTCAAAAAAGTATGTATGTGATCCAAAGGTAATCCCTCTCCCGACAGGTCGCGGCCCTGTAAGGCCCGGGCGGCTTGGGTCGCTTAAATCCTAAAAGGGAGAGGTAAAACTACGCAAAAGAAAGAAAGAAAGAAAGAAAGAAATAAAATTTAACTGTCTCTATAATTTACACGTATATGCGAGAAAGTTTGTGCAACACATTTTTGCACCATTCATTTTATTACGAAATATTATTTTATTTATAGTTGTGAAATATTACGTTTGGTGCAAGGGTCTTTTATTATTATAGAGCGGAAGGGGAGCTTGCGGGCGACAAGTATTACCTTTATACCCTGTTTTGTATTGGTATTGTATTTTTGAAGATTTACATTTATGATGCTTTTGTAATCAACCTGCTTGAATGGAAGAAAATAAAGGTCTTATGGTCTTATCTCTGCAAAACAAAATGTAACATTATTGTTGTTATTATTATTGATATTACTATTATTGTTATTATAGTTATTGTTCGTATATAAGCATTCATGAACGACAGATTATTGTCTCTGTTGGACATTGGGGCAATCAGTCATAGGAGACAGGTTCCATCTGGTGCTGTGAATTGAACTCTGGCTTAGCTCAGTTGGTAGAGCATTGCATTGGCACGGATAGCCAAAGGTCCTGGGTTCAAGTCCCAGTGTTGGAGGGTTTTTTCTCCTATAACATTATCATAGTTATTGTTATTATTATTATTATTATTATTATTATTATTGTAGACCTCTGATTGTGTTTTCACTGGATATTGCTTGTTGCCAAGAGAATGAACAATTAATTACCCTGTATCTTACACTGCAGCTGATCCCAATAAGACCCCCACAGCTGCCTCACAATATTACCCATTGTTCCCGGGACACAATGCTGCTGTTCACCCATTGGCTCAAAGTACGAGAAAACATTTATGTTATTTTTAAACGTAAACATTGTTTAATAGAACTCTCTCTCTACGTAAAGTTTCATTTTACGGGCTGATCCTGCTAAGGGTAAAGAAAAGGTGCTAGCCCGTTACAGGGATTATTGAGAATGTCACCAGATGTCACTGTCGTTCTCTTTCCTTTCATACAAATAAATAATTATCCATTTCCTTAATTTTAACAACTACAAATACTATTATTCCTACTACTACTATTATCGTGTATCTATCTATTCTGGAAAAGCTAAAAATTCACATAACGTTCTCTACCCTGGACATAGAGAAAACAATACGAGGTACGGTAATATGTTTTGTGGATAGAAGTATGAAAGTGATATTGAATTTCTTTTTAATTTCATCCCCAAAACGGTTTTATGGTAACATTAGAGTGAGAAATAAAATATTCCGCAAAGACAATATAATTTTATATTACCAGAATTTCTCTTTCTCTTTATTTGAACTCCTACCAGGCTTGGTGTGTAGAAGCGATGGGATGCAAAATTCTACATCCTCTAGAGCAGTGTTTTTCAACCTGTGGGTCGCGACCCCCACTAAAATTTATTTAAAAAAATGTCTGTGGCATTTATAAATAAATAAATAAGTGACATGAAATTATTATTATTATTATTATTTCATCATTATCATTGTTATTAAGCAAGAAAGTACGAACCGCCATTTTTATTAGTTTTAACGACCAGGGAACACACTCCAGCCTGTCCAGAAACTGTTGAATTTGAAAGAGTCACTGCCTCTCAGATAACACTGCATATCACCAGTTTAATAGTTTAATTTCAGTGACCAACACCGTTCGATTATCGATAAAGAATGGAGCCTGTACTTAAATCTGAGTGTATTAAGATTGAAATTAAAGAAGAGATTTCTGAAATAGAACTAAAAACTGAACCTGTGCCTGTAACATTTGACACAATACAGACAGAAGTAATCAAATGTGAAAATACAGACGATTCTACAGCATGCAGCGCCGTTCACAAGTGTGAGCCTGTGCCTATTACATTTGACACAATACAGACGCGAGTAATCAAGGGTGAAAATACAGCATGCAGCGCCGTTCACAAGTGTGAGCCTGTGTCCATTACATTTGACGCAATACAGTCTCAGCAAATAAAATGTGAAAGCACAGACAACAAGGAAGCTGGAGTTAATCAGGGAAATAATGGAGAGCAGCAAATGCAATCACACCCAACTGCTGTACGTACAAGCACATTCTCTGCTAGAAGTAGTAAACAGCAGCTCACCTCTACTAGAGTCAAACATCTCTCATGTGATATATGTACCAAGAAATTTTACCGAAGTGATCACCTCAAATCGCATCTGCTTACTCACACTGGACAGAAGCCATACTCATGTGATGTATGTTCCAAGAAGTTTTCATTAAGTGCAAACTTCAAAAAACATTTCCTTAGTCACTCTGGAGATAAGCTATTCTCATGTGATATATGTGCCAAGAAATTTTCACAAAGTGGAAACCTTAAAACGCATCGGCTTACTCACACTGGAGAGAAGCCGTTCTTGTGTGATATATGTCCTAAGAAATTTTCCCGAAGTCGGCACCTCAAATCGCATCTCCTTACTCACACTGGACAGAAGTCATACTCATGTGATGTGTGTTCAAAGAAGTTTTCATTTAGGGGAAACCTCAAAAACCATCTGCTTAGTCACACTGGAGATAAGCCATTCTCATGTGATATATGTGCCAAGAAATATTACTATAGATCTCAACTCAAAATACATCTGCGTACTCACACTGGACAGAAGTCGTTCTCATGTGATATATGTGCCAAGAAGTTTTACCAAAAATGGGATCTCAAAAAACATCTGCTTACTCATACTGGAGAGAAACCATTCCCATGTGGTATATGTGCCAAGAAATTTCTCCGAAGTGGGGACCTCAAAACACATCTTCTTACTCACTCTGGACACAAGCAATTCTCATGTGATATATGTGCCAAGAAATTTTTGAAAAAAGGGAACCTCAGAAATCATCTGCTTACTCACACATTAGAGAAGCCATTCCCATGTGATATATGTGCCAAGAAATTATCCCGAAGTGGTAGTCTCAAAAGACATCTGCTTATACACACTGGACAGAAACCATTCACATGTCATATATGTGCCAAGAAGTTTTCGCAAAAAGGGGATCTCAAAAGACATCTGCTTACTCATGAGAGGAACATTCTTTCCTAATGTAAGGTGCACCGAGCCTTTGTCCTAAGTGAGGCTATTCAACTAATGTCTCGGACTATGAGAATAATAGAAATAATCATTTGAGAGTTTAAATATTTTTTTCTTTTTAATAAGAAGCAGACAAAATAAGCCTGCAATTGGATTAGATACGAATAAATTTTGAAATAAGAAGTGCTTCATTTATTTATTAATCTCCTGAAAACTCGGCCTTTCTCAAGTGATGTGGCAAGATACATTTTGGTAATTCATTTTTATTAATATAGATTATTATTATTATTATTATTATTATTATTATTATTATTAGCCTACTATTTCAGTTACAATAGGCCTAATGCTTATTGTAGGTTACTTTGTGGTGCATCCATTTGGAAATATTTTTCTCTACCTAGGGGCACTTAAGTACCTAAATACGCCCTTGAAAGTATGTGTGATATCAGGTGTTTTAGTTGGATTTAAAAGTGGGCCACCCTACAAAGCGATTTTACCAAAAATATATAAATAAAAAAAAAGAGTGCGTGGAACGCCACGCGACAGAAGTAAAACTTTATTTTATTTTTTTTATTTTTTCAATTGTTGCATTATTGAACTTTTTAATATTGGGTTTTTAGATGTTTTAATTTTTGACTTTTTAATTTTGGATCTTTGAATTTTTTATTTTTTAAATTTTTTATTTTTAAATTTTTTAATTTATTATTTATGAAATTTTGGATTTTTGGATGTTATAATTTTTAATTTTGTTTTTTTAAATTATTGAAATTTGTATTTTTTAATTTTGGATTTGCGTGGTAATGAACCTCCGGGTTCCATAAAATAGATAATATACCTTTAGATTGCTTAGGAATTGTCTATTGCCATTGAGGAAGAAAGGTCTGAAAAATTTCCTTTGATTACTCCTAATCATTGAGATGATTGTTTTCTGTGCAGTCCGCACCGAAACAAGTAAGAGTGTGACTGATTTCGCAGGGGTGCCCACAGGGGGGGGGGTTAAGACGCAGACTGCGTCATTGAAATTTCTGGGGGGGGGGCAAAATATTATGGTTTTATGAATTTTCTGGGGGGGGGTTGAAAATTGTTGCAAAATTAGAGTTTTATATGTTAAAAATAAAAACAGTCAAGTTTTATAACTTCAAAAGGTGTCTTCTAACAGTGGATTAGGAAAGGGGAGTCCAGGGAGTTTGGACCCCCCAAAAGTCAAAACCTAAAGTTCTATGTTTGTATTTAAAAAAAATATTTATTTAATTAAACAAGATTTGTTGGTGTGTCAAATATGATATAGCAGTTATTTTCTTTTCATAACATAATGAGTAGGCTTATTATATCCACTGTTCCATGTGTTATTCAACTTTTCTTATAAATAGTAATAAGTATTATAACTTAAGTAACAATTTCTTGTTTAAGTTGCCATGTCTTAGAGTACAGTAAACAAATTTGCTAACAAGTTTTTCAGTGATAAAATAACATAAAATGTGATTTTCATTAGTTCAACATTTAAAAATTTCTCGGGGGTGGAGCCCCCACTTAGGTAATGATTTCTTATTTACATTGGCATGTCTTAGAGTATGGTAAACAAATTTCCTAACTAGTTATTTAGTGCTAAAATAGACTAAAATATGATTTTCGTTAGTTCAATATTTAAAAATTTCCCGGGGTGGACTCCCGACTTAGGTAACAATTTCTTGTTTACATTGGCATGGCTTAGAGTATGATAAACAAATTTCCTAACTAGTTTTTGAGTGCTAAAATAGTGTAAGATGTGATTTTCATTAGTTCAATATTTAAACATTTTGCGGGGGTGGTCCCCTACTTAGGTAATGATTTCTTATTTACATTGGCATGTCTTAGACTTAGAGTATGGTAAACAAATTTCCTACCTAGTTTTTCTGTGCTAAAATAGCGTAAAATGTGATTTTCATTAGTTCAATATTTAAAAATTTTCTGGTGATAGACGCCCGACCCCCGTTTTTGCGGGGGTATTCCAACCCTCCCCCCCGGCACTTTCGACCCTCCCCGCAATTATTTTCTGGCTACGTCATTGTTGCACTTATTATATTATTAATATAATGTTACAAAGTGGCCCAAGAAGTTAAAGCAACAAAAAATAAATTAACTAAAAAAATAACCCCCTAGAAAATATCATATGGGCGCCCTTGTCAACAGCCAATGAGGTTGGGGGTGAGCAATGAAGTTTAGGGGGGGTGAGCAATGAAGTTGGGGGGGTGAGTCATGAAGTTTCGGGGGGGTGGGCACCCCTGGATTTCGTAACGGTTTTAGTGTGACTGATTTTCCAGATTTACCCTCTACCGCCATTAAGAAGTTTTACTTCAAAAATTGTCTGTGGCATCTATAAATAAATAAATAAATGAGATGAAATTATTATTATTATTGTTACTATTATTATTATTATTATTATTATTATTATCATCATCATCATCATTATCATAATCATCTTTGTTAATAAGCAAGAAAGTAGGAACCGCCATTTCCCTTAGCTGTTACTTCCTTGGAACACACTCCTGCCTGTCCATAAACTGTACCAAATACTCTCAATAAGTAATACCGTCCACTCCATGTCTTTTTCCGGGACACGCTACTACTAGCGCCGCCAGTGAGCAGGAATGGGCTGTTACTCGTCAGCTGATATAGTTGACGTGTGTCTGTTGTGTTTTGTGTACGAAAATATAATATAAATTCTAGTAAAACAGGGTGCCCACGGGGGGGGGGGGGGGGGGTTAAGACGCAGACTGCGTCATTGAAATTTCTGGGGGGTGGGAAATATTATCGTGTTATGAATTTTCTGGCCGGGGGTTGAAAATTGTTGCAAAATTAGAGTTTTATATGTTAAAAATAAAAACGGTCAAGTTCTATAACTTCAAAATGTCTCTTTTAATTCTTTATAAAGATAAAGATGAAGAATTTCGACAGCCATGGGCGCCCATACCCGGGGGGGGGGGCGCAAGGAAAAAAATGTATATTATTAATTATTATAGTCAGGTGTTTTTTCTTTTAAGACAATTATTTGAATTGCAGAAGTTTTACCAAATCGACAACATGGAAGCAGAATCGCAGTGGATTAGGAAAGGGGGGTTCAGACCCCCAAGAGTCAAAGCCTAAAATTCTATATTTGTATTTAAAAAATATATTTATTTAATTAAACAAGATTTGAGAATATTATAGGAGAAAAATTCCTCCGGCACTGGGACTTGAACCCAGGACCTTTGGCTATTCGCGCCAATGCTCTACCAACTGAGCTAAGCCGGAGCTCAATTCACAGCACCAGATAGAACCTCTCTCCTATGAGGAATTTTTCTCCTATAATATTCTCATGTAGTGTCCAACAGAGACAATAATCTGTGGTTCATGATTGCTTATATATCTAAACAAGATTTGTTGGTGTGTCATAATTATGATATAGCAGTTATTTTCTTTCCATAACATAATGAGTAGGCCTATTATGTCCACTGTTCCATGTGCTATTTAACTTTTTTTATAAATAGTAATAAGTATTATAATTTAGGTAACAATTTCATGTTTAAGTTGCCATGTCTTAGAGTATAGTAAACAAATTTGCTAACTAGTTTTTCAGTGCTAAAAAAGCTTAAAATATGATTTTCATGAGTTCAACATTTAAAAATTTCCCGGGGGTGGACACCCGACTTAGGTAACATTCTCTTGTCTACATTGGCATGTCTTAGAGCAGTGTTTTTCAACCTGTGGGTCGCGACCCCCAGGGGGGTCGCGGAGCCTCTGTAGGGGGGTCGCGAGAGGTCGAGAAAACTTCAGTTTTTTTTATACAACATATAATTTGTGAGACTTAAATAAAAAGTCGATAAGAGTTAAAATTATTATATTTAACAAAATTTCCATATAATCAATCATACAAGTCAGAAAGATGCTAGTTTAAAACATGTTGTTACAAAAAATATATATATTAAAAATGTGTTTAAATAGAAAATGATTACATCTGTGCTTGATTATCTTAAATAGCAGTATGTATTGTTAACGCAAAATGATACTCTTTATGTTATTTACACAAACTCATTAACAAGAAATAAAACCTTCGAGTAATCGTTCATTTTAATGTGAAGGTTGCGCTTGAGTTTGTTCAATTAATTTCTCCCATCGTGGATCCGTTTTTGCCACATTAAGTATTAAATCGTTTTCCAAATTTAAGCGATTTCTTAGTTTACATTTTATTCGCGCCATTGAGGAAAATGCCAACTCGCACAAGTACGAGGTAGAAAATGGAATCAAACACTTCAAAGCCTCGGTTGTTAATTCCGGGTATTCTGTTCTTCTTTTTAACCAAAACGTATCCAAATTTTCAGACTTGAATTCCAAGTGTAACATCCCATCGGCAGATAGTTCCAGCAGATTCTCTTTGAGCTTAGTTGGTAAATTTGCCTCGTTTATAGCTGCATTTAAAAACGGATTTAAGATCCATCTTTGCCCAGTGTTATCCGATATCTCTTGCAGTGAGAAGTAATGACACAATTCTTTCTTCAAATTATGTAACACCATTTTCATACCAGATATATATGAGTTGATGTTGATCTCGCTTCCGACTTCTTCAATGAAAGACTGTGTGGACGAAAATGAATCAAAGTTGTTTTGATTTATAGATGATGACCACAATTCAATTTTTTTTATAAATCCATGGAGTTTGTCTTTTGCTGTAATGACATTTTCATCACGCCCTTGAAGACTTTTATTCAAGTTATTTAAATGTTCAAATAAGTCAGAAAGAAAAGCCAATTTTAAAAGGAATTCCGGGTCAGAAATGAATTCAGAGTAATGTGACTTGGCTTGCTGTAAATATACCAATAGTTCAGCTCGAAGTTCCATAACTCTGGTCAGTACTTTGCCTTTTGATAACCACCTAACCTCTGTATGGTAAAGCAAATTGCGGTGTAGTGTCCCCATATCTTCACAAATGATTCGAAACAATCGAGTCTGCAACGCTTTTCCTTTAATAGAATTTACAATGTTAATAATAATATTAAGAACTTGACTGTATTCTTGCGGTAAGGATTTGGCTGCAAGAGCTTGGCGATGGAGAAAGCAATGCATCCAACAAGCGTTTGGCATCTGTTCTTTCAGTCTAGCAATAAATCCACTCTTCGCACCAGTCATGGCTTTTGCTCCGTCACTACAAATAGCAATGCATTTTTGTGCCCAATCGATATTCATATCTTGCGTAGTAGCTTCAAGGAACATGTCATGCAAGCATTGACCTGTAGTATTTTTGGGAAGTCCCTTGCAAAATAGTATTTCTTCCATTATTATTTCATTGGATTCAAAACGCACAAAAGCTTCAAATTGCGCACAACCCGCAATATCCGTTGATTCATCAAATTGCAAGGATACAAAAGAACTTTTCTTTATTTTTTCTATGACTTGATCACGAACATCAGACGCCATATTGCTTATCCTGCGTTGAATGGTATTGTCAGAGAGAGGTATACTTTTGAGCTTTTCGACCTCTTGCTTGCCAAACATAATCTCTGCTATATCTAAAGCCGCTGGTAAAATCAAATTTTCGGCAATACTGTGAGATTTCCCTGCTTTAGCCACACGAAAAGCTACTCGATAACTAGCGAGCAACGCTTTCTCATTTAGGTTGGACATTTGTCCTATAGCAGTTTTTTGATGTTCAAGAGCTTTTAATTTTCGCTCAAAAAATTCCACGGGTTTATTTTTTTCATTGGGATGTTTTGTGTTTAGGTGGCGTACCAACTTCGATGGCTTCATGCTTTCTCTTGACAAAATTTCAAAGCAAATTACGCACTGCGGTTTACTGTCAATCACAGTAAACCCAAATTTTAAATAATTGTCGTCATAAAGACGTTTTTTCTTTATTCCACTACTCCCGCTAGACGTTGATGGTTCTGATGATCTTTTCAGGAATTTATCCATTTTCAATTATAACAACTCAAATAAATACGTACCGTAAAACAAGTGGTTCGCGCTCTTCAAACAACTAAACAGCAGACATGACCACGTGTGACTTACGCTCACAAATCAGTCTATAATTACTCCAACTCCAAGGCACCTTACAGTCCACATAACACCGAATTTACACTTCTGAATCGTTTTCACTTATCGGGATTGCTTTTGATTCGACTTCCTTCGCTGTCTTGCATAAAACTGCCATGGCCGCGGTTGACCGCCGTATTTATAGGCCAGCGCATTCTAGCGAGAATTATCTCGAAGCGTAAAGAAACGTCTCGAAACTTGTGGATCTTTCGTGGACTACCAGCGCCATCTGTTGCTAACATCCGGAACCTGCACTAGTTCCTAGTGTTACCAACAGATGGCGCAAATAACGCAAACGCCTAAAATTGTTGTAAGTATTACATATTTTTAACATACATGGACAAAGGGGTTGGGGGGTCGCGAAATATTTTTTGATACTAGGGGGGGTCGTGTCATGAAAAAGGTTGAAAAACACTGCTCTAGAGGCATAAAAAGCTGTTTCAAGCGTTTTCTGAGGGAAAAGTTTGGGTGTGATAAGTCATTCTTCATTTCAAATTCTAAGTACCTATATAACGAGCTATAATTTCAAAAACGAAAGACCTTCATAAGTTAATTTCCAATTACAACATACAAAACCCGGGCGTAGCCGGGCCTTTTAAGCTAGTTAATTATATACAAGTAACTACGGCCCGGGCGGCTTGGGTCGCTTAAATGTCCCTACAAGGGAGAAGTGAAATTTAGGTAAAGAAAGAAGGAAACAAAGAAATTATCTACAGTGTTATGTATAGGGTTTGGATGTCTGTGACATGTCATATTTTTATCCTGACCTCCATTCTTGCCGCAAACACAAATTAAACATGAATTGCACATTTGTTATCCTATTCGGACAGTTTTTATTTTTCATATAGGCTAAAGTCATATTTTGGTCATCTTCATGGTATTGGTCATATTTCCATCATATTTGTAACTTATTGTCATATTTCAGTTATACATTAGGCATACAAGCGCAATTATACAGTAAGGGCCCGTATGACGACCTCCAGATATCGTATTTATCTACCAGATAGAGTACCTATCTGGAAGTTGGCCAAGAATTGCGTATTATGGTCTCCTGACAAAGTCTGTCTGGGAAGACAACTTCCAGATAAGCTAGCAGCAGGATGGAGTGGCTGACAAAGTACTAACTGCTAGTTAGGGATCTTGGTTGAAACAAGATGGCAGGATGCGGAAGCTTCCTCGCCATCTGATTTTCAGAATTGATGCTGGAAGATTTGATTTACACAAAAATGTCATTTTAGGCTCACATATGAATGAAATAGAATTGCACAAATCGATTAATGCACTTAAAACGATGTGTTATTATGAAATTTAATTGTACAAATACAAATCCGAGCTGCCGCACCTAGCGGAGGCCTACCGAACTACAACAAACACACCTCTTTGCTCAGTCAGCTAAGGACCGTTTTACAAATTTTTACTGCGTTCTTGCCGGTAGCAGTTCAGCGGTGGTATTACGAGGCATCTTCCAGTTAAGCTATCTGGAAGTCACGTATCGGGAGGAATTGTCGACAGGTGGTAATACAAGCCCTAAGTGCACTAAATAGTCGACTCTTTTTTCCCCCGAAAAAAAGTCACGAATATTTTGGTGTTACTGTAACTGAAATGCGAAGGGAAAATAACAAGTAATAGCACATTTGCCTTTTGGTCCTTGATGTTAACAACTTCCAATAGACATGTTTTTAAAAGATTTTAAGTTCACATTTGCAGTCGAATCTGGAAATATTAACAGATTAGAAGTTCTTTACAAGTAAAACTGTAAATCACTGGTAAAATTGTTAAAAAGTGATTATCACATTGGTTTAATGTGTTGTTATAATTTAGTGTAAATAAACGTTTTAAATTGGAACATTTATTTTGAGAAAATACTTTTCATTATGATGTCATATTTAGGATTTTTGGGTCATATTTAGTCATTTTAAGGTCATATTTGCAGTCATATTTTACACTTTTTTAGGCCATAAACATCCGAAACCTAGTTATGTATATTCAATCATTAAGCTAATACTCTAGTATTAATCACTAGCTTAAAAGACCCGGCGCCGCCCTGGTTTTGTATTTTGTAATTGGAAATTAGCTTATGAAGGATTTTCAATTTTAAATTCTAGGTCCTTATATAGGCATTTATAATTTGAAATAGGAAGAACGACTTATTACACTCAAACTATTCCCTCAGAAAACGCTTGATATAATTTTTTATGGCTCATAGAGGATCTAGAATTTTGCATCCCATCGCTTGTACAGTGCACAGCAAGCCTGGTAGAGGTTTAAATAAGAAGAAACAGAAATTCCTGTAACATAAAATTGTAATATCGAGGCGGGAAATTTCCCACTCTTATGTTACCATAAAGCCTTCATACTTTTCTCTCCAAAAACCTGCGATATAATATAATAATATACACATTACCATACCTCGTTTTGTTTTCTCTATGTCCAGGGTAGAGAAAGTTATGTGATTCCATTATTTTAGTGGATTTCATTCTGTAATATTTATTTATAACATGAATTATTTTGATAACTTCTCTTATTTGTCAAAAGTGCATTTCAATTGTTTTTTCCAAGCCCATCATAATACCATTTGGCAACAATATATTCTGTGATTTGGAATTGATAATTCTATGTAAAAAGGGATTAAGTATTTTCAAAAACATTAAATTTTTGGCATTTAGAATCAGAATTTTTCAAAATCCTTTCTTAGTGAGCACCTACATTATGAAACGAAGGTACTGTCAAAATTCCAAGTCTCTACCTGTTATAGTTTAGGCTGTACGTTGATTCCTGTCATTCAGTCAATCAGTCAGTCAGTCATTCAGTCAGTCAGTCAGTACAAAGCCTTTTATATATATAGAGATTTACGATCAATCATTTCAGCTTTGATAATTATGCGGTTTTTGACAAAACACAAACGTAAGCCAACACAATATTTAGTTCCGCTCAAAACGTTATTTACGACCTGTAAATGACTGTAACTCCTTATCACAGCAAAGGATTTTTCAATATTATTTCGTTACTTCCTTTCAGTATTTTACTAAAATGTTTCTCCTGTGTCCAAGCCCTGATGTATGGAATATTTTCTTGGCTTTTGAGGTTTCCATGAGATGAACGCCAGTAATCAGCATGCATAGGGCATGACTGGATGTGCTAATGCCCATGCTATTAATCTAATGATGACGCGATCAAGAAACTGTGTCTGACCCACTTCCCTGTGCCATGTCACTTTAACACTGGTTTCCATCTTCTTTCTTTTTTGTCCAAACAAGTTGGTGATATTTGTTGAATTTTCTCATTCAGGCTAATGTTTCAGGTTCAAAGTGTTATCAGTAGGGCTCGGAAGTTGATGACCTAAAGATGCCTGAAAAATGACGTTTGAAATACCTTTAAGAATTTACTTAAAATTTATTATGCTAAGGTTCAATCAATTTTATCTTATAACATTTTAATTTGGGGCACTGATGTACAAAGATTATTTTAAATTTTTTTAAAAGTTATAAGAATTATTCTTAATATGAAACCAAGAGATTCTATCAGAAATATTTTTAAAGAAAATAATAAACTCACTCTGACGGAATTTTAAATGCTGTAATATTTTATAAAAAAAAGAGTGCGTGGAACGCCACGCGACAGAAGTAAAACTTTATTTTTTTTATTTTTTCAATTTTTGATTATTGGATTTTTTCAATTTTGCATTATTGGACTTTTTAATATTGGGTTTTTGGACTTTTTTAATTTTGGATTTTTAACTTTTTAATTTTGGATCTTTGAATTTTTAATTTTGGATTTTTTAAATTTTCGATCTTTGAATTGTTTATTTTTAATTTTTTAATTTTTTATCTTATTATTTATTAAATTTTGGATTTTTGGATGTCATAATTTTTAATTTTGTTTTTTTTTTTAATTTTGGAAATTTGTATTTTTTAATTTTGGATTTGCGCGGTAATGAACCTCCGGGTTCCATAAAATAGATAATATACCTTTAGATTGCTTAGGAATTGTCTATTGCCATTGAGGAAGTAAAGTCTGAAAAATTTCCTTTCATTACTCCTAATCATTGAGTTGATTGTTTTCTGTGCAGTCCGCACCGAAACAAGTAAGAGTGTGACTGATTACAGCAATGACACCACCTCCAAATCATACTCAAAATCATGGGGCAAATGGGCTTTGCCTAGGTACCCATTGCCTACTACATAGTAGTGGGCATAAAAGAGGAAGGAGCCACGTATCAAAAGTACGTTGCAGATATTCTCAATTCGATTCCGATTCCGTGACTGATTGTGACTGATTTCGCGACGGTTTTAGTGTGACTGATTTTCCAGATTTACCCTCTACCGCCACTGAAGAAGTTTTACTTCAAAAACTACATGCATTTATTCAGGAAAATAGCGATGTTCATAATCATTTCACACGACTGATAAATAATGTCAATATAAAATAAGTACAACACAACCAGATATACCAGAAGTCCTATTTGTCTCACTAGTAGAATTGTGAATAAGTTACCAAAAGAGATTTTAATGCATAAGTTGCCTGTGCTTAAGATACGCTTGAAAAAAATTTAAATCAGACACCTTTTAATAATCTTAATGAGTTTTTCCAATCAACAATAGTTTTTGTATGAAATAATGTGTATTATTTTTATGAAGTCTTGACGAGTCTATCTGTATATTTTTAGAGCTTCTGACAATAAACATCTGTCTGTCTGTCTGGGTCTGTCTGTCTGTCTGTCTTTCTGTCTATCTGTCTATCTATCTATCTTAAATTTATGAAAATATGGCATGGAAAATGGAAAGCAGACTTATTATTTCTAAAAGTGTATTTAAGAAAGAAATGTAGACCTATCGTAGTATAATCATGAATAATAATAGTAAAAAAAAGGACAATATTTAAGTATTTTTATTAATACTTTTATTATTATTATTATTATTATTATTATTATTATTATTATTATTATTATTATTATGTACTATATGTATGATATTTATTTATGGGTGACCTACAAAATCCTTGGCGCATTTTCAGTTTTCGTCCCAGATACTAATTGCCTTCAGTCACTGAGTATTTCTCTCAGTATTTCAATTAAATGTTCCCACTTCACTCGGTCAAAAGCTCTTTCGCCAATCAATGAAAGATTATTTACATTGTTTTAACAACAATTGTTATTATGGCGTAGTGATTAACCCAAGAATTAGCAAAAATATTTCCACATTACTCTTCTGCAATGCTAATTTAGTTGACAATTTACTTCCATATTGTAATTTAATTTATTGTATTGTTGCAAAATGTTCAGAAGCTCTTTCTGAAATAAGATAAATTGCACAATCAATTGTTTATAGTTACCATCTACCTTAGCAACCTTAATTTATTGTAATGTTGCAATGTGCAATATGCACAATCAATATTGTTTATGGTTGTCAGGTAGCTTAGCAACCTTATTCGAGTTTCGAAACCCAAGACTGGTAGAGGTAAGTTCAGCAACTAGATCCAGAATTATAGATACAACATATATTTTGGGTTTATAACCACCGAAAAAGCCTTTCTACTCGTGGGTGGCAATATTTATCAGACGATAGTTTCATTTAAATAAACGGTGAAAGTATATTGCACAACATTTATCATATATTATACATGTTGATTTTAACAATAGATTACCGTACTTGAGTTGATAGTTACATTTCAATATAAAAAATACCGTTATTGTAATCAGATTTTGATAACTTGTGTTCCGGTAGTGTATATTGAAGCCATATTTATCTTGATAGCACTCAATTAAATAACGAAATGTATTGCACAAAAAAAATTTGTCTACGATTTCAAGCATTGCTTCTTCTACCGAAATGGAAATAGCCTGAAAATCGAAATATTTAAAGTGTAACTAATATAGCCTAGCCAATGTATTACTCATGGATAGCCATACAGAAATATACATTTTTATGAAAAACTTTTTCATCCAAACTCTTCGTAATATTCTTAAAATAGAAACCGATGGCAATAAGAGTTCAAAAATGCCCACAATAAAAATGAAAGAAATATAGCACGACTTTGGTCGTTCAATAACTGCTATTTAATTTTATTGTGAATTCTTTTATCCCTTGTCCAGGTTTGATTTTACTATGTAGGCATATTGCATGTTCTTCTTTAAATAGAATTTCAACCTACACTCAGTATATATAGAATAACTAACAGGTGTCCCAGCCTCATAATTAATTCAGAAATTAAAAATTAAGAGCATAATAATTAAAGAATTATATTTATTAATACTTATAATGCAAATCATTCATAAAATAAACGAATAATAACTATAACCAAACAGCTAAGAATCCTGATTTGGAGTGCATTCCACGATTTGAAAGCACCGCCTGGGAAAATGGACCTCAGATTCGAGTTCCCTGGCCCAGAGAACCTCAGTATAGTAAGTCCAATTACAATTACAATTACAATTACAATTACAATTTATTTTTCCAAATTACACGAAAAATACAAAAGTTGATACACCACCCGAAGAAGCAGAGCTTGTGTTCGGGGGTGGTTCAGTTCAATATATAGGGGAAAAAAAAAAGAAAAACTTACTCTAAACAATTACTTAAGCAATACATAATTTGGAGAAGTATGACAAAAATGATGTATAATAGGTTAGAACATGTTCTATTTACAATACAAAGGTACGAGGTAATACAATAATAATACATAACAATTTATTTGTTCAATTTTAGTAAAAAACAAAGAAATTAAGTTCTATTCAAATTTTAAAGTTTAATATGAAAAATGTTATAACAGTATTAGTAGATAACAGAAGTAATAATTATATGAATTTTCTAATTTTAGACCTAAATTGTTTGTTGTTTAAGCTATTTAGATCAGGATGGTTGGTAATAAATGAATTGAATAGTCTTGGGCCAAAACTTGAACAGTGCTTAGCTCCAGCAGTTGTAACATTTTTTTGGTTCCAGTAATAAATTAAATTGATTCCTTCGCGTGTTATATACGTGAGATTCTGACTTGTAATTGTCACGATGTTTATGAAAATAATTCAGTATGACATACTTGTAAATTTGGTCTATGGTGAAAACGTTAAATTCAGTAAATAATAATTTGGAAGAATAGTCAGGAGGCTTAGATAAACAAATCTTTATAATGCGTTTTTGAAGACAAAGCA
Source organism: Ectobius pallidus (assembly GCA_964059195.1). Lineage (NCBI taxonomy): Eukaryota > Metazoa > Arthropoda > Insecta > Blattodea > Ectobiidae > Ectobius > Ectobius pallidus. The sequence goes on from CAXKWD010000002.1 coordinate 3,088,761, forward strand.
AAGGGCTGAGGATCGTTTTTGCAACTCCTCCCCACCCAATTATGCTATATTGAATAATAGAATGTATTAGGGCTAAATAAATCGTACGTAAAACATGAGCTGGTAAACATGAACGGAGAATAACGAATTTATAAATGACTTTACGTAGCCTATTGCATAAATATTCGATGTACTTGTCCCATCTTAAATGTCGATCAATTATGATGCCTAGATATTTCACTTGATTTGATTCACTTAAGGAGGGACAAGTGCAGCTATTAATACAGCAACCTGAATTGTGTATTTTTAAGCTTAAATTTTTACTTACTTTTAATTGTTGCATAGCTGTTAAAGCGAAAGGAACTAGCGTAGTTTTATCAACATTTAAGGAAAGTAAATTAAAATCCAGCCAAGATTTAACTAGATTTATACCTTTGTTGGCATTTTCGTAAGTTTCAATCCATGAAGAACCACTAAATATTACAACGGTGTCATCAGCATATGAGTAAATAGAGCCATTAAATAAATTCAAATTAATCTTTAGTGGTTCATTTATGTATATTAAAAACAATATGGGACCCAATACTGTACCCTGCGGTACACCGATATTTATTTTCCGGAAATCACTGTGATCATTATCTATTCTTGTAGCCTGAGTTCTATTACTTAAGTACGACCGAAATAAATTTAAAACATTTCCTCTAATGCCTAGAGCATGTAATTTTGTCAGAAGAATATTATGGTCTACAGTGTCAAATGCTTTTTGTAAATCTAAAAATATACCTAAACATTTGTTTCCAGTATCTAATTCATTTATGATTTTCGTTGTGACCGTAAAAATGGCATCATCTGTTGACAGGTTAGGACGAAATCCGAATTGATTGTTAGATAAAAGTTTATTATTATTTTATGGATCAATGTTTGCCCATTTAGGCCTGTATTCATTATACCTCTTCCTTATAGGTTGAAAATCTCAGATGTGTGCGTGCAGTAGATTCTGCTGAGCACAAACACTATCTCATGTTATTATTGAAAAATACCTAACCTATCCTACTCCAGAAACATAACTTATTATCTACATATACTATTTTGTATACTACACACAGTTGGAAAATGAAAGTAATTCAAATGCATAGCTGTACTTCTTTATGATTTATATTTGTCCAAATTTCAACTTGATGTAATAATCTATCGTACATGTATGTATTCTTAAATAATGTGAGTTTGGTTCCTCATACACTAGTAGTTATATGAACGCTAGACTTCGGGTCCAAAAAGACCAAAGATCATTTAAAAAATGAAAACTCTTACACATACGTTTATCTCCCCAGGATGACGTCAGCAGGAATACTTTTAATCACTCTAACGGGTCTCTTACATTTGGGAAGCCTGAAACTGAACGTAGTTCATGATTCACTGGACACCATGGAGACCGGACTTCTGGAATGCTTGCTGAACATCACTGAACGATATCTCAGTCCTGAAGATACGGTCTTCATACAGGCCCCATATCTGCTAATGGGAAAAATGCGTTACACAAAATGGGAAGACATTATTCAAAAAGAGTTGGGCAAACGCTTAGTTCTGGTCAGAGGAATAGGCTATCCACCGGATATACGTAAAGTTCGCGAGGACTTTGTATTGAAGCCAAACTCGATTATATTTCTACTAACTTACCCAAATTTGCAATACAACACAAATTTGTTCCTGAATATGATCTCCTTCCTTCAATTTGTACCTCCAGAATTTCGAAATCCTTTTGCGAAGTTCATAATAGTGTTCCGTAAGGGATTCAAGGAGAACAAATGGAGATCACGTGACCCAATGCAATTCCTTAGACTTGCTTGGCTAAAGTACGGTGCTATGAATGCTATTGTCCTGGTTCCTAATCAACATCACGGAGAAGATCCTGGTATAGACATCTTCAAGTGGCTGCCTGGCAAAAAACGCGTGAGATATTGCTTGAAAGATCTTCACAAAGAGGAAGTTGTACTTATTGACCGTTGGGTAGTTCCAAGAAAAGAATTTCTCCACAACAACGACTTGTTAGTTCCACCGGATTCCACAGATATGGGGAACTGTTCCATACTTGTGGCTTGTACGTTTAATCCACCACTAGTTGACAAAGACAAAGATGGTTCTGTATATGGGATAGACGTTGATATTATGAACGCAGCTGCAGATGTTTCCAATTTTAAAGCGAAGTTTATTGAAAACAATGATAAAGTATTAGATAGAATATATGAAGGAGGGGGAAAGTACATTCGGATGGGAGTCCCAATGCGGAACAAGCTATCTACTCGATTTGGTCAATCCAGTACATATTACGCTGAAGAATTTGTGTGGTTTGTGGTCATTTGGGACGAAAAATATAACTGGGTATATCTATTGAGTCTTTTCAGCAGAAATCTGTGGATGGCTGTAATCCTTGTTTGCATTGTATACATCGTTGTTTTTTCTATTTCATGCAAAGTCGAGTGTGATATCTCCAACAGAAGAGTGTCTACAGTTCCGGAAGGGATTTTATCAATGATTTACCACAGGCTGTTCGAGGTATTCCAAGCAAGTATTGCTGTTTCTGTTTCACGCACGCCATCTGGAAGAATATCTGTTGCCTTGTTTGCTCTCTGGCTATTTTACAATCTGCAGATTTACACTGCATATCAATCAAATTTCATTGCAGCTCTCACCAAACGAGACAGATATCCGAAGATATCAAGCATTGCAGAACTTAACGACTCAGATATTGATCTGTACACATTCCATTTGAACTCTGCTGATAAAAAGAATCCAAACCAGGTGTTAGGGAAAACATACAGCAGAGTAGTCAGAAAGGACTTTGATTTACTGCAAATCATTAAAAATGTAACAGAGAGGAAGAGGATGGCCATATTAGGAAAAAGATACGAAACTCGCTTTATGAAAGGTACAGAAGAATTCTATTTCATTATAGATGAAATTTCAACCACAGTTTTTTATCACTTTATTCTATCTTACCGATCACCGTTGCAGAAACGAATCGAGTCTATAATAGGAAGACTTATATCTTGTGGAATGATACAGAGGTGGGCAGAAGCTATGTTCCACCAATTCAAGCCGATAAGCGAGCCACAGTATCCTTACAGATTTTCTCTTGTTATGCTACAAGGTCCATTTTATGTATTGATGATAGGAGCAGGAATTGGATGTGTCACATTTCTTGGTGAACTTATAATTGCAAAGTTTTCCCTCAAACACAAGAAACAAAGAAGAAATTGAAATCGTTGCCTCATCAAGTCATGACATAGAAGTATATGTACAACAGAAGTGGTGTATATACATTAGCCGCAGTGTAGATAACTGGCTAGTTAAGTGAGAATTTGTGAGTGAGAATTTGTAATTGAGTAATAACTTGTAGAATTTTGAAAAGTAGCAAATGATGACCAATTTTAACATTGCACTTATATTTCGAGATCTGATTTTTGTTTGCTTAGCTCGGCTCCCAATCTCTGTAAGGGCAATGCCATGGATTTATGCCTCAAAGACGTCAACTGTTTACATGATTTAGTGTGCATGTGATAATATGGAAATAATAAACAAAATAATAGAAAGTGTAGTCTTGACGCAATTTAAGAGCATCAAGTTCCTTCACAATGTGGTTTTGTGCAGGTAAATCGACCATAGATGCAATTCACTCTGGCTTAATCTGTCTGTATGAGTCATTTAAGCAATGTATTTGCCTATGCACTTATATATGATGGATCTCAATCACAATCATTCATAATCTTCAGTAACACTTCTTTTGTCATCTGCACGTAGTTGAAGTAAACGAAAACAGATCATGCTTGGTTGAAATAATGTTTAGTGTAACTCAAGGTTCTATTTTAGGCTATTTCTACTTCTATCATGGTGCCATGTGGTCGATAAAACAAGTAATGACTGTATGAAATAACATTTGTGCACCACAAGGTTCTATCTTAGGGACTTTTCTATCATGTTCAATGTGTGCCTAACAATGTCACTCCACGGTTTCAATTATTGTACACAACATATTATCGGATTTACAAGTCCTTTCTAGAAATGAATGTCATTTAATTGAGGCTTCTTGTAAATGGGTTTTTAATAAACATCGAAAATCACTAACAGACTGTAACATTCAGTCTGAAACTTGCATCGGCAAGACAAAATGACTATAGCCTATAGTCTGGTTATTTGTTTAGAGACTAAATTGGCGTGGCATACTCATATCAGTGAATTGTAAAATATGTACGTAAAATGTGAACTAGTGTCCTTAAGAGATGATCAAAGAGTTCTTTGTGCTATAAACTTGAAATTTGACACAAATAACTACAAATTGAACGGAAATTATGAGATATCAACTGTGATTTAATTGATTTTTATCTCCTCCTTATTCTTTATGCAACATTCTTTTATGTTTACTTTAGAAAACTACTGATAGATTATTTAATCATACTTTCCGTTTAAGAAATGTTTTACAAAGGAAAATGAAAAGTTATAAAAGAACTGAAACACTGGGACAACCAGAGTCTTGTAATGCATATGATCTGCTGATTAGTACCAGAGAGAGACAGCTTAGGATGGAACTGGCCGAGAAGAATTTCAAGTGTAGCTTACAGCTGTATAATAGGGTGGGGGCTGCATAATTATATTTGTGTGTTTAGGGGTTTAGGTTTGTGTTGGTTAGTTTTAATTGTATAATTGTGTGTTTGTCAGAGTTAATTGCATGTTATATTTTTTCTTGTGCGCAGTTATTGGCTCCTGCAAAGATTAATGTATACATATATTGTACCAATAAAAGCACTTCATTCATTCATTCATTCATTTATATTTCGAACAAGAAAAACAAGGCCTTTACAAGAAATTCGGTTAGTATTATTTTTATGTACACTTTCATAATTATATTTGTAAGGTTATCTTAAGTTTTGTTGTAAAAATAGCGACATACAATTTTACACTAGACTAGCTTTCCTAAGTATTGTTAGATATGGTAATGGGTTTCGTTTGAAATATATATTGTTATTGCAGGTAGTCAAGAATTACGAATTTTAAGTACTTTTATTTATTTAATTCCACCTGGAACAGTTAAAGCCTAAAGGATTTCTCTTCCACTAACAAGAGTCTATAATGGCATTTCTTAAGGCACGAATATGTTTATGAAACAAGTAAAAGCGAATTTAATAATGTACATAATCTGTCTCTCTCTCTCTCTCTCTCTCTCTCTCTCTCTCTATATATATATATATATATATATATATATATATATATATATATATATATATATATATAAGAGGCTTTGTCCTGACTGACAGACTGACTGACTGACAGAGAATCAACGTACAGCCTAAACTATAACAGGTAGAGACTTGGAATTTTGAAAGTACCTTCGTTTCATAATGTAGGTGCTCACTAAGAAAAGATTTTGAAAAATTTCGATTTTAAATGCCAAAAATCAAATTTTTTGAGAATACTTAATCCCTTTTTACACAGAATTATCCAATCCAAATCACATTTGACATTAAAACATATTGTTGCCAGTGGGTCTCAGATGGGTTTGTAAAAAAAAAAATGAAACTCGAAATTGACAAATTAGAGAACTATCAATATCCACGAAAATAATGCAGTCACATAACTTTCTTTACCCTGGAGATAGAGAAAACAATACGAGGTATGGTAATATATATATATATATATATATATATATATCGCATAATGATATATATATATATCATATATCATATATCGCATAACGATATATAATATATATATATATATATATATATATATTAGTATATCGCAGGTTTTTGGAGAGAGAAGTATGAAAGGGATATTACATTTCTGTTTAATTTCATCCCCAAAACGGTTTTATGCTAACATGAGAGTGAGAAATAAAATATTCCGCAAAGACAATACAATTTTATGCTATCGGAATTTATGTTTCTTCTTATTTGAACCCCTACCCGGCTTGCTGTGTACAAGCGATAGGATACAAAATTCGGTATAGGATAATTTCCACGCTTGAGAAAATTTTGTTGTGATCACAGGTATCGATGTAATTCATTAAAATACGTTATGTTCAGGTACTGTGGACCATGCAATATCATTATTATTATAAGAGGGATAATCAATATAGGCCTAAATATGGTCAAACGTTGTTCGATTTGGACGAAACTCACTATACAGGGGTTTTCTGGGCCAAGGACCTCGAATCTGAGGTAGCTTTTACCAGGTGACGCTATCTAATCGTGGTATGTAATTCACAAGTTAATAAATATAATGATTTAACTATTATGCTCTTAACTTTCAATTTTTGAAATAATTATTGTGGGCGAAGCCGCGGGCACATGCTAGTTAGATATAATAGAGCGGAGGAGAAGGCCAAATGGCCTTAGCTCTGCCAGAATAAATAAACAGAATAATAATAATATAATTACATTATAATCAAGTAGATCTCGACTGTTTTTGTTTGACGATAATTAATTGTTTAGGTTTTGAGATTTTAAATTCACTCACTTCCTTCCAGTCACTGACTATTTCTCTCAGTATTTCAATTAAATGTTCCCACTTCACTCGGTCAAAAGCTCTTTCGCCAATCAATGAAAGATTATTTACATTGTTTAAACAACAATTGTTATTATGGCGTAGTGATTAACATAAGAATTAGCAAAAATGTTTCCACATAATTCTTCTGGAATGCTAATTTAGATGAAATGTTACTTCCATATTGTAATGTAATTTACTGCAATACTACAAAAGTTCAGAAGCTCTTTCTGTAATAAGAGATATTGCACAATCAATTGTTTATGGTTACCAGGTACCTTAGCAACCTTATTCGAGTTTCGAAACCCAAGACTGCTAGAGGTAAGTTCAGAATTCTAAATACAAAATATAATCTTGCTTCAGACCACATTTATAACCACCGAAAAAGCCCTTCTAGCCTTGCGTATAATATTTATCAGAGCATATTTTCATTTAAATAAATGGTGCGCGATAAATCGCACAAAAATTATATATATATATGTTGATTACAAGAATAGATTACCGTATTTGACTTAAGAAGTTTCAATATAAAAACAATACCGTTATTGTATTTATATTTTCATGTGTTCCAATATTGTACCTTGAAGCCATATCTATTTTGATAACTGTTAATTGTATAAAGAAATGTATTGCACAAAAAATCATTTGACTTTTGTCTAAAATCTTCCTTCGCTACAATTTCATTCATTGGATCTTCTACTGTAATGGAAATAGCTTATAATCGAAAATGTTTAGGAGTGGATTTAAAGATAAACTAAAATATCCTAGCCAATGTATTACTGATGGACAGCTGTACTGAAATATACATTTATATGAAAATCTTTTCGTCAAAACTAGGGATGGGTGGATACCAGATTTTCTCGATACCGATACACGATTTTTCCCTCGATACACGATACCGTCAACATTGCCAGTTTCAATAAATAGGTACATTAAAAATTGAAAGTTGAAGAACTGTTTATTACCAACAAAATTAAGTAAGTGTGCATATTTAATGAGACGACATTTAATAACAGAAGCCTATAATTATTTTTCAACTCTACATTAAAACTAAAATTAGTATTTGAAACAGTCCACTTACAAGTTTTTGTTAAAATAAATGGTGCAAAAATACGTTGCACAAACTTTCTCGCATATACGTGTTAAAGGCAAGCACAGAAAAAATTAAATTAAAGAGACAATTACATTTTACTACATTATCATAAAACTAACAAGTATCTAGAACGGAAAGCATCAGTTTCGATCTTTATGTTCAATGCTTTTACCGTGAAATAATAATAATAATAACAATAATAATAACAATAAAAATAATAATCAATGACAGTAAAACTGCATATTATTAGTACTACTACTACTACGGGAAAATTCAAATATAAGTCGCACCCTGGGATAAATCGGTCCCACCCAACCTATCTTCACCGATGCAGTTTCTTTTTTACCACGATCTAGCGAATTCTTCTGTCCTAGTATTATGAAGAAACTCGTGATTGGACGTTGGAGGTGTGACGTCATACCGCTAGACGAGAGGTGGCAGGCTGACAAACCTTGGGGGAGATTTAATATGCCACATTTTCGAAACCTACAAACAGTGTATCGTACATTATTCGAAAATGCAAGAGCGCTTCGCTACGGCTGCCGCCTCCGCTTCGCGCACTTAACTATGTGGTTACTGTTATGCATTATTTAGCTATATTCAACAGAATACAAGGGCAGTTGGTCACTCTGCTTCGCTCAGAAACGAAATACATCACACAGTCCGCGCAAATATGAATATCGAATGGGGAAGCTTAAGGGGCGACTTATATTTGAATTTCGCCACCACTACTACTACTACTTAGGTTATATTGCACGCTTTAACTGCATGTATGTCATACCACGTGTTTAGTATGTTTGCGTGCAACATTAGTCTATAACAGCGTTTCTTAACCTTTTTGAACCCGAGGACCTCTATAATGAGTAAAAAATTTTACGGACCCCTAATTTTACATCCCATTTTGAAAAGTAGGCTATATGTAGGCCTATATTCTTAATATTTAGGGTTTTAAATTATAGGTCGTTATAACGAAATAATTTTTTTTTTAATCCGACGGAAACACAGTTATTGAATTGGAATGAAACTATTAACAGTAAAATTATATTTTGAACAGACTTTAATATGTATTACCAATTTGATAATATAATTTGGAATTATGTTATTACTCACTTTTAATGAGACGGTTGAGCTTGACGCCTCTTGCAGAGTTCCAGGTTTTTTGGCTCAATATTAGTCAAATTTAGTCGAAGATCAGCAAATACATTAAGTCGGTTTCTGTATTATGTTTTTAGTTAAACGAGCGATGAAAATCCCTTCAACACAAAGATAGGTTGTTGAAAATAAAACTGCATGGCGCCTCTAAAAACAAATTCCGACAAAGTCTTATTTTTTAGAGTTTTGAATGAAAGAGGGAACCATAGACGTCAGTGCATCAGGGGTTTGAAACTGTGGTTCGTAACTGCAAAAGTAAGGAAACTTGCAATATGACCTGTATTTTCGAAGATTTTAAAAACTTTGACATCAAGTGTCCATTTTATGTGAAAAATTTCTACTTCTTTACTTCCCACTTGCTTTATGATATTTTTAAATTAATTATGTCTGCGGACCATCTGCACCGTGTTCGCGGACCACCAGTGGTCCGTGGACCATAGGTTGAGAAACGCTGGTCTATATTAACAACTCATTCGCATCATGTTTCTGTTGTTTAGTGATGTCTTCTTATGTGATAATCAGTTTAAACGATTATAATATCCAGTGACATAGCGGCGATGAGTTATGGAAAATAAGCAAGTCCTACAAACCCGGCGTTTGCCTTTGCGAACGACGGAACCATGAAAAACCCAAGTCAATTTGGGCGGCCACGAGGTTTGATTTGAACTCAGGACCTCTTCCCTGTTAGCCCATAGGCCTACCACCTCGCTGTAATTGGTTTTAGTGTGTTCATTGCGACTGAGTTAAACTGATTGCATTTCACAACAATTTTAAGTACATTAGGCCTATAGTTTTCTTGTTACTAGGGGCAACAAAATATCATTCATATTTTAATTGACATTTATGTTCTGAAATTCGCATTTAAGCTGTCCTTATTTCGTTTTTATCTTGATATCTATTAAATTTGCAAAGAAATGTGTTAAACAAAAAATGTTCGTTTTAAATTTTTCTACAACTTTACTGTGATAGGTTTTCATGTATCGCCCACTGTAATGGATGTAATCTAGAAAAATTGAAAATGGAAACGAGTAAAGTACCCCTTAAGTCATTTTTGCAGAAATACGGATATAGCCATTTTATTAGTCACAGATAAGAGTTTCCAATTTTAAATTGTTATTAAAATCGTTAGAGCCATTTTTTAAAAAAGTTTTCATGAAAAGTCCCCTTATTATTTCAGTTGTAAAACTAAATTTCTGGGCGGTTCGACAAAATTTCGAAAAAGTCCTTAATTAAAAAAAAAAGTAAATACAATGAACCGTTTATCCGCTGTGCTTGTCCACGGACAGACGGACAGACGGACAGACGGACAGACGTCATTCCAAAAATATTTTTTTCGGTTTCTAGGCTTCATGAAACGTGCTCTCCCGGTGTTATCTCCACTTCGATTTTTTGTCACGATCACAATACTTTCTCTATACTACGTATATGCGAGAAAGTAAAATACTAGCATTCTCACTTAATTGCAGAATTACCAAAGTATCGAAAAAGTACCGAGCGAGTTTTCTGAAGTATCGCTCGATGCCGATACCATGCAAGTATAGAGAGTATCGAGGTATCGAAAGTATCGAGGACCCAACCCTAAACAAAACTCCTCGTAGTATTCTAAAAAATAGAAACTGATAGCAACAAGAAAAATGCCCACAATAAAAAGGAAAGGATTAGGGTACAGTTCAAACAGAACATCGCTTCGCTTGGTCAATAACTAATAATTAATTTTATTGTTAATACTTTTTCCGTTGCCAAGGTTTACTTTTCAGACACATTGCAAGTTTTTTGTTAAAAAAGGATTTCCACCTACGCTCAATATATAAAATAACTAGGAGATGTCCTCGGCTTCTCCCATGATAATTAATTCAAAAATTAAAAATTAAGATTATAATAATTAAAGCATTATAATAATATTAACAGTTACATATAAATCTCTGATAAATTAAACGATTAATAATCAAAACGAAATAGCTAAGAATTCGGACTTGGAGTGCATTCCACGATTAGAAAACGCCTGAGAAAATGGACCTCAGATTCGAGTTTCCTGTCATAGATACATACCTATCCTAACCTACTCTAGAAACATATATATATATATACTATAAAGTAGGCTTATTAATTTGTATGGATTGTATTTGTCTAGCTTTCAATTTGATGTAATAATCTATCGTATATGTTTCTATACTTAAATAATGTGAGCTAAATTCCTCAAATACTAGTAGTTATATGAACGCTAGACGTCAGGTCAAAAAAGACCTAAGCTCACCTAAAAAATGAAAACTCTAAAAACTAAGTTTTTCTTCCCAGGATGACGTCAGCAGGAATAATTTTACTCACTCTAACGAGTCTCTTCCACTTGGGAAGCCTGAAACTGAACGTAGTACATGAATCACTGGACACTATGGAGACCGGACTTCTGGAATGCTTGCTGAACATCACTGAACGATATCTCAGTCCTGAAGATACGGTCTTCATACAGGCCCCATATCTGCTAATGGGAAAAATGCGTTACACAAAATGGGAAGACATTATTCAAAAAGAGTTGGGCAAACGCTTAGTTCTGGTGAGAGGAATAGATCTTCCACTGGATATAAGTAAAGTTCGTGAGGACTTTGTGTTGAAGCCAAACGCAATTATATTTCTACTAATTTACCCAAATTTGCAATACAACACGAATTTGTTTTTGAATATGATTTCCTTCCTTCAATTTGTACCTCCAGAATTTCGAAATCCTTTTGCGAAGTTCATAATAGTGTTCCGTAAGGGATTCAAGGAGAACAAATGGAGATCACGTGACCCAATGCAATTCCTTAGACTTGCTTGGCTAAAGTACGGTGCTATGAATGCTATTGTCCTGGTTCCTAATCAACATCACGGAGAAGATCCTGGTATAGACATCTTCAAGTGGCTGCCTGGCAAAAAACGCGTGAGATATTGCTTGAAAGATCTTCACAAAGAGGAAGTTGTTCTAATTGACCGTTGGGTAATTCCAAGAAAGGCATATCTCCACAACAACGACTTGTTAGTTCCGAAAGTCTACACAGATATGGGGAACTGTTCCGTACTTGTGGCTTATACGTTTAATCCACCACTAGTTGACAAAGACAAAGATGGTTCTGTATATGGGATAGACGTTGATATTATGAACGCAGCTGCAGATTTTTCCAATTTTAAAGCGAAGTTTATTGAAAACAATGATAAAGTATTAGATATAATATATGAAGGAGGGGGAAAGTACATTCGGATGGGAGTCCCAATGCGGAACAAGCTATCTACTCGATTTGGTCAATCCAGTACATATTACGCTGAAGAATTTGTGTGGTTTGTGGTCATTTGGGACGAGAAATATAACTGGGTATATCTATTGAGTCTTTTCAGCACAAATCTGTGGATGGCTGTAATTTTTGTTTGCATTGTATATATCGTTGTTTTTTCTATTTCATGCAAAGTCGAGTGTGATATCTCCAACAGAAGAGTGTCTACAGTTCCGGAAGGGATTTTATCAATGATTTACCACAGGCTGTTCGAGGTATTCCAAGCAAGTATTGCTGTTTCTGTTTCACGCACGCCATCTGGAAGAATATCTGTTGCCTTGTTTGCTATCTGGCTATTTTACAATCTGCAGATTTACACTGCATATCAATCAAATTTCATTGCAGCTCTCACCAAACGAGACAGATATCCAAAGATATCGAGCATTGCAGAACTTAACGACTCAGATATTGATCTGTGCACATTCTATTTCAACTCTGCTGATAAAAAGAATCCAAACCAGGTGTTAGGGAAAACATACAGCAGAGTAGTCAGAAAGGACTTTGATTTACTGCAAATCATTAAAAATGTAACAGACAGGAAGAAGATGGCCATATTAGGAAAAAGAGACGAAACGCGCTTTATGAAAGGTACAGAAGAATTCTACTTCATTATAGATGAGGCAGCAACCACAGTTTTTTATCACTTTATTCTATCTTTCCGATCACCCTTGCAGAAACGAATCGAGTCTATAATAGGAAGACTTATATCTTGTGGAATGATACAGAGGTGGGCAGAAGCTATGTTCCACCAATCAAGCCGAAAAACGAGCCACAGTATCCTTACAGATTTTCTCTTGTTATGCTACAAGGTCCATTTTATGTGTTGTTGGTAGGAGCAGGAATTGGATGTGTCACATTTCTTGGTGAACTTATAATTGCAAAGTTTTCCCTCAAACACAAGAAACAAAGAGGAAATTTGACATCGTTGCCTCATCAGGTCATGACATAGAAGTATATGTACAACAGAAGTGGTGTATATACATTAGCTGCAGTGTAGATAACTGGCTAGTTAAGTGAGAATTTGTAATAACTTTGTAATAAATTTTGAAAAGTAGCAAATAATGACCAACTTTAACACTGCACTTATATTTCGAGATCTGACTTTTGTTTGCTTAGCTCGGCTCCCAATCTCTGTAAGGGCAATGCCATGGATTTATGCCTCAAAGACGTCAACTGTTTACATGATTTAGTGTGCATGTGATAATATGGAAATAATAAACAAAATAATAGAAAGTGTAGTCTTGACGCAATTTAAGAGCATCAAGTTCCTTCACAATCTGGTTTTGTGCAGGTAAATCGACCATAGATGCAATTCACTCTGGCTTAATCTGTCTGTATGAGTCATTTAGGCAATGTATTTTTCCCATGCACTTATATATGATGGATCTCAATCACAATCATTCATAATCTTCAATAACACTTCTTTTGTCATCTGCACGTAGTTGAAGTAAACGAAAACAGATCATGCTTGGTTGAAATAAAGTTTGGTGTAACTCAAGGTTCTATTTTAGGCTATTTCTACTTCTATCATGGTGCCATGTGGTCGATAAAACAAGTAATGACTGTATGAAATAACATTTGTGCACCACAAGGTTCTATCTTAGGGACTTTTCATCATGTTCAATGTGTGCCTAACAATGTTTCTGATATATGGGTTACTCTACACGGTTTCAATTATTGTACACAACATATTATCGGATTTACAAGTCCTTTCTAGAAATGAATGTCATTTAATTGAGGCTTCTTGTAAATGGGTTTTTAATAAACATTGGCAATCACTAACAGACTGTAACATTCAGCCTGAAACTTGCATCGGCAAGACAAAATGACTATAGCCTATAGTCTGGTTATTTGTTTAGAGAGTAAATTGGCGTGGCATACTCATATCAGTGAATTGTAAAATATGTACGTAAAATGTGATCTAGTGTCCTTAAGAGATGATCGAAGAGTTCTTTGTGCTATAAACTTGAAATTTGACACAATTAACTACAAATTGAACGGAAATTATGAGATATCAACTGTAATTTAATTGATTTTTATCTCCTCCTTATTCTTTATGCAACATTCTTTGATGTTTGCTTCAGAAAATTACTGATAGATTATTTAATCATACATTCAGTTTAAGAATTGTTTTACAAAGGAAAAAGAAAAGTTATAAAAGAACTGAAACACTGGGACAACCAGAGTCTTGTAATGCATACTATCTGCTGATTAGTGCAAGAGAGGAAAACAGTTTAGGATGGAACTGGCCGAGAAGAATTTCAAGTGTACCTTACGGCTGTATAATAGGGTGGGAGCTGCATAATTATATTTGTGTGTTTAGGGGTTTAGTTTTTGTGTTGGTTAGTCTTAATTGTATGTTTGTGTGTTTGTCAGAGTTAATTGCATGTTATATTTTTCCTTGTGTGCAGTTATTGACTGCTGCAATGAATAATGTATACACATATTGTACCAATAAAAGCACTTCATTCTTTCATTCATATTTTGAACATGAAAAACTAAATCCTACACAAGAAATTCGGTTAGTATCATTTTTAAGGATCCTTTGTGAATTACATTTGGAAGGTTATCTTAAGTTTTGTGGGAGAAGATAGCAGCATACAATTTTACACTTGTTTAGAATTGCTTTCCTAAGTATTGTTAGATATGGGAATGGGTTAGGTTGGAAATATATATTGTTACTGCAGGTAATCAAGAATTAATTACAATTTTTATATATTTTTATTTCTTTATTTAATTCCATGTGGAACAGTTAAAGCCTTAAGGATTTCTCTTCCACTAACCAGAGCCTATAATGACATTCCTTAAGACCCGAGTATGTTTATGAAACAATTTTCATACGAGTGTCTTAATTACCACTATATTCACGTTCCATTGGACTGTTTTTATTTGGCGATAATTAAATGTTTAAGATTTGAGATTTTGAATTCAATCACACAAACGGGCACGCTGCTCTTCGCGAGTTCTTGTCTTCTGCGACGGATGGCAACTCATGGCGTCCGCTTAAATCGAGGATTCCTTTTGGTCGTATTTTTGAAACCAACGAATTTTCACAAGACGAAATGAATTTACTTTATTATGATAATAAAACTAACACGAATAGAATTTATTTTATTTTAAACTAGCATGTGCCCGCGGCTTCGCCCGCGATAATTATTTCAAAAATTAAAAATTAAGAGCATAGTAGTTAAATCATTATATTTATTAACGCCTAAATAACGTGGACTACATACCACGATTAGATAGCGACGCCTGGTAAAAGCGACCTCAGATTCGAGTTCCTTGGCCCAGAAAACCCCTGTATAGTGAGTTTCTTCCAAATCGAACAACGTTTGACCATATTTAGGCTAATATTGATTATCCCTATAATAATAATAATAATAATAATAATAATAATAATAATAATAATAATAATAATAATAATAATAATAATAATAATAATCCTCTTCGGTGTAGGTTGAAAATTTCATATTATGTTTGCGTGCCTTGACATTCAAAACAAATGAATCGACCAGCGTGAGCTACAACATTCAAGAGATCGCGATGCTTTTATGTCGAAGGTGTGACAAAAATAGCCAAAGCCTAGTGTAATTGATTTGTATTACTGAAAACTCAAGCTTCGAAATTGCAAAAAATACACGTTTTCTGCCCGTTTTTCACTCATAACTCACGAACGAAAGCTAAAATTAAAATTCCGGCTTCGAGGTGCATTTTCCGACCCTTCGGCCCACCTATGTTTAAAATTTCAGACCTCTGCGTTCAGTAGATTTCGCTGGGCATCGCGGACAGACAGACAGACAGTTCCTTTTATTAATATAGATAACATGAATTATATTGATCACGGCCTCCTAAAGATGGCGTACAATAAAGGAGGCCGTGTATTGACACCTTCTCTAATTTGTCAAATTTCCATTTCATTTAATCCAAACCCATCTGATAAAACAGGCAACAATATGTTCTGTGATTTTGTTTCGATAATTCTGTGTAAAAAGGGATTAAGTATTCTCAAAAACATTTAATTTTTGGCATTTAGAATCAAAATTTTTCAAAATCCTTTCTTAGTGAGCACCTACATTATGAAACGAAGTTACTGTCAAAATTCCAAGTCTCTACCTGTTATAGTTTAGGCTCTACGTTGATTCCTGTCAGTCAGTCAGGACAAAGCCTTTTATATATAGAGAGATAATTAAATTTTTAAGTTTTGAGATTTTAAATTTACTCAAACAAACGGGCACGCTGCTCTTCGCGAGTTCTTGTCTTCTGCGACGGATGGCAACTCATGGCGTCCGCTCAAATCGAGTATTCTTTTTGGTCGTATTCTTGAAACCAACGAATTTTCACAACACGAAATGAATTTAGATTATTATGATATTAAAACTAACACGAAAAGAATTGATTTTATTTTATTACGCAGTTTGATGTGCTGCTCTCAAGGTATCAAGATCGTCCTGAAGAACTCTTCTGTACGTCGAAAAACTTATTTCTCTGCCAGAAGCACCAGGTCCTGGTGTTAATAGTGTTTCGTCCTATCACAAAGTCTCTTAACTCCGTCTAAGGCTTCCTTAGAGGTTGAACAAGATGGGTGACCTACAAAATCCTTGACGCATTTTTACTTTTCGTCCCAGATACTAAAGCCTTCCAGTCACTGACTATTTCTCTCAGTATTTCAATTAAATGTTCCCACTTCACTCGGTCAAAAGCTCTTTCGCCAATCAATGAAAGATTATTTACATTGTTTAAACAACAATTGTTATTATGGCGTAGTGATTAACATAAGAATTAGCAAAAATGTTTCCACATAATTCTTCTGGAATGCTAATTTAGTTGAAATGTTACTTCCATATTGTAAATCTAATGGACTGTAATGTTGCAAAAGTTCAGAAGCTCTTTCTGTAATAAGATATATTGCACAATCAATTGTTTATGGTTACCAGGTATCTTAGCAACCTTAATTTATTGTAATGTTGCAATGTGCAATATGCACAATCAGTATTGTTTATGGTTACCAGGTAGCTTAGCAACCTTATTCGAGTTTCGAAACCCAAGACTGCTAGAGGTAAGTTCAGAATTCTAAATACAAAATATAATCTTGCTTCAGACCACATTTATAACCACCGAAAAAGCCCTTCTAGCCTTGGGTATAATATTTATCAGAGCATATTTTCATTTAAATAAATGGCGCGCGATAAATCGCACAAAAATTATATATATATATATATATGTTGATTACAAGAATAGATTACCGTATTTGACTTAAGAAGTTTCAATATAAAAACAATACCGTTATTGTATTTGTATTTTCATGTGTTCCAATATTGTACACTGAAGACATATCTATCTTGATAACTGTTAATTGTATAAAGAAATGTATTGCACAAAAAATCATTTGACTTTTGTCTAAAATTTTCCTTCGCTACAATTTCATTCATTGGATCTTCTACTGTAATGGAAATAGCTTATAATCGAAAATGTTCAGGAGTGGATTTAAAGATAAACTAAAATAACCTAGCCAATGTATTACTGATGGACAGCTGTACTGAAATATACATTTATATGAAAATCTTTTCATCAAAACTAGGGATGGGTAGATACCAGATTTTCTCGATACCGATACACCATTTTTCCCTCGATACACGATACCGTCAACATTGCCAGTTTCAATAAATAGGTACATTAAAAATTGAAAGTTGAAGAACTGTGTATTACCAACTAAATTAAATAAGTGTGCATATTTAATGAGACGACATTTAATAACAGAAGCCTATAATTATTTTTAAACTCTACATTAAAACTAAAATTAGTATTTGAAACAGTCCACTTACAAGTTTTTGTTAAAAAATACTAGCATTCTCACTTAATTGCAGAATTACCAAAGTATCGAAAAAGTACAGAGCGAGTTTTCTGAAGTATCGCTCGATGCCGATACCATGCAAGTATCGAGAGTATCGAGGTCCTAACCCTAATCAAAACTCCTCGTAATATTCTAAAAAATAGAAAAATGCCCACAATAAAAACGAAACAGTTCAAACAGAACATCGCTTCGCTTGGTCAATAACTAATAATTAATTTTATTGTGAATACTTTTTCCGTTGCCAAGGTTTGCTTTTCAGACACATTGAAAGTTTGTTGTTAAAAAAGGATTTCCACCTACGCTTAATATATAAAATAACTAGCAGATGTCCTCGGCTTCTCCCATGATAACTAATTCAAAAATTAAAAATTAAGATTATAATAATTAAAGCATTATAATAATATTAACAGTTACATTTAAATCTCTCATAAATTACACGATTAATAATCAAAAGGAAATAGCTAAGAATTCAGACTTGGAGTGCATTCCACGATTAGAAAATGCCTGAGAAAATGGACCACAGATTCGAGTTTCCTGGCCCAGAAAACTCATAGTGAGTTCTGCGTGCAGTAGATTTCGCTGGGTACAAACACTTCAACTTGTCATATATAAATAACTAACCTAACCTACTCTAGAAACATATATATACTATAAAGTAGGGTGATTATTTTGTATACCTAGCTAAGTTGGAATTGTATCTGTCTAGCTTTCAACTTGATGTAATAATCTATCGTATATGTTTCTATACTTAAATAATGTGAGCTAGATTCCTCAAACACTAGTAGTTATATGAACGCTAGACGTCAGGTCAAAAAAGACCTAAGCTCACTTAAAAAATTAAACCTCTTACACATACGTTATATGTCCCCAGGATGACGTCAGCAGGAATACTTTTGGTAACTCTAATGAGCATCTTACATTCGGGAAGCCTGAAACTGAACGTAGTTCATGAATCACTGGACACCATGGAGACCGGACTTCTGGAAAGCTTGCTGAACATCACTGAACGATATATCAGTCCTGAAGATACGGTCTTCATACAGGCCCCAGATCTGCTAATGGGAAAAAATTGGTACACAAAATGGGAAGACATTATTCAAACAGAGTTGGGTAAACGCTTTGTTCTAGTCAGAGGAATAGATTGTCCACTGGATATACGTAAAGATCGCGACGACTTTGTATTAAAACCAAATGCAATTGTATTTCTACTACATTTTCAAAGTTTGCAAGAAAACACAAATTTGTTGTGGAATATGATTTCCTTCCTTAAATTTATACCTCCACAATTTCGAAATCCTTTCGCGAAGATGATAATAGTGTTACGTAAGGGATTCAAGGAGAACAAATGGAGATCACGCGACCCAATGCATTTCCTTAGACTTGCTTGGCTAAAGTACGGTGCTATGAATGCTATTGTCCTGGTTCCTAATCAACATCACGGAGAAGATCCTGGTATAGACATCTTCAAGTGGCTGCCTGGTAAAAAACGTGTGAGATATTGCTTGAAAGATCTTTATAAAGAGGAAGTTGTACTTATTGACCGTTGGGTAGTTCCAAGAAAGGAATTTCTCCACAACAACGACTTGTTAGTTCCGAAAGTCTACACAGATATGGGGAACTGTTCCGTAGTTGTTGCTTATACGTTTAATCCACCTCTAGTGGACGAAGACAAAGATGGTAATCCACATGGATTAGACATTAGTATTATGAACACAGTTGCAGATGTTTCCAATTTTACAGCAAAGTTTATTGAAGATGATAAAGAAGTATTAGATAAAATATATGACCATGGGGGAAAGTACATGCGGATGGGAGTCCCAATGCACGAAAAGCTGTCTACTGGATTTGGTCAATCCAGAACATATTATGCTGAAGAATTCGTATGGTTTGTGGTTATTTGGGACGAAAAATATAACTGGATATATCTATTGAGTCTTTTCAGCACAAATCTGTGGATGGCTGTAACTTTTGTTTGTATTGTATATCTCGTTGTTTTTTCTATTTCATGCAAAGTCGAATGTGATATCTCGAACAAAAGCTTGTCTACAGTTCAAGAAGGGATTTTGTCAATAATTTACCACAGGCTGTTCGAGGTATTCCAAACAAGTATTGCTGTACCTATTTCACGCACGCCATCTGGAAGAATATCTGTAGCCTTGTTTATTCTTTGGCTATTTTACAGTTTGCAGATTTACACTGCATATCAATCAAATCTCATTGCAGCTCTCACCAAAAGAGACAGATATCCAAAGATATCAAGCATTGCAGAACTTAACGACTCAGATATTGATCTGTACACATTCCATTTGAACTCTGCTGATAAAAAGAATCCAAACCAGGTGTTAGGGAAAACATACAGCAGAATAGTCAGATGGGACTTTGATTTACTGCAAATCATTAAAAATGTAACAGACAGGAAGAAGATGGCCATATTAGGAAAAAGAGACGAAACGCGCTTTATGAAAGGTACAGAAGAATTCTATTTCATTATAGATGAGGTTTCAACCACAGTTTTCTACCATTTTATTGTATTTTTTCGATCGCCTTTGCAGAAACGTATTGAGTCTATAATAGGAAGACTTATGTCTGGTGGAATGATACAGAAGTGGACAGAAGATCTGTTCCACCAATTCAAGCCGAAAAGCGATTCACAGCATCCTTACAGATTTGCTCTTGTTATGCTACAAGGTCCATTTTATGTGTTGATGGTGGGAGCAGGAATTGGATTTGTCACATTTGTTGCTGAAGTTGTCATTGCCAAACTGTACAAGAGAAATGGACGTGTAAGGGTATTTGCTTAGAGCAGTGACCGGCATGTTCCGTGCTCTGTGACGTCATACTACAGAGCATCCGCGCTCTTTGCTCGGCAGTATCTCCGTACTGAGCGTGGAGGAAGGGTTCAACTGGCCAGTGGCGGAACGACGCCTATGCATTGACAGAGTGCGCTCCGATCTTCATAGATAGTATGGGAATAGCACAATTACAATGCATTTGTACGAAAACAAAATAGTACAACTGTGATAAATCAATGTAACAGAACAGTTTTGTTTGTAATGAAATTTAATATAGGGCCTACTTACACTAATCTGAAATGCATCCAGGTGCGGATGCGTCAGGTTATTTAAATGAGGCTCCGAAACTACTATAAACATACAAATACATAAAACATAAGAATACTTTAAGGAGTACTGCAAAACTTTGTCTACTCGGAAACTGAAAAATGTTAAAGTATACAAAATATACAAAATTCACAAAATATACAAATTAAACTATACACCTTTGTGAGCACTATGCCAAGTATAGGCCTATTCAGACTTTTGATACACACCCTTACTTTGTGTCACTATCGTGCCCAAGCTCAAGGCATTGTCGAGATTTTTTCCCTCTTTTCTCGCGCACTAATTTTGCAATATTAGGAGACATAGTCTGGTTAACACACAAACGAGAACATTTTTCATGTTCTGATCAGATAGGCGGTTTCCATGTTGTGGTTTGCAGATCTTCATACAAGAAAAGAACTATTCACATACATACGTCGATACAAATATACTCAACATTCTAGCAGCAAATATATTATGTAGTTGCGTGGGGAAATCTTCAATAAAATATAGATAGATCCTTTTTGTTTTGAAAGCGGTCTTTCATTTCAATATTCTTTTGCAAATCAATGACTTCTAGTTGCAATGACGTTGGAACACTGTCAACATCCACAGAAAATGGTGTCGCAAATATGCAAATATCGGATTGGAGTTTTGCAAAATCTTGAAATCTGTAATAAAATATCCTGATCCAGTTCTTCTAATATTTGTACATAATTATTAATGTCTGTAATTGAATGACATACTGTAGACAACTTTGGAAAATGTGGCGTGTCTCCGAGGGTGACCTGACGTTTCCGTAAGTCTAGTATTAATCTGAATGCACTAAATTTACCATACATTTCACTGATTAACTGACCTCTGCACCCTTGCCATGGTTAATGCACGCAATTCAATGTACCATCACGGCTCACCTTAACCCTACTGCGGCACTGAACGCCACTGCGCTAGTGCGTATTAACAGGAATGCATCTCAACTGCTCGCTCTCTCAAGCTCTTGCGAGATGATCGGCTCTTACGTCACAACTGCAGCATCTGCCGGACACTGGCTTAGAGCCTAGATTGGCACTCGTATCAATAAATTGTGCATGTAAAATCTGTGGCTTGGTTCTAAAAGGGTCAATGTCATAAAATCTTGCTTTTGAGATAACTGACTTTGAAGCCTTTGTAGAAGTAACATTTTTACTTCCTCTGCCCGTACCATAGGTACTATAGGTAGAGGAAGTGTTGTTTCCGACCCCAAAAATCGAAGTTGAGTTTTTAGCATATATACACGTTTCAAGGCCCCATGAATCCAAAAATACTATTTTTGGAAACATGTCTGTGTGTCTGTGTGTGTGTGTGTCTGTGTGGAAAATATCTGTGAACAAGCTAGCTCCAAAACGGAAAATCGTATGAAAACAAAATTTCGTATTTGGGTCAGGTACCTTCTGAAGATGTGAGGATAAGATTGGCGACTATTTTCTCTTATTTTTAAGGGGACTTTACATGAAGAAATTTTCGTTTTTCGCGATTTTCTCGAAAACGGCTCTAACGATTTGCTTTAAATTTTGCGCATGGGTTGCTTATACTAAGAGCTAAAACTTTTATTTGAAACATTTTTTCGAGAAATTTCTCTGAGGGTAGTTACAAGCCACCCACTGTTTGTAGAAAGTTTGTCTTACGTGATGAACAACTGAATTCGCGCTCTTTCACGGCCTCTTATTTTATATAAGAATGTGAAGTGAGAAAGATGTATTGTTGGCCATGCATAGAGTAAAGATGTATCTGAGGGAAATATTCGATAAATTTCGAAAATAATATTTTACGGCAGAAAGTTCAATAAACGTCTGCAGTCATTTTTTTTTTTAAGTTTGTTATATAGACTGCGCTTTTAGTCGCATCATTGAAAGAAGAGGTATTTATAGGATAATTAGCGTAAAATTGTGTCTTGTGATTCTATACAAGGATATGTGAATACTGCTAACTTTTATTTGGGCAGAGGAAGTTATGTGACTTTCACATCAGATTTTTTTGCTGAGAACTTCCGACATTTGCCGTTAAGGCTTCTGTATTAGGCTATGTCTATTAAGAGCAACAGGCATTGGCACTTTTAGTATACGAATGATAAAGACTAGCCGAGCTCAATAATGCATACATCTCATTTTTGCAAGAAATTGACAATGGTCCTTTTAGAACCAAGCCACAGAAATATGATCAAGAGTGCTTAATAGAAGAGTTATGTGTCCACATAAACTTGAAATTTGAGACAATTAACTACAACTTGAACAGAAATTACAATTTCAGAATTCAGTTTAGTTTCTCAATCTGTTTATATGTGATAGCAACTGTGATTTGATTGATTTTTATCTCTTTATTCTTTAGAAAATTGCTGATAGAGTATTTAATCATACTTTCCGTTTAAGAAATGTTTTACAAAGGAAAATGAAAAGTTATAAAAGAACTGAAACACTGGGACAACCAGAGTCTTGTAATGCATACCATCTGCTGATTAGTGCAAGAGAGGAAAACAGTTTAGGATGGAACTGGCCGAGAAGAATTTCAAGTGTAGCATACAGCTGTATAATAGGGTGGGAGCTGTATAATTATATTTGTGTGTTTGCGGGTTTTGGTTTGTGTAGGTTAGTTTTAATTGTATATTTGTGTGTTTTCAGTGTTAATTGCATGTTATATTTTTCCTTGTGTGCAGTTATTGACTGTTGCAATGAATAATGTATACACATATTGTACCAATAAAAGCACTTCGTTCATTGATTCATATTTTGATCAAGAAAAACTAAATCCTACACAAGAAATTCGGTTAGTATTATTTTTATGGATCCTTTGTGAATTACATTTGGAAGGTTATCTTAAGTTTTGTGGGACAAGATAGCGACATACATTTTTACACTTGTTTAGACTAGCTTTTCTAAGTATTGTTAGATATGGTAATGGGTTAGGTTGGAAATATATATTGTTATTGCAGGTAGTCAAGAATTAATTACGAATTTTATATATTTTTATTTATTGATTTAATTCCATCTGGAACAGTTAAAGCCTTAAGGCCTTAAGGCCCGAGTATGTTTATGAAACAAGCAAAGCGAATTTCTTAATTCTCATACGAGTGTCTTAATTAGTGATGAGTGATCAGCCCAATGCCGGGGCCACCTCCGAGACAACACGAACACATAGGACGAGACACACAATTCACACACACACTCACTCACTCAAAACAAGGTGAGGATGGGATGAAGATGATAATGACGGCTAGATGATATCTGGGGACCACAAGGGCCTAAAGTTACCCGACATTTGTCTCAAAGGTGAGGAAAAACCCCAGAAAAACCCAACCTAGGTAACTTGTCCCGACCAGGAATCGAACCCGGGCCCGCTACGTGAGAGGATTGAACGCATCCCCTGAGTCACAGCGGTGGACATGTTTAAATTCACTCAAACAAACGGGCACACTGCTCTTCGCGATTGGTTGTTCTCTTAGTTCTTGTCTTCTGCGACAGATGGCAACTCATGATGTCCGCTCAAATCGAGGCTTCTTTTTGCTCGTTTTCTTGAAACCAACGGATTTTTACAAGACGAAATGAATTGATTTTATGCTATTAAAACTATCACGAATAGAAATGACTTAATTTTAAATACAGTTTTAGTTTCTACTCTCAAGGTTTCAAGATTGTTCCGTGTTCGATACTAATCGATGTTACAAGACTGATGTTACAAATCTGTACTTTAATGGATGACTTCAAGGCTCTGTTACTTCACAAATTATTTAAATGAGTTCTAGGGCTAAAACACCGCACATGCGCAGTTCATTGAATCCTGAACCGTTTGCTGATTGTTTACTGGAACAAACGTATTGATTTGTTTGCCTCGGCTTCAGGGACAAAACTTTGAGCGAATCGCTGTTGTGTGGTGTGTCCCTGGACTCCCTGGGGCTGTGTGCGGTGTGTCTGACGTATGACCGCATGTTACAAATGTCCCGTTACGCCTCTACTCATTGTTATTATTGTTTGGTTGCACCTGGCTGGATACGAACTCCAGTATCTCAGCTGCATGCATTATTCACATTACAAAGACGTAGCGGTAGACTGCACTAACCTAACCTGAGGATCCTTATTAAATTAGGAAGAATAAATTAATGACAAGGAACTATCTCTTGAAAATATTATAGAAGAAAAATTCATCTGACACTGAGATTTGAACCCAGGACCTTTGGCTATCCGTGCCACTGCTCTACCAACTGATTTAAGCCAGAGTTTACTTCACAGTACCAGATGGAACCTCTCTCCTATGACTGATTGCCCTTAATGGTCTTCCTCACTGACAGTCAAGTTATGTGAGGCACACTAATTCCGGGGTGCGCGGGCAAAGAGAGTTAAGTCCACTTTCTCGTTACTGGGAATTAGAGTGACTTAACACACTATACCAGCCCAACATAGCTTTAGAGATGGATAAACCCATGAGACACACATCCACAACTACCGTACAATTTTGAATATGACTTACTGGACTTAACACAAATGTACAGAACATTTTTATCTATAACTCTATGGACATGTCTCAATTTTTTAGGATGGTGGACTTAACTCTCTTTGCCCGCGCACCCCGGAATTAGTGATTTTTGTGATCAGGCTTCCACTGTTATTGTACAGTAACATTTAAGTTGGATATATATGCATATACATTCATGAATCACAGATTATTGTCTCAGTTGAACATTAAATGATAATATTATAGGAGAAAAATTCCTTGACACTGAGATTTGAACCCAGGACCTTTTGACTATCCGTGCCACTGCTCTATCAACTGAGCTAAATCAACAGAGGCAATAATCTGTGGTTCATGGATGCATATACATCCATCTACTAGTCAGTATTATTTTACTCGTTGGCAAATTAGAGAAGCTATCGGTATAATTCATTGCTGTAAATAAATACTGAAGATAAAATGCACAATGTGATGCAGTCACATAACTTTCTCTACCCTGGACATAGAGAGTACTATGTGAAGTATGGTAATATATATATTATCATATCCCAGGTTTTTGGGGAGGGAAATATGAAAGTCATATTGAATTACTTTTTAATTTCATCCCCGAAACGGTTGTACGGTAACACGAGAGTCAGAAATAAAATATTTCGCAAAAAAGACAATACAATTTTATGTTACGGAATTTCTGTTTCTTCTTATTTGAACCTCTACCAGGCTTGGTGTGTAGAAGCGACGTGATGCAAAATTCTACATACTCTAAGAGCCATAAAAAGCTATACCAAGCGTTTTCTGAGGGAATAGTTCTTCATTTCAAATTTGTAATCTCTCTATATATAAAAGGCTTTGTCCTGACTGACAGGAATCAACGTACAGCCTAAACTATAACAGGTAGAGACTTGGAATTTTGACAGTACCTTCGTTTCATAATGTAGGTGCTCACTAAGAAAGGATTTTGAAAAATTCTGATTCTAAGTGCCAAAAATTAAATGTTTTTGAAAATACTTAATCCCTTTTTACATAGAAGTATCAATTCCAAATCACAGAATATATTGTTGCCAAATGGTATCAGGTGGGCTTGGAAAAAACAAATGAAATGCACTTTTGACAAATAAGAGAAGTTATCAAAATAATTAATGTTATAAATAAATATTACAGAATCAAATCCACTAAAATAATGGAATCACATAACTTTCTCTACCCTGGACATAGAGAAAACAAAACGAGGTATGGTAAGGTGTATATTATTATATTATATCGCAGGTTTTTGGAGAGAAAAGTATGAAAGTGATAATGCTTTCTGTTTAATTTCATCCCCAAAACGGTTTTATGGTAACTTAAGAGTGGGAAATTTCCCGCCTGGATATTACAATTTTATGTTACAGGAATTTCTGTTTCTTCTTATTTAAACCTCTACCAGGCTTGCTGTGCACTGTACAAGCGATGGGATGCAAAATTCTAGATCCTCTATGAGCCATAAAAAACTATATCAAGCGTTTTCTGAGGGAATAGTTTGAGTGTAATAAGTCGTTCTTCCTATTTCAAATTATAAATGCCTATATAAGGACCTAGAATTTAAAATTGAAAATCCTTCATAAGCTAATTTCCAATTACAAAATACAAAACCCGGGCGACGCGGGGTCTTTTAAGCTAGTACCTATATAAGGACCTTCATAAGTTAATTTCGAATAACAAAATACAAACCCGAGTGATGTCGGGCCTTTTAAGCTAGTAAATATTATAAGTTGTAATATTACGAGATGCGAGCTCCTGTGTAAGAGGCTGCAGTGTCAAGAGATGATCTATTCATCTGGGCTACAATGCTTTTTCCTCTAGTTTATGAACAAAGGAATTTTGAAAGCGAAAGAAAAGAGAACGAGCGTAAAAAAAACGAGCGTCGGTTGGTTGCTCTTTTGTAAGCATTCTCAGATACTTGTAGTGCTATACAGTACAGCCCTCGATCAATACATTCTCTGTACGTTCTACGAGGCATAGCAGTTCATTACTAGAGTCTAATTCCTTTCTAATGTCATCAATCCTATCACATTCCCAGAGAAAGTGAAATAAAAATGGAAACAGGAAATAAGTGCCAGAATGCTTTCGTTTAATCAGTTATACATGGCCTAAATGGATTACTTTACAGAGCTGTAAAAACATATAACAACATACCAACTGTACTGAAAAAGATAAAACATTTAAGTTTGTTCAAAAAAAAATTACGTATGCACTTTCTTGAGTACTACATTAAGGCCCACGACCTCCACACCTAATATGTAATATTACTCTGTTATTTACTTAATTGTAAGCTTATTGTAATTGTAATGTAATGTAACTTAATTGTAAGGTATCCTGTATCTTTTCTTGTTGTATGTTTCTGTATGCCGTCCATCTTTCTTATAATTATTATATTGTAAAGGTCAGCCCCTCCTTTGAGCTGTTAGCTCATTGGGGCATACTCGTTAAATAAATAAATAAATAATTGCAATTATGATACGCAGAAAACAAGTTATATTTCTAATAGACTTAAGAGTTAAGCTCCAGATCGATTCATTAAGCAGGGCTTACGGAAGAACAAAGGTTTAGTTTGATAAACATATGTGAAGGAATATGTGGGAAGTGTTATTTGACATAGCTAATTGTATAGCAACTTCCAAAGCCGTATATGAACACTGTAATCAATATGTTGTCATGAGAACTGATTTGCACTTGATAAATCCTTCCTAATATATTACCATAAACTAAGCATTAAATTGGGCAATACTCCGGTATAGATCAACTGATTTGGTCCAATACTAGCCTTCTTCCCATGGACGTTATAAATGTGTATACCAAGTTTCATAAAAATCCAGTAAAGCGTATTTGAGTTACCGCGTCTTTAAAATAGACATTAAATTGGGTTTTACTCCGGTACCGGTCTACCGATTTGCTCCAATATCAGTAGACGTCTTCCCATGTAGCCTACATTATAAATGGGTATACAAAGTTTCAGGAAAATCCAATAAAGCATATTTGAGTTATCGCGATTTCTTATATACTAACATAAAAGGCACTAAATTGAGCATTATTTCGGTACTGGCCAACCGATTTGGTCGAATATCAATAGACGTCTTCCCATGGATATTATAAATGTGTATGCGAAGTTTCATAAAAATCCGATAAAGCGTATTTGAGTTATTGCGCCTTTTAAAATAGACACTAAATTGGTTTTTACTGCTGTACAGGTCAACAGATTAGGTTCAAATTCAATAGGGTACTTTTGATGGCCGTCATAAATGCGTATACTAAGTTTCCTGGAAATCCGATACAGCGTATTTAGTTATCGCGGCTTTCTAATATATTACCATAAAAATAGGCACTAAATTGGGCATTAATCCGGTACCGGTCAACCGATGTGGTCCAATATCAATAGACGTCTTCCCATGGACGTTAGAAATGCGTATACCAAGTTTCATGAACTTCCGATAAAGCGTATTTGAGTTATCGCGTGTACAAACATACGGACAGACATTTGTCCGCCCCCCCACACAATCTCATAAAGTACCATTAATAAAGGATGGGATCTTTTATTGCCAATAGAAAACGACGTCTGTACAGCGCTGACCATTTATCATTTGTACATCTTGCGAAATCTGTTACTGCTGGTGCAATCGGTTTCTTGATATGACTTCCCATTTAGCTACTATAAGGCTCCAAAAAAGTCTGCCCGAACCTTAAAGTTGCATCCCTCGTTTTGGATGGATATTAGGACAGCTGCTTCTCTTACTGGTAACACGCCGAAAAATTTCATTTTAGCTACCTAACCGTTAAAATTGCGTAAAAATGCATTGAAAATGCAGTTTTATCGGCCTAGTACTTTAAAGTCGTCATGGCAATTTATAAACACAAAAACCAGATGGCATTGACCAGTCACACCAACTTTAACAAGGATTTAAGCATATACTTGGTCATAAAACAACAAATTTAAGCCAACATGTTTCCTTATGATAATCAGTAGGGCAAGGCTTTTAATGACTATAAAATAGTGAAAAAATTCAAAATAAAAAAGGCATTTATGACCTAAAAATAGTGAAAAAATGACCCGAAATCTTAAAATAATGACCTATAAATTTACCATTATTACTTATAATTAGTTTTTTCTTAAGCAATGAATTGCTAAATACAGTTTATGACGATGCTTTATATATGAATTTACAATATAAAACACACTTATTTTGTTGCTAAAGAAATCAGTAAATTTATACTACAGTACTTGGATATCCTTAGCGGAAAATAAATTCTTTCTGAACTGGCATGCCCATCAAATTGCCCCTAGCAAATATGTGCCATTTAAAAAGAAAGAAAAAATATTTATTTCTAAAATGCCGAAAATTACCTAAAATGCCAAAAATAACATAAAATGCTGAAAATGACCTAAAAATGCCGAAAATGACCTAAAAATTGCCAAAAAATGACCTATCTCTCGAAAAATGACGAAATATGCAAAATAAAGCAAAATAATGCAAAAACAAATTGCCCTTATTTAATTAATTATTTAATGATATACATTTATATACATTGGAGCTATCTTTTAACCTTCATATAAAAAAGATGCAAAATCATCAAATGCCTTGCCCTAATAATCAGAAACTTTACCAGGGTTTTTCGCAAAACAGGGTAGCCTACTTCAACATATAACAACAAATATAAGCCAACAACTTTTCACATCTTGGTTCACATGAAAAACATTGCTTATCATGGATGCACCAGCTTTTAATTGCAATATATTCCTTCTCATAGTCTACTACTGCCGTGATGTTGCTGGCACCAGCTCCAATTCAATGTTTTTGACTTGGAGTGAAATTTCCTCGGGATTATAATACATATTTTCACAAGCTTTTCATAAATACTAGTTAGTATGCATTACTGTTTAGAAAAAGCGACTAATATATTATGCATGTATACCGCATTTCGTATTGGTACTCATGGTTCATTGTTGTCCTGTGATTCAGGTGGCTGTTAGAATATGACGTTAACATATGGCTGACTACCTTTCATTATAATCAATTATATACGGTATTTTTATTAAGTGCCAGTATGGTACTTTATGATATTGTGTGGAGAATGGAAAATGTCTATCAGTCTGTCCGTGTGTCTGTACGCGCGATAACTCCAATACGCTTTATCGGATTTTCATGAAACTTAGTATATGCATTTATAACGTCCAAGGGAAGAACCCTATTGATAATGGACAAAATCGGTTGACCGGTACCGGAGTAAAGCCCAATTTAGTGCCTATTTTATGGCAATATATTAGAAAACATTTGTCAAGTGCAAATTAGTTATCATTAGGGATGGGTCCTCGATACTCTCGATACTTGCATGGTATCGGCATCGAACGATACTTCAGAAAACTCGCTCGATACTTTTTCGATACTTTTGTAAGTGAGAATGCTAGTATTTTTTAACAAAAACTTGTAAGAGGACTGTTTAAAAAACTAATTTTAGTTTTAATGTAGAGTTCTAAAATAATTATAGGTTACTGATGATATTAAATTTTGTCTCATTAAATATGCAGACTTAAATAATTAATTTAGTTGGTATTAAGCAGTTCTCTCAAATTTTAATTTTTAATGTACCTATTTATTGAAACTTGAAATTTTGAAGATATCGAGTATCGAAGTATCGAGTATCGAGGAAAAAATCATGTATCGGTATCGAGTATCGAGTATCGAGAAAATCTGGTATCGACCCATCCCTAGTTATCATGATAACATATTGTTTTATAATTTTCATACAGGGCTTTGGAAATTGCAATACAGTTAGCTATGACAAATAACACTATTCCTTCATATACGCTTATGAAAGTAGATCGTTAAATTGAGCGTGGTAGCTGAGATGGTAACGTCTTGGACTCACATTTTGGTTGTTCCTGGTTCAATTCCCGTAGCCGGCCAATTTGACACATCTCTTTTGTATTTTTATGTGAGTGTGCGAGTGTTAAGATATTACAAATATGTATAGTTCTGCTGATGCTGGACGATTCCAATCTCATTAAAAAAAATATACCTTTGTTCTCCCTGAAGCTCTACTTAATGAACAAATCTGGAGCTTATCTCGGAAATCAATTAAAAAGACACTTAACTTCTGCATAGCATAATTGCAATTATAACTGATTTAAACAAAAGCATACTGGCACTTTGTTACATCAGTTTACCTGATTTTATTTTCATTTCATTTAATATATTTTAGAGAGCTTTCACTACACTAGATTCGCCCGCTAAAGCGTTATTTTGCGTAGGATACTTGTTACATTAACAGCTATTATTCGGTTGTTTAAATATTCCGTCTTTACTTAAGCAAATTGCCTTATTCACACGTGATTCTGTTCATAAAGATGTTAGGAGGCTCGACTAAAGACGCAATAAAATCAACGCTTGGAATTCTGGGAGCGTGTCTATGCTAATTTTCTTTGTCTGTCTTGGTTTCTTTTAAAGAAGCAATCAATAGAAATGGGCGAAGGCGCATAAAAGCAGCTTCAAGAAAACCGAAATTAAGCACAATCTGGTTTCTAGAACTTCAACGGTGATTAAATTTCTCAGACAAAGTTAGAAAGTTTGAGAAATGTTAAAATACATAATTGGATACACTTTCTGCTGTATGCTTCATTCCTCTTTAAAACTCGCGCTGAAATGTAATGCAGGGCTTATAAATATTTATTACTGTGGTTCTGTGGACGGTAGATCTCACGTCCCACAAAAAAAAAAAAAAAACAAAGATCTGCTCATCTTGAAATGGAATAAAAAATTAAAAAACCTTACACATACTAACACTGCCGTAACTGCGAGGAAAATTTGCTTAAATATGCTCAGATAGTGTCAACAATTATGAAACGTAAGTACAGTGCACGCCGCTTATTGTGATCACTTCGGGACGAAGCTAATCTGAATAATATTAACCGACTGATAACAGTAGCCGAAGGAATTAAAGGAAGGATATTTATTCTTATATAAGATAATACACTACAAAACAGAATTAAAAATATTTATTCATAAAATAATACCTAACTGAATCACTGAACCACTTATAATAGACTGCAAGCAACTATTTTATCAACCAGTAAAAAAGTTTTTAATTGTTCTTGCTTTCCTTTAAGAGTCCATTAACCAATACTCCATACTCAGTTACGAGTGTTTTTGGAAGTCTATACTGATCGGTGGTGAACACCGCGTAGCATAACATCTAAGCCTGTCTGTTCAAGTCTTTTCATTTTACACTAGCCATCACTGCATGTCAACACTGTTATCTTCATAAATCAAAAGCTGCAGCTTAACTGAGGGCTGAAACATGTTTTATTGGTTAAAAGAGAAAGTTAGATAATGCCACCCACTCGAACTGGTCATCCTGTGAGCTGGGATACAACACAATGCAGTTGAGTTAGAAAGGAAACCCTTGAAAACGAAATTTTTAACGACGTACAGTACTTGGAAATAAAGCCGCAAAAACGAAATTGTGATAACATAAACCGAATCTTTGATCACAATAAACAGCATTTTTTTTCAATGTATGAGTATTAATCCGTACGGGACTTCATTCAAGTCATAACATTACCCGACTGATAACATTATCCGCGATTACATTAAGCGGCGTTCACTGCTAAAAATTGCAGACCATTACCTAAGTTACAACAACATTCGTAAAACAGAACTTTTTTAACTGAAATTTTCCTCGGAGATGTAAAAAAAAAGAGTGCGTTGAACGCCACGCGACAGAAGTAAAACTTTATTTTAGTTTTTTTATTTCTTCAATTTTTTATTATTGGATTTTTTCAATTTTGCATTATTGAACTTTTTAATGTTGGGTTTTTGGACTTTTTTAATTTTGGATTTTGGACTTTTTAATTTTCGATCTTTGAATTTTTAATTTTGGATTTTTTAAATTTTCGATCTTTGTATTGTTTATATTTTGATTTTTTAAATTTTTTATTTTTGGTTTTTAAATTTTAAATTTTATTATTTATTAAATTTTGGATTTTTGGATGTTATAATTTTTAATTTTGTATTTTTAAATTTTGGAAATTTCCATTTTTAAATTTTGTATTTTAAATTTTTTTTTTATTTGGATTTTTGGGTTTTTTAATTTTGGATCTTTGAATTTTTTTATTTTGGATTTTTTCAATTTTGATATTTTCGATTTTTTAATTTTTAATTTTTTAATTTTTAAATTTTGGAATTTATTATTTATTAAATTTTGGAAATTTGTCTATTTTAATTTTGGATTTGCGCGGTAATGAACCTCCGGGTTCCATAAAATAGATCATATACCTTTAGATTGCTTAGGAATTGTCTATTGCCATTGAGGAAGTAATGTCTTTCCTTTGATTACTCCTAATCAATGAGTTGATTGTTTTCTGTGCAGTCCGCACCGAAACAAGTCGGTTTTGAGTATGACTGATTGTGACTGATTTCGTGACGGTTTTAGTGTGACTGATTTTCCCGATTCACCCTCTACCGCCACTAAAGAAGTTTTACTTCAAAATTATCTTCCGCCGTCATAAACTGACGACTATTTTACAGCAGTAAAGTGTTTAACGACCTCAAGGAACATTTTTGCCAAAGTGGAAGAAAATCAAATGTGTTCGTTCGTAATAAACATATTTACCCACAGACAAAATATGGTGAAATATTAGAAGTATGCCAAAATGTACTGAAATATAGTTGTACAGAAATTTACACTCGAATGAAAACTTACAAAATATGAATTTTAATTATTATTCAAGCAAATTGACTCCTAAATGTTTAATTACTGAAGCACTATTCTTAATTCCTCAATGGCCTGTATAGGGACCACTTTACTTTTTTAACCCTAACCATTGACATGATTATTCTGTTACACTAACGTCTACGTGAGATCTGAGTGATCACTGAAAAACTTAAAAATGTGAATTTTAATTATTGAAGTAAAACTTCTTTAGTGGCGGTAGAGGGTAAATCTGGAAAATCAGCCACACTAAAACCGTCACGAAATCAGTCACAATCAGTAGCGAAGTCAGTCACACTCTTACTTGTTTCGGTGCGGACTGCACAGAAAACAATCAACTCAATGATTAGGAGTAATCAAAGGAAATTTTTCAGACCTTACTTCCTCAATGGCAATAGACAATTCCTAAGCAATCTAAAGGTATATTATCTATTTTATGGAACCAGGAGGTTCATTACCGCGCAAATCAAAAATTAAAAATCCAAAATTAAAAAATACAAATTTCCAAAATTTAAGAAAACAAAATTAAAAATTATAACATCCAAAAATCCAAAATTTAATAAATAATAAAATAAAAAATTTAAAAATAAAAAATTTAAAAAATAAAAAAATAAACAATTTAAAGATCGAACATTTAAAAAATCAAAAATTAAAAAGTCCAAAATTAAAAAATCCAATAAGGCAAAATTAAAAAGGTCCAATAATCAAAAATTAAAATAATAAAAAATAAAATAAAGTTTTACTTCTGTCGCTTGGCCTTCCACGCACACTATTTTTTTTTTTATTCAAGCAAATTGATTCCTAAGCATTATTCTTACACCATTTTTTTATGGGGTTTTCTGGGCGCAGTTTGGAAGATATGTTAATATATTTCAAATGAATAGCTAATAAGCTTATTTAGTATCGGATATTAATCAGAGTTGACCATAACAAGTGCAGTAGAAATGAGACCTACAGTCATTCTCTCAAAACATTTATCATAACTGTCATCACATGGTCTTAAAACTCTCCGTCTGACAGTTTTTGATGGTCCAGGCCGTTCACTCATTGTTATTCAAAAAATATTCAACGAATAACCACGAAAAATGCGGTCTCATAGACCGCTAGAAAAATAAACTGATTTTTAGCAGGGTTCCACTAACATTGATGTAACACATTGGGGTGATCGAGGGTCTTGATTAAGGGAAGGTAGTGTGAAGACAGCACCAGTGGTTTATGTCTCTACTGCGGTCACAAAGACCTCTCACGTCCACGGTTCACGGATGTGACACAAGTGTTGACTGGACCGTTAATCCCTTCGACCCGTTCCTACGGTTTCACGGAGTAAAAACTTTATACAAACAACACAATAGCAGCTGAGATCCACGGCTTTCTCATTGTTTTTGTGTTCTCCGAGTTTTGTATGAAATTCCATGTTTTTCAGACGACGGAAAGGCAGTACTGGATAAAAGAGTTGTACAGGGTGTTGAAAAATATAGTTTCTAACATTCCCACGTCTGATTATTAAGTGCCAGTATGGTACTTTATGAGATTGTGTGGGGGACGAAAAAATGTCTGTCCGTCTGTCTGTCTGTCTGTCTGTCCGTCCGTCTGTCCGTGCGTCTGTACGCACCATAACTCAAGTACGCTTTTTCGGATTTTCATGAAACTTGGTATAAACATTCATAATGTCGATGGGAAGAACCCTATTAATATTGAACCAAATCGGTTCACCGGTACCGGAGTAATGCCCAATTTAGTGCCTATTTTAATAGATTATGGCGCCTTTCTCATAGAAAGGCGCCATCACTCAAATACGCTGTAACGGATTTCCATGAAACTTGGTATACTCATTTACGACGTCCATGAGAAGTGCCCTATTGAATTTTAACCTAATCTGTTGACCGGTACCGGAGTAAAACCCAATTTAGTGTATATTTTAAAGACGCGGTAACTCAAATACGCTTTACCGGATTTTTATGAAACTTGGTATACACATTTACAATGTCCATGGGAAGACGTCTATTGATACTGGATAAAATCGGTTGATCTGTTTCGGAGTAATGCTCAATTTAGTGCCTATTTTATGGCGATATACGTATTCGAAAGAATTTATAAAAAAAAAATGAAAATCAGTTATCTTGATAACATAGCCTATTGTTTTACTGTGATCTTATAAGGCCTTGGAAATTAAAATACAGGTAGCTATGACAAAAAACACTATTGTTTTACATGCGCTTATCCAACTAGACCGTTAAAATGACCCAGGTGGCCGAGATGGTAGACCTTTCTTCTTCCGTAAGCCCTGCTTAATGAATAAATCTGGAGCTTAACTTGGAAATCAATTTTTAAAAAAACATATTCTGCATATCATAATTGCAGTCATAACTGTTTAAACAAAAACATACTGGCACTCTGTTACATCAGTTTGCCTGATTTTATTCAATCTTGTATCAAGTAGCATTTACATACGATTATTTCTGACTGTTGACTGCGGATCCATCGGTCTAGGGATTTTTAATAATTTCTATGGCTTCTGTAACAAGTCTAGGGAATCTTCTGTTTTCATGAAAACATAACATAAACAGGGAAGATGGGTATAAGGTCAGTGACATCTGGCGGGAAACAATTAAAACTGACGTCATGGCAACTGCGACTGTTTACTCTTCACAGGCACTTATTTTTAATACGAATATTTCTCCGAAGAAGGACACGACAGGATGTCCGAAACGTTATAAGACATTAAAATCACGACGCGGCCCAACCCGGATACCCAGTACAATCAGTTGATGAACACAATCAGCTATTTTATTTTTAGGGAAAAATCTTCCTATTGCAATCGATACCATGTCATGACTTTCGAAAAATTCTTTCATATCTTTACGTTTCATGCCTCCCTAAGTACGAATATATCTTTACATGCTAGCGGCCGTAATTTTGAAGATATTTGAACCAAATTTTATTATGTTATTTCTAGGCCTAATAGTTCGGACAAGTTCGTTAATGAGCAAAATTGGCCCAAGGGGGTGGTCGGGGGAGGGGGTTGAAATATTTAAAAATGTATATCTCGGCTCCTATGTAGTATAGAGGGAAACTTTGTTTGAATAAATTAGAGTACTCCCTATGGAGTTCAGATTGACACCAACGATTCGGGGGTTTTGGGGGTACGAGTGGGGGTGGGGGGATGGAAATTCTTCTGGGGTATCGTTGAAAAGCTCTTGATGAGTACTCTACAAATCAATAACTGGTTTCTCGATAGCTCTCATATAAGGCAAGATTTGAATGTTTGAAGAAGTGCTCTTTCCTCTTTTTTGCAGTTATTATTGCGGGTTTGTCATGCCAAGGCTAAAGTAGAAGAGTGCTGAGCAGCGACTGTAAATTAAACCAAAAGCATTTCAAAATCTACCTCAGCCTGTAGGCCTGCCTAAAGGGATTTTTATTTAGATTGAAATTCCTATTAATGATATATACATATCGTGGTATTGTACATAATTGCATTAAGTGAAACAGGAATCGTTAAACTGTGCTGCTTTTCACGCAATTTTAAAAATAAGGTTTGTCTTTATTTGATGCCAGTGACACAGTTTCATGTGATTACTGAATAGGCCTATTGTAATGGGGAGAACAAAACTCCGGGGCTGCAGTTCCTGTATTCAATTCAATTTTCCGCTATACAAACTGGGTTAGAGAGAGAGACATTGTTATTGAAGCTGCAGAGATAGGGTTTGTCATCGCCGATCAGAGAAAAGCTTTCTTCACTGAATAGCTGCTTATTAGCTGCGTTATCCGCATCTGCTACACTCCCAATCCGAGATCCACATATTTTATAGCACACTTTTTTCTACGATGGCTATTTAAATCAATATAATAAGAGAAAGCGTCTGTCTCTCTGTGTATGGCAAACTAACTAAACTAACTAACTCAGTGGCGCTAACATCCCAGGAGGGACAAGGCCTACCACCCGACCTCTGCGTCATCTACCATAGGCAAACGGCAGGATTGAGGGGCATGTGATCAGCATGCCAACACCTACGGCCATGGCAAACGGAGATCTGAAATTTAATAAAAGAAAGAGTTTGTCTGTCTGTCTGTTTGTCTGTGGGCGATGGCCAGCGAATTCTACTGAACACAGAGATATGAAATTTTAAACATAGATGGACTAAAGGGTAACCGAATGGACCTCGAAGCCGGATTTTTTTAATACATATTTTCGCTTTCGTTTGCGAGTTATGAGTGAAAAACGGGCAGAAAACGTGATTTTTTGCGCTATCGAAGCATCAGTTTTCAGTCCTCCTCCTTGGAGGACAGAAGTTTAAGTCTGATGAAGACTTCCAGTCAGCGGTGCATGAGTGCCTAAAGTGTCAACCATAATAAATTTTCTCATGCGGTATCGAAGCACTTCCTATCCAATGGCGTAAGTGCATGCGGTATCGAAGCACTTCCTATCCAATGGCGTAAGTGCATTGAACTAGGAGGGGACTATGTAGAAAATAATGTATATGCAAACATTGTTCATGCAGAAAAAAGTGGAAAAAATTAACTGCTGTTTTCATTTGATTCTCCTTCATAAATAAGCCTATTACCTCAAAACCACTGCTATAGTTTCGCGAGAACTTGGAATCAGCCAAAACTTCGTAATATCGTAACTCATTGTCGCCAGTACATCTAGTGCTTGCGCATTCAAATAAAAAAAAGGTTGCGAAAGTTAATTTTGTCGTGTAAACTAGCCGAAATAAAATTAATGCAAAACTGACCTATTTAAAGAAAATGTAAAAAATGTTTAGAGATACAAATTCACACGCTTGAATTTATTTTCGAAAAATCTAATTAAAAATGTAATGTACCGTATTTTCCGGACTATAAGACGCACTTTTTTTTACCTTGAAAATAGACCCTTGATAGTTGGGTGCGTCTAATAGTCCGAAATACACTAAAAATAATAAAATTGTAAAAAATACCGGAATACCATAATTCTAAACAAGGTGGCACAGACTGTACGACAATCCACTTGTCACAATCGTAAAATGAGGGTAGCTGGAAGGGAGGTATACAATGCGAAAAGAAATGACTGTTGAGTTCTTTAATACGAAAGGAGTTGTCTCTGTCAGGTGGTTTAAATGAAGGGCATGACCTCTAAACAGCCTTGTCCCGTTACACTAACCGTAGACTGAACTGAGGGTCAGAGGGTGTAAAGGTACTTTCAGTCTTTCATGAGAAATCAGTTCAGATGTTAAAATTTACACGATGCCAACTGTACAGAAGAGATTTTTGTACAAC
The DNA here is from genome assembly GCA_964059195.1 of Ectobius pallidus. Taxonomy (NCBI): domain Eukaryota; kingdom Metazoa; phylum Arthropoda; class Insecta; order Blattodea; family Ectobiidae; genus Ectobius; species Ectobius pallidus. The sequence continues at coordinate 3,128,244 of CAXKWD010000002.1, forward strand.
GAGGGTTTTAAGTTAGAAGTGATTTATACTAATCCATTGTACAAGATTAATGTCAGTTGTCGACCAAGAGCTAAGCTAACTTAGCTTAGCTTAGCTCACATACAGTGAGGGATTTCATATATAGTTGTGCCGGATTTCATATGTAGTTTTCTCGGCACAACTACATATGAAATCCTGCACTGTATGCAAGCTAAGCTAAACTAACTTAGCTTAGCTCTTGGTCGACAACCGGCATATAATTTGTTTATGCTATCAAGTATTTTATTCCCTTTACAATTTTTAATTTAGAGACACATGAAATTTCTTTTCCTTTAAATTTCCGTCCTAAAATCAAGGTGCGTCTTATAGTCCGTAAAATATGGTAATTACTTATTCTAGTTTTCGACTCATCAACAATAGCAAACAGGTATTAACAAGAGTCTGAAAGGAAGGGAGGGAGGGAGAAATCCCAACCTTCGTCCGGGTGGCGAACCTAACCACAACATAACATATTTCATAATGATTTTAATGAGAAATTAGAGACACAAACGCTGATGACGTCATCGCAGCGGGGCGTCGCTCCACACCAGTTAAATTGCTTTGCTTCCAACGGTGAGAGATGACAGTCACAAAAACATTTATTGTATTGTGTTGTATTGTATATTGAAAAGTGTGTTCGTCTCTACATGAAAGCAAATGTTTCTCTCTTGTGTGAAATGTAATTGAGCAGACGGAATCCCGGCTTTCAGCTTTATTTTACGCCACTCGTTAAAGTTTCAGCAAATTGTGTTGCAGATAAAAATATTAACAACACACTCATCCTGAAAATAATTCACTTCACAAAATTCAAAGTTTATTCTTATACAAGAATGCAGTTTTAAAATGCAGTTCCTCAAATGTATTAATCTATCTCTATCTCTATATATATAAGAGGCTTTGTCCTGACTGACTGACTGACTGACAGAGAATCAACGTACAGCCTAAACTATAACAGGTAGAGACTTGGAATTTTGACAGTACCTTCGTTTTATAATGTAGGTGCTCACTAAGAAAGGATTTTGAAAAATTTTGATTCTAAATGCAAAAAATCAAATGTTTTTGAGAATACTTAATACCTTTTTACACAGAATTATCAAATCCAAATCACAGTTCACATGACAACATATTGTTGCCAGTGGTCTCAGATGGGTTTGGAAATAAATGAAATGGGAGTTTGGCAAATTAGAGAAACTATCAATATGATTCATGTTATAAATAAATATTAAAGAATGAAATCCACTAAAATAATGCAGAATGTGCTACAGTCACATAACTTTCTCTACCCTGGACATAGAGAATACCGTACGAGGTATGGTAATATGTATATTATTATATCGCAGGTTTTTGGAGAGGGAAGTGTGAAAGTGATAATGAATTTCTTTTTAATTGCATCCCCGAAACGGTTGTATGGTAACATGAGAGTTAGAAAGAAAATATTCCGTAAATACAGTACTATTTTATGTTACCGGAAATTCTGTTTTTCTTCTTATTTGAGCCCCTACCAGACTTGCTGTGTAGAAGAAATGGGGTGCAAAATTCTACATCATCTATGAGTCAAAGAAAAAAATATCAAACTGCATGCAATATTTCTAATACGTGGTATATCACAGACCCTCAATATAACAATAAATCTTTATGCGTAAGAACAGCCTTTGTTTTCCAGTTGTAAAATATAAGTAAAACATGTAAAAAAATAAAAATAAAATTTAAAAAATATGAATTTTCACATTATTCAGTTTTTTTTTTGTCCTATGAATTATCCTGTTGATTATACAGTCTTTCTAACGTGTGGTAAATTACAACCCTCCAATATAACAACCCTCATATAACAATAACATTTGCTAGGGCCCACAAATATTGTTATACAGAGGTTTCACTGTATTGCTAAAACCAGTTAAATGTTAGTTTATATCAGGGGTGGCCACAATGAGGTTCGCGAGCCACATGCGGCTCTTGAAACCAAGCTAAGAGTAAATATGATACAGATTTTAAAAAAAATATTTAGTTAATATAATTTAATGAAAACATATTACGAAGAAGCGAAAACTTATTTCTGATTTGGCGCAAATTTCAGAGCAAATTAAGACCCTTTCGGAAAGACCTTGAGAATAAAACGTTCGCTCAGTTCAAATGTTTGAAGAAAATTAATGAAAGACTTCCTGACGTTCAGGTGAAAAGAGAAGATTAATTGTGTAAAATGTCTGGTCTTGCTAAAGAAATCAATGGCAGATTTAATGAATTGAAAACACTTAAACCTTCATTTTGATTCCTGGAAAATCCTTTTGCTGTTGATGTTGTGGGCAGTGGATGTCCTATTTAATCACCAATTACAAAGGATATAGTTGGAGTAGAGTTGGAGCTACTAGAACTACAAGAGAACGAAGGATTAAAACGACCGTAGAATTTTGAGAAGAAGTTCCAGAAGAAAAACACCTACTAACAAAAGTCTGCACTAAGAGATTTATCTCGATATTTAGGACTACTTATTTGGGTGAATCTCTGAACTGAACGCTAAGTTCATTAAATCTAAATCTGATGAACATTTAAGCGAAGTTGTACGAAACTAGGAGGTGCCCGTGGCTTCGCCCACGATAATTCATTTAAAAATTAAAAATTAAGAGTATAATAATTATTAAAGCATTAGACTATATTTATTAACACTTGCACGCGAATCATTCATAAACTAAGCCATTAATAATATTAATGAAACAGCTAAATTTCCGGCTTCTGAGTACATTCTACGATTAGAAAGCGCCCCCTGGGAAAACTATATCAGAATCGATTATGCAGTTCCAAAGGAACCTGTGGACACATAATACGTATTGTTTCTCAACTGTTTATTGACATGAATATGATGTGAATTTTATTTTATCAATTCAGTGTAATTTTCAGAAATTATATAATGTTTCAAGGGAAGGAATGGTTTGTTTGGATTATTATTATCAGCGATATTTCAAGAGTTAAACCATCAATATTTTATTGCTGGTGCCCCCGGCTTCGCCCGCCATTATTCATTGACTCCAGGATATTTAAGAAATTTACACTGGTAGATTATTAAAAACGTTTGTGGTTCAGAGCTATGAAAATTGTAAGTAAAAATAAAATTAGAATATTTGTTCATTGCGTTCATTTCACTTAGGCCTTAAATAATAAAGAAACGGTTTTCCTAATTTTGTAGTCGTCATGAAAGTTTACACTGCGAGAGACGAACATCGCCGAGTATACCCGATGTCTCACGAAGCGGGCGAGCGAGCAAGCACGCTATTTAGGGCCGTTGAATTGTATAAGAGTAGATGAGCTTACCAATTACACTGGACAACAGCCAAAAAATTCTTTGCATGAAATTGGGCGTTTATTATGTGGATTTTAGCGCTGAATTCAATTATGCAAACAGTTTTTCTCTGGCACCCTCAGTTTCAAAAATAAAGCCTGTTTTCTGAATTAGCACTGGCTGTAAATGCTTAAATTTCTGTTATAGTGATTGACATAGTAAACAAGACCTAATAGCGATAATAACATTTTTTATTATTATTTTACTGCTTTAGTTAGTAAGGACCGTGGTGTTATGATAATTGGTCATGCAGTTCAAATGAAAGAAAGTTACAAAAATATCCAGCTAATATTACAAAAAGTGCAGTATGACAAGTACAACTGGTCCATCTGTGGCGATTTCAAAATGTATGGAATACTTTTAGGATTGCAAAGCGGATATACGAAATATTGCTGCTTTTTGTGCGAATGGGATAGCCGTGATAAATCCAAACATTACGACACTAAAATATGGCCTCCCCGGAAGAATTTTGTCCCTGGAGAAAAGAATATCTCAGCTGAACCATTGGTTGATAGATCAAAAATTTTATTGCCTCCACGTCATATAAAATTAGGCCTAATGAAGAATTTTGTCAAGGCATTAGACAAATCTGGAGCAGGTTTCAAATACCTAGAAGAAAAATTTCCAAGAATCAGTGCTTCTAAGTTGAAGGAAGGCATTTTTGTTGGGCCTCAGATTCGAGAACTAATGAAAAATGAGCTGTTTGAAAGTAAATTGAATCATGTGGAACTTGAAGCATGGATATCATTCAAGACCATTTGCGAACAGTTCTTAAATAATACTAGAGCACATAATTACGAACAATTAATTGAGAAATTACTAGGAGCCTATAGAAATCTATGTTGCAACATGTCTCTCAAAATTCACTTCCTGCATTCCCATTTGGACTGTTTCCCTGCAAATCTAGGACAAGTTAGTGATGAACATGGAGAAAGATTCCACCAAGAAATTTCCGAAATGGAGAAAAGGTATCAAGGAAGATGGAAACCCAATATGCTTGCAGATTACTGCTGGAGCCTCAAAAGAGAAACCACAGGAAAGTACAGAAGAAGCAGCAAACGGCAGAAATTCAACTGACAGCAGTAGAGGATGGACATGAAAACGAGCTGGCAATGTTTTTAGGTATGTTAATTGGTTACTTTCACAAAATTAAATATAATTTTATTATGAATGATTCTTCTACATATGAATATTACCAGTTAGTCTTTGAATTACGGTGACTTTACGTTTTATTTATAAACGACTAGAAGTGTAAGTACACGATTTACTAAAAACCTGAGGGTGCTAGACAAAAACAAAGGCCATATTTGAACTCAGCACATCAAAATACATAAGAAATTATATGTTTTGTGTAAAAAAATTTTTTGAAGGTCAGTTTTGTTGTCCAGTGTTATCAGCCAGATTTCAATCAACTAACAGCAAAAATGAACATTCTAAAAATCACTTATCAAAAGTGTAAATCTTATTTCTTGTTGTGTAATTGAACAATAATATTTATGTGTATAGTAAAAACAATCTGGTTCGCTTCGAACAGATTCAAAAATTTTTCGGCTCCCAAAGATAAGGTTAGTGGCCACCCCTGGTGTATATATATAAATAGCTTTTACATTATTTTACATTTAAAATGGTTGTAAATAAATAATTTGTCCAATCCTTTACTCCACAAATAACTCAGGCTGGTAATAATACTGAGTTAATGTTCACTCAAGCGGAGTTATGTTGTGCTGAATACAAAGCCTGCTTGTACTCTTGTGTGGAATTTATGAAAAAAAGAGACAGCGGATTGAAAACTCTTTTATAAAAAAAAACAACAAACAATTTAACAACTCAGCCATGAAGAGTAAATAAAGTCTCTCCTGTCGATGACAATGGCAAATAAAAGTCAACAACTCAGTGGGGAAGCCACAAGTAAAACGATTCACAAAGAAATAAAATCAGGCAAACCGATGTAACAAAGTGTCAGACGAAGGTAATACGCCATATTTCACATTGAGCTTTAGACCACGGTTTCTTGAGAAAGTTTGATAAGCTTATGGGAAGAAATAAGTGGGATAACTACACCTTTTCAACCTCAATTTCGGAAAAGGTAATTTCAATTTCGGAAAAAGTAATTTCAATTTCGGAAAAAGTAACTTAAATTTCGGAAATACGAGGGCTATTTTTTTAAAACATTAGGGGGTATAAAATGAAAACCACAGTGAAAATCAAAACTGTTTTATTTGGAACATTTAGGTACACCTTCTAGCTACTTCTCTACCTAGTCGCGCCCCGATTGAGACATTTGTTGAAGCGTGGTGCAACTTTCAAGTACCCTGGCGGCAAGCTTCTATGAAAAGGGTACTTGAAAGTTGCACCACGCTTCAACAAATGTCTCAATTGGGGCGCGACTAGGTAGAGAAGTAGCTAGAAGGTGTACCTAAATGTTCCAAATAAAACAGTTTTGATTTTCACTGTGGTTTTCATTTTATGCCCCATCGGAGGTTTAAAAAATAGCCCTCGTATTTCCGAAATTGAAGTTACTTTTTCCGAAATTGAAATTACCTTTTCCGAAATTGAATTTACTTTTTCCGAAATTGAAATTACTTTTTCCAAAATTGTAATTACTTTTTCCGAAATTGAGGTTGAAATGGTGTAGAACACTAAAATTCCTCCCGTCAATAATATTCATTTATTTGTTCCAAAACATCTAAAGGCCTATAGAAATTCTGAATGATAAAAACACTTTATTCTCTACTTACATTACATTTAATAGCACAGGACTAGTTTCAAGAGCCTAATTCGCTCCCATCATCGGCTGGTGGTCGATTGTTATTCTGGTTGCCATGTTGGTTTGTATATATGCATAGTTCTGTGCTGCCCTCTCGTTTCGTTTTTGTAAGTCGCACTACGTCGTCTATAGGTGGTATTTCAAAGTTCATAACCTTGTCTTCTTTCTTAGTGATGAATATTTTCTCCCATACGTTCAGTTCGGATGGTTTCTTAACGTGTTTTAATAGTTTGATCTCCTTTTTAACACTGTGATTTTTTGTCCAGCAATGGTATGCAACTGCTGATCTTTCGGTCTGCAGTAGTTTTATGTTTCTTAAGTGTTCCTTCATTCTTATTTCCAAACTCCTCCTGGTTTGTCCAATGTAGATCTGATCACAATCTGCGCATTCTATTTGGTAGATACCTGATAGTTTGGTTTTTGGTGTACTATTCTTCAGTGGGTGGTTGAGTAAGTTCCTAATGGTATAATTATTCTTTGGTGCCAATTTTATATTGTGGTTTTTAAACACTTTTTCAAATTTCACATTTCAAATTTCAATTTTTTAAATTTCAATTTAAACACTTTTTCAGAATTTCTATCAGTATACTCCACTGTTTAAATAACTTCTTTTTATTGGTGCTTTATCTAAAGGCCTACAAATACGCAGTCAAAATATTTTTAAAAATTCGAAGTTTGGTTTGGAGAGGAAAAATTCCTGTATGTGTTAATATAATGACTAGGGCAATACACTTAATGTACATAAAATAGTGAAACAATGCAAAATAAAAAAAATGCATTTATGACCTAAAAATACTGAGAAAATGACCCAAAATTTAAAAGAAATTACCAATAAATTTACCATTATTACTTATGATTAGTTTTTCAAGTAATGAATTGATAAAAACAAATGATTGCGTGTTATGTATGAATTTACAATATAAAACTTACTTTGTTACTAAAGAAGTAAGTAAAATTATAATACTTTGACACCCATAGCCAAAAAATAATAAATAAATAAATAAATAACAATTTAAAAAAATATTTTTGAACTGGCATGCCCACCAAATTGCCCCTACCAAATATGTGTCATTTAAAAAGAAAGAAAAAATAATTCTTTATTGCTGCAAGACAAACTGCAGTGGTGTTTACAATAAACCTGAATTAAAATTAACTATGAACACTTGGCGGAGATTCTCAAATAAAAAGTATTGTTTGTTGTCTGAAAGTAACAATTTGTACATGGAAAAGCTCCTCTCTACCTCCACTGAAACATGACCTAAAAATTGCCAATCTCTTCAAATTGACAAAAAATGCAAAAACAAATTGCCCTCATTTAACCAATTATTTCATGATACACATTTATTTATATTCAAGCTACCTTTTAACCTTCATATAAAAATGATGCAAATTCATCAAATGCCTTGCCCTAATAATGAATATATTCGTTTTTCTGTAAAAATCACGCACTGTTTATTTTATTCGTGTCGATTTTCAATTTTTTCGGCTATCTCAATTTCATTAAAGTTGTAGAGAAAATTGAAATCAACATTTTTTGTCATACACATTTTAGAATAGAGACAGAATCGAAATAAATATGTCATAACTAGACTTCGGATTTTAGGTAAAAACCTATTTTAATCCTTAAGTGATATATGGACGAAATCTTGTATATGCATGTTTCATAAGTGACTATGCCTAAAACTGATTCTTTTATAGGACCTAAAACAGCCTCTTTTTACGTTAGAGCCTAATATTGCCTTTTTGCTTGTTTTTCCTGTAAAGTTCAAAATAAGTCATTTTTGTTATAAATTCTAGCATTTATTTTCAGTTCGTTCTAAATTTTTAGCTCGGAATGTGCAGTATATGACACATTTGTGACGTGGTTAAATAGTAAGGAATATTTCGTCATCAGTAGAAAAATTCCTTGGAATTCCCAAGAAAAATGTAGTGTTTTTCTCCCGACTCCCACATCCAGAAAAAAAACCTAGTTCTCTGAATCACTGAGGGATACAAGGGGTTGAATATGCTAGTATGATATGCGTAGCTTCTGGCCGCAGGGATTAGGTTTTCACTGTTATGGTAGTACCCTAACAGGTCTATATAATTCTGTGTACCATAGAACTATATCTGTGTTTTATCATGATTATTGTTTAATGGTGACTTCAATAAATATAATATTCTGCATTGCAATTGAGATATTTCAGAAAATTGGCAACTTAACGATTTTATAAGAGACTATTTTATGATTTTTAGAGCCTATTTTAGGTACCTAAAACAGCATTTTTAGCGACCTAAAAGTCCGAAGTCTAGTCCTAACATACATCGTTTCGAGTATAAATTGTTTTACATTTCGCCTGGCTGCTCTGTTTAGACTACCTGCAAAACCTTGTCGTGCGTGGTAGTCTAAACGGAGCAGACAGGCGAAATAGAATTTTATACCGGATACATGGCTATTCATTCATTCAAAATAAAAGCTGCATTTCGCCTTTCTGAATATTGTTATCAAAGCTAGTCTCTACATTTTCTCCTTTGCATTTACCTTACTCTATCCACATTAGGTTCATAGGCGTAACCAGGCCGACCATATGGGGGGGGGGTTATAACATTCAGGGAGAGGGGTGTCCAGGGGTCCTCCCCCGGAAAATTTTAAAAATTAAGACGCAAAATAACGAGTTTTAAGCTTCCCACGCTTTATACTTGTAATTTATGGACAGACTTAAAAAAATTATACAATTTTCCTTTTTTTAATCAATGGGGGGGTTCAAACCCCCAAACCCCCCCCCTCGGTACGACTATGATTAGGTTATGTGTAGACCTGGGACTTTAAGGCAAATGCCTATTTTGTTCCTTATGGAATAACATGAAAATTTTTAAATATGTTGACATTTCATGATATATCACTTAGGCCTATATTTATAGTGACATTTTATGTCTATTTGGACCTTCAGTCTATTTTACTATTTTAGTGCCTAAAATGCCTATTTTGTACATTTAAAACAAAATCCAACTTCTGTAACTTTTACAATCATTTAATGGACATCCCTGAATGAAGGGCAGAACAGCAGAGGGTGGGTTTTTCACAGAAACTAGATTTTCCTAAACAATTGTCGCCTGAGGAATGCTGACTGACGGGGGAGGATTCGCTCAAAACAACAAGTAGCGGGTATATATATAGTAAGAAGGGACATACTGTGTAAATTTTTCATATAATCCAAAACTGTTTTTGATAAATGTATTTTTTAACTCTGTCTTAATTTTGCAATTCTTTCTGTTACGAATAGGTATACCATGTTTCTAACAGTAAAAAAGAAAGATCACGTTACAGTTTAAGAGCATAGGCCTACTGTAGCATTTTAAAGTCTATTTTCTGTCTATTTATACATTTTTAAAGCTTATTTTAAGTGCCTAGTTTCTCTTTTAAAAGCCTATTTACTTGTTTTAAAAGCCTATTTTCGGTGCCTGAAAGAAATTTTTAGAGCCTAAAATCCCAGGTCCATATATTACAATGCAGTACAAACCGATTTTACTTACAGTAGTATGAAACCATGGAGGTCATGTGGTTGCAGACGTTTTCTTACCTGAAACACAAACAATTCATTTTGTAAATTAAGTAAATTTGTTTCAAGCTAATTATTATTATTATTATTATTATTATTATTATTATTATTATTATTATTATTATTATTATTATTATTATTATTATTATTACATGCAATAGCTCGGATTATAACTTAGAGCTTCAATGCATTTCAACAGAGGAACTCAATGACTGACATCCTAGCCATTAACAAACAGAGAAACAGTGCTTTGATATATTAGATCCAACCATACGCTTTGATACGGACACCTATGTGTGGCCTTTAAGTTCCCCCAGATGAATGGGCTGTCCAAGCAAGGCTTATTGCTTTGGTGCACTTTGCCCAAATTTACGTAAAATATGGTAAGAAATTTGGGTCTTCACTTACTTACTTTCTTACGTAACTCAATGGCAATAGACAATTCCCCAGCAAGCTAAAAGGATATTATCTATTTTATAGTTCATTGCTGCGCTTACCTGAGCCCGCCATTCAACCCAATTCTGTGCTAATTCCATCCAATCATCCCTCGTAAATCATACTTCCCTTAAATATATTCTAATATTGTCCTCCCACCTATGTCTAGGTGTTCCAAGTGGTCTTTCCCCTTCGGGTGTACCAGTCAATATTTTTGAGATATGTCTTTCCTCTCCCATTTCATCCTCCGTGATTTAATTACCCTTACTATATCCGGTGATGAGTACAGGTTATGAAGCTCGTCGTTATGCAGTTTTCACCTCTCTTAGGCCCAAATATTTTCCTAAGCACCCTGTTTTCGAACACTTTCCAATTGGGTGTTGAAGTAGGCCTATATAAAATTGAATAAATTGTACAGGACATTCTTAAATATTCAATTCAAGGTATTATCAATATTTCAGTTAATATCCTGCTTTTCAATAACGCACAAATACTGCAGTCTTGAATTCTGGTGCCTTGTGGTTACCCTCAATAGAGGACAGTTGATGGTAAATCTTCCTTCAAAAGCTGTGAATAATCCAGGAATGAAAACTAGGCGAGACTCCTAAGAAGTCAACACTTCGTTTACGTACCATGACTTCACTCTGAATAAAATCCATTAAAATTGAATGTGAGTTGCAATTATTAGACGCCATAAACAAAGAAACAAAAAGCGATTTTATCGCTTTACAATCCAATTGTGGAGTGTGTATTCAGTAAGACAAGGGAAGACCTCCATCCTTCCATCGAAACATGATGGAAATAAAATTCCCTGGTAACATTCTGTTTAAGCACTTATATCCAACCATCAATCAACCCGTAACAAGAAGGTGGTTCTCATACAACCCCAACCACCCCTAAGCCTTAATTAATGTTTATGTCGGTAAAGCAGAGACCTGCAATACCAACCTTGAAACAAATCATCTAAAACCAAAAATAAAATTAACAAAATATAAGGAAATCTACTCTTATACAATTCAACTGCTCGCTCGCCCGCTTCGTGAGACATCGGGTATACTCGGCGATGTTCGTCTCTCGCAGTGTAAACTTTCATGACGACTACAAAATTAGGAAAACCGTTTCTTTATTATATAAGGCCTAAGGGAAATGAACACAATGAACAAATATTCTAATTTTATTTTTACTTACAATTATCATAGCTCTGAACCACAAACATTTTTAATACACTGCCAGCGTAAATTTCTTAAAAATCCTGGAGTCAATTAATAATGGCGGGTGAAGCCGCGGGCATCAGCTTTAATATATTGATAGCTTAATCCTCGAAGTATCACGGACAATAACAATCCAAACCAATCACTCCTTCCCTTGAAAAATTATATAATTTCTGAAAATTACACTGCATTTATCAAATAAAATTCACATCATATTCATCTGTCAACAAACAGTTGAGAAAAGATACGTATTATCCACCGCCGTCTCGAGAATTATGCACGAGAATTATACAGTCTAGAAAGCAGTGGTTCACGGTTAGCTTTGTACTGCATAATCGAATCTGAGATCGTTTTCCCAGGCGGTGCTTTCAAATCGTGGAATGTACTCTAAAGCAGGAATTTTAGCTGTTTCATTAATTATTATTAATGGTTTAGTTTAAGAATGATTCGCGTGCAAGTGTTAATAAATATAATGCTTTAATTTTTATTTTTTGAATGAATTATCGTGGGCGAAGCCGCGGGCACCTGCTAGTGTTATACAAAAGAGTTAGGCCCTCATGAATTAATTTTCAACCCCACTAGAGGGGTAGTTTTTTAAGAAGTAAAAATTAAGATGATTTTTAAAATCTAGTATTACAAATGATAGGTGACATTATGACCAACTGTAAAAAGAAGGTAAATTTATCGTCCTAAATAATATTTTTAGGTAGGTAAAGCAGAGATCTGCAACATCAACCTTGAAATAAATCATCTAAAACCAGCCGCATGATCTGTTCTGACACACCTATTACAAATCTAAAAGGAAAGTAAGGAGAAATACCAATCATCGCGTGGGTGGCGAACAGAGCTGCGGAGAGACCTCTCGTTCTCTAGACGTGAAATGTTTGCCTGACGTTTCAGTTGCTCTGTGAGAAAATATTTTAAAAATGTGGGGAATGGAAGCATTTTACAGGATTTAAACCTTTTAATGGCCATTCCTCACCACACAGCGAACGCCTGAGTGTAATGGCCATCAGAGCGTTTTTATAACAGCTATAAATCCGAGAACATAAAGAAATAACAATAGCGAATGGAAACACAATACCGGCAAAGGGAGACAAGCCGTTTGTAAACAGAAAAAAAAACACATAGCTTCCTCTGCCCAAATAATATACAGGCTCTTATATAATATAATTATTACTAGCTTAAAAGGCCCGGCGTCGCCCGGGTTTTTTATTTTGTAATTGGAAATTATCTTATGAAGGACTTTTGATTTTTAAATTATAGGTCATTATATAGGTATTTAGAATTTGAAATAGGAAGAACGACTTATCACACTCAAACTATTCCCTCAGAAAACGCTTGATATAGCTTTTTATGGCTCATAGAGGATGTAGAATTTTTCATCCCGTCGCTTCTACACACCAAGCCTGGTAGGGATCACATAAGAAGAAACATAAATTCAGGTAACATAAAATCGTATTGTCTTTGCGGAATATTTTATTTCTCACTCTCATGTTACCATAAAACCGTTTTGGGGATGAAATTAAACAGAAATGCAATATCACTTTCATACTTCTCTCCCCAAAACATATTACCTTACCTCGTATTGTTCACTCTATGTCCAGGGTAGAGAAAGTTATGTGAATGCATTATTCTCGTGGATTTCATTCTATAATATTTATTTATAACATGGATTATATTAATAGTTCTCTAATTTGTCAAGTCTCGTTTCATTTATTTCCAAATCCTTACGTGAAGACTGCCAACAATACTGTTGCCAAATGAACTGTGATTTGGATTTGATCATTCTGTGTAAAAAGGGATTAAGTATTCTCAAAAAACATTTGATTTTTGGCATTTAAAATCAAAATTTTTCAAAATCCTTTCTTAGTGAGCACCTACATTATCAAACGAAGGTATTGTCAAAATTCCAAATCTGTACCTGTTATAGTTTAGGCTCTAGGTTGATTCCTGTCAGTAAGTCAGTCAGTCAGTCAGTCAGGACAAAGCTTTTTATATATAGAGAGAGATTTCAAGTTACCAATACGCATCGCTAGGAACTATAACAATAATTTCATTTGTTTCACGCATGATATCACCATTATTTCGGCAAACAACACTTGAATAAATAGACATTTATTAAGTTTTGGAGTTCCACCCGGTCTACGATCGAGGCACATTGATTGTATGTCATGAAAACCATTTAATAGTGTTGTCTCAATCTAAAATGCTATTCAAATAATTCAATTTTAATGAATGTTAATTACAGGGAGACCCAAAAAACTATGAACCAGCTGCGCGGTGTTTTTTCCACTGTGTTTCCCGCCACTGCTGCAATCGTGATCACGCAACTGACGCCCGGACGAGGATAAGTGTTATGTTTCACCTTCATGGATATGTGTACACAAAACAATCGCTATTGGAGCTGTGACAAACCTAATATTGCTCATGAAGTACCCTTCCATGAAGGAAGAATTGGTGTATGGTGCGCCATGAGGCCCCCAGGTCCTTGAATTTACAGACAGGGACCGTGCCTTTGTCTTCTTTCAACGAGACTTTGACATAGCCCATATAGACCATGGGCTACCAATAGCAAACCCTCCCCCCCCCCCCGTGGGATTTTCTGACACACATATTTTCTTGTTGCTATTGTCGTCTAGTTTAAGATTTTACTTGTTTGCCCCTTATCAATTACAGCATTTACCCGGAAACCCCGGAAAACTACGGAAATCCGGAGAAAATGAGTTTGTTTAAATTTTTTATTGTTCTTTTCCCCTAATATTCCCAGGGAATTTCTGACTCACACATTTTTGTTCTTATTGCCATCTAGTTTAAGGTTTCAGTTGTTTGCCCCTTACAAATTACAACATATCCCCGGAAAACCCGGAAAACCATGTATATACGGAGAAAATAACTATGTTTTATTTTTTAAATCTTTGTTCTTTGCTCCTAATATGCCAAGGGAATTTCTGACCCAAGTGTTTTTAGGTAGATTTTCGAAGAAAAATCTACCTATTGCAATGGATACCACTTTATGATTTTCGAAAAATTCTTTCATATCTTTACGTTTCATGCTCCCCTAAGTACGAAACCACCGCCCGTTCAAAAAAAAATTTTGTGATATTTATATATATATATATTTATATATATATATATTTATATATATATATATTTATATATATATATATCTTTACACGATAGCGGCCGTAATTTTGAAGATATTTGAACCAAATTTTATTATGTTATTTCTAGGCCCAATAGTTCGGACAAGTTCGTTAATGGGCAAAATTGGCCCAAGGGGGTGGTCGGGGGAGGGGGTTGAAATTTTAAAACATTTATATCTCGGCCCCTATGAAGTATAGAGGGAAACTTTGTTTGAATAAATTAGAGTACTCCCTATGGAGTTCACAGTGACACCAACAATTCGGGGGTTCGAGTGAGGGTGGGGGTGGGGGTGGGGGATGAAAATTCGAAACTTTTGAAACCACGTCTTGTGGGGTATCGTTGAAAAGCTCTTGATGAGTACTCTACAAATCAATAAATAGTTTCTTGATAGCTCTCATATGACGCGAGATTTTAATGTTTGAAAATAATAACACTTAAAAGAATTATTATAATATCATAATTTTGTCTTGTTTAGCGGCTTTGCTAATTTTATTCATTGTTGATCTTGCGCACGGCCTCCCAGAATATTATATCCTATTCTTGTTGTCGAAACAAATGATTGTAGGCTCTTCCTCTTTACCGAATTCAGTTCTTATTACTGCAGGTTTACCATGCCAAGGCTAAAGAAAAAGAGTGCTATGCAGCGACAATAAAATTAAACCAAAAGCACTTCGAAATCTACCTCCGCCTGTAGGCCTGCCTAAAGGGATTTTTTTTTCTTGGTATTGCCATCTAGTTTAAGGTTTCATTTGTTTGCCCGTTATCAATTGCAGCAAATCCACATAAACCATGAAAACCACGGAAATCCGGAGAAAATTACTTTGTTTAAATTTTTTTTAATCTTAGTTCTTTGCTCCTAATATTCAAAGGGAATTTGTGACTCAAACTTTCTTGACTGAAGTTATAGAAGGGACATTGGGTAAAACATCACAATTTTTGATTGGTAATATCGACAAAGTGTCTTTGATTTTGAGATTTCAGCGAGCTACTAAAGAAAACAACTTTGACTTACATTTGGCATGTTTAGAAGATATGATTCCCTTTATCTTTGCATGTGACCACCACAAATATGCCAGATATCTCTTAGTCCACATACTCACCCTGTTGAACCTGCAAAGGACACACCTGAAACAGAATTACTTCGCAATAACAGTTTCAGTGACTGTAGATCACAAGTTCCGAGTTCTAGAAATTTCGTGGATTTCCGTGGTTTTCCGGGTTTTCCGGGATATGTTGTAATTGGTAAGAGGCAAACGACTGAAACCTTAAATTAGATGGCAATACCAACAAAAAATACGTGAGCCACACATTCCCTGGGCATATTAGAAGCAAAGAACAAAGACAAATTAAAACAAAGTCATTTCTCCGGATTTCCATTGTTTTCCGGGGATATGCTGTAATTGATAAGGGGAAAACAACTAAAAACTTAATCTAGATGGCAATACCAACAAAAAATATGTGATTCAGAAATTCCCTGGGCATATTAGGAGCAAAGAACAAAGAAAAATTAGAACAAACTAGTTTTTTCCGGATTTCCGTAGTTTTCCGGGGTTTCCGGGTAAATGCTGTAATTGATAAGTGGCAAACAACTAAAAACTGAAACTAGATGGCAATACCAACAAAAAAATATGTGAGTCGGAAAATCCCACGGGGGGGGGGGGGTATACAGTACCCACGCTCTAATACAAGCAATAGCCTATATCTTTGAGACCAACTGAATATGCATTTGAGGACAGAACTATTAGTACATATTTATTTCTATGAGTACAATGGAATATGCGTTTCAGCAGGACACAACTATTAGTACGTATTTGTGGCCCCCTCGATCTCCCGACCTAACACCCTGCGACTTTTATCTCTGAAGTAAATTAAAACACAAAATAGGCTACACAAGACAAATCCACACACCCAGGAAGAATTAAAATAAAATATTTGCCAGGAAATTGCCAGCATTTCGCAACGAGAACTATGGTGAGTGATGGATGGTTTCTTAAAAAGGTGCCAAAATTGTACGGACGACGAGGGTGGCTAGTTTCAACACATGCTTTCATAACATTAGTAATTAAAGCCTTTTTTATTCATTATTATTATTTATTTATTTATTTATTTATGAATATTTATTTATTATTATTTATTTATTATTAATTTATTATTATTTATTATTACAAAATTTTCTAATTATAGCACATTACAAAAAATACAAATTATTACAAAATTATTACAAATATAAACAATATAAACACAGTTAAGGAAACTGTTGTAGGCTATGGATGCATCAGCAACATTCTATGCTAGCCGGAAAAACACCGCGCAGCCGGTTCATAGTTCATTGGGTCACTCTGTATTTATTACATGTTTTTCATATAAATGGCCGTCGCGATTTCCAACTCATCATCTTTTATAAACATTTAGGTGCCTGCATTGCATAAACATTAGACTACGCATTCTGAGCTTCATTCGTTACTTTAACATCGAATTGAATGCGTTTTGTGTTTGGAAGCGTCTGTTTGAATTAAGAACACTTCACCAAACAATCACTTAATCTAAGCCATTTAAAACTTCTTGGCTGCAGCAAGAATCAATATCTCATTAAAAGTTTATGATATTCTTGAGAAGTTTCAAGAATTAATTGCATTAGCTCTTCTCTGCATAAATAAATGGCATTTCGCGGTTAGAATAAGATTTTAGCTGCCTCTTAGCTAAACCACCAGCTAAGATCTGATATCCAAACCAATATTAAGCCCTTCAATATAATATGTGGTGTACAGTGTGTTCCAGAAGTTAGTAGGTTCACATCAACATGCAGTTTCTATTGACTCCAATTATTCCTATTTCTTATGTGGTGATATTTCTATCGTTTAATATAGTGATCTATATTCAGGCCTATTATTTTCTTTATTATCACTATAATTACTATGATTGGTGTTATCATCTTTTTTATTATTATTATTACTTAGCTTATTTTGCACGCTTTAACTTCATATATGTCATATGAGGTGTTCAGCTTTACCGGCCATGAAGTTTGAGATTTGAACCGAGGACTTCTTACCTGTAGTCTGCACCTCGCTTGGATTGGTATTTCAGTGTGCATTATGACGTAGATATGTCACAACAATAAGTTAATTCTAGTTTATATATATATATATCGGTCGTAGTTTTACCTCTCCCTTTTAGGATTTAAGCGACCCAAGCCGCCCGGGCCTTACAGGGCCGCGACCTGTAGGGAGAGGGATTATCTCTGGATCACATACATACTTTTTTGACCAGACAAGGACATGGAGGACCTCCCCGGATGAGTGATCAGCCCAACGCGGGGCCACCTCCGAGACAACACGAACACATGAGGAGCATCGTTTCAAAACGTATTAAGTGCACTAAAATAAAGTTGTACATAATACACTTTGAACCGTTAATTCCCGTGCACATAATACGATTTGATCCGATACGTCAACTTTGACAGTGAATTAACACGGGATATAACATGAAATGTTCCATTCTGAACTGATAGCGTTAAAGAGCGCTTAAGAAAAAGGGCGAAATCGTAACAAACTGTATTTTGACCAAGAGTGCACTTAATACGTTTAGAAACGATGCTCCTCACATAGGACGAGACACACCATTCACACACACACACACACACTCAAAACAAGGCGAGGATGGGGATGAAGATGATGACATCCGGGGACCACAAGGGCCTAAAGTTACCTGACATTTGTCTCATAGGTGAGGGAAAATCCCCGGAAAAAACCTCACCTAGGTAACTCGTCCCGACCAGGAATCGAACTCGGGCCCGCTGCGTGAGAGGATTGAACGCATCCCCTGAGCCAGAGCGGTGGACTTATATATATATATTTCAGCTGTGTTTATAGTCCTTTTAGCTTCGAGGCCATATCAGGAGTTCAGGATCTGTGTCTGTACACTAGGGTAGGCCATGGAACTATTGCTTGTCAATTGTTTCAGTTGTCGGTGCATTTTATGGAGTAAATTTCAACTGATATTAATTTAAATGGAAATGATACAGCATGAAATGGTGTTAATTGTATAAAGACATTTGTTCATTTTAATTTTCCGGCCTGGACCATCAAAAACTGTTAGGCCGAGAGTTTTAAGACTATGAGATGACAGTTATGATGAATGTTTTGAGAGAATGGCTGTATTTCTCATTTCTTCTGCACTTGTTATGGTCAACTCTGATTAATATCTGATACTAAATAAGCTTTTGTATATATTAGCTATTCATTTGAAAAATATTAACATATCTTCCAAACTGTGCCCTGAAAACCCCATAAAATGATGGTGTAAGAATAATGCTTAGGCAATTAAACATTTAGGAGTCAATGTGCTTGAAAAACAATTAAAATTTACATTTGTATTTGTTTTCTTTTTCAAAAGCCTCTTAACTCTGAGCGGTCTCACAGACCTCACGTACACGTTAATCACGTTCATTGTTAAGGGTTAACAATACACGATTGGTTTAAATCCTGCAACATTCCTACCAGTTTTGCAGTTGAATTTTTGAACGCCCTGTATATATTGGTTATAGCCTGCTAGATAACAAATGGAATTTAAACAATAACCTCAACAAAATCGTATAAATGCCGACAGAAAATGCCTACTCGCTTTTTAAGCTCGGCGATCGGAGAAAAAGCCAGGAATTTCATGCAACAGCTCCCTAATAAGAATAATGAGGAGTGGATGCAAATATTGGCAAAGTTCCCTTCAATTATAACCAATGGGGCGAAACCACAGCCAAGGATAATTGGATACTAATGATACAGCCTGGATACAGAGCTTTTATATGTCTGTAGCCCACAGTGTCACAGAATAGAATTTTAAGGAATACGTGGAAAGTATTGTTTATGTAGTCGTACCACAAGGATCAATCTTGGGCCCAGTTTCATTTTTAATTACGAACTAATGTGCAGACTAAGACACTGATGTATGCTGATGACACGACTTCTATGAATTCTTATGTGAATCTACATAATTTTCTTAATAACATGTTCACAATTCAATATAATACAACCTATTTCATAAATACAAACACATGATTAAATTGTAAATGCTTTTACTTCAATCGGATGTAGGTGTCAATTTCAAACTAGGGCTTTAAGGCGGAAAATATCAATCCTGATAAATTTTATAACTACCACTAGGAGTATCAGTTGCATATTATTTATTTCTGATTAATACAAAATTATCAGAAATGAAGTTTATTAAGTAAAACAATTTCCTTATTTTTTAGGGCGTTTTTCTTGTAACGTGTACTCCTTAGGTGACCGTCAAATTTTATGCCATTCAAATTCTTAATTTAAGTCTGTATTTGAAACCAATACTTTAGGAATAAAAAATCAGGAAAACTGATGTAACAAAGTGCCAGTATGTTTTTGTTTAATCAGTTATGACTGCAATTGTGATATGCAGAATATGATTTTTTTAAATAGATTTCCAAGTTAAGCTCCAGATTTATTCATTAAGCAGGGATTACAGAAGAACAAAGGTCTATTTTTTTTTTTTTAATTAGATTATAATCTTCCAGCATTAACTGAACTGTACAGATTTGTGATATCATGATAATCGCACACTCACATAAAAATACAAAAAAAAATTCAAATAGGCCGGTTTCGGGTTTTGAACCATGGACTCCAGAATGTGAGGCCAAAGCGTTACCATCTCGGCCACCGGGGTCATTTTAACGGTCTAGTTGGATAGTGTTTGTTGTCATAGCTACCTGTATTTTAATTTCCAAGGCCTTATAAGATCACAGTAAAACAATAGGCAGTGTTGTCAAGATAACTGATTTTCATTTTTTTATAAATTCTTCCGAATACGTATATTACCATAAAATAGGCACTAAATTGAGCATTACTCCGAAACAGGTCAACCGATTTTATCCATTATAAATAGACGTCTTCCCATGGACATTATAAATGCGTATACGAAGTTTCGTAAATATACGATAAAGCGTATTTGAGTTATTGTGCCTTTAAAGTAGACACTAAATTGGGGTTTACTCCGGTACCGGTCAACAGATTAGGTTCAAATTCAATAGGGCACTTCTCATGAACGTCATAAATGAGTATACCAAGTTTCATGGAAATCCGATACAGCGTATTTCAGTTATGGTGCCTTTCTAATATAATACTATTAAAATAGGCACTAAATTGGGCATTACTCCGGTACCGGTGAACCGATTTGGTTCAATATCAATAGGGTTCTTCCCATCGACATTATGAATGTTTATACCAAGTTTCATGAAAATGCGAAAAAGCGTACTTGAGTTATGGTGCGTACAGACGCACGGACAGACGGACAGACGGACAGACATTTTTCGTCCCCCACACAATCTCATAAAGTACCATACTGGCACTTAATAATAAGAGGACATGCTTTTCAACCTGGTTTCAGTATGTTTCACCAGTGGATGCAAAATCTATCTATGTTTATCTGTCCTTTATGCATTACTACACCATTCATCCGATCGCCATGAAACTTTGGGAAGTTGTTTAGTAAACTCCCGCGAAGGTTTCTGGCATAGTACATATTTAAATTTACCTTTCGTTCGCGAGTTATGAGTGAAAAACGGGAAGAAAGCGTGCATTTTTTTGCGCTTTCGAAGCATCAGTTTTCGGTAATACATTTCAATTGTCAAATCAATTGCAGGTGGCTTTGTCTACTTTTGTCATACCTTAGAAATAAAGCATCCCGATCGGATGAACGTTGTAAGCCTACACTGGTCGATTCATTTGTTTATAATGTCAAGGCACGGAGATATCTGAAATTTTCAACATAGACGGAAGAGGGATAATGAATAGCCTATAGGCGTAAATGGACATTGATCGGTTTAGACGAAACTCACTATGCAGGGGTTTTCTGGGCCAGGAAACTCGAATCTGAGGTTATTTTTCCCATGCTGCGCTTTCTAATCGTGGAATTCACTTCAAAGCCGGATTTATAGCTGTTTCACTAATAAGGCCTATCAATCGTTTAGTCTAGTTTCGCGTGCAAAGTGTTACTAAGTATAATATTTTTAGTATTTTGCTCTTAATTTTTAATATTCCGATTAATTATCGTGGGCGAAGCCACAGGATCTGCTATAAGCTATAAAAAAAAGCTATAACAAGCGTTTTCTGAGGGAAGAGTTTGAGTGTGATAAGTCGTTCTTCCTCATTTCAGATTCTAAGTACCTATACAAAGACCTTCATAAGTCCTCCATAAGTTCTTTTAGAATTTACAAAATACAAAACCCGATTGACGTCGGGCCTTTTAAGCTAGTTTGCAATACAAATTTTGAAAATAGACTTAAGTTTCTTATTGAATTACGTGTAGTTTAATGGGTGTCTTATAGTGAACCAAGATGGCGGCTAAGCGCAAGGCTAGGCTTCACGGCCGAGGCCCAGATAGCCAGGCTTTGATCAGCACCAACTAACAATTGTAGATTATATTATTATCATTTTCGTCATCTAATTTCTAACGATCAGATTTTCCACCTTTCAGAGTTTCAGAATTTAACGTATTAGCTATACCAATTACAATGTTTAGGTGGAACTGTGGATACATAATTGTATGTAAACATGTCGAAGGCTTGCATAGCACAATGACCCGGAATTGGATGCAAAAATATTCTCTCTGATGGCAGAAGTACATCAGGCAATTAGTAAAACGCTACTCATGGTAATTTTCTGTTTTGCTTTTGTTGAGGTTTCAAAAAAACACGCCCTACATCGGTTATTCTAATCAACTGATTCTGCATGTCTAAACATTTGACAGCTTTGATTAAAACATGTTTGGAAAGGCTTAGTTATGTTTGTCCTAACCTAATATCCTCTGTTAACATTGAACATGTGCATAAAGTCAACACCTCTATTCAAATACCACTCAATTTCTAGCTTTCCAGCATCGCTGCTCCTTGATTCAAGAAAGTATAGCCCATAACACATAGACACCTCGCGTTATATATACGAGTATTACTAGCTTAAAAGACTCCCGTTATATATATTACTAGCTTAAAAGGCCCGGCATCGCCCGGGTTTTATTTTGTATTTTGAAATTAACTTATGAAGGACTTTCGATTTTCAAACTCTAGGGCAGGGGTGCTCAAACTTGAACTGCTGGCGATCTACCTCAATATTTTTAGACTACTTACGATCGACTCTGAGAGACTGCAAGTGTGTGTGATGCAGGGTTGTCGTACATACACGATACACCCTACCTACCTAGGTAGGGCGTACCGTAGCATATATAGATATTAGCTTTCTGCGCAGTATAGGTACATTATTTTAGTCAAGGTTTGGGTTAGGTTTAGTTAGGTTCTTCTCTACAATATCAATGAAAAAACTCATAGTTATTCAAAATTGCGAGTTTATTGGTTGTTACAAAACAAAAGAGTTACTAAGGAGTGGCTTTGGATGTTGAAGCGTGGCACTGCATGTCCTCAGCATACTTTTCATAAGATGGTACGTAACCACTGAGTGCTAATCGCAAGCATGATGACATATGATCGTCAGTTAGTCGATTGCGATATTTTGACTTAATTATCTTCATTTCAGAAAATGCAGACTCGCACAAGTAAGTTGACCCAAAAAATGCCGTCAGTTGAAGGGCGATTTGCCTTACATTCGGATATTTATCTTCAGATATAAAACACCAGAAATTTGTATCAGATGCTGTAGCTTTGAGATGTATATCTGATATAATCTGCACCAACTCATTTTCAACAGGACATGAGTTCATATTAAACTGACTGGCTATTTCAGTAGCTAATTCCTCAATGTTTTTACATGAAAAAGGATAACTCATAAATGATGCTATATTTTCCAATTTACTGCAATCATGAAAACGCATTTCGAATTGTCCCAAAATATTTGATAATTCAGCCTCATACGTATCATAATTCAACTGAGGAATCCTTGCTTTCAAAGACGGAAAATGTTTCAGATCCTTTCTTTTCAGTTGATCTATCATAAGTTGCAATTTACTTTTGAATGCGTTTACTGCGCTAATCATCTCAATAATAGTTTTTCCTTTACCTTGAAGCTCCAAGTTAACGGTGTTTAAGTGCATTGTGATGTCAGTCAAAAATGCCAAATCATTTAGCCATTTTTCGTTTTTCAAAATCTGAGTGTCATCACCTCTTTCGTCTAGAAAAGCTGTTATTTCGGGCAATAATTCTTGAAACCTTTCTAGGAATTTTCCGCGACTCAACCACCTGACGTCCGTGTGAAGAACTAAATCAGTGTGTTCAGCTGACTCCCTATCTTCCAACTGCAACTGAAAGAGCCGCCGTTGCAAGCTACGTGCACGGATGGAATTCACAATTTTTGTCGCAATGCCCATAATTTCCTCCGTGTTTAAAACTTTTGAACACAAAACTTGTTGATGTATAATGCAATGGAATGAAAAAAATGAAGGGAATTCTTCATTAGCTCGACACAATGCCACAAAACCGTTTTTGTTTCCAGTCATTGCTGGTGCTCCATCGGTTGTAATGCACACTAATTTATATATTGGTAGCTCGTAGTTTTTTACAAAATTGAAGAAAACGTCAAATATATCTTCGCCACGGGTCTTCCCCTTCAGAGGTATGATTGTCAAAAATTCTTCCTTAGCCAACATGTCATTGAATACCATCCGAATAAAAATACACAGCTGGGCAGTGTCTGTCATATCGGTGGATTCGTCGAACTGTAAAGAAAAGTATGTACATTCCATGATATCATGTTTTAGTTTATCTGCGATGTCCTGGCTCATGACTTCAATACGCCTTGTGACAGTCGGACGAGATAACTGAAGTTCTCTAATAGCAGACATGATTTCTGTTTTATTTTTAAAATCTCCAAATAAAGTCTCACCCGCTTCAATAAATGCTTCCTTCACCACCGATCCATCTTCGAATGGTTTCTTGTGTTTCGCCAATATATGAGATATTTTAAATGACGCGATCGTAGCAGCTTTTGATTGTTTGACTGGTCTTGTGAACATGGATTGTTCTTTTTTCAAACAAGATATCAAATCACGTACCTTTAGTTTTCTTAATTCACTCTGTGGCGGAAAATCCTTTTCATAGTTTTTATGAACCGTTTTATGATGCCTCTCTAAGTTACCACGCTTAGGTATTGCAACTGACGCACGACAAATAACACAAATGCACTTATCCTTCACCATACAAAAGAAAAATTCTTCCTCCCAATCCTTATTAAAATGATACGTTTTAGATTTCTTCACTGCACTCATTTTCCACTATTTAATAATAAACTTTGTACTTATCGACGTAGTATCGCCATCAAGTTACAATTCAGAATGACTCCAATTCCTGCAGGCGCAACATTTATATCGGCGTGAACGAAAGTCTCGAATGTTCCCGTCAAACGCGCCGCCCGAAACTAGACTGTACTGTCTCTCGTTGTTTCTAGACTAGACTCCACTGTCTAGTCTAGAAACAACGCGGCTTTTCTTTGACAAGTGCCGCGCGTTCCTTTGATAAAGCCACCTTTTGCCGCAAGCAGTGTTATTTTATTAGTTACCTACCTACTTATTAAAATTTTTTTTCTTCTCGAGATCTACTCAAAAAGCACTCGCGATCGACTTGTCGATCGCGATCGACCGTTTGAGCACCCCTGCTCTAGGGCCTTGTATAACATGTAGGCCTACGTAGAACTTGAAATGAGGAAGAACGACTTACCACACTCAAACTATTCCCTCAGAAAACGCTAGATATAGCTTTTTATGGCTCACAGAGGGTGTCGAATGTTGCATTCCGTTGCTTCTACACACCATGCCTGGTAGGGGTTCAAATAAGAAGAAATATAAATTCCGATTACATAAGATTGTATTGTCTTTATGGAAAATTTTATTTCTCATTCTCATGTTACCATAAAACCGTTTTGGGGATGAAATTAAACAGAAATGCAATATCACTTTCATACTTTCCTCCCCCAGAACCTGGGACATAATATACTCCGGGCATAGGACTGAAAATGTTCCACCCTATTTTGTTTAGGGCCTATGATAGACATCCTATACAAAGCCTACAGCAATGAGTGACGTATCAGTGGATAGGATTTGTTACCGACTTCCGATATAGCATACTCACTGGCACACACTTAAGTTGTCCCTGCAATACGACCGCTTATTCTACATCAAAATGTGAAGTGAGAAAATGATATTTTTTCATTTTTAGGGTAGAGCAAGTTATGTGACTGCTTCACATTGTGCTTTATTTCCGTGGATTTCATTTTTCATTAAGTATTCTCACCAATGTATTATATCGATAGCATCAGATTTTGTTAAAGCCCAGTATTATGTAGTTCACAAAACCCTATGTGAACACTGTTTTACCTCTCCCTTTTAGGGAATTTAAGCGACCCAAGCCGCGACCTGTCACGACAGGCATTATATTTGGATCACATACATACTTGTTTGGCCAGTAGGACATGGAGGGCATCCCCGGATGAGTGATCAGCCCAATGCCGGGGCCACCTCCGAGACAACACGAACACATAGGACAAGACGCACCATTCACAAGACGAGGATGGGATGAAGATGATAATGACGGCCAGATGATATCTGGGGACCACAAAGGCCTAAAGTTACCCGGCATTTGTCTCACAGGTGAGGAAAAACCCCTGGGAATACCCACCTAGGTAACTTGTCCCGACCAGGAATCGAACCCGGGCCCGCTACGCCACAGCGGTTGACAAGTGATAGAAATAAAAGGATAAAATTATAGTGACCAAATTAAACGTCGAAGTTTTTAGTTTTTAGAATACCTTGCAACTGATAACAAGATAGGAGTCTGTTGATCCAGTATTCGCAGAAGAAGAGACGCAAATTGCCTTCATTAGGCTGTCGAACGAGAAACCCTGTTATTGCTGAAGAAAGATAAAAAAGACTCCTGCTGACTCAGCAGTTGAATTCTTACCCATTTTCTTCACTTCAGTTTATGCTAGAAAATCCCAAACGGAAACTATATCCTTGAAGCCACTTTTAATGAATTTTCAGGAGACTAAGAGACCTACCAGAATTGGGCCATATGACCTGACATATTAGACCTGGGATTTTAGGTTCTAAAAGAATTAGTTTTAGGCACCTAAAATAGGATTTCAAAACAAGTAAACAGGCTTTTAAACAAGTAAATAGGCTTTTAAAAAGAAAATAGACACTTAAAATAAGCTTTAAAAATGTGCAAATAGACAGAAAATACACTAAAATACTACAATATGCTCTTCAATTGTAACGTGATCTTTTCTTACTGTAAGAAACGTGGTATACCTATCAGGGCCGTCGCGTGGGCAGGGCGACCGGGGCGATCGCCCCGGGCGCCGCGACCAGGGGGGCGCCGTGGCAACGGCAAAAATAAAACAAAAATTGAAAAAAATAAGTTAAATGTAACTTACATAACGTATTTTTTAGAGTTAGATATAACTGAATTTTGAATATTACGTTGTATGTATTTATTGAACAAATAAATATTTGACACCAATAACTTTATATTTGCTAAGTTATCCAAAAATAATTATTTGCTCAAAATTGAGCAGCTGGATTTGCTTGTAGCCTATACTGTTAATAATAATACCCTAATAATGAACTCTACTGTGGGCCTTAAATCCTTGAATCCTACAGATAGGTGGAATGTCGGGTGGGTGCACGTGGGATTGAGTTTGGGGGGGGGGGCGCCTGAGGAAATCTTGCCCCGGGCGCCATCAAACCACGTGACGGCCCTGATACCTATTCTTAACAGAAATAATTGCAAAATTAAGACAGAATTAAAAATACATTTATCAAAAACATATTTGGATTATACGAAAAATTGACAAAGTATGTTATTTCTTACTATATACCTGCTACTTGTTGATTTGAGCTAATCCTCCCCCGTCAGTCAGCATTCCTTTGGTGACAATTGTTTGAGAAAATCAAGTTTCTGTGAAAAACCCACCATCTGCTGTTCTGCTCATCATTCAGGTATGTCCATTAAACGATTGTAAAAGTTACAGAAGTTGAATTTTATTTTAAATGTACAAAATAGGCATTTTAGGCAGTAAAATAGTAAAAATAGTCTCCAAAGGTCCAAATAGGCATTTTAGGGCACTATAAGACTCTATAAATATAAGTGATATATCATGAAATGTCAACATATTTTTAAAAAATTTAATGTTATTTCATAAGGAACAAAATAGGAATTTGCCTTAAAATCCCAGGTCTACATATTGGACCATAGCTACTACAAGACGCTTTTACATGTATCATGACGTTATCTGTTAAAGCCCAAATAAAACTGTGTAATAAACAACCTGTGTTTAAAATAAAATCAGGTAAACTGATATAAAAAAGTGCCAGAAAGCTTTTTTAATAAGTGATAATTGCAATTATGAAAGGCCCATGCAGAAAAAAAAAATTGTAATAGATCTCAGAGTTAAACTCCAAAAACAATGATATATGTGTTGGCCTACGATTCGCTGACATGTTTGTTTAAATTTTAAAGCAGCCTTAAAGGTTATGAATGAATAAAAAGTCAATATGAAATCTATCTGTCAGGAATTACATTAGGAATATTGCTGCACAGGAACGAATGAGAAAAATACATTGAAATATAATGTAAGTTAGATATCGGTATCCCAGATCTAATCATTACAAAGATAATCTGTCGAAATTTTGTCCATGGCCCAGGTGATGCTCATGTACATACCACCAATTAAAATGGCAACAATGCTACATCTTCTTGTATTATATGGATGTGAGACATGGCCCCTTACATAATCTGAGTGTGTTCGAAAACAGGGGGCTTATGAAAATGTTCAGACCTAAGAGAGATGAAAACTGCATAACGACGAGCTTCATAACCTGTACTCTTCACAGGATTAGTAAGGGTAATTAAATCACGGAGGATGAAATGGGGGAGGAAAGACATATCTAAAAAATATTGACTGGGAGACCCGAAGGAAAGAGACTACCTGGAAGACCTATAAGTAACTTAGGTGGGAGGGCAATATTAGGAAAGATTTAAGGGAAGTAGGATTTGCGAGGGATGATTGGAGTTAGCACAGAATAGGGTTGAATGGCGGGCTCAGGTAAGCGCGGCAATGAACCTCCGGATTCCATAAAATAGATGATATTCCTTTAGCTTGCTTAGGAATTGTCTATTGCCATTGAGTAAGTAAGTAAGTAGGCCTAAATGAGAAAGTGTAAGACTACTACAATATTTCTCCACATAAATTTTGAACCCTAGGGGCTGAATTATGAAAAATCCCTTCTTATTGAGTCTATGCGATATTAAAAATAAAACTGCTGGTTAAACTTAATGTTCACAGCTTCAGTCAGGACATGTTTTGACCAGGCCAATACTCTACCCACCTGTATTTAGCCTACAGTAGTTCCTAATTTAGTTCATAGATGTCACCGATCTTATTATTGCTGGTAACATATCGTATACGATACGACACTCTTACTGTTTTCCCCCTCAACCCCCTTATTAAGGGTCCCTAAATTTGCCCTCATACCTAGATAATTCAGTGGTGTTGGACATAAAATAGTCCGAAAGGTTTAATTATTCATGAAATAGCTCGGGCGTGGATTAGCTATTCCCCTCCCCCAAAATATGTGATTCGGCTATATTTCATTTCCATGTAATTGTGTTGACCTTTACGCAACCAAAACAACCCGTTCCGCGGCCCGCCGTTTGAGAAACACTGCTTGGGAACATCACAGAAACCTTGACTACACAACCTCTTGTAGGTGTTCCAAAGAGAGCTGATGCTTCGACGATATAAAACTGTTTTACGGCATAGATAACACTAAAACCCAACAAAGCCTCCCTGGGATATGTTCAGATTATTTCATGTAGATTTGCCATGTCGAATGCACAGCCATTCGGGGCCTTTATCACTTCGAATCTCTTTACTTCACGAACCTGGATTCGACCCAACGTCTATCACCAATCCTAAAGTGTCTACACAACATGTAGCACAGTTTTATAAAACACGCACAAACACCATTACAACACAAAGCTTTACTTTATTAGGAGCTTCATTCATTTTCATTTGTGACCACTACAAAATTATCTTTATTTGACTCACCTGGATTCGATCCAAGACCCGATTCCAATTCTGCAGTGTCTAAACTTGATATAGCACAGTCTATTAACACTAGATCACTAATAAAAAACACTAATAAAAGGTAAAATTCGCACACGGAAACTCTTCGCGCCTTGAAGACCGCCATTTGCTTTATGAACTGCATGGACACAAGCGCCATCTGGATGAAAAAATGACTATCGAATAGTGTATGTCAACTGTTTCGTAAACTTCCCTCTCGTAGCCGGCAGCGCTACCCTACAGTCAAGGTCATGGCCTACTGACACAGTTCAAAACCGGTTTTCGTAGCAACCTATGTTACTAATGACCCACATAATTTTCTCTGCATTGATACAGAATTGAAGCCGTTTTCCGAGGATTGCGTATTCTCAGCGTGATGCAAAGGTGCATTGAGCGAAGTAGCGTCCCGGCTTCAAACCCCGTGGCCAGCCAAGATGACTCTTTTTTCCAGTTTTCCCAGTCGTAAAGGCAAATGCCGTATTGGATATTTACACACCTTGAATCATCCTCATCATTTCATCCTGTATCATATCCATTTAAATTGAATATCAGTTGAAATTAACTCACGCCAAAACACATCAACAATAGAAAAAATGCCCGACAATAGTTACATGGCCTAATTTAAACTCACAAAACCTGACTCGTGAAGTGACCTCGATGTGCAAGCGAGTATAAATAAAGTTGATTTCTTTTAAAGTAAATTGTTCGCCATGCCAGTTTTAAAGTCTCAATATATAAACGATGATATGTTATAACTACCCTTTTATGTAAGTTTTATAAAGAAAAGCTTCAAATAAAACTTGTAGCCCCTAACATAAACAGTTAAATCTTGGTGCCAATATTCTGTTGTAGTCTAAAAGACTCCCATACAACATTTAAAAAATATTGCCTATATAATAATAAAATCAGGTAAACTGATGTAACAAAGTGCCAGTATGTTTTTGTTTAAACAGTTATGACTGCAATTATGATATGCATAATGTTTTTTTTTTTTTAAATTGATTTCCAAGTTAAGCTCCAGATTTATTCATTAAGCAGGGATTACGGAAGAACAAAGGTCTAGTTTTTTTTTAATGAGATTAAAATCTTCCAGCATCACCTGAACTGTACAGATATGTGATATCATGACAATCGCACACTCACATAAAAATGTCAAAAAAAATTCAAATTGGCCGGTTTCGGGTTTTGAACCATGGACTCCAGAATGTGAGGCCAAAGCGTTACCATCTCGGCCACCGGGGTCATTTTAACGGTCTAGTTGGATAAGCGCTTGTAAATCGATAGTGTTTTTTGTCATAGCTACCTGTATTTTAATTTCCAAGGCCTTATAAGATAACAGTAAAACAATAGGCAGTGTTGTCAAGATAATTGATTTTCATTTTTTTTTTATAAATTCTTTCGAATACGTATATTACCATAAAATAGGCACTAAATTGAGCATTACTCCGAAACAGGTCAACCGATTTTATCTACTTATTATAAATAGACGTCTTCCCATGGACATTATAAATGCGTATACGAAGTTTCATAAATATACGATAAAGCGTATTTGAGTTATTGCGCCTATAAAGTAGACATTAAATTGGGGTTTACTCCGGTACCGGTCAACAGATTAGGTTCAAATTCAATAGGGCACTTCTCATGAACGTCATAAATGAGTATACCAAGTTTCATGCCTTTCTATTAGAAAGGCGCCATAATCTATTAAAATAGGCACTAAATTGGGCATTACACCGGTACCGGTGAACCGATTTGGTTCAATATCAATAGGGTTCTTCCCATGGACATTATAAACGTGTATACCAAGTTTCATTAAAATTCGACAAAGCGTATTTGAGTTATCGCGCGTACACACACACACACACGGACGGACGGACACAGACGGACAGACATTTTTCGTCCCCACACACAATCTCATAAAGTACCATACTGGCACTTAATAAAATCCGGTAAACTGACATAACAAAGTCCAAGAATGTTTTTTTTAAATAAGTGATAATTGCAATTATGATAGGCCTATGGAGAAAAGCAATTATTTTTGTAATAGATCTCCGAGTTAAACTCCAAAAACAAAATGCGCTGGCAATAATATTAATGATGCAATAGGTTTATAATGGGCTGACATGTTTGTTTCAAGTTTAATGCAGCCTTGAAGGTTATGAATGAATTAAAAGCCAATCTGAAAACTATCTGTCAGGAATTACATTAGGTATATTGCTGCACAGGAACGAATAAGAAAAATACTCCCATTAAAATATAATGTAGATATCGGTAGTCATCGATAGAATGAAGAATATTATATCAATATTCAATGGCTAGTTGTGTTTTAAATCTTTTATTAAGTGCCAGTATGGTACTTTATGAGATTGTGTGGGGGACGAAAAATGTCTGTCCGTCTGTCTGTCTGTCCGTCCGTCCGTCCGTCCGTCCGTCCGTGTGTCTGTACGCGCTCTAACTCAAATACGCTTTTTCGGATTTTCATGAAACTTGGAAAACACATTTATAATATCAATGGGAAGAACCCTATTGATATTGAACCAAATCGGTTCACCGGTACCGGAGTAATGCCCAATTTAGTGCCAATTTTAATAGATTATGGCGCCTTTCTAATAGAAAGGCGCCATAATTCAAATACGCTGTATCGGATTTCCATTAAACTTGGTATACGCATTTATGACATCCATGAAAAGTATTCTGTTAAATTTTAACCTAATCTGTTGACCAGTACCGGAGTAAAACCCAATTTAGTGTATATTTTAAAGGCGCAATAGCTCAAATACGCCTTATCGGATATTTATGAAACTTCGTATACGCATTTATACTATCCATGGAAAGACGTCTGTTGATGTTCAACCAAATCGGTTGGCCAGTACCGGAATAATGCCCAATTTATTGCCTTTTATGTTAATATATGAGAAGTCGCGATAACTCAAATATGCTTTATTGGATTTTCCTGAAACTTTGTATACCTATTTATAATGTACATGGGAAGACCTCTACCGATATTGGACCAAATCGGTTGTCCGGTACCGGAGTAAAACCCAATTTAGTGTCTATTTTAAAAACGCGGTAACTCAAATACGCTTTACCGGATTTTTATGGAATTTGGTATACACATTTATAGTGTTCATGGGAAGAGGTCTACTGATACTGGATGAAATCGGTTCACCTGTTTCGGAGTAATGCTCAATTTGGTGCCTATTTTATGATAATATACGTATTCGAAAGAATTTATATTAAAAAAAAGCAAATCATTTATCATGACAACATAGTCAATTGTTTTACTGTGATATTTTACGGCTTTGGAAATTAAAATAGAGATAGCTATGACCAAAAACACTATTGTTTTACATGCGCTTATAACTTACAACTAGACCGTTAAACTGACCCAGGTGACCGAGATGGTAACGTTTTGGCCTTACGTTATGGAGTTCCATGGTTCAAATCCCGAAACCAGCCAATTTCACTTTCTATTTCGTATTTTTATGTGAGTGTGCGATTGTCAAGATATCAAAAATCTGTACAGTTCAGCTGATGCTGGTAGATTTTAATCTGATTAAAAAGAAAACTAGACCTTTGTTCTTCCCTAAGCCCTGCTTAATGAATAAATCTGGAGATTAACTTGTAAATCAATTAAAAAAACATATTCTGCATATCATAATTGCAGTCATAACTGATTAAAAAAACATACTGGCACTTTTTTACACCAGTTTACCTGATTTTATTACATTATTATTTACACTGACATCGTAATAAAGAAATGAATGAATCAAGACGGGCTAACAATATCAATAAACAATTGGCAATTTGTTACGTTATTTTAATATATTGTGGGCCATGGAATAAGTAGGCATAATACTGTAGCGTTTTACATCAACTACGAAATTAATATTTATGTACACGTTATTTATATCAATTATATTATACAGAGTGATAATGAATAACACCTAAATATTTTACCTGTGTATAAAGGGGACATAGACAAGCAACTTTTATTAGGAGATTTTGTTCTATTACGTAAAATGTGTATGCTACAGTAAAATCAATAAAATTTGGTGCTCATTACTCAATAATGAAGCGAAATAGGATTAAAATGTTCATTAAATTGACTTCATGCCTTCTTAGCGATCGATAAAAACCTGATTCTTAATCATTCATCAACAGCTATATTATAATTTAGTGTTTCCATAATCTGCAAAATTTAGACTAATCACATGACTGGCCGCCACTGCATTAGTTTTTTTATCCATAACTCCAGTGTTAACAACGAAGTTCCTTTGTTTTGAATTTTTTCAAATGTTAGAAGTCGGAAAAAAAGAATCCATATAGGTTGGTTAGGTTATGTTATGTTATTAGGTTATTTTGAACCAAATTTTATTGTTATTTCTAGGCCCAATAGTTCGGACAAGTTCGTTAATGAGCAAAATTGGCCCAAGGGGGGAGTCGGGGGAGGGGGTTGAAATTTTGAAAAATTTATATCTCGATCCCCATGAAGTATAGAGGGAAACTTTGTTTGAATAAATTAGAGTACTCCCTATGGAGTTCACAGTGACACCAACGATTCGGGAGTTTTGGGGGAACAAGTCGGGGTGGGGGGATGGAAATTCGAAATGTTTGAAACTACGTTTTGTGGGGTATCGTTGAAAAGCTCTTGATGAGTACTCTACAAATCAATAGCTAGTTTCTTGATAGTTCTCATATAAGGCGAGATTTGAATGTTTGAAAAAGTGCTCTTTCCTCTTTTTTGCAGTTATTATTGCGGGTTTGTCATGCCAAGGCTAAAGAAGATTAAATTAAACCAAAAGCACTTCGAAATCTACTTCAGCCTGTAGGCCTGCCTAAAGGGATTTTTAACGTTGCTTCGTTTAGTAAAAATTAAAACTGTATGGCTAAGGGGATAGGGCTGGGCCCATGATTGTAAAGTACTTTCCTTAGTACTGCTTGAATAGATGTGTATGATTTTAAATGCTAAAAACCTAGAGGGGGCAAGACACAGTTTTGGAGGGCAGGTCTTCATAAGAGAAAATGCTTTGATACCCCATTTTCAGGGTTTAAATGGAATGAAGCTGTTAGCTTAGAACTCAGAGAAAGAAAACGCTGCCTTTACAAATGTCTTATCTTTTGTTTTATTGGAGTAGGAAATCTCTTATGCACGCACATTTTATTCATCAAAGTAGGGTAGATAAAGAGCTATAGAGAACCGAAGACGTAATCCTTTGGGGCAACATTCTCATAGAAATTTCTTTTCATGTAAAGAATATTCTTCTAGTAGATCCCTGAAAGAAATTTCCACGCTTCTATCCAAGATGTCTGGTCGTATATTTCGTACACATATTATTAATGACTGATTGCAGTAAATATCTATACTTATTGTAGTCTATATATCTGTATATAAGCATACATACACACATTCTTAGGGCCCTGATTTATTGGTGAAATAAAATGGCTCATTTCGGTGTTAACTTCCTTCTATTTCGGTGGGTATTTCGTGAAATAAATTACTTGACTACAATGGGAACATTGTGCAATGATAAACTTTGTTTCTTTATTTACATGAACTAACACCCCCCATTTCTATATTCTTCTGCCCTTGTATTAACTGAAGTAACTTTCGATTTAGGCATGATGTTAAAATATAATGATGAGAAATATTATTGTAATTTCTACTAAACACCATCAGATAGCCATTTGCAAAGAGAAGTACCAACCATACCACAGTGGATAAAAGACGAAATCTGTTGAATACAAGTAACAAACATACTACACTCTTCTGTTGTAGATCATAGGCATCGCTAACTTGGCAAAGAGATAGCAGGAAAGGAGAGTACTCAACAGTACAAACCAGGTCACAGACAATCTTTGCGTAAATTCTGCAATCTTTGTAATCGATCTCAAATATCGATATATCTTCGACAGCCACAGAAACAGCAGAAAAAAGCCTGCTGCTAAGAAATAAAAAATACAGTACACCAAAACACAATATTGTGATTTTAAGGCACATTTTCGTGCTCATTTCTCACTTTACGGACGGAAGGGACATATTTCCCGCTTATAGACACATTTCGCGGAATCGAGTAAATTTCGCGATATTTCGTGGATTCAATTTCGTTCATATTGGTATTTTAAGCATATAAAAGCTAAATATAGCGAAGGGAGGTTGTTTTATAACATTTCGCGCTTATCGTTGTTACCAAAAAATACGACCCCTACACATTCTATATATATTATATATATATAACATAAATAAATATATATATATACTAGCTTAAAAGGCCCAGCGTCGCTGGGGTTTTGTATTTTGTAATTAAAAATTAACTTATGAAGAACTTTCGATTTTCCAATTCTAGGTCCTTATATAGTTCTTTAGAACTTGAAATGAGAAGAACGACTTATCACACTCAAACTATTCCCTCAGAAAACGCTTGATATAGCTCATAGAGGATGTCGAATTTTGCACCCCATCGCTTCTACACATCATGCCTGCTAGGAGTTGAAATAAGGAGAAACAGAAATTCTGGTAACATAAAATTGTATTGTCTTTGCGAAATATTAAATTTCTCACTCTCATGTTACCATACAACCGTCTTGAGGATGAAATTGAAAAGAAATTCAATTTTCATACTTCCCTCCCCAAAATCCTGGGATAGGCCTATAATAATATGCATATTACCATACCTTGTATGGTATTTTCTATGTCCAGGGCAGAGAAAGTTATGTGATTCCATTATTTTAGTGGATTTCATTCTGTAATATTTATTTATAACATGAATTATTTTGATAACTTCTCTTGTTTGTCAAAAGTGCATTTCATTTGTTTTTTCCAAGCCCACCTGATACCATTTGGCAACAATATATTCTGTGATTTGGAATTGATAATTATATGTAAAAAGGGAATAAGTATTTTCAAAAACATTTAATTTTTGCCATTTAGAATTAAAATTTTTCAAAATCCTTTCTTAGTGAGCACCTACATTATGAAACGAAGGTACTGTCAAAATTCCAAGTCTCTACCTGTTATAGTTTAGGCTGTACGTTGATTCCTGTCATTCATTCAGTCAGTCAGGACTCGAGCTATCTTTCAACCTTCATACAAAAAAGATGCAAATTCACGAAATGCCTTACCTTAATTATTACCGACATTATTAATAATGCAAGGAAATTTTTAGGTAAAAAATAATTGTAGTAGATTGGATTTTTATATTTTGGATCCTTGAAATTTTTTTTATTTTTTATTTTGGTTTATCGATTTTTTAATTTTGGATTTTTATATTTTTTAAATGTTGGATTTTCGATTTTCAATTTGTTTAATATCGGATTTTTGAATTTTAGATCTTTGAATTCTTTAATTTTGGAATTTTTAAATTTTGATTCATTGAATTTTTTATTTTTTGTATTTTTTAATTTTGTATTTTTCTCCTTTGAGTATATTATTTTGTCCTTTAAATCGTATAGCAGTTGATTGAGTTGATTGTCTTCTGTGCAGTCCATTCAGTCACACCTCGCTAATTTTGTGACGGTTTTGAGTGTGACACTAATTTTGTGATGATTTTTTAGTGTGACAAAAGCTCTGGATTTACCCCTACAGCAGCTAAAGAAGTTTCACTTAAAAAAAATAGCATTTGACATTGAAACAGAAAATCCAAATAAGAGAAAGAGGAGAACAGCTGCACTTCTCTGCCACCTCTCCTGGCAAGGACAAGTTGCATACTGAACAGAAACGGGGTATTAGAATTGACAACTTCTTTCCACTACCTCTCAAATGTCAAAATTCTTGATAATAGCCATAGCATTGCCTCTAACAACAAGTGGATCAGAACGCTGCTTCTCTGTGCTTTAAAGGGTTAAGACATTTTTCAATGACCGAAATCATTTAACTGCACTAATGACGTTATCTAAAGAGTGCTTCAAAAAAATGTATACACACTCTGAAGTGTCATATAAAATATATTTTCCATTCTACAATGTTACATTTCTGTAAATGGAAAGTTTAAAGTCCAATTTGAAAGATAAATTACTTTCTGATGAAAATGCGATTGTTCAAATGTTCAAAATGATGGCCTTCAGCATCAATACATTTCTGAGTTCGAGTCACAACTGATTCCGTACATCGTACCGAAGTGTCAAATGATATTTCTGCACACACCATTTGATTCTCATTCCAAAGAGTGTCTAGGTTATATGGTTTATGTTTGTACACATCTTTTACCAACCACCATAAGAAGAAATCCAGCGGCGTAAGGTCTGGAGAGAATGCAGGAAACTCGATTGGCCCCATGCGTCCTAACCACTGCCTTGGCAAATTTCGTTCATCCCTATGACAGTGATTACCTTGCAGGTAATAAAACCGTATATTGCACGAATGGCAGTAAGCATTGTTAGGTACTTTTCATTGCTGGAAGATTATTGGCACGATTGTTGAAAATATTCTGATGCCATCTGTTAAAGAAATATTACATTACTTCCTCCCAGAAATTTAACCTTGTAGAATGGGAAATGGCACAAAATATTCCAAACTTCAACAATCAGTTTGCCAAAACAAAAGGACCGCTGCATGGAATTAAACTTTAAATAATTAAGGTAATTTATTCTTAGTATAAATTGAATGAGCCACCCTGATTCCTATAAACCAATTATTGCTCACACACTGTATTTCTCTGCTTCTCATTAAAACGAAAAATATGTCCAACTGTTAATGACTATTTTCACCTTAACCATTCTATCGCTACTCTCAGTAGTGATAGTCTGCATTGGTTGAACTGCCTCACACAGGACAAAGGCTCAGTGCACACATTACATTAGGAAAGATTGTTCCTCTCATGAGTAGACAGATGTTTTTTGAGATTCCCTCTTTGGGAAAACTTCTTGGCACATATATCACATGAGAACGGCTTCTCTTCAGTGTGACTAAGCAGATGTGTTTTAAGAGTCCCACTTCGTGAAAATTTCTTGGCGCATATATTACATGAGAACGGCTTCTCCCCTGTGTGAGTAAGCAAATGTTTTTTGAGATCCCCTTTTTCGTAACATTTCTTGGCACATATATCACAAGAGAACGGCTTCTCTCCAGTGTGAGTAAGCAGATGTCTTTTAAGTTCATTTTTTCTGCAAAATTTCTTGGTACAGTTATCACATGAGAAGGGCTTCTGTCCAGTGTGAGATAACAGATGTGATTTGAGATTCAAACTTCCGGAAAATTTCTTGGGACATATATCACAAGAGAATGGCTTTTCTCCAGTGTGAGTGAACACATGTATATTCAGAGTCTCTCTAAACGAAAATTTCTTGGCACATATATCACAAGAGAACGGCTTCTCTCCAGTGTGAGTAAGCAGATGTCTTTTAAGTTCATTTTTTCTGCAAAATTTCTTGGTACAGTTATCACATGAGAAGGGCTTCTGTCCAGTGTGAGTTAACAGATGTGATTTGAGATGCGAATTTAAGGAAAATTTCTTGGCACATATATCACATGAAAATGGCTTCTCTCCAGTGTGAGATAGCAGGTGTATTTTGAGACTCCCTCTTTGGGAAAACTTCTTGGCACATATATCACATGAGAACGGCTTCTCTCCAGTGTGAGTAAGCAGGTGTATTTTGAGACTCCCTCTTTTGGAAAACTTCTTGGCACATATATCACATGAGAACGGCTTCTCTCCAGGGTGAATAGCCAGATGTTTTTTGAGATCCCCTTTGTAGTAAAATTTCTTGGCACATATACCACTTGAGAGATGTCTGCTTCTAGCAGAGGATTTGCTTGTACATACAGCAGTTGAGTGTGTCTGCATTAGCTGCTCTTCATTACTTCCTTGAGAAACTCCAGGACTTTGCTCTAAGCTGTGGATTAAGCCCCATGCTGTAGAATCGCTGTCTGTATTCTCACACTTGATGGGCTGTGTCTGTATTGTGTCAAAAGTGATTGGCACAGGTTCACACTTGGGAATGATACTACGTGCTGTAGAATGGTGGTTGTCTGTATTCTCACATTTGATGAGCTGTGTCTGTATTGTGTCAAAAGTGATTGGCACAGGTTCACTCTTAAGAATTTCTTCCTTAATTTCAATTTTAATACACTCAGATTTTAGTACAGGCTCCATTCTGTGTCATTCACAACACGATAATATTACAACAGAACTACATAAATGTAGGTCATGAATGGTACAGAGTTGAAATTAATATCAGAGGGGCAGTGACTATTCCAAACACGACAGCTTCTGGATGGTCAACAGAAGTCTCTCGACTCTCACTAGTAGTTTTATAACTAGACTTCGGACTTTTAGGTCCTAAAAATGTTGTTTTAGGTACCTAAAATAGGCTCTAAAAATTGGAAAATAGGTTCTAAAAATCGTAAAATAGTCTCTTATAAAATCGTTAAGTTGTCAATTTTCTGAAATATCTCAATTCCAATACAGAATATTATATTTATTGAAGTCGTCATTAATCAATAATCATGATAAAACACAGATATAGGCCTATGGCAGTAGCGGCTCGCGCTCCTAAACGTAGGTGAAGCACAAATCAAGGTTTGCAAAGCTCATGTAAATGCATCAACAGTAGGAAATAGTAGGCCTACGTTATTACATTATATTGCTTACCTATCTTTTGTATATCAAGTTGATCCTCCTGTCCTTCAAGGCTGCGAATCTCTCAATAACGTCGTTGTGGAAGGGCTGTGAGTTCATAATTTTGTCCAAAATTTCCTTTTGAAGTGATATATTCCCTAGCGCTGACAATCTCTTCTGTGACATTGAGTTTCTTTGATATGTTTTTATTCTCTTTAAGCAAGAGAAACTCC
This sequence comes from Ectobius pallidus, assembly GCA_964059195.1. Lineage (NCBI taxonomy): Eukaryota > Metazoa > Arthropoda > Insecta > Blattodea > Ectobiidae > Ectobius > Ectobius pallidus. Next base: position 3,168,570 of record CAXKWD010000002.1, read on the forward strand.
TTTCAACTGAGACGCTGGTTGATGGCAGTGTTAAAATGAGGGAAAATAATTTGTACACTTCTTCGAACACGTCTTTGTGGACATCGTTGCCACGAAGAAGTTCTAGAACTCTTTTAATCGGTACATTCCGATATTCACTGTTCTGATACAAAAGTTCCAGTTCAATTTTTAGACGTTGCGTCTTTTTGAACATGTTGAAATAACTTTCTTGTAGAGAAGAAACCGCTTCATGTGGGAAGTTCCTACAGTACTTCTCAAATTTGCTAGTGTCTGCAAGGCTAACGAAACGAAGCTTATTCACATCCTCAAATCTTGTATCGATCTGCGTTACGATATTGTCAATGATCTCGAAGAACAAGACCTTGTAGTTCTGATAATGTTCTGCCTCACTTTTTCCACTGTACTTTCTTCCTAAGAAATCACCTCTACTCTTCGCCGTGTTGAACATGGGACCATAGTACTCTTCATTTCTTTTTGTAAGAATTACATTACGAGTGGATTTAATTTGTTCGCAACAAAAGCAAATATCCAAAGACTTCTTTTGCAGAATCTCAAACAGAATCCCGGTAACTTCAAACAAATCACTGAATACAAGGGACAGGAAGGCAAATTCAAAATCATTCATTTCGTTCAGGAAACCTTGAGAAAGTCGCACAGCTTTGTCATCTGATTCACTGTCATTAACTATTTGCTCAAAAACTGCTTTTAAATTGTCCCAGTGTTCAACAACAACATTTACAAGTTTTGAATTTGAACTCCATCGAATGTCTGTTGCTGTGGGAAGTCTTCTGCCTACTACAGTGTCCAAGACATAAGTTCTTTTCGCTGAATGATGAAAGAATGGGGGTATGCCACTTACATTAGCGAAAAATATGCGGCACTTCGGTATTCGATTACAACTTTGTTGCAATACAAGGTTGAGACGATGTGCAAGGCAATGAACGAAAAGTGCTTGAGGAGCTTCATCTTTAATTTTCTTCTGCAGACCATTCAAATGACCTGACATTACACTAGCACCGTCATAACACTGACCAACAAGTTTAGCTTTGTAGTTGAACTCTCCTAAAATTGTATCTATGAGATTGAACAGTGTTTGGGACGTTCTATCAGTACTAATGTCATGAAAACCCAAGAACCGTTCTGCAAGTTCAGCTTCTGAGGTAACGAAACGCAATATAACGGAACACTGCGAGGTTTGTGAAATGTCTGTTGTATCGTCCACTTGGATTGAGAAGAACTCTGCATTGTTAATTTCTTCTTTCACATAGTCGTCTATGTGATTTGATATGCACTCAATAATTTCATTCTGTATTGTCTTTGACTCCCCAGAAAAAATAGTTTTAATCCTGTTATAGTGGTTTTGAATTTCTTCAGTACTTCTTGTGATTAATAGTTGTAGCAACTCCTTGAAATTACCACGATTAAGAGAAGAAGTACTTTCATCATGGCCACGAAACGATAACTCCTGCTTGCTTAAATATAAAGCAGCGTCGATGACTGAACGCATAACCAACCTGTTTAAACGAACATTTTCATTATACTGCGTTAACAAAAGCCTAGCGTTATCTTTCAGAGCATCCCCAATAGTGTTCATGTTTTTCTGTATGTTTTTCAGCTGCAACACACATTTTAAGTGTTCCCCCGAATCTTTATGTTTCTGCAGAGCACGACTAACATTTGAAAAGTCACTAAACCCAGTTTCATTCCATGCATGTTTTTTAACCCCAAGAAGAAGACATGGCCAACAGTATAGTTTTTTAACGTAATGGCTCCCACATAACCACTGGTGCTGGTTGTACCATAAAGTTTTGAAATGTACATTATATGCCTTGCCAGCTTGGAAATTTAACTTTTTAAAATTAATGTCTAAAATTGGCTGAGGTCTACCTAGAAACAATAGATCTCTCTTATCATCTTCCCTCCAACGACTAAACGGAGTTTGTATTAAAGTGCACACGGGGTCGTTTAACGGATTCATTTTTGCATTACAGCTTACGATAAACTCACATTCCTTAACACACAAACTGAAAAGTAATTTATTTTAAAAAAACTGAAGCACACAGTAATAAAGAGAAATAAAATGAATACGTTAAGAACTGGTAAAGAAGCGCCTGGCACATAACGCGACACAGAACAGACTGATATTATTGAGGCCGGGGGAAATGCATGTTCCCTGAATAAGGCTTCACAGGAGCATGGCTGTGTTCAAAATATAAATCTTTCTCTCCATTTGCTTCCATGGTACAGTACTATTAAAATTACTTGTAAGATTCTCAATTAAGAAATTGAAAAAATGTAGCTAAAAGAAAGAGGAACTGAGGAAATATAACGCCTCCTTATACAACTTAATAAAGAACAAAAAATAGAATTAGGGCTATCTTTATTTATTTTACTTTGTGGGAAGACTGCAGAATTTAAGAAAGAAGTACCTTTTAGACGGTCCCTTCCGGATAGACAAGTAGTCATAAATCTATCGGATTAGCTTGGTAGGTACATTGAGCTCTGAGATCACTGGGTAGGTATAAGCAAGCAAGCGAGAAGACCAAAAATTGTCTCCTTCACCTATGACGTATATCTCTGAGTAAGGGTGGAGTGACGGGGGACATTTTCTACCCGTTGTCATAGCAACCGCTGTAAACATGAAGACCAAAACTTGCTGGAAAGTTTGTGCTTCAGCCAGTCCATTGGTGTTCCGTGATCGCCATTCTGGTGACTGTTGGAGGATCTGCGAAACACTGTATCTGGCGCGAACATTCAAACACCATATTACTGAATTTGAACTACAGTAAAAGTAATAATGATAGTAATACTAATATAATATTTATAATTATCATAAAAAAATTAAAAATAAAATTGGAATCAAATAAATAACAAATGATAGGTGAATTTGTTCTTCACCATCTTCCCCTGAATAGCCGCTACTGGCCTATGGTACACAGAATTATATAGTCCTATTACTAGGGCCTCTATTACTACCATAACAGTGAAATCCTAATCCCTGAGCCCAGAAGCGACGCACGCTAGCATATTCAACCCCTTGTATCCCTCAGTGATTCAGAGAAGTTTTTATTTTTTATTTATTTAACTTTACTTTACTTTACTTGACGTGTGAGTCGGGAGAAAAACACTACATTTTCTTGGGAATTGCAAGGAATTTTTCTACTGAAGACTAAACATTTCTTACTATTTAACCACGTCACAAATGTGTCATGTACTGCACATTCCGAGCTAAAAATTTAGTACGAACTGAAAATAAGTGTTAGAATTTATAACAAAAAATAGCTTATTTTTAACTTTAGAGGAAAAACAAGAAAAAAAAGGCAATATTAGGCTGTAACGTAAAAATAGGCTGTTTTAGGCCCTTTAAAAGTATTAGTTTTAGGCATAGTCACTTATGAAACATGCATATACACGTTTTCGTCCATATATCACTTAAGGATTAAAATAGGTTTTTACCTAAAATCCTAAGTCTATTTATAACACTGACCTCCATTTATAGCTGGACTTCGCACTGCAGGCATAATTGCTTGTACTGTAATGGGCCTTTCCAACGGCCTTTCACAGTAGCGTTCCTAGGGTGGGGCGTTCCGCCCCGGGCCCCCATTGATGCCATACCCTAATATAAAAATTATTGTCCCATCTCTCTTTGAAACTCCCTAAGCGGCGGTAGGGGTAAATCGGGAACTTCTGTAAGGCTAAAACCGTCACGAAATTAGTGTCACACTCAAAACCGTCACGAAATTACAAGCGTGTTTCGGAGCGGACTGCACAGAAAATAATCAACTCAATGATTAGTAGTAATCAAAAGAAATTTTTCAGACCTAATACGAGGACCTGCAAATGGGAATAGTAATAGGAATAGTAATAGTAATAGGAATAGTAATAGTAATAGTAATAGTAATAGTAATAGTAATAGTAATAATATTAATAATAATAATAATAATAATAATAATAATAATAATAATAATAATAATAATAATAATAATAATAATAATACTTACTTGCTCAATGGCAATAGACAATTCCTAAACAATATAAAGGTATATTATCTATTTTATGGAACCCGGAGGTTCATTACCGCGCTTAAAAAATCCAAACAATAAAAAAATTAAAGATCAGAATTTAAAAAATCCGAAATTGCAAAATTAAAAAATCAAAGATCCAAAATTAAAAAGTTCAGAAATTTAAAATTTAAAAATAAATCCAAAATTAAAAATCCAAATATTGAAAATTTTAAAAATAAAATAATAAAAAATAAAAATCCAAAATTTAAAAAATTAAAAATCCAAAATTTAAAAATTAAAAAATCTAAAATCCAAAATTGAAAAAATCTAAAAATCCAAAATTCAGAAACGAAAATACAAAATTAAAAAATTGAAAAACTAAAAAATCAAACAATCAAAATTTTAAATATTCAAAGATACAAAATTAAAAAATTAAAAAATCACAAAATTGAAAAATCTAAAGTCAAAAAAATCCAAAAAATAAAAATTTCAATGATCCAGAATTTAAACAATCTAAAATAATAAATCAAAAATTCCAAAATTATAAAATTCAAAGATCCAATATTTAATAATCAAAAAATTAAAATAAAAAATCCAAATTTCCAAAAAAAGAAAAAATAATTAAAATTAAAAAGTCCAAAAATTCAAAATTTAAAGAATAATAAAATCCTAAATTTAAAAATCGAAAAATCCAAAATATAAAAAATACAAAAATAAAAAATTCAAAGATCGAAAATTTAAAAATCCAAAATAAAAACTATAAAGATTAAAAATTTAAAAATCCAAAATCGAAAACTGAAAAAGTCCAAAAACCCAATATTAAAAAGTGCAATGATGCAAAATTGAAAAATCCATTAATAAAAAATTGACAAAATGGAAATTAAAACAAGTTTCACTTCTGTCGTGTGGCGTTAAACGCACACTTTTTTTTACTAATCGGAATTTTTGTATTAAATAAAAAATAGCGTATTGATGTGTTGCCAATAAAAATAATGGACACCAGTTACCACTACTTTGGTCTCAGGTTCATGATTCGGCCGCGACAGGTAAAAGCTATAAAAAGACAATTTTAAACGTGTCTCTTATATAGCTATTCTGAATTAATATTATTATTATTATTTATTATCCAAGTTTTAACCTTATTTTACCCGAAGGTATATTAATGTTATAGTTATTAACAATCACTAAACATATCTAAACATTAAAGTAATATATGTACAAGAGTATTGAATCATGAGATGGCTAACAATTTAACATGAGATGACTAACACTATTTGGTTAAAGTCTAGTTTTAACAAATATATAAATTTAGGAATAGTGTATGAAATACACTACGCTAATAGTTAACTTAGTTGCTGATACAGTATCTGATATACATTTCTAACTATAGAATTTAACTACTGGAATCTATGTAGATATTCTGTGAAACCACCATGTCCAGTCAAAAACTGAGTCAAAACAAAATTGGGTGTCAGCAATTTGCACTTCAATCTATCAAAAACCGTAGGAAAATACAGTTCCTTTGTCAGAACACCTTTATCGTTGTTCTGACATTGTTCATTCCATTTCTGAATGATATCATCTTTCATAATTAATTTAACATGTGAGACAGGGCATAAATTATAACAGTGTGGAAGGTCTGAATTTGCAGCTAGCTTTGCCAATTCGTCTGCTCTTTCGTTTCCTTCAATACCAATGTGACCTTTGACCCATGAAAAACAAACATGAGCAGTACAGTTTAGGATTAGATTTCTTATGTTTGAAGCTATGGGATTATAATTATATTTATTATTGATAGCAAACAATGCTGACTGTGATTGTTGCTATTGCACCACTTCACTGCTTCTTTTATTGCGATCAGCTCTGCCTGGAAAACTGAGCATTCTGGAGCAAGTTTATATATGGTTGAAGATAATTCTGTATGTTCCTTGTAGACCACAAAGGCACACCCTACTTTGGCTGTTCTATCTGGTTGTTCCTCTAGTCTTGACCCATCGGTATAGATGGAATAGCGGTGGAATTTTACAGTACATATTTCATTCAAGTTAGGTATGTGAAGAGATGGATGTCCTGCACTAAGAGGATGCAGCGGAACTTCTAATTGCAAATGTGAGATATATTGGGGAGATTTCCGTTTTTGCTTCATATTACTTAAACTTGCCTTGTATAAACCAGTGAGAAATAGTGGTTCGATGCCAGCTATGATTTGTGAAGCTGCAGTAGATGTAGTACGGTATCCACGTATAATCCTTAACAGGTATCCACGTTGAAACTGTGAAAGTTTCTGCTGTGCCCATCGCTTATGTAATGAATCTTCAAGTACTGCTGCACAGTAGAGTATCATAAGTTCAACTCCACCCCGGTATATTACCTTAAGTAGTTTAGAGTTTAGACCCCAAGTAGGTCTGGTGACGGCAAATTTATTATCTGACTCTCAGACGAAAATTAAAACTGCTGTTTGTTACCATAAACATTCTTGTTTTGTCTTATTTAAACATAACCTTTTTTCTTGTAATTACTTTTTAATTATGTACCCATTTGTATTTTGTTAATCAGATAGCCTAATATTATTGGACTAATGTCTGTCTGTATTTAACAAATAAATACAATAAATACTGCAATAAATAATGATATTGTCTTTAAGTTCTTCTAACAGTATGTGACTATTATTTATGGGAAACTTGAAAATGAAGTGTATAGGTCAATTTCCCATACATTAGAAGAACTTCAAGACAATATCACAAGAGAAATTAACTCTATTTCGGAAGCTGAACTTTTGTGCGTGAAAGAAAATTTCCTGAAAAGATGCCCGTGTTGTGTGGGTGCAACATCTCTTGTGATGAGGTACGTGGTTATTTTCATTGTAATTCCAACTGTAAATGTGAGAACCTGAACCATTACACCGTTCGCGGCTTTTTTAGCGTAGATATTTCACCCGATCGCTCGGGAGTTGGAGCAGAAACCCGCGTCATTGGCCAACTTTTGCGTGGGACTCACTGTATATCAAATAGGCTATCAAAAAATTTCAATTTCCAAACATTTCAACGTAATATTAATTTGATGTAACTCTTACCGACAGTGAAACGGATAATTATGCTCAAATATCACAGTTAGCTAGCAAGGAATAAAATAGTTTAAAACATAAGAATTTGGGCACTAGTATTTATTTATTTATTGAATATCCAAATTGAAATAAACCCTATTTCACCCGAAGGTATATTAGGGTTAGAGATATGATACACTTACAGGTTTACAATATACGTATACAGTCTTAATCTGAGCACTGTCTTCAAAGAAATTCAATAATAATGATTAACATAAATTATTAGTCCATACATTAAAACAGAAGTGATGTGAAAGAAAATAGGGTGGGAGATAACAAGCATAACAATAATATAAAAGTGAAAGCAGTGAATGTAAGTCATATTTTTGAATATATACTATTAACAAAAGATGTGAAAAATTTGTATCCTGCTTTATTAAAGAGTATGTTATGAAGGGGGATAGTGTACTGAATGTTCAGTTGGTTCAGGTAAGAGATGAGTGCAAATCTTTCTAATGTGTGGATCGGACAGGAGAATAATATGTGGTTAACTGATTGTTCACTTTCTCCACATCTACAGACAGCATTGTTACCTATGTGGAATCGGTGAAGATACTGTTGGAATTTCCCATGTCCTGTATAAAACTGTGTCGTAACATAACTTGGTACCAGTTGTTTACATTTCAATCTGTCGTGCACAGATGGGAAAAATAAATTTCTTGTTACAGCTCCGTTCTCGCTGTTCTGCCACTGGGCGTTCCATTCTTCAATGATGTGGGCCTTTACTACATTTTTTATATGCGAGATAGGGCAGAGGGTGTAACAAGGAATAAGGTTTGAATCTGCAGCCAGTTTGGCTAATTCATCCGCTCTCTCATTCCCTTCATCCCCAGAATGTCCACGAACCCAAGATATGCATATGTGACCAGGAAACTCTCTTAAAAATCTGCGGATTTCATGAGCGATCGGGTGTACATTGTGTTTGTCATCTATGGCACATATTGCTGATTTAGAATCACTGTGTATGCATATGTTATTACCTTTGTTGTTACACCACTTAATAGCATCTCTTATAGCTATTAACTCTGCTTGAAAAATCGAACACTGGGACGATAACTTCAGTTGTTTCGTAAAGATTTCATCAGAGGTTGTATAAACTACAAACGCACTTCCTACTTTTGGAGTATTAGTTGAAGTGTCTAGGGAACGGGAGCCGTCTGTATATATATCATACTGATGAGGGCAAATTTCTTCTGTTCCTCGCAAATGATTAGAATACAGGGCAGGATGGCCCGTCATTATTTTATTAATTGGTTTTTCTGGATGAAACTCTGAAAGGTATTCAGGAACTTCCCTATCTTTTTTTATGTTACTTATGCTAACCTTTCCTATTGCTGTTAAGTACAGGGGTTCAATTCCTGCTACAATTAACGCAGCTTCAGTTGAAATAGTTCTGTATCCTTTTATTATTCTAAGCATGTATCCTCGTTGAATTTGGAGAAGTTTCTTTTTGGCCCATTTCTTAGTGAGTGCTTCTACAAATGCTACAGCACCATAAAGAGCCAATGGTACCAATGCTCCGTGATATATTACTTTCATGATATCTTGATTTAGACCCCAAGTAGGTCTTGTAGCAAACGACAGCTTCGTAAGCAGAACACTTGCCTTCTTTGCCATGTACTCAAAATGGTGACGAAACGTTAATTTATTGTCCAATATAACTCCTAAATAGTTTAATTGATCCACGTTACCTATCCTTACCCCGTTCATTTCTAAATTGACTGGTTCCACTTTCAACCGTCTCGTGACCATCAGTGATTTGGTTTTGTTTGGGTTGAAATTCAACTTGTTGGCTTCTCCCCACTTATGGATTATATCAAGTGCGGCATTAGCCTTGGTCTGTACGTTTAATGTATTATCCGCTCTGACCAGTAAGATGGCGTCGTCAGCATATGCTAATAGTGTACACCCATTCGGTAAACATTGCTGTAGCAGCTCATCATATAAAATAATCCAAAAACCACACACCGAACCTTGTGGGCAGCCCTTGGTTATGTCCTTAGTTACAGTGCTGTTTCCTATTGTTAGTTATATCCTGCGGTTTGTAAAGTAATTTTGTATTAATGTGTACAGGTTACGTGGACATTCTTTTATTCGTAGCTGATAGAGTATTTTTGGCCACCAAGCATGGTTAAAGGCACTTGCAACATCAAGAGAGATGACCAGGCCTAATTGCTTTGTTCTAAATGTCTCATGAATCCAGTCCACTACCTTACAAATCGCATCTTCAGTAGATTTTTGTGGTAGGAAGCCGAACTGATTTTCATTCAGTAAGTTGTTGCTAAGTAAGTGATACATTACACGATCTATGATAAGTTTTTCTAAACACTTACCCAAAACAGGTATTAAACTGATAGGTCTGAAGGACGATATGGTGTTTTGTCTGCAATTGGGCTTTGGTATTACTTTCACTACTGCAGTTTTCCAACAATTTGGGAATACACTTAATTCCAAACACTTGTTAAACATATTCACCATGAGCGAAGGAAAGCAATCGTGAACACTTTTTATTATATTGGCAGTAATGTGATCTGCTCCTGGTGCTTTCCTATCGTTCTGCTTTGAAATAATATTTGCTACCTCTTCTAGGGTGAATAGACAATCATCTGGTGAGTTAACCTGCTCCTCGGTCAGTCTTCTAATTTGTCTTTGTTCATCATTGTCAGCTGTGTCATCCGGGAAGAATGCTGTAGTCAAAGCTTCCGCGGTTTCTAGAGTGTTGTTAGTGAACCCGTCTTCTGTTTCTATAGTCGATATGGTTTCCTACAGTATTTATATATTATATTCCATGGATTATTTGAAGTTTGTGCTGAAGTTTGGGCACTAGTAATAAATGTTGTATTGATTTCGCACGAATTTGTTGGTTAGACTTTCATAATGAAAAGAGAATTCACAGGTAAAACCATTCGTATTGATAAAAAATAAATTATTTGGAGTTAAAGGCAAGGTAATGTTCACTTTGTTAAGTGCCAGTATGTTACTTTATGAGATTGTGTCTAAAGTTTCACGTAAGAGTACAAAATTAGGAAAACCGTTTCTTTATTATATAAGGCCTAAGTGAAATCAACACAATGAACATATATTCAACTTTTATTTTTACTTACAATTTTCATAGCTCTGAAGAAAGCTGTAATGTGTGACTGACGACATATAATATATGCACTAATATTGCTATCCCATATAAGTGATGCGGTGCGGTGACTTTCAAAATTAATGTAATGCAATGGTTTCTTGTCACTTTTTGTTATGTTTATTGTTATATAACAATATTATTCATATTATAATATGTAATAAATATTATAATTATTAAATAAAATAATATTATTACTAGGGCAAGGCATTTAAATAAATAGTGAATAAAAGGGAAAATAAAAATTCTTTTATGATCTAAAAATAGTGAAAAATGACCGAAATTTAAAAAAATGACCTATAAGTACACCATTAGGCCTATTACTTATAACTAGTTTTTTAAGAAATGCTTGTCGGACTGGTAACATGCCGAAAAATTGCATTTCAGCAACCAAGGCCGTTAGAATTGCATAAAAGTGCATTCAAACTACATTCAAAATGCAGTTTTATCGGCCTAGTACTTTAAAGTCGTCATGGAAATTTAGAAACAAAATCCAGATGGCATTGACCAGTCACACCAACTATAACATGGATTTAAGCATATACTTGGTCATAAAACAACAAATTTAAGTCAACATGTTTCTTTATGATAATCAGAAATTTTACCAGGGTTTTTCACAAAACAGTGTAGCCTTCAACATTTAACAACAAATATAAGCCAACAACTTTTTACATCTTGGGTCACAAGAGATTCATTGCTTACCATGGATTGCTTGCAATATATTCCTTCTCATAGTCTACTGCTGGCAATCCAATGTTTCTGGCTTGGATTGAAATTTCCTCGGGGTTATCATTCATATTTTCACAAGCTTTTCATAAATACTAGTTCGTATGCATTAGTGTTTACAAAAAGAGACTCATAATGCATCTGTACCGCATTTCGTTTTGGTAAGTACGGTTTATTGTTGTTTTTCGATTTAGATGGCTGTGGGAATATGACTTTAACAAATGACTGACTACCTTTCATTTTAATTAATTATACGGTATTTTTGTTTCATTTCATATAATTTAGAGAGTTTTTCCTAAGAAAGATATTGTATGCACCACGTACGCAAAAACTTTATCAGACTCATCCAGTATTTCAGCCTTGGCCGCTATACTAGATTCATCCGCTAAAGCGTTATTTTGCATACTTGATACATAAATAGCTATAACGGATGACAGTGCGTTGTATATGAATTTCCAATATAAAACACACTTATTTTGTTACTAAAGAGGTAAGTAAATTTATAATACTTGGACACCCTTAGCAAAATAGATATTCCTTTTGAACTGGCATGCCCATCAAATAGCCCCTAGCAAATATGTGCCATTTAAAAATAAAATGAAAAATAATAATTCTTTGTTGCTACAAGACAAAATTCTGTGGAGTTTACAATAAACCTGAATTAAAATTAACTATGAACACTTGGTGGAGATTCTTAAATAAAAACGATTGTTTGTTTTCTGAGTGTAACGATTTGTACATGGAAAAGCTCCTCTCTACGTCCAATGAAACATTACCTAAAATGCAGAAAATTGCAAAATAGGCCTATAGCAGAAAATTCAAAAACAATTTGCAGTTATTTAAACAATTATTTCATGATATGCCTTTATATATAAATTCGAGCTATCTTTCAACCTTCATACAAAAAAGATGCAAATTCACGAAATGCCTTACCTTAATTATTACCGACATTAATAATGCAAGGAAATTTTTAGGTAAAAAATAATTGTAGTAGATTGGATTTTTTTATATTTTGGATCTTTGAAATTTTTATTTTTTTTTATTCTTTATTTTGGTTTATCGATTTTTAATTTTGGATTTTTATATTTTTTAAATGTTGGATTCTCGATTTTTGAATTTTGGATTTTTGAATTTTAGATCTTTGAATTATTCTTTAATTTTGGAATTTTGGATTTTTTAAATTTTGATCCATTAAATTTTTTTATTTTTTGTATTTTTTTATTTTGTATTTTTCTCCTTTGAGTATATTATTTTGTCCTTTAAATCGTATAGCAGTTGATTGAGTTGATTATTTTCTGTGCAGTCCATTCCATCACACCTCACTAATTTCATGACGTTTTGAGTGTGACACTAATTTTGTGATGATTTTTTAGTGTGACAAAAGCTCTGGATTTACGCCTACAGCGGCTAAAGAAGTTTCACTTAAAAAATAAATGGTGCAAAAATATGTTGCACAAACTTTCTCGCATATACGTGTTAAAGGCTAGCACAGAAAAAATTAAATGAAAGAGACAATTAAATTTTATTTATTACATTTTCATAAAACTAAGAAGTATCTAGAACGGAAACCATCAGACTCGATCTTCATGTTTAATGTTTTACCGTGAAATAATAATAATAATGAATGACAGTAAAACTGCATATTATTAGTACTACTAGTACTACTACGGGAAGTCGCACCTTGGGATAAATCGGCCCCACCCAACCCACCCACCAATACAAGGACAGTTGGTCACTCTGCTTCGCTCAGAAACAAAATACATCACACAGTAAATGCAAATGTGAATATCGAATGGACGGAGCTTAAGGGGCGACTTATATTTGAATTTCGCTATACTAAAACTAAAACTAAACTCCGTGGCACTACATTCCTTTAGGGATTTCATCTACCAACCGACCGGTGTGTCATCTACCACAGGCAGATGGCAGGGTTGGGGCATGTGGTCAGCATGCCGACCCCCACGACCGTAATGGTGGTTTCCATGACTGGAGCCGCTACTTCTCTATCAAGTAGCTCCTCAATTTGAATCACGAGGAAGTGTACCCCTACCAGACCCCTCAACCTCAGAAAAATCCAAGGATGTACCGGGGATCGAACCCGGACCGACGGATCTGACGCTAACCACAAGACCACGCCGGCGGTCCTACTGCTATTACTACTTAGGTTATATTGCACGCTTTAACTGCATTGTAGGTCATGTAATGTGTTTAGTATGTTTGCGTGAACTATTAGTCTATTGTAACAACTCATTCGCGTCATCTGTTTCTATTGTTTAGTGATGTCTTCGTATGTGGCATTCAGTTTAAACGATTATAATATCCAGTGACGTAGCGGCGATGAGTTATGGAAAATAAGCAAGTCCTACAAACCCGGCGCTTGCTTTTGCGAACGAGGTAACCATGAAAAACCCAAGTCAATTTGGGCGGCCACGAGGTTTGATTTGAACTCAGGACCTCTTCCCTGTTAGCCCATAGGCCTACCACATCGCTGTAATTGGTTTAGTGTGTTCAATGCGACTGAGCTAAACTGATTGCATTTCACAACAATAAGTACATTTCGTTTTCTTGTTGCTAGTGGCAACAAAATGCCATTCATATTTTAATTGATATGTATGTTCTGAAATTCGCATTTAAGCTGTACATATTTCGTTTTTATCTTGATATCTATTAATTGTATAAAGAAATGGTTTAAACAAAAAATATTCATTTTAATTTTCTCTACAACTTTACTGTGGTAAGTTTTCATGTATCACTTACTGTAATGGATATAATCTAGAAAAACTGAAAATGGATACGAATAAAGTACCCCTTAAGTCATTTTTGCAGAAATACAGATATAGCCATTTCATTACTCATAGATAAGAGTTTCCAATTTTAAATTTTTATTAAAATCGTTAGAGCCATTTTTTCAAAAATCAAAAATTTTAAAAAAGTTTTCATGAAAAGTCCCCTTAATATTTCAGTTGTAAAGTTAAATTTCTGGGCGGTTCGACAAAATTTTGAAAAAGTCCTTATTTCAAAAAATGAAGTAAATACAACGAGCCGTTTACCCGCTGTGCTTGTCCACGGACAGACGGACAGACGGACAGACGGACAGACGGACAGACGTCATTCCAAAAATACTTTTTTCGGTTTCTAGGCTTCATGAAACGTGCTCTCCCGGTGTTAACTCAACTTCGATTTTTTGTCACGATCACAATACTTTCTCTATACTCCGTATAAGCGAGAAAGTAAAATAGCATTTGACATTGAAACAGAAAATCCAAATAAGAGAAAGAGAAGAACAGCTGCACTTCTCTGCCACCTCTCCTGGCAAGGACAAGATGCATACTGAACAGAAACGTTGGGGTATTAGAATTGACAACTTCTTTCCACTACCTCTCAAATGTCAAAATTCTTGATAATAGCCATAGCATTGCCTCTAACAACAAGTGGATCAGAACGCTGCTTCTCTGTGCTTTAAAGGGTTAAGACATTTTTCAATGACCGAAATCATTTAACTGTACTTATGACGTTATCTAAAGAGTGCTAAAAAAAAATGTATACACACTTTGAAGTGTCATAGAAAATATATTTTCCATTCTACAATGTTACATTTCTGTAAATGGAAAGTTTAAAGTCCAATTTGAAAGATAAATTACTTTTTGATGAAAATGTGATTGTTCAAATGTTCAAAATGATGGCCTTCAGCATCAATACATTTCTGAGTTCGAGTCACAACTGATTCCGTACATCGTACCGAAGTGTCAAATGATATTTCTGCACACACCATTTGATTCTCATTCCAAAGAGTGTCTAGGTTATATGGTTTATGTTTGTAAACATCTTTTAGCAACCACCATAAGAAGAAATCCAGCGGCGTAAGGTCTGGAGAGCATGCAGGAAACTCGATTGGCCCCATGCGTCCTAACCACTGCCTTGGCAAATTTCGTTCATCCCTATGATAGTGATTACCTTGCAGGTAATAAAACCGTATATTGCACGAATGGCAGTAAGCATTGTTAGGTACTTTTCATTGCTGGAAGATTATTGGCAAAATTATTGAAACTATTTTGATGCCATCTGTTAAAGAAATATTACATTACTTCCTCCCAGAAATTTAACCTTGTAGAATGGGAAATAAATTTTTTATGACAGTTCAAAGTGTGTATAATTTTTTTCAAGCATTCTTATATAAAAGGAAATGGAACAAAATATTCCAAACTTCAACAATCAGTTTGCCAAAAAAAAAAAGGACCGCTGCATGGAATTAAACTTTAAATAATTAAGGTAATTTCTTCTTAGTATAAGTTGAATGAGCCCCCCCTGATTCCTATAAACCAATTATTGCTCACACACTGTATTTCTCTGATTCTCATTAAAACGAAAAATATGTCCAACTGTTAATGGCTATTTTCACCTTAACCATTCTATCGCTACTCTCAGTACAAGCTCAACCAGTGATATTCTGCATTAGTTGAATAGCCTCACACAGGACAAAGGCTCAGTGCACACATTACATTAGGAAAGATTGTTCCTCTCATGAGTAGACAGATGTACTGTGAGATTCCCTCTTTGGGAAAACTTCTTGGCACATATATCACATAAGAACGGCTTCTCTCCAGTGTGAGTAAACAGATGCATTTTGAGACTCCCTCTTTGGGAAAACTTCTTGGCACATATATCACATGAGAACGGCTTCTCTCCAGTGTGGATAAGCAGGTGCGTTTTGAGGTTTTCACATTTGGAAATTTTCTTGGCACATATATCACGTGAGGGTGGCTTTTCTCCAGTGTGAGTAAGAAGATGTTTTTTGAGATCCCGTTTTCGGTTTAATTTCTTTGCACATATATCACATGAGAATGGCTTTTCTCCAGTGTGAGTGAACACATGTATATTCAGTTCCTCTCTAAGCGAAAATTTCTTGGCACATATATCACAAGAGAACGGCTTCTCTCCAGTGTGAGTAAGCAGATGTCTTTTAAGTTCATATTTTCTGCAAAATTTCTTGGTACAGTTATCACATGCGAAGGGCTTCTGTCCAGTGTGAGATGACAGATGATATTTGAGATTCGAACTTACGGAAAATTTCTTGGCACATATATCACAAGAGAATGGCTTTTCTCCAGTGTGAGTGAACACATGTGTATTCAGAGTCGCTCTTTGCGAAAATTTCTTGGCACATATATCACAAGAGAATGGCTTCTCTCCAGTGTGAGTAAGCAGATGTGTTTTAAGTTCATTTTTTCTGCAAAATTTCTTGGTACAGTTATCACATGAGAAGGGCTTCTGTCCAGTGTGAGTTAACAGATGTGATTTGAGATGCAAATTTAAGAAAAATTTCTTGGCACATATATCACATGAGAACGGCTTGTCTCCAGTGTGAGTAAGCAGATGTGATTTGAGGTTTCCACTTTGTGCAAATTTCTTGGCACATATATCACACGAGAACGGCTTGTCTCCAGTGTGAGTAAGTAGATGTGATTTGAGGTATCCACTATGTGCAAATTTCTTGGCACATTTCTCACACGAGAACGGCTTGTCTCCAGTGTGAGTAAGCAGATGTGATTTGAGGATTCCACGTCGTGAAAATTTCTTGGCACAAATATCACATGAGAGATGTCTGACTCTAGTAGAGGTGAGCTGATTACTGCTTCTAGCAGAGGATGCGCTTGTACGTACAGCAGTTGAGTGCGATTGTATTAGCTGCTCTTCATTACTTCCTTGAGAAACTCCAGGACTTTGCTCTAAGCTGTGGATTAAGCCCCATGCTGTAGAAGCGCTGTCTGTATTCTCACACTTGATGGGCTGTGTCTGTATTGTGTCAAAAGTGATTGGCACAGGTTCACACTTGTGAATGATACTACGTGCTGTAGAATGGTGGTTGTCTGTATTCTCACATTTGATGAGCTGTGTCTGTATTGTGTCAAAAGTGATTGGCACAGGTTCACTCTTAAGAATTTCTTCCTTAATTTCAATTTTAATACACTCAGATTTTAGTACAGGCTCCATTCTGTGTCATTCACAACACGATAATATTACAACAGAACTACATAAATGTAGGTCATGAATGGTACAGAGTTGAAATTAATATCAGAGGGGCAGTGACTATTCCAAACACGACAGCTTCTGGATGGTCAACAGAAGTCTCTCGACTCTCACTAGTAGTTTTATAACTAGACTTCGGACTTTTAGGTCCTAAAAATGTTGTTTTAGGTACCTAAAATAGGCTCTAAAAATTGGAAAATAGGTTCTAAAAATCGTAAAATAGTCTCTTATAAAATCGTTAAGTTGTCAATTTTCTGAAATATCTCAATTCCAATACAGAATATTATATTTATTGAAGTCGCCATTAATCAATAATCATGATAAAACACAGATATAGGCCTATGGTACACAGAATTATATAGTCCTATTACTAGGGCCTCTATTACTACCATAACAGTGAAATCCTAATCCCTGCGCCCAGAAGCGACGCACGCTAGCATATTCAACCCCTTGTATCCCTCAGTGATTCAGAGAAGTTTTTATTTTTTATTTATTTAACTTTACTTTACTTTACTTGACGTGTGAGTCGGGAGAAAAACACTACATTTTCTTGGGAATTGCAAGGAATTTTTCTACTGAAGACTAAACATTTCTTACTATTTTACCACGTCACAAATGTGTCATGTACTGCACATTCCGAGGTAAAAATTTAGTACGAACTGAAAATAAGTGATAGCATTTATAACAAAAAATAGCTTATTTTTAACTTTAGAGGAAAAACAAGAAAAAAAGGCAATATTAGGCTGTAACGTAAAAATAGGCTGTTTTAGGCCCTTTAAAAGTATTAGTTTTAGGCATAGACACTTATGAAACATGCATATACACGTTTTCGTCCATATATCACTTAAGGATTAAAATAGGTTTTTACCTAAAATCCTAAGTCTATTTATAACACTGACCACCATTTGTAGTTGGACTTCGCACTGCAGGCATAATTGCTTGTACTGTAATGGGCCTTTCCAACGGCCTTTCACAGTAGCGTTCCTAGGGTGGGGCGGTCCGCCCCGGGCCCCACTTACTATGCGGGCCCCTATTGATGCCATACCCTAATATAAAAATTAATGTCCCATCGCTTTTTGAAACTTCCTAAGCGGCGGTAGGGGTAAATCGGGAACTTGTGTAAGGCTAAAACCGTCACGAAATTAGTGTCACACTCAAAACCGTCACGAAATTACTAGCGTGTTTCGGAGCGGACTGCACAGAAAATAATGAACTCAATGATTAGTAGTAATCAAAGGAAATTTTTCAGACCTATTACGAGGACCTGCAAATGGGAATAGTAATAGTAATAGTAATAGTAATAAGAATAGGAATAGTAATAGTAGTAGTAATAATAATAATAATAATAATAATAATAATAATAATAATAATAATAATAATAATAATAATAATAATAATAATACTTACTTGCTCAACGGCAATAGACAATTCCTAAACAATCTAAAGGTATATTATCTATTTTATGGAACCCGGAGGTTCATTACCGCGCTTAAAAAATCCATTACAATAAAAAAATCAAAGATCAGAATTTAAAAAATCCGAAATTGCAAAATTAAAAAATCAAAGATCCAAAATTAAAAAGTTCAAAAATTCAAAATTAAAAAAAAAATCCATAAATAAAAATCCAAATATCGAAAATTTTAAAAATAAAATAATAAAAAATAAAATCCAAAATTTAAAAAATAAAAAATCCAAAACTTAAAAATTAAAAAATCTAAAATCCAAAATTGAAAAAGTCTAAAAATCCAAAATTCAGATACGAAAATACAAAATTAAAAAGTTGAAAAAATAAAAAATCAAACAATCAAAATTTAAAAAATTTAAAGATACAAAATTAAAAAATTAAAAAATTAAAAAATCTAAAATCTAAAAAATCTAAAATTATAAATCCAAAAAATAAAATTTTCAATGATCCAGAATTTAAACAATCTAAAATAATAAATAAAAAATTCCAAAATTTAATAATAAAAAAATTAAAATAAAAAATCCAAATTTCCAAGAAAAGAAAAAATAATTAAAAATTAAAAAGTCCAAAAATTCAAAATTTAAAGAATAATAAAATACTAAATTTAAAAATCGAAAAATCCAAAATATAAAAAATACAAAAATCAAAAATTCAAAGATCGAAAATTTAAAAATCCAAAATAAAAACTTTAAAGATTAAAAATTTAAAAATCCAAAATCGAAAGCTGAAAAAGTCCAAAAACCCAATATTAAAAAGTGCAATGATGCAAAATTGAAAAATCCATTAATAAAAAATTGACAAAATTAAAATTAAAACAAGTTTCACTTCTGTCGCATGGCGTTAAACAAACACTTTTTTTTACTAATCGGAATTTTTGTATTAAATAAAAAATAGCGTATTTGATGTGTTACCAATAAAAAAAATGGACACCAGTTACCACTACTTTGGTCTCAGGTTCATGATTCGGCCGCGACAGGTAAAAGCTATAAAAAGACAATTTTAAACGTGACTATTACATAGCTATTCTGAATTAATATTATTATTATTATTTATTATCCAAGTTTTAACCTTATTTTACCCGAAGGTATATTAAGGTTATAGTTATTAACAATCACTAAACATATCTAAACATTAAAGTAATATATGTACAAGAGTATTGAATCATGAGATGGCTAACAATTTAACATGAGATGACTAACACTATTTGGTTAAAGTCTAGTTTTAACAAATATATAAATTTAGAAATAGTGTATGAAATGTCTAACAACATACGCTAATAGTTAACTTAGTTGCTGATACAGTATCTGATATACATTTCTAACTATAGAACTTAACTGCTGATACAATTTTATCTTTGGAAATATTGTATTTAAAAATGATATAAAGTAGCCTATTTATATGATTTACGGTTTACTAAAACATCTGTGAGTGGCTTAGAAAGTGTGCAGTCCACAGATTCCAACAGCAATCTAAGTTTGTATCTCTCACTATGAAATAGTGGACAGTCGAATAGTATAACGTATGTGTGACATTTTGGATATCTTCTCCACAGATGCATTCCGGGCTAGGTTTAAGATGGAATCTATGTAGATATTCTGTAAAACCACCATGTCCAGTCAAAAACTGAGTCAAAACAAAATTGGGTGTCAGCAATTTCCACTTCAATCTATCAAAACCCGTAGGAAAATACAGTTCTTTTGTCAGAACACCTTTATCGTTGTTCATTCCATTTCTGAATGATATCATCTTTCATAATTAATTTAACATGTGAGACAGGGCATAAATTATAACAGTGTGGAAGGTCTGAATTTGCAGCTAGCTTTGCCAATTCGTCTGCTCTTTCGTTTCCTTCAATACCAATGTGACCTTTGACCCATGAAAAACAAACATGAGCAGTACAGTTTAGGATTAGATTTCTTATGTTTGAAGCTATGGGATTATAATTATATTTATTATTGATAGCAAACAATGCTGACTGTGATTGTTGCTATCGCACCACTTCACTGCTTCTTTTATTGCGATCAGCTCTGCCTGGAAAACTGAGCATTCTGAAGCAAGTTTATATTTGGTTGAAGATAATTCTGTATGTTCCTTGTAGACCACAAAGGCACATCCTACTATGGCTGTTCTATCTGGTTGTTCCTCTAGTCGTGACCCATCGGTATAGATGGAATAGTGGTGGAATTTTACAGTACATATTTCATTAAAGTTAGGTATGTGAAGAGATGGATGTCCTGTACTAAGAGGATGCATCGGAACTTCTAATTGCAAATGTGAGATATATTGTGGAGATTTCCGTCCTTGCTTCATATTACTTAAACTTGCCTTGTATAAACCAGTGAGAAATAGTGGTTCGATGCCAGCTATGATTTGTGAAGTTCCAGTAGATGTAGTATGGTATCCACGTATAATCCTTAACAGGTATCCACGTTGAATCTGTGAAAGTTTCTCCTGTGCCCATCGCTTATGTAATGTATCTTCAAGTACTGCTGCACAGTAGAGTATCATAGGTTCAACTGCACCCCGGTATATTACCTTAAGTAGTTTAGAGTTTAGACGGCAAATTTATTATCTGACTCTCAGACGAAAATAAAACTGCTGTTTGTTACCATAAACTTTCTTTTTTCTTTCTTTTTCGCAGTTTTACCTCTCCCTTTTAGGAATTAAGCGACCCAAGCCGCCCGGGCCTTACAGAGCCGTGACCTGTCGGGAGAGGGATTATTTCTTTGGATCACATACATACTTTTTTTGACCAGACAAGGACATGGAGGGCCTCCCCGGATGAGTGATCAGCCCAACACGGGGCCACCTCCGAGACAACACGAACACATAGGACGATACACACCATTCACACACACACACTCCAAACAAGGCGAGGATGGGATGAAGATGATAATGACGGCCAGATGATATCCGGGGACCACAAGGGCCTAAAGTTACCTGACATTTGTCTCACAGGTGAGGGAAAACCCCGGAAAAACCTCACCTAGGTAACTTGTCCCGACCAGGAATCGAACCCGGGCCCGCTGCGTGAGAGGATTGAACGCATCCCCTGAGCCACAGCGGTGGACCATAAACTTTCTTGTTTTGTCTTATTTAAACATAACCTTTTTTCTTGTAATTACTTTTTAATTATGTACCCATTTGTATCTTGTTAATCAGATAGCTTAATATTATTGGACTAATGTCTGTTTGTATTTAACAAATAAATACAATAAATACTGCAATAAATAATGATAGCCTATTGTCTTTAAGTTCTTCTAACAGTATGCGACTATTATTTATGGGAAACTTGAAAAATAAAGTGTATAGGTCAATTTGCCATACATTAGAAGAACTTCAAGACAATATCACAAGAGAAATTAAGTCTATCTCGGAAGCTGAACTTATGTGCGTGAAAGAAAATTTCCTGAAAAGATGCCAGTGTTGTGTGGGTGCAACATCTCTTGTGATGAGGTACGTGGTTATTTTCATTGTAATTCCAACTGTAAATGTGAGAACCTGAACCATTACACCGTTCGCGGCTTTTTTAGCGTAGATATTTCACACGATCGCTCGGGAGTTGGAGCTGTGGCCGCCGCAACGCAGAAACTCGCGTCATTGGCCAACTCTTGCGTGGGACTCACTGTATATCAAATAGGCTATCAAAAAATTTCAATTTCCTAACATTTCAATGTAATATTAATTTGATGTAACTCTTATCGACAGTGAAACGGATAATTATGCTCAAATATCACAGTTAGCTAGCAAGGAATAAAATAGTTTAAAACCTAAGAATTTGGGCCCTAGTAATAAATGTTGTATTGTTGATTTGATTTGATAAATGTTGATTTCGCACGAATTTGTTGGTTAGACTTACATAATGAAAAGAGAAGTCACGGGTAAAACCATTCGTATTGATACAAAATAAATTATTTGGAGTTAAAGGCAAGGTAATGTTCACTTTGTTAAATGCCAGTATGTTACTTTATGAGATTGTGTCTAAAGTTTCACGTAAGAGTACAAAATTAGGAAAACCGTTTCTTTATTATATAAGGCCTAAGTGAAATCAACACAATGAACATATATTCTACTTTTATTTTTACTTACAATTTTCATAGCTCTGAAGAAAGCTGTAATGTGTGACTGACGACATATAATATATGCACTAATATTGCTATCCCATATTAGTGATGCGGTGACTTTTAAAATTAATGTAATGCAATGGTTTCTTGTCACTTTATGTGATGTTTATTGTTATATAACAATATTATTCACATTATAATATGTAATAAATATTATAATTATTAAATAAAATAATATTATTACTAGGGCAAGGCATTTAAATAAATAGTGAATAAAAGGGAAAATAAAAATTCATTTATGATCTCAAAATAGTGAAAAATGACCGAAATTTAAAAAAATGACCTATAAGTACACCATTAGGCCTATTACTTATAACTAGTTTTTTAAGAAATGCTTGTCGGACTGGTAACAAGCCGAAAAATTGCATTTCAGCAACCAAGGCCGTTAGAATTGCATAAAAGTGCATTCAAACTACATTCAAAATGCAGTTTTATCGGCCTAGTACTTTAAAGTCGTCATGGAAATTTAGAAACAAAATCCAGATGGTATTGACCAGTCACACCAACTTTAACATGGATTTAAGCATATATTTGCTCATAAAATAACAAATTTAAGTCAACATGTTTCTTTATGATAATCAGAAATTTTACCAGGGTTTTTCACAAAACAGTTTAGCCTTCAACATTTAACAACAAATATAAGCCAACAACTTTTTACATCTTGGGTCACAAGAGATTCATTGCTTACCATAGATTGCTTGCAATATATTCCTTCTCATAGTCTGGCAAATCAATGTTTCTGGCTTGGATTGAAATTTCCTCAGAATTATCATATTTTCACAAGCTTTTCATAAATACTAGTTCATATCCATAAGTGTTTACAAAAAGCGACTCATAATGCATCTGTACCGCATTTCGTTTTGGTAAGTACGGTTCATTGTTGTTTTTTTATTTAGATGGCTGTGGGAATATGACTTTAACAAATGACTGACTACCTTTCATTATAATTAATTATACGGTATTTTTGTTTCATTTCATATAATTTAGAGAGTTTTTCCTAAAAAAGATATTGTATTCACCACATACGCAAAAACTTTATCAGACTCATCCAGTATTTCAGCCTTGGCCGCTATACTCGATTTGTCCTTTAAAGCATTATTTTACGTACTTGATACATAAATAGCTATAATGGATGACAGTGCGTTGTATATGAATTTACAATATAAATCACACTTATTTTGTTACTAAAGAAGTAAGTAAATTTATACTACTTGGACACCTTTACCGAAAAAAAAAAAAATTCTGAACTAGCAGGCCATAAAATTACCCCTAACAAATAAATATGTGCCATTAAAAAAATAATTCTTTATTCCTACAAGATAAACTGCTGTGGTGTTTACAATTAACCTGAATTAAAATGAAGTATGAACACTTGGCGGAGATTCTTAAATGAAAGCGACTGTTTGTTGTCTGATTTGTACATGGAAAAGCTCCTCTCTACCTCCACTGAAACATGACCTAAAATGCCGAAATTGACCTAAAAATTGCCAAAAAATTACCTATCTCTTGAAAATGACGAAACATGCAAAAACAAATTTGCCCTTATTTAAACAATTATTTCATGATACACATTTATGTATAAATTCGATCTATCTTTCAACCTTCATACAAAAAAGATGCAAAATCACCAAATGCCTTGCCTTAATTATTACTAATATCAGGAAAGGAAATTTTTAGGTAAAAAAAATTGTTGTGGCAGTATAATTATTTTATGAAAGGTATCTAATATTAGGGTAGGCCTACTTTAACCTGAGGACTCTGGATCAACTATACAATCAACTTGAGAACCGGCAAATTGACGCCACAAAAGTTCAGATATATTTATCTACCTTCACTTGTGAAATTAATAAGACAATAGCATTTGACATTGAAACAGCAAATCCAAATAAGAGAAAGACAAGAGCAGCTGCGAACCTGCCCATCTCTGCCACCTCTCCTAACAAGGACAAGTTGCATACTGAACAGAAACGAGGAGGTGCTGTCAATATACGCTTTCAGAATCAACAAAATTCTTTCTACTTTCTCTCTAATGTCAAAATTCTACAAAATAGCCACAGCATTGCCTCTAACAACATGTGGATCAGAATGCTGTTTCTCTGTGCTTTAAAGGGTTAAGACATTTTTCAATGACCGAAATCATTTAACTGCACTTAAGACGTTATCAAAAAAATTTATACTTACTTTGAAGTGTCATATAAAAATATATTTTCCATTCTACAATGTTACATTTCTGTAAATGGAAAGCTTAAAGTCCAATTTGAAAGATAAATTACTTTCTGATGAAAATGTGATTGTTCAAATGTTCAAAATGATGGCCTTCAGCATCAATACATATCTGAGTACGAGTCACAACTCATTCCGTAAATCGTACCGAAGTGTCAAATGAGATTACGGCACACACCATTTGATTCTCATTCCAAAGAGTGTCTAGGTTATATGGTTTATGTTTGTACACATCTTTTACCAACCACCATAAGAAGAAATCCAGCGGCGTAAGGTCTGGAGAGCATGCAGAAAACTCGATTGGCCCCATGCGTCCTAACCACTGCCTTGGCAAATTTCGTTCATCCCTATGATAGTGATTACCTTGCAGGTAATAAAACCGTATAATGCACGAATGGCAGTAAGCATTGTTAGGTACTTTTTGGCACGATTGTTGATACTATTCTGATACCATCTGTTAAAGAAATATTACATTACTTCCTCCCAGAAATTTAACCTTATAGAATGGGAAATAAATTTTTTATGACAGTTCAAAGTGTGTATACATTTTTTTCAAGCACTCGTATATAAAAATATTCCAAACTTCAACAATGAGTTTGCCACAAAAAAGGACCGCTGCATGGAATTAAACTTTAAATAATTAAGGTAATTTATTCTTAGTATAAATTGAATGAGCCCACCTGATTCCTATAAACCAATTATTGCTCACACATTGTATTTCTCTGCTTCTCATTAAAACGAAAAATATGTCCAACTGTTAATGACTATTTTCACCTTAACCATTCTATCGCTACTCTCAGTACAAGCCCAACCTGTGATAGTCTGCATTGGTTGAATAGCCTCACACAGGACAAAGGCTCAGAGCACACATTACATTAGGAAAGATTGTTCCTCTCATGAGTAGACAGATGTATTTTGAGATTCCCTCTTTGGGAAAACTTCTTGGCACATATATCACACGAGAAGGGCTTCTCTCCAGTGTGAGTAAGCAGATGTTTTTTGAGATTCCCTTTTTCGTAACATTTCTTGGCACATATATCACAAGAGAACGGCTTCTCTCCAGTGTGAGTAAGCAGATGTGTTTTAAGAGTCCCACTTCGTGAAAATTTCTTGACGCATATATTACATGAGAACGGCTTCTCCCCAGTGTGAGTAAGCAAATGTTTTTTGAGATCCCCTTTTTCGTAACATTTCTTGGCACATATATCACAAGAGAACGGCTTCTCTCCAGTGTGAGTAAGCAGATGTCTATTAAGTTCATTTTTTCTGCAAAATTTATTGGTACAGTTATCACATGAGAAGGGCTTCTGTCCAGTATGAGTTAACAGATGTGATTTGAGATGCGAATTTAAGGAAAATTTCTTGGCACATATATCACATGAAAATGGCTTCGCTCCAGTGTGAGATAGCAGGTGTATTTTGAGACTCCCTCTTTGGGAAAACTTCTTGGCACATATATCACATGAGAACGGCTTCTCTCCAGTGTGAGTAAGCAGGTGTATTTTGAGACTCCCTCTTTTGGAAAACTTCTTGGCACATATATCACATGAGAACGGCTTCTCTCCAGGGTGAATAGCCAGATGTTTTTTGAGATCCCCTTTGTAGTAAAATTTCTTGGCACATATACCACTTGAGAGATGTCTGCTTCTAGCAGAGGATTTGCTTGTACATACAGCAGTTGAGTGTGTCTGCATTAGCTGCTCTTCATTACTTCCTTGAGAAACTCCAGGACTTTGCTCTAAGCTGTGGATTAAGCCCCATGCTGTAGAATCGCTGTCTGTATTCTCACACTTGATGGGCTGTGTCTGTATTGTGTCAAAAGTGATTGGCACAGGTTCACACTTGGGAATGATACTACGTGCTGCAGAATGGTGGTTGTCTGTATTCTCACATTTGATGAGCTGTGTCTGTATTGTTTCAAAAGTGATTGGCACAGGTTCACTCTTAAGAATTTCTTCCTTAATTTCAATCTTAATACACTCAGATTTTAGTACAGGCTCCATTCTGTGTCATTGACAACACGGTAATATTACAACAGAACTACATAAATGTAGGTCAATGACTGGTACAGAGTTGAAATTAATATCAGAGGGGCAGTGACTATTGCAAACACGACAGCTTCTGGATGGTCCACAGAAGTCTCTCGACTCTCACTAGTAGTTTTATAACACTGACCTCCATTTATAGCTGGACTTGACACTGCAGGCATAATTGCTTGTACTGTAATGGGCCTTTCCAACGGCCTTTCACAGTAGCGTTCCGGGGGTGGGGCGTTCCGCCCCGGGCCCCCATTGATGCCATACCCTAATATAAAAATTATTGTCCCATCTCTCTTTGAAACTTCCTAAGCGACGGTAGGGGTAAATCGGGAACTTCTGTAAGGCTAAAACCGTCACGAAATTAGTGTCAAACTCAAAACCGTCACGAAATTACAAGCGTGTTTCGGAGCGGACTGCACAGAAAATAATCAACTCAATGATTAGTAGTAATCAAAGGAAATTTTTCAGACCTAATACGAGGACCTGCAAATGGGAATAGTAATAGTAATAGGAATAGTAATAGTAATAGTAATAGTAATAGTAATAGTAATAGTAATAGTAATAGTAATAGTAATAATAATAATAATAATAATAATAATAAAAATAATAAAAATAATAATAATAATAATAATAATAATAATAATAATAATAATAATAATAATAATAATAATAATAATAATAATAATACTTACTTGCTCAATAGCAATAGACAATTCCTAAACAATCTAAAGGTATATTATATTATGGATCCCGGAGGTTCATTACCGCGCTTAAAAAATCCAAACAATAAAAAAATCAAAGATCAGAATTTAAAAAATCCGAAATTGCAAAATTAAAAAATCAAAGATCCAAAATTAAAAAGTTCCAAAAATTTAAAATAAAAAAAAATCCAAAATAAAAAATCCAAATATTGAAAATTTTAAAAATAAAATAATAAAAAATAAAAATTCAAATTTTTTAAAATTATAAATCCAAAAATTAAAAATTAAAAAATCTAAAATCCAAAATTGAAAAAAATCTAAAAATCCAAAATTCAGAAACGAAAATAGAAAATTAAAATATTGAAAAAATAAAAAATCAAACAATCAAAATTTTAAAAATCCAAAGATACAAAATTAAATACAATTAAAAAATCACAAAATTAAAAATCTAAAGTCAAAAAAATCCAAAATTAAAAATCCAAAAAATAAAAATTTCAATGATCCAGAATTTAAACAATCTAAAATAATAAATCAAAAATTCCAAAATTATAAAATTCAAAGATCCAAAATTTATTAATCAAAAAATTAAAATAAAAAATCCAAATTTCCAAAAAAGAAAAAATAATTAAAAGTTAAAAAGTCCAAAAATTCAAAATTTAAAGAATAATTAAATCCAAAATTTAAAAATCGAAAAATCCAAAATATAAAATATACAAAAATAAAAAATTCAAAGATCGAAAATTTAAAAATCCAAAATAAAAACTTTAAAGATTAAAAATTTAAAAATCCAAAATCGAAAACTTAAAAAGTCCAAAAACCCAATATTAAAAAGTGCAATGATGCAAAATTTAAATATCCATTAATAAAAAATTGACAAAATAAAAATTAAAACAAGTTTCACTTCTGTCGCATGGCGTTAAACGCACACTTTTTTTTACTAATTGGAATTTTTGTATTAAATAAAAAATAGCGTATGTGATGTGTTACCAATAAAAATAATGGACACCAGTTACCACTACTTTGGTCTCAGGTTCATGAGTAGGCCGCGACAGGTAAAAGCTATAAAAAGACAATTTTAAACGTGACTATTACATAGCTATTCTGAATTAATATTATTATTATTATTTATTATCCAAGTTTTAACCTTATTTTACCCGAAGGTATATTAAGGTTATAGTTATTAACAATCACTAAACATATCTAAATATTAAAGTAATATATGTACAAGAGTATTGAATCATGAGATGGCTAACAATTTAACATGAGATGACTAACACTATTTGGTTAAAGACTAGTTTTAACAAATATATAAATTTAGAAATAGTGTATGAAATGGCTAACAACATACGATAATAGTTAACTTAGTTGCTGATACAGTATCTGATATACATTTCTAACTATAGAACTTAACTACTGATACAATTTTATCTTTGGAAATATTGTATTTAAAAATGATATAAAGTAGCCTATTTATATGATTTACGGTTTACTAAAACATCCGTGAGTGGCTTAGAAAGTGTGCAATCCACAGATTCCAACAGCAATCTAAGTTTGTATCTCTCACTATGAAATAGTGGACAGTCGAATAGTATAACGTATGTGTGACATTTTGGATATCTTCTCCACAGATGCATTCCGGGCTAGGTTTAAGATGTAGATATTCTGTAAAACCACCATGTCCAGTCAAAAACTGAGTCAAAACAAAATTGGGTGTCAGCAATTTGCACTTCAATCTATCAAAAACCGTAGGAAAATACAGTTCTTTTGTCAGAACACCTTTATCGTTGTTCAAGGGCGCCCATATGATATTTTCCTAGGGGGGGCCAAATTTTTAGTTAATTTATTTTTTGTCCCTTTAACTTCTTGGGTTAGTTTGTAACATTACATTAATAATATAATAATGTAAGTGCAACAATGAAGTAGCCAGAAAATAATTTCGGGGAGGATTAGAAGTGGCCGGGGATTTGGAATATCCCCCAAGCAAGGGGGTCGTGGGTCCATCCCCAGAAAATGTTAAAATACTCAACTAATTAAAATCACTTTTTACGCTATTTTAGCTCTGAAAAACTAGGTAGGAAATTTGTTTACCATATCCTAAGATATGCCAACTTAAACAAACCTAAATTTTAATGCTCATTGTCATTACTATTTATAAGAAAAGTTAAATAACACAAGGAACAATGGAAATAACAGGCCTACTCATTATGTTATGGAAACAAAATAACTGCTATATAATATTTGACACACCCACAAAAATTGTTTAATTTATTAATTTTTTTTAAATACAAAAATAGAATTTTAGGTTTTCATTTTTGGGGGTCCAAACCCCCAGGATCCCCTTTTCTAATCCAGTTTGGATTCTGCTTCCATGGTGTCGATTTGGTAAAACTTCTGCAAACTTATGTCTCTACTGACTTTCAAATAATTGTCTTAAAAGAAAAGAAAAAACAGACTATAATTATTAATATAGAATTTTTTCCTTTCCCTGAGAGCTAGGGGAGGGGCCGCGGCCCCCCTTCCCCGGGTATGGGCGCCCTGGTCGTTGTTCCGCCATTGTTCATTCCATTTCTGAATGATATTATCTTTCATAATTAATTTAACATGTGAGACAGGGCATAAATTATAACAGTGTGGAAGGTCTGAATTTGCAGCTAGCTTTGCCAATTCGTCTGCTCTTTCGTTTCCTTCAATACCAATGTGACCTTTGACCCATGAAAAGCAAACATGAGCAGTACAGTTTAGGATTAGATTACTTATGTTTGAAGCTATGGGATTATAATTATATTTATTATTGATAGCAAACAATGCTGACTGTGAGTCACTATGAATACATGCACTGTGATTGTTGCTATCACACCACTTCGCTGCTTCTTTTATTGCGATCAGCTCTGCCTGGAAAACTGAGCATTCTGGAGCAAGTTTATATTTGGTTGAAGATAATTATGTATGTTCCTTGTAGACCACAAAGGCACACCCTACTTTGGCCGTTCTATCTGGTTGTTCCTCTAGTCTTGACCCATCGGTATAGATGGAATAGCGGTGGAATTTTACAGTACATATTTCATTAAAGTTAGGTATGTGAAGAGATGGATGTCCTGCACTAAGAGGATGCATCGGAACTTCTAATTGCAAATATGAGATATATTGGGGAGATTTCCGTCCATGCTTCATATTACTTAAACTTGCCTTGTATAAACCAGTGAGAAATAGTGGTTCGATGCCAGCTATGATTTGTGAAGCTCCAGTAGATGTAGTACGGTATCCACGTATAATCCTTAACAGGTATCCACGTTGAATCTGTGAAAGTTTCTCCTGTGCCCATCGCTTATGTAATGTATCTTCAAGTACTGCTGCACAGTAGAGTATCATAGGTTCAACTGCACCCCGGTATATTACCTTAAGTAGTTTAGAGTTTAGACCCCAAGTAGGTCTGGTGACGGCAAATTTATTATCTGACTCTCAGACGAAAATTAAAACTGCGGTTTGTTACCATAAACATTCTTGTTTTGTCTTATTTAAACATAACCTTTTTTCTTGTAATTACTTTTTAATTATGTACCCATTTGTATTTTGTTAATCAGATAGCTTAATATTATTGGACTAATGTCTGTTTGTATTTAACAAATAAATACAATAAATACTGCAATAAATAATGATATTGTCTTTAAGTTCTTCTAACAGTATGTGACTATTATTTATGGGAAACTTGAAAATGAAGTGTATAGGTCAATTTCCCATACATTAGAAGAACTTCAAGACAATATCACAAGAGAAATTAACTCTATTTCGGAAGCTGAACTTTTGTGCGTGAAAGAAAATTTCCTGAAAAGATGCCCGTGTTGTGAAGGTGCAACATCTCTTATGATGAGGTACGTGGTTATTTTCATTGTAATTCCAACTGTAAATGTGAGAACCTGAGCCATTACACCGTTCGCGGCTTTTTTAGCGTAGATATTTCACACGATCGCTCGGGAGTTGGAGCAGAAACCCGCGTCATTGGCCAACTCTTGCGTGGGACTCACTGTATATCAAATAGGCTATCAAAAAATTTCAATTTCCAAACATTTCAACGTAATATTAATTTGATGTAACTCTTATCGACAGTGAAACGGATGCTCAAATATCACAGTTAGCTAGCAAGGAATAAAATAGTTTAAAACCTAAGAATTTGGGCCCTAGTAATAAATGTTGTATTGATTTCGCACGAATTTGTTGGTTAGACTTTAATAATGAAAAGAGAAGTCACGGGTAAAACCATTCGTATTGATAAAAAATAAATCATTTCGAGTTAAAGGCAAGGTAATGTTCACTTTGTTAAGTGCCAGTATGGGACTTTATGAGATTGTGTCTAAAGTTTCACGTAAGAGTACAAAATTAGGAAAACCGTTTCTTTATTATATAAGGCCTAAGTGAAATCAACACAATGAACAAATATTCTAACTTTATTTTTACTTTCAATTTTCATAGCTCTGAAGAAAGCTGTAATGTGTGACTGACGACATATATGCACTAATATTGCTATCCCATATTAGTGATGCGGTGACTTTTAAATTAATGTAATGCCATGGTTTCTTGTCACTTTTTGTTATGTTTATTGTTATATACCAATATTATTCATATTATAATATGTAATAAATATTATAATTATTAAATAAAATAATATTATGACTAGGGCAAGGCATTTAAATAAATAGTGAATAAAAGGGAAAATAAAAATGCATTTAGTATCTAAAAATAGTGAAAAATGACCAAAATTTAAAAAACGACCTTTTCAGTTTACCATTAGGCCTATTACTTAAAACTAGTTTTTTAAGAAATTAATTGCTAAAAAAACAATTTTTTAGTGCCGCTCTCTAAAACAGCTGCTTGTCGGACTCGTAACATGCCGAAAAATTGCATTTCAGCAACCAAGGCCGTTAGAATTGCATAAACGTGCATTCAAACTACATTCAAAATGCAGTTTTATCGGCCTAGTACTTTAAAGTCGTCATGGATATCTAGAAACAAAATCCAGATGGCATTGACCAGTCACACCAACTTTAACATGGATTTAAGCATATATTTGCTCATAAAACAACAAATTTAAGTTAACATGTTTCTTTATGATAATCAGAAATTTTACCAGAGTTTTTCACAAAACAGTTTAGCCTTCAACATTTAACAACAAATATAAGCCAACAACTTTTCACATATTGGGTCACAAGAGATTCATTGCTTACCATGGATTGCTTGCAATATATTCCTTCTCATAGTCTACTGCTGGCAATCCAATGTTTCTGGCTTGGATTGAAATTTCCTCAGAATTATCATATTTTCACAAGCTTTTCATAAATACTAGTTCGTATTTATTATTGTTTACAAAAAGGGACTCATAATGCATTTCGAATTGGTACGTACGGATCATTGTTGTTTTTCGATTTAGATGGCTGTGGGAATATGACTTTAACAAATGGCTGTCTACCTTTCATTATAATTAATTATACGGTATTTTTGTTTCATTTCATATAATTTAGAGAGTTTTTCCTAAAAAAGATATTGTATGCACCACGTACGCAAAAACTTTATCAGACTCATCCAGTATTTCAGCCATGGCCGCTATACTAGATTCATCCGCTAAAGCGTTATTTTGCATACTTGATACATAATTAGCTATAATGGATGACAGTGCGTTATATATGAATTTACAATATAAAACACACTTATTTTGTTACCAAAGAGGTAAGTAAATTTATACTACTTGGACACCCTTAGCAAAATAGAAATTCCTTTTGAACTGGCATGCCCATCAAATAGCCCCTAGCAAATATGTGCCATTTAGAAATAAAATGAAAAGTAATAATTCTTTATTGCTACAACACAAAATTCTGTGGTGTTTACAATAAACCTGAATTTAAATGAACTATAAACACTTGGTGGAGATTCTTAAATAAAAACGATTGTTTGTTTTCTGAATGTAACGATTTGTACATGGAAAAGCTCCTCTCTACGTCCAATGAAACATTACCTAAAATGCAGAAAAATGCAAAATAGGCCTATAGCAAAAAATTCAAACACAATTTGCAGTTATTTAAACAATTATTTCATGATATGCCTTTATATATAAATTCGATCTATCTTTCAACCGTCATACAAAAAAGATGCAAAATCACGAAATGCCTTACCTTAATTATTACCGACAATTAATAATGCAAGGAAATTTTTAGGTAAAAAATAATTGTAGTGGATTGGATTTTTTTATATTTTGGATCTTTGATTTTTTTTTATTTTTTATTTTGGTTTATCGATTTTTAAATTTTGGTTTTTTATATTTTTTAAATGTTGGATTTTCGATTTTTGAATTTTTTAAATTTAGGATTTTTTAAATTTTGATTCATTGAATTTTTAATTTTTTGTATTTTTAATTTTGTATGTTTCTCCTTTGAGTATATTATTTTGTCCTTTAAATCGTATAGCAGTTGATTGAGTTGATTGTTTTCTGTACAGTCCATTCCGTCACACCTCGCTAATTTTGTGACGGTTTTGAGTGTGACACTAATTTTGTGATGATTTTTTAGTGTGACAAAAGCTCTGGATTTACGCCTACAGCGGCTAAAGAAGTTTCACTTAAAAAAAATAGCATTTGACATTGAAACAGAAAATCCAAATAAGAGAAAGAGAAGAACAGCTGCACTTCTCTGCCACCTCTCCTAGCAAGGACAAGTTGCATACTGAACAGAAACGGGGTATTAGAATTGACAACTTCTTTCCACTGCCTCTCAAATGTCAAAATTCTTGATAATAGCCATAGCATTGACTCTAACAACAAGTGGATCAGAACGCTGCATCTCTGTGCTTTAAAGGGTTAAGACATTTTTCAATGACCGAAATCATTTAACTGTACTTATGACGTTATCTAAAGAGTGCTTCAAAAATATGTATACACACTTTGAAGTGTCATAGAAAATATATTTTCCATTCTACAATGTTACATTTCTGTAAATGGAAAGTTTAAAGTCCATTTTGAAAGATAAATTACTTTTTGATGAAAATATGATCGTTCAAAAGTTCAAAATGATGGCCTTCAGCATCAATACATTTCTGAGTTCGAGTCACAACTGATTCCGTACATCGTACCGAAGTGTCAAATGATATTTCTGCACACACCATTTGATTCTCATTCCAAAGAGTGTCTAGGTTATATGGTTTATGTTTGTACACATCTTTTACCAACCACCATAAGAAGAAATCCAGCGGCGTAAGGTCTGGAGAGCATGCAGGAAACTCTATTGGCCCCATGCATCCTAACCACTGCCTTGGCAAATTTCGTTCATCCCTATGATAGTGATTACCTTGCAGGTAATAAAACCGTATATTGCACGAATGGCAGTAAGCATTGTTAGGTACTTTTCATTGCTGGAAGATTATTGGCACAATTATTGAAACTATTTTGATGTCATCTGTTAAAGAAATATTACATTACTTCCTCCCAGAAATTTAACCTTGTAGAATGGGAAATAAATTTTTCATGACAGTTCAAAGTGTGTATAATTTTTTTCAAGCATTCTTATATAAAAGGAAATGGAACAAAATATTCCAAACTTCAACAATCAGTTTGCCAAAAAAAAAAAGGACCGCTGCATGGAATTAAACTTTAAATAATTAAGGTAATTTCTTCTTAGTATAAGTTGAATGAGCCCCCTTTGATTCCTATAAACCAATTATTGCTCACACACTGTATTTCTCTGCTTCTCATTAAAACGAAAAATATGTCCAACTGTTAATGACTATTTTCACCTTAACCATTCTATCGCTACTCTCAGTACAAGCCCAACCTGTGATAGTCTGCATTAGTTGAATAGCCTCACACAGGACAAAGGCTCAGTGCACACATTACATTAGGAAAGATTGTTCCTCTCATGAGTAAGCAGATGTCTTTTGAGGCTACCACTTACTGAAAATTTCTTGGCACATCTATCACATGAGAACGGCTTCTCTCCAGTGTGAGTAAGCAGATGTTTTTTAAGGCTCCCACTTTCTGAAAATTTCTTGGCACATATATTACATGAGAACGGTTTCTCTCCAGTGTGAATAAGCAGATGTCTTTTGAGATACACTCTTAGTGAAAATTTCTTGGAACACAAATCACATGAGTATGGCTTCTCTCCAGTGTGGATAAGCAGGTGCGTTTTGAGGTTCCCACTTTTGGAAAATTTCTTGGCACATACATCACATGAGAACGGCTTCTCTCCAGTATGAGTAAGCAGATGTGATTTGAGGGAACAACTTACTGAAAATTTCTTGGCACATATATCACATGAGAATGGCTTTTCTCCAGTGTGAGTGAACACATGTATATTCAGAGTCTCTCTAAGCGAAAATTTCTTGGCACATATATCACAAGAAAACGGCTTCTCTCCAGTGTGAGTAAGCAGATGTCTTTTAAGGTCATTTTTTCTGAAAAATTTCTTGGTACAGTTATCACATGAGAAGGGCTTCTGTCCAGTGTGACTTAACAGATGTGATTTGAGATGCAAATTTAAGGAAAATTTCTTGGCACATATATCACATGAGAACGGCTTCTCTCCAGTGTGAGTAAGCAGATGTGTTTTAAGGTTCCCACTTGTGGAAAATTTCTTGGCACATACACCACATGAGAACGGCTTCTCTCCAGTATGAGTAAGCAGATGTGATTTGAGGGAACAACTTACTGAAAATTTCTTGGCACATATATCACATGTGAATGGTTTTTCTCCACTGTGAGTAAGCAGATGTGATCTGAGGCTTCCACTTTGTGAAAATTTCTTGGCACATATATCACACGAGAACTGCTTGTCTCCAGTGTGAGTAAGCAGATGTGATTTGAGGTTACCACTTACTGAAAATTTCTTGGCACATATATCACATGTGAATGGTTTTTCTCCAGTGTGAGTAAGCAGATGTTTTTTGAGATCCCCTTTTTGGTAAAACTTTTTGGCACACATATCACATGAGAGATGTCTGACTCTAGTAGAGGTGAGCTGATTACTGCTTCTAGCAGAGGATGTGCTTGTACGTACAGCAGTTGAGTGTGTCTGCATTAGCTGCTCTTCATTACTTCCTTGAGAAACTCCAGGACTTTGCTCTAAGCTGTGGATTAAGCCCCATGCTGTAGAATCGCTGTCTGTATTCTCACAATTGATGAGCTGTGTCTGTATTGTGTCAAATGTGATTGGCACAGGTTCACACTTGTGAATGATACTACGTGCTGTAGAATGGTTGTTGTCTGTATTCTCATAGTTGATGGGCTGTGTCTGTATTGTGTCAAATGTGATTGGCACAGGTTCACACTTGTGAATGATACTACGTGCTGTAGAATGGTGGTTGTCTGTATTCTCACATTTGATGAGCTGTGTCTGTATTGTGTCAAAAGTGATTGGCACAGGTTCACTCTTAAGAATTTCTTCCTTAATTTCAATCTTAATACACTCAGATTTTAGTACATGCTCCATTTTGTGTCATTCACAACACGGTAATGTTACAACAGAACTACATAAATGTAAGTCAATGACTGGTACAGAGTTGAAAATAATATCAGAGGGGCAGTGACTATTGCAAACACGACAGCTTCTGGATGGTCAACAGAAGTCCCTCGACTCTCACTAGTAGTTTTATAACACTGACCTCCATTTATAGCTGGACTTCGCACTGCAGGCATAATTGCTTGTACTGTAATGGGCCTATCCAACGGCCTTTCACAGTAGCGTTCCTAGGGTGGGGCGGTCCGCCCCGGGCCCCACTTACTATGCGGGCCCCCATTGATGCCATACCCTAATATAAAAATTAATTTCCCATCTCTTTTTGAAACTTCCTAAGCGGCGGTAGGGGTAAATCGGGAACTTGTGTAAGGCTAAAACCATCACGAAATCACTGTCACTGAAAACCGTCACGAAATTACTAGCGTGTTTCGGAGCGGACTGCACAGAAAATAATCAACTCAATGATTAGTAGTAATCAAAGGAAATATTTCAGACCTAATACGAGGACCTGCAAATGGGAATAGTAATAGTAATGGTAATAGTAATAGTAATAATAATAATAATAATAATAATAATAATAATAATAATAATAATAATAATAATAATAATAAAAAAATCCAAACAATAAAAAAACTAAGATCAGAATTTTAAAAATCCGAAATTCCAAAATTAAAAAATCAAAGATCCAAAATTAAAAGGAACAAAAATTCAAAATAAAAAAAAAATCCAAAATTAAAAATCCAAATATCGAAAAATTAAAAAAATAAAATAAAATTCCAAAATTTAAAAAATAAAAATCCAAAATTTTAAAATTTTAAAATTAAAAAATTAAAAAACCTAAAATCCAAAATTGAAAAAATCTAAAAATTTATAATTCAGAAACGACAAATGCAAAATTAAAAAATTTAAAAATAAAAAATCAAAGAATCAGAATTTAAAAAATTCAGACAAAAGTAAAAATTAAAAAATTAAAAAATCACAAAATTAAAAATCTAAAATCTAAAATCTAAAAAATCGAAAATTAAAAATCCAAGAAATAAAATTTTCAATGATCCAGAATTTTAAAAATCTAAAATAATAAATCAAAATTCCAAAATTATAAAATTCAAAGATCCAAAATTTAATAATCAAAAAATTAAAATAAAAAATCCAAATTTCCAAAAAAGAAAAAAATAATTAAAAATTAAAAAGTCCAAAAATTCAAAATTTAAAAATCGAAAAATCCAAAATATAAAAAATACAAAAATAAAAAATTCAAAGATCAAAAATTTAAAAATCCAAAATAAAAACTTTAAAGATTAAAAATTTTAAAATCCAAAATCGAAAACTGAAAAAGTCCAAAAACCCAATATTAAAAAGTGCAATGATGCAAAATTGAAAAATCCATTGATAAAAAATTGACAAAATGAACAATAAAACAAGTTTCACTTCTGTCGCGTGGCGTTAAACGCACACTTTTTTTACTAATCGGAATTTTTGTATTAAATAAAAAATAGCGTATTGATGTGTTGCCAATAAAAATAATGGACACCAGTTACCACTACTTTGGTCTCAGGTTCATGATTCGGCCGCGACAGGTAAAAGCTATAAAAAGACAATTTTAAACGTGTCTCTTACATAGCTATTCTGAATTAATATTATTATTATTATTATTTATTATCCAAGTTTTAACCTTATTTTACCCGAAGGTATATTAAGGTTATAGTTATTAACAATCACTAAACATATCTAAACATTAAAGTAATATATGTACAAGAGTATTGAATCATGAGATGGCTAACAATTTAACATGAGATGACTAACACTATTTGGTTAAAGTCTAGTTTTAACAAATATATAAATTTAGGAATAGTGTATGAAATACACTACGCTAATAGTTAACTTAGTTGCTGATACAGTATCTGATATACATTTCTAACTATAGAATTTAACTACTGATACAATTTTATCTTTGGAAATATTGTATTTAAAAATGATATAAAGTAGCCTATTTAAATGATTTACGGTTTACTAAAACATCTGTGAGTGGCTTAGAAAGTGTGCAATCCACAGATTCCAACAGCAATCTAAGTTTGTATCTCTCACTATGAAATAGTGGACAGTCGAATAGTATAACGTATGTGTGACATTTTGGATATCTTCTCCACAGATGCATTCCGGGCTAGGTTTAAGATGTAGATATTCTGTAAAACCACCATGTCCAGTCGAAAACTGAGTCAAAACAAAATTGGGTGTCAGCAATTTGCACTTCACTCTATCAAAAACCGTAGGAAAATGCAGTTCTTTTGTCAGAACACCTTTATCGTTGTTCAAGGGCGCCCATATGATATTTTCCTGGGGGGGGCCAAATTTTTAGTTAATTTATTTTTTGTCTCTTTAAATTCTTGGGTTAGTTTGTAACATTACATTAATAATATAATAATGTAAGTGCAACAATGAAGTAGCCAGAAAATAATTTCGGGGAGGATTAGAAGTGGCCGGGGATTTGGAATATCCCCCAAGCAAGGGGGTCGTGGGTCCATCCCCAGAAAATGTTAAAATACTCAACTAATTAAAATCACTTTTTACGCTATTTTAGCACTGAAAAACTAGATAGGAAATTTGTTTACGTGCCAATGTAAACAAGAAATCGTTACCTAAGTCGGGGGTTACTCCTTGAAAATTTTTAAATACTGAACTAATGAAAATCACATTTCACTCCATTTTAGCTCTGAAAAACTAGGTAGGAAATTTGTTTACCAAACTCTAAGATATGCCAACTTAAACAAACCTAAATTATAATACTCATTGTCATTACTATTTATAGGAAAAGTTAAATAACACAAGGAACAATGGAAATAACAGGCCTACTCATTATGTTATGGAAACAAAATAACTGCTATATCATATTTGACACACCCACAAAAATTGTTTAATTTATTAATTTTTTTAAATACAAAAATAGAATTTTAGGTTTTCATTTTTGGGGGTCCAAACCCCCAGGATCCCCTTTTCTAATCCAGTTTGGATTCTGCTTCCATGGTGTCGATTTGGTAAAACTTCTGCAAACTTATGTCTCTACTGACTTTCAAATAATTGTCTTAAAAGAAAAAAAAAACAGACTATAATTATTAATATGTAATTTTTTCCTTTCCCTGAGAGCTAGGGGAGGGGCCGCGGCCCCCCTGCCCCCGGGTATGGGCGCCCTGGTCGTAGTTCCGCCATTGTTCATTCCATTTCTGAATGATATCATCTTTCATAATTAATTTAACATGTGAGACAGGGCATAAATTATAACAGTGTGGAAGATCTGAATTTGCAGCTAGCTTTGCCAATTCGTCTGCTCTTTCGTTTCCTTCAATACCAATGTGACCTTTGACCCATGAAAAGCAAACATGAGCAGTACAGTTTAGGATTAGATTACTTATGTTTGAAGCTATGGGATTATAATTATATTTATTATTGATAGCAAACAATGCTGACTGTGAGTCACTATGAATACACGCACTGTGATTGTTGCTATCACACTACTTCGCTGCTTCTTTTATTGCGATCAGCTCTGCCTGGAAAACTGAGCATTCTGGAGCAAGTTTATATATGGTTGAAGATAATTCTGTATGTTCCTTGTAGACCACAAAGGCACACCCTACTTTGGCTGTTCTATCTGGTTGTTCCTCTAGTCTTGACCCATCAGTATAGATGGAATAGCGGTGGAATTTTAAAGTACATATTTCATTAAAGTTAGGTATGTGAAGAGATGGATGTCCTGCACTAAGAGGATGCATCGGAACTTCTAATTGCAAATGTGAGATATTGGGGAGATTTCCGTCCTTGCTTCATATTACTTAAATTTGCCTTGTATAAACCAGTGAGAAATAGTGGTTCGATGCCAGCTATGATTTGTGAAGCTGCAGTAGATGTAGTACGGTATCCACGTATAATCCTTAACAGGTATTCACGTTGAATCTGTGAAAGTTTCTCCTGTGCCCATCGCTTATGTAATGTATCTTCAAGTACTGCTGCACAGTAGAGTATCATAAGTTCAACTCCACCCTTAAGTAGTTTAGAGTTTAGACCCCAAGTAGGTCTGGTGACGGCAAATTTATTATCTGACTATCAGACGAAAATTAAAACTGCTGTTTGTTACCATAAACTTTCTTGTTTTGTCTTATTTAAACATAACCTTTTTTCTTGTAATTACTTTTTAATTATGTACCCATTTGTATTTTGTTAATCAGATAGCTGAATATTATTGGACTAATGTCTGTTTGTATTTAACAAATAAATACAATAAATACTGCAATAAATAATGATATTGTTTTTAAGTTCTTCCAACAGTATGTGACTATTATTTATGGGAAACTTGAAAAATGAAGTGTATAGGTCAATTTTCCATACATTAGAAGAACTTCAAGACAATATCACAAGAGAAATTAAGTCTATCTCGGAAGCTGAACTTATGTGCGTGAAAGAAAATTTCCTGAAAAGATGCCCGTGTTGTGTGGGTGCAACATCTCTTGTGATGAGGTACGTGGTTATTTTCATTGTAATTCCAACTGTAAATGTGAGAACCTGAACCATTACACCGTTCGCGGCTTTTTTAGCGTAGATATTTCACACGATCGCTCGGGAGTTGGAGCAGAAACCTGCGTCATTGGCCAACTCTTGCGTGGGACTCACTGTATATCAAATAGGCTATCAAAAAATTTCAATTTCCAAACATTTCACCGTAATATTAATTTGATGTAACTCTTATCGACAGTGAAACGGATAATTATGCTCAAATATCACAGTTGGCTAGCAAGGAATAAAATAGTTTAAAACCTAAGAATTTGGGCCCTAGTAATAAATGTTGTATTGATTTCGCACGAATTTGTTGGTTAGACTTACATAATGAAAAGAGAAGTCACGGATAAAACCATTCGTATTGATAAAAAATAAATTATTTGGAGTTAAAGGCAAGGTAATGTTCACTTTGTTAAGTGCCAGTATGGGACTTTATGAGATTGTGTCTAAAGTTTCACGTAAGAGTACAAAATTAGGAAAACCGTTTCTTTATTATACGAGGGTCGTGCAAAAAGTAAGTTTCCCTGTTTTGTTAAACAGGGGAAAATTTTTGTGGGACTCTCATATTTTGAGGGATTTTTATTACATATGTAGTGGCAACACTGAACCTGTTACCATTTCTTTACAACAATTAGTTTGGCATCAGTAGCTTCTTAAGCATGGAGACACCCTTACTCTATCACTCCGCCATCGAATTGTGTTCTGTGATCCGTTTTCTCCATGCTAAAGGCAAAAATCCAACTGAAATCCACCGAGAAATTGTTTCTGTGTATGGCGCGGGTGCGATGAGCATCAAAATGGTGCAAAAATGGTGTTCTGCTTTCGCAGAGGGCTGTCAGAATGTTTGTGATGAACCGCACTCCGATCGTCCTTCAACCGCCACTGAGGGGGACGGTGTGCAGTGCGGTTCAGAGACTGTTGAACATGATAGAAGCCTCACCCTCGATGGTATTGTTGCTGCCTTACCTCCCCACATTGAAATCACTCGCAGGTCAGTGGCTAACATCTTAAAAAAGAATTTGGGAATGACAAAAGTGTGTGCACATTGGGTCCCCAGCGAGAAAGACAGTTGAGCTGCTTGAAAATTTAAATTGGGACATTCTGCCACATCCACCTACTCCACAGACCTTGCCCCAAGTGACTACTACCTGTTTCCGAAGTTGAAAGTTCACCTGGGTGGACAGCACTTCCACAACGATGACGAATTTAAGATGGAAGTCAACCAATTTCTGAAGGAGGTGGCGCAAGCGGAGTATGAGGCTGGAATGAAAATGCTTGTACCACGGTTACAAAAATGCATTGAGAAAAACTCTGACTATGTAGAAAAATAGTTCTTGAGTCAAAGAATCGAAAAATAACATAATTTTTTCGATATTTCCTGTAGGTTTTTTTCTAAAAACAAGGGAAACTTACTTTTTGCACAACCCTCGTATAAGGCCTAAGTGAAATCAACACAATGAACATATATTCTACTTTTATTTTTACTTACAATTTTCATAGCTCTGAAGAAAGCTGTAATGTGTGACTGACGACATATAATATATGCACTAATATTGCTATCCCATATTAGTGATGCGGTGACTTTTAAAATTAATGTAATGCAATGGTTTCTTGTCACTTTATGTGATGTTTATTGTTATATAACAATATTATTGACATTATAATATGTAATAAATATTATAATTATTAAATAAAATAATAT
The DNA here is from genome assembly GCA_964059195.1 of Ectobius pallidus. NCBI lineage: Eukaryota > Metazoa > Arthropoda > Insecta > Blattodea > Ectobiidae > Ectobius > Ectobius pallidus. The sequence continues at coordinate 3,211,853 of CAXKWD010000002.1, forward strand.
TATTACTAGGGCAAGGCATTTAAATAAATAGTGAATAAAAGGGAAAATAAAAATTCATTTATGATCTAAAAATAGTGAAAAATTACCGAAATTTTTAAAAAATGACCTATAAGTATACCATTAGGCCTATTACTTATAACTAGTTTTTTAAGAAATGCTTGTCGGACTGGTAACAAGCCGAAAAATTGCATTTCAGCAACCAAGGCCGTTAGAATTGCATAAAAGTGCATTCAAACTACATTCAAAATGCAGTTTTATCGGCCTAGTACTTTAAAGTCGTCATGGAAATTTAGAAACAAAATCCAGATGGCATTGACCAGTCACACCAACTTTAACATGGATTTAAGCATATATTTGCTCATAAAACAACAAATTTAAGTCAACATGTTTCTTTATGATAATCAGAAATTTTACCAGGGTTTTTCACAAAACAGTGTAGCCTTCAACATTTAACAACAAATATAAGCCAACAACTTTTTACATCTTGGGTCACAAGAGATTCATTGCTTACCATGGATTGCTTGCAATATATTCCTTCTCATAGTCTACTGCTGGTAATCCAATGTTTCTGGCTTGGATTGAAATTTCCTTGGGGTTATCATTCATATTTTCATTAGCTTTTCATAAATACTAGTTCGTATTTCAGCCTCGGCCGCTATACTAGATTCGTCCTTTAAAGCATTATTTTGTGTACTTGATACATAAATAGCTATAATGGATGACAGTGCGTTATATATGAATTTACAATATAAAACACACTTATTTTGTTACTAAAGAGGTAAGTAAATTTATACTACTTGGACACCCTTAGGAAAATAGAAATTCCTTTTGAACTGGCATGCCCATCTAATAGCCCCTAGCAAATATGTGCCATTTAAAAATAAAATGAAAAATAATAATTCTTTATTGCTACAAGACAAAATTCTGTGGAGTTTACAATAAACCTGAATTAAAATTAACTATGAACACTTGGTGGAGATTCTCAAATAAAAACGATTGTTTGTTGTCTGAATGTAACGATTTGTACATGGAAAAGCTCCTCTCTACGTCCAATGAAACATTATCTAAAATACAGAAAAATGTGGATTGGATTTTTTTATATTTTGGATCTTTGAAACTTTTATTTTTTTTTATTTTGTATTTTGGTTTATCGATTTTTTAATTTTGGATTTTTATATTTTTTAAACGTTGGATTTTCGATTTTCAACTTGTTTAATATCGGATTTTTGAATTTTAGATCTTTGAATTCTTTAATTTTGGAATTTTTAAATTTTGATTCATTGAATTTTTTATTTTTTGTATTTTTTAATTTTGTATTTTTCTCCTTTGAGTATATTATTTTGTCCTTTAAATCGTATAGCAGTTGATTGAGTTGATTGTCTTCTGTGCAGTCCATTCCGTCACACCTCGCTAATTTTGTGACGGTTTTGAGTGTGACACTAATTTTGTGATGATTTTTTAGTGTGACAAAAGCTCTGGATTTACGCCTACAGCGGCTAAAGAAGTTTCACTTAAAAAAAATAGCATTTGACATTGAAACAGAAAATCCAAATAAGAGAAAGAGGAGAACAGCTGCACTTCTCTGCCACCTCTCCTGGCAAGGACAAGTTGCATACTGAACAGAAACGGGGTATTAGAATTGACAACTTCTTTCCACTGCCTCTCAAATGTCAAAATTCTTGATAATAGCCATAGCATTGACTCTAACAACAAGTGGATCAGAATGCTGCTTCTCTGTGCTTTAAAGGGTTAAGACATTTCTCAATGACCGAAATCATTTAACTGCACTTATGACGTTATCTAAAGAGTGCTTCAAAAAAATGTATACATAAATATATTTTCCATTCTACAATGTTACATTTCTGTAAATGGAAAGTTTAAAGTCCAATTTGAAAGATAAATTACTTTTTGATGAAAATGCGATTGTTCAAATGTTCAAAATGATGGCCTTCAGCACAACTGATTCCGTACATCGTACCGAAGTGTCAAATGATATTTCTGCACACACCATTTGATTCTCATTCCAAAGAGTGTCTCATAAGAAGAAATCCAGCGGCATTAAGGTCTGGAGAGCATGCAGGAAACTCGATTGGCCCCATGCGTCCTATCCACTGCCTTGGCAAATTTCGTTCATCCCTATGATAGTGATTACCTTGTAAGTAATAAAACCTTATAATGCACGAATGGCAGTAAGCATTGTTAGGTACTTTTCATTGCTGGAAGATTATTGGATTGTTGAAACTATTCTGCTGCCATCTGTTAAAGAAATATTACATTACTTCCTCCCTTGTAGAATGGGAAATAAATTTTTATGACAGTTCAAAGTGTGTATCAGTGGTGGCTATTCAGGGGAAGTAGGTGAAGTAGCACTTCACCAGTATTTTTCCTTTACAATACGTATTTTTAAAGTTTATTTTCCATATCACGAATGTTCGTTTTTACTATAATGTATTTCTACAATTTTGAATTTCCCGCCACGACTGGTGTCAACGCTAGGAGGCAGTGTGCTCCCAAGTCCTCTGTCCTCCTAGCATTGAAGCTGAAGCCTTACCAGATGCATGGGTAGTCTGTTCCAAAATGAGGGCATGGGCTCATGGAAACCAGCAGTTCTCTCGCTTATCCCACTGACCTCTTGCTGAGGGGATCAGACTACCCGTGAAGCTGTCCAACAGTTATCTCAGTCTCCACCAGACTTCTCTGTAAAGAAGTCACGTGATATTTTCAGAGGCCGCACGTGTACAGGCATTGTCGTTGGCAGTATCCCACACCGTGGCTTTGAGGAACAACTGTTTCGGCCATGAATCCTCAATATGATATCGTGTGCGTGTTATTGGAGACGCCATTTTGTCGATTTAAGGAACCTGACAAAAAGGAACTTTTAAAATGTGGACGTCCCACCGAAATTCTAGGGTTACGTGGTACAAAAGAAGTGAAAAATATAGGTAAATGCTACAATATTACTTTCAAACCTTCGTGGTTTAAAGAATTTCCATGGTTGTGCTCTTCTCCAGCTCTGCAGAAATTGTTTTGTTGGCCATGCTTGCTTCTTAGCAATAAAAGCAACGTTTGGAATAGAGAAGGATATGCTGGCTTATTGAATATGACACGATCGTTACGTAAACACTCAGATTCGGCACAGCACATCAAGAGTCAGGTAGATTTGAAAACTTTAGAGAAAAATCTAAATGCAATTTCAGAAGCTCTGCAGAAAAATGCCAGATTGTACACGGCGCAGTACAATGAAAACGTGCATACAAGACATAGGTGAGTTCAGTTTTTAACATAAGCATGTGACATTTTTTCTCTTCACCTAATTTTTCGGCCACGAGCCGCCACTGGTGTGTATACATTTTTTTCAAGCACTCGTATATAATTTTATATATTCCAAACTTCAACAATTAGTTTGAAACAAGAAAAGGACTGCTGCATGGAATTAAACTTTAAATAATTGAGGTAATTTCTTCTTAGTATAAGTTGCATGAGCCCCCACTGATTCCTATAAACCAATTATTGCTCTCACTCTGTATTTTTTTGCTTCTCATTAAAAAGAAAAATATGTCCAACTGTTAATGACTATTTTCACCTCAACCATTCTATCGCTACTCTCAGTACGAGGCCAACCTGTGATAGTCTGCATTAGTTGAATAGCCTCACACAGGACAAAGGTTCAGAGCACACATTACATTAGGAAAGATTGTTCCTCTAATGAGTAGACAGATGTCTTATGAGATGCCCACGTCGGGAAAATTTCTTGGCACATATATCACATGAGAACGGCTTCTCTCCAGTGTGAGTAAGCAGATGTCTTTTGAGGTCCCCACTTTGTGAAAATTTCTTGGCACATATATTACATGAGAATGGCTTTTCTCCAGTGTGAGTGAACACATGTCTTTTCAGTCTCTCTCTAAGCGAAAATTTCTTGGCACATATATCACAAGAGAACGGCTTCTCTCCAGTGTGAGTAAGCAGATGTCTTTTAAGTTCATTTTTTCTGCAAAACTTCTTGGTACAGTTATCACATGAGAAGGCCTTCTGTCCAGTGTGAGTTAACAGATGTGATTTGAGTTGCGAACTTACGGAAAATTTCTTGGCACATATATCACATGAGAAAGACTTTTCTCCAGTGTGAGTGAACACATGCATATTCAGAGTCTCTCTAAGCAAAAATTTCGAGGCACTTATATCACAAGAGAACGGCTTCTCTCCAGTGTGAGTAAGCAGATGTCTTTTAAGATCATATTTTCTGCAAAATTTCTTGGTACAGTTATCACATGAGAAGGGCTTCTGTCCAGTGTGAGTTAACAGATGTGATTTGAGATGCAAATTTAAGGAAAATTTCTTGGCACATATATCACATGAGAATGACTGTCCGGTGTGAGTAAGCAGATGTGTTTTAAGGTTCCCACTATGTGAAAAATTCTTGGCACATATATTACATGAGAATGGCTTCTCTTGAGTGTGAGTAAGCAGATGTTTTGTGAGGTTCCCTTTTTCCAAAAAATTCTTGGCACATATATCACATGAGAATTGCTTGTGTCCAGTGTGGGTAAGAAGATGTTTATCGAGAGTCCCACTTTGTGAAAATTTCTTGGCACATATATCACATGAGAACGGCTTCTCTCCAGTGTGAGTAAGCAGATGTCTTTTAAGTTCATATTTTCTGCAAAATTTCTTGGCACATATATCACACGAGAACGGCTTGTCTCCAGTGTGAGTAAGCAGATGTGATTTGAGGTTTCCACTTTGTGCAAATTTCTTGGCACATATATCACACGAGAACGGCTTGTCTCCAGTGTGAGTATGCAGATGTGATTTGAGGTTACAACTTACTGAAAATTTCTTGGCACATATATCACATGTGAATGGTTTTTCTCCAGTGTGAGTAAGCAGATGTGATTTGAGGTAAATACTTCTTGAAAATTGCATGGCACATATATCACACGAGAACGGTTTGTCTCCGGTGTGAGTAAGCAGATGTGATTTGAGGTACCTACTTCTTGAAAATTTCTTGGCACAAATATCACATGAGAGATGTCTGACTCTAGTAGAGGTGAGCTGATTACTGCTTCTAGCAGAGGATGTGCTTGAACGTACAGCAGTTGAGTGTGTCTGCATTAGCTGCTCTTCATTACTTCCTTGAGAAACTCCAGGACTTTGCTCTAAGCTGTGGATTAAGCCCCATGCTGTAGAAGCGCTGTCTGTATTCTCACACTTGATGGGCTGTGTCTGTATTGTGTCAAAAGTGATTGGCACAGGTTCACACTTGTGAATGATACTACGTGCTGTAGAATCGTTGTTGTCTGTATTCTCACACTTTATGGGCTGTGTCTGTAGTGTGTCAAATGTGATTGGCACAGGTTCACTCTTAAGAATCTCTTCCTTAATTTCAATCTTAATACACTCAGATTTGACTTCAGGTTCCATTTTGTCACATTCACAACACGGTAATGTTACAACAGAACTACATAAATGTAGGTCAATGACTGGTACAGAGTTGAAATTAATATCAGAGGGGCAGTGACTATTGCAAACACGACAGCTTCTGGATGGTCAACAGAAGTCTCTCGACTCTCACTAGTAGTTTTATAACACTGACCTCCATTTATAGCTGGACTTCACACTGCAGGCATAATTGCTTGTACTGTAATGGGCCTTTCCAACGGCCTTTCACAGTAGCGTTCCTAGGGTGGGGCGGAACGGGCCCCCATTGATGCCATACCCTAATATAAAAATTATTGTCCCATCTCTCTTTGATACTTCCTAAGCGGCGGTAGGGGTAAATCGGGAACTTCTGTAAGGCTAAAACCGTCACGAAATTAGTGTCACACTCAAAACCGTCACGAAATTATAGCGTGTTTCGGAGCGGACTGCACAGAAAATAATCAACTCAATGATTAGTAGTAATCAAAGGAAATTTTTCAGACCTAATACGAGGACCTGCAAATGGGAATAGTAATAGTAATAATAATAATAATAATAATAATAATAATAATAATAATAATACTTACTTGCTCAATGGCAATAGACAATTCCTAAACAATCTAAAAGTATATTATCTATTTTATGGAACCCGGAGGTTCATTACCGCGCTTAAAAAATCCAAACAATGAAAAAATCAAAGATCAGAATTTTAAAAAAACGAAATTGCAAAATTAAAAAAACAAAGATCCAAAATTAAAAAGTTCAAAAATTCAAAATTAAAAAAATAATCCAAAATTAAAAATCCAAGTTCGAAAATTTTAAAAATAAAATAAAAAATAAAAATCCAAAATTTAAAAAAAAAATTAAAAAATTAAAAAATCTAAAATCCAAAATTGAAAAAATCTAAAAATCCAAAATTCAGAAACGAAAATACAAAATTAAAAAATTGAAAAAATAAAAAATCAAAGAATCAAAATTTAAAAAATTCAAAGATACAAAAAAAAATTAAAAAATTGAAATATCACAAAATTAAAAAATCTAAAATCTAAAAAATCGAAAATTGAAATCCAAAAAATAAAAATCTTAATGATCCAGAATATAAAAAATCTAAAATAATAAATCAAAAATTCCAAAATTATAAAATTCAAAGATCCAAAATTTAATAATCAAAAAATTAAAATTAAAAATCCAAATTTCCAAAAAAGAAAAAAATAATTAAAAATTAAAAAATCCAAAAATTAAAAAGTCCAAAATTAAAAATTTAAAGAATAATAAAATCCAAAATTTAAAAATCGAAAAATCCAAAATATAAAAAATACAAAAACAAAAAATTCAAAGATCGAAAATTCAAAAATCCAAAATAAAAACTTTAAAGATTAAAAATTTAAAAATCCAAAATCGAAAACTGAAATAGTCCAAAAACCAAGTATTAAAAAGTGCAATGATGCAAAATTGCAAAATCCATTAATAAAAAATTGACAAAATAAAAATTAAAACAAGTTTCACTTCTGTCGCGTGGCGTTAAACGCACACTTTTTTTTACTAATCGGAATTTTTGTATTAAATAAAAAATAGCGTATTTGACGTGTTTCAAATAAAAAACATGGACACCAGTTACCACTACTTTGGTCTCAGGTTCATGATTCGGCCGCGAGAGGTAAAAGCTATAAAAAGACAATTTTAAACGTGACTATTACATATTCTGAATCAATATAATCCAGATTTTGCAGATTTATTATCTGACTCTCAGACTAACATTAAAACTACTGTTTGTTACCATAAACTTTCTTGTTTTTTCATATTTAAGCATAACCTTTTTTTCATTTCATTACTTTATAATTATGTATAGGGCCTACATTTGTAGTTTAACTTAGTTCGCAGGCTTCCACGGCCGGTGTTATATATAAATTGATAGTAATTGCTATCCGGGTTGGGCGGCGTCGTGTTTTTGGTGTCTTCTGACGTTTCGGACATCAAATCGTGTCCTTCTTCTGAGAAAGTTTAAACAAATAAGTGCCTGTGGAGAGTAAACAGTCGCAGTTGTCATGACGTCAGTTTTAAAGTTTTAATTGTTTCACACCAGATGTCACTGATCTTATACCCATCTTCCCTGTTTATTTTATGGGGATGTTTAATAATTTCAATGGCTTCTGTAACAAGTCTAGGGAATCTTCTGTTTTCATGTTTAAGAAGAGTTTTGTCATCGAAAAGTATTTTGTGGCCCGTTTCGTCCAAATGAGATGCTGTGGCGGAGTAGTCAGTGTTGTTTTGTTTCTGGTGTCTGATATGTTCTTTTCTTCTGGCATCCAGAGAGCGTCCCGTTTGTCCTATGTATACTTTTCCACACATACATGGAATTGAGTAGACTCCCGCTTTATGTAAAATGTCGATTTCGTCTTTCTCTCTTCTTAAAAAGTTTTCCAATTTGGAGTTTGTTAATGAGATAGCTTAATTTTATTGGACTAATGTCTGTTTGTATTTAACTAGGAGGTGCCCGTGGCTTAGCCACGATAATTCTTTTCAAAATTAAAAATTAAGAGTATAATAATTATTAAAGCATTATATTTATTAACACTTGCACGCGAATCATTCATAAAGTAAGCCATTAAATTAATGAAACAGCTAAAATTCCTGCTTTAGAGTACATTCCACGACATGAAAGCGCCCCCTGGGAAAACTATATCAGAATCGATTATGCAGTTCCAAAGAACCTGTGAACACATAATACGTATTGTTTCTCAGCTGTTTATTGACATGGATATGATGTGAATTTTATTTTATCAATTCAGTGTAATTTTCAGAAATTATATAATGTTTCAAGGGAAGGAATGGTTTGTTTGGATTATTATTATCATCGATATTTCAAGAGATAAAACCATCAATATTTTACAGCTGTTGCCCCCGGCTTCGCCCGCCATTATTCATTGACTCCAGGATTTTTAAGAAAATTACACTGGTAGATTATTAAAAATGTTTGTGGTTCAGAGCTATGAAAATTGTAAGTAAAAATAAAATTAGAATATTTGTTCATTGTGTTCATTTCACTTAGGCCTTATATAATAAAGAAACGGTTTTCCTAATCTTGTAGTCGTCATGAAAGTTTAGACTGAGAGATACGAACATCGCCGAGTATACCCGATGTCCCACGAAGCGGGCGAGCAAGCACGCTATTTAGGGCCGTTGAATTGTATAAGAGTAGATTATTAAATACAATAAATACTGCATGAGTTCGCTCCCTTCATCTTTTATTTTTCCGTAATGAAACGTAAACTTAAAGGCAAACTTTAGCACGGCAATGAGCATTCACAATGAAAACTTAAACGTAGATAACCAATCACAAACGAGAACGTGAACAGCTGATAAAATGGCTACAACAGACGAAAATACGTACTTTCATGTGTAGGCCATTAAAAATTCAAATCATACAAGCGTATGCAGACATATCAAAATTAACAGAATATTATATGGGCTGTAGTTCATATCTTGGGGAACTAATGTTCTTATATTTTCCTTCAATGCCGCATCTTTCGTATGCCATTTATCATAATGACGAGTTTCTCATTCATAAACGCCATCTCTTGGTTACTTCCGCATCCGTCTCCTGTGAAGTTGAGAGTTCTGATTGGTTGTTTCCTTATTTTTCGCTTAGACAACGCAGAAGAATGGTGTTTGCAAGGTTCTAAGTTAAGTTTAATTTTACGTTTAAGTTTCACGTTTACGTGATCCTTTTCTATCTGAATGGCCCATAAGACCGGTATTCCACTATCCAATGTATTGTACAAAAACTTCACCAAGAACTTGTCAGGCGATATTTGAATCAAAGATGCGCCGTTACACTACATTCAGGCCCGACGAGAGGGAGGGGCAGCCGGGGCTGCAGCCCCAGGGCCCTTGCCCAAAAGGGGGCCCGGCCGATTAGGTTTTATTTTTTACTTTCTAAATTTACTCTTGGTTATAAGTCAATAAACAGCTTACGTAATGTTTTATTGTGTTTATTTTATCTGCATAGTCCTGTCGTATAACGGTGACACGGAATTAATCAGATAATCTGAAGAAAAATGGCATTTAAAATCATAATTTTCAAAAGATTAAACTGGTACATACAGATAAAATTGTTCCTAATTAGAACATTTTAATGTATTTTTCTGTTTCGTGCCCATGCCGGGCACCGATTTGGTCCAATATCAATAGGCTTCGTCCCATGGGCGTTATAAATGGTATACCAAGTTTTATAAAATCCGATAAAGCGTATTTGAATAGTCGCGCTTACAGACACACGGACAGACAGACAGACAGTCAGACAGTCCTGTCTACCAGACAATCTCATAAAGTACCGGTACCATTCTGGCACTTATATAATAATTATGTTATATCATTACATAATCTTTCTGTTGCATACATTATAAAGGGCGAATTGCGTAGTGAATTTAATATGTGACGGGGGCCCGGGAAAATTTGTCCCTGGGGCCCTTGCTTTCTTTCCACGGCCCTGACAACATTCAACAGCTTTGACCAAAACCAGTTTTCTCTGTATAAAGGCTATAGGGGAAAGCTAGAATTTCGAAGATTAAATTATAGAAAAATTCTTCATAATGGCATTAATTTATTAGTTTTATATTAATGTTTTGTAGAATAATTGCAGAAATATTTAAATGACAAGGATGTCAGGCCGAATCGTTACTTTCTTTAAATGGAAGGCACGATGGCCACTTTTATCGACTAGTCTCTTCTGGAAACTCTGGCAAGAAACTATTTGTCTGCTCAGTACGAAATATGAAATCGCCTTTTTGAAGTGAAACTTCTTTAGCCGCGGTAGGGATAAATTGAGAACTTGTGTCACGCTCAAAAATCGTCACGAAATTAGTGAGGTGTGATGGAACGGACTGCACAGAAAACAATCAACTCTATGATTAGGCTTATCCAAAGTTTAAAAAATCCAAAAATTAAAAATCCAAAATTAAAAAAATCTAAAATTAAAAAATCCAAAATAAAACAATAAAATGAATCTTTCTGTCTTTCTTTCTTTCTTTATGGTAGTTTCACCTCTCCCTTTTAGGATTTAAGCGACCCAAGCCGCCCGGGCCTTACAGGGCCGCGACCTGTCGGGAGAGGGATTATCTTTGGATCACATCATACTTTTTTGACCAGACAAGGACATGGAGGGCCTCCCTGGATGAGTGATCAGCCCAATGCCGGGGCCACCTCCGAGACAACACGAAAACATAGGACGAGACACACCATTCACACACACACTCACTCACTCCAAAAAAGGCGAGGGTGGGATGAAGATGATAATGACGGCCAGATGATATCTGGGGACCACAAGGGCCTAAAGTTACCCGACATTTGTCTCAAAGGTGAGGAAAAACCCCAGAAAAAACCCCACCAAGGTAACTTGTCCCGACCAGAAATCGAACCCGGGCCCGCTGCGTGAGAGGATTGGACGCATCCCCTGAGCCACAGCGGTGGACTAAAATGAATATAAGATCCAAAATTCCAAAATTAGAAAATTCAAAGATACAAAATTCAAAAGTCAAAAAATCCAACATTCAAAATTTAATAATAAAAAATCCAAAATTAAAAAATCGAAAATTAAAAAAATCCAAAATTAAAAAAGTCCAAAAACCCATTATTATAAAGTCCAACAATCAAAAATTCAAAAAATCCAATAATCCAAAATTTAAAAATCCAAAAATTTAAACAAGTTTTACTTCTGTCACGTGGCGACACTTTTTTTTGGGGGGGGGGGTATGGAATTATCACATGTTTGGTTTGGAAATTGAGGATATTGTTGACGAATCTTATTGCATACATTATAAGAATATGCTAATTAATATTTCCATAATTTGAAGCATGTCATTATTGTAATTAATATTAATACGGATGAGAATATTATAGGAGAAAAATTTATCCGACACTGGGACTTGAACCCAGGACCTTAAGCTATTCGCGCCAATGCTCTACCAACTGAGCTAAGCCGGAGTCCAATTCACAGCGCCAGATGGAACCTCTCTCCTATGACTGATTGCCCTCCGACACTGGGATCAAGTCCCAGTGTCGATGGAATTTTTCTCCTATAACATTCTCATGTAATGGAATGATAATTCTTTCACACTGGCCGCGTGTAGGCTAAGATGGACACGTGAAGTCAGAATGAAAAATTCAATGCCGTCTATGGCAAAACTATTATAGTATCATTTATATTATGATTTGTTTTTCACATTATGTTCCCTTGCGTAATTGTCATATTGTTTGTGTTTCTGTGTTTATTTTATGTGTATGTTTTATAGTTATAATATTAGTTTAATTATTTTGAATATCACTTTAAATATTTAATATTAGAATCTGGTGTATTAATATAAGCGAGAATATTGTAATTGGGCATTAGCCTGTAATATTCTTAGTACAATAAATAAATAAATAAATAATACTGGCACTTAATAAGTCCTAATGTTGCAGATTATTAAGTGTCAGTATGGTACTTTATGAGATTGTGTGGGGGACGAAAAAATGTCTGTCCGTCTGTCTGTCTGTCCGTCTGTCCGTGCGTCTGTACGCACTATAACTCAAGTACGCTTTTTCGCATTTTCATGAAACTTGGTATAAACATTCATAATGTCGATGGAAAGAACCCTATTGTTATTGAACCAAATCGGTTCACCGGTACCGGAGTAATGCCCAATTTAGTGCCTATTTTAATAGTATTATATTAGAAAGGCACCATAACTGAAATACGCTGTATCAGATTTCCATGAAACTTAGTATACTCATTTATGACGTTCATGAGAAGTGCCCTATTGAATTTGAACCTAATCTGTTGACCGGTACCGGAGTAAACCCCAATTTAGTGTCTACTTTAAAGGCGCAATAACTCAAACACGCTTTATCGTATATTTACGAAACTTCGTATACGCATTTATAATGTCCATGGGAAGACGTCTATTTATAATGGATAAAATCGGTTGACCTGTTTCGGAGTAATGCTCAATTTAGTGCCTATTTATGGTAATATACGTATTCGAAAGAATTTATAAAAAAAATGAAAATCAGTTATCTTGACAACACTGCCTATTGTTTTACTGTGATCTTATAAGGCCTTGGAAATTAAAATACAGGTAGCTATGACAAAAAACACTATTGATTTACATGCGCTTATCCAACTAGACCGTTAAAATGACCCCGGTGGCCGAGATGGTAACGCTTTGGCCTCACATTCTGGAATCCATGGTTCAAAACCCGAAACCGGCCAATTTGAATTTTTTTGGTATTTTCATGTGAGTGTGCGATTGTCAAGATATCACAAATCTGTACAGTTCAGTTAATGCTGGAAGATTTTAATCTAATTAAAAAAACTAGACCTTTATTCTTCCGTAATCCCTGCTTAATGAATAAATCTGGAGCTTAACTTGGAAATCAATTTAAAAAACTTATTCTGCATATCATAATTGCATCATAACTGATTAAACAAAAACATACTGGCACTTTGTTACATCAGTTGACCTGATTTTATTGTATTATCATAGGTAATCCCACGAGAGTTGACGAGTTTATCTACATACATGTTTCTGGAGAGAGCATTTTGTATTGAGGGACCTCAAAACGTGTATTTATGTAGAAAACGCGACACGCGGCACAAACTTCCTCTAGCACTTATGATACGGGTAGAGGAAATAACAACAGTTGGCTATAGAAACAATTACACACAGCAATACTATAATAAAACCTACGCCATTAATAAAATATGGCCACGGTCTAGGTGTACATTGATAAACACACAACACAAAGCAAGAAGCAAGGTAATATTTTAAAAGCTAACGGGAAATAATTAAAATATAAATTTTGTTGTGGCAGCTCTGACAGTGGTAATCCTAACAAATGGGACGGCTTTGTTTATTGTTGCTTATGTTCTGCTATTGCATGGCCTCCATGCGTTATTCATTTACTTATCATGCGATGAATTACTCGGCAAGAATATAACTTACCACAGACAAGTGAAAAACGACATCACTGCAATGTGACCATGTACTTATGAAAATGTAATGCTTGATCTCTGTCTGTAATGATTTCATTAAACTAGCAGAGCTGAAATTTTGCAAAAAATAGCGTTTATACACGAAAAGGCTATATAGCGTTTATACACGAAAAGGCTATATGACAATAAGCCCCTCTGCTATTTGACCTAATATCATGATCATTAACATTCAATAGCAATTAAAATTACTTACTTACTTACTCAATGACAATGCACAATTCCTAAGCAAGCTAAAGGAATATTATCTATTTTATGAAACCCGAAGGTTCATTGCCGCGCTTACCTGAGCCCGCCATTCAACCCTATTCAGTGCCAACTCCATCCAACCATCCCTCGCAAATCCTATTTCCCTTAAATCTATCCTACTACTGTCCTCCCATCTACATCTAGGTCTTCCAGGTGGTCTTTTCCCTTCGGGTCTCCCAGTCAGTACTTTTGAGATATGTCTTTCCTCCCCATTTCATCCTCCGTGATTTAATTACCCTTACTAGCCTATATCCGGTGAAGAGTACAGGTTATGAAGCTCGTCGTTATGCAGTTTTCATCTCTCTTAGGTCTGAATATTTTCCTAAGCCCCCTGTTTCCAAACACTCTCAGATTATGTAAGGGGCCATGTCTCACATCCATGTAATACAACCGGCAGGATAATTGTCTTATAAATTTTTATTTTTAGATTTCTGGACAGAAGACCAGAAGATAAGAGTTTCTGAACTTTTACTCGGGCATTGCTAGTTATTATAAAAATTAACTGACAAATGAAGATCATTTCTAGCCATAACAATAACCACAGCCTTCTGTAATACTGAATGTCCTCCAGAGCCAATCAAATTGCATCGGGGCACCGAACATCGCAATATAGAATATGATAACTGCAGCCCTAAACACAAGTTCTGTTCATATGGGTGTAATGTTACATATGCCACTGTTGCAGCTAGCGAACTCTCGTATTCGTTTAGCTGATTACAACTGATGTATCTCATGTGCCATCTGCTGTAAAATATTTATACTTTCCCTAATTACTTTGCTAAAAGCATAAGCTATCACCTCCATACAATATTATTTTTACTGGCTAGGATTAATGCCTTCTCTTTCATACCAACAGATATGATATCGATACTTGAATTTCCATATTCGATATTTCAGTAACGATAATCTTTCCGATATTACCGTATTTTACGGACTATAAGACGCTCCGGACCATAAGACGCACCTTGATTTTAGGATGGAAATTTAAAGGAAAAGAAATTTAATGAGATTCTAAACGAAACATTTTAAACGGAATAATATACTTCATTGCATAAGCAAATTATAACCTTGTACAATGGAATCAGTGTAAATCACTTCTAACTTAAAACCCGCGTTGTACAAAAATATTTTCTGTACAGGTGGCATCGCGTAAATTTTAACAACTGAACTGATTTCTCATGAAAGACTGAAAATACTTTTACATCCTCTAACCCTGAATTCAGCATAACAAGGCTGTTTAGAGGCCATTGCCTTCATTTAAACCACCCGGCGGAGACAACTCCTTTCGTATAAAAGAACTCAACATTCCTTTCTTTTCGCATTGTATACCTGGCTTCCAGCTACCCTCACGATTTTACGATTGCGGCAAGTGGACTGGTGTACAGTCTGTGCCAAAATTTGTAACTATCTTACCGTTTACAACACCTTGTTTATAACTAAGGTATTCCGGCATTTTTTTTTTAAGTGTAGGCTACTTCGGACCATTTGACGCACCCAACTTTTAAGGCTCTGTTTTCAAGGTACAAAAATGCGTCTTATGGTCCGTAAAATAGAGTAGGCTACATACTATAGATTTCTAAATCCAATTTCGGTAAAAAGTAATTTCAATTTCTGAAAAATAATTTTTAATCCGGAAAAAGTTAGGTAAATTTCACAAAAAAAGTAATTTGAATCGCGGAAAAAATAATCTCAATTTCGGAAGAACTTAGAATTATATAGTGTCAGATATTAAGAAAACCAGCCCCATATTTATGTTGAGCCCTCGTAAGCAAACAACGATCGATTTTGGCGCTACAATCGATTATAGTGTGAACTATTTACACCCTTGCAATGCTGGGATTTTGCTATAATTACGAAAAAGGAAATGGAATTATAACCGAGTAGAATCGTGCAGTTATTAAGTGCCAGTATGGTACTTTATGACATTGTGTGGGGGACGAAAAAATGTCTGTCCGTCTGTCTGTCTGTCTGTCTGTCTGTCTGTCTGTCTGTCCGTCCGTCTGTCCGTGCGTCTGTACGCACCATAACTCAAGTACGCTTTTTCGGATTTTCATGAAACTTGGTATAAACATGCATAATGTTGATGGAAAGAACCCTATTGATATTGAACGAAATCGGTTCACCGGTACCGGAGTAAAACCCAATTTAGTGTATATTTTAAAGACGCGGTAATTCAAATACGCTTTACCGGATTTTTATGGAACTTGTTATACACATTTACAATGTCCATGGGAAGACATCTATTAATAATGGATAAAATCGGTTGATCTGTTTCGGAGTAATGCTCAATTTAGTGCCTATTTTATGGCAATATACGTATTCGAAAGAATTTATAAAAAAAATGAAAATCAGTTATCTTGACAACATAGCCTATTGTTTTACTGTGATCTTATAAGGCCTTGGAAATTAAAATACAGGTAGCTATGACAAAAAACACTATTGTTTTACATGCGCTTATCCAACTAGACCGTTAAAATGACCCAGGTGGCCGAGATGGTAGACCTTTCTTCTTCCGTAAGCCCTGCTTAATGAATAAATCTGGAGCTTAACTTGTAAATCAATTTAAAAAAAAAACATATTCTGCATATCATAATTGCAGTCATAACTGATTAAACAAAAACAAACTGGCACTTTTTTACATCAGTTTACCTGATTTTATTTTTTGTGATAATCAGAAACTTTACCAGGGTTTTTCACAAAGTATGGTAGTCTACTTCATCATATAACAACAAATATAGCCTAAAACAACAACTTTTCACATCTTGGTTCAGAACAGAATCATTGCTTACCATGAAGGAAACAGCATTTAATTGCAATATAACTTATTCCTTCTCATAGTCTACTGTTGCCGAGATTTTGCTGGCAACAGCTCGAATTCAATGTTTCTGGCTTGGATTGAAATTTCCTCGGATTATCATTCATATTTTCACAAGCTTTACATAAATACTAGTGCGTATGCAATATTGTTTACAAAAAGCGACTCATTATTATAATGCATCTATACCGCATTTCGTTTGTTGTGCGGCGATTCAGGTGGCTGTGAAAATATTATAACATTAGGCCTAACAAAATGGCTGACTACCTTTCAGTTTAATTAATTATACGGTATTTTTGTTTCATTCCATATAATTTAGAGAGCTTTTATTTTAAAATATTGTATGCACCACGTACGCAAAAACTTGATCGTACTCATCCAGTATTCCGGTACACTAGATTCGTCCGCTAAAGCGTTATTTTGCGTACTTGATAAATAAATAGCTATTATGTGCTGCAGTTTTGGATGGCCAGAGATTTTTTTAAAAATCATTAATATCTATATTGATAGGGTAATGGTGTATAAATAGTTTGTTGTGAAATTTAATGTGTGTCATTGTATGTATACTGGGTGTTTCAAAAATACTTTTACAAACTTCGGGCATGGGTTCCTTACACCAAAAGAAGGAAAAAAGTTCATATGAAGATATGTCCTATAATCCTTTTTTTTTCTCTTTAGGAACTCTTCAGTACACAAAACTCATAGCAAATGCTCGAAATGTCCTCCTCTTGGTTCTAGACATGCATTCACTCTTCGAATCATGGACTGTCGCACCCTTTCAAATACTCCAGGATGGTGTCGAATGGTTTCGCAGACTTCCACGGTTAAAATGATGCTTAAATACGAAACTTACAGGTCTAGAATCCTGAAGGCACTGACAATACATTTACAAAAGTCACATTCACATGGGATATTTCATGAAGTTGCATTATGTTTCAGTGCTTACTTGTCTGGATATATTACGCTTTTTCCTTTAGAATATAATTCATTCCTATCAGTAGGCCTACGTAGATTTCAGAAATTAATTATATTGCAAGTTTTATGCAGTTCCAAAGCCACCTGTGAACACTGATAATATGTATTGTTTCTGAACTGTTTGTTGATAGATTAATATGACGTGAATTTTATTTCATAAATTCAGTGTAATTTTCAGAAATTATATAATTTTTCAATGGAAGGAATGGTTTGTTTGGATTTTTATTGTCCGCGGTACTTCCATGGCTAAACTATCAATAATATTATAGCTGATGTCCGCGGCTTCGCTCGCCATTATTAATTGACTCCAGGATTTTAAGAAATTTACACTGGCAGTTTATTTAAAATGTTTGTGGTTCACAGCTATGAAAATTGTAAGTAAAATTAGAATTAGAATATTTGTTCATTGTGTTCATTTCACTTAGGCCTTATATAATAAAGAAACGGTTTTCCTAATTTTGTACTCTTCGTGAAAGTTTAGACTGCGAGAGACGAACATCGCCGAGTATACCCGATGTTTCACGAAGTGGGCGGGCGAGTGAGCACGCTATTTAATTGTATAAGAGTAGATAATAAATACTAAATAGCATTTATGAAAAGCTTGTGAAAATATGAATGATAATCCCTAGGAAATTTCACTCCAAGCAAAAACATTGAATTGGAGCTGGTGCCAGCAACATCAGTGCAGAAGCAATAGGGAATATATTGCAATTAAATGCTGGTGCATCAATGGTAAGCTATGTGAACGAAGATGTGATAAGTTGTTGGCTTATATTTGTTGTTATGTGATGAAATAGGCTACCCTGTTTTGCAAAAAACCCTGGTAAAGTTTATGATTATCAAAAAGAAACTCGTTGGCTTAAATTTGTTTTATGAGCAACTAGCGTGTGCCCGCGGCTTCGCACGCGATAATTATTTCAAAAATTAAAAATTAAGAGCATAATAGTTAAATCATTATATTTATTAACACCAAAATCACGTGGACTACATACCACGATTAGATAGCGTCGCCTGGTAAAAGCGACCTCAGAATCGAGTTCCCTGGCCCAGAAAACCCCTGCATAGTGAGTTTCGTCCAAGTCGAACAATGTTTGACCATATTTAGGCCTATATTGAATATCCCTCTTCCGTGTAGGTTGAAAATTTCATACGTCTCTGGGACTTGATATTCTAAACAAATGAATCGTCTAGGATGGACCTACAAAATCAAGCGATCGCCCGCGATAATTATTTCAGAAATTAAAAATTAAGAGCATAATAGTTAAATCATTATATTTATTAACACCTAAATCACTTGGTCTACATACCACGATTAGATAGCGTCGCCTGGTAAAAGCGACCTCAGATTCGAGATACTTGGCCCAGAAAACCCCTGTGTAGTGAGTTTCGTCCAAATCGAACAACGTTTGACCATATTTACGCCTATATTGATTATCCCTCTTATAATAATAATAATAATAATAATAAAATCAGGTAAACTGATATAACAAAGTGCCAGTATGTTTTGTTTAATCAGTTATGATTGCAGTTATGATATGCAGAATATAAAAAAAAGTCAAATTGGCCGGTTTCGGGATTTGAGCCATGGAACTCCAGAATGTGACGCCAAGACGTTACCATCTCAGCCACCTGGGCCAGTTATGGGATAAGCGCATTTAAAGCAATAGTGTTGTCATAGCTAACTGTATTTTAATTGCCAAAGCCTTAGAAATCACAGTAAAACAAAAGGTTATGTTGTCAAGATAACTGATTTTCATTTTTTTAAATAAATTCTTTCGAATACGTATATTACCATAAAATATTCACTAAATTGAGCATAACTCCGAAACAGGTCAACCGATTTTATCCAGTATCCATAGACGTCTTCCCATGGACATTATAAATGTGTATACCAAGTTTCATAAAAATCCGGTAAAGTGTATTTGAGTTACCGCGTCTTTAAAATAGACACTAAATTGGGTTTTATTACGGTACCGGTATACCGATTTGGTCCAATATCAGTAGGCTTCTTCCCATGTACATTATAAATGGGTATACACAGTTTCAAGAAAATCCAATACAGCATATTTGAGTTATCGCGACTTCTCACATATTAACATAAAATGCACTAAATTGGGCATTATTCTGGTACTGGCCAACCGATTTGGTCGAATATCAATAGACGTCTTTCAATGGATATTATAAATGCGTGTACGAAGTTTCATAAAAATCCGAAAAAGCGTATTCGAATTATTGCGCCTTTAAAATATACACTAAATTGGGTTTTACTCCGGTACCGGTCAACAGATTAGGTTCAAATTCAATAGGGCACTTTTCATGGGCGTCATAAATGGGTATACCAAGTTTCGTGGCAATCGGATACAGCGTATTTGAGCTATGGCGCCTTTCTAATATAATCTAATAAAATAGGCACTAAATTGGGCATTACTCCGGTACCGGTGAACCGATTTGGTTCAATATCAATAGGGTTCTTCCCATGGACATTATAAATGTGTTTTCAAAGTTTCATGAAAATCCAAAAAAGCATATTTGAGTTATGGTGCGTACAGACACACGGACGGACAGACAGACGGACAGACAGACAGACAGACAGACAGACAGACAGACAGACAGACAGACAGACAGACGGACAGACAGACAGACAGACGGACAGACAGACAGACAGACGGACAGACATTTTTTCGTCCACCACACAATCTCATAAAGTACCATACTGGCACTTAATAATAATCCTCTTCGGTGTTGGTTGAAAATTTCATATATCTGCGTGCCTTGACATGATAAACAAATGAGTCGACCAGCGTGAGCTACAACATTCAAGCGATCGTAATGGTTTTATGACAAAAATAGCCAAAGCCTACTGTAATTGATTTGACATAGAAATGTGTAAGTAAAAATTGATGCTTCGAAAACGCTAAAATACACGTTTTCTGCCCGTTTTTCACTCATAACTCAATAACGAAAGCAAAAACTAAAAATGTAATATGCCGAAAACCTTCCCGGGAATGTACTCAACAACTTCCCAAAGTTTCATGGCGATCGGATGAATGGAGTAGTAATGCATAAAGGACACACACACACAGACACACACACATACATTCATTTTTATATATATAGATTATATGCTTAAATCCATGCAAAAGTTGGTGTGACTGGTCAATGCCATCTGGATTTTGTTTATAGATTGCCATGACGACTTTAAAGTACTAGGCCGATAAAACTGCAATTTGAATGCAGTTGGAATGCAGTTTTATGCAATTTTAGCGGACTTGTCCTTTAAAGTGCAGCTTTTCGGCGTGTTACCAGTCCGATAAGCAGCTGTTTTAGAGAGCGTGTACTTAAAAAGTATTTTTGAAACAACCTGTATATGTATAACTGGTTTTAATTGCAACATTTCCACCGGGTTGTTGACCCATTTGCAGGGTAACAAAATAAATAAACAAAGTAAATATGAGTATATATGACGTACGTGTAGATATTCGTTATTGACTTAACGGCTTTTAACAACAAACGCGAGTGGAGTTTTAGAGGCCAGTTGGCCATCAAAACATTTTAAGAGACAAGTAGAAACTTGGCAGAGTAATGCGATTATCTCATTTATAACCCCCAGTGGCAGACTGCACTTTCCCGTTCCATTTACTGAGGGAGAGAAACGTGTGTATGTGTGGGACGTCCCATTCACTCAAATTCGATGGCTTTAAGGGGGACCGTATCTCCACATGCAACAGATATTGTTCTGTTTTCATTTCTACGTGTCCTAACTAAGGCTGTAAAACACCGTTATACATGGATTCAACCGTGGTTATATAAGGTGGAGGTAAATATTCTTTAAATATTCCTCCTGTTGAACATTATATGAAAAGAAATTCCAATGATACTGGGGTATGAACCCTTGACATTCGGATTTCCGTGCCAATAATCCACAAACAGAGCTAGCCAGCGTCCGGTCCACAAAATCACTAATGCCCGGTTTCTACAAAATTGTGAATTACCTATGGGTAAATTATCCATGGATAATGAGCAAGGCCTTGGAGTTGTACAGTTAATTTAATTCAGAAGGCTTTGATTCTCATTGTTATTGATCCTGTGAGAGGTTAAATTTTATCCAGCCTTCCATGAAAGGATAAATTAACCCGACGATTTACCCTTGGAAAGATCTAGCCTGAGTTTGTAGGAACATTTCTTCTGTCATTTTCATATTTACTCAGAGGACATTTATCTAGAAACTCTTCACAAGTGTATGTGATTGCTATCTTTAAATTATTTGTGTTTGTGTGGTGTTATTCTTGTGTAAATTCTGTCCATTGGGTAATTTACCCATAGGTAATTCGCAAGTTTATAGAAACCGGCCATAAATTAGTTTGTCTCAGATATATATATACCAAGGTATAAGAGGCTTTGTCCTGACTGGCTGAATGACTGACTGACTGACAGAGAATCAACGTAGAGCCTAAACTATAACAGGTAGAGACTTGGAATTTTGACAGTAAATTCGTTTCATAATGTAAGTGCTCGCTAAGAAAGGATTTTCCAAAATTTTGATTTTAAATGCCAAAAATCAAATGTTTTTGAGTATACTTAATCCCTTTTTAAACACAGTTCACATGACAACAGTGTATTATTGTCAGTGGTCTCAGGTAGCTTTGGAAATAAATGAAACGGGACATTGACAAATTAGAGAAGCCATCAATAGAATTCATTGGTGTAAATAAATATTCAGGGATGAAATCCACGAAAATAATTAATGCACAATGTGATGCAGTCACATAACTTTCTCTACCTTGGACATAGAGAATACCGTACGAGGTATGGAAATATGTATGTTACTAGGAGGTGCCCGTGGCTTCGCCCACGATAATTCATTTAAAAATTAATAAATGGTGCAAAAATATATTGCACAAACTTTCTCGCACATACGTGTTAAAGGCTAGCACAGAAAAAAGTAAATTATAGGGACAGTTAAATTTTATTTATTACATTTTCATAAAACTAAGAAGTATCTAGATCGGAAACCATCAGAGTCGATCTTTATGTTTAATGCTTTTACCGTGAAATAATAATAATAATAATGAATGACAGTAAAACTGCATATTATTAGTACTACTAGTACTACTACGGGAAAATTCAAATATAAGTCGCACCTGGGATAAATCGGCCCCACCCAACCCACCCACCAATGCAGTTTCTTTTATACCACGATGTAGCGAATTCTTCTCTCCTCGTATTATGAAGAAACTCGTGATTGGACGTTGGAGGTGTGACGTCATACCACTAGACGAGAGATGACAGGCTGACAAACTTCGCGGGAGATATAATATGCCACATTTTCGAAACCTACAAACAGTGTATCGTACATTATTCGAAAATGCAAGGGCGCTTCGCTACGGCTGCCGCCTCCGCTTTGCGCACTTAACTATGTGGTTAGTGTTATGCATTATTTAGCTATATGTAGAGGTGAATACAAGGCACTTGCGACAATATATAAGGATAGTGGGTGCAAGGCACTTGCAGCAATAAATAAGGACAGTTGGTCACTCTGTTTCGCTCAGAAACAAAATACATCACACAGTCCGTGCAAATGTGAATATCGAATGGGCGGAACTTAAGGGGCGACTTATAATTGAATTTCGCCACAACTACTACTACTACTTAGGTTATATTGCACGCAACTGCATGTAGGTTATATCACGATACAATTACAATTTTATGTTACAGGAATATCTGTTTCTTCTTATTTGAACCCCTACCAGGCTTGGTGTGTAGCAGCGATGGGATGCAAAATTCTACTTCCTCTATGAGCCATAAAAAGCTATATCTAGCGTTTTCTGAGGAAATAGTTTGAGTGTGATAAGTCGTTCTTCTTCATTTCAAAATTTTTAATACCTACATAAGGTCCTAGAATTTGAAAATCAAAAGTCCTTCATAGGCCTAAGTTAATTTTGAATTACAAAACCAGGGCGATGCTGGGCCTTTTAAACTAGTTTTCTGTATATATCTCTTACCAATTACAATGTTTGAATAAGATATTGAACGGTTTTAAACTAAGATTGTATCGGACAACTACAAAACCAACAACGCAACTTTTGGTCTTAAGAACGCTGCCAGCACCTTCTTCTTCTTCTTCTTCTTTGTAATGTGTTAGATTAATCCGGAAACAAGAGCCGTGGCCATTACTTTTCCGTGACGCGGAGAGGAAAAGGCCCTCCCACAGGGGAATACACGTATCTTATTTACGTCACCTCTGGGAATCTTAGTAACAGAAATTCACCTCAAGATGAAGGCACCAGTTTACTAATGAAAATCAGGCGACACTGAGTGTCATGTCCTCTTGAAAAGATCAACGAATACATTTTTACGATGTTAAGTTCATGTTTCTCTCCGACTAACTCCATTCATACGCCGTGTGATTGATATTGACCAATCATGTTTAGTAATTCCTCTGATATAGACCAACCACGATCGTCTATCTTACAATATGCTTCCTCGGATCTCAAGGAAGCAATTTTATCTGATAAAACGTCAGCTCGGTACTGGACACGTAAAGCATAAACGTGCAGCGATTAATACGCCACATGCTGCCATTGATCAGAATGAAAACACATTATTTTATACATCATAACTTGTTTGGAAATTAAAACAATATAAATGTACAGGTAAGGGGGGGGGGAAAGCGGACCGACTCTTGTAGCTGATTTCAGAGCCTTGTAATAAGTAAATAAATGTAAGAGATGTAACGGAAACGTTTGTTTTCACAATCAATGCAAATTACGTTAAATTATATATCAATTCAAGCAATTATTTATTGGGTGTAGAAAAAATTTCAATACATTCCCTGCTATCCTGTGAATGCCGCTAAGCATGCGCAGTGGCTCATACCGGCAACTTAGAAATTTTAGTCGGTCTGCTTTTTTTCCTTACCTCTACATTGATTAAAAACAAAATTTCGATTCGGTGCAAGCCAGTTCGTGTGCTTTTATTCTGTTCTGCTGTTGGCTTACCTGAATTAGGTTAACTATGTCTTTTATGCACCATTGGTAGCGTTGGTTACAACATGGTAACTCGAATCGATTCATGGATGGTTGATTCATAGTAGGCCGTGAACTCGCAGCTGTCAGTTTTTTTATGACAAAGCACGAAAGTAATTATTATTTGTATAATCCGTTACATTTTTATTCATGGAATAGTCCTAATAAATCCAACTCGAGTTTACGAGTTTAATGACAGATTCGTGACTGCGCAGCAGGAGTCTATTCTCAATCTATCTACTCTTATACAATTCAACGGCCCTAAATAGCGTGCTTGCTCACCCGCTTCGTGAGACATCGGGTATACTCGGCGATGTTCGTCTCTCGCAGTCTAAACTTTCATGACGACTACAAAATTAGATAAACCGCCATTATATAAGGCGTAAGTGAAATAAACACAATGAACAAATATTCTAATTTTATTTTTACTTACAATTTTCATAGCTCTGAACCACAAACATTTTTAATAATCTACCAGTGTAATTTTCTTAAAAATCCTGGAGTCAATGAATAATGGCGGGCGAAGCCGGGGGCAACAGCTGTAAAATATTGATGGTTTAACTCTTGAAATATCGCTGATAATAATAATCCAAACAAACCATTCCTTCCCTTGAAACATTATATAATTTCTGAAAATTACACTGAATTGATAAAATAAAATTCACATCATATTCATGTCAATAAACAGCTGAGAAACAATACGTATTATGTGTTCACAGGTTCTTTGGAATTGCATAATCGATTCTGATATAGTTTTCCCAGGGGGCGCTTTCATGTCGTGGAATCTACTCTAAAGCAGGAATTTTAGCTGCTTCATTAATTATTAATGGCTTAGTTTATGAATGATTCGCGTGCAAGTGTTAATAAATATAATGCTTTAATAATTATTATACTCTTAATTTTTAATTTTTAAAAGAATTATCGTGGCGAAGCCACGGGCACCTCCTAGTATTGAACATCTTGATATGCCAGTTCGCATCTCAAGTCAATTAGGAGACAATAATTATTTCTACATGCATGTAAATATGAGAATGTTGACACAACGCAGGCACAAAGGCAAATTTGTTGTTCATTTACTTGAGAGATTCCTTTAAGCGTCAGACCAGGAGGTTATTGGGGTCTTGGCTGCTGATTTGCATTTTTTAATTATATCCCGAAGCGACTACGCCTTCTTTCTTTCCTCCGTAAAACTTCGCCATTAATTAATGGTAGATTATATAAAACCCTTGTTATCCAAGAATCTTCCATGCATTTTAGTATGATTTTGGAATAAAACAGAATTTCTTAATAGCTAATAGGATAATATGAATTTTAAAATATGCAATTTTTTTTTTAATCAAACTGAGTCTTTTTAATAACCATATGCAAATATTACAGTCAAACCTCTGTATAACAATAATTGTAGGCCCTAGCAGATTGTATTGTTATATTGAGGAATTTAATTTATAATATATTACACTAGCTTAAAAGACCCGGCGTCGCCCGGGTTTTGTATTTTGTAGTTACAATTACAATTACAATTACAATTTATTTTTCCAAATTACACGAAAAATACAAAAGTTGATACACCACCCGAAGAAGCAGAGCTTGTGTTCGGGGGTGGTTCAGTTCAATATATAGAAAAAAAAAAAAACTTATACTAAACAATTACTTAAGCAATACATAATTTGGAGAAGTATGACAAAAATGATGTATAATAGGTTGGAACATGTTCTATTTACAATACAAAGCTACGAGGTAATACAATAATAATACATAACAATTTATTTGTTGCAAATTAACTTATGAAGAACTTTCGATTTTTAAATTCTAGGTCCTTATATAGGTATTTATAATTTGAAATAGGAAGAACGACTTATTACACTCAAACAATTCCCTCAGAAAACGATTGATATAGTTTTTTTATGGCTCTTAGAGGATGTAGAATTTTGCATCCCATCGCTTGCACAGCAAGCCTGGTAGGGGTTCAAATAAGAAGAAACAGATATTCCTGTAACATAAAATTGTAATATCGAGGTGGAAAATTTTATTTCCCACTCTCATGTTACCATAAAACTGTTTTGGCGATGAAATTAAACAGAAAGCATTATCACTAGGGCCCGGATTTTTATGTGCTAAAAAACTTAAAAATATTTATTTTTTATGTGCTAAAAATGTTTAAAATATGTGCTAAAATTTTAAAAATATGTGCTAAAACTAGAAGAAATATTTTTCTGAAAAAGAAACAAAAACACCA
Organism: Ectobius pallidus; assembly: GCA_964059195.1. Taxonomy (NCBI): domain Eukaryota; kingdom Metazoa; phylum Arthropoda; class Insecta; order Blattodea; family Ectobiidae; genus Ectobius; species Ectobius pallidus. Next base: position 3,238,603 of record CAXKWD010000002.1, read on the forward strand.
GAATGTGTACTGAAACTCACCAATTGCAGCTAAACGTCAGATGTAAAATGCTGACTGGAGTTGCAGTGCGCAACAAATGTCATCTCCAGATTATGGATCACAAATCCTTGCCTATTATCCGAGAATAATGCCTTACATTGAGAAAAGGAACGTTCTACATCACACAATGTTAACCTTGCATATTTGAAGAGGTTTACTGTATATCACTAATAAACACACGATTACGTTCACTTATGTTTTGACCTTCCAAAACTTGAGCGACTTTGCAGAGGGTTTGGTAGCCACCATTTTTCTCAAACATACCTTTAAATTTTGTTCTTAGAACTTCTATTTTCGAACCTGAGACAGTGTTAAGTTGCCTTTCAACATATTGTATTTCTTTAACTGAGCTACGCAATGTTGAGATTGGGTTCTGTTCTTCCCCGATAAGCAAGTGCAAGTGAATCACTCTCACCTCATTGCAAGTGAAGCATTTGTGTTCAATTCTTTCGAGATACAAATTTTTGTCATAAAATGTTAAAAGAGAATGAGAAAAAAGTACTAAAATATTTATTTATGGAGAATATATCGAAAATATTGATTCATATAACTTTTTTTGTAAAACATGTTTTTTATGTAAAATAAAATTTAGAATTTGCGGTTTTCGGACCTTGATATGAGCATCAGGAAAAAAAAAATTACATAAAAAATCCGGAAAAGTACTAAAATATGTATTTATGGAGAAAATATCGAAAATATTTATTCGCATAACTTTTTTTGTAAAATATGTGTTTTTATGTGAAATAAAATTGTGAATTTGCGTTTGCCGGACCTCGATTTGGATATAAAACTTTGTTTTAGGAATGTACGCATCAGGGAAAAAAATATTTTTTTACATACAAATCCGGGCCCTAATTATCACTTTCATACTTCTCTCTAAAAAACCTGCGATATAATATAATAATATACACATTACCATACCTCGTTTTGTTTTCTCTTCCAGGGTAGAGAAAATTATGTAACTGCATTATTTTCGTGGATTTCATTCTGCAATATTTATTTATAACATGAATTATTTTGATAACTTCTCTTATTGTCATGTCATTTTTTTTTCAAACCCATCTGATACCATTTGGCAACAATATATTCTGTGATTTGGAATTGATAATTCTGTGTAAAAAGGGATTAAGTATTCTCAAAAACGTTTAATTTTTGGCATTTAAAATCAACATTTTGCAAAATCCTTTCTTAGTGAGCACTTACATTATGAAACGAAGGTACTGTCAAAATTCTAAGTCTCTAACTGTTATAGTTTAGGCTGTACGTTGATTCCTGTCATTCAGTCAGTCAGTCATTCATTCAGTCAGTCAGGACAAAGCCTTTTATATATATAGAGATAGACTACATGCAGAAAACTGTGTAATCTACAGGATAATTCATGGAACATGCGAAGAAGTGAAAATAATGAATTAGAAATCCAAATCTGCATACGCTATATAGTCTATATATGTATATTTTTTCAGACGTACATGATGCGAAACGGAAGGGAAAAAACAGTAAATTTACCACATAACTAAGGCAATGCTAAAACATTTTCTCCTTATGGTGTTTTATCTCCATAAGATAGGAATGTTGAAGTGCCAACCTATCTTATTTTATGTTTTTGCACACATAAGGGATAATTTTAGCCTCAGTTATCCTATTTTGGTGGCTGGGAAGGATACTGATCTGATACCAGCTATCATCTGTAGGGTTTGCAGGAACAATTCAACATCCAAATATCGTTATAAAAGGGTTTTAGTAAAATAGCTTCATCGTTATAGTGAGTTACATTTAACATTATTCATATAGGAAATTCGTCAGGACCAAACAAAAATATGGTCATAAGCGTGTTTATGTTACATCGATCTTTGTTATACAGAGGTTTGACTGTATTAACTAAATGAGTGTTTTCCATGTAACGGATACCAAAGATGGTACCAATGAAGTGGCTCCAAAGAACTTTAATTTTTTAAGAGGAACTTACAATGTTAAGTGTAATGAACGTTTTCTCAGAAACTACTAAAGCTAGACACCTGATCTTAGACACCCTGTGTCAGTACCTAAACAACGATTTGTTACAGATATACTTATGTACTGAAATATGAACTTTTCTTTATAAACAATTTTAGAAATTTTTTTAAGTACCATGGTGACTGGAGAAAACTGCATAACGACGAGCTTCATAACCTGTACTCTTCACCAAATATAGTAAGGGTAATTAAATCACGGACGATGAAATGGGCTGGACATGTTGCGCGCATGGGGGAGGAAAGACATATCTCAAAAGTATTGACTGGGAGACCTGAAGGGAAAAGACCACGTGGAAGACCTAAACGTAGGTGGGAAGACAATATTAGGATAGATTTAAGGGAAATAGGATTTGCGTGGGATGATTGGAAGGAGTTACCACAGAATAGGGTTGATTGGCGGGCTCAATGATCTTTCGGGTTCCATAAAATAGATAATATTCCTGTAACTTGCTTAGGAAATGTCTATTGCCATTGCGTAAGTAAGTAAGTAGGTTTTCAAGTACCATATAACCTATAAATAGTGAATATTTAATACACTATTCCACCTTTACCCTTAACATATAATATACAACTTATTATGAAAATGCATTTCGGCGTATGCTGCGCCATCTTCAGTTCAAAAAAGATGTAATGAACACCACAATTCTTCTCAAATAATGTTGTTTATGAAGTTTGTTAATTGGTAACCTAGGTCACCGTTTCTTACTGAAAAATCCACTACCCGGCCGGGAATCAAACCCGGACCGTCAGGGTGGAAGGCAAGTATGACTACCTATACACCCATGGCGGCGGACAGGGATGGAATTATAGTACGATACATGATTTTAAAGAGGAAAGTCCACAATTTTCATTTAAAAGCCAATTGTGTTCTGGCCCATCCATTTTGTACATATTTGTGTGAAACGAGATTTCGTCAACAGATAATATTGACAGTTTTATTTTTAAGTGCCAGTATGGTACTTTATGAGATTGTGTGGGGGACGAAAAAATGTCTGTCTGTCTGTCTGTCCGTCCGTCCGTCTGTCCGTGCGTTTGTACGCACCATAACTCAAGTACGCTTTTTCGGATTTTCATGAAACTTGGTATAAACATTCATAATGTCGATGGGAAGAACCCTATTGATATTGAACCAAATCGGTTCACCGGTACCGGAGTAATGCCCAATTTAGTGCCTATTTTAATAGATTATGGCGCCTTTCTATTAGAAAGGCGCCATCACTCAAATACGCTGTAACGGATTTTCATGAAACTTGGTATACCCATTTATGACGTCCATGAGAAGTGCCCTATTGAATTTGAACCTAATCTGTTGACCGGTACCGGAGTAAAACCCAATTTAGTGTATATTTTAAAGACGCGGTAACTCAAATACGCTTTACCGGATTTTTATGAAACTTGGTATACACATTTATAATGTCCATGGGAAGACGTATATTCATAATGGATAAAATCGGTTGACCTGTTTCGGAGTAATGCTCAATTTAGTGCCTATTTTATGGCAATATACGTATTCGAAAGAATTTATTAAAAAAATGAAAATCAGTTATCTTGACAACATAGCCTATTGTTTTACTGTGATCTTATAAGGCCTTGGAAATTAAAATACAGGTAGCTATGACAAAAAACATATTGTTTTACATGCGCTTATCCAACTAGACCGTTAAAATGACCCAGGTGGCGGAGATGGTAGACCTTTCTTCTTCCGTAAGCCCTGCTTAATGAATAAATCTGGAGCTTAACTTGGAAATCAATTTAAAAAAAAAAAAAAAAACATATTCTGCATATCATAATTGCAGTCATAACTGATTAAACAAAAACATACTGGCACTTTTTTACATCAGTTTACCTGATTTTATTATTTTTAGGCATTAGGTAATATGTGGTATTAATATTAATACTACCTGTAGTTATTACTGTAGGAAGAGAATTGGGTCTCATTCGAAATATGGATGTGAATATCGGTCGAGAAGAAGAAATCCTTGAGGGACTCAGATGTCCCTGAGCGCTTTTGGATATGGTAATTTTCATCCTACCGTTCCTTAGGCTCAGAAATCCCATTAGGGACGCCACCAAATGCAATATATTGCACGTCTTGAAATGACAGACAAGATAATCACATTATTAAGGATGCCTAGCAGATATTTTAACGCAAATAGCCTTTAAGTATATAACTTAGCTAATAATACGTTACCATAATAGCCATTGCCTTTGTGCGATGCTCTACTGTTTTTACTTCCTCTGCCATTCCTGTACCACAAGTAGAGGAAGTAGTTCCATGTTTAATTTCCAACATAAATACACGTTTTGAGGTCCCCTGAACCCAAAAATACAATTTTAAGAAACGTGCGTGTGAACAATCTAACTCCAGAACAAACAAACAAACAAACAAAAATATGAAAAATCGAAATTTGGCATTTGGGTTAGGTGAGTTATGAATAGGGACCGGATTTTTAGGTTTTTAAAAACACTGTTTTAGGTTTTCCATTAGGTGAAATAGTTTTTTTTAGGTTTTTTGTCCAAAATATCGTTTTCGGGTAGAATAATTGGTTTAATGAATTTGAATGTGCTACATAGGATTCAATACATAATACTTGTAAAGTTTAACTTAACAAAATTGACTTAAATTTGTGTAAACTTGCTTTAGGACAGAGCAGATTTAGAAACCTGCGGGGTGCAAAGTCATAAAATAACCTCAGAAGAAGAAGAAGAAGAAGAAGAAGAAGAAGAATGGGGAAAAATATGAAATTCAGGTCATAGCCAATCCACTGCCGTAGTAAACTCGATTTCATTTTTCGGCATAATTAACACGTCTTCTTAAAACTCACAGTGTGACCACTCAGTATGAATGACAGGGAAGTACTAAAGGCAAACAAGCGCTTTAAAACACAGAAATCTATATCCTTGTTCATACGAATATTTTAAAAGGAATACGCCGGTACTCTTACACTTCGTATCTTGATACTGTCCATCCTAGATGACAACGGGTTGAACGAAACGCTGGTGGTATTAATTTCAACCGACAAAGTTATTGTCTCTCCGCAAAATATCGATTTCTCAACTGACAAAGAAAAAAGACAAAAAAGCAGCCTAAATTAGATATTTTAGGTTTTATATCTCGTTTACGTATATTTAGGTTTTTATACCCCATTTAGGTATTTTTAGGTGCCAGAAAATTAATGTGGGTGAATCCTATGGACGTGATTCGAAAAAGTGTGTGAGCGCTTTTTGTTTTGGAAGTAAGGAAAAAAATAGGTAAAAACCTAAAAATCCGGTCCCTACTTATGAAGATGTAACAACAAGATTGGCGGTGACTTTCTCTTATTTTTAATGCCGCATTATGTGAAGAAAATTTTATTTATCGCGATTTTCTCGAAACCTCCTCAAAACGATTTTGTTTAAATTTTGTACATGAGGTGGTTAAATTTTCATTTGAAAAATTTTTTTCGTAAAAATTCTCTGAAGGGTAGTTATAAACCACCCACTGTTTGTAGAAAGTCTAGCACACCTTTTAGGTTATATACAAATGTACATTTCGTATTATAATTATTATTATTAGTATTATCATTATCATTATCATTATCATTATCATTATCATTATTATTGTTGTTGTTGTTGTTGTTGTTGTTATTATTATTATTATTATTATTATTATTATTATTATTATTATTATTATTATTATTAAGTGTTCTACTCTTGAGCACATCTTTGGACTTGGTCTATAAATTTCGCTGTACATTTCCTCCAATACTGTAAGCTAATACTTCTTAAGACAATTAAAAAAATCCCTTTAGGCAGGCCTACAGGCTGAGGTAGATTTCGAAGTGCTTTTGGCTTAATTTATTGTCGCTGCGCAGCACCCTTCTTCTTTAGCCTTGGCATGACAAACCCGCAATAATAACTGCAAAAAACAGGAAAGAGCACTTTTTCAAACATTCAAATCTCGCCTTACATGAGAGCTATTGAGAAACTAGTTATTGATTTTTAGAATACTCATCAAGAGCTTCTCAACAAGACGTGGTTTCAAAAATTTCGAATTTCCATCCACCCACCCCCACTCGTACCCCCAAAACCCCCGAATCGTTGGTGTCACTGTGAACTCCATAGGGAGTACTCTAATTTATTCAAACAAAGTTTCCCTCTATATTTCATAGGGGCCGAGACATAAATGTTTTAAAATTTCAACCTCCTCCCCCGACCACCCCCTTGGGTCAATTTTGCTCATTAACGAACTTGTCCGAACTATTGGGCCTAGAAATAACATAATAAAACTTGGTTCAAATATCTTAAAAATTACGGGCGGTGGTTGTGTACTTAGGGAGGCATGAAACGTAAAGATATGAAAGAATTTTTCGAAAGTCATGACATGGTATCGATTGCAATAGGTCGATTTTTCTTCGAAATCTACCTAAAAACAAATCATATGTTTTTAACAGCGTTCATTGAACCTTGACAACCGGTTTTGAAATTGGGCGTAATTTTATAACTGTGGAATCTATGTGAGCTCGGCCACAGCAGTTAAATCTTTACAAACGAGGTATGTATAAGGTTTTTTTTTTTTTTACTTTGTTCAAGACGAACAGCAGACGTAAGATTACTTTAGTACGGAAGTTTACTGAAGTACTAGGAGGTAGGTAATACAATAATAATACAACAAAGCTTGCCTTGATAACTATGTAAATGTCAGACAGAGTATGAAATGCATTAATGATATATGCTACTAGCTTCCTTCAGTAACTTAAGTGCTTCTTGGTATTTGATCTCATAAATTCCGTTTGATGGTTCTCATGGGATGAAACAAGATGGATTTACTTCCCGATACCACGGACCAGAAATCATTCTGTCAACTTCGCCCTTCTAAATTCTTATTTTCTTGAGCTTTTAGGCGGGGCGGCATTTCCAAAGATTATAGGATATCTATGTCCATAATACACTCTCTGCCCATCTCTTTGGAGGTCTTAATATTTCTCTCTTCCCCTCTAAGGGACTATCTTCTTTCCCTCTTTTCTACGTGTTCTTTCCAATACCTTTTTTCTTTCTTCAATGCATATTAATGAATTTCAATTTGATCCAAAGAGGATAGAATAGAGCACAATATAATTTTAAAACCACTTTATACCCTCATTAATTTTGTAAAATGAAACTGGAAGAAAAAGAATTTTGTGTTTAAATTTAATTGTGGAAGTTATGCCCGTTTGTCTCACCACTCTCGTAAATAGGGTGCGTTTGCACTTCACCAATCAGATAGGCGCCAACCTACATAAATGTAGATAAATTTGTAGTTTCCGATCAGTTCCTTTTTACGAGAATGGTAACGGACAACCCTAGCTAGTACTTGCTCAGCGGTAGTAAGAACTCTTATCCCTTTCGTGGTTAATTGGAATTACAGGGGAAAAATATTATAACACCTACTTGATGAATATGTTTGATTTATTAGTACTTCTTTCTAAGCGACACACTGGGTTCGTTGCACAAAGGAGTCTGCGATGCCTATATTCATATATGCTGACTTATACTTTTAAATACTGGACGTGTCTATATTCATATACGCAAACTTCTATATTCAATTACTATTCTGCTTATATTTTATACTCAATAATAACGCGCCCCGACGATCCATATATGACTTGTATCAAACACTTCCTCTATTTTTTACGGCGCGGAGAGATTCTCAGTCTACGTTTCAAAGGTAACAAATATTAAAATGTTCAATTATTACGCGCACGATAATTCTTAAAACTTCTATTTAAAACTTAACCCTCTATTTCTTTACGGCGCGGAGAAAATTCACATTGTACTTCTTTTCGGCAACGCTTCCCAGTTAGAACAGCCTTTTTCGTAGTTAATTTTCCCTCACTTGATTTCATTAATTCCTCTCCTTAACATCATTTCATTGGTCCACTTCTTATGCCTATTCGTCTCGCAGCCTCTTATTGGTCAGCTTGAATGGTATAGTAGTCTCGTCCCTCGCTAAAAGTCAGTTAAAACTGAGTTTCTTCCCCTAAAATCCATTTGTCAATTCTGACATGAATGACTGGCGTCTATGTGTCCATACAAAGCCATTAAGCATCCGGTCTTTCCGTAATTGCTTAATAAGTCCAAAGTCATGAGTCTGGTATAAATTTTATACGCATATTCTTATAGTATGAAATTTTCCGAATCTTTTGATATTAATCTTCTGTCTGTCCGATGATAATTACTTCTTGTAATTAATTATGATTGAATTTTGATATGAAATAATTAATTGATGGTCACATGTTATATGTCAAGTTGTAGGTCCTGTCACTGTCTTGCCGATGGTGTGATTGGTTAAGGGGTCCGAAATTCCAAACGGCTTCAAAGTAATAGTCACCTTAAAAACCAATTTTCATATAATTGTTGTACAAAAACAACAATAGACCGTAAAATATAAAGAATTATCTGTATTAATAAAAGGAAGTGTCTGTCTGTCTGTACGCGATGCCCAGCGAAATCTACTCAACGCAGAGATCTGAAACTTTAAACTTAGGTGGACTGAAGGGTCGGAAAATGCACCTCGAAGCCGGAATTTTAATTTCCGCTTTCGTTCGTGAGTTATGAGTGAAAAACGGGCAAAAAACGTGCATTTGTTGCGTTTTCGAAGCATCAGTTTTCAGTAATACTTTTCAATGTCAAATCAATTACAGTTGGCTTTGACTATTTTTGTCATACCTTGGAAATTAAACTTTCGCGATAGCTTGAATGTTGTAAGCCCTAATATGGTCAAACATTGTTTTATTTGGACGAAACTCACTATACAGGGGTTTTCTGGGCCAAGGAACTCGAATCTGAGGTCGCTTTTACCAATCGAAGCTATCTAATCGTGGTATGTAGTCCACGTGATTTGGGTGTTAATAAATAAAATGATTGAACTATTATGCTCTTAACTTTTTATTTTAAATTTTTGAAATAATTATCGCGGGAGAAGCCGCGGGTACATGCTAGTTAATTATATTTGTAAAAAACACAGGTACTCGAATTAATAATTCGGGAGACCCACGGCCCGACCGAGGGACTTCGCGAACACCCTGTATAATTATAAATTATGTATTTCTATCTGATACATCTGAGTATTGATGCAAATAAAGAAATAAACTTGTGCAGTCCATAAAATATCCTAATTCATGAAACAAACCTGGTTATAGAAATTTCCTAGTCATGGACGGCATTAAAATAAATGGATCGTACTCTGATACGAAACAGATGGCCGAGATGCTGATTTCGCTGAGCAGCAGAAGGCCATGAATAAATGAATAACTACAACTGAGTCTAGTTCTCAATTTGAAATATTCCACCTAGTTCCTCCGTCCTGCTTTCAACTTTGAAATGTTCTACCAGAGTATTTTCTTTTAAATTAACATTAATTTACAAAAAGAATTAAAATATTTATTTGTTTAGAAAGAAATTCCTTCAGTTTCTTCCTGCCAACCTGACAGTAAATGAGAAATATCATGAAATTAAACACATACATAACAGACAATGAATAACATCGAAATAGTTTACCTGTGTATAAAGGGACATAGAGAAGCAACTTTTATTAGTAGATTTTTGTTGTATGACGTAAAATGTGAATGCCACAGGGCATTAAAGTCATTACAATTTGGTGCTCATAAGTCAATAAAATCAGGTAAACTGATGTAACAAAGGGCCAGTATGTTTTTGTTTAATCAGTTATGACTGCAATTATGATATGCAGAATATGTTTTTTTTTTTTTTTTAATTGATTTCCAAGTTAAGCTCCAGATTTATTCATTAAGCAGGGCTTACGGAAGAAGAAAGGTCTACCATCTCGGCCACCTGGGTCATTTTAACGGTCTAGTTGGATAAGCGCATGTAAAACAATAGTGTTTTTTGTCATAGCTACCTGTATTTTAATTTTCAAGGCCTTATAAGATCACAGTAAAACAATAGGCTATGTTGTCAAGACAACTGATTTTCATTTTTTTAATAAATTCTTTCGAATACGTATATTGCCATAAAATAGGCCCTAAATTGAGCATTACTCCGAAACAGATCAACCGATTTTATCCATTATGAATAGACGTCTTCCCACGGACATTGTAAATGTGTATACCAAGTTTCATAAAAATCCGGTAAAGCGTATTTGAATTACCGCGTCTTTAAAATATACACTAAACTGGGTTTTACTCCGGTACCGGTCATCAGATTAGGTTCAAATTCAATAGGGCACTTCTCATGGACGTCATAAATGGGTATACCAAGTTTCATGAAAATCCGTTACAGCGTATTTGAGTGATGGCGCCTTTCTATGAGAAAGGCGCCATAATCTATTAAAATAGGCACTAAATTGGGCATTACTCCGGTACCGGTGAACCGATTTGGTTCAATATCAATAGGGTTCTTCCCATCGACATTATGAATGTTTATACCAAGTTTCATGAAAATCCGAAAAAGCGTACTTGAGTTATGGTGCGTACAGACGCACGGACAGACGGACGAACAGACAGACAGACGGACAGACACAATCTCATAAAGTACCATACTGGCACTTAATAATGAAGCGAAATAGGGTTAAAATTCTCATTAAATTGACTTCACGCCTTCTTAGTGATCGATAAAAACCTGATTCTTAATCATTCATCAACAGCTATATCATAATTTAGTGTTTTCATAATATGTAAAATTGAAAAACTAATCACATGACTGGCCGCCACTGCATTAGTTATTTTGATTCATAACTCCAATGTGAACAACGAAGTTTCTTTGATTTGCATTTTTTTAAATGTTAGAAGTCAGTGGCGGCCATGCCCTAGGAGATTTTATGCTGTAACAGGGAAAGTTAATCCATAGAGCAAAAATCTCCTAATAAAAGTGGCTTGTCTATGTCCCCTCTATACACAGATAAAATATTTCGGTGTTATTCATTAACACCCTGTATAAAGGAATACAAACCTGTGTCACATATGTCACAAAACAAGCAGTCTAACTATATGGCAGATTTACTTTTTACAATTCTTTATTGGAACCAAAAATATGATGAATGGGGCAACGGAGGAATTATATATGGCAGAGGGAAACAGAAGCACCGCGAGAAAACCTGCCCCGATCCCATTTTGTTCATCACAAATCCCACATAGATTCACCGAGATTCGACCCCGAGTCCCAGCGCTGGAAGGCGAGCGGTCTAAGCAGTCAGCCATGGGGTCGGCGATATTGTACTTTTAAGGTACAATATTAATGTATTTATTGATATACAAGATTTAAATGCTTCACTCCACATATAAATAACTAGCATGTGCCCGCGATAATTATTTCAAAAATTAAAAATTAAGAGCATTATAGTTAAATCATTATATTTATTAACACCTAAATCACGTGGACTACATACCACGATTAGATAGCGTCGCCTGGTAAAAGCGACCTCAGATTCGAGGTCCTTGGCCCAGAAAACCCTTGTATAATGAGTTTCGTCCAAATCGAACAACGTTTGACCATATTAGGGCTTACAACATTCAAGCGATCGCGAATGTTTTATTTCCAAGGTATGGCAAAAATAGACAAAGCCAACTGTAATTGTCAAACTTCTATTTAATTTAATTCCAAATCCATCTGAAACCGACTGGCAACAATATGTTTTAATGTCAAATGTGATTCGGATTCGATAATTCTGTGTAAAAAGGGATTAAGTATTCTCAAAAACATTTGATTTTTGGCATTTAAAATCAGAATTTTTCCAAATCCTTTCTTAGTGAGCACTTACATTATGAAACGAAGGTACTGTCAAAATTCCAATTCTCTACCTGTTATAGTTTAGGCTCTACGTTGATTCCTGTCAGTCAGTCAGTCAGGACAAAGCCTTTTATATATATAGAGATTTTCATGCTGTTTATATACACACAATTACCATTGCATTCGTCATATAGGCCTACCATACCCCTGTGTTCAATGATTCATATTTTTTTTATCAAAGAAGCTACAGGTGTGGAGATACTTCAGTGTTCATTCCTTGTGAATTTACATAAAAACAAGTGCACGTAGGTTGCTTTAAAATGAAAGAGGTAAAAATAAAACAGTCAAATTATGACGATAGGGACTAGCGATTGGCTGAAATGTTGAATATTGTGTGTATACTAAACTGTACAAGGTCCGAATGAATTAGCAGCTGAGAGCGCTTTCCAATTCCCATGTTGATTTAAGGTACTAAAGTGCTGTTCCACTGTCAACAGAAACTGCCATCTTCTCACTAACTCAACATCAGAATGTTCCATTTGCAAATTACAGAGTAGGGCAAGGCATTAAATGACCATAAAATAGCGAACAAATGCAAAATAAAAAATGCATTTATGACCTAAAATACTGAAAAGACACGAAATTTAAAAAAAATTACCGTTATTACTTATAATTAGTTTTTTAAAGCATTGAATTGCTAAAAACAATTTATGACAGTGCGGTATGAATTTACAATATAAAACACACTTATTTTGTTATTAAAGAAGTAAGTAAATTTATACTGCATGGACACCCTTAGCGAAAAAGAAATTCTTTCTGAATTGGAATGCCCATTAAATTGCCTCTAGCAAATATCTGCCATTTAAAAAGAAAGAAAATAATTCTTTATTGCTACAAGACAAACTGCTTTGATTTTTTACAATAAACACGAATTAAAATGAACTATGAACACTTGGTGCAGATTTTCAAATAAAAACGATTGTCTGTTGTCTCAAAGTAATGATTTGTACAGGTAGGGAAAAAAAAGCGGACCGACTAAAATATTAAAGCTGCCGATATGAGCCACTGCGCATGCCTAGCGGGATTCACAGGATAGCAGGGAATGTATTGCTATTTTTCTAGACAATATAGACAATCAATTGAGAAATAAGTTTACGTAATTCGCATTGCTTGTGACAACAAACGTTTCCGTTACATCTCCTACACTTATTTACGTATCACAAGACTCTGAAATCAGCTACAAGAGTCTATCCGCTTTTTTTCTCTACCTGTGTACATGGAAAAGCTCCTCTCTACCTTCACTGAAACATGGCCTAAAAATTACCTATCTCTTAAAAATGACGAAAAATTCAAAATAAAGTAAAAAATTTAAAAAACAAATTGCCCTTATTTAATCATTAATTCATTATATACATTTATATATATATACATAAAATAAGCAAAATCATGAAATGCCTTGCCCTATTACAAGACACATTCGCCACCAGTGTGACTTGTGCCACTTTTACCCGCAGTCACGTATTTCTAACTAATCTCTATTATTTTCATTAATTCCATAACATCTCCCGTTCTCAACTTAAAAGATAGCTTCCCGGATTTCTAGACATTCGGCATTAAGCACATCTATGCTTGTTATTAAGAGTCATAAAGTCTTTTACACAATTCCCATGATGCATTGCCCCCCACTTATTATTCTGGAGAAGTCTCTCCTACTGGCACACAATACAGTATGTCCAGAAATAAAGTATCTATTTTACAGTTATAGAGTTTTTAGGTGCTGTTTATGGTAGATCATTGTGTGCCTCTTTTTACAAACTTTTTTCAAAGAAATTCCCCTATCTGCTGCCACCCTAATCCTCTTGGACCTGCCAATCATTGAATAGAAAGGTAACTAGCAGGGCCCGGATTCTAATGACATGTCATCTTTTTATTGATGCTGCATAGACATTGCCAACTTGTGGATAAATCCTAATCATGGCCTCTAGATTATAAAAATGCATTTTTATTAGGTCATTTTATATTTTTAGGGCATTTATATCAATGTTAGGTCATTATTTTGTCATTTTCGTGTCATTTGCTTCCTTATTTAGTCATTTTCATGCATTTACATTGAGTGTAAAAACTTTTTTCGTCGCTAGCGATGCTGTCTTTGAACTGTTGTTTGTTTAATGCAAGAAGGAAAAACTCGGCGTTGAAGTGTTGTTATGTCTCAGTCGAAAATGAGAATCAAAGAAACGCCAAAATGTTGTGTTATATTACTATTGTTATTAGATTAGCTTGGCACCTGCTTGGATTTGAGAGTGCAAACTACTGTTTACCCTCAATAAACAACAATATAATCCGGCAGACCACAGAAGGAAATGCCGAATTTTGAATCGCCAGTGCCTCAGTGCCAGTATAAATTTCCGTGAGAAAAGAACATTCACAACATTACAGTTATTTACAGTTTTTAGAATTATGTACAAACTAGTCTATAACTTTGTGCGAACAATAATATTTTTTTATAAATAAAATATCAGTTTCTAAGCCTTTTTTTTGTAAATATTAAGTCATTTTCTTTAATGTTTGGTCATCAGAATCCGGGCCCTGGTAATTAGGCGTATTTTCACTTGTTTGTAGTCCAGTACAATGTTGCCAAATACGTACCACAGCACGTTTACTTCACTTGAGAAGTGGTGAATGACAGCGGCAACACTGGGGAAATCCACGCGACTACAAGAGCACCTGTTCTTTGTCGGTGCAGATTTTCGGATTAGGGAACAATGCTATTATATTCTTTTGTAGATAGACGATGGTTTGGGACGAGGTCTTCTTAAAATGGCACCAACTGAATGTGTGTATATCAGCTGATCAACTGAACCGGTCACGAATTAAATAGTAGAATGACTTCACACCTTGGGAGTACTGATCGGCAGGACTATGTTTACTGTTGAGTTCGTGACAGCATTTAAACAAATTATTTCTTGTTACTCCTAAGCGAATCTACATAATGAAGAGGGTAGCTGTTGCACTGTGGAAGGGACAGATGTCACAGACAAAACAATTTGCATGTTGGATGCTTAGACCTCTCTGGTCCTCATGCTTTACCCGCCCCATTACCACATTGTGAGCGCTCGAAACTCCCGCAGTGCTTGGGAAGTGAACATGTGGAAATATCAAACATGTGTTGAACGGGTTACGACATCAGACAGAAGAGCAGGGTTCGATCTTTTTTTTTCTCCAAGTTGTTCATCTAGGACCTAGAGATCCACACTTAACTAATATTAATAACTAGACCTGGGATTTTAGGCTCTTAAAAAATTAGTTTTAGGCACTTAAAATAGGCATTTAAAACAAGTAAATAGGCTTTTAAAAGAGAAAATAGGCACTTAAAATATGCTTAAAAAATGTGTAAATAGACAGAAAATAGACTTTAAAATATTACAATATACACTTAAACTGTAACGTGTATTTTTACTGCAAGAAACGTGGTATACCTATTCTTAATACGCGTAGAATTAACTGCAATATTAGGCATCATGAACTATATTCACTTAAACAGGTGTTCTTTCACTGGTGACTTGATACAGTAGTCCTTCTCCCATCAGTCAGCATTCCTTTAGCGACATTTGTTTGGAATAATCAAGTTTCTGTGAAAAACGAACCTCTGCTGTTCTGCTTTTCGTTGAGGGATGTCCTTTATAAGATTAAAAATTACAGAAGTTAAATTTTATTTTAAATGTACAAAATAGGTATATTAGGCACTAAAATAGTAAAATAGGCTCTAAAGGTCCAAATAGGCATTTTAGGACACTATAAAACTCTATAAATGTAAGAGATTTGTCATGAAATGTCAACATATTTAAAAAATTTCGTGTTATTTGATAAGGAACAAAACAGGCATTTGCCTTAAAATCCCAGGTCTATTAGTAATAGATGGTGTTACATTACCTTAAAATCCAGCGTTCACCAAGCCCATTCCTTAGCCCCCTCTAGCCTGAAACAAAACACAAATAAAATTAATGGCATCTTTATAAAATTCATGAAATCTAGTAAAGAAATTCGTTGTGTAAAAAGACGATTCTTAAAGAGGTCTTAACCACGTCGCATCCCATCCTAAATAAAATCTGATTAAC
This sequence comes from Ectobius pallidus, assembly GCA_964059195.1. Lineage (NCBI taxonomy): Eukaryota > Metazoa > Arthropoda > Insecta > Blattodea > Ectobiidae > Ectobius > Ectobius pallidus. The sequence goes on from CAXKWD010000002.1 coordinate 3,254,474, forward strand.
GTAACTTGGGCAATACATCTTTCTCACTTCACATTCTGATATTATAGAACAAGAGGCCGTATGGCAAAGACTCCAGTTATTTCAACCTGATTCAAAGCTTTATTGTTCACCAGGCAAGACTGAGATTCTAGAAACAGTGGGTGGCTTATAACTACCCTTCAGAGAATTTTTACGAAAAAATGTCTCAAATAAAAGTTTTAGCTATTGGTATAAGCACTTAACATGCAAAATTTAAACAAAATCGTGAGAATAGTTTTCGAGAAAATCGCGGAAAACTAAATTTCCTTCATGTTAATGGCATTAAAAATAAGAGAAAGTCGTCGCCAATCTTCGTGTCACACCCCCGAAGGTATCTAATCCAAATACGATTTCCCATTCTGAAGCCAGGCTGTTTCTAAAAAAATAGTACTTTTTTTTGTATTCAGGGAAACCTAAAAACGTATTTTGTTAAAAGCTAGACTGTGAATGTCTTAGTGGAACAAAATACTTCCTCTGCCTGTGGTACACGAAATTGCGATGAACACACTAGGCCTATAAGGTAATGAAAAACAACGATTTCATTACTTTGCATGTTTCACAAATTAAAACTAACAATTATTTATGTACAGTCGACTGCAAAAAGAATGGGCCGAGTCTTGTTCATTCAAGTTTTAAGGCGCGGTTCACAAGGTAGTCATTGCAGTCATTGTTCTGGCGTTTGTTCACTGAAAGAACGTCTCCGCCTTCTGTATTGATGGTTGTGAGTTAATTCGTCAATAAACAATGTTATACATTCTTTCCCATTCTTTACCAATAAAATAGGCACTAAATTGGGCATCACTTTGGCACCGGTCAACCGATTTGGTCCAATATGAATAGGCTTCTTCCCATGGACGTTATAAATGCTTATACCAAGTTTCATGGAAATCCGATAAAGCGTATTTGAGTTATCGCGCGTACAGACACACGAACAGACGGACGAACTGACGTAGAAAGACAATACATTTCCCCGTCAATCTTATAAGTTATAAAGTACCATACTGGCACTTAATAACCACAATACGTGGGCATATAATCCAATATTGGCTCCAATACATTTCATACTTCCCAACTATATTCTTATTTAATGCTTCAGATAACGTAGCGTGTCCAAAATTGACTTTCCAATCCATTTAATAATAAATGTCAGACAATTAAACACAATACAGGTGTTTCCAATGGTTTAGTTATGTGTTGCCTTGTGTATGCAGGCGATGACGAGACAAGCATGCGCAGTGTTATGTATCTGGAACATACAACTCTCAGGCGGCCGGCTGTACTCAAAGATATACCTGAGTGAGTCAGGTATCCAAACACTTCTTGACGTTCTTAGGCAGAGAATTCCGTGGAAATGGCAAAGGAGGAGGAGTATAGAAGATATTGCGCTATAGACTATCGATTCTGCAACAATACCGAACTTGAATGCCTTGCCGTCACACAGAATTCATTAAAACCTCTCCGAGAAGGCGCTAGGAATTGAATTATCCACGAGTCAGTGGCGGCTTGTGGAGTCTGTGAAAAAAGACAACACTGGAATAAGTGAATAAGTTTTCCAGACGCAATATATCGATATCAGTGTCATCAGCTGGGTCCAGATGTTTATGACAAAAAAGTCAGAAATGTGAAAGGCAATATGAACTTAAAATAGCTAAATATGACATAAACACATAATTAATTATTCACACAAAATTCAAAGATTTGAATATTAAATCATGCTATATATTATTGTAAATTTCTGCCAGTGTAAATTTCTTAAAAACCCTGTAGTCATTTAATAATGGCGGGCGAAGCCGCTGGCACCAGCTATAATATATTGATAGTTTAACTCTGGAAGTATCGCAGACATTAAAAATCCAAACAAACCACTCCTTCCCTAGAAAAATTATATAATTTCTGAAAATTACACTGAATTTATCAAATAAAATATACATCATATTCATCTGTCAACAAACAGTTGAGAAACAATACGTATTATGTGTTCACAGTTAGCTTTCGAACTGCATAATCGAATCTGAGATAGTTTTCCCAGGCGGCGCTTTCTAATCGTGGAATGTATTCTAAAGCCGGAATTTTAGCGGTTTCATTAATTCTTAATGGTTTAGTTTATGAATGATTCGCGTGCAAGTGTTAATAAATATAATGCTTTAATTTTTTAATTTTTCAATTAAATATCGTGGGCGAAGCCGCGGGTACCTGCTAGTATAAAACATATCAGCCACTTAACTTTTCTAAATGTAAGAACATATCGAAGTATGACCTTAAATCGCGAGAAAACATGCACAAAGTGACAAAAACTGCAAAAAATGACTTAAATATTCCATATTAAACGTATCTAAAAGTAACCAGGAATATTCAGTTCTTGTTGAAATTAATGCTAAGACTGAAATAAAAGTCTAGAAGGAAATACGACGTCCGGGATTCATCATCAACGTTTTTTACGATGGAAAACTCTCTGTCGGAAGTTAAAATTAATTTTACAGAAACATTAATTATCGCAAAGAAGTTTTGTCTTCTTCTTCTCTTTCTTGGGCTGAGTTGCATACTATTCCATTGTTCGCGCAAGCAACATGTTTCTATTTTAGAATGTTTCAAATTATCCGCTTGCAATGTCCCGCTTTGATTGTCCTTTTATTCCCGCCTCAAGGCATTGTGGGATCATGCATGACTTGCTAATTTCTTTTGTTATATGTGGTGGTGTAGCATCACGCCAGTTAGTATTGAACGAGACCTCACGCAGATAACAGTGTATCTAGTAGGCTCGAGGAATTCCCGCTTTTTCTACCAAGTTTCATTAAACTTGCTCTGGAAGCGGTGAATTAGACACAATTGTGCGCAATTGTGGCTCTCAGTAATTATTCATACATAATTACATATAATTCATCAAATTCGCGAGTGAATTCTCCGAGTTACAGAAGTTTGATATTACGCAACAGTTGTGCAACCAACGCTACATGTTCCAGTGCTTATATCAGCTTTTACGACTAAACTACATGCAAAAGTTTAGTATTAACTTCAAGAGCAAGTTAATCTACGCATTTTAAGATATTATTTGTCAAGGTTTTCAAGAAATTAATATTTTCAACCACGTGTGATAACGTACTCTTGCATCTTATGTATCAGTGTTTCTATTTCAATTAGTTTAAATAATTATTGTGTGTGAATCTAGTAAGTTGTGATTATTTCACGTTTCGATTGTTTTCCTTAAGTAGTCCGTGGATTCCTGATACCAGTGTCCTGAGGTTACAGTCTATTGCTCTCATTTTGATTCTTTCGAATCTGGTCCTCACTAGCTATTCAGAGGTGGCTAATCTTTCCTATCTTATGCACTTCCAATTGAAGTCCCTTCCAAACCTAAAAGCAACGTTTTATTTCCTATTTGAGAAGTACCTTAACCTAACATTTGCTCCTTACGGTCCTGACCCTAACATTGGTCCTAAAGACTTACATTGCCCTCTCGGACCGGATATATTTTCCGGCCGTCCCTTACATTGGTTCCTCAACGGACCGGACTACTAAGAAACAATTTCATTATTCACACACATATATATGGTTTGTCTCGTCTTATCGATCTCGTTCATTGTATGCAGACTCAACCGCGACGGCATCCGCGTATTCAAGAGCTACGATTTCTAGTACATAAACTCTGTATCATCTATTCGGCAGTGCTTCAGTACTACAGAAAACACAACAGCTCAAAAGACATCAAGAAAGCAGTGAACAGCTGACTCACATATTATCGTGCAGCAGTGGTAGAATTCAACTGTCAATTTCAAGTAATTTCCACATTTCACACACAACATGGAAGGTGATTTACGAGCCTTAATTAGACGTAGAGGCGTTATTAAGCGAGAGCTTACTTTTCTACAAAAGTCTTGTGAAACTGCAAATCAAGACACCGATGTGTTCTTATTAAAAGTTAAATTTGACAAGATAAATGAAATATGGGACAAATTTGATATTGTTCAAACACAAATAGAATCTCTTGTGGAAGCAGAAGAAGATTTGGATGAACATGCAGAATACAAGGAAGTTATGATGAATGGTTACTTCGAGTTAAAAGCTAAACTCAGTGCAATCCTATGTCATCACGAGCAGCAAGTGCATAGTGCAAACTCTGTGAACAGTCAGCGATCTCATAACAGTGCCAATTCACATCATACTTGTCATTCAGCTGTTTCTCAGTGCAACAATAGGCCAATACAACTTCCTGCCATACAGCTTCCAACCTTCTCTGGGGACATAACAACGTTCAAACATTTCCAAGACACGTTTGGCAGTCTTGTAGCCAATAATGCAGCCTTAGAACCGATACAGAAATTGCATTACCTTCTGTCATCATTAAAGGGCCAGGCACACGCACTGATAAAAAATCTACCAGTGACTAGTGAAAATTTCAGTGTAGCATGGAATCTAATATGTTCCAGATACGATAATACAAGAATTATTGCCACAGCTCACGTACGTAATCTACTCTCTTTACCAACGATGAAGAGTGAAAATGTGAATGATCTTCGTAGTATTCTTAACAAATTCCAAAGCAACATATATGCTGTGGAAGCTTTACATGTAGAGATACCATTACAAGATATTATACTCATGCAGTTAATCTTGGACAGCCTTTGTGAGAGCGTACGAAAAGAGTGGGAAGGAAGAATTGATTCTCAGAACTTCACACCACTTCAAGACCTCATCAAGTTTTTAGAAGCTAAGGCAAATTCCCTTGAAGTATTGGCAGATGTAAACAACACGTCCAGCCCATCTAAGCACAAAGGTGAGCAAAGTACGAAGAAGAAGTCAGAGAAACACACTCGTCATTCTTATGTTGCGACAAAAGAAGACAAGTGCCCATGCTGCGATGATAATCATAACTTATTAAATTGCAAGAACTTCCAAGAACTAAGTGTATCACAACGATGGAATGTCATTAAATCTAAACGCTTGTGTGCTAACTGCTTCTCTCCTAACCACAGAAGAGATCAGTGCAAGCTAAAATCATTTTGCAAATGTGGAAAAGGCTTTCATAGTAAATGGTTACACAATGACACACAGTCAAGTGAAAAGGTTTCTCGACAGAATCCCTCTTCAGAAAGTTCTACAGCCAGCACGGCAACAAACATTCCAGCTAGTTACTGTTCTATAAAAGAAAAGGCTAGCCAATGTGAAATTCTTCTTGCAACTGCAGTGGTCGAAATAGAAGACAAAAATGGAAAACTTGTAAAATGCAGAGCTTTGCTTGATTCTGGTAGTCAGATTAATTTCATCACGGAAGATTTGGCAAGGAAATTACAATTACCAACTAGCGCAGTGGAGACTCACATAAGAGGTATCAATGGCACCTCAGCTTGTGGTCACAGCATCACTATTAATATGAGATCCAGGATCCACGCTTTCCAAGCTAACCTAAACTGCCTAGTTCTACCTCACATTGTAAATAAGCTTCCTGCTGTCCAAATTGACCCCTACAAATTCAATATTCCCAGTGAACTTCCATTAGCTGACCCTAAATTCCATGTACCTGGTGATGTACAATTGCTAATTGGTGCCAACTTATTCTTTCAATTAATCACAAACGAAAGAATAGTTAAACCAAATCAGCCTGTTCTGACCAACACCGAGCTTGGTTGGATAATCAGTGGTATAGTTCCTAAGTCTGCCATTAAAAACAAGAAGGTGACGTTCTCACAGCATAACTTGTTTGTAACTGTCGACAACGTGGACAGGCAACTAAGGCAATTTTGGGAGCTGGAAGACTTCCCCAGCGCAGTACACACCAAAGAAGAACGTGAATGTGAAGAACACTACGTAGAAAACACCACTCGTGCAACTGATGGTGCATTCGTAGTGCAGCTCCCCAAGAATCAACCTGTAGATTCTCTGGGCGAATCTAGGCAACAAGCTATAAAACGCTTAGGACACCTGGAACGCAAACTTGAAGCTAACCCTAGCTTAAAAGAAGACTATTCCAAATTTCTGGAAGAGTATGAAAATCTAGGCCACATGAAGAAGGTTTCACTTCCTCAGCCTGGAGAAAAATGTTACTACTTGCCGCATCATGCTGTTATAAAGCCTAGTTCAACTAGCACGAAAACCCGAGTTGTATTCGATGCCTCAGCAAAGTCGTCTTCAGGCAAGTCATTGAACGACATCTTGAAACTAGGGCCAACTATACAAGACGATCTTTCATATATTGTACTTCGGTTCCGCACCTACAAGTATGCATTTTCAGCAGACATTTCTAAAATGTACAGGCAAGTAAGGATGCATAAAGAAGGTCAGAATCTTCAAAGAATTGTGTGGCGTTCAAGTCCTAATGAACCCATACAAGACTACGCTCTAACTACTGTCACTTATGGTACCAAATCTGCATCATTTTTGGCCATAAGATCTTTACATCAGCTTGCGCTAGAAGAAGAAGAGAAGTATCCGCTTGCTGCTCAGGCAGTACGGGAATCATTTTATGTTGATGACTGTTTAGCAGGCCACAATGACATCCAAGAAGCCCTGAAACTGCAAAGTGAGCTTACAGATATGCTCAATTGTGGTGGATTTCCTCTGCGAAAATGGTGTTCCAACCATGAAGCTTTATTGGAATCAGTACCTCCTTCACATCGAGAAACTCAATTGCCCCTGGCACTTGATAACAATGAAAACATACATGCCCTAGGCTTACTTTGGCACCCAGTTAATGATAAATTTCAGATCCAATCACATCCTTCACTCCAAACCCATGTGCAAGGTAAACTAACCAAACGAAATATCCTTTCACTTATTTCATCTATCTTTGATCCGCTAGGATTGGCTAGTCCTATTGTCATAAATGCTAAAATCTTTATGCAATCTCTCTGGATTGAGAAATTAGACTGGGATGAAACCGTACCTGTGCATCTGGTGGAGAAATGGCTGGAAATCTGTGAAACATTAGCTACTATTCACACCTTGCGTATTCCCAGATATGTGCTTACATCTGGTACAGTGCAGGACATTCAATTACATGGTTTCTGTGACGCCTCCGAGAAGGCGTATGGAGCTTGTATATATATTCGTTCTGTAAATAGTGAAGGTGAAACTACTGTTCAATTATTATGTTCAAAATCTAAGGTTTCTCCTCTAAAGAAGCAAACCATTCCACGCCTTGAACTCTGTGGTGCACTTCTGCTAGCTAAATTATACAACAAAGTGCTAAGTGACCTCAAGGTACAACCTTTACAAAATCGTTTGTGGTCAGATTCTACAGTGGTACTTTCTTGGCTCAAAACTGATGCACGAAAGTGGAAAACCTTTGTTTCAAATCGTGTGTCGCAGATACAAGAACTTTCGGAGACTGCTACATGGCGACACATTGCCACACATGAAAATCCAGCAGATCTTGTCTCAAGAGGAATTTCTTGTGAGCAGTTATCTGAAATCGATTTGTGGTGGCACGGTCCTAACTGGTTATCTTCACCAGAGACAGCCTGGCCAAAACAACCACAACAACTAAGTGTTCCTGATTCATCAGAACAACTTGCAAATGTCTGTCTGGTGTCAACAAAGGAGAGAGAACATTTTCTTACAACATTCTCAGATCTCCGACGCCTGCAAAGAGTAACATGCTACATGAATAGATTTATTGCTGCATGTCGCCATGAAACAAAATTTCATGGACCTATTACAGCTGAAGAGCTTCAACAAGCTTTACAAACTTGTGTTAAAAGTGCTCAGCATTCATCTTTTAAGAGTGTAATACAGTGCAATTAATATTTCATATCTCTTTATTGTTTTACAAGCAATTATAGTGTAGACAAACCGTTACATTGTAATAAGTGTTTTTTGGTTTTCCTCCTTACACAATAAGGTTTTACTTTTCGGAGATAAACTGTGTTATTGTGATGTATATAATAAGTGTTTTCCTTTATGTTATTTGTCCATTTGAATGTATTTTTCATAGCTTGCTCTCTATCTATTTTATTGAACTAAATAGTTCAAAGGGGTCGGTATGTTCGCGCAAGCAACATGTTTCTATTTTAGAATGTTTCAAATTATCCGCTTGCAATGTCCCGCTTTGATTGTCCTTTTATTCCCGCCTCAAGGCATTGTGGGATCATGCATGACTTGCTAATTTCTTTTGTTATATGTGGTGGTGTAGCATCACGCCAGTTAGTATTGAACGAGACCTCACGCAGATAACAGTGTATCTAGTAGGCTCGAGGAATTCCCGCTTTTTCTACCAAGTTTCATTAAACTTGCTCTGGAAGCGGTGAATTAGACACAATTGTGCGCAATTGTGGCTCTCAGTAATTATTCATACATAATTACATATAATTCATCAAATTCGCGAGTGAATTCTCCGAGTTACAGAAGTTTGATATTACGCAACAGTTGTGCAACCAACGCTACATGTTCCAGTGCTTATATCAGCTTTTACGACTAAACTACATGCAAAAGTTTAGTATTAACTTCAAGAGCAAGTTAATCTACGCATTTTAAGATATTATTTGTCAAGGTTTTCAAGAAATTAATATTTTCAACCACGTGTGATAACGTACTCTTGCATCTTATGTATCAGTGTTTCTATTTCAATTAGTTTAAATAATTATTGTGTGTGAATCTAGTAAGTTGTGATTATTTCACGTTTCGATTGTTTTCCTTAAGTAGTCCGTGGATTCCTGATACCAGTGTCCTGAGGTTACAGTCTATTGCTCTCATTTTGATTCTTTCGAATCTGGTCCTCACTAGCTATTCAGAGGTGGCTAATCTTTCCTATCTTATGCACTTCCAATTGAAGTCCCTTCCAAACCTAAAAGCAACGTTTTATTTCCTATTTGAGAAGTACCTTAACCTAACATTTGCTCCTTACGGTCCTGACCCTAACATTGGTCCTAAAGACTTACATTGCCCTCTCGGACCGGATATATTTTCCGGCCGTCCCTTACATCCATATTCATTAGATTAAGTAACAGACCCACCTCAGATATTCTGTTGCATTATTCAACTTCAACCAGATTAATTCATTTCTTGATACCTCGATGCAAATAGCACGTACTGTATAGTCTGTATTGTCTGTATAGATTACATTTGTATCGACTATGACATTAAAGCAGGATATTACAAGCAAAAAGGGCTTTCTTTAACAAGAAAAGTCTATTGGTGTCAAATATTGACCTAAAAGTCAGAAAAAAATTTCTAAAGTTATATGTTTGGAGCATAGCACTCTATGGCAGTGAGACGTGGACTTTAGGAAAAAGTGAAAGGCATAAAATAGAAGCTTTTGAAATGTGGTGCTATAGACGAATGTTGAAAATCAGGTGGACTGACAGAATATCTAACGAAGAGGTCTTAGAAAGAATAGAGGAGCAAAGAAGTCTATGGACGACACTCATTAGAAGAAGGGCCAGACTAGTGGGGCACATTATGAGGCATCCAGGCTTGGTCAACACTATATTAGAAGGAACAATAGAGGGGGAAAATTGTAAGGGAAGACCACGATTAGAATATGCAAAACAGATTATTGGCGATTTTGGATGTAAAAAATATGAAGACATGAAGAGACTGGCTCAAGATAGGAAGAACTGGAGAATTGCATCAAACCAGTTGTAAAACTGATGACTACAGAGAGAGATGACATTAATCAAGAACACAATAAGCAAATAACATGCTTCTTAGAAATAGTTTTTCCCCACTTAATCTTGATACTACGAGGACCATACACAAAGTTAAGTTTCCCTAAACAAAACAAAATATCATGGAAATATTCATTGGAACAGATACAGCAAGTGTTCAGCTATTTTTCAACATATACGCCACAGGAATTGAGACATTTGTCATACCGTGGAACCAACTTTTGAACACTTGTGTCGTAGAAGCCTGGGATTTGAACCACTGTGTGACAATCATCTCCGATTCTCTGTTATTTATTGAGGTGTAGCAAAAGATGGAAATCACTGGGAGCGAGGTCCGGGCTGTAGGGTGGATGTTTAAACATTTCCTAGCCGAACTTTTGCATGAGACTTGCAGGAAGGTGTTGAAGTCTCCAGCCTACAGCTCGGACCTCACTCCCAGTGATTTTCATTTCTTCCTACCCCACAAGAAATGACAGTGAATGACAGAGAATGGTAGAGATTGACAGAGAAACGGAGGTTATCGGACAATGGTTCAAATCTCAGGCGGCAGACTTCTATGGCACAGGTTTTCAAAAGTTGGTCCCACGGCATGACAAATGTCTCAATTATTCCTGTGACGAATATATTGAAAAATAGCTGAACACTTGCTGTATATGTTGCAGTTAAAATGTGTTCCAAATGACCACGAACCTTAAATTTAACATATTTAGAGCCTACATTCAGTAACTGACGAAACAATTAAAAAACTTCAAATTTTAAATATTTACCCCCCAAAAAATTTAAAGGTTTCCCTCACTCACTGTCATTAATGTTTACCCGCTTCCATAGAAACTTGAAATTTTAAAACAATAAAGCTTTTAGTCTATACCCGACACAAAAAAAAATCTGAATATGTTCAAATTTAAATTCTTTCGCCCCGAAAGTTGTTTCAGAACGGTTATTTAGGGCAGTCTACATTCACGATAGGTCTACAGTGATGATGACTAATGCCCGGTTTCTACAAACTTGTGAATTACCTAAGGGTAAATTATCCATGGGCAAATTAGTTCCATTTCACCCACAATGATATAATGAGGAAGGCCTTGGAGTTGTACAGTTAATTTAATTCAGAAGGCTTTGATTCTCACTGTTTAAATTATTATTGATCCTACAAAGAGGTTAAATTTTATCCAGCCGTCCATGAAAGGATAAATTAACCCGACGATTTACCCTTTGAAAGATCTGGCCCGAGTTTGTAGGAACATTTTTTCTGTCATTTTCATATTTACCCAGACGACATTTATCTAGAAACTCGCCACAAGTGTATGTGATTGTTACCTTTAAATTATTTGAGTATGTAAAAGTTATTCTTGTGTAAATTCTGTCCATTGGATAATTTACCCATAGGTAATTCGCGAGTTTATAGAAACGGACCATTAGTCAAAAAGCTGGAATGCATCCCTAACAACAACAAAATTAAGACATTAAAATCTCCATAGCAACCAAGAATCATCTTCTCAATGTATATATGTGCATTATAAATGTGAAGTAGTTTCAAATATTTTATCTTTTTCTATTGTTTGCCTTCCACCATCCCCGGAGTCGCAGAGTTTTGTATTTTTTTAATTCGAAATTAAGTTATGGAGGACTTTCCATTTTCAAATTCTACGTCCTTATATACGTATTATAAATCTGAAATGAAGAAGAACGACTTATCACACTCAAACTATTCCCTCAGAAAACGCTTGGTATAGCATTTTATGGCTCGTAGAGGATGTAAAATTTTGCAACCCATCGCTTCTACACACCAAGCCTGGTAGGGGTTCAAATGAGAAGAAACATAAATTCCGGTAACATAAAATTGTATTGTCTTTGCGGAATATTTTATTTCTCACTCTCATGTTACCATAAAACCGTTTTGGGGATGAAATTAAACAGAAATGAAATATCACTTTCATACTTCTCTCTCCAAAAACCTGTAATATAATAATATACACATTACCATACATCGTTTTGATTAATCGAGCCGATTAATCGATTAATCATTTAATCGTCGATCAATTACATTTTCCGATTAATCGGTTTAGTCGAATTCTGAAAAAGTTTTTTTTCGAGATATGGGTCAAATGACCAACTCCTGTCGAGCGAGAGAGTTTTTAGTGCCGCCGGTATTAAGAATTAAGAATTAAGAATTACTGCCGGTATTAGGCTATTGTAAAGAAGCTACAATCGTCTCTTAAACATTCAAATGCCAACAAACTCGTGTGTCTCAAGTCTTGGCTGAAAAAGTAACCGGAAATGAAAGTTTTGTATATATTATTTCACTAGTTAACTAATAATGTTTTATAACATAATATATGAAGCGAGTCTTCATATATTAAGTCTTCATATATTAAGGATTTCTTCTGATTATCTCTAGTGTAGTAGTTATTAAACGTGTAAAACAATATTAAATGTACACTTTGGTTTCGTCTAAAATACCGACCTGTTTGTCGATTAATCGATTAAAGTCAGGCGTTAACTCGATTAGAAATTTTAATCGATTTTCAGCCCTTGTAATAATTCTAATTGCATGTCAATCCTTAAAAAAAAAAAAAAGGATACATTAAGTTATGAAAATAATGTTCGTGAAGCAGTTTTGGTTGAAAAATGTAAATTATCTAAAAGTAAAATATTGCGTTTTGAAAGAAAATTTTTAATCCACCTGAAACAGGTCAGGAAAGTGAAAAAGAACTTCGATTTCTTTTTGAGGTAACACGATTAGAAAAAAAAAAACTCCTCAATTATTATTTTTGTTGTATTGGAATGTGACGAAGTGAATATTTCAATATTTTCAGTCAGTTTTGTAGTAGCCTATATTCTATTGAGGTGTAATTTTACAATGTATTATTTGTTAATATTCGCACACGTCTGAATTGCTTCAATACACAACATTTACTGCTTTTTCTTCAAGATACTAGCAAGAGCCCGCCCGTGATTATTAAGTGTCAGTATGGTACTTTATGAGATTGTGTGTGGGGGAAGAAAAATGTCTGTCCGTCTATCTGTCCGTGTGTCTGTACGCGCCATAACTCAAATACGCTTTATCGGATTTTCATGAAACTTTCTATACGCATTTATAATGTCCATGGGAAGAACCCTATTGTTATTGAACCAAATCGGTTCACCGGTACCGGCGTCAAACCCAATTTAGTGTTTTTATTTAAACGCGCCATAACTCAAATACGCTTTATCGGATTTTCATGAAACTTGGTATACGCATTTATAACGTCCATGGCAAGAAGCCTATTAATTTTGGATCTAATCGGTTGTTTTTTTAATTTTTGTCTACCGGCATAATTTGACAGTTAACACTATTCCTTCACTAATGCTTATCAAACGACACCGTCAAACTGACTGAGTTGGCCTTGAACTCGTATTCTGGAGGTCCCCGGATCAAATTCCGGAGCCGGCCGATTTGACATGGATTTTTTTTATATTTATGTTAGTGCGCGATTGTTAAGGTATCACAAGTCTGTAGTTCTGCTGACGCTGATTAGAAAAACTTATTTTCTGCATATCATAATTGCAATTATAATTGATTCAACAAAAACATACTGGCACTGATTTTATTTTCTTAACTGTTAGATGTTTTATTTAAATAATTTATTTAACAGAAAAATAATTACAACTCATTTATTAATATAGACATCGTTTTTACATAGGCCTACATGACATGAATTACATAATTTTATCTTAATCATATTGTTTTTCGTAACAAGTGCAAATAATTAAAGGAATAGAATGAAATTAAACGAAAAAAACGAATGGCCCAGACTCATGAACTTACCCAAATCTTGCATAAAGAATTAAAACGATTGATGATTAAAAAACTGAAGCCGGTATTCATAGTCCCAATAAGTCGTACTTATATCCAAGTCGAACTTTAATCTCGTCTTAAGTTGAGTTTCTGGCACAAACAAGTTAAAGGGGAGACCGGCCTTGGTTGTCACACGGGATGGTTGTCTCACTAGTATGTAACTGGATACACAGTTGGCAGGAGTGATTGGTTTTAAGTGAAAAAGATGCTCCCTTGACCATTAGTACCGCTTGCAGTTTCCCGCGAAGCAGGTGTTAGTTTTGTGTCCATTGTTCAAGGATTTTTGATTTGCTGTGTTGAAAATAAATTTTTTGCTCTGAAGTTTACTTCTACTCCTTCGTAAACGGATAAGTTTACAAATATCTTCTACATTACGTTAAGCAATACATTTATTTAGGAGTACATTCCTATAATCTTTTCAGCTTTTGCTTGGTAGAAAAGCTCGCTAGAGCAATGGAATTCCGAAATGGCGTCAAGGGGTTGGTTGTCACATGTGATTTCCATCCCCGTCCGGATTGGTTGTCTCGTGTGACAACAGACCAAATTAGAAGCCTAACATACGAGATTGGAGGTGATCCAAGATTTCTATGCTATAATAATGTATATTCACTTTTCTATCCATTTTAAAGAAACGAAAAGTTCCTTGTTAGACTCAATCCCATGTATCAGTCAAAAGTTTAATCTGTCACATGATACAACACTTTTTTGTCAACAGTTTAATAACATTGACATTCTATTATCCTGAGTATTAAATACCACACAGTTGAACTTACAACATTTTTATTCCAGTTATTTTTTTTGCAATGTGACAACCAACCCCAATGACTGTGACAACCAACCCTGAGCTGGGGTTGGTTGTCACATTTCACCTTTTTTTAATTTTATATATTTAAATACTTTCTGTTTCATTGTTTGTTTTGAACTTTGTTTTACAATATGCCAAAGAGTTGAAAAGAGAGACTTGATAATTAGTTAAATAAAAAAACCGATAGGAATAATTAAAAAATATATTTTATTGAAAAGTGTGACAACCAAGGCCGGTCTCCCCTACTTATGACGTAGTTACTTTATAAAGTGAGATTTGACAAAGTCGAGCTTATTCCTATTCATAGTCACTAAAGTATGACTTATTTGTCGAAAAAAGTCGTACTTTATTAAGTCAAGGGTCCCCCTGACTTATTTCATTTTAAACCAGAACCATGGATAGTTATTTTGAGGATCTGGGCTGGGTATTAGAAGATACTCGCACCCCAAAGCGTTATTTGAGAAAGATGATGAATCCATTCAAATTCTACAGTGACAATAAATTTAAAAAGAGATTTAGTTTCAAAAAGACACAATTTTGGAAATATCAATCACCTATCTTCCATAAGCATTTCTCTCTGCTGGCATTTCATATCGGCCCACAGCTTCCTAAGCATCAATACTGTTGTGATTTGGATTTGATAATTCTGTGTATAAAGTGATGAAGTATTCTCAAAAACATTTGATTTTTGGCATTTAAAATCAAAATTTTTCAAAATCCTTTCTTAGTGAGCACCTACATTATGAAACGAAGGTAATGTCAAAATTCCAAGTCTCTACCTATTATAGTTTAGGTTCTACGTTGATTTCTGTCAGCCAGTCAGTCAGTCAGTCATTCAGTCAGGACAAAGCCTCTTATATATATAGAGAATATAATATTTAAAAGTGATACAGGAGAGAATCCTAAGAATTTTATTCAAGAGCTTATACACAGGATGAATAAAACCACTGCTGACACAAATAATGAAGCAGATGTCACAGAAGGCATTGCTAGAAAAACAACTATCTCTTTCAAGAAATATGAGAGTTTATAAAATATATACACAATTGTTAGTTCCGATCTAATAGCGCAAGCAATTGCAGGTTAAATGTCAACAGCATATGCAACCTATTCCTATTTCATTTTGTTTCATAATGTTGAAAACATATTTAAGTGTTAATTAGATATAGACTAGTGTGAGTACAGGACATTCATTCATTCCTTAATGTTATCTAAATGGAAAGATGAATCTAGTTCACAATTTTATCACATCAAGTACAGCTCTTATAATTTAAAATGTGTAAATAAATTTCCTCAATTCTTAGAGTTCACAGAGTTTCAGAAGGTTTATATGTGGTTGACATTCTGGCACAGTATTGTCCCATTTACCCAATTGTGAAATCGGAGGAGTCGTGAGCTACACATAAAGAAAATAACCCAAGTATTTCAGTAAGAAGATGGCCGAAGAAATTTATATTATCGGACATACAAAAAGAAAAACAATTTCAACAGTAATACATAGCGCTGGTTTTCATTTAATATTTAAGAACGGCAAGTAAGATTCAATATGTTAGGCTGAAGGCCAAATTAAATATTCAGATAGATGTAGATATAGATATCTGATTCTGTAGATCCTATGTTGAGCGAGGCTCAAGGATATAGAACACGTAAGATAGTCACAGATATGTGCTGTGTGAAATGGTGGGCTTTCCATCTTTATGTTTCATTCAGAACCAAAAACACGATGTCATAGTCATAGAAAATAACTTAAGTAACCCACCAGGAAGAAATAACTGCCACTTAACTCAAAACATACTGGCAACGCTAGACTATGGGCCCATTGGTTCCACTCCCCGAACAGTAACACAAACAGATGTTGACCTTCCAAGCATCCGGCAATGACTACCACGTGAAAACCTCTCACTAAACGCACCATGGCAACACAGATGGCGTGCCGGAAAAATAAATTAACAAGAAAATAAAATGGAAGCTATAGAGTGCAAGATTAAAGAAACCAAAGCAAAAAATGAGCATACTATATATAAACAAGAAACAAAAGAGAAACAGAATGGTGAAAAGATCGCTGACGAATAAGTACCAAAACAATAATCTTCAATTAAAAGTAATGCCTGACAGAGTATAAAGAGTGCCAAGATACGAGCAGCACAACATGCTTTAATTCCATCAGAAATATTACAAACCTTTTTTTTTCTTCTAAAATTTTTTTTAATTCAGCAAACTTATATACTTCTAAAGGCATCCACACATTACCTAACAACACACACGAGTCAACATTTTCACAAGGACAGGGGCGAGAAAAAAAAAATTCACTTTGTAATTACGTCACAACTGGAATGGCCGAGATGAATAAATAAATGAAGCACTTCTTATTTCAAACTTCATTCGTATCTAATCCAATTGCAGGTTTTGTTTATCTGCTTCTTAATGAAAAGAAAAATATTAAAACTCAAATAATTATTTCTATCACTTCTCATAGTACAAGGCCAACCTGTGATAGTCTGCATTGGTTGAATAGCCTCACACAGGACAAAGGCTCAGTGCAGACATTACATTAGGAAAGATTGTTCCTCTCATGAGTAGACAGATGTATTTTGAGATTCCCTCTTTGGGAAAACTTCTTGGCACATGTATCACATGAGAACGGCTTCTCTCCAGTGTGAGTAAGTAGATGTCTTTTGAGATGACCACTCCGGGAAAATATCTTGGCACATATATCACATGAGAATGGCTTATCTCCAGTGTGAGTAAGAAGATGATATTTGAGAGTCCCACTTTGTGAAAATTTCTTCGCACATATATCACATGAGAATGGCTTATCTTCAGTGTGTGTAAACAGATGTCTTTTGAGAACACCTTTTTCGTAAAATTTCTTGGCACATATATCACATGAGAGTGGCTTTTCTCCAGTGTGAGTAAGCAGATGTCTGTTGAGATCCCCTCTTTGGTAAAATTTCTTGGCACATATATCACATGAGAATATCTTGTGTCCAGTGTGAGTAAGCAGATGTGATTTGACATGCGAATTTAAGGAAAATTTCTTGGCACATATGTTACATGAGAATGGCTTTTCTCTAGTGTGAGAAAGCAGATGTGATTTGAGATGCGAATTTAAGGAAAATTTCTTGGCACATATATCACAAGGGAACGGCTTGTCTCCAGTGTGAGTAAGGAGATGTTTTTTGAGATCCCCTTTGTGGTAAAACTTCTTGGCACATATATCACATGAGAACGGTTTCTCTCCAGTATGAGTAAGCAAATGTGTTTTGAAATGTCCTTTGTGGTAAAATTTCCTCGCACATTTATCACATGAGAATGGCATCTCTCCAGTGTGAGTAAGCAGATGCGTTTTGAGGTTTCCACTTCGGGAAAATTTCTTGCCACATATATCACAAGAGAATATCTTGTCTCCAGTGTGAGTAAGGAGATGTTGTTCTAGATGCCCTTTTCGGAAAAACTTCTTGGCACAGATATCACATGAGAGATGTCTGACTCTAGTAGAGGTGAGCTGTTTACTACTTCTAGCAGACGATGTGGTTGTACGTACAGCAGTTGAGTGTGATTGCATTTGCTGCTCTCCATTATTTCCCTGATTAACTCCAACTTCCTTGTCTGTGCTTTCACATTTTATTTGCTGCGACTGTATTGTGTCAAATGTAATCGGCACAGGCTCACACTTGTGAACGGCGCTGCATGCTGTAGAATCGTCTGTATTTTCACATTTGATTACTTCTGTCTGTATTGTGTCAAATGTTAGAGGCACATGTTCAGTTTTTGGTTGTACTTCAAAAATCTCTTCTTTAATTTCAATCTTAATACACTCAGATTTAAGTACAGGCTCCATTCTGTACCATTAATCACACGGTGTTTAAATCAGTGCTGTGTGTTATCTGAGAGGCAGTGACTCCTTCAAATTCAATAGTTTCTGTACAGGCAGGAGTGTGCTCCAAGGAAGTAACAGGTATGGAAAATGGCGGTTCGTATTTTCTTGCTTGATAACAATGATGATGATGATGATGATGATGAAATAATAACAATAATGTTTATAATAATAATAATTTCATGTCAGGACCATATAGTGCCACCAGAAGGATTAGGCCAACTGAAAAACTCCAACGAACTCCTCGGGGATCAAACCTGCGACCTTCCGGTTTTTAGCGCAGCGCCTCAATTACTACGCTACGGCATACCCCCGAACCGAACCGAATTAACGAAAAACTGTTATTGTCAATGAAAATAAGCTTTTTTTCAACTTTTGAATCATGACTTGGATATCAAAGATTGTGTAATAATTAGGGCTGTACCGATTAATCGATTAATCATTTAATCGTCGATCAATTACATTTTCCGATTAATCGGTTTAGTCGAATTCTGAAAAACGTTTTTCGAGAAATGGGTCAAATGACCAAACTCCTTCCTCAGAGATTTTAGTGCTACCGGTATTATTGTAAACAAGCTACGATCGTCTCTTGAACATTCAAATGCCAAAAAACTCGTGTGTCTCAAGTCTTGGCTGAAAAAGTAACCGGAAATGTAAGTTTTGCATATATGTTTTCACTATATAACTAATAATGGTATTAATTAATTCTGGACTTTTTTTATTATCTATAGTGTAGTAGTTATTAAACGTGTAAAACAATGTTAAATGTACACTTTGGTTTCGTTTAAAATACCAACCTGTTTGTCGATTAATCAGTCGATTAATCGGTAGATTAAACGATTAAAGTCAAGCGTTAACTCGATTAGAAATTTTAATCGATTTTCAGCCCTATTTATTTCCAAAGCTACTTGTGACCACTGCCAACAATACTCTGTTGTCATGACAACTGTGATTTGGACTTCATAATTCTGTGTAAAAAGTGAATAAGTATTCTCAAGAACATTTTATTTTTGGCATTTAAAATCAAAATTTTGCAAAATCCTTTCTTAGTGAGCACTTACATAGTGAAACGGAAGGTCCAAGTCTCTACCTATTATAGTTTAGGCTCTACGTTGATTCTCAGTCAGTCAGTCAGTCAGGACAAAGCCTTTTATATATATATATAGATTGTATTAGTCAAGATTTGGTGCTAATTGTGGAAAAAAAAAATTCATGTCGTCTTTTGGTAAATTTCACAAATTGCTGCCCTTAAAAAATAACTTCTCCCCCTCAAGATGTAATAAATTTTAAGCTCTGGAAGTTTTAAGGTTTATTGTCATAAATGCTTCCAAAGTCAAGTAAAAAGATTAAGAAAACCGTATGAAAAAAGAAGAATTTCTACATTTCACAAGTCCCCTTAATTCTTAAATTGATTAGGTTTGGTTAGCTGGTTGGTATATGCTTATTTAACGACGAGGATGTACTGCAACTTAGGCCTGTGACGTCGCCGGTGTGCCGGAATTTTGTCCCGCAGGAGTTCTTTTACATGCCACTAAATCTACTGACAAGGGCTTGTTAAATCGATTTAGCTTTGTCAAGAAAGCTGCATTTTATTACTTTATTACTAGGGACCGGATTCTTAGGTTTTTACCTATTTTTTTCCCTTACTTCCAAAACAAAAAGCGCTCATACACTTTTTCGAATCATGTCCGTAGGATTCACCCACATTAATTCTGTGGCACCTAAAAATACCTAAATGGGGTATAAAAACCTCAATATACCTAAACGGGACATAAAACCTAAAATATCTAATTTAGGCTACTTTTTTTTTTCTTTTTTGGTTGTCAGTTGAGGAATCGATATTTTGCGGAGAGACAATAATTTTTGTCTGGTTGAAATTAATACCTCCAGCGTTTCGTTCAACCCATTGTCGTCTAGGATGGACAGTATCAAGAGAGGAAGTGTAAAGTACCGGCGTATTCCTTTTAAAATATTCGTACGAACAACCATTGTTGCCGTGTATGAACAAGCGTATAGAATTCTGTGTTTTAAAGCGTTTGTTTGCCTTTAGTACTGTCTTGTTATTCATACTAAGTGGTCACACTGTGTTTTAAGAAGACGTATTACTGATGTATTGAATCCTATGTAGCACATTCAAATTAATTAAACCAATTATTCTACCCAAAAACGATATTTTGGATAAAAAACCTAAAAAAGACTATTTCACCTAATGGAAAACCTAAAACAGTGTTTTTAAAAACCTAAAAATCCGGTCCCTATTTATTACTGTCTATTTCTGTCCTTTTCTCAATTCGGAACACTATTCAATATCAGTGCTAAAAGGAAATGAAAGCAAATGTGGGTAGACTGTACGGTAACAAAATGCAATTAAGAAGTTTTCCTGAAGGTTTGGTTAATGGGACAGAAGTAATTAAAAAATAGCAGTCTGCATTAATTTTATCTCAGGGTTTTAAAGGCGTATGAAGAAACAAGCAGAGAACATAATAAAAATGGATGTTATGCCGGGTTTATAATCTACAAGCCGGGTATATTCAGTTACTTGTATATGAAGGGAAGAAGATGCATCCATCAACATCAGCGTCAAAATTTAATCAAAGTGTTTTCGCAGTCTTCTGTTTTACATTTTAAAAAAATGTATTGGTTTCATTTCAAGTACATCGTAGATTGATTTGTAAATGTAATTTTGTGATGGAAGGAAGAGAGAAATCTTGTTAAATCTCATTCCTTTTTCACTTACTACAACTCAACCTTTCAACTTACTTTTCTATCATAATTTCTCATATCTTCGTTTTCCTTCAAGTATTTCCAGATCTAGACTTTCATTAGAAACAACATATTTAACATTGATTTTAATCAACATAGGTTGATTTTACATTATAGTATATTTTGCAACGCATTTATTAAGTGCCAGTATAGATTGTTTGGGGGACGGAAAAATGTCTGTCCGTCTGTCTCTCTGTCCGTGTGTCTGTACGCGCGAAAACTCAAATACGCTTTATCAGATTTTTATGAAACTTGGTATACGCATTTATAATGTCCATGGAAAGACGTCTGTTGATATTGGACCAAATCGGTTGGCAGGTATCGGAGTAATGCCCAATTTAGTGCCTATTTTATGGTAATATACTAGAAAGGCGCGATAATTCAAACCCGCTTTATTGGATTTTTATGAAACTTGGTATACGCATTTAAGACGTGCATGGGTATAAGCATATTGAATTTGGACCAAATCGGTTGACCAGTACCGAAATAACGAGTATACCAATATTATTTTTGTAATGAATATAAGACACTACAATATTATCATAATTTATTTTTATTTATTTATTTACTCTTTTAAATTAATACAGAAAGAGTTACATAAGTTACCCCAAAGGAGCAAAGCTCGTGTTTGGGGTTAGTTCCTTTTAAATGACATCAGATAAAAATAAAAATAAAAATACAAATACAAAATAAAAATAACATATAATGAATACAGGTACAATACAATCAATTTAAACTAAAAATACAATAAAATATAGTGATACTAGTACCATTCAGAAAAAGGAAAGAAGAGCATATAAATCATTACAAAGGGGAAAGTGTGAAATGTGGTTAATATTAATGTGTCTTATATTAATTTTTTAATTCTGGGTTAGAAAATGAAATCCTTGTACATGGCTAATTCAGGGTGAAGTATAGCCGTGGACCAGAGTTCGAGCTGTGTAATAGCCCTGCCGATATGAAACATTTAGGTTCAATTAGTGTTCTCAAGTTTTTCCCACTTTTGCCCGGTATTTACCAATTCCATCATAGGTTCTTCATAAGTAGGGACCGGATTCTTAGGTTTTTACCTATTTTTTTCCTTGCTTCCTAAACAAAAAGCGCTCATACACTTTTTCGAATCATGTCCATAGGATTCACCCACATTAATTCTGTGGCACCTAAAAATACCTATATGGGGTATAAAAACCTAAATATACCTAAACGGGATATAAAACCTAAAATATCTAATTTAGGCTACTTTTTTCTTTGTCAGTTGAGGAATCGATATTTTGCGGAGAGACAATAATTTTTGTCGGGTTGAAATTAATACCATCAGCGTTTCGTTCAACCCATTGTCGTCTAGGATGGACTGTATTTTATCAAGAGAGGAAGTGTTGAGTACCGGCATATTCCTTTTAAAATATTCGTATGAACAACCATTGTTGCCGTGTATGAACAAGGATATAGAATTCTGTGTTTTAAAGCTTTGCTTGCCTTTAGTACTGTCTTCTTATTCACACTGAGTGGTTACACTGTGTTTTAAGAAGACGTGTTAATTATGTATTGAATCCTATGTAGCACATTCAAATTCATTAAACCAATTATTCTACCCAAAAACGATATTTTGTCAAAAAACCTAAAAAAAAACTATTTCACCTAATGGAAAACCTAAAACAGTGTTTTTAAAAACCTAAAAATCCGGTCCCTATTCATAAGGTAATTTACAAAATACAAAACCCGGGCTTTTTAAGCTAGGAATAATACAATGATAAGCATCCAATTTCTCTGAGATGTGCAAGTGGTATGATCACACCCTCTCGTTGAGTTGAAGTGGATGTTAACGCCTTGTCTTTCTGAACGCCTTGTGTACTTGTAACATTTCCTGGAACTCCGTCCCGAAATGTTTAGAAAGAAAATAAATTCGCGTGCTACCATCAAAGTGATGACAGATGCAGATTTCATATCGTCTGCCTTTGATCTCTATTTCCACAGACAGTAAACATAAACGTTTTTATCCCGCAATACGTTGAATCATTCCTTCAAAATGTTTACTCTTATGACTGAGTCTCCTTCCGATATGAAACAGGATGTGTCTTAAAGTTATCAGAAAGGACTGCCAACCATCTAACTTTCGCATACGCTAGTGACAATGCACGCTTTTAATAGTCTACCGCTAAACCTGTGCTAAAATTTACTTTATTAAACCTTTATTCACACAAAAATTGCAGAAAGAATAGATTATTACAATGTAATCTCTATATATATAAAAGGCTTTGTCCTGACTGACAGGAATCAACGTACAGCCTAAACTATAACAGGTAGAGACTTGGAATTTTGACAGTACCTTCGTTTCATAATGTAGGTGCTCACTAAGAAAGGATTTTGAAAAATTCTGATTCTAAATCCCAAAAATTAAATGTTTTTGAAAATACTTAATCCCTTTTTACATAGAATTATCCATTCCAAATCACAGAATATATTGTTGCCAAATGGTATCAGGTGGGCTTGGAAAAAACAAATGAAATGCACTTTTGACAAATAAGAGAAGTTATCAAAATAATTCATGTTATAAATAAATATTACAGAATGAAATCCACTAAAATAATGGAATCACATAACTTTCTCTACCCTGGACATAGAGAAAACAAAACGAGGTATGGTAATGTGTATATTATTATATTATATCGCAGGTTTTTGGAGAGAAAAGTATGAAAGTGATAATGCTTTCTGTTTAATTTCATCCCCAAAACAGTTTTATGGTAACATAAGAGTGGGAAATTTCCCGCCTCGATATTACAATTTTATGTTACAGGAATTTCTGTTTCTTCTTATTTAAACCTCTACCAGGCTTGCTGTGCACTGTACAAGCGATGGGATGCAAAATTCTAGATCCTCTATGGGCCATAAAAAACTATATCAAGCGTTTTCTGAGGGAATAGTTTGAGTGTAATAAGTCGTTCTTCCTATTTCAAATTATAAATGCCTATATAAGGACCTAAAATTTAAAATTGAAAATCCTTCATAAGCTAATTTCCAATTACAAAATACAAAACCCGGGCGACGCCGGGTCTTTTAAGCTAGTACTTTTATAAAATAATTATATGGGATTATCTATGATAATTGTCGGCTGCGGTGGTCTAGAGGTAGCGTGACCGCCTCTAGATCCGAAGGTCGCGGGATCAAACCCGGCCGCAGTCGATGGGGTTTTCAGGATGTAAAAATCCTGGGCACGGAGTCCTCTGGGAGGGACTTTAAACTAGAGAGCCCGTGTCGTAGATTTACGGCACGTAAAAGAACTCCAAGCCTAAATTAGAGCCTATGGACCCTTTCAGGTCCAAGTAATACCTTAGTTTCCGGAGAGGGGTTAAGGGGCGATGGGCTTAACACCTGTCCCTCTGCCCTCTCTAGGAAAATAAGCGTAACAAAATTCACATAGGCCCTACGCCCCAACAAGGGGGCACAGGATTCGAGAGAGAGATCTATGATAATTATTGTCATAGGTAATCCCATGAGAGCTGGATTTATTAAGACTATTCCATGAATAAAAATTTAACGGATTATACAAATAATTATTACTTTCGTGCTTTGTTAACTAACAGCTGCAAGATCACAGCCTACCATGAATCAACCATCCATGAATCGATTCGAGTTACCATGTTGTCACCAGTCCTACCAATGGTGCATACAAGATATAGTTAACTTAATTCAGGTAAGCTAACAGCAGAACAGAATAAAAGCACACGAACTGGCTTGCACCGAATCAAAATTCTGTTTTAACCATTGTACATTTCCTTTATTTCAATTTCCAAACGAGTTATGTTGAATAAAATAATCTGTTTTCG
This sequence comes from Ectobius pallidus, assembly GCA_964059195.1. NCBI lineage: Eukaryota > Metazoa > Arthropoda > Insecta > Blattodea > Ectobiidae > Ectobius > Ectobius pallidus. Next base: position 3,279,198 of record CAXKWD010000002.1, read on the forward strand.
TGCTGTGACGTATTAATCACTTCACATTGATGCTTACGTGTCCAGTAACGACCTGACGTTTTATCAGATAAAATCGTATCCTTGCATTAATAGCAAGCATTTTATAAGACAAACTGTCCGAGGAATTGCTAAAGTTATTGGTCAATATCAAACATGTGGTGTATAAGTGGAATAGTCATAGTAATTGAGTTAATGTTCATGTATTTGACTATATATTATATTGTGTTATAGGTTAAGAAATGACGAAGTCAGTGCTTGTTAATTTTAACAGCCTGATGATTCTGCACTTTTGATTAATCATTAAGTGCCAGAATGGTACTTTATGAGATTGTGTGTGGGACGAAAAATGTCTGTCCGTCTGTCCGTCTGTACGCGCCATAAGTCAAATACGCTTTACCGGATTTTTATGAAACTTGGTGTACACATTTATAATGTCCATGGGAAGACGTCTATTGATATTGGATAAAATCGGTTGACCTATTTCGGAGTAATTCTCAATTTAGTGCCTATTTTATGGTAATATACGTATTCGAAATAATTTTTAAAAAAATGAAAATCAGTTATCTTGACAACATAGCCAATTGTTTTACTGTGATCTTATAAGGCTTTGGAAATTAAAATACAGTTAGCTATGACAAAAAACACTATTGCTTTACATGCGCTTATCCAACTAGACCGTTAAACTGACCCAGGAGGCCGAGATGGTAACAACGTCTTGGCCTCACATTCTGGAGTCCATGATTCAAATCCCGAAATCGGCCAATATAACTTTTTTTTTTGGTATTTTTATGTGAGTGTTCGATTGTCAAGATATCACAAATCTGTACAGTTCAGCTGATACTGGAAGATTTTAATCTGATTAAAAAAACTAGACCTTTGTTCTCCCGTAAGGCCTGCTTAAGGAATAAATCTGGAGCTTAACTTGGAAATCAATAAATATATATATTTATATATTCTGCATATCATAATTGCAGTCATAACTGATTAAACAAAAACATACTGGCACTTTGTTACATCAGATTACCTGATTTTATTTTAGTTGCATTGTGACAAGACATTTTTATTATTTTCTATGGCTAAATATGTAGCGAACTGCTGACAAGTCATACTGACATTTAATATGGCACATTTTTGGCCTTAACTGAATTATGAAAATACGTACATGTCACCATTTACCATGTTAGCAAGTCTTATTCAGATCGATGTGAATATTTCATAAAACTTTGCTTCAGAGAGAAAAAAAATATGCTATGTAACAAGAACTTAATCCATTAAGCCATGAGCTACAACATTATACAACAGCTCTATCAATAAGAAATGGAAAAAGTTGTTAAATTTGAAATTTGTGGGGAATCTTCACTTCCTCTCTTCGTCTTGGATTACTCGTGACGGCGGGAAATTGCGAAAGCTCGTCGTTATAACGAGCTAGCGGCCAAATAGGATTTCATACAAAGTTTATTGCTTCGCAAGGAAATGTGACATCCATTGGCCCGCTCTTTTCTCCGGGGGATTCGCCCGCCTTTTTAATAATAACACGCAATCTACATCGGCATTGAAAATAAATAGAAACGAACGCATCTCAGAATCAAGTTTGCACTTTTGCAGGCTCGAAATATTACATTCTGATATTCTGGAGTTCCTTCAAACATGTTTCCATAAGTTTTTCTATGACAGGATAAAACCTGAAAAACATACGTGTAATCTTTTCCAGTAACTAGACAAGTTTGCCAACCTTAAGACGTTATTTTTACTTCCTCTACCCGTACCATAGGTACTTTTGATAGAGGAAGTACCCCGTACCATAGGCGTACCGAGGGGGGGGTTTGGGGGTTTGAACCCCCCCCCCCCCATTGATTAAAAAAAGGAAAATTGTATAATTTTTTTAAATCTGCCCATAAATTACTTAATACAAGTATAAAGCGTGGGAAGCTTAAAACTCGTTATTTTGCGTCTTAATTTTTAAAATTTTCCGGGGAAGGACCCCCGGAAGCTTAAAACTTGTTATTTTGCATCTTAATTTTTAACATTTTCCGGGGGAGGGCCCCCGGAAGCTTAAAACTCGTTATTTTGCATCTTAATTTTTAACATTTTCCGGGGGAGGACCCCCGGACCCCCCTCTCCCTGGAGGGTATTCCATACCCCCCAGACCCCGCGGATGTTATAACCCCCCCCCCATATGGTCGGCCTGGTTACGCCTATGCCCCGTACCATAGGTACGTTTGATAGAGGAAGTATTGTTTTCGAACCCCCAAATTCGAAGTTGAGTTTTTAGCATATATACACGTTTCAAGGCCCCCTGAATCCAAAAATACTATTTTGAGAAACATGTCTGTGTGTCTGTCTAACTGTCTGTAAACAGGCTAGTTCCAAAACGACAAATCGTATGAATACATTTTTTTTTTATTTGGGTTATGTACCTACCGAAAGATTTGACCACGAAGAATGGCGACCATTTTCTGTTATTTCTAAGGGGACTTTACATTCTGATATTCTTGTGAGGCGGAGTCCAAACATGTTTCCATAAGTTTTTTCTATGACAAGGAAGAACCTGAAAAACTTACGTGTTTTTTCTATGACAAGGAAGAACCTGAAAAACTTACGTGTAATCTTTTCCACAAACTAGACTCCAAGTTTGCCAACCTTAACACGTTAGTATTTTTTGTTGGTGCACAAGTTACATGTTTAAAATTCCTTGCACTCAATCACAAGATACAATCGCATTGTAGGAGAATAAAAACATATCCTATTTTTGTTGAAAATAAGTTTGTCTCTGAGAAACTTTGTTTAACGTCACATGACGTCACAGATACATCGATCCAAAAACAATGGAATTCACAAAAATATGATTACTAGGGGGCGGATTTCTATGACATGTCATATTTTTCCCCTTTGCATTATTTCAGGTATCCGACTAATTTAAACCCGATTCCAAGCATCCTGGTGAAAATGGAACGGCTTTTATTGTGCATATAACTGCATATTTAGGAAATTTTCAACTGTTGTAGCATATTTAGTATGAATATGCATATTTAGGTAATATTTTTTGCATATTTGTGTGCATATTAAAGAAGTTTTGAACTTTCATATCATATTTTGTAAATTTTGCATTATAGTGATACTTTTTGAGAACTTACAGATATTTTAAATATTTTACACTATATTTTAATAAAATGTATTGTAATGAAACTTAAAAAATCCCTTTAGGCAGGCCTACAGGCGGAGGTAGATTTCGAAGTGCTTTTGGTTTAATTTATTGTCGCTGCATAGCACTCTTCTTCTTTAGCCTTGGCATGGCAAACCTGCAGTAAAGAGGAAGAGCCTACAATCAATTGTTTTGACAACAATAATAGGATATAATATTCTGGGAGGCCGTGCGCAAGATCAGCAATGAATAAAATTAGCAAAGCCGCTAAACAAGACAAAATTATGATATTATAATAATTCTTTTAAGTGTTATTATTTTCAAACATTAAAATCTCGCGTCATATGAGAGCTATCAAGAAACTAGTTATTGATTTGTAGAGTACTCATCAAGAGCTTTTCAACGATACCCCACAAGACGTGGTTTTAAAAATTTCGAATTTCCATCCCCTCACCCCCACCCTCACTCGAACCCCCGAATCATTGGTGTCACTGTGAACTCCATAGGGAGTACTCTAATTTATTCAAACAAAGTTTCCCTCTATACTTCATAGGGGCCGAGATATAAATGTTTTATAATTTCAACCCCCTCCCCCGACCATCCCCTTGGGCCAATTTTGCTCATTAACGAACTTGTCCGAACTATTGGGCCTAGAAATAACAAAATAAAATTTGGTTCAAATATCTTCAAAATTACGGCCGCTATCGTGTAAAGATATATATATATATATAAATATCACAATTTTTTTTTTGAACGGGCGGTGGTTTCGTACTTAGGGGAGCATGAAACGTAAAGATATGAAATAATTTTTCGAAAATCATGACATGGTATCCATTGCAATAGGTAGATTTTTCTTCGAAATCTACCTAAAAAAATGTACACAATGTGTAAGGGGTAAAGTCATATTTTAAATTTTACTGGTCATATTTTAATGTTTTTTAGGTCATAAATGCATGCATATATCCTGTTTTTAGGTCATAGAAATCCGCCCCCTAATGATTACTTAAATAAAAATCAGGTAAACTGATATAAAAAATGCCAGAATGCTTTTTTAAATCAGTGAATTGCAATTATGATAGTCCTATGCATAAAAGAAGTTATTTTTGTAATAGATCTCCGAGTTAAACACCAAAAACAAAATGCACTGGCAATAATAATAATGGCCTACGATTCGCTGACATGTTTGTTTCAAGTTTAAAGCAGCCTTATAGGTTATGAGTGAATTAAAGTCAATCTGAAATCTGTCAGGAATTACATTAAGTATATTGCCCCTTAGGAAAGAATAAAGAAAATACTCACATTGAAATATAATGTAGATAACGGTATCTATAGAATGCACAATATAATATCAATATTCAACGGCTTGTTGTGTTTTAAATCTTTTATTTACATTATTATTTACACTGACATAGTTATGAAGAAATGAATCAATCAAGGCGAGCTAACATTATGAATAAACGATTAGCAATTTGTTACTTTATTTTAATATATTATGTTAACAAATGTCAACTTTATGGATTTATATATTCTTATTCCAAAACATTTCTGTGTAATTTCTTGTGAAATAGTTTTAAAACAAATTTCATAATTAAAGTGTAATAATATCAAGGAATAATTTCCATTTTGCAACAAGTATACCTTCAGAAATGTTTACTTTTTTAGGCCTAAAAAAATTATCATCATTAACAAAACATGGTTTAGGCCATGTGGCCTGTTCCGTCTCAATAGTAAGAATATATATTAGTGTTGAATTAAAACTGATCTATCCAACGTCTTCTGGGTCTTCCTTTTGGTTTATAGTTGTATAATATTTTTGGGATTCTATATTTTGTCATTCCTTTTATGTGGTCATACCATCTGTTTACATAATCCTGTGTTGTTTCTGAGATGTTGCTTATTCCTAGTTTTTCCCTAATTTCTGTGTTTTGTTTGTGGTCCATTAATGTATATCCTGCCAGCCAGTGCTGTATTTAAGCCTAGGCATATGCCAAGGGCGGCAGATTTGAAGGGGCGGCTTTTAAGCTGTTACTGTTTTTCTTAAATATATTAAACATTTTATTCATAATTCTTCAAAATATTAAAGTAATGTAACGCACAATGAAATAGAAATGAATAACATTGACAACAGTACGATCAAATTTAATGAACGATCTGGTTCCATTGTTGTTGTCAATGAAATTGGAACCGCCTTTGATTAAACTCTGACATTCTGATATTATTATTATTATTATTATTATTATTAGCCCACTATTTCAGTTACATGTAGGTTACTTTGTGGTACATTCATGTGGAAATAAGGGGGCGAAATAGTATATTGCGACACAAGGTCGGAAAGGCACGTTTACGGGTCGAGGAAACAGATTGAAAACCCGAGGCGCAGCCGAGACTCGTAAATGCCTTTACGGTCCGTGTGTTGCATGCTATTTTTTGCACGACGGTTACTTATATCAATTTAATTATATTAATTGTGATATTACCTGAAAATATTATGTATATACAGTCTTGAAGAATGGTGCTTATTTCAGAAAGGGATTCGCATTTGTTATTGTTTATGGCAACCGAATATTTATAAAGCGGGGAGGCCTTGGTCATTTCTGCTCGCAAATAAGGATTTGCGGGCGGTAAAGTAACTTTCCGCCCGTCGCCCCTAGCAACAATTCACTTTCCGCCCGTCGCCCCTAGCAACAAGATTGCGTGTGGTAATGTCAAGTTACGAGCCATGTAAACAACTGTCGTAAGAAAGACTTACTAGCTAAGGAGTGCAAAAATATTTTTTTTCACTCCTTAGCTAGTTAAGTGTTTCTTACGAAAGTTGTTTACATGGCTCGTAACTTGACATTACCACACGCAATCTTGTTGCTAGGGGCGACGGGCGGAAAGTTACTTTACCGCCCGCAAATGCTTATTTGCGAGCAGAAATGACCAAGGCCTCCCCGCTTTATAAATATTCGGTTGCCATAAACAATAACAAATGCGAATCCCTTTCTGAAATAAGCACCATTCTTCAAGTCTGTATTTACATAATATTTTCAGGTAATATCACAATTAATATAATTAAATTGATATAAGTAACCGTCGTGCAAAAAATAGCATGCAACACACGGGCCGTAAAGGCATTTACGGGTCTCGAAATGCCTCGGGTCTCGGCTGCGCCTCGGGTTTACAATCTGTTTCCTCGACCCGTAAACGTGCCTTTCCGCCCTTGTGTCGCAATATACTATTCTCTGCCTAGGGACGCTTAAGTAGCTAAATACGCCCCTGCTGCCAGCGGTCTCAAAAGCCTAAGAAAATAATAATTAATTCTTTTGTTCAATTATGTGGAGAAAATTAGATATTTCCCAGGACGGAAAATATCGGTTTTTACCATGTTATTTACCGGGGGTGGGAAAATCGTTGCCAACCCTGATCATAGGGAACATTCAAACTCTGGCTAGTTCGGTTGGTAGCCGAAGGTCAGGACTTCAATTCCCAGTTTCAGAGAAGTTTTCCCTTTAAAACATTCTCATATAACGACCTGGTTCTGATGTCATATTCCGTGTAACGAACGCTCCGGGAAATCTTCTCGTATATTACGTGGCTAATGAAAAATGCCGTGAGCCTATTTCTGTTCGCTGTAGTGTGCATACAACAAACCTACATCGAGTTACACTCATATTCAACCACACACACTGAACATATGCCTTGTTTTATACTAGGAGGTGCCCGTGGCTTCGCCACGATAATTCTTTTAAAAATTAAAAATTAAGAGTATAATAATTATTAAAGCATTATATTTGTTAACACTTGCACGCGAATCATTCATAAACTAAGCCATTAATAATATTAATGAAACAGCTAAAATTCCGGCTTCAGAGTACATTCTACGATTAGAAAGCGCCCCCTGGGAAAACTATATCAGAATCGATTATGCAGTTCCAAAGGAACCTGTGACACATAATACGTATTGTTTCTCAGCTGTTTATTGACATGAATATGATGTGAATTTTATTTTATCAATTCAGTGTAATTTTCAGAAATTATATAATGTTTCAAGGGAAGGAATGGTTTGTTTGGATTATTATTATCATCGATATTTCAAGAGATAAAACCATCAATATTTTACAGCTGTTGCCCCCGGCTTCGACCGCCATTATTCATTGACTCCAGGATTTTTAAGAAAATTATACTGGTAGATTATTAAAAATGTTTGTGGTTCAGAGCTATGAAAATTGTAAGTAAGAATAAAATTAGAATATTTGTTCATTGTGTTCATTTCACTTAGGCCTTATATAATAAAGAAACGGTTTTCCTTCCTAATTTTGTAGTCGTCATGAAAGTTTAGACTGCGAGAGACGAACATCGCCGAGTATACCCGATGTCTCACGAAGCGGGCGATCAAGCACGCTATTTAGGGCCGTTGAATTGTATAAGAGTAGATTCTTCCTAATCAGTATTCTGTATTTTTAATGTTATAAATTACTTCTGTAGATTCTTCTTAATGGCGTAGAACAGAATGTAACGCAAATACGTCAAACAGTGACAAATGAATGTAGGAACCACGGCCTCAATACGCTAACTGCATTATTGATATTGAATAGAGAAGGCCTTGAATGTAATGCAGTCAGATGTTTGTCAATTTATTATGTCAGGCCTTGGTTTAAGTGTACAAATTTAACAGGGAATGCGTGTTCAGTCTATGTTATATTTTCCTTCCTGTAGCATTTTGATTAACTCTCCAGAACAGCCAATCACCGTCCGAGCTGCCACAAACCGGTAAATGAATTACACTTTTGAAAGCGAATACCGGATCATTACGTACGTTTGAGATATCAATCAAAAGGTTTAGTTATAATAAGTATTTTGTTATATTTTAATGTCGAACACAACGTTCTGTTTCGATTCAATTCAATGAACAGTTCACAACAATGAACAGTTCACAACAATGAAACAAAAGATAAATGCTAGCTATACTGTGCTATTATGGTCAACTTTGAACCTAAATTAATGTTAAATAAACATTTATCGTTTATTTGTATCGCTTCAACGTTCCAGCGTACTGAAATATCTCTGTCGCTAGAGATTTGCATTTATGAACCCAAATATTGTCTCTGTTGAAGCTTAAAAGAGACTGTTAGGCCTATGCCTATAGGAGAAAAAAAATCACTAAATTAGAGTATCTCACAATACTGTAAATGTCGTTAATGTTTTTCAGCGGAGTGGTCCATTAAGGAGAGAGATTCTGTGAGTCGAGCTCTGGATAGCTAAGTTGGTAGAGCAGCGGCACGGAAAGCCGAAGGTCATGGGTTCGAATCCTAGTGTAAGAGGATTTTCCCTATAATAGTCTCCCCTTTGAACTTATTTTACCTAAAACATTAACTGAACATAATCTCAACATAAACATCTTCCATTTCCATAATATCTAAGAGGGACTCCTACACAGCCATTTCATAATTACGGATGGGACATTCTAGCTTATTATGAAAACTATTTTTGTTTATTACATATCATAAATAATAAACTAAAATTGGTTCTTCACATTCTGTAAAATTTACAATGCCTTCTCCTCCACACTGCATGCAAAGCATTATTTAAAATTTATTTTAAATATTTTAAATTTGTTTTTCAAAATCTGTTACGGGTGGGACATAATTTTGACACTGATTTTAATTATGAAAAACAAAAGTTCATTTGCTGTTTGCTATTACTGTTAGGGTCTTAATGTTGTTATTAATGAAGGTATGAGGGATTAAATACAAATTATAAACTGTTTCCAGATTGCCAGAACATTTATTTAACTCACCAATAATAATTTAACAAAACTATCACTGTTACGGGTGGGACAAAAATTCACTTGTTTGTTATTTTACATAGTAATTAACCACACATCTTTTTTGAAGTTAATCTTATACCAAATTGTACCGTAAGATGTATATTTTCTCAAACGAAAATGGACATAGCTGATTACTCTTGACTACTTGCTATTAAAGAGTGCTAAAATCATGCTAAAAATGGCAAAAAAACTAACTCAACGCAATAAATAAACAAATCAACAGATTTTACACATGAAATCACTTCAGAAACACCTAATTCCTTAATAATCAGTGAATTTGAGGTTTTAAACTTATATTTGACCACCCAATTACAATAGTTTTATAACATCTCTCTTTGAGGAAAAAAATTCCCATATTTTATGAAATGGCTGTATATTTTAATCCCGACTATTCCACTCATACGCCGCATGTTTGATACTGACCAATAACTTTAGCAATTCCTCGGACATAGGCCAATCACGGTCGTTTATCTTATAATATGCTTCCTACAGCCGCAACGATGCAATTTTACCTGATAACACGCCAGATCGTTATCGGACACGTAAGGTATCAATGTGCTGTGATTCATGTGTGTCATGCTGCCCCCCCCCAAATCCTGTCATCTGCCTATGGTAGATGACGCAGCAGTCGGGTGGTATGCCTACTCCCTTCAGGGATGTTGCGCCATGGCGTTTAGTTTATTGCATACATAGATTACAAGCTGTACTACTCACCACAAAACACTGGATGTAATTCACAAACTTTTCCCGCCCCGTCTTATTATATAAGAATAGCTTCTACTTCATGTCAACTGGTGTGAAAGGAATATGTCTAGGAATGTGTGTTTTGCAGGGAGCTTTGAGTCGTCACACGAAAACTGTTGCCGCAAAGTACAGTCTGATGATAAGAATCTCATCACTGTATTCAACATTCAAGTTCTATAGTTACTGGAATTCACTTCAAACCTCGGATATCATTACTAGGGACCGGATTTTTAGGTTTTTAAAAACACTATTTTAAGTTTTCCATTAGGTGAAATAGGTTTTTTTAGGTTTTTGTCCAAAATATCGTTTTCGGGTAGAATAATTGGTTTAATGAATTTGATTGTGCTACATAAGATTGAATACATAATACTTGTAAAGTTTAACTTAACAAAATTGACTTAAATTTGTGTAAACTTGCTTTAAGACAAATATTATGCAATTGAAGAAGTAAAGCATAAACAATCAAAAGAAGCAGTGAAAATAAGATTGCCTCACATTTCCTGGTTACAGTATATCACTAAATATCTTTCAAGATTCTCAACTGTAAAGTTCTTCCTGTTATCTCTTAGTTAATTGTTAATACTGTATCTAGACACTACCCTTCTCAGGATTCGAATCCGATGCTTCTAATTTAGTGATTAAAATACTTTACGGTTGGATGTGGTTAATGTGAAACTGATTATTTTCCTTTCTTCGGTTGTTACGCATGCTAACCGCACAACAGATCTACTAGGGACGAAAACTTCCCCCTTTTCTAGAAAGGTAAATAATACGGTACGTGTTTCTGGCAGGCTTGACAAAATATTACCTTGCCATCTGTAGTGAAATTCAGATCGTCGCCAATCCACTGCCTTAATAAACTCTGTTTCATTTGTTTTGGCATAATTAACACGTCTTCTTAAAACTCACAGTGTGACCACTCAGTATGAATAACAGGGAAGTACTAAAGGCAAACAATAAAAAGCAAGCGCTTTAAAACACAGTAATCTTTACCCTTGTTCATACACAGCAACAATGGTTGTTCGTACGAATATTTTAAAAGGAATACGCCGGTACTCTTACACTTCCTCTCTTGATACTGTCCATCCTAGACGACAATGGGTTGAATGAAACGCTCGTGGTATTAATTTCTACCCGACCAAAATTATTCTCTCCCGCAAAATATCGATTTCTCAACTGACAAACAAAAAGGACAAAAAAGGTGCCTAAATTAGATATTTTAGGTTTTATATCCCGTTTAGGTGTATTTAGGTTGTTATACCCCATTTAGGTATTTTTAGGTGCCACAGAATTAATGTGGGTGAATCCTATGGACATGATTCGAAAAAGTGTATGAGCGCTTTTTGTTTTGGAATTAAGGAAAAAAATAGGTAAAAACCTAAGAATCCGGTCCCTAATCATTACACACATTGGTAAATGATCAAAACAATGTCATTGACTTATGTAATATGATAGATGTAATAGACTCATAGCTGGTCTACCGCTCCTCTCACGCAGCGGGCCCAGGTTTGAATCCTGGTAGAGACAAGTTACCTAGGTGGGGTTTTTTCTGGAGTTTTTCCTCACCTGTGAGACAAATGTCAGGTAACTTTAGGCCCTTGTGGTCCCGAGATATCATCTGACCGTCATTATCATCTTCATCCCACTCTCGCCTTGTTTGGAGTGTGTGAATGGTGTGTCTCGTGTTGTCTCGGAGGTGGCTCCGGCATTGGGCTGATCACTCATCCGGGGTGGCCCTCCATGTCCTTGTCTGGTCAAGAAAGTATGTATGTGATCCAAAGATAATCCCTCTCCCGACAAATCGCGGCCCTGTAAGACCCAGTAGGTGAATTCACGAAACAAGACTTAAAACCTAAGTTTGTGTATTAAATGTGTAGCTTATAACTACCCTTTAGGAATTCACTGCTATTTTTTTTAATTTACCTTTCACATGTTAGTATAAAATATTATAATACATAATGTACGATACAATATAATAATTATTCGATTCCTGTAGAAAATGGAGAAAACGCGAAAATGAAGTTTTTTTTCTGTAAAGTGGTATTAAGTTCAAATTAAGAGAACATCTGGACAAAAGATAGATTTATGCTCCACCCCAGCCAAGCTCCGCCGTTTTGTTAGGTTAGGAAGGTTTATGTTAGTTTAGGAGCAATATACTGAATAGCACGAGGTTTATTATGTCTCACATTGAATCTCTTCTACCACGAAACTCTAAACCCCACCTTCCCAGGCGGGCCTCATTAGAGAGGAACCTAGGGTGCAGCATGAAACTATTTTTTCCCCAAAATCTGTCTAGACTATATTAAACGCGCCCTAAGATGTGTGTATGCAAGCTTTCTCCTCCTAGAGGTCTGAACTCATGACAATATGTTCTCGATGACCTGTAGAGTATTTATCTTAAATTCCATCCTGATAGGTCAGTCGGTTCGGTCGAAATTTAATTTTTAATTCGGCTTAAGGTTATTTGTTCTGCTTTAAGCAATGCTTGTACAGTCACGGCCATAGGCGTAACCAGGCCGACCATATGGGGGGGTTATAACATCCGCGGGGTCTGGAATACCCCCCAGGAAGAGGGGGGCCCGGGGGTCCTCCCCCGGAAAATTTTAAAAATTAAGATGCAAAATAACGAGTTTTAAGCTTCCCACGCTTTATACTTGTATTAAGTAATTTATCGGCAGACTTAAAAAAATTATATAATTTTCCTTTTTTTTATCAATGGGGGGGGGGGGTTCAAACCCCCAACACCCCCCCTCGGTACGCCTATGGTCACGGCATGGAAAAATCAGTAAAAGGTAAAATTACTATTTTCCCGAGCAATGTTAGTCATAAAGTAGTCGCAAACCAGAAGGCATCTAACCTAAATATGAGTCATGTTTGTGAAAATAGCATCTTTGAATTCTTTGGACCTGAAAACGTGTATTTATGTTGAAAACCGGACATGAAATTTCAGGGTACAGACACCAAGTTGCACATAAAGAGCAGACAGAGTAATCAGATATGTTTCTATCGCATTGCATTTCGAGGTGCGGCGAATTTGTTTATCAGCACTGTACTATGGATGCATCACGACATAATACGTACATCTTAAATGTATATCTCTTTGTGTGTTTTAAAATATTATTTCAATACGAACAACGTTCCATTATAAGCAATAATCTTCTACTCTTATACAATTCAACGGCCCTAAATAGCGTGCTTGCTCGCTCGCCCGCTTCGTGAGACATCGGGTATACTCGGCGATGTTCGTCTCTCGCAGTCTAAACTTTCATGACGACTACAGAATTAGGAAGGAAAACCTTTTCTTTATTATATAAGGCCTAAGTGAAATGAACACAATGAACAAATATTCTAATTTTATTTTTACTTACAATTTTCATAGCTCTGAACCACAAACATTTTTAATAATCTACCAGTGTAATTTTCTTAAAAATCCTGGAGTCAATGAATAATGGCGGGCGAAGCCGGGGGCAACAGCTGTAAAATATTGATGGTTTTATCTCTTGAAATATCGCTGATAATAATAATCCAAACGAACCATTCCTTCCCTTGAAACATTATATAATCTCTGAAAATTACACTGAATTGATAAAATAAAATTCACATCATATTCATGTCAATAAACAGTTGAGAAACAATACGTATTATGTGTTCACAGGTTTCTTTGGAACTGCATAATCGATTCTGATATAGTTTTCCCAGGGGGCGCTTTCATGTCGTGGAATGTACTCTAAAGCAGGAATTTTAGCTGTTTCATTAATTATTAATGGTTTAGTTTATGAATGATTCGCGTGCAAGTGTTAAGAAATATAATGCTTTAATAATTATGATACTCTTAATTTTTAATTTTTAAAAGAATTATCGTGGCACCTCCTAGTATTATGACATCATAAACAATATTGACAAGGATATTTCACGAGCAAATTCACATTTTCGGTTATAGTAAGGCTTTGGCACAAACAACAGAAGTCGCATAATGCGCATGGCATGGTCAGCTATGAAGCTCTTCCATAGAGTTTAGCTGATCCTCCCTGTTGCCGTTATAACCTAAATATCCTACTAATTAGGCTACAACATAGGCTTGCATTAGAAATACGGAAAGGTTTGAGTTCCTCCTGCAAGACAAGCCGAACGATGCAATGGCCATCTTGTACCTCATTTGTAGTGATCAACATTGAATGAATTCTTACCTTTACTGCAGCGATCCCCTGATGTTTACAGCAACAGATGAGTCCCCATAGTTTATATTCAAGCACACGACATTTAAACACACCAATTACACTAATATTCGCATTAAAATCACAGCCGACACACCACCGGTACACACCAAGCGAGACGCGAGCTGATACTGTTTTGTTTTGGCGGGAGGGAGGGAACAGTTGACTGTAGCTATGGGAATACATGGAGGTCGTAGAATGTGTTTGCGCGAATAGATTCATTCAGTCTATGCGTGTTTCATAATGAGCATTAATTATCGCCAAATTATTAGAACAAAAGACAGAATACTAAATGAAGTTTGGCCCTGTGGAATTATTCATATAGCCCATAAAAGATTTCATCCATAGGTGATGTAAAGTAAAGGAACTACTCGTATTATGTTCAACCCTGAAGTTACATAAAATACGCATTTGGAGGCCCGTAATTTTCAAGATCCTGGAGCCAAATTTTATATGTTACTAGCTGAAAAGGCCCGGCGTCGCCCGGGCTTTGTATTTTTTAATTTGAAATTAACTTATGAAGGACTTTATGTATGTAGAACTTGAAATGAAGAAAAAGATTTATCACACTCAAACTGTTCCATCAGAAAATGCTAGATATAGCTTTTTATGGCTCATAGAGGATGTCGAATGCTATATTCCGTTGCTTCTACACATCATGCTTGGGAGGGGTTGAAATAAGAAAAAACATAAATTAAATAACATTGTATTGACTTGACGGAAAATTTTATTTCTCATTCTCACGTTACAACCGTTTCGGGGCTGAAATAAAAGAGAAATGCAGTATCACTTTCATACTTTCCTCCCCTAAAGCCCGGGACATAATATACTGCGAGTATAGGAATCAAAATGTTCCATCCCATGCTTAGGGCCTATGATAAATCTCAACTAATACAAAGCCTACAGCTATGGATAACTGACTATTTACCGACTTCTGATATAGCATACTCACACACTTAAGTTGTTCCTGCAATACGACCTCTTATTCTACATCAAAATGTGAAGTGAGAAAATATTTCTTATGTCGAGGGTAGAGAAAGTTATGTGACTGCATCACACTGTGCTTTATTTTCGTGAAATTCATTTTTCAGTAATTATTTTCGCCAATATATTACATGGAATCATAATTCGTTAAAGTCCAGCATTAGGCTATATAGTTGCCAAGGCCCTATGTAATCACAGTAGACAATTCACTGTTGCCATGTGAACTGAACAACATTTCATTTTTTTCGGTAGAATATTCACAGAAATTATATAATTTTCAAGGGAAGGACTGATTTGTTTCAATTTTAATGTTGACCGCTATACTTCCCGGGCTTAACTGGGTATGTGTGCAAAATGTCGTGTAAATTGGTAAAGAAATGTAGATTTGTATAATGAACAAACAAACATACATACATACATACATATCCACAAACACACATTCGACTTTATATATTAGACTCGCTTCGCTCATTGGGGGCTCCGCCCCCAAACCCCCACTGAGGTTCTCGGGAAAGGTTTTTTAAAAGACCTACGGGAGATAGAGTATGTGTATTTAGTCTGCTGTTACCGTTTTGCCACAATAAACCTGAAAAAATAAATGTGGGAAGACTTTGTGTATTTTTCGGAATTTTCCCATCGGTTGCAAGCCAATAGGTATGAGTTTGCCAAGTCTAAGTTTTCTAGATCAACTGGAAGTGTACGTACCTTTATGGTGTATTTTATGGAATAAATTTCAACTGATATTAAGTTAAATGAACATGATACAAGATGAAATAGCAACTAAGATTCATGGTATGTGAATATTCAATTTGGCATTTGCCTTTACGACCAAGGAAATCATAGAAAAGACAAGTGAAATTGGTTATAATATGTTGTAAAGAATGCGGGACTTCATCTCCGAGTTATAATTAAAGAATATAAATTAAGAAATTTCTTTAACAGATAGAAAAAAATTTTGTTAGTTCTGGACAAAAATATGTTAATTGGATTTAATTATTATGAATCTGAGACTTCAGAACGCAAGTCTAAGACGTTACTATCTCGACCACCCCGTTAGGTTTACGGAAATAATTATTTCTAAACTTTCAGAGCCATACGAGAACACAGTTTGATTTTCCGTTGCCATGGAAACCGAGCCCTTTTTCAGGGGTTTTTAGGGCTAAGAATTTTAAAAAATTTACTTTTTGGAATTTTCCTGTGGTTTACAGCCTAAAAGCTATATGTGTACCAAATTTCAAGTTTCTAGCTTATCTGGAAGTGGACAAACATTAATGTCAGTGAGCCGAGCCGAGCCCTTTTTAGGGCTAAAAATTTAAAAAATAAACTTTTTGGAATTTTCCTGTGATTTATAGCCTAAAAGCTACATGTATACCAAATTTCAAGTTTCTAGCTCATCTGGAAGTGGACAAACATTAATGTCTGTGAGCCGAGCCGAGCCCTTCTTCGGAGGTTTTTAGGGCTAAAAATTGGAAAAAATTAACTTTTTGGAATTTTTCTGTTGTTTACTGCCTATAAGCAATATGTGTACAAAATTTCAAGTTTCTAGCTCAGCTGGAAGTGGGCAAACATTTATGTCGGTGAACCGAGCCGAGCCCTTTTAAGGGAGTTTTTAGGGCTAATAATTAAAAAAATTAACTTTTTGGAATTTTCCTGTGATTTGCAACCTAAAAGCTATAGGTTTACCAAATTTCAAGTTTCTAGCTCACCTGAAAGTGGACAAACATTAATATCGGTGTGCCGAGCCGAGCCCTTTCTCGGAGGGTTTTTAGGGCTAAAAATTAAAAAAATAAACTTTTTGGAATTTTCCTGTGGTTTACAGCCTAAAAGCTATACGTGTACCAAATTTCAAGTTTCTAGCTCATCTGGAAGTGGGCAAACATTAATGTCAGTGAGTGAGTGAGTGAGTGAGTGAGTGAGTCAGTCAGCCTTGTGGCTTTATATTATAGGGATTTCCAGGCCCAATAGTTTGGACAAGTTCGTTACTGAGCAAAATTGGCCCAAGGAGGGGGTCGGGGGAAGGGGTTGAAATTTTGAAAAAATTATATCTCGGCCCCTATGAAGTATAGAGGGGAAACTTTGTTTGAATAAATTAGAGTACTCCCTATGGAGTTCACAGTGACACCAACGATTCGGGAGTTTTGGGGGTACGAGTGGGGGTGGTTGGTGGGGGGGATGGAAATTCGAAATTTTTTAAATCACGTCTTGTGGGGTATCGTTGAAAAGCTCTTGATGAGTACTCTATAAATAATTAACTAGTTGCTCGATAGCTCTCATATAAGGCGAGATTTGAATGTTTCAAAAGTGCTCTGTCCTCTTTTTTGCAGTTGTTATTGCGGGTTTGTCATGCCAAGGCTGAAGAAGAAGAGTGCTGCGCAGCGACGATAAATTAAACCAAAAGCACTTCGAAATCTACTTTAGCCTTAGGTCTGCCTAAAGGAATTTTTTTTGTTCGACTAAAGCTTATTAGGCCGTGGATCAGAAAAATGATATTAATTTTTTTCAGCTGTGCTTATACTCCTTTTAGCTACGAGGCCATATCAGAAGTTCGGGATCTGTGTCTATACAGTAGGGTAGCCATGATACTATTGCTTGTCAATTGTTCCTATTGTCGGTGTATTTTTATGGAGTAAATTTCAACTGATATTAATTTAAATGGATATGATACAAGTTGAAATGGTGATGATGATTCATCTGGGATTTGAACCCAAGACCCTGCTCTACTAACTGAGGCTAAGCCAGATATTCCTGTGTACTGCGTATGACATAACTTGTCTGTCAGTGAGGTAGACTATTAAGGGCAATCGGTCATAGGAAAGAGGTTCCATCTGGAGCTGTGAAGTGAACTCTGCCTTAGCTCAGTTGGTAGAGCAGTGGCACGGATAGCCAAAGACCTTGGGTTCAAGTCCCAGTGTCAGAGGATGTTTTCTCCTATAATATTATCATCAGGTCCCGGATTCTGATGACCTAAATTTGTTTGAAAAATGACCTATAAAATAAACCTAAAATTTAAAGAAAATGACTTAATAATTATCTAAAATAACCAAAAACTGCTATCCTATTTATAAAAAAATTATTGTTCACACAAAGTTATAGAATAATTTGTACATAATTGTAAAAACTGTAATGATGTGAATGTTCTTTTCTCACGGAAATTTATACTGGCACTGAGGAACTGGCAAGTCAAAATTCGGCATTTCCTTTTTTGGTCTGCCGAATTGTATTATTGTTTATTGAGGGTAAACAGTAGTTTGCACTCTCAAATCCAAGCAAGTCAATCTAATAACAATAGTAATATAATACAAAATTTTTGCGTTTCTTTCATTCCCTTTTCCGACTGAGACATGACAACACTTCAACACCGAGTGTGCCCTTACGGCATTAAACAAACAACAATTCACAGATAGCACCGCTATTGACGAAAAAAAGTGAATACAATCAATGTAAATAGCCTACATGAATATGACTAAATAAGGAAGCAAATGACACGAAAATGACAAAATAATTACCTAAAATTGAATTAAATGCCCTAAAAATACAAAACTTCATAAAATGACAAAAATGACCTAATAAAAATGCATTTCTATAATCTAGAGGCCATGATTAGGATTTATCTACAAGTTGGCAATGTCTATGCAGCATCAATAAAAAGATGACATGTCATCAGAATCCGGGCCCTGATTATCATTTAATGTCCAACAGAGACAATAATATGTGGTTTATGAATGCATATGCATATATCTACATGAAAAACTGGTACCACGTTACAATTAATGCCTTGACAGCAAAGGCGATTTCGTTGAGAGGTATCTTTCTAAAAAAAAATCTGATGTGAAAGTCACATAACTTCCTCTGCCCAAATAAAAGTTAGCAGTATTCACATATCCTTGTAGAGAAACGCAAGACACAATTTTACGCTAATTATCCTATAAATACCTCTTCTTTCAATGATGCGACTAAAAGCGCAAGGCTATATAAGTTAACAAACTTAAAAAAAAAAAGAACAAGTGACTGCAGACTTTCCGCCGTAAAGAATAATTTCCGAAATTTATCGAATATTTCCCTCAGATACTTCTTTACTCTATGCATGGCCAACAATACATCTTTCTCACTTCACATTCTTATATAGAATAAGAGGCCGTGAAAGAGCGCGTATTGAGTTGTTCATCACGCAAGACAAAATTTCTACAAACAAATTTCTGGCTTGTAACTACCCTCAGAGAATTTTTTCGAAAAAAAGTTTCAAATAAAAGTTTTAGCTCTCAGTAAAAGGAACACATGGGCAAATTTTAAAGAAAATCGTTAGAGCCGTTTTTGAGAAAATCGCGAAAAACGAAAATTTATTCACGTAAAGTCCCTTTAAAAATAAGATAAATTTGTCGCCAATCTTCGAATCACATCTTCAGAAGGTACCTGACCCAAATACGAAATTTTGTTTTCATACGATTCTCCGTTTCGGAGCTAGCCTGTTCACAAACTTCCACACAGACAGACACACACACAGACACACAGACATGTTTCCAAAAATAGTATTTTTGGATTCAGGGGGCCTTGAAACGTGTATATATGCTAAAAACTCAACTTCGAATTTTGGGGTCGAAAACAATACTTCCTCTACCTATAGTACGTATGGTACGGGCAGAGGAAGTAAAAATATATATATTTTTATAGCTAATTTAGTTATTAGTGCCTGTAGTACCCTGCTGTGAATCGTCCACAATAATGTAACATTATGATTTTCTCCTTTGTTAAGCCGGAATGATCTTGTAGCAGCGGCAGCTGGCATAACAAGATCTCACAATAACCCCCTCGCTACGTAGCGAGTGTAATTAAAAGGGCCGCCAGCTGTGTCTGTCTTGCATTTTCCAGAATAATGGTTCGAGGTTAAAACCCGCCCCCCCTTCACACCTCGTGTCCCTGGCACACTTTACCTAATTAGAGATGAGACAAGAGATACCAACTCAAAGTAGAGGAGGTCACGGATTAGTGGTCACATATTTAAGCATTAAAGCATGGCCTCCTTTATAGTCAAACCACATCTCAGGTTTTAAGTAAAAAATCAAAGCCTGCAGAGAAATTTAAATTAGAAACAATTTTCAATTCTCAGAAGAGAATATTACGAGTTATGTCGACTTTTTAGGACTATTCCACGAATAAAATCCAATTTGTTACCAACAGCGAGATGAAAAATAGCTAACCTAATTTAAAAAAAAGCTAATATCAGAACAAATTATACACACAAACCGAAATTATTTTGAATCAATGCCCATTTAAGTAGTTTCAGTTCTAAAATAAGTTATGTTTTACAAAATAATGTGTTTTCATTCTGTTTACTGGCAGCACGTGACCTATTAATCAATGCATATTGATGCTTTAAGTTTCCGGTAACCAGCTGCTGTTTTAATTAAGTGGAAGGAAAGGAAATAGACATTAAATCCATGTCTGGGATATTAATACAAGTAAGAATCAGCTTGAAAAATGTTATGTCATAACCGGGATTTGAACACAGATCTTCGGCTTAACGCGCCGATGCTCTACCATTGAGCTACCATGACAACATGCCAGTCTGACATCAAATTCCTCAACTGATTCAGAAGACAAGGCAAACCACGGGAGGTTTCTCTCCATTGAGAACACACATCCAAATGGCGTCCTACCCTTGTGGGTACTTTGAAGCCTAGTTATTATTTATATACTATTAATTAAGTGGATTAGTGGTCACATATTTAAGGATTAAAGTCAAACCACAACTCTGGTTTTTAAGTACAAAATCAAAGCCTGCAGAGAAAAAATACTCAATTCTCAGAGGGCAATATTACGAGTTATGTCGACTTTTTTAAACTATTCCACGAATAAAATCCAACTTGTTACCAACAGCGAGATGAAAAACAGTTAACCTAATTAAGAAAAGCTAATATCAGAACAGATTATACACACAAACCGAATTTATTTTGAATCAATGCCCATTTAAGTAGTTTCAGTTCTAAAATAAGTTATATTTTACAAAATAATGTGTTTTCATTCTGTTTACTGGCAGCACGTGGCAGCATATTGATGCTTTAAGTTTCCGGTAACGAGCTGCTGTTTTATCATAGGTAATCCCACGAGAGTTTAGATGTTTATCGATAGATTCGCGACTGCGCAGTAGGAGCGAATTTATCTGATGAAACTCGTCAACTGGAGTTGGATTTATTAAGACTATTCCATGAAAAAAAGTGTAACGGATCATATAAATAATAATTACTTTCGTGCTTTGTTGTATAAAAACAAAACTAACAGCTGCGAGATCACGGCCTACTGTGAATCAACCATCCGTGAATCGATTCGAGTTACCATGTTGTGACCAATGCTATAAATGGTGCACAGACATAGTTAACTTCATTCAGGTAAGCTAACAGCAGAACAGAATAAAATCACACGAGCTGGCTTGCACTTAATTGAAATTGTGTTTTTATTCTATGTACATTTCTATTATTTCAATTTCAAAAACAAGTTATGTTGTATAAAATAATTTGTTTTCGTGCTGCTTAATGGCAGCATGTGACGTATTAATCACTGCACACTGATGCTTACGTGTGCACCAACGAGCTGACGATTTTATCAGGTGAAATCTCATATTAATAGCAAGCATTTTATAAGATAAACGATCGTGATTGGTCTATATCCGAGGAATTACTAAACGTTATTGGTCAATATCAAACACGCGGCATATAAGTGGAATAGTCATAGGTAATCCCACGATAAATTATGAGTTATCGATAGATTCGCGACTGTTTTTGCTGACGTGGGCGAGCAGCTGTTAGTAAGTCCCCGTCCTTCCCGTATTTTGCGACAAATGACAGCTGGTGGCGAGTGGGGAAATCGGAGCCTCAATTAAGTGTGATATAAAAAACTAGCTTAAAAGACCCGGCGTCGCCCGGGTTTTGTATTTTGTAATTGGAAATTAACTTATGAAGGATTTTCAATTTTAAATTCTACGTCCTTATATAGGCATTTATAATTTGAAATAGGAAGAACGACTTATTACACTCAAACTATTCCCTCAGAAAACGCTTGATATAGTTCTTTATGGCTCATAGAGGATCTAGAATTTTGCATCCCATCGCTTGTACAGTGCACAGCAAGCCTGGTAGAGGTTTAAATAAGAAGAAACAGAAATTCCTGTAACATAAAATTGTAATATCGAGGCGGGAAATTTCCCACTCTTATGTTACCATAAAGCATTATCACTTTCATACTTTTCTCTCCAAAAACCTGCGATATAATATAATAATATACACATTACCATACCTCGTTTTGTTTTCTCTATGTCCAGGGTAGAGAAAGTTATGTGATTCCATTATTTTAGTGGATTTCATTCTGTAATATTTATTTATAACATGAATTATAATGATACCTTCTTTAATTTGTCAAACATCCATTACATTTAATCCAAACCCACCTACACCATTGGCAGCAATATGTTCTGTGAATTTGTTTCGATAATTCTATGTAAAAAGGGATGAAGTATTTTCAAAAACATTTAATTTTTGGCATTTAGAATCAGAATTTTTCAAAATCCTTTCTTAGTGAGCACCTACATTATGAAACGAAGGTACTGTCAAAATTCCAAGTCTCTACCTGTTATAGTTTAGGCTCTACGTTGATTCCTGTCATTCAGTCAATCAGTCAGTCAGTCTTTCATTCAGTCAGTCAGGACAAAGCCTTTTATATATATATAGAGAAGAGATAACACGAAAATAGTTTATCTTATTTGAAATGCTGGTTGTTTATTAAGCAATTTGATTTGCTGCTCTCAAGGCTTCGATTCTGTCCCATCGATCTTCTATAAGTTTCAATTGTAAGAGTCTATGAAATACCTTATTTCACGACATATCCAACTTAACGTGGAAATCAACCGTTTTATTTCGTCAGTAAATCAAAGTCCTTATGCAACAGGAAATATAAAAATCCAGGAGTCGTGCGAAGCAAACCAACAAGTAAGCATAACAAAGAATGCTCCATGGAAATGCTTCTTATATCTGACTTCATTATGATTTGAGAAACAATGACCCAGATCGTAATAAGGGGCAACTCGGAGGCGAGTCTTGAATAAATGCATTACGTGGCCAGCCATAACTTAGAAGATTCCCTTCTTTTCTCCTTCGTTCACATTGAGGAGACGTTTGAGGCACGAGCAAGTCTTTTGAATTTTCGAGATTCTTGAATGAATGTAAAGCATCTGTATTGCATACTATTTTTTGTGTGATATCTTATGAATGTCAGAATTTGTGGAATTTCGGCCACTATTGATACAATTTTATCATTTTACTTATATCAATTTAATTTTATAGCACCTACGTGCACTTGTTACTTCCTCTGCCCGTACCATAGGTACTATAGGTAGAGGAAGTGTTGTTTTCGACCCCAAAATTCGAAGTTGAGTTTTTAGCATATATTCACGTTTCAAGGCCCCCTGAATCCAAAAATACTATTTTTTGGAAACATGTCTGTGTGTCAGTGTGTGTGTGTGTGTGTGTGTCTGTCCGTGTGGAAGTTTGTGAACAGGCTAGCTCCGAAACGGAGAATCGTATGAAAATAAAATTTCGTATTTGGGTCAGGTACCTTCTGAAGATGTGATTCGTAGATTGGCGACAAATTTCCCTTGTTTTTAAGGGTAGGCCTACTTTACATGAAGAAATTTTCGTTTTTCGCGATTTTCTCGAAAACGGCTCTAACGATTTTCTTTAAATTTTGCACATGGGTTGCTTATACTAAGAGCTAAAACTTTTATTAGAAACATTTTTTCGAGAAAATTCTCTGAGGGTAGTTACAAGCCACCCACTGTTCACCCACTGTTTGTAGAAAGTTTGTCTTACTTGATGAACAACTGAATTCGCGCTCTTTCACGGCCTCTTATTCTATATAAGAATGTGAAGTGAGAAAGATGTGTTGTTGGCCATGCATAGAGTAAAGATGTATCTGAGGGAAATATTCGATAAATTTCGGAAATTATATTTTACGGCAGAAAGTTCAATAAACGTCTGCAGTCATTTGTTCTTTTTTTTTAAGTTTGTTATATAGACTGCGCTTTTAGTCGCATCATTGAAAGAAGAGGTATTTATAGGATAATCAGCGTAAAATTGTGTCTTGCGATTCTGTACAAGGATATGTGAATACTGCTAACTTTTATTTGGGCAGAGGAAGTTATGTGACTTTCACATCAGATTTTTTTATGTAAATTCACTAGGACTGAACACTGAAACATCTTCATACGACTAGATTCTAAGATAAAAAACAACCAACCATTAATAATAATAATGATAATGATAATGATAATGATGATAATAATAATAATAATTTTAAGGAATATTCCACAATACAATGGTTTTCCTTCATCCCACAACAATCTCTTGCCTCCATAAGTCCCTGTGCATAGCAACTTCTTTATAATAATAATAATAATAATAATAATAATAATCGTCTGTTTGAGCATAACTTGTCACGATATCTAAGATTAAATATAAATTATACATTACCCAAATTTACTTCATTAATACTGTATGGACACAATTGAATTAACATCTTTAATTAATTACTCTAGTGCTAACAGGCAGATTATTGTACATCTTCAAACCATACTCCATGATGGATTTGTTGAAACTGTTTAAATTATGCTGAGGAATGCTAAACTTATTTCTACATCATTGAACACAGTAATTTGGTAGGCTACATACGAGATGTGAAAATAATGTATAATCATTATTAAACATTTAAAATCCCATTTAATAATAAATACAGTGTTAATAAAATCAGGTAAACTGATGTAACAAAGAGCCAGAATGCTTTTGTTTAATCAGTGACAATTGCAATTATCATATGCAGAAAATAAGTTTTTTTTTAGATATATAAGCATTCATGTACCACAGATTAATGTCTCTGTTGGATAATATTCTCAAGTTTTTGTTTGTTATCGATTTCAGAGTTAAGCTCCAGATCGATTCATTAAGCAGGGCTTACGGAAGAACAAAGGTCTAAAGTTTCTTAACCATATGTGAAGGAATATGTGGGTAGTGTTATTTGTCATAGCTAACTGTATTGCAACTTCCAAAGCCACTGTAAAACAATATGTTGTCATGAGAACTGATTTGCATTTGATAAATTTTTTCTAATATATTACTATAAAACTGGCACTAAATTGGGCATTACTCCGGTATCGGTCAACAGATTTCGTCCAAAATCAATAGGTTTCTTTCCATGGACATTCTAAACGCGTATACCAAGTTTCATGAAAATCCGATAAAGCGTATTGAGTTTTCACGGCTTTCTAATATATTACCATAAAAATAGGCACTAAATTGGGCATTACTCCGGTACCGGTCAACCGATATGGTCCAATATCAATAGACGTCTTCCCATGGACGTCATAAATACGTATATCAAGATTCATGAAAATCCGATAAAGCGTATTGAGTTTTCACGGCTTTCTAATATATTACCATAAAAATAGGCACTAAATTGGGCATTACTCCGGTACCGGTCAACCGATATGGTCCAATATCAATAGACGTCTTCCCATGGACGTCATAAATGCGTATATCAAGTTTCATGAAAATCCGATAAAGCGTGTTTGAGTTATCGCACGTGAAGACACACAGACAGACTGCCAACAGTGTAGAGAGAGTTTGTGTAGTAAGTGAAACAACGATATAAGGAACAATGAGGCTCGTTGAAGATGAAATATAGCAGCTTGGAGAATCTGTGGAGAAGGCTAATAAATTAGAGCATTATTGACTCCTTCTGTGATAGGAAGAGTGGAGTGGAATCCAGATCCAAGAGCAAATCAGAGGCCTTACTAGCCACAATGAAGGAGTTGGAAGAAAACAGTGCACAGTATCAAAGGGGATGAAGTAGAAGAACTACAATCAGATTTTTAAAAACAATTTGTAAATGGGAAGCAGAAAGGGTTAATGGATTTATTTCACATGTAACTAATGTTGAAGGATATCCGATTAACAGAATGAGAGATGACGTAAGCTCTCTTCCATTTGTTCACTGCAACTATACCCAAGACGAGCTAAAAAAGAAACCTGAAGTAAACAAAAACCAGTATAACTTGATCGGTAAGACCTGAGCCAAACAAACGGCTGCGCAGTCGTCTACGATGACGTAATCTAGACCTGCCTGACCTTCATCTCACGTGATGTTCGCTGCTGTACAGACCGTGTAAAAACATCTTAGTTAGCCTCACAGCATTCAATAGTGAAGACCCAACAGCGATATTCTGTGAGTTACATACCATTACTTAAATAATATTTCATAACTAAAAAAAACAAATACTTTATTCACTTTATTTTTGTTTTCAATAGTTACGGGCTGTTATGAACCGCATAGTTTGGAATGAATAGTACAGTATATGCATTCTCTTCTGCCGTTACTCCATTGCTACCGGCGGACGATAAGCTATCTGCGCGTATTTGGCTCAAGTCTTACCGATCGAGTTATACATCTGTCTTACTCCTGAGTAATGTGCTAGATTGAGACAGATGTACTGGTTGTTGTTTACTTCAGGTTTCCTTTTCAGAACAGTCAGACATTAGATAATCCTTGGATTGTACGCTTCAATGTTTTCTTGTCCTTAAAATACGACGTTCATTTGTTCAAATGTCTATACAAATACGCTGTATCTGATAAATTATCCATATTTAGTATACTATACAACAGAGAGAATACGTAGTATACTATACAACAGAGAGAATACAACATGGGAAAGAGGTTCTTTAAATGTCAGCTGTATTGGCATATATTTTTAAGGGGAGATGGTAGTTAACGCTAGCAAAATGATAGAAAATATAGCGTATGTTCAAGAAGCCATAACTCAGGTGTTAACAGTCAGATTTAGTTGAATTTTTTTATGCTTTGCAAGTGCACCCTGCAGTTTAAAATAAGCAGAGAATGGTTGTTCTAGAACTCACTGTTTGGTAGGAAAGAATTTTTTACACTTAGGTGATAATTTTGTTTTACAGTTACTTCCCTTGACATAGGTACGCTTTATTCGATTTCTGTAGCTTAGATTTTTGTGAAACTTTGGGAACGTACTAACAATAGGTACTACTATTTACTCTAGCACAATAAATCTAATATGTACAATATTACTGCATGAAAACTGCATGAAAACTTCACGACTAAAAATACTTTTAAAAAATATATAATTGGTTGAAAATTCTGTCTAGTCAAGACTTTTCCCATAATTCTGCTAAGGGAGATTTGTCATCCATCTATAATGAATTCCTGGAAGTTTCATTAGTTTAAGCGTGAAGAGCTTTTCAGGAAATGGTGCCTGAAGTACAAAAAAATGTAATTTTACAGGAGAGCGAAAAGAAAATGACATACATGTTCTAACCTTAAGTTATTTATCCATTTTAGAAAGCTCCAGGACTATTAATTATCAACGCAACATGTTAGACCTATACATCAAAATGTTCAGAAAACTATGCTCTATTACAGGAGCGAAAGAAAAAATCGTTTTTTTTACACTTATAACTACCATCTCCCCTTAAGGATTTTGTATGAGACTGTTTAAGGGAACGAACTGACTGTTGTTTCTGTCTTCTAAAACAAATTTATTCGTTTCATTAAATGATATTTTGAAACCGTATTTTTCTAATGCCTTTCCCAGTTCATAACCAATTTTCTGTTTTTTTAATTATTATAATATCATCAGTAGGGACCGGATTTTTAGGATTTACCAATTTTTTTCCTTACTTCCAAAACAAAAAGCGATCATACACTTTTTCGAATCATGTCCATAGGATTCACCCACATTAATTCTGTTGTACCTAAAAATACCTAAATGGGGTATAAAAACCTAAATACACCTAAACGGGATATAAAACCTAAAATATCTAATTTAGGCTCCTATTTTGTCTTTTTTGTTTGTCAGTTGAGAAATCGATATTGTGTGGGGAGAGAATAATTTTGGTCGGGTAGAAATTAATACCACCAGCGTTCATTCAACCCATTGTCGTCTAGGATGGGCAGTATCAAGAGAGGAAAAGAGTACCGGCGTATTCCTTTTAAAATATTCGTACGAACAACCATTGTTGCTGTGTATGACCAAGGATAAAGATCTCTGTGTTTTAAAGCGCTTGTTTTTTGTTTGCCTTTAGTACTTCCCTGTTGTTCATGCTATCAGTTTCACATTAACCACATCCAACCGTAAAGTATTTTACTCACTAAATTAGAAGCATCGGATTCGAATCCTGAGAAGGGTAGTTTCTAGATACAGCATTAGCTATTAACTAAGAGATAACAGGAAGAACTTCACAGTTGAGAATCTTGAAAGATATTTAGTGATTTACTGTAACCAGGAAATGTGAGGCAATCTTATTTTCACTGCTTCTTTTGATTGTTTATGTTTTCCTTCTTCAATTGCATAATATTGTCTTAAAGCAAGTTTACACAAATTTAAGTCAATTTTGTTAAGTTAAACTTTTCAAGTATTATATAATATTCAATCCTATGTAGCACATTCAAATACATTAAACCAATTATTCTACCCGAAAACGGTATTTTGGACAAAAAAACCTAAAAAAAAACTATTTCACCCAATGGAAAACCTAAAACAGTGTTTTTAAAAACCTAAAAATCCGGTCCCTAATCATCAGCATATAGTAGCATATTTATTGTATTATTCCCATTCATTCTTATTCAGGAAGGTATACAAATCATTTTATGGAAGAAAATTAAGTTTCTGAAACTACTATTAAGCAGAGACATAAAACTTTCCAAGTATATCCTCCATATACTTAACTAACTCCTGTAGCAGAATTGTGAACCTATCTTCACATGAAAAGCTCATAAAAATATATAGCATGTGTAATAAACGAAAAAATAGCGAAATTTACTACATAAAGATGTCCATAAATATTGTAATAAATATGGTATCGAAGTAAATCTGCTGCCAGTTCTTTAATACAGTGTGTTAAAGAATTTTGCAATTTTTCAGTACTCTAGTTGTAATGCATTTCGAGATGGGTATGAAAATTCAGGTTAGAGATATTTTCTTTTAACGATTTAACAATTTTCTGACTTGCATAATGATTTGTGTTATGTTTTGCCATTTAATGTATTTTCTGTTGTTTAATGTGTTATATTGGAACAACTAACGTAGTCCTACCATTAGTGCCTGGTGAAGTAGAAGAAAAGATTTTACGGTCTTAACTCCAGGTTAAATAAAATTAAAATTATTATTATTATTATTATTATTATTATTATTATTATTATTATTATTATTATCATCATCATCATCATCATTATCACGTTCATTCTCTAGCCCTCGCAACGCCTTCTCTTGGCCCTTTGTATTTACCTGGCCAGCTCCTTGTGTATTCTGGATGATCAGTTGAATCGCTTTCTCAGATTTTAAAGTGATACAGATTTCATTATGAACATATTTTAACTGTGCAAAGTATTGCTTAGTTATTTAAGATCTAAGTGTCCAAACAACAACAAACAACAACTCAATGGCAATAGACAATTCCTCAGCAAGCTAAAGGAATGTTATATATTTTATGGAACCCGGAGGTTCATTGCCGCGCTTACCTGAGCCCGCCATTCAACCCTATTCTGTGCTAAATCCATGCAGTCATCCCTCGCACATCCTACTTCCCTTAAAACTATTATAATATTGTCCTCCCACAACGTCTAGGTCTTCCAAGAGGTCTCTTCCCTTCAGGTCTCCCGGTTAACACTTTTGAGATATGTCTTTCTTTCCCAATTTCATCCTCCCTGATCTAATTACCCTTACTATATCCGGTGATGAGTACAGGTCATGAAGCTCGTCGTTATGCATTTTTCATAAGCCTATTTTCCTAAGCCCCCTGTTTACGAACACTCTCAGATTATGTAAGGGGCCATGTCTCACATCCATATAATACAACCGGCAGGATAATTGTCTTATAAATCTTTATTTTTAGATTTCTGGACAGAAGACGAGAAGATAAGAGTTTCTGAACTGCATAAAAACAAGCATTTCCTGATCTAAGTGTCAAAAATGAGATTTTATTTTGCGAGTAAGTCAGGGGACCGGCACTGGATGCTGCATGTTAGAGTTTCCATTGTGATAGCACGAATAGAGAATGGATGAAAATATAGTATCTTAGAAAAAGAAAATCTACTCTTATACAATTCAACGGCCTTAAATAGCGTGCTTGCTCGCTCGCCCGCTTCGTGAGACATCGGGTATACTCGGCGATGTTCTTCTCTCGCAGTGTAAACTTTCATGACTACAAAATTAGGAAAACCGTTTCTTTATTATATAAGGCCTAAGTGAAATGAACACAATGAACAAATATTTTAATTTTATTTTTACTTACAATTTTCATAGCTCTGAACCACAAACATTTTTAATAATCTACCAGTGTAATTTTCTTAAAAGTCCTGGAGTCAATGAATAATGGCGGGCGAAGCCGGGGGCAACAGCTGTAAAATATTGATGATTTTATCTCTTGAAATATCGCTGATAATAATAATCCAAACAAACCATTCCTTCCCTTGAAACATTATATAATTTCTGAAAATTACACTGAATTGATCAAATAAAATTCACATCATATTCATGTCAATAAACAGTTGAGAAACAATACGTATTATGTGTCCACAGGTTCCTTTGGAACTGCATAATCGATTCTGATATAGTTTTCCCAGGGGGCGCTTTCATGTCGTGGAATGCACTCTAAAGCAGGAATTTTAGCTGTTTCATTAATTATTAATGGCTTAGTTAATGAATGATTCGCGTGCAAGTGTTAATAAATATAATGCATTAATAATTATTATACTCTTAATTTTTAATTTTTAAAAGAATTATCGTGGGCGAAGCCACGGGCACCTCCTAGTTATTTACATTGCAAGAAACTATCACGTGAGATGTAAATAACAACAAGCTGTAACTTTATTTATTAACGTTAGAACAGAACATGAAGTTTAAGCAAGTAAATATTTGTTCATATCTTCCTTAATAACCAACCTGGTTTATTATCTGCGTTTATGAGAAACATTTTTCCCTCTTCAAAAGCTCAATAATAACTGAACTGTGCAATATCTACGCCATTAATGAAATTCCATATTCAGCCCACAAGCTACCACGTGTTAATTAACATTGACTCATTAAACGCTGCCACATAGAGAGACCCATGGCACGCTCGTAATTCCAAGCTAAGCCCGGCTGAAGCTAACATGGTAATATTATACGAGACAAATTCCTCTGACACTGGGATTTGAACCCAGGACCTTTGGCTATCCGTGCTACTGTTCTACCAATTGAGCTAAGCCAGAGTTCACTTCACAGCGCCAGATGGAACCTCTCTCCTATGACTGATTGCCCTTAATGATCTACCTCACTGACAGACAAGTTATGACATATGTAGACCTGCGATTTTAGGCTCTAAAATATTAGTTTTAGGCACCTAAAATGGGATTTTAAAACAAGTAAATAGGCTTTTAAAACAGAAAATAGGCACTTAAAATTTGCTTTAAAAATGTTTAAATGGATAGAAAGTAGACTTTAAAATATTACAATGGTCTTTTTTTACTGCAAGTAACGTGGTATCTGCCTACGGGAGATGATGCAGCGGTCGGGTGGTAGGCCAAGTCCTTCCGGGGATGTAGCGCCACGGAGTTAAAAAAGTTAACGTGGTATACCTATTCTTAATAGAATTAACTAAAAAATTAGTCATCACGAACTACATTCACTTAAACAGATGTTATTTCACTGGTGAAATTCCTCTGACACTAGGATTTGAACCCAGGACCTTTGGCTATCCGTGCCAATGCTCTACCAACTGAGCTAAGCCAGAGTTCACTTTACAGTACCACAGCCGTGCTTCCCCCCCCCCCCCCACCCCCTAGCTTTCAGGGAAATTATAGTCAGGTGTTTTCTTTTAGGACAATTACTTAAAAGTCAGTAGAGAAGTAAAAAGTTTGCAGAAGTTTCACCAAATCTACAAACATGGAAGCAGAATCCACAGTGGATTTGGAAAGGGGGTACAGGGGGTTTGGACCCCCAAAAGTCAAAACCTAAAATTCTATATTTTAAAAAGCATATTTGAGGGGTGTGGGTGAAAAACTTGATAACCCACATTATTCTCTTTCTGAGATATGTGTGGTTAAAGTTTGAAAAATGTCCCTTAAATCTGTTATGAATTATTTTAAGGAAAACATGCATTATAAACCTCAATACATGTAGATAGCATATTGTATTAAATTCTGATGTATTTTTCTTAGAATTTGTAATTTTCATGTGGTATATCAACTTTTACCATGAATATCATAAATCTGTTATGAAATGGAAAACGTTGATAAACCACAACTAGGATTTCCTATTATATTCCTTTTAAAAATACCATCATATTTTTTCAAAATATTTATTATAATAATGATTAATATTGATTAATAATTATCATTGTTCATTACTAAATACAAGTTACATAAGTTACTTCACTATGCCAAACATATTTACACTATTTAAAACATATCTTAATCGGTCATCTCCCCATGATTCTTCTTCATCAAGATAAGGTAGCGAAGAAGAGCACTTTCTGCTCGTCTGTTTAGTTGAGTCTTCATTCTTAAAGATTCTATTGTAATAACTAGTGATGTGATGCTGTGGCATGTATGAATCTTCACTAACTTTATGATCTGATAATGGAAAAACTTGACATACCACATTAATAAGAAATTTAGTCTTAGAACTAGTTAATAAAAACATAATAGTATGGGGGCTTCACATATATAGTAATATTATTACATTATAATTTTACAAGTATTACTGAATAATAGCAATATTTAAGAAAATCATATTACACAAATGGAAAAACTTGATAACCAAACTGTCCTAACCTGATCATCAACTGCAAAT
Source organism: Ectobius pallidus (assembly GCA_964059195.1). Lineage (NCBI taxonomy): Eukaryota > Metazoa > Arthropoda > Insecta > Blattodea > Ectobiidae > Ectobius > Ectobius pallidus. Next base: position 3,311,984 of record CAXKWD010000002.1, read on the forward strand.
AAAAACACTCACCTCATCATTTGAAGACTCCATGTCCTCATCAAAAACATAGTAAGGCTCACGAATACTATTATAAGAATCTTCAAACACTAGCAGAGACATCTCACGCACTCTTTTCTTTTGTAAAATTGCCTTTTTCTCTTCCTGTTCAACAACACTAGACTCCATGGCAGCCATCTTGAAAATGTGGGTTGTCAATGTTTTCCATTAACACAAAGCGTAATGTGGCATATCAACATAGGTGATAACTCTGCCATTAAGTGGCTTTCAGAGAAAATTCTTAGATATAGGTATTGACAACAACCCAATGAAGTCGGTAATGCAGGTAACTCATTTTTCGAAAAAATGTGGGTTATCAAGTTTTTCGACCACACCCCTCATTTATTTAATCAAACAAGATTTGTTGGTGTGTCAAATATGATATAGCAGTTATTTTGTTTTCATAACATAATGAGTAGGCCCATTATGTCCACTGTTCCATGTGTTATTTAACTTTTCTTATACGTAGTTAGAAGAAATCATCTCTATATATATAAAAGGCTTTGTCCTGACTGACTGAATGAATGACTGACTGACTGATTGACTGAATGACAGGAATCAACGTACAGCCTAAACTATAACAGGTAGAGACTTGGAATTTTGACAGTACCTTCGTTTCATAATGTAGGTGTTCACTAAGAAAGGATTTTGAAAAATTCTGATTCTAAATGCCAAAAATTAAATGTTTTTGAAAATACTTAATCCCTTTTTACATAGAATTATCAATTCCAAATCACAGAATATATTGTTGCCAAATGGTATCAGGTGGGCTTGGAAAAAACAAATGAAATGCACTTTTGACAAATAAGAGAAGTTATCAAAATAATTCATGTTATAAATAAATATTACAGAATGAAATCCACTAAAATAGTGGAATCACATAACTTTCTCTACCCTGGACATAGAGAAAACAAAACGAGGTATGGTAATGTGTATATTATTATATTATATCGCAGGTTTTTGGAGAGAAAAGTATGAAGGCTTTATGGTAACATAAGAGTGGGAAATTTCCCGCCTCGATATTACAATTTTATGTTACAGGAATATCTGTTTCTTCTTATTTAAACCTCTACCAGGCTTGCTGTGCACTGTACAAGCGATGGGATGCAAAATTCTAGATCCTCTATGAGCCATAAAAAAACTATATCAAGCGTTTTCTGAGGGAATAGTTTGAGTGTAATAAGTCGTTCTTCCTATTTCAAATTATAAATGCCTATATAAGGACCTAGAATTTAAAATTGAAAATCCTTGATAAGCTAATTTCCAATTACAAAATACAAAACCTGGGCGACGCCGGGTCTTTTAAGCTAGTTTATTATAAAAATGAAGCTGCTTGAATACCCAAGTTGCCCTAAGACACAGCTTACCAATCAAGCCATGAAGGCCAATGGATAACGATTCTAACATAATTTTTGTTTTTATTTTGTGTTAAATTGACAAGTAGAGATAAGCAGAGATTCAATGCATGCTCCCATAAATATGATGATGTATTATTCCAACAGAGTCGGATATTATAGATTGTGATATAGTTATCAGGTGGCGCTTATCAATTCCAAGTTGTTGTAGGAAGTCAGCTACAAACTGATAGACGGTACCCCGTGCTCCAAATAGAAGTCTTGCACGATGTAATTGCGGTTTCCATATCTAGATGTATATTTTTGCTGAAAGAATGGTATGCAGCTGTTGTAAATTGCTTTCTTCTCCTGATCAACTTGTTTAGCATGGTCTATATCATTATTTTCGTACCGCACAGTGGGGTCCAGGATGTAGGCCTTTTTATCGTGTTTTTTGAATGCCACTATATCTGCAAATCGACTATTATAACTTAGGTAACAACTTCTGGTTTAAGTTGTCATGCCTTAGAGTATAGTAAACAAATTTGCTAACTGGTTTTTCAGTGCCAAAATAGCGTAAAATGTGATTTTCATTAGTTCAATATTTAAACATTTTCCGGGGGTAGACCCCGGATGAAATAAATGAAATGAAAAAAACCAGGACACTAAATAAGGGGTTATGATATCCATATTTAATTTGTTGTATGTTTGATGTTGCATCTCTAGCCTACTTGTTTCTGCTCTCACAATAGGATATTGTAATCATAAAGATACGTATAAGCAGGAAATATGTAACCGAGGCTCCCTTACCATGTTTCATTATAACGCTCTTGTGGTATCAATTAATAACGTACAAGCGTTGAATGCAGCAATTCTAACTGCACAATAAACAACCGCCTTACCTCGAAATTTGTTTAAGCTCCACTGGAAAACCTCACGGAACAATGGAAATGACTGAATGAATGAATTAATGAAGTGCTTTTATTGTTAACAAGAAAAACTTTATTTTTACATTTTTCGTTGTATGAGCCCTTAGGCTCTCCATGCCTTACCTGTGCAACAGCATAAATGGAACCTAAAATTAAAATTAAAAAACACACAGAACAGTTAAATCTAGTAAATATACAAACAAAACCCCACACACACACACACCCCACAGAAATAGCATATACACCAGCAATACCCTTAAACACACCAACAGAATTATGAAACAAATGTATTTTACATATCTCTATAACTTATATATAAAAGGCTTTGTCCTGACTGACAGGAATCAACGTACAGCCTAAACTATAACAGGTAGAGACTTGGAATTTTGACCGTACCTTCGTTTCATAATGTAGGTGCTCACTAAGAAAGGATTTTTAAAAAAATGATTTTAAATGCCAGAAATTCTAATGTTTTTAAGAATACTTAATCCCTTTTTACACAGAATTATCAAATCCAAATCACAGTTCCGATGACAAGAGTATGGCTGTCAGTGGTCTCAGATGGGTTTGGAAATAAATGAAATGGAACTTTGAGAAATTAGAGAAGCTATCAATAAAATTCATGTTATAAATAAATATTAAAGAATGAAATCCACGAAAATAATGCAGTCACATAACTTTCTCTACCCTGGACATAGAGAAAACAATTTGAGGTATGGTAATACGGTATATTATTATATCAGGTTCCTGGGGAGAGAAGACTGAAAGTGATATTACATATCTGTTTAATTTCATCCCCAAAACGGTTTTATGGTAACATGAGAGTGAGAAATAAATTATTCCGCAAAAACAATACTATTTTATGTTACCGGAATTTCTGTTTCTTCTTATTTGAACCCCTACCGGGCTTGCTGCGTACTGTACAAGCGATGGGATGCAAAATTCTACATCCTCTATGAGCCATAAAAAGCTATATCAAGCGTTTTCTGAGGGAATATTTTGAGTTTGATAAGTTGTTCTTCCTATTTCAAATTATAAATACCTATATTAGGACCTAGAATTTAAAAATCTAAAGTCCTTCATAAGATAATTTCCAATTACAAAATAAAAAAACCTGGGCGAAAAATTTTATATTTAAAAATACCTACTATATTTTAATAATTTTTAATTGTTATCAAACTGAGACCATTTAATAATCACACGCAAATATTTTTAATTAAAAGAATATTTTATATATGACGGATACTAAAGTTTGTCGCCATGGAGAGTTATAATTTTACACCACTCAGTGGCATAGTTTTCTCCTTTTAATTAATATCGTCTAAGGGATGCCAATGGGCTTATTTTATTATTATTATTATTTATTGCTAAAAGTGCTTCTTTTACCTTTGACTGTCTAAGAAATAGTTAATTTATCTTTCTTCAATTCATTGCGTACTTCTTTCCACTTTAGGTAGCTCACAAAAGTACAGGAACAATGGAGCAGCATTAAGATGAAAGTTAACTTGACACAATAGATACAGATCTGAGGTAAGATCTCGCTTGTCATTCCACGCTCATATTAAACTGTACAATGACGCCATTAAAATCTTCAATCTTTTGACGTGTCAATATCTCTAAAATAGGTCTTATGCGGAGGCACATCTAACAGAAATACATCAAGTCTGGTCACTGAATGTAGAAAAAAAGGCGCCCATATGATATTTACTAGGGGGGAATTTTTTAAATGAATTTATTTTTTGTCGCTTTAACTTCTTGGGCCACTTTGTAACATTATATTAATAATATAATAAGTGCCACAATGACGTGGCCAGAGAATAATTGCGGGGGACTCGAAAGTGCCGGGGGGTTTGGGGATATGGAATACCCTGCAGCACTTTTTTGGCTTCCCTTTTCTTCTTTTTCCTTCTACTTTCCAATACAAAATTTTCTTCGGTATTCTATCCTCTGTTATTCTGAGTACATGTCCAGACCATCTCAAGCGTCTCAAGAAGAAGAAAGATATAATAATAATAATAATAATAATAATAATAATAATAATAATAATAATAATATAACAATAATGAAAACCTCCGCTAAGTTTATTAATTTTCGTGGACGACATTATGTGATGACTAGATTTCGGACTTTTAGGTCCTAAAAATGCTGTTTTAGATACCTAAAACAGGCTCTAAAAATTTGAAAATTGGTTCTAACAATCGTAAAATAGTCTCTTATAAAATCGCTAAGTTGACAATTTTCTGAAACATTCAATTCCAATGCAGAAAACATCATTGCTGACTCAGTGGGCATATTGAACCATAGGCGTAACCAGGCCGACCATATGGGGGGGTTATAACATCCGCGGGGTCTGGAATACCCCCCAGGAAGAGGGGGGCCCGGGGGTCCTCCCCCGGAAAATTTTAAAAATTAAGGTGCAAAATAACGAGTTTTAAGCTTCCGGGGGTTATTCCCCGGAAAATTTTAAAAATTAAGACGCAAAATAAAGAGTTTTAAGCTTCCCACGCTTTATACTTGTATTAAGTAATTTATCGGCAGACTTTAAAAAATTATACAATTTTCCTTTTTTTTATCAATGGGGGGGTTCAAACCCCCAAAACCCCCCCTCGGTACGCCTATGTATTGAACCACCATATATATAAGAATATATATAGTAAAAATTGTTTAGACGTTTTGTTCAAACTATTGTTTATCTGTTACCCATAATTTTTTACCATCATAATTATGAACCATTGTCAAAAGTGATTGATTGGTATGCTGTGTCTATGGAACTTGCTTTAAGCAAGCAGCTCATTTTATTCAATAAAATGTTTTCTTCTATTGAAGTCACCATTAATCAATAATCATGCTAAAACACAGATATAGGCCTATGATACACAAAATTATGTAGAACTATTACTAGGGCCTATATTACTACCATAACAGTGAAAACCTAATCCCTGCGCCCAGAAGCTACGCACGCTAGCATATTCAACCCCTTGTATCCCTCAGTGATTCAGAGAACTACTTTTTTTTATTACTGGATGTGGGAGTCGGGAGAAAAACACTACATTTTCTTGGGAATTCCAAGCAATTTTTCTGCTGAAGACGGAAGATTCCTTACTATTTAACCACGTCGTAAATGTGTCATGTACTGCACACTCCGAAATAAAAATTTAGTACGAACTGAAAATAAATGCTAGAATTTATAACAAAAAATAACTTATTTTGAACTTTAGAGGAAAACAAGTAAAAAAAGGCAATATTAGGCTCTAACGTAAAAATAGGCTGTTTTGGGTCCTATAAAAGTATAAGTTTTAGGCATAGTCACTTATGAAACATGCATATACAAGTTTCCGTCCATATATAGGTTTTTACCTAAAATCCGAAGTCTAGTGATGGCGTCTCAGCAGAGAAGAGGAATGTAACGGAAACGACAAAACACTTTAGTAACTCACATGAATGGTAGAGACGAGTCTTATGAGGATAAACCATTTGTTTACTCCTCATTGCTGTGTTCATGAACACAATAAATTGTACTCCTATTGTTCCCTTCCACACACGAGAACTGAGCGATACTAACAACCTAGGCCATTTTGCAGTGCTGGCATAGAAACTCGCATAACATCCTCTACCCTAATAAAGGTTTTTCTCTTTGTACAATATACGAGGGGTATTCCGAAAGTAAGTTTCGTCAGTTTGTCACACGGACACTTTATTGACCCAAAAGCAATACAGCATGGCAGCATGACCTATACACCGTGCATTATTTTTCGACATAGTCGCCAGCGACATTGAGACATTTGTCGTAGCGTGCGATCAGTTTGAAGAACCCACTGTGGTAAAACTCGGTGCCCTGCGATGCAAGGAATTGGCGCACAGCCTGCTCCACCTCAGCTTCCTGACATTACTAAAGGTTCCATACAGACCATTTTGAGTGACAAATTGATGTTCCATAAGGTTTGTGCGAGATGGGTTCGTGGAGGCCGCACTTTGCGGGGACGGAAATCGGGAGATCAATTTCAAACAGCTCTATCTCGGACAATAAAAGGTTCAGCGGCTGCAGCAATGGCTCGTTTGAAAGAGGGCAGATAGCGGTACATGTCAGTGGCGCCAAATCTCTCGTGCCATCGTGAGCGGTACACTAATACCCGCGGGCACGCCAGTCTGCTGCGACTCGCTCTTCTACGGCGCAGTGCGCCTGCGTCATGCCTCCTCCGCTGACGCCACTTCCGTCGTGGAACCAGCCACGGGTGGGGATTCGTCTGGCGTTTGTTTGGTTCCCCTGATGAACACGCCGCCCCTGCCATACATTGACGAAACTTACTTTCAGAATACCCCTCGTAATTATGTATGATATTATCTTCATCTAAATTGGTGATAAACATGAAGAAAATGTCGTCACCATATCACTTCGCATCCGAGCTGATGTAACAAAGTGCCAGAATGCTTTTCTTTAATCAGTGATAATTGCAATTATGATGTGCAGAAAATAGGTTCTTTTTTTGTAATTTATCTCCGAGTTAAATTCCAGATCGATTCATTGAGCCGGGCTTACGGAAAAACAAAGGTCTAAAGTTTGATACTTAACCTTAATTCAAACTCGTATACACTGATATAAGATATTCTTAAAATATGGTAACATTTCACAAAATACACTGGCTAAGAACTCCACCTAATTTACGTAGGCCTAATTATTTCGCAGTAATATACCTTCTGTATATAAACAGTATTCAACTTGATCAACGAAATAAATATGTAAGTAGTTTGATAATCAAATGAGAAGGAATATGTCATGGCTAACTATATTGCAAATTCCAAATCCGTATATCAACATATGTTGTCAGGATAACCGATTGTTAAATTTTTCCTAATATATTACCATAAAATAGGCACTAAATTGGGCATTACTCCGGTACCGGTCAACCAATTTGATCAAATATCACTAAATGTCTTTCCATGGACGTTATAAATGCGTATACCAAGTTTCATGAAAATCCGATAAAGCGTATTTGAGTTATGGCGCGTACAGACACACGGACGGACGGACGGACGGACAGACTTTTCCCGTCCCCCACACTACCTTTTAAAGTACCATACTGGCACTTAGGCCTAATAATCTGATCGATGCATTCACGTAACTTTGTTTCGACCTACTTTAAGCATGGCCAAAAATGTTTATTATAGCACTGATACATTTTCAAGCTTCTTGTTTCTTCTTATTCTTTAATAGAGCATGTTGTTGTTATTATTAAGTGCCAGTAAGGTACTTTATGAGATTGTGTGGTGGACGAAAAAATGTCTGTCCGTCTGTCTGTCCGTGTGTCTGTACGCACCATAACTCAAATACGCTTTTTCAGATTTTCATGAAACTTGGAAAACACATTTATAATGTCCATGGGAAGAACCCTATTGATATTGAACCAAATCGGTTCACCGGTACCGGAGTAATGCCTAATTTAGTGCCTATTTTAATAGATTATGGCGCCTGTCTAATAGAAAGGCGCCACCACTCAAATACGCTGTATCGGATTTCCATGAAACATGGTATACCCATTTATGACGTCCATGAGAAGTGCCCTATTGAATTTGAACCTAATCTGTTGACCGGTACCGGAGTAAAACCCAATTTAGTGTCTACTTTAAAGGCGCAATAACTCAAATACGCTTTATCGGATATTTATGAAACTTCGTATACGCATTTATAATGTCCATGGGAAGACGTCTATTTATAATGGATAAAATCGGTTGACCTGTTTCGGAGTAATGCTCAATTTAGTGCCTATTTTATGGTAATATACGTATTCGAAAGAATTTATAAAAAAATGAAAATCAGTTATCTTGACAACATAGCCTATTGTTTTACTGTGATCTTATAAGGCCTTGGAAATTAAAATACAGGTAGCTATGAGAGAATACATATTGATTTACACGCGCTTATCCAACTAGACCGTTAAAATGACCCAGGTGGCCGAGATGGTAGACCTTTCTTCTTCCGTAAGCCCTGCTTAATGAATAAATCTGGAGCTTAACTTGGAAATCAATTTAAAAAAAACACATTCTGCATATCATAATTGCAGTCATAACTGATTATACAAAAACATACTGGCACTTTGTTACATCAGTTTACCTGATTTTATTATTATTATATTAATTGATAATAAATATGTTTAATTTCCAGCTATTATTTCTACCGACAAAATTTTTCTTGTTTATTTTAGTTACGGCAGCTGTCCTCGAGAGGCTATGAAAATGCTTGGGGGCAAAACATAATATAGATTCGCAGAAGTGTGGACTATGAAAAGACAATGACCGCACTTGACTCTATCTTCCCTATTGTTTCAGCCGCACTGTGCTGACATTTGAGAGTACGCAAGTTTCCAAAAGACAAAAGAAGTTCTGGTGAATATATTTCAATTAACTGAAATCGGAATATTCCCAGCAACCGCTAAGCACATCTCTAAGCAGACGAGAATTCCGTCTTCTATACAAAACCCTTGCCTTCGCTATAGAGAGCTATTATTTCTCCAATTGCTTCCTAACAACTTGCATGCATTATTTTTAAATCTTTACCTTCAACGAAACTGGACTCAGAGAGTGGAACTTCAACTAATACCTCTGCTTAAGGAGCAGAAATAGCATTTTAAAATAAGCTTCTATAACAGCCAAATAATTTACCATACTTAAGCGCAAGAAAGTTTACGAATTTATCTGATGAAACTCGTCAACTCGAGTTGGATTTATTAAGACTATTCCATGAATAAAAATCCCTTTAGGCAGGCCTAAAAGCTGAGGTAGATTTCGAAGTGCTTTCGCTTTAATTTATTGTCGCTGCGCAGCACTCTTCTTCTTTAGCCTTGGCATGACAAACCCGCAATAATAACTGCAAAAAAAGTGGAAAGAGCACTTTTTCAAACATTCAAATCTCGCCTTATATGAGTGCTATCGAGAGACTAGTTATTGGTTTGTACAGTTCTCATCAAGAACTTTTAAACGATACCTCACAAGACGTGGTTTCTGAAATTTAGAATTTCCATCCCCCTACCCCACCGTACCCCCCCAAACCCCCGAATCGTTGGTGTCACTGTGAACTCCATAGGGAGTACTCTAATTTATTCAAACAAAGTTTCCCTCTATACTTCATAGGGGCCTAGGTATACATTTTTCAAAATTTCAACCCCCTCCCCCGACCACCCCCTTGGGCCAATTTTGCTCATTAACGAACTTGTCCGAACTATTGGGCCTAAAAATAACATAAAAAATGTTGGTTCAAATATCTTCAAAATCACGGTCGCTGGCGTGTAAGGATATAGGCCTATATATATATCCCAATTTTTTTTTTTCGGGCGGTGGTTTTATACTTAGGGAGGCATGAAACGTAGAGATATAAAAGAATTTTTCGAAAATCGTTATATAAAAACAAAACTGACAGCTGCGAGATCACGGCATACTATGAATCAACCATCCATGAATCGAGTCGAGTTACCATATTAGGATCAGTGTTACCAATGGTGCATATAAGACATAGTTAACTTCATTCAGGTAAGCTAACAGCAAAACAGAATAAACGCACACCAATTGGCTTGCACCGAATCCAAACTGTGCTTTTAATCAATTTTATTACATGCTATAATATAAACGAACGTGATTGGTCTATATCCGAGGTACTGTATTGCTAAACATTATTGGTCAATATCAAACACGCGGCGTATCAGTGGAACAGCCAGTCCAATAGCTACCTAATTACTTTCTGAGTGGCAATAGACAATTCCTAAGCAAGTTAAAGGAATATTATCTATTTTATGGAACTCGGAGGTTCTTTGCCGCGCTTACCTGAGCCTGCCTTTCAATCATATCTTGTGCTAACTCCATCCAACCATCCCTCGCAAATCCTACACCCTTAAACCTATCCTAATATTGTCCTCCCACCTACGTCTAGGTCGTCCAAGTGGTCTTTTCCCTTCGGGTCTCCCAGTCAATACTTTTGAGATATGTCTTTCTCCCACATTTCATCCTCCGTGATTTAATTACCCTTACTATATACGGTGAAGAGTACAGGTTATGAAGCTCGTCGTTATGCAGTTTTCAAAATTTATTTTTATGTACAGTCTATCTTTGAAAAAGTGTTACCTACAATCAATAACTATAAAATAAGAATGCAAATGAAGGGAAAAATTAAATATTTTACATCGCATAACATGTAATAAAATAGATTCAGAGTAGGAAATAAGGCTAGCCTATACATAGCTTTATCTGCTTGGTTTGAGTTTTCGCATCAATTGAGCTGGATTCGTGTCTACTTTGTAGATAGACTCGCGTGCGTTTGGGGAGCTTTGTGGTTGGGCATGAATTTCCCTGCTGAATACACTTTTTCATCAAGAAAGAGATGCCGGTTTTATAACATCACCTTCAGCGCTGGTATCCAAGTAACTACGCTTTCAAAAGCTTCTCTCCCCAACATCATCACCCTCACATCAACATCAACATCAGCTCGAGAAAATCCGGACCTGGAGTTATAGTTGTTGCGACTATTTTGCGAATAATTCCCTTACCTGCATTTATATGTAACTGTGCCATGAATAGACCTGGGATTTTAATTTCTAAAAATTAGTTTTTGGCACCTAAAATAGGCTTTTAATACAAGTAAATAGGCTTTTAAAAGAGAAAATAGGCACTTAAAATATGCTTCAAAAATGTGTAAATAGATAGAAAATAGACTTTAAAATATTACAATATACACTTAAACAATAACATGGTCTTTTTCTTACTTTAAGAAACGTGGTATACCTATTCTTAACAGAATTAACTGCAAAATTAGGCATCACGAACTATATTCACTTCAAAAGATGTTATTTCACTGGTGACTTGACACAGTAGTCCTTCCCTCTTAATCCTCCCCCTCCCCTATCAGTCAGCATTCCTTTGGCGACAATTGTTTGAAATAATCAAGTTTCTGTGAAAAACCCACCTCTGCTGTTCTGCTTTTCATTGAGGGATGTCCTTTATAAGATTGTGAAGTAGAATTTTATTTTAAATTGACAAAATAGGCATTTTAGGCACTAAAATAGTAAAATAGGCTCTAAAGGCCCAAATAGGCATTTTAGGGCACTACAAAACTCTATAAATGGACTACAATAGCTATAAATTATACTAACCGGGCGAGGTGGCTGAGATGGTAACGTTTTCGACTCGCATTCTAAAATCCTGTGGCCGGATAATTTGACATGGGTTTTTTTCTTGGTTTCCCCAGTCGTAAAGACAAATGCCGAATTGGATATTTACATTCCATGAATCATCCTGTATCATATCCATTTAAATTAACATCAGTTGAAATTTACTCCATAAAATACACCGACACTATTGATTGACAAGCAATAGTTCCATGGCCTACCCTACTGTACAGATACAGATAAAGATCCCGAACTCCTGATATGGCCTTGAAGCTGAAAGGAGTATAAACAGAGTTTAAATAAAAAATTATACTTTTGAACAGTAAGGTTTCTAAAACATCAATTTTTAGCTTTAGGTATATATTTTTTTCGTTCCATCATACCATAATACGCTAATTACATGAAACCTATTTCCATTCCGATACACAATTTCATTCTAACACAAGTGTGGTATCGATTGTTATCGAACAAGTTGAGTAACAAATGAAACTCGAAATAAACAGCCTATATTTAAGATAAATTTAATTCTGTTCGTGTTTTTTTAATATCATAATGCATTCGTTTCAAGCTTCGACTTGACCATACGCCACAGCTGCCATCTATCCCAGAAGACTAGAATTACGAGAACTTATTAACAGCTGATTGCCGCTGTCAACCGACTAGTTTGTTTGATGAATGTAAAATCTAAAAAATTAAATATTTAATTATGTAATAAGAAATAAATTCCGTATAATATAGTAAATAAGACACTCTTATGAAAATTATTAAACTCGCTTTGCTCGTTTCATGAACATACTCGAGTCTATAAGACTCGTTGTATAATGTACTATTATGTACTATTTATGATTTAAGGTTAAGGAATTATTTCCGGAGAGGAACTTTGTCATAACCTGTGTATTCCATCATACATGAGAAAGCGGAAAGGCACAAAATATAACAATAGACTTACTTAGCGACAGAAAAGGCTGGAGATTTACGATCCAAGTTATGACGTCACCACAAGTGGGCTGTTTGCTTATAATTTATAATCTCCTTGCCTTCACCACAAGACGTGAATACGAAATCAAACTGTGTTCAACAAGACACTTCAACAACAGAATTTACAAAGCAAAGATTACCTGCATAATAAAGTTGGATCAACCGGGCGAGGTGGCCGAGATGGTAACGTCTTGGACTCGCATTCGGGAGGTTCCAGGTTCAAATCCCGTGGCCGAACAATTTGACATGGGTTTTTTTCATGGTTTCCCTAGTTGTAAAGGCAAATGCCAAATTGGATATTTACATACCATGAATCATCCTCACCATTTCATCCTGTTATCATGTCCATTTAAATTAATATCAGTTGAAATTTACTCCAGTGTATTTTAATACACTGACAATAGAAACAATTGACAATCAAAAGTATGAAAAACTGCATTAATTAAGAAATTTAAGTTACTATTAATTTGGCATAAACATTAAATTAATTAAATAAATTTCATGTAATACATACACTGTATAATTGTGCTCCTTTACCGAATTTATGACTGAAATACGAGGGGTATTCCGAAAGTAAGTTTCGTCAATGTATGGCAGGAGCGGCGTGTTCATCAGGGGAACCAAACAAACGCCAGACGAATCCCCACCCGTGGCTGGTTCCACGACGGAAGTGGCGTCAGCGGAGGAGGCATGACGCAGGCGCACTGCGCCGTAGAAGAGCGAGTCGCAGCAGACTGGCGTGCCCGCGGGTATTAGTGTACCGCTCACGATGGCACGAGAGATTTGGCGCCACTGCCATGTACCGCTATCTCCCCTCTTTCAAACGAGCCATTGCTGCAGCCGCTGAACCTTTTATTGTCCGAGATAGAGCTGTTTGAAATTGATCTCCCGATTTCCGTCCCCGCAAAGTGCGGCCTCCACGAACCCATCTCGCACAAACCTTATGGAACATCAATTTGTCACTCAAAATGGTCTGTATGGAACCTTTAGTAATGTCAGGAAGCTGAGGTGGAGCAGGCTGTGCGCCAATTCCTTGCATCGCAGGGCACCGAGTTTTACCACAGTGGGTTCTTCAAACTGATCGCACGCTACGACAAATGTCTCAATGTCGCTGGCGACTATGTCGAAAAATAATGCACGGTGTATAGGTCATGCTGCCATGCTGTATTGCTTTTGGGTCAATAAAGTGTCCGTGTGACAAACTGACGAAACTTACTTTCGGAATACCCCTCGTATCATGTAAAAATTAGAAATATGGCTAAAATATGACCCAAGACCACAAAAATTAGCAAAATATGACTTTATATGCAAAATAAAAACTGTCTGATTAGAAGCATGCAATTCGTGTTTAATTTTGTGTTTGCGGCGAAAACGGAGGTCAGCTTAAAAATATGACATGTCATAAACATCCGAACCCTATATATTAATATCGACTTTCTGTGTAGTACGGGGGCCGTGGATCCTACATTCATTTCCGTTACAGGTTGTTTTAGCAAGCGAAACTCCCCCCCCCCCAAAAAAAAGACGGGTTTTAAAGATGTTTACACGTCAGAACGGCTGTGAATCATTTCCATGTTTACAGACACACACTTTCCTCTAAGTCCCCTGGTAGCTCTACACAACACTTTCCAAATCACTTGAATGGCAGGTAAATGCTACCTGGTTCCTTAAAATAAAACTGTAACTTTAGCTCTCTAAGGCCCGTTATTACCACCTCCAGTAAAATATTTACGGCTACTTTTACTGTTACTTTACTGACAGTTCGATTTTACAATATCTGGTTAGGCATTAACTGTTGGTAAAAATCTCTGAACTGGCAGTAATCTTTACTGTAGGCAAATGTACAAGTAAACTCCTAACCGGAGGATTTTTTGAGGTTATGTTTCTTGCGAACTGAATTAAAATGGAGAGATGAAGTTATTTAGCTGCTTCCGTAATGTCACTGGTGATGAAGAACAATGCCAATATATGTAAAAATAAATTTAAAAAAATATTGATAACTAGATCCAACTATTATGAAAGTTTTGACAATCAATTATTTTACTATTTGCTTCCTCTACCCGTACATCAGATTATATTTGGGTTTTTCATCCTTCGGGGATGGGGTTTCGAAATGTGGCACCTTTCTTTTCATTTTTACAACCACTTTACTTGGGGAGGATTTTATTCTTATTTAACAGGAATTGTATAATAAGCGTAATATATAAACTATATAGGCCTATATATAATGTATTTTAATATGTTTTGCTAAGAGCTAATAATTTCATTTGAGAACATCTCGCAATATATCCTGCAGTTATTAGCTACACATTTCATACACAAACTTATTAGGTTTTAGGTCTTGCCTCGCAAATTATGCGACCTTTTAAGGCTAAGACAACTGATTGCGCACTACTGCCCGTACTGTGTACTGCAAACTATAATTAAATTCAGAGGAAGTTTAATATATATTTCACAACAGGTTTTTCTGATACGTCTTTTTGAGCTTTGCTCTTATGGCCACACCTTACTGTGTGTTTATTTAGTTTGAATTATATGACGCTTTTCGTCGATATCATTCAGAAACAATTATTCTTCACTTGAAAAAAACTGCTGTGTCTCTTTATTTTTTTTATATCAGCCATAACCTCATTATTCACACGAAACAATGAAAACAGTTGAAAAACTGCTGCAAACAACTGAGAAACGCTCGTACCAACTGCTGTGACTTTTGTCTGATTGCGTTAACTGGGAGTAAACTTTAACTAGGAGATGATAAGAACAAAGAAGCGTTTACTGGAACTTTATTCCGACCGTAAAATAAACTACCAGTTATCATTTACTCCTACTTAACTGGACATCGTAAGAACGGGCCTTACTCGCAAAAACAAAATAAATAAAATATATTTAGGACTATTCAGCTTATAAATCAGTAACCAATCTGGTATAAGAATACGTTGATTTTCAACCAATCGCAAGGGTTTACCACCTTAATTTTATGGCACTTACGTGCATTTGTTTTTATGTAAATTCACAAGAACTGAACACTGAAATATCTTCACATTTGTAGCTTCTTTGGACACAGCGATTGGGTAGGCCTATACAAAAGCTGCATATGAGATATGAATAATAATTAATATAAAGCTGTTTGTATTTATAAAAATAAACTCTGTTTTTTGTTATTTACAATTCCCTACTTTAAATTTATTTTGTAAAAAATTGATTAACTGTTTTAGTATATATGATTTCGTGGTTAGTGTCGCTGGCTATAGAACCGCAGGCCCGGGTTTGATTCCCGGAACCTCAGCTGTTGATTATTGATGATTTTTATATAACGATGACCATGATATCGTTGCCTGAAAAAAAAAATTGTATTTTCGGCGAAAATATACAAAGTGTTAATGAATAACATCGAAATATTTTACCTGTTTATAGAGGGAACATAGACAAGCAACTTTTATTAGGACATTTTTGGTCTTGAAAAAATGCAAAAAAAATAAACTTCGTTGTTAACACTGGAGTTATGAATGAAAAAAAAAACTAATGCAGTGGCAGCCAGTCATGTGATTTAGTCTGTAAATTTTGCAGATTATGGAAACACTAAATTATGATACAGCTGTTGATGCATGATTAAGAATCAGGTTTTTATGGATCATTAGGAAGGCATGAAGTCAATGTAATGAAAATTTTAACCCTATTTCGCTTCATTATTGACTTAGAGCACCAGACTGTAATGATTTTAATGCCCTGTAGCATGAACATTTTACGTCATAGAGAAAAACTCTCCTAATAAAAGTTGCTTGTCCATGTCCCCTCTATACACAGGTAAAATATTTCGGTGTTTTCATTAATAGGGACCGGATTCTTAGGTTTTTACCTATTTTTTTCCTTACTTCCAAAACAAAAAGCACTCGTACACTTTTTCGAATCATGTCCATAGGATTCACCCACATTAATTCTGTGGCACCTAAAAAAACCTAAATGGGGTATAGAAACCTAATTATACCTAAACGGGATATAAAACCTAAAATATATAATTTAGGCTACTTTTTTGTCTTTTTTTGTTTGTCAGTTGAGAAATCGATATTTTGCGGAGAGACAATAATTTTTGTCGGGTTGAAATTAATACCACCAGCGTTTCGTTCAACCCATTATCGTCTAGGATGGACTGTATCAAGATACGAAGTGTAAGAATACCGGCGTATTCCTTTCAAAGTATTCGTACGAACAACCATTGTTGCTGTGTATGAACAAGGATTATTATAGATTTCTGTGTTTTAAAGCCCTTGTTTGCCTTAGGTACCGCCCTGTGAGTTTTAGGAAGACATGTTAATTATGTCGAATTATGCAAGTTTACACAAATTTAAGTCAATTTTGTTAAGTTAAACTTTACAAGTATTATGTATTGAATCCTATGTAGCACATTCAAATTCATTAAACCAATTATTCTTCCCAAAAACGACATTTTGGACAAAAAACCTATTTCACCTAATGGAAAACCTAAAACAGTGTTTTTAAAAACCTAAAAATCCGGTCCCTATTCATTAACACCCTGTATTTGACACACCCAATACAATACCATAAAATAAAGGTGCTTGGTGCTTGTGAGAAATAAAGCTGGAAGCCATTGAGGCAATGTTTGCTGGGGTTACATGGATTTCCAATAAATCTGGCTTATCCACTTCCCGGCCGATCTTTAGACTTTACCCCCACCAGACAAGACAATCACACTTCTTAGGACTTTGCTTAATACCAGATATTGAAGGTAGTAAAAGCTCTTTGTTTTAAGGTATATGTACACCTTTAGGCATGAAAATTTTATTTTTAAGTACTAGGACTCTCAGTTTTTTCTATAGATTATTATACAGCTGTATATTAAGTCATTTCATAAGAAAAATGCTTTCTAATTGTTTATAAAAATTGTTTTCTTGAAAATTTTGGCTATAAACTTGAAACATGATAACTTCAAAATTATGAAAGATAAAATCACCAAATTTTCACTATTTTGTAGACAGAATAATTCTCCAGTGCCCACATTTAGTATTTTTTTGGACACTTAATATTTTAAATTGTTACATAGATTTATATAAACTGAATTTTTTTTTGTTCACCTCATTATAAACAAAATTTAGACCACAATAAAATATTTATATCAGAAAATTTTAAATGTTAAACATTAGAGAACATTTCAAGCTTCAAAATGACACCAAAATCATTTTTATATGTCAATTTATAGAAGAACTAGCTTAAAAGGCCCGGCTTCGCTCGGGTTTTGTATTTTTTAATTGGAAATTAAGTTATGAAGGACTTTCGATTTTCAAATTATAGGTCCTTATATAGGTATTTAGAATTTGAAATGAGGAAGAATGACTTATCACATTCAAACTATTCGCTCAGAATACGCTTGATATAGCTTGTTACAACTCTAGAGGTTATAGAATTTTGCATCCCATCGCTTCTATCCACCAAGCCTGGTAGCAGTTGAAATAAGAAGAAACATAAAATTGTATTGTCTTTGCGGAATATTTTATTTCTCACTCTCATGTTACCATACAACCGTTTTGGGGATGAAATTAAAAACAAATTCAATATAGCTTTCATACTTCCATCCCCAAAACCCTGGGATATATTAATAATATACATATCACCATACCTCGTACGGCATTCTCTAAGTCCAGGGTACAGAAAGTTATGTGGATGCATCACATTGTGCATTATTTCCGTAAATTTCATTCTTCAATATTTATGTTTAATATGAATTATATTTGAAGCTTCTCTAATTTGTCAAAGCACCGTTTCAATTATTTCCAAAGCTACGTGTGCCCACTGCCAACACTGTTGTTGATTTGGATTTGATAATTGTGTGAAAAAAGGTATTATGTCTCCTCTAAAACATTTGACTATTGGAATTTAAAATCGAAATTTAGCAAAATCATTTCTTAGTGAGCACCTACATTATGAAACGAAGGTACTGTCAAAATTCCAAGTCTCTACCTGTTATAGTTTAGGCTCTACGTTGATTCCTGCCCGTTTTTCACTCATAACTCACGAACGAAAGCGAAAATTAAAATTCCGGCTTCGAGGTGCATTTTCCGACCCTTCAGCCCACCTATGTTTAAAATTTCAGATCTCTGCGTTCAGTAGATTTCGCTGGACATCGAGGACAATTCCTTTGATTAATGTAGATAATATGAATTATAATGATACCTTCTCTAATTTGTCAAACATCCATTTCATTTAATCCAAACCCACCTATACCATTGGCAACAATATGTTCTGTGAATTTGTTTCGATAATTCAATGTAAAAAGGGATTAAGTATTTTCAAAAACATTTAATTTTTGGCATTTAGAATCAGAATTTTTCAAAATCCCTTCTTAGTGAGCACCTACATTATGAAACGAAGGTACTGTCAAAATTCCAAGTCTCTACCTTTTGTAGTTTAGGCTCTACGTTGATTTTCTGTCAGTCAGTCAGTCAGTCAGTCTTATATATATATATATATATATATATATATATATATATATATAGAATGAGAGAGAGAGAGAGAGAGAGATTGCAGTAAGAGGCAACATTTTTATTTAGGCAGAGGAAGTTATGTGAATTTCTCATCAGATATGATTAATATAAGCAGTATATAGGAAATGGCCTACAAGTGTGTATAAGGTAATATTAGTTTTCCTGGAGGTGTTTTAAAGCGTTTCTCTTTTGTTGCACTTGTTCTCAGCCGCCTTATTACCATTAGAGTAGAATTTATATTACGAGGGGGCTTTGTATGGTTATGATAAATCAAGCTGGAATGTTTAACAACTGCCAGGAATGAAAATGAATGCACACTCCAGGGAAGCTTTCTCATTCCTGGCGAGGAAATTCAAGAACATGGAACTTATGCTCACTTGCGAGATAAACATAATCTCTACGCCGCATGCGCGATAAATTTCATCAACTCTGGTTCTTCCTAGAATGATGATAAAATGCAAACGATAGTTTGTGGCAATATAAGATTAAATTAGGTTGATACTGATTTACATTAAACAAGAATTATAAACAATCGGAAAGGCAAATGCAGAATTGGATATTTACTTACCATAACTCATCCTGTAATCTCTCTATACATACAGTATATAAGAGGCTTTGTCCTGACTGACAGAGAATCAACGTAGAGCCTAAACTATAACAGGTAGAGACTTGGAATTTTGACATTACCTTCGCTTCATAATGTAGGTGCTCACTAAGAAAGGATTCTGAAAAATTCTGATTTTAAATGCCAAAAATTAAATGTTTTTGAGAATACTTAATCCCTTTTTACACAGAATTACCAAATCCAAATCACACTTCACATGGAAACAGTGTATTGTTGGCAGTGTTCACAGGTAGCTTTGGAAATAAATTATACAGGACTTTCATGAATTAGTGAAGCTATCGATAGAATTCATTTACTGCTTCAATGTGATGCAGTCACATAACTTTCTCTATCCAGGACGTAGAGAATACTATTTTCTCACTTTACGTTTTGATGTAGAATAAGAGTTCGTATTGCAGGGACAGCATTTTCATTTGTTTCAGTCTGAGTGTGTGCCAACGAATATCCCATATCAGAAGTCGGTAAACAATTCTATCCACTGATACGTTTTCATAGCTGTAGGCTTTGTAGTTTTAGTTGAGAAATGTGGATGTTTATCATAGGCCCTCAGCATGTGAAAGGAGACAAAATAGGATGGAACATTTATGTAAAAACGGTGTCAGTGTTAATAAATATGTTTTATTAATTTTTATGTTAAATAACTAATTTAAACTAAACATCTAGCAGTTGAGTAAATAATCGCGGGCACCTGCTAGTAAGCTATATCCATTAAAGTTAATATCAATTAAAATTAACAGACAATAGAAAACATATGCTCATCAATAATTACACGGTCTATAGCTATAATTGGTATACATATAGAATATGAACTCTTGATTGGCCTCGATGTTGAAAGAAGCAAGCCTATAAATAAAGCTGAAATTTAAAAAAGTGTGCGTGGAACGCCACGCGACAGAAGTGAAACTTGTTTTAATTTTTGGATTTTTTTCAATTTTGGATTGTTGGACTCTTTAATATTGGGTTTTTGGACTTTTTGGATTTTCGAGTTTTTAATTTTAGATTTTTAAATTTTGGATTTTTAGATTTTTAAATTTTGAATTTTTGGATTTTTAAATTTTGGATAAGCCTAATCATTGAGTTGATTGTTTCCTGTGCAGTCCGTTAAGTCACACCTCACTAATTTCGTGACGATTTTCAGCGTTACACAAGCTTTTGATTTACCTCTACCGCGGCTAAAGAAGTTTCACTTCAAAAGAAAAAGAAATACAAGTCTTAACACGTAACTTACATGTGAGAAAATTTGAGCAACATATTTTGCACCGTTTACTTGTATTTTTCAGTGGTATAGATTCTCCCTAATGTAGTGGTGCAATTAGTTAAGCTGGTGATTTCTACCTAACCAGTGCGTTTCCAGAGCTCCCACTTAATTTAGCTAATTAATTTCAACACAGCCATTGATCAAAGAGATGCTTTACAGGTTCAATGCGGCAGCAAGTCGCTCTATACATGTCTAAATGTTTATTATTCCACAACTATATAATTATAAGTTAGTTCAGATCTGTTTGATATTTAGTATGGCTCAATTAGCCAGAACCATACAGGGATGGGCATGGTATTTACCCAGTTCGACGTTAATAAATGAGGTAAACTGATAAAGCAAAGTGCCTTAACCATGGACATGCGGTCTGTGTGACCGCAATAGAACCACAAACCGCTGCTAATGTCTGGATATCGTCTTCACAAGAGTTTTATTTATACTACCTTCCCTTCTAAAGACCCTTTATCACCCCATACGTCTCACTGACCCATCAGTGTTAGTGGAGCCATGCTAGAAAACAGTTAATTTTTGTAGCGGTTTGTGAGACCTCTAGTTCATGGAAACATAAGATTTTTCTTTTTTTTGGTATACCTTTTTGTGAATGAAAGATGATAAACTGCCGGGGTTATCAAAAATTGTTTAAGACTATGTGATGACAGTTATGATCAGGGCCCAGATTCTAATGACATGTCATCTTTTTATTGATGCTCCATAGACATTGCCAACTTGTGGATAAATCCTAATAACGGCCTCTAGATTATAGAAATGCATTTTTATTAGGTAATTTTTTGTCATTTTATATTTCTAGGGAATTTCTTTTTTCAATTTTAGGTCATTATTTTGTCATTTTCGTGTCATATGCTTCCTTATTTAGTCATTTTTATGTATTTACATTGAGTATATTAACTTTTCTCGTCGCTAGCGGTGTTGTCTTTGAAGTGTTGTTTGTTTAATGAAAGAAGGAAAAACTCGGCGTTAAAGTGTTGACATGTCTCAGTCGGAAATGAGAATCATAGAAACGCCAGAATTTTGTATTATATTATTACTATTGATATTAGATTTACTTGGCACCTGCTTGGATTTGAGAGTGCAAACTACTGTTTATTCTGAATTAAACAACAATATAATCCGGCAGACCATAAAAGGATGTCCCGAATTTTGACTCAGTGCCAGTATAAATTTCCGTGAGAAAAAAACATTGACAACATTACAGTTATTTACAGTTTTTACAAATATGTACAAACTAGTCTATAACTTTGTGTGTATAATAATAGTTTTTATAAATAAAATACCAGTTTTTAGGTCATTTTTTGTAATTATTAAGTAATTTTCTTCAACATTTAGGGTCATTTTATAGGTCATTTTTCGAACAATTTTACGTCATCAGAATCCTGGCCCTGGTTATGATGAATGTTTTGAGAGAATGACTGTATGTCTCATTTCTACTGCACTTGTTTTGGTCAACTGTGATTAATATCCGATACTAAATAAGCTTTAATAAATCTAACTCGTCAACTTTCGTGGGATTATCTATGATTATAAATGTGGGCTTCAATGAATAGGATAACGCGTAGAACTACCCCTGTAGATTCTAGAAGGAAAACACTTATGGTATCCGACATAATGGTTTGTTACGACCACCTAATAAAAAAGTTAGAGCTCTTTGTATCGGCCACAACAAGCAATGCAATTGGAACGGCTGATCTTCCCCCGTTCAATCTTGATAGAACCCCGGCGAGGAATTTCAAGTCCTTCTTTCTTAAGGGCTAAAAATACATTCGTATATATCGAGTGGTATGTCACTGGACAATCGAGGAAAAGTTTGAAATAACGAGCAGAGGGTCAGTCTTGTTTTTAATTTCCGAGATTATCCATAGCACTTAACTCATGTGTATTGCGTACTATTTTTTTCTAGTGTAGCGATTTAGTGGATCGATTAGGTGTGTGATGAAGGTAAGATTGAAATTGTAAAACAATCTAGACCTATATTATATTTTCCGATGTTTGGAGCTACCAAGCATTATGATAGGCCCTCAGCGGCCGAAATGAAAGACACCGGTAAATGAATTACACTTTTGAAAGCGAATATTGTATCATTACATAGGTGAGAGGTGTCAAAACAAAGATTTCATTAAGTTCCTTACCGTTGTCTTTTAATATGTATTTTGTTATATGTTAAAGTCGAACAAAACTATTCTTTCGATATCTCTATCCAAAGCCCAAAGGCGATTCATTCAGTGAACAATTCATAACAATGAAAAAAAAAATCTTATGTGAAAGTCATGTAACTTCCTCTGCCCAAATAAAAGTTAGCAGTATTCACATATCCTTGTACAGAGTCGCAAGACACAATTTTACGCTAATTAGGCCTATCCTATAAATAGCCTACCTCTTCTTTCAAAATCAATATTTTTGTACTAAGGGGACCTCAAAACGTGTATTTATGTTATTATTATTATTATTATTATTCTGTTTATTTATTCTGGCAGAGCTAAAGCCATTTGGCCTTCTCTTCCGCTCTACCAGTAAAAAAAAACTACATTACTATTACATAACACAAATACTTTCAGCCTTACTAATAAAAGCTGCTTATACCTGCGTTGAACGGTTGTTTGGTTGTTCACCGTGCAAGTTCTGCATAAGCCGCATTACCAATAATAGGTGTGTAACTGCCGAGTTTACACAGTGTTTGTACGTCCAACGTCATCAAATACGTCACGCTTTTCATGACGTTCCTAGCCTCAGGCTATGAAAGGACTGCTGAACGCCATCTATCGGTGTAGCGGGCTAACAACGATGGATCGTCTGCAGACTAATTGTAGTTTCAGTATTTCATTATATTGTTTTCAGAAAGCTGTAATCATGGGTACAAGTATGGAAATATGTCCCGCAAACAAGGAACAATGTTTATAATTCCGCAAAAGTAGCCCAGAATGTTTCATAACAAGTTACCTTAAGAATGGATGCATAACCTCAAAATTCAATCTCAGACATCTACGAAGCGACCGGCTGTTACGCATATCGGCCATCTTGATTATTTACGTCAAGTTTAAACAAGGGGGCCAGGCTGTGTAAAGGTTGCACACATTCAGCTTTATGCAACAATTATTAGTACACTTTCTTTCCTCAGCTGTGTATATTCCTGGTATAAATGTTACAACTGGATTATTAGTAAGACTGATAATATTACAGATAATTAATTAATACTTAATACTTAAATACCAAGCACTAAACATAGTTATAATTTATAAACTAGAGTGCTATAAAACATTAAATTACAAAAGAAAATTACAAAATTAAATTACAAAATATAAAAATACCAAAGAAAATAATTAGGATTATAGCATATTTAAAATTATACTAACTAATACTAAAGAGAAAAACGTATAGTTACAAGAAGTTAGGCTACGGGTTACAAATATCAAAAAGAGCTCCAATTAAGATTTCTAGTTACTACGATGAAAAACAAAACTAAATTACATGGTTTAAAATTAATATGTTAACTTCGAATTTTGGGGTCGAAAAGAATACTTCCGCTTCCGCTACCGTACCTATCATACGGGCAGAGGAAGTAGCCTAAAAAGACAAATGGTCAATTTTGAGGCTAAAATTAACGGTTTTTTTTCTTCTGAAAGTTGAGATTGTTACACTATTTATTCCAATGTTTCTGAACACAGACTAAATCTGTCAATAAGTCTTCTTAATCTCTCTACATATAAGAGGCTTTGTCCTGAACCAACATAGAGCCTAAACTATAACAGGTAGAGACTTGGAATTTTGACAGTACCTTCGTTTCATAATGTAGGTGCTCACTAAGAAAGGAATTTACAAAATTTTGATTTTAAATGACAAAAATTAAATGTTGTTGAGAATACTTAATCCCTTTTTAAACAGAATTATAAAACCCAAATCACAGAACATATTGTTGCTATCAGATGGCTGTGGAAAAAAAAATGCACTAAGGATTTTGAAAAATTCTGATTTTAAATGCCAAAAATAAAATTTTTTGAGAATACTTAATCCCTTTTTGCACAGAATTATCAAATCCAAATCACAGTTCACATGACAACAGTGTATTGTTGGCAGTCTTCACATAAGGCTTTAGAAATAAATGAAACGGGACTTTGACTAATTAAAGAAGTTATTAAAATTTATATTTGAGTAGATTATGTATCTCAAAATGTTGTAGATTATGTAAAATAATCAGTAAATTCAACCTTTTAATCGAAATGTTAGAATTGATCAATATGTTCCTTACAATTCCAATTATACAATTACAATTACAATTTATTTTTCCAGATTACACGAAAAATACAAAAGTTGATACACCACCCGAAGAAGCAGAGCTTGTGTTCGGGGGTGGTTCAGTTCAATATATAGAGGGGGAAAAAAAAAACTTATACTAAACAATTACTTAAGCAATACATAATTTGGAGAAGTATGACAAAAATGATGTATAATAGGTTAGAACATGTTCTATTTACAATACAAAGGTACGAGGTAATACAATAATAATACATAACAATTTATTTGTTCAATTTTAGTAAAAAACAAAGAAATTAAGTTCTATTCAAATTTAAAAGTTTAATATGAAAAATGTTATAACAGTATTAGTAGATAACAGAAGTAATAATTATATAAATTTTCTAATTTTAGACCTAAATTGTTTGTTGTTTAAGCTATTTAGATCAGGATGGTTGGTAATAAATGAATTGAATAGTCTTGGGCCAAAACTTGAACAGTGCTTAGCTCCAGCAGTTGTAACATTTTTTGGTTCAAGTAATAAATTAAATTAATAAATTACAGCTTACAAATTTCGCGGGCAAAGCCTTAATGGGAAAACATTGAATGATTTGGACGAAACACACTATGCGGTGGTTTTTTGGGCTAGGGAACTCTAATCTGAGGTCTTTTTTTTCCCCGGGTGGCGCACTTTGATCGTGAAATGCACCTCGAAGCCGGGTTTTTAGTTTTTTAAATTATCCATCTTTATAATAAAATTGTTTATGCATGATTTGGGTAAGGTTCATTTTAACAGTTTCATTTGGAATTTGTACGCCCATATGGTAGAAGATTAGTTTTGTTCGTTTATTTATATTTTTAACGTTAAACAATATAAATAAGTGTAAAATTACATAATTCCTCCAATTTATGGTTAGCACCATCTTCCCCCGACCCCTTCCTTGCTCAACAAGTGTTGTGTGTGAGTTAGCCTATATAATACTTTATCCAGTTCCCTGTAAAACCTACTGGGGCTACCAGGCCATTTCAGTGAATAGCTTCTGTAATACCCAAGCAAACACATTTGGTTTTCCATTCCACTAAATAATACACTTCGGGTATCGCTTTCCTTACATCTTAAATCCCGTCACTGGAAAATTCTGCTTGACATAACCGATATTTGTTCTTCCTCTTCTTCTTCTTTTTCTTCTTTGATGTCATTAAACGAGATGGCATCCCACACAAAGTCGGGATAAATAATTCATGGCCGTCAGCTGAGTCTCTGCATAAATATTTCCCACTTTGAAGTTCTACGCAGTCAAAAGAATACCAGATCTATATAATATATACTTTCTTACTCAATGGCAATAGACGATTCGTAAGCAAGCTAAAGGAATATTACCTATTTTATGGAGGTTCATTGCCGCGCTTACCTGCGCCCGCCATTCAACCCTATTCTGAGCTAACACCATCCAACCATCCCTCGCAAATCCTACTTCCATTACAATATATATTCTAATATTGTCTTCCACCCTATGTCTAGGTCTTCCAAGTTTAGTGTAGATCTAATATTAATTATAGCTTCAAAGTTGACCATAATCGCTAGCATTTATCTTTTGTTTCATTCTTATGAACAGTTCAATGAATAAATCGCCTGTGGGGCTTTGGAAACATTCTACTCGACTTTAAAATATAGCACTTTAGTTTTAATATTTCAGAAAAAATATTTATTACTAGCAGATCCCCGCGGCTTCGCCCACGATAATTAATTGGAAGATTAACATTAAGAAGAAAATAATGAAAACATTATATTTATTAACATTTGCACGCGAAACATTCATAAGCCTAACCTAAACGATTAATAATTAATGAAACAGCTAAAAATCCGGCTTTGAAGTGAATTCGACGATTAGAAAGAGCCGTCTGGGAAAAACCACCTCATATTCGAGTTCTCCGGTCCAGAAAACCTCTGCATAGTGAGTTTCGTCCAAATAAAACAATGTTTGATCATTTTTAGGCCTATGTTGATTATCCCTCTTCCGTGTAGGTTAAAAATTTCATATGTCTACGGGTCTTGACATTCTAAACAAATAAATCGACCAACTTGGGCTTACAACATTCAAGCGATCGCGAAAGTTTTATTTCCAAGGTATGACAAAAATAGCCAAAGCCAACTGTAATTGATTTGACATTGAAATGTATAACTGAAAACTGATGCTTCAAAAACGCAAAAAAATTACACGTTTTCTGCCCGTTTTTCACTCATAACTCACGAACGAAAGCTAAAATTAAAATTCCGACTTCTAGGTGCATTTTCCGACCCTTCAGTCCACCTATGTTTGAAATTTCAGATCTCTTCGTTCAGTAGATTTCGCTGGGCATCGCGCACAGACAAACAGAAAGACAAACACTTCCTTTTATTATTATAGTTAACTCAAGGAAAAAATAGTTGGATTGATACGTCCCACGTACGTAATGACAAGGTATTCGTTATAAAAAGTGTAATTTAGTTCCGGTCGTGGCAGCTTGGCCGTTGATTGGCTGTCTTCGAAAAAATATAATCACACAAACTTGTAACTTTCCTTTATCTATTTTAAATACGAAATTTAACATCAGCCTACAAACCAAGATTTTGGTATAGGCTACAGTGAACGCCGCTTATTGTAATCGCGGACAATGTTATGAGTCGGGTAATGTTATCACTTTAATGCAGTCCCATACGGATTAATACTGATGGATTGAAAAATGCTGTTTATTGTGATCAAAGATTCGGTTTATGTTACCACATTTTCCTTTTTGCGGCTTTATTTTCAAATAGGCCTACTGTAGTCATTCAAAATTTCGTTCTTAAGGGTTTCGTTTCTAACTAAACTGTATTGTGTTGTACTGGAGATAGCAATACTGTTCCCAGCTCACAGGATGACCACTTCGAGGGGGTGGCATTACCTAACTTTCTCTTTTAAGCAATAAAACATGTTTCATCCCACAGTTAAGCTGCAGCTTTTGATTTATGAAGATAACAGTGTTGACATGCAGTGATGGCTAGTGTAAAATGAAAAGATTTAAACAGACAGGCGTTAGGCTAGATGTTTTGCTACGCGGAGTTCACCACAGATCAGTATAGACTTCCAAAAACACTCGAAACTGAGTATGGAGTATTGGTTAATAGACTCATAAAGGAAAGTAAAAACAATTTAAAACTTTGTTAACTTATTGGTTGAAAAAATAGTTGCTTGCAGTCTATTACAGTGATTCACAGTTACGTATTATTTTATGAATAAATATTTTTAATTCTGTTTTGTACTGTATTATCTTATATATGAACAAATAACCTTCATTTAATTCCTTCGGCTACTGTTATCAATCAGTTAATATTATCAGATTAGCAGCATCCCGAAGTGATCACAATAAGCGGCGTGCACTGTATTATGATACTTTCAAGGAATGACGTGATGGATTAGAATCCCGGTCAGATAGCTAAGATTTCCATACAGAAGTTAGCAATAGTTGTGTTGAGCCACATGCTATCTGTCTGGTATTTCCTCTCCAAGGACTGGACCCAACTTTGAGAAGCAATTCATCAAAGCAGACCAGTTATTTGCTCAACAAACCACCTGACTCCTGGGTCTGTGGATTAGCTCACAAACAGAAAGCAGACTGCAACTACTAGATGTTATGTTTAATAGAAAAATAATTAAAACATATTTTTTGACACCAACATTGTTTTTACATAAATTGCATCAATTAGTACTTTAATCTTAATTAATTGGGCATGGCATATAATGAACATAAAATAGTGAAAAATGAAAAATAAAAAATGCGTTTATGACCTAATGAAATTACCAATAAATATACCATTATTACTTATAATTAGTTTTTAATGGATGACAGTACGTTATATATGAATTTACATTATAAAACACACTTATTTTGTTACTATAAAAGTAAGTAAATTTATATTACTTGGACACCTTTAGCGGAAAAAAAAAGTCTTCCTGAACTGGCTTGCCCATCAAATTGCCCCTAGCAAATATGTGGCATTTAAAAAGAAAGAAGAAAATATCTTTATTGATACAAGACAAACTGCTGTTGTGTTTACAATAAACCTGAATTAAAATTTACTATGAACACTTGGCGGAGATTCTCAAATGAAAACGATTGTCTGTCGTCTCTCTACCTCCACTGAAACATGATCTAAAAATTGCCAAAAAATGACCTACTTCTTGAAAATGACGAAAAATGCAAAATAAAGCAAAAGAAATGCAAAAACAAATTTCCCTTATTTAACCAATTATTTCATGATAAACATTTAAATATATTCGTGCTATCTTTTAACCTTCTCATAAAAAAGATACAAAAACACTAAATGCCTTGCCTTATTAAATACTAGGAGGTGCCCGTGGCTTCGCCACGATAATTCTTTTAAAAATTAAAAATTAAGAGTATAATAATTATTAAAGCATTATATTTATTAACACTTGCACGCGAATCATTCATAAACTAAACCATTAATAATTAATGAAACAGCTAAAATTCCTGCTTTAGAGTACATTCCACGACATGAAAGCAAAACTATATCAGAATCGATTATGCAGTTCCAAAGAACCTGTGAACACATAATACGTATTGTTTCTCAGCTGTTTATTGACATGAATATGATGTGAATTTTATTTTATCAATTCAGTGTAATTTTCAGAAATTACATAATTTTTCAAGGGAAGGAATGGTTTGTTTGGATTATTATTATCAGCGATATTTCAAGAGTTAAACCATCAATATTTTATTGCTGGTGCCCCCGGCTTCGCCCGCCATTATTCATTGACTCCAGGATTTTTAAGAAAATTACACTGGTAGATTATTAAAAATGTTTGTGGTTCAGAGCTATGAAAATTGTAAGTAAAAATAAAATTAGAATATTTGTTCATTGTGTTCATTTCACTTAGGACTTATATAATAAAAAAAACGGTTTTCCTATTTTGTAGTCTTCGTGAAAGTTTAGACTGCGAGAGACGAACATCGCCGAGTATACCCGATGTCTCACGAAGCGGGCGAGCAAGCACGCTATTTAGGGCCGTTGAATTGTATAAGAGTAGATAGTTTAATGTAGTAAAAATAAATACGCATTGAAACGCATTATACGAATCTTGCGCTGCCATATGGCCATACAAATTCGAAATGAAACGATTAAAACGTACCACAGATTCATGAACCTTGCTCAAATCATACATAAAAACTATTGACAGTTATAACTCTAAAAACCCGGCTTCGAGGTGCATTTCAAGATTAGAGTTCTCCTGCATAAAATAAAAACCCGCAGAGTTAGTTTCGTCCAAATCATTTAATGATTTCCCAATTATGCATGCTTTCATTATCCCCTTTTGTTCACCTATGTCGGATCTCTTAAGAGTCATAAACAAATTAATCAAGAAAGCAACCGAACAAGGCCATCTTTACAATTAAATAAGGCCTTGTTAATGGATGGCCTTGGATTATATTAGATACTAGCATGTGCCCGCGGCTTCGCCCGCGATAATTATTTCAAAAATTAAAAATTAAGAGCATAATAGTTAAATCATTATATTTATTAACACCTAAATCACGTGAATTACATACCACGATTTGATAGCGTCGCCTGGTAAAAGCGATCTCAGATTCGAGTTCCTTGGGCCAGAAAATCCCTGTATAGTGAGTTTCGTCCAAATCGAACGATGTTTGACTATATTTAGGCCTATATTGATTATCCCTCTTCCGTTTAGGTTGAAAATTTCATATGTCTACTGGCCTTGACATTCTAAACAAATGAATCGACCAGCGTGGGCTTACAACATTCAAGCGATCGCGATGCTTTTATTTCCACGGTATGACAAAAATAGCCAAAGCCAACTGCAATTGATTTGGCATTGAAATGTATTACTGAAATCTGATGCTTCGACAGCGCTAAAATCACGTTTTCTGCCAGTTTTTCACTCATAACTCGCGAACGAAACCTAAAATTAAAAATTCGGCTTCGAGGTGCATTCGCCCACCTTTCAGTCCATCTATCTTTAAATTTCAGATCTTTGCGTTCAGTAGATTTCGATGGGCATCGTGGACAGAAAGACAAACAGCATGTGCCCGCATGTGCCCGCGGCTTCCCCCGCGATAATTATTTCAAATTATAATTATTAACACCTAAATCACGTGGAGTGCATTCCACTATTAGGTAGCTTCCCCTGGTAAAAGCGACCACAGATTCGAGTTATTGGCCCAGAAAACCCCTGTATAGTGAGTTTCGTTCAAATCGAACAATGTTTGACCATATTTAGGGTTGATTATCCTTCTTCCGTGTAGGTTGAAAATTCCATATGTCTGTGGGCCTTGACACTCTAAACAAATGAATCGTCTAGGATGGACTAACAAAATCGAGCGATCGCGTTGCTTTTATTTCCAAGGTATGAGGTATGATGACAAAAATAGCCAAAGCCATCTATAAGTGATTTGATATTGAAATTTATTACTGAAACTGATGCTTCGAAAACGCATAAAATGCACGTTTTTTGCTCATTTTTCGCTCATAACTCACGAACGAAAGCGAAAATTAAAATTCCGGCTTCGAGGTGCACATTCCGACCCTTTAGTCCGCCTATGTATGAAATTTCAGATCTCTGCGTTGAGTAGATTTCGCTGGGCATCGCGGACAGACGGAGGACAGACAGACGGAGGACAGACACTTCCTTTTATTAATATAGACTACACAGAAAATGTGTGTTGCAGACTATTCTAGGACGACAGTAACCTCATTTAAATTAAATTGGCATAATAAGTTTTTATGTTAAATTGGTTTTTGTAAAAGCTTATTTAGTTGTTTAGTTTTATTTAAATTTTAATTTGAATAGTAAACATTGTTCAACAGAAGTCTCTTCGTAAATGTAAAGTTCCATTTTACAGGGTAAAGGAAAAGGTGCAAGCCCGTTACAGAGGCTGTAGAGGATATTACCAGATGTCACTGTTTTCTCTTCCCTTTCTTATAAATTAATAATAACAAAGAGTGCGTGGAATGCCACGCGACAGAAGTAAAACTTTATTCTATTTTTTTATTTTTCAATTTTTTATTCTTGGATTTTTTCAATTTTGCATTATTGGACTTTTTTAAATTGGGTTTTTGGACTTTTTAAATTTTGGATTTTGGACTTTTCATTTTGGTTCTTATATTTTTAATTTTGGATTTTTTAAATTTTCGATCTTTGAGTTGTTTATTTTTTTATTTTTGAATTTTGAATTTTTATTATTTATTAAATTTTGGATTTTTGGATGTTATAATTTTTAATTTTGTTTTTTTAATTTTGGAAATTTGTATTTTTTGTATTTTTAATTTTTTTAATTTTTGATTTTTTAATTTTTGATCATTGAATTTTTTTAATTTTGGATTTTATCAATTTTGATTCTTTGAATTTTTTATTTTTTGGATTTTTTAATTTTGTATTTTAGTTTTTTAATTTTGGATTTTTAGATTTTTTCAATCTTGGTATTTTTTATTTTTAGTTTTTAATTTTTTATTTTTGGATTTTGGTTTTTATTATTTATTAAATTTTGGATTTTGGGATGTTTTAATTTTAATTTTTTTTTTATTTTGGAAATTTGTATTTTTTTAATTTTGGATTTTGAATTTTGAATTTGCGCGGTAATGAACCTCCGGGTTCCATAAAATACATAATATACCTTTAGATTGCTTAGGAATTGTCTATTGCCATTGAGGAATTAAGGTCTGAAAAATTTCCTTTGATTACTCCTAATCATTGAGTTGGTTGTTTTCTGTGCAGTCCGTTCCGAAACACGTAGTTTTGATTGTGACTGATTTTGTGACTGATTTCGTTTTAGTGTGACTGATTTTCCAGATTTACCCCAACCGCGAGAAAAGAAGTTTTACTTCAATAATTACTATCAATTTCCTTAATTTTAACAACTACAATTACTATTATTCCTACTTCTACTATTATCGTGTATCTATTAATCAAAGTAACATAAATAACTATTTCGGCATTGAGAATTTGGACCATAGAGTAAATTTTTCTGACAAAGAACAAACGTAAGTCAACACAATATTTAGTTGAATTCTCCCCGCTGTAAACGCCTGCAACACATCGTTTAGACTACACGCATAACCGGAGAGTTGTCGACGAATGCCTAACCTGCAAGGGGCCATACAGAAAAACAAACTTACAGAATTCACAGTGATAAAATAAATTTCGGGCGGATTTGAAAAGATTTATTTACAGAAATGTGATTTTATGTTATTTTAAATCGTAAGCATTGTTTAAAAGATCTCTCTGTTTACGTAGTTTCATTTTACGGGCTGAACTCATAAAGAATAAAAAAAATCCCTTTAGGCAGGCCTACAGGCTGAGGTAGATTTCGAAGTGCTTTTGGTTTAATTTATTGTCGCTGCATAACACTCTTCTTCTTTAGCCTTGGCATGGCAAAACTGCAGTAAAGAGGAAGAGCCTACAATCAATTGTGTTGACAACAATAATAGGATATAATATTCTGGGAGGCCGTGCGCAAGATCAACAATGAATAAAATTAGCAAAGTCGCTAAACAAGACAAAATTATGACATTATAATAATTCTTTCAAGTGTTATTATTTTCAAACATTAAAATCTCGCGTCATATGAGCTACCAAGAAACTATTTATTGATTTGTAGAGTACTCATCAAGAGCTTTTCAACGATACCCCACAAGACGTGGTTTCAAAAGTTTCGAATTTTCATCCCCCACCCTCACTCGAACCCCCGAATCGTTGGTGTCACTGTGAACTCCATAGGGAGTACTCTAATTTATTCAAACAAAGTTTCCCTCTATACTTCGTAGGGGCCGAGATATACATTTTTAAAAATTTCAACCCCCTCCTCCGACCACCCCCTTGGGCCAATTTTGCCCATTAACGAACTTGTCCGAACTATTGGGCCTAGAAATAACATAATAAAATTTGGTTCAAATATCTTCAAAATTACGGCCGCTATCGTGTAAAGATATAAATATATATATAAATATCACAATTTTTTTTTTGAACGGGCGGTGGTTTCGTACTTAGGGGAGCATGAAACGTAAAGATATGAAAGAATTTTTCGAAAATCATAAAGTGGTATCCATTGCAATAGGTAGATTTTTCTGCGAAATCTACCTAAAAAGGTGCTAGCATGTTATAGTGATTATAGAGAGTATCACCAGATGTCACTGTCGTTCTCTTTGCTTTCGTGCAAATAAATAATTGTCAATTTACTTCATTTTAACCACTACAAATACTATTATTCCTACTACTACTATTATCGTGTATCTATTAATAAAAAAAAATCTGATGTGAAAGTCACATAACTTCCTCTGCCCAAATAAAAGTTTGCAGCATTTACGCTAATTATGATATAAATATCTTATAGCCCCTTCTTTGAATGTTGCGACTAAAAACGCAGGCTATGGGGAAAAAAAAACAAGTGACTGCAAACGTTTATTGAACTTTCCGCTGTTAAGAATAATTTCCGAAATTTATCAAATATTCCCCTCAGACATTTCTTTACTGTAAGCAGGGCCAACAGTACATTTTTCTCTCTTCACGTGCTTATATAGAATAAAATGCCTTAAATGTCCGCGTATTAAGTTGTTCACCAAGCAAGTTGGTAGGTTACAACCACCATTCAGAGAATGTTTTTGAAATGGTATAAGCAATCCATGTACAAAATTTAAAGGCATCTGTAAGAGCCGTTTATGAGAAAATAGCAAAAAACAAAATAATCTTCATGTAAAGTCCCCTTAAATATAAGAGAAGGTTGTCGCCAATCTTCACAGCCTCAGAAGGTACCTAACCCAAATACGAAATTTTGTTTTCGTACGATTTACAAGAAGCCGTATTGCAAAAAGGACGTATTCACAGTGGGTTGCTTATAACACCCCTTCAGTGAATTTGTTAGAAAAAATGTTTCAAATAAAAGTTTTAGCTTTTGGTACAAGCAATCCATGCGCAAAATTTAAAGAAAATCGTTAGAGCCGTTTTCGAAAAAATCGCGAAAAAAGGAAATTTATTCATGTAAAGTCCCCTTAAAAATAAGGGAAATTCGTCGCCAATCTTCGAATCGCATCTTCAGAAGGTACCTGACCCAAATACGAAATTTTGTTTTCATACGATTCTCCGTTTCGGAGCTAGCCTGTTCACAAACTTCCACACAGACAGACACGCATAGACACACAGACATGTTTCCAAAAATAATATTTTTGGATTCAAGGGGCCTTGAAACGTGTATATATGCTAAAAACTCAACTTCGAATTTTGGGGTCGAAAACAATACTTCCTCTACCTATAGTACCTATGGTACGGGGAGAGGAAGTAATAACGTAAATAACTATTTCTGCTTTGAGGACTTGGTTCATAAATTAGACGGCTTTTGACAAAACACAGACGTAAGCCA
This sequence comes from Ectobius pallidus, assembly GCA_964059195.1. Classification (NCBI taxonomy): domain Eukaryota; kingdom Metazoa; phylum Arthropoda; class Insecta; order Blattodea; family Ectobiidae; genus Ectobius; species Ectobius pallidus. Next base: position 3,347,451 of record CAXKWD010000002.1, read on the forward strand.
ACATAATATTTAGTTTCGCTCAAAACATTACTTACGACCTCATTTCTCTCCATTCATTAAAAGTCTGCAAGTCCTTATCGTAGTGAAGGATTTTTTAATATTAGCTCGTTCATTGCCTTTTCAATAACTTCAAACAGTTATAATTGCAATTATGACATGCAGAATATAAGTCTTTTAAAATTGATCTCCGAGTTAAGCTACATATTGATTCATTAAGCAGGGCTTAAGGAAGAACAAAGGTCTAGTTTAAAAAAAAAGAGTGCGTGGAACGCCACGCGACAGAAGTAAAACTTTATTTAATTTTTTTTTTTTAATTTTTGATTATTGGATTTTTTCAATTTTGCATTATTGGACTTTTTAGTATTGGGTTTTTGGACTTTTTAATTTTGGATTATGGACTTTTTAATTTTGGATCTTTGAATTTTTAATTTTGGATTTTTTAAATTTTCGATCTTTGAAGTGTTTATTTTTTTATTTTTAAATTTTGGATTTTTGGATTTTTAAATTTTTTATTTTATTATTTATTAAATTTTGGATTTTTGGATGTTATAATTTTTAATTTTGTTTTTTTAAATGTTGGAAATTTGTATTTTTTAATTTTGGATTTGCGCGGTAATGAACCCCCGGGTTCCATAAAATAGATAATATACCTTTAGTTTGCTTAGGAATTGTCTATTGCCATTGAGGAAGTAAGGTCTGAAAAATTTCCTTTCATTACTCCTAATCATTGAGTTGATTGTTTTCTGTGCAGTCCGCACCGAAACAAGTAAGTAATCTTGAGTGTGACTGATTTCCTGACGATTTTAGTGTGACTGATTTTCCCGATTTACCCTGTACCGCCACTAAAGAAGTTTTACTTCAAAAATCAGATTCAAATCAGTTATGGGTGGCGGTAAAAGAAAACATCAATTCGTATAATCGCGAGTAACTTTTTCACAAAGTCTACAATCGTAAATGCATTATTAAGTGTCAAATTTTGACGACACACATAAGAATATGGCACAATGCCCATTGCATGTATAGGCTACTCAAGGCGTTTGACTTACAGATCAGAATGTTCCCAGTTGCACTGGTTGAGTAGCTCACCTGAAACAGAAAAAACAAGCCGACGTAAGACAGCTGAACTTTTCCCACAATTATTTCAATATTAAATAAGTACAGTCATATCATAATTATCATAGATAATCCCACGAGAGTTGACGAGTTGGCTTTATTAAGACAATTCCAAGAATAACAAAATCCCTTTAGGCAGGCCTACAGGCTGAGGTAGATTTCGAAGTGGTTTTGGTATAATTTATTGTCGCTGCGCAGCACTCTTCTTCTTTAGCCTTGGCATGACAAACCCGGAATAATAACGGCAAAAAAGGAAAGAGCACTATTTCAATCATTCAAATCTCGCCTTACACGAGAGATATGGAGGAACTAGATATTGATTTGTAGAGTACTCATCAGGAGCTTTTCAACGATACCCCACAAGAATTTCCATCCCCCACATCCCCACTCGTACCCCCAAAAGCCCCGAATCGTTGGTGTCACTGTGAACTCCATAGGGAGTACTGTAATTTATTCAAACAAAGTTTCCCTCTATACTTCATAGGGGCCGAGATATAAATTTTTCAAAATTTCAACCCCCGACTTCCCCCTTGGGCCAATTTTGCTCATTAACGAACTTTTCCGAACTATTGGGCCTAGAAATAACATAATAAATTTGGTTCAAATATCTTCAAAATTACGGCCCCTATATAAATATATAGATTTATCTGATGAAACTCGTCAACTTTAGTTGGATTTATTAAGACTATTCCATGAATAAAAATGTAACGGATTATACAAATAATAATTACTTTCGTGCTTTGTTGTATAAAAACAAAACTAACAGCTGCGAGATCACGGCATACTATGAATCAACCCACCATGAATCGATTCGAATTACCATGTAGTGACCAGTGCTACCAATGGTGCATATAAGACGTAGTTAACTTAATTCAGGTAAGCTAACAGCAGAACAGAACAAGAGCACACGAACTGGCTTCCACCGAATCGAAATTGTCTTTTAAATCATATTAGGGTTAGATATTTTTCGGGGATGTGAAACGAACATTGGCTTTCGAATTTCTTTTAATTTTAATCCCATTTTAGAAGAAAAACTTTCTCAAAAACGGCTCAAATGACTTTCTTTAAATTTCCTACATAAAGTGTTTATACTAAGAGCTAAAAATTTGTCAACAAAAAATTCCTTGAAGGGTAGTTATAAGCCACCCACTGTTCATAGAAAACCCAGTCTTTTCTGGTTAATACTACATCTTTGAATCAGATTGAAACAACTGAATACGCGCTCTTTGCAATACGGTCTCTTATTCTAAGTCAGAATGTGAAGTGAGAAAGATGTATTGTCTATACATACGGTAAAGAGAGTTAAATTATTATATTTGGGTTGTGTGTCCTTCGGGGATGCGATTAGAAACGTGGCAACGACTTTATCTTCATTTTTACAAACTTACTTACTTACGCAATAGCAATAGGCAATTCCTAAACAAATAAAGGAATATTATCTATTTTATGGAACCCGAAGGTTCATTGCCGCGCTTACCTGAGCCCGCCATTCAACCCTATTCTGTGCTAACTCCACCCAACCACCCCTCGCAAATCCCACTTCCCATAAATCTATCCTATTATTGTCCTCTCACCTACGTCTAGGTCTTCCAGGTGGTCTAATTCCCTTCGGGTCTCCCAGTTAATACTTTTTAGATATGTCTTTCCTCCCCATTTCATCCTCCGTGATTTAATTACCCTTACTATATCCGGTGAAGAGTACAGGTCATGAAGCTCGTCGTTATGCAGTTTTCATGTCTCTTAGATCTGAATATTTTCCTAAGCATAATTTTTACAATCACTTTACATGAAGAGAATGTAATTTTTTTGTCATTTTCTCTAAAGATACGTTTAGATTTCCAACAAGAATTTTTCGTTTGATCGCAAAGTTATGAAGCTTACACAAGATTGAATGGCGGTCGGTAAAGTTTGCTTGCATTAAGGTCGACTCCTTTCACAGAGCCAATACGTTCATTTTTTTTATGCCACACGCAGTCTGCATTGATTGTGGCATCCATGACCTTTGACATCAGAATGCTGACGCTAGGAAGGGGGGGGGAGATATACAAATTTCATGATATGATAAAATCGTCTGGGATGGATGAGAAAAATATGGTTTTCGACTTCCGTTCTTGTGGTGAGAGAGACGAAGGTCTTTTATCGGTATCCATTCAAATTCCTTTTCTTCCTCTCTTTCTTGTTGATCCATCGCCTTTCTATGGCAATTTCATTTCCGGTCCCTCTCCTAATCTCCCTTCTTCCAGCGGAATTTGTTGGAGTAGCTGCTCTATCACTATTGCTTTGTTTTCTCGTCTCATATCGATTCTTCCCTAGAATCTCATGAACTGGATCTCTTTCATCGACTGACGTCTCCCCATTCTTTCAACTTCAATTACATCTCGGGAGGTTTACTCCATCCAGAAACTTTGACAGGAAAATAATTTTTTTGGTACACGCTCCGCAAAGCGGCTGTTTCTTCGAACTGTTAACACGCCGTAAAGAAGCACTTTACCACACTAGGCCGGAAAAAGTAATCTTACCGTATTAGGCCTGTAAAATTGCCATGGTAACCCCTAAAATCTAAACTAAACTCCGTGGCGCTACATCCTTGGAGGGACTTGGCCGACCACCCGACCGCTGCGTCATCTCCCGTAGGCAGATGGCAGGATTGGGGGGCATGTGGTCAGCATACCGACACCCACGGCCGTTAATGGTGGTTTTCTTGACCGGAGCCGCTACTTCTTTATCAAGTAGCTCCTCAATTTGAATCACGAGGCTGAGTGCACCCCTACCAGACCTCCCTACCTCAGAAAAATCCGAGGAGGTACCGGGAATCGAACCCGGACCGACGGATCTGTAGTCAGCAACGCTAACCACAAGACCACGCCGGCGGACTATTGTAACCCCTAGTGATCGTAATTCCAAGTATGGCTCATAGATGTCTCCGAGTTTAAGTTCAATTTGACATGTTATGGGTGACGTCTGATGTGAAATACATAACTTCCTTTACTCTTAATATATTCCAGAATACAGTACACGGCTGCATTGCAAGTAATACGCATGCAATTGTCTGAGCTTCATTCAAAGAGAGACAAGAAGTACAATCTGAGTCTTGTAAGAAGTGCGTGGCTTATAACTACCCTTCAAACAATTTGTTGGGAAAATGTTTTCCAAGTTTTAGCTCTTAGTACAATGTATTATAATACGTAGTAACTTATGCCTATGTAATATTAGGCATAGGCCTATTATACAATTCATGGAGATAATTTTAACAAAATTGTTTCAGCCATTTTCCAGGAAATAAAAAAAATGAAATCCTCTTCATGTAAACAGACTGTAAAAATAGGACAAAATCGTCACCACGTATCGCATCCCCGAAGGATACACAACCCAAATGAAATCTGATTAATGCACTCACATAACTTTCTTTGCCCTAAGCAAAGGAAATAAATCTTCCTCAAGAGGCCATATTGCAAAGAGTGCGTATTCAGTTGTTTCAAATCCTACTTCTCTTAAATTTATCCTAATATTGTCTTCCCACCAACGTCTAGGTCTTCCAAGTAGTCTTTTTCCTTAGGGTTTCTGAGTCAATATTTTTTAGATATGTCTTTCCTCCCCCATATCCAGCCCATTTCATCCTCTGTGATTTAATTACCCTTACTATAACTATACTATAGTAGACTACGCAGAACAATATATTGATAAATATGTCATTTTTACGTCACTGTATGCCCATTACTGTTCTACGTTCCGTTTATCTAGCACTTTTCCAGCCCATTATCCAATACGGCATTCTCGCCTGGGGAGAATTAGCGAAAACTACCCTTAAGCCCCTCTGGCTTTAAAAAAAAAAAGAATAATAAAAATATGTCTAAAAAAAAATATTACCCAACTAGTCTAATATTTTCGGAATTTAATGTTCTCAGTTTGGACCAACTCCTGATCTCTCATATTTTTAAATTGCACCCGAGCACTTGTTAATATTTCTTGTGCTGGAATAATTATTAATCTATGTAAGATTAATTATGATAAGCGTATTATAGAATGGTAGAACAGAAAACTGTTTTCGAATCGTGAAATATAACAGTGAGGCAGCGTTTCAGTAAAATAACGGCCTGACATTTAGAAGTTAAGGCCACATTATTTTGTTTCTAATTGGTTGCTGACCCTGGCTCCATTGTTTGCAAGTGGCTTGATTGGCTATAGAGAGTGGATACGGAATAATTGAATCTTGGTTCGTTTCCGGAGCAACACACAAGCTCTCGTCCGTCCCAATGATTTGTTACTTCTATTGTTACCTCTAATATATGAGAACAATGCGGGTTTGTGTGCATTCTATCCTCACAACATTAATTCTATCCTGACAACATTAATTCCTAGCGTTGGTTTAATTTTATTACAGAAACACCTGTTCTATTAGGCAGTGGTGGCTCGTGTATAAGGACTGTGGAACTGCAGCACCCCCTTTTTCCACTTTATATTATCGATAACATTTAATATAATTAATTCCTTGTTTCTTCAATTGTTTCTTTATACTTGTACAATATACAGGGTGTTAATAAATAACACCGAAATATTTTACCTTTATATAGAGGGGACTTAAACAAGCTACTTTTATTAGCAGATTTTTGCTCTAAGGCGTAAAATGTGTATACTTACAGAGCATTAAAGTCATTATAATTTGGTGCAAAAAATCAATAATTACGCGAAATAGGTTTAAAATTATTTATAAACTTCATTATGAAGCTTAGTGTTTGAAATAAACTAGTAGGCCTATAAGATAATTCAAGTTTTGGTAATATATGGTAATATATGGTGTTTATTAAGACTACTAGTATATAGGTTGAATTTCTTACCAAAACTTGAGGTTTAAAATGTTCATTAAATTGACTTCATGCCTTCTTAGTGATCGATAAAGCCTGACTCTTGATCAATCGTCAACAGCTATATCATAATTTAGTGTATCCATAATCTGCAAAATTTACAGACTATTCACATGACTGGCCGCCACTGCATTAGTTTTATTTATTCCTAACTCCAGTGTTAACAACAAAGTTCTTTTGTTTTGCATTTTTTCAAATGTTAGAAGTCACTGGCGGCCATGCCCTGGAAGATTTTATGCTGTAATAGGAAAAAATTGAATTCATAGAGCAAACATCTCCTAATAAAAGTTGCTTCTCTATGTCCCCTCTATACACAGGTAAAATATGTCGGTGTTATTCATTAACACCCTGTATTAATCCAGAAACTTTTGTTTATGTAGAATCACATAGTTTCATTTAAAAGACAGAAAAAAAGTTCAATTTATTGTACAGTGTTGGTGAATACAGCCCTTAAAAATGTTGTTCCGCCTGCAAAATATTAAGTAGGCTACAGAGAAACAACTTAAAATTAATTATGTTTATACAAACACGAAGGAGTCTGAGGGGAATTCCCTAGAAGCAGCTGACAAGTCTCGCACTAACTTTCTAGGGATAAATTATGGATTTTCTAATCCGAGAGTTCACTTAAACTGCCAATCAAAAACTTTGTACCAAGTCTTGTGTAAAGCCACTGTTGTCATTTCAAGATGCTCCTTGTTCAGCAATAAATCATTAAATTGCTTCCAGGATCACAACACGCCATCGCTACAGAGTTAATGTTTATAAACATGTAAATGTGTAAGAATATGTGGAAATTCAACCAATCTCAAGGTTCTATCCTGATAATTTAATCGTCTTATTTTCAACAGTTTAATCTCTATATATATAAAAGGCTTTGTCCTGATTGACTAACTGAATGAATGACTGACTGACTGAATGACAGGAATCAACGTACAGCCTAAACTATAACAGGTAGAGACTTGGAATTTTGACAGTACCTTCGCTTCATAATGTAGGTGCTCACTAAGGAAGGATTTTGAAAAATTCTGATTCTAAATGCCAAAAATTAAATGTTTTTGAAAATACTTAATCCCTTTTTACATAGAATTATCAAAACAAATTCACAGAACGTATTGTTACCAGTGGTATCAGGTGGGCTTGGATTAAATTAAATGGATGTTTGACAAATTAGAGAAGGTATCATTATAATTCATATTATCTATATTAATAAAAGGAATTCTCCTCGATGTCCAGCGAAATCTACTGAACGCAGAGATCTGAAATTTTAAACATAGGTGTGCTGAAGGGTCGGAAAATGCACCTCGAAGCCGGAATTTTAATTTTAGTTTTCGTTCGTGAGTTATGAGTGAAAAACTGGCAAAAAAACGTGCATTTTTTGCGTTTTCAAAACATAAGTTTTCAGTTATACATTTCAATGTCAAATCAATTACAGTTGGCTTTGGCTATTTTTGTCAAACCTTGAAAATAAAACTTTCGCGATCGCTTGAATGTTGTAAGCCCTAAATATGGTCAAACGTTGTTTTATTTGGACGAATCTCACTATACAGAGGTTTTCTTGGCCAAGAAACTCGAATCTGAGGTCGCTTTTACCAGTCGATGCTATCTGATCGTGGTATGTAGTCCATGCGATTTAGGTGTTAATAAATGTAATGATTTTACTATTATGCTCTTAATTTTTAATTCTTGAAATAATTATCGCGGGCGAAGCCGCGGGCACCTGGTAGTTTTATCATATACGTGCACTTGTTTTAATGTCACTGAACACCAAAACACCTTCATACGTGTAACTTCATTGATCAGAAACATATAAAACGCTTATGAGATATGAAAATAATTTATAATTTATGTAGGCTATGATTTTACAATTTTATGTTGTGCTGTGTAAAATTATTATTTTTAAAAAATAATATAGATATTTTTCATACTAACAATAAGTGGTTTAAAAATATATGTGAAAAAAATTTTAAATTTTAAAATAATAATTATTAAAATATGCTCCCTGTCATTTTCTTTATTTGAATCTTTCTGATATATATATTTTCCTCCAAAACTATTATATTATTATTTATATTATTATTTGTTTTTTATGTTCCCTTGTGTAATTGTCATATTGTTTGTGTTTCTTTTTCCTTTTTTCTTTTCTGTGTTTTTTAGTTTAATTATTTTGAATATCACTTTAAATATTTAACATTAGAATCTGGTGTATTAAAAAAAGCGAGAATATTGTAATCGGGTATTAGCCTGTAATATTCTTAGTACAATAAATAAATACTTGTTTGAGCATGGAAGCCATAATTGATGAGCAACTGTTCTCTACTGTTGATGTGATTATGGCGTCCGTTAATTTCAACTGATATTTCATTTTTAATGAATATGATACAGAATGAAGTAGCGGGAATTGGTTCATGGTAAGTAAATATCCAATTCGGCATTTCCTTTTACTATTGTGGAAACCATGAAAAAACCAAAGTCAAATCCACCGAACATGAGTTATTATTTTTAATCAAAGAAGGTACAGAGGTATGAAGATGTTTCAGTGTTCACTTCTTGTGAATTTACATAAAAACAAGTGCACGTATGCGGTAAAATGATAGTGGTAAAAATAAGATGATACAATTTAACCATAGTCTCATGCGATTGGTTACATTCCACATTTCCTTGCACTGGATACATAACCCAATTTATGGGCTAAATAGTAAATTATTATTATTACTACTATTATTATTATTACTATTATTGGGTTTAGTTTCCCACTCTACTGGATTTCGGCACGCGATGTTCGGCGTTGGTATGCGGTCTCTGGCTTGCAGACCAACACTCCCATTGGCTCCCAACGACCTTGCATGTCATTGGTCTGTTCCATACGGTCCTGCAACCTCTACATATAGCTAAATAATGCATACACTAACCACATTAGTTAAGTGCGCGAGCGGAGGCGGCAGCCGAAGCGAAGTGCCCTTGCATTTTCGAATAATGTACGAAACAGTTTGTCGGTTTCGAAAATGTGGCATATTATATCTTCCGGAGGGTTGTCTGACCATTATCACGTTGGCAGCTGATTCCAGCACCACGTGACCCATCGGCTTCTTCCCAGCATGCACCTGCGCTGTTTCTAGCAGCTGATTCTGTATTATTGTGATTCCAATCTGAGCGCCATTTTAGGTTAGTTTTTTGTGAACTTCTTACCGATTTTACCCATATCTATATTAATAAAAGGAAGTGTCTGTCCTCCGTCTGTCTTCCGTCTGTCCTCCGTCTGTCCGCGATGCCCAGCGAAATCTACTCAACGCAGAGATCTGAAATTTTAAACATAGGTGGACTGAAGGGTCGGAAAATGCACCTCGAAGCCGGAATTTTAATTTTCGCTTTCGTTCGTGAGTTATGAGTGAAAAACAGGCAGAAAACGTGTATTTTTTTTGCGATTTCGAAGCATCGGTTTCAGTAATATATTCCAATGTTAAATCAATTACAGCTGGCTTTGGCTATTTTTGTCATCATACCTCATAGCCTACCTTGGAAATAAAAGCATCGCGATCGCTTGATTTTGTAAGTCCATCGTGGACGATTCATTTGTTTAGAGTGTCAAGGCCCGCAGATATATGAAATTTTCAACCTACACGTAAGAAGGATATCAACATAGGCTTAATTATGGTCAAACATTGTTCGATTTGAACGAAACTCACTATACAGGGGTTTCCTGAGCCAAGGAACTGGAACCTGAGGTCGCTTTTCCTACCAGGGGACGCTACCTAATCGTGGAATACACTCCACGAGATTTAGGTGTTAGTAAATATAATGATTTAACTATTATGCACTTAAGTTTTGAAATAATTATCGCGGGAGAAGCCGCGGGCACATGCTATCTTATAATAATAAAAGGACGTGTTTGTCTGTCTGTCCGCGATGCCCAGCGAAATCTACTGAACGCAGAGATCTGAAATTTTAAACATAGAAAGTTTTGAAATAATTATCGCGGGAGAAGCCGCGGGCACATGCTATCTTATAATAATAAAAGGACGTGTTTGTCTGTCTGCCCGCGATGCCCAGCAAAATCTACTGAACGCAGAGATCTGAAATTTTAAACATAGATGGACTGAAAGGTGGGAGAATGCACCTCGAAGCCGGATTTTTAATTTTAGCTTTCGTTCGCGAGTTATGAGTGAAAAACTGGCAGAAAACGTGATTTTAGCGCTGTCGAAGCATCAGATTTCAGTAATACATTTCAATGTCAAATCAATTGCATTCGGCTTTGGCTATTTTTGTCATACCGTGGAAATAAAAGCATCGCGATCGCTTGAATGTTGTAAGCCCACGCTGGTGCATTTGTTTAGAATGTCAAGGCCCGTAGACATTCGAAATCTTCAACCTACACGGAAGAGGGATAATCAACATAGAAATAAATATGATTAAACATTGTTCGATTTGGACGAAACTCACTATACAGAGGTTTTCTGGGCCAAGAAACTGGAATCTGAGGTCGCTTTTACCAGACGATGCTATCTAATCGTGGTAAGTAGTCCACGTGGTTTAGGTGTCAATAAATATAATGTTTTAACTATTATGCTCTTAATTTTTTATTTTTTTGAAATAATTATCGCGGCCGAAGCCGCGGGCACATGCTAGTTTAAAATATTCTTAGAAACAAAATGTGCCCTTATATGGATTCTAAATCTTCTGGAGAATAATATTACATGAAATTTTGCCGTTTTACGTGAGTAAAAAACAAAATTAACGAATCCAGTAGAATGGGAAACTAACCCCCTATTATTATTATTATTATTATTATTATTATTATTATTATTATTATTATTATTATTATTATTATTACTAATATTATTATTATTATTATTATTATTATTATTATTATTATTAGCTATTTTTAATACAACGGGGCGATATATTAAAGACATCTTTCAGTTCGTAAAAGGTCTTTGACCATAAAAGATAGCAGGGATCCTTTTCTTGGGCAGCAGAATATATTTGCAATTACCCAGCGCTCTTTAAGCTAAATGACTTAATCATCTCCATTGAACTCACTCGTTAAATGTTATGAGTAAAAAGTTATATTCCACCCTGATGTGAGCAGAAAGGTCAAAGTTAACCCACTAAAGCGGATCTACATCTCGTCCGAGCGATGCCGTATGTTAGTTTACAACTTATTTCTCATGCACTTTCTGAGGCTTAAAACAGGATTAAATTGTGAACTTCTAATTTCAAAGTGAGTAGGAGCTTTCGGTAGCTTGATCCGCTGTCATCGTCAAAAAGCAAGGCCCTGATTTATAAATGGGCAGACTGGGCACTGCCCAGGGCGGCAAACCTAGAAAAGGCAACAAATTTTTGTGTGAGAATTTTTTATATTTTTTATTTTATTTTATTTTATTTATTTTTTGCAAAACAAATTTTATGAAAATTAAAATTAATTTAATTTTTGCAGGACGTAACTAATTGCCGTGGATCGTAACTTGACATTCCCGCACGCAATCTGGTTGCTATGGAAACAAAAGAAATCTCCGTGCGGTAAAAATTAAGAAAAGCACAAGTGCCGTAAGTAAAATCATCATAATACAAGCCTTTATGGAAGACCGGAACCAAGGCCCCTACTTTGTGGCGACTTTAACAGGACAAATATTCGTCCCCATAACAACCAACATATGCGAATCACTTTCTGAAATATAACATCCATCTTCAATAGTGTATATACATAATATTTTCAGCTAATATCTCAATTAATATAAATAATCATCGTGCAAAAAATAGCATGCAATACTCGTACCGTAAGCGCATAACGGATCTCGGAAATTGAAAAAACTATTTCCCCCATCCGTATGCACCGCTTACGGCACTTGCATCGCAATATACTATAAACTGGAAAAAATAATGGTAGTATATTAATCCACCTTATACCCTGAAGTAATGAATTTAAAAAAAAACAGGCGTATTACATAATAGCTAACAATTATTTTATTACAATATTAAATCATGAATGTGATACAGCCTTCTGGAAATATTGAATTAGGCCTATTATTTTTTAATTTACTCTATTAAAACATTGTGGAGATGACAGATTAACTGTCGAAATGCATTTCCACGAGAGAAAAGACGAGGGCTGTCCAGAAAGTAACAGACGTTTTGAAATAAAAAATAAACAAAGTGAAAAAAAATATTACATACATTTTGAAGGTAGACTCTTAGGCTATTTTTCTACATAATCGCCACTCAAATTAAGGCATTTATCATACCGTGGCACAAGCGTTTCGGCATCCTCTCTGTAGAAATCCGCCGCCTGCGATTTCAACCACTTCAGAGAATTTATTGGGAAAAGTGTTTTAAAAAAGCTTTAGACTTTTGTAATATGCAATTAATTCGTGCAGAAAATTCAAACAAAATCTTAGCAACGACTTTCTATTCATTTGACAATCACTCTACTTGAAGATAATTTCGTTTTTGCGATTTTCAAGAATACGGCTTTAAAGTAGCTGAAAACGGGATCTGGAGAAGGTTTATATTATAGTATTAGCTTAAAAGGCCCGGCGTCGGCCGGGTTTTGTATTTTGACATTCGAAATTAACTTATGAAGGACTTCCGATTTCCAAACTCCAGGTCCTTAAATAGGTATTTAGAATTTGAAATGAGGAAGAACGACTTATCACACTCAAACTATACCCTCAGAAAACGCTTGGTATAGCTTTTAAGGGCTCATAGAGGAAGTAGAATTTTGCATCCCATCGCTTCTACACGCCAAACCAGGTAAGAGTTGAAATAATAAGAAACAGAAATTCCTGTAACATAAAATTGTAATACCGAGGCGGAAAATTTTATTTCTCCCTCTCATGTTACCATAAAACTGTTTTGGGGATGAAATTAAACAGAAAGCCATATCACTTTCATACTTTTCTCTCCAAAAACCTGCGATATCTCTTTATATATAAAAGGCTTTGTCCTGACTGACTGAATGAATGACTGACTGACTGAATGACAGGAATCAACGTACAGCCTAAACTATAACAGGTAGAGACTTGGAATTTTGACAGTACCTTCGCTTCATAATGTAGGTGCTCACTAAGAAAGGATTTTGAAAAATTCTGATTCTAAATGACAAAAATTAAATGTTTTTGAAAATACTTAATCCCTTTTCACATAGAATTATCAATTCCAAATCACAGAAATGGTATCAGATGGGCTTGGAAAAAACAAATGAAATGCACTTTTGACAAATAAGAGAAGTTATCAAAATAATTCATGTTATAAATAAATATTACAGAATGAAATCCACTAAAATAATGGAATCACATAACTTTCTCTACCCTGGACATAGAGAAAAAAAACGAGGTATGGTAATGTGTATATTATTATATTATATCGCAGGTTTTTGGAGAGAAAAGTATGAAAGTGATAATGCTTTCTGTTTAATTTCATCCCCAAAACGGTTTTATGGTAACATAAGAGTGGGAAATTTCCCGCCTCGATATTACAATTTTATGTTACAGGAATTTCTGTTTCTTCTTATTTAAACCTCTACCAGGCTTGCTGTGCACTGTACAAGCGCTGGGATGCAAAATTCTAGATCCTCTATGAGCCATAAAAAACTATATCAAGAGTTTTCTGAGGGAATAGTTTGAGTGTAATAAGTCGTTCTTCCTATTTCAAATTATAAATGCCTATATAAGGACCTAGAATTTAAAATTGAAAATCCTTCATAAGTTAATTTCCAATTACAAAATACAAAACCCGGGCAACGCCGGGTTTTTTAAGCTAGTAATAATATACACATTACCATACCTCGTATTGTTTTCTCTATGTCCAGGGTAGAGAAAGTTATGTGACTGCATTATTTTCGTGGATTTGATTCCTTAATATTTATTTATACCATGAATTATATCGACAGCTTCTCTAATTTTGTCCAAGTCCCGTATCAATGAATCTTCGGGTTCCATAAAACAGATAAAAATCCTTTATTTGCTTAGGAATGAGAAGAAGATGCGTAACATTAGCTAGGGGGTGACCTCATGTAAATTCAAGAGGGTTGTTGCTCCCTCGATTTGCACAAAGCTGTTTTGCTTTCTCTTGTAGTGTCAGGCCAACTTAATTGGCCATTATCTGCCATTACGCCGTCTCCTAGCGGCTAACCAGCAATTCCCCGTGTCCACCTATCTAAAGTGTTCAATTTAACATGTAGTTTTGTGAACAATAGAACATGTTGCACAACTTTCTCACATGTACATTGTTACTTACTTACTCAATAACAACAGATAATTCCTAAGCAAGCTAAAGGAATATTATCTATTTGTTCATTGCCGCTCTTACCCGAGCCCGCCATTCTACCTTTTCTGTGTTAACACCATCCAACCATCCCTCGCAAATCCTACTTCCCTTAACTCTATCCTAATATTGTCCTCCCACCGACTTCTAGATATTCCAAGTGGTCTTTTCCCTTCGGGTCTCCCAGTCAATACTTTTGTGATATGTCTTTCCTCCCCCATTTCATCCTCCGTGATTTAATTACCCTTACTATAACCGGTGAAGAGTACAGGTTATGAAGCTCGTCGTTATGCAGTTTTCATCTCTCTTAGGTCTGAATCTTTTCCTAAGCCCCCTGTTTTCGAACACTCTCAGGTTATGTAAGGGGCCATGTCTCACATCCACATAATACAACCGGCAGGATAATTGTCTTATAAATGTTTATTTTTTGATTTCTGGACAGAAGACGAGAAGATAAGAGTTTCTGAACTGCATAAAAACAAGCATTTCCTGATTTTAGTCGATACTTAATTTCTGCCTTAATATTATTTGAGTCTGTAATTATTGCTCCCAGGTATTTGAATTTCTCCACTTGTTCGAACGATTTACTGGCTATTCTAAAATTTTGTACTTTGACGTTTCATGACCATGTACTTGGTTTTTTCTGTACACAAGTACATTGCTAGGATTTGTATATTGAGGTTTAAGGTTGGCCAAACAAACCACTATGTACCACTAGCATTGGCGACGATTTTCTCTTATTTTTAAGATGACTTTACAAGAAGAAATTTCGTTCGTCGCGATTTTCTCGACTTCTCGGCTTCGTACTAAGAGGCTAACCTAACTTTTATTTGGGCAGAGGAAGTTATGTGAATTTCACATCAGATTTTTAGAAGTCAGATTAATACTGACGGTGAGATATTGCCAATGTGTTTCAGTTGAGGAAGAGAGGAGCTGTATAATTATTAGGGACCGGATTTTTAGGTTTTTAAAAACACTGTTTTAGGTTTTCCATTAGGTGAAATAGTTTCTTTTCGGTTTTTTGTCCAAAATATCGTTTTCGGGTAGAATAATTGGTTTAATGAATTTGAATGTGCTACATAGGATTGAATACATAATACTTGTAAAGTTTAACTTAACAAAATTGACTTAAATTTGTGTAAACTTGCTTTAAGACAATATTATACAATCGAAGAAGAAGAAAGAAAGCATAAACAATCAAAAGAAGCAGTGAAAATAAGACTCCCTCACATTTCCTGGTTACAGTATATCACTAAATATCTTTCAAGATTCTCAACTGTGAAGTTCTTCCTGTTATCTCTTAGAATACATTTGAAGGCAGAAAATGTTCTTTCAACCTCACATGACGTCATAGGTGTGAATTTCATCGAAGCAATTGCGGCAGGTTCCCAAGTTAATTGGACACTGGAATATTTTAAAAGGACAATTCCTCTCATGATATTGTCCATCCTAGACGACATTGGGTTGAACGAAACGCTGGTGGTATTAATTTCAACCCGACAAAAATTATTCTCTCTCCGCAAAATATCGATTTCTCAACTGACAAACAAAAAACAAAAGAAAGTAGCCTAAATTAGGTATTTTAGGTTTTATATCCCGTTTAGGTATAATTAGGTTTTTATACCCCTTTTAGGTAATTTTAGGTGCCACAGAATTAATGTGGGTGAATCCTATGGACATGATTCGAAAAAGTGTATGAGTGCATTTTGTTTTGGAAGTAAGGAAAAAATAGGTAAAAACCTAAGAATCCGGCCCCTAATAATTATACAGACAATACAGAAGTCTTGATCCTTCATTTCAGTTCAAATTTGATGTAGACCTAAATAGCCTCCGCAGTTTGTGTTCATTTTAAATGGCACACATTTCTTCTTCTTCTTCCCTAATATGCATTCCGATGTTCATCCTGGGGCAAAACAATTTTACAATTATACTGAAATACATTGCAATTGTATTTTAGTCAAGTTTTTATAAACTTGCATTGATTCAATATGTATTTTTTCCGTTTATTCAACTATTTGTATTTACTATGTGGACACTCTGATGGTATTTTTTAATTAACCTATATTCATTATAGTACATAGTATGATAGACAGAATCAATAATTCATTTACATTTAAAAAATCCTTACCGTCTCTTCATGTAAATTTCGCATAATGTAGGTTACAGCATCCAAACTGTAAAATTTATATTTCAAATGAAAATTGAATTTAATGCTGCATAAAATGATAATAATAGATGCATTTCCATCCGTTCAATTTGTAAGTTAAAAAGAATTAGCCAACACTATGCTACGACTTTATAATTTACACCACAAAAAGCGTTTCGTCATCTTTAGTATCAGATCAACAGTTACAAACGAACTTTACTTTTTAGGTAGATTTCGAAGAAAAATCTACCTATTGCAATGGATACCATGTCATGATTTTCGAAAAATTCTTTCATATCTTTACGTTTCATGCTCCCCTAAGTACGAAACCACCGCCCGTTCAAAAAAAAAAAATTTGTGATATTTATATATATATATATATCTTTACACGATAGCGCCCGTAATTTTGAAGATATTTGAACCAAATTTTATTATGTTATTTCGAGGCCAAATAGTTCGGACAAGTTCGTTAATGGGCAAAATTGGCCCGAGGGGGTGGTCGGGGGAGGGGGTTGAAATTTTAAAACATTTATATCTCGGCCCCTATGAAGTATAAAGGGAAACTTTGTTTGAATAAATTAGAGTGCTCCCTATGGAGTTCACAGTGACACCAACGATTCTAGGGTTCGAGTGAGGGTGGGGGTGGGGATGAAAATTCGAAACTTTTGAAACCACGTCTTGTGGAGTATCGTTGAAAAGCTCTTGATGAGTACTCTACAAATCAATAAATAGTTTCTTGATAGCTCTCATATGACGCGAGATTTTAATGTTTGAAAATAATAACACTTAAAAGAATTATTATAATATCATAATTTTGTCTTGTTTAGCGGCTTTGCTAATTTTATTCATTGCTGATCTTGCGCACGGCCTCCCAGAATATTGAGGGAGGAATATTGTTGTCAAAACAAATGATTGTAGGCTCGTCCTCTTTACCGAATTCAGTTCTTATTACTGCAGGTTTGCCATGCCAAGGCTATAGAAGAAGAGTGCTATGCAGCGACAATAAATTAAACCAAAAGCACTTCGAAATCTACCTCCGCCTGTAGGCCTGCATAAAGGGATTTTTTACCTTATACCATAGGTACTATAAACTAGGAAAAGGAAAGAAACTCCATGTCCAGTTTTCATACGTAAGCCCACAACGAAACGAATTTGGAAAAAAAAATATTTCCCCTTCTTTGTTGTCTATATTCTGCCCGCTGTGAGATCACGGCAAAAAATTTTAATGAACAATCTACGCATCGATTCGAGTTCCAAATGCTATCAATAGTGGAGTTCATAAGCATCAGAACACTATAAAAGTACACGAACTGGCTTGCACAGAATTGCAATTCTGTTTTTAATGAATGCACATTTACAGTATTAAGTGCCAGTATGGTACTTTATGAGATTGTGTGGGGGACGAAAAAATGTCTGTCCGTCCGTCTGTCCGTCCGTGCGTCTGTACGCACCATAACTCAAGTACGCTTTTTCGGATTTTCATGAAACTTGGTATAAACATTCATAATGTCGATGGGAAGAACCCTATTGATATTGAACCAAATCGGTTCACCGGTACCGGAGTAATGCCCAATTTAGTGCCTATTTTAATAGGTTATGGCGCCTTTCTCATAGAAAGGCGCCATCACTCAAATACGCTGTAACGGATTTCCATGAAACTTGGTATACCCATTTATGACGTCCATGAGAAGTGCCCTATTAAATTTGAACCTAATCTGTTGACCGATACCGGAGTAAAACCCAATTTAGTGTATATTTTAAAGACGCGGTAACTCAAATACGCTTTACCGGATTTTTATGGAACTTGGTATACACATTTACAATGTCCATGGGAAGACGTCTATTCATAATGGATAAAATCGGTTGATCTGTTTCGGAGTAATGCTCAATTTAGTGCCTATTTTAAGGCAATATACGTATTCGAAATAATTTATAAAAAAAATGAAAATCAGTTATCTTGACAACATAGCCTATTGTTTTACTGTGATCTTATAAGGCCTTGGAAATTAAAACACAGGTAGCTATGACAAAAAACACTATTGTTTTACATGCGCGTATCCAACTAGACCGTTAAAATGGCCCAGGTGGCCGAGATGGTAGACCTTTCTTCTTCCGTAAGTCGTGCTTAATGAATAAATCTGGAGCTTAACTTGGAAATCAATTTAAAAAAAAAACATATTCTGCATATCATAATTGCAGTCATAACTGATTAAACAAAAACATACTGGCACTTTGTTACATCAGTTTACCTGATTTTATTTCAATTTCTAAACAAGCTTACTTACCTACTTACTTACTCACTCAATGGCAATAGACAATTCTTCAGCAAGCTAAAGGAATATTATCTATTTTATGGAACCCGGAGGTTCATTGCCGTGCTTACCTGAGTTCGCCATTCAACCCTATTCTGTGCTAACTCCTTCCGATCATCCCTCGCAAATCCTACACTCCTTGAATCTATCCCAATACTGTCCTCTCACTTAGTCTAGGTCTTCCAGGTGGTCTCTTCCCTTCGGGTCTTCCAGTCAATACTTTTGAGATATGTCTTTTCTCCCCATTCATCCTCCGTGATTTAATTACCCTTACTATATCCGGCGATGAGTACAGGTTATGAAGCTCGTCGTTATGCAGTTTTCATCTCTCTTAGGTCTGAATATTTTCCTAAGCCCCCTGTTTTTGAACACACTCAGATTATGTAAGGGGCCATGTCTTACATCCATATAATACAACCGGCAGGATAATTGTCTTATAAGTCTCTATTTTTAGATTTCTGGACAGAAGACGAGAAGATAAGAGTTTCTGAACTACATAAAAACAAGCACTTCCTGATTTGAGTCGAGACTTAACTTCTGCCTTAATACATTTTTTAAAAAGTTCATTTCCATTTTAAAAGGCTGTACATTGTATCTTGTTGAACATGTATGTGTCGAAACTGTACCGACGTGAATGTAGGGAAGGGTTGACAAGAAATGTTTATGGGTGGTGACTTTCTAGTACAACACACGTCATTCAAATGTGGTTAAATATGAAAATGGTTGGTCCGCTCTGGTGTTTCCACCACCATTCGACCATGACCAACGAGATTAGATCCCGCCTGTGCTGACACCTAGATAACATGGCACTCTCAATTCGACTTTGACATCTACCACGGCCCTCTGCTCTCATGTCGCTGTATAAATCGATATTCAACTTTCCGATGACAGAATTAAAAACAAAACAAAAAAAAAAAGCGTAGTGGCTAAAACTTTGCCGGTTTATTTGATAAATCTGTAATGAAGTTTGTCATTCTGTTAGCTGCAGTGTTCATAGAAAAGGAATACGTAATGAGGAACCTCGTAGCTGGTGATGACGTCGCTAACTAACCTCGTTTTATGTTGTATAACACCAGCAATGCAATGTGCAATTTGTTATTTCTGAAACCGCTAATTGCTTATTAAGTTTGGAGAAGCGATTCATTAGCAGAGCTTAGACACTTCATTATACAGTGTTTAGCTACGAGATGAATTTATATTTTTATGTTATTCTGAATCGTAAACACTCCCCATCTATGTAAAGTAAACGTTGATATTCAAAGTCATAATACAACAGACGAAAATGATTACAGATTAAGGTATCTATATACGTTTGAAATGTAAATTTTTTACAAATTTCCAAAAAAAAATAAATTATATCAGAATAAAAGATTGAAATCTCTATTTTCAGAAAATGTTAAATTTGTTTGGGTTAATAGGTCATAAATGTATTTAAATCACCATTTAAATGGTAAAGGGTTGGCGCAAGCCTTCTTGGCCTGAAAAAGTAATAGCATTGTTCTTCATATTATGTCTGATCTTTTTAAAATTCCCTTTCCATTCTAGCTGTAATATTTTTCATAGCTGCTGAGGATGTAGTACTGCCTTCCTTTAATAGATGGGAGTCCAATATCAAGTTCCTATGCTGTAGGGGCATTTTGAAAGTTCCAAATAAGAATATTAAGTTTTAAAAGTATCCGTAAACTTCAATTCCCCTTTTCTCAAAACTTTATTTCTCGCAATTTTTTAGGATTCAAAAAATGATAAAAACACTTAGAACTGAGCTAGAGGCATCATTCTTGCACCAAATGAAAGCCAATAAAACCAGTCAGAGCATGAACCTAAATGGTTAAGAATATGTTAAGAATTGAAGCTGTGAGGAGTTTAAAAGGAACAATGAATAATTTTTTTCATCCGCCAAAGTCCTAAGAATTTTTTTTTCTTATTTATTGTAGGGCATGCTAGCAATAAATTAGGTTCAGGATCTAACCTACATTATGAGGAATCATCACATAATTTTTACACATAATTTGCATGTCTTTTAAGCAATCCAGAATTTTTTTTAAATTTGCATGTTTATTTTTCAAAATAATTTTTTTAGACCACAATAATACTAATTTTTGGTTAACTAATATTGCATTAACTTAGTTGAATGATATCTGATTCACTCTAAAAAAAAATCAGAAATCCTGTTTGAAAAATGCAGATTTTCACTTGAAACGTATAAAGATACCTTAACTGTTTTTGAAAAGAGTCCGGGATAAAACTATACAATAAACTTCTAATGGATATAAAATCAATAAACGAGTTAAAAAATAGAGTTAGGAAATAGCTATTTATGTATCAAGTACGCAAATAACGCTTTAGCGGACTGGATAAAGTTTTTGGGTATGTGATGCATACAATATTTGTTAGTAAAAGCTCTCTAAATTATATGAAATGAAATAAAAATACCGTATAGTTAATTATAATGAAAGCTAGTCAGCCATTTGTTAACGTCCCATTCTCACAGCCATCTGAATCGCGGAACACCAATGAACCGTACCAATACGAAATGCGGTATAGATGCATTATAGTATACGAGTCGCTTTTTGTAAACAATAATGCATTTATTTTATGAAAAGCTTGTGAAAATATGAATGATAATCCCGAGGAAATTTCAATCCAAGCCAGAAACGTTGAGCTGCTGCCAGCAGTAAACTATGAGAAGGAATATATTGCAATTAAATGCTGGTGCATCCATGGTAAGCAATGTTTCTCTTGTGAACCAAGATGTAACAAGTTGTTGGCTTATATTTGTTGTTATATGATGAAGTAAGCTACCCTGTTTTTGCGAAAAAAAACCCTGGTAAAGTTTCCTATTATCATAAAGAAACATGTTGGCTTAAGGTTGTTGTTATAAGACCAATTGCATGCTTAAATCCATGTTAAAGTTGGTGTGACTGGTCAATGCCATCTGAGTTTTGTTTATAGATTGCCATGATGACTTTAAAGGACAAGGCCGATAAAACTGCATTTTGAATGCAGTTGACGAGTTGACGGGTTTCGTCAGATAAATTCGCTCCTGCTGCGCAGTTAACGAATCTATCCATAAACTCGTCAACTCTCGTGGAAATACCTAAGATAAAACGTCAGCTTGCTACTGGAAACTTAAGGTATCAATATGAACTGATAAATACGTCACATGCTGCCAGTGAATAGAATAAAAACACATTAATTTATACAACATATCGTATTTTGAAATTGAAATAATATAAATGTGCATTGATTCTAAAACCAATTTCCATTGTTTGCAACCCAGTTCATGAGATTTATTCTGTTCTGATTGTAGCTTATTTAAATTAACTACGTTAACAATACCAGTGTTGGTAGCACTGATTAGTTTTCCATATCACATTCGATAATCGATTGTTCCTTTGTATGGTATGCCATGATCTCAGAACTGATAGAACATTTATTTGATTTTATTATTTACCGTATTTTTTTCGGAACATAAGATGCTCTTTTTTGCTTTGGAAACAGAGTCTTGAAAGTTGGGTGCGTGTAATACTCCAGAGCGGCTTATAGTCCGAAAAATACGACATGTAATCTGTTATATTTTATTGTTGGAATAGTTTAAGTAAATTCTTAAATTTTAACATGGTTTACTCGACTTATATTATCCACGTTTTCACATCAAAGGCGACATAAGACAGCACTGGACCTAAAGATTTGTTTCTACACGCGTGTTAGAGGTCATTGACTCGCAATAAAAGTTATGTGACAGAGCGCTGTTGCAACTCTAAGTTAAAATGCGATGACGAAACACATAAAAGCTTTTATATTTACTGAGTCTGCGCAGATAAAAGTCTCTATTGCATATAGTCTCACACCCCATCCGCCCTGAGAAGTAAGGGTTGTTAAAGAGGCATGAAAAGACCTATCTAGCCGTGAGAAGCGACATCTGGCAGAATTCCACATCTGGATGAGAAAATGTGAAGGAAACTGGAAAATGCTCATCCAGATCAATTTATTCGCTTGGAAGAAATTACGTGAGCTACGCTGGAACCTGGGCCTAGAAAATGTTTTGTTGCCTGCATTTATTGAAGTTCTCTTAACCATGGGCTGATTATTCTGTTACATTAACATTGTGTGAGGTCTGAGTGAGGTAAGGGGCTTAAAAAACTTAAAAAATGCGATTGTTTATTACTATACAAGCAAATTTATTCCTAAATACCAAAAGTGATTTATTTTCATCGCTAAGATGTAAATATTTAACAAGTGTAGCCTTTTTAATAGTCCGCCGGCGTGGTCTTGTGGTTAGCGTCGCTGACTACAGATCCGTCGGCCCGGGTTCGATTCCCGGTACCTCCTCGGATTTTTCTGAGGTAGGGAGGTCTGCACACAGCCTCGTGATTCCAAATTGAGAAGCTACTTGAAAACCACCATTAACGGCCGTGGGTGTCGGCATGCTGACCACATGCCCCCCAATCCTGCCATCTGCGTACGGGAGATGACGCAGCGGCCGGGTGGTAGGCCAAGTCCCTCCAGGGATGTAGCGCCACGGAGTTTACTTTATTTTTTTTAGCCTTTTTAATATCGCGTAATTAGGGCAACTTGAAACTTAGCCAACATACACATTAAAAGGGGACATACAGATTTCGATGCTGAAAAATAGGCGAAGTTTCATTATTTTTTTTCTCAGCAATGAAATGTTCTGTAGCCTTGTACTCTGGCATGCTCTATATTGACTATCTCTACAACTGCATACTATTTTTAGAATTAATTATTGAACTATTACCGCTGTGGCTCAGGGGATGCGTCCAATCCTCTCACGCAGCGGGCCCGGGTTCGATTCCTGGTCGGGACAAGTTACCTAGGTGAGGTTTTTTCCGGGGTTTTCCCTCACCTATGAGACAAATGTCAGGTAACTTTAGGCCCTTGTGGTCCCCGGATATCATCTGGCCGTCATTATCATCTTCATCCTCATCCTCGCCTTGTTTGGAATGAGTGTGTGTGTGAATGGTGTGTCTCGTCCTATGTGTTCGTGTTGTCTCGGAGGTGGCCCCGGCATTGGGCTGATCACTCATCCGGGGAGGCCCTCCATGTCCTTGTCTGGTCAAAAAAGTATGTATGTGATCCAAAGCTAATCCCTCTTCCGACAGGTCGCGGCCCTGTAAGGCCCAGGCGGCTTGGGTCGCTTAAATCCTAAAAGGGAGAGGTAAAACTACGAAAAAGAAAGAAAGAAAGAAGAATTTAACTATTACACTTAATGAGTAATTATCATTACAAAATGGCAGCCAAATTTTGTGCACTGAAGTGCCGTTTCCCTGATAATTTTCATAAATACCAATATTTCTGAGTGATTCTTTTTTATATATTTTTTTTATATCATATGAACAACATAATCTAGAATCTTTAGATTTTCTGCAGTTAAAATATTCTTAAAAAATAATTCATTACTTCTTAATTTTGTTACGAATTTTTAGACCAGAAATATATTAAAAAATAAACTATTGAAGTTTCATCAATGATTCTAGACAGTAAAAGTGTTCCCTATTACAGGCCATGGAGGCCCAGAGGGTTCCAGGAGGTTGAGGCTCCCAGATTTTTAGACATTCGGCACATGAAGGTGGTAAGGTTGTCAGCCTTACGCACCGGCCGCCTTTACCCCCAGGATTGCTCCTGGTACTCATTTCTGTTAGAGGCTGAGTCGACCCCAGGGCCATAGTGCCACCAGAAGGATTAGGCCAATTGAAAAACTCCAACGACCTCATCGGGATTCTAGACAGTATTGTTCAATAATATCAAATACACTTGCATGCAAAATTTCACTGCAATATATTAATAAATGTTCGAGTAATCAATGGCAAAAAATTTGGCTGCCATTTTGTAATGATAATTACCCATTAACTGTAATAGTTAAATTAATTCTGAAAATAGTATGCAATTGTAGAATAGAACTAGCCAATATAGAGCATGCCAGAGTACAAGGGTATAGAACAATACATTGCTGAGAAAAACTAATGACCACCTATTTTTCAGCCTTTTTAATTACAAAAAATCCCTTTAGGCAGGCCTACAGGCGGAGGTAGATTTCGAAGTGCTTTTGGTTTAATTTATTGTCGCTGCATAGCACTCTTCTTCTTTAGCCTTGGCATGGCAAACCTGCAGTAAAGAGGAAGAGCCTACAATCAATTGTGTTGACAACAATAATAGGATATAATATTCTGGGAGGCCGTGCGCAAGATCAGCAATGAATAAAATTAGCAAATTCGCTAAACAAGACAAAATTATGATATTATAATAATTCTTTCAAGTGTTATTATTTTCAAACATTAAAATCTCGCGTCATATGAGAGCTATCAAGAAACTATTTATTGATTTGTAGAGTACTCATCAAGAGCTTTTCAACGATACCCCACAAGACGTGGTTTCAAAAGTTTCGAATTTTCATCCCCCACCCCCACCCCATCCTCACTCGAATCCCCGAATCGTTGGTGTCACTGTGAACTCCATAGGCAGTAATCTAATTTATTCAAACAAAGTTTCCCTCTATACTTCATAGGGGCCGAGATATACATTTTTAAAAATTTCAACCCCCTCCCCCGACCACCCCCTTGGGCCAATTTTGCCCATTAACGAACTTGTCCGAACTATTGGGCCTAGAAATAACATAATAAAATTTGGTTCAAATATCTTCAAAATTACGGCCGCTATCGTGTAAAGATATATATATATATATATGTATAAATATCACAAATTTTTTTTTTGAACGGGCGGTGGTTTCGTACTTAGAGAGGCATGAAACGTAAAGATATGAAAGAATTTTTCGAAAATCATAACATGGTATCCATTGCAATAGGTAGATTTTTCTTCGAAATCTACCTAAAAAAAATTATCTAATTATTACAAATTACAAAAATACGAATTATTACAGAATTAGTAAAAACACAAATATAAATCATATAAATACAAATTATTACAATTACAAAAGAGTATTATTTTCCCCGCATAGCTCATACTAATATTATATTATGAACATTATATAAAAACAAACATATTATAGTTTTAGGTAAAAAAAAAATTAGATTGCTCATCTATCTATATTAATAAAAGGAAGTGTCTTTCTGTCTGTTTGTCTGACTGTCTGTCCGCGATGCCCAGCGAAATCTACTCAACGCAGAGATCTGAAATTTTAAACATAGGTAGGCTGAAGGGTCGGTAAATGCACCTCGAAGCAGGAATTTTAATTTTCGCTTTTGTTCGTGAGTTATGAGTGAAAAACGGGCAGAAAACGTGTATTTTTGCGTTTTCGAAGCATCAGTTTTCAGATACATTTCAATGTCAAATCAATTACAGTTGGCTTTGGTTATTTTTGTCGTACCTTGGACATAAAACCATCGCGATCGCTTGAATGTTGTAGCTCATGCTGGATGATTCATTTGTTTATAATGTCAAGGCACGCAGACATATGAAATTTTCAACCTACACCAAAGAGGATTATTATTATTATTATTATTATTATAAGAGGGATAATCAATATTGGCCTAAATATGGTCAAACGTTGTTCGATTTGGACGAAACTCACTATACAGGGGTTTTCTGGGCCAAGGACCTCGAATCTGAGGTCGCTTTTACCAGGCGGCGCTATCTAATCGTGGTATGTAGTCCACGTGATTAAGGTGTTAATAAATATAATGATTTAACTATTATGCTCTTAATTTTTAATTTTTGAAATAATTATCGCGGGCGAAGCCGCGGGCACATGCTAGTACAAGAATAAAGATACGAAAAAATAAATTACAATATCGCAACAGAGATACAAACAAAATACCTCAAGTTAAAAACTGAAAACACATTGAAAGGTACGATGATGATTATTATTATTATTATTATTATTATTATTATTATTATTATTATTATTATTAATATTTTTATTTTTATGTTTTTTATTATTCTTGTTAATTTTGTTATTGTTTTTGTTATTACTATTACTAGTCATAACCTTTGTTTCGCACGTAAAACCAGAGTTATATACTAATGAACGTTGCATAAAAACTCAAATGACCTGTTGAAGTGGTTAAATGAACAACATACAGTTGTTGAAGTTTCAAGTGGCCTCCAATTTAACTTTACAAAATCCCCGCTTGGTCTATGCATTATTATTAATGACTTGTCACAAAAAAAGCTTCATTTTTAATTCAAAGACTTCGGGGAGTCTTGCGTCTTCGGTTGTTTTACCGCTTAGCTTTTTATCTTGTACACACTTTATCCACATGCCGTGTTTAATTAATTTTCTCCGCTCTTTTTGCTCCATAAGGAGGTAAAGGAAGCGCTTTGACAGGGAAATTAAACAGAAGATTTGATATTAATGGAACTTTAAGAAAACAAAAGTTAAGTGATTAAAGCTTTAAGTACTTAGAGTGCACATTGAGAGATTTCTTCTGTTTATATTCGCAATTAGCAGGTGCCCGCAATAATCATTTATTTAACAGAAAAATAATCCATAAAGATATTTGTTAACACTGACAACATTTTTACATATATTGCAGGAATTACATAATTTTAATATCAATTATATTGTTTAACTTACTTACTTACTCAATGACAATACACAATTCCTCAGCAAGCTAAAGGAATATTATCTATTTAAGGGAACCCGGAGGTTCATTGCCGTGCTTACCTGAGCCCGCCATTCAACCCTATTCTGTGCTAACTCCAATCAAATCCTACTTCCCTTAAATCTATCCTAATATTGTCCTCCCATCTACGTCTAGGTCTTCCAAGTGGTATTTTCCCTTCGGGTCTCCCAGTCATTACTTTTGAGATATGTCTTTCCTCCCCCATTTCATCCTCCGTGATTTAATTACCCTTACTATATCCGGTGAAGAGTACAGGTTAT
The DNA here is from genome assembly GCA_964059195.1 of Ectobius pallidus. NCBI lineage: Eukaryota > Metazoa > Arthropoda > Insecta > Blattodea > Ectobiidae > Ectobius > Ectobius pallidus. The sequence goes on from CAXKWD010000002.1 coordinate 3,375,006, forward strand.
GAAGCTCGTCGTTATGCAGTTTTCATCTCTCTTATACTTAGAGTGCATATTGAGAGATTTCTTCTGTTTATATTCGCAATTAGCAGGTGCCCGCAATAATCATTTATTTAACAGAAAAATAATCCATAAAGATATTTGTTAACACTGACAACATTTTTACATATATTGCAGGAATTACATAATTTTAATATCAATTATATTGTTTAACTTACTTACTTACTCAATGACAATACACAATTCCTCAGCAAGCTAAAGGAATATTATCTATTTAAGGGAACCCGGAGGTTCATTGCCGTGCTTACCTGAGCCCGCCATTCAACCCTATTCTGTGCTAACTCCAATCAAATCCTACTTCCCTTAAATCTATCCTAATATTGTCCTCCCATCTACGTCTAGGTCTTCCAAGTGGTATTTTCCCTTCGGGTCTCCCAGTCATTACTTTTGAGATATGTCTTTCCTCCCCCATTTCATCCTCCGTGATTTAATTACCCTTACTATATCCGGTGAAGAGTACAGGTTATGAAGCTCGTCGTTATGCAGTTTTCATCTCTCTTATACTTAGAGTGCATATTGAGAGATATTCTTCTGTTTTTATTCGCAATTAGTAGGTGGCCGTGATACTCTTCAAAACTGATAGATGTCTTATTTAAATAATTTATTCAACAGAAAAAGATATTTGTTAACACTGACAACATTTTTACATAAATTGCAGGAATTACATCATTTTAATATCAATTATATTGTTTAACTTACTTACTTACTTACTCAATGACAATAGACAATTCCTGAAGGAATATTACCTATTTTATGGAACCCGGAGGTTCATTGCCGCGCTTACCTGATCCCGCCATTCAACCCTATTCTGTGCTAACTTCATCCAATCATCCCTCGCAAATCCCACTTCCCTTGAATCTATCCCAATACTGTCCTCCCACCTACGTCTAGGTCTTCCAGGTGGTCACTTCCCTTCGTGTCTCCCAGTCAATATTTTTGAGATATGTCTTTCCTCCCTTATTTCATCCTCCGTGATTTAATTACCCTTACTACATCCGGTGAAGAGTACAGGTTATGAAGCTCGTCGTTCTGCAGTTTTCATCTCAAATATTTTCCTAAGCCCCCTGTTTTCGAACACTCGCAGATTATTTCTTCCCGACGAAAAATAAGTGTAACAAAATTAATCTTGGGAGCGAAACCCACAATCGTATGCTCCACTGTATGGATTACAGGAAAATCAGAACCCTAAATACAGCCATCAGCGTCCTTCGTACGGGTAAAATTGGAATCGGGGTAATTTAGAAAGTTGAACCTCTTCTCTTAGTTTCGTATAAATTAAGTTATTCCAAGAAAGACCTCGGCTCTGCAAATCCCAGCCTGCGCTTTCTTATTGGATTATATTTCACAATTTGTATAATCTACTTACGTCTTATTTCAAGCAGGCCGTCTAATTCCTCAGTGAAATTGAACTTAACGGGGCATATTCATGTAATCCTCTTGGCAGAGTAAACCCCTAGACTCCAACGATTTTAAGACTCTCAACGTAGGCCCTCAAAACTCGTACGCAATATTTTCATTCAACCTACTCAATCAAATCGCTCTAATAGCTCTAAAATCTACAATCAGCGTTTTAAGAAACTTGTTAACCTCAACATAGGCTATTAGGTTAACCAATCACATTCATTAAATTATACTTACTACGACAGTAAAATGGGGTGCGCCGTAGCGTTGTGGTTGAGACGCTGCTCTACAAACCGGAAGGTCGCGGGTTCGATTCCCGATGAGGTCGTTGGAGTTTTTCAATTGGCCTAATCCTTCTGGTGGCACTATGGCCCTGGGGTCGACTCAGCCTCTAACAGAAATGAGTACCAGGAGCAATCCTGGGGGTAAAGGCGGCCGCTGCGTAAGGCTGACAACCTTACCACCTTCACGTTCCGAATGTCCAAAATCTGTGAGCCTCAACTTCCTGGAACCCTCTGGGCCTCCATGGCCTGTATAGGGATCACTTTTAAGACAGTAAAATTGTGTAATATTAATTATGTAAAATTATGTAATAATGTAAATTGTGTTAGGCGCCTCTGGACCCGAAGATCGCGGGATCAAACCCGACCGCGGTCGATGGGTTTTACAGGACGTAAAAATCCTGGGCACGGAGTCCTCCGGGAGGGACTTTAAGCTGGGGACCCGTGTCGTAGATATACGGCACGTAAAAGAACTCCAAGCCTAAATTAGGCCTCTGGACTAAATTTCTCGGCCCTTTCACTTCCAAGTAATACCTTAGTTTCCGGAAGGGGTTAATGGGCGACGAGCTTACCACCTGCCCCTCTGCCCTCGCTCGGAAATTAAGTGTAACAAAATTCACATAGGTAACAGAAACCTCCACTTGGAAGCCCTTGACCCCAACATAGGGGATATGGGAAAACAAATACAGATATATAAATTGTATATTTAAGTTAAATATACTTTCTCGTAAGGCAATCTCTAACTAGAGGAAGTAAAATCAATATAAATACGCTTAACAGTAGCTTACTGATATTCATTAAGATACATAATTTGATTATAACACTGTTGTGGTGTCGATTGATGTATCCATATTAATACAATAAAACGTAATATCTACGAACCCTATACAGACAATTAGTATTGAAATTACACCACCTTATACCCTCAAGTATGTTGTGTTTTATATTTTTGGTAAAATCGCTTTGTAGGGTGGCCCACTTTTAAATCTAACTAAAACTAGATATCACACGTACTTTCAAGGGCGTATTTAGGTACTTAAGTGCCCCTAGGTAGAGAAAAATATTTCCAAATGAATGCACCACAAAGTAACCTACAATATGCATTAGGCCTATTGTAACTGAAATAGTAGGCTAATAATAATAATAATAATAATAATAATAATAATAATAATAATAATAATAATCTATATTAATAAAAATGAATTACCAAAATGTATCTTGCCACATCACTTGAGAAAGGCCGAGTTTTCAGGAGATTAATAAATAAATGAAGCACTTCTTATTTCAAAATTTATTCGTATCTAATCCAATTGCAGGCTTTGTTTGTCTGCTTCTTATTAAAAAGAAAAAATATTTAAACTCTCAAATGATTATTTCTATTATTCTCATAGTCCGAGACATTAGTTGAATAGCCTCACATAGGACAAAGGCTCGGTGCACCTTACATTAGGAAAGAATGTTCCTCTCATGAGTAAGCAGATGTCTTTTGAGATCCCCTTTTTGCGAGAACTTCTTGGCACATGTATCACATGAGAACGACTTCTGTCCAGTGTGAGTAAGCAGATGCGTTTTGAAGATTCTGCTTTGTGAAAATTTCTTGGCACATCTATCACAGGAGAACGGCTTTTCTCCAGTGTGTGTAAGCAGATGTTTTTTGAGCTGCACTTTTCGGGAAAATTTCTTGGCGCATATATCACAAGAGAACGGCTTGTCTCCTGTGTGAGTAAACAAATGTCTTTTGAGACACCCTTTTTGGTAAAATTTCATGGAACATATATCACATGAGAACGACTTCTCTCCGGTGTGAGTAAGCAGATGCGTTTTGAGGTTTCCGCTTTGTGAAAATTTCTTGGCACATATATCACATGAGAATGGCTTCTCATGAGTGTGAGTAAGCAGATGTTTTTTGAGATCCCCTTTTTGGTAAAACTTCTTGGCACAGATATCACATGAGAGATGTCTGACTCTAGTAGAGGTGAGCTGTTTACTACTTCTAGCAGACGATGTGGTTGTACGTACAGCAGTTGAGTGCGATTGCATTTGCTGCTCTCCATTATTTCCCTGATTAACTCCAACTTCCTTGTTGTCTATGTTTTCACATTTTATTTGCTGAGACTGTATTGTGTCAAATGTAATTGACACAGGCTCACACTTGTGAACGGCGCTGCATGCTGTTGAATCTTCTATATTTTCACATTTGATTACGTGTGTCTGTATTGTGTCAAATCTAACAGGCACAGGTTCAGTTTTTGGTTGTATTTCAGAAATCTCTTCTGTAATTTCAATCTTAATACACTCAGATTTAAGTACAGGCTCCATTCTTTATCGTTAATCAAACGGGGTCACTGAAATTAAACTATTAAACTATTAAACTGCTGATATGCAGTGTTATCTGAGAGGCAGTGACTCCTTCAAATTCAACAGTTTCTGGACAGGCTGGAGTGTGTTCCCTGGTCGTTAAAACTAATGAAAATGGCTGTTCGTACTTTCTTGCTTAATAACAATGATAATGATGAAATAATAATAATAATAATAATTTCATGTCACTTATTTATTTATTTATAAATGCCACAGACATTTTTTTTTATAAATTTTAGTGGGGGTCGCGACCCACAGGTTGAAAAACACTGCTCTAGAGGATGCAGAATTTTGCATCCCATCGCTTCTACACACCAAGCCTGGTAGGAGTTCAAATAAAGAGAAAGAGAAATTCTGGTAATATAAAATTATATTGTCTTTGCGGAATATTTTATTTCTCACTCTAATGTTACCATAAAACCGTTTTGGGGATGAAATTAAAAAGAAATTCAATATCACTTTCATACTTCTATCGACAAAACATATTACCGTACCTCGTATTGTTTTCTCTATGTCCAGGGTAGAGAAAGTTATGTGAATTTTTAGCTTTTCCCTATCACTCTACCCAGAATAGATAGATACACGATAATAGTAGTAGTAATAATAATAATAGTATTTGTAGTTGTTAAAATTAAGGAAATTGATAATTATTTCAAATAAAAATTAGTCAAACATTAAAAACACTTGTTGCTCCACTTACATTATTTATGTAGAACCGGTTTCGAGGGAGGCAGCTCCCTCATCCTCAGCTGATGGTTGACTGGCACTAGGTTGATATGGATCTGTAGTCGACGTCGTGCTGCCACCTGTCCTCTTCAAGGTTAAACTAAACATCTCGTCCACCGTAGGGACCTCAAAGTTCATGACTCTCTCTCCATTTTTTATGATGAAGATCCTTTCCCAAGCTCTTAATTCCAACGGTTGTTTAACATGTTTCAATAATTTTATATCCTCCTTAATATGATGATCATATGTATAAGCGTGATATGCTGGGGCCGAGTTTTCCGTATGCAACAGTCTGACATTCCTTAAATGTTCCTTCATTCTTGTTTCTAAATTTCTCATAGTTTGTCCTATGTAAACTTTATGACAGTCTTGACAATCTATCTGATAAATGCCTGATCGTTTGAATCCTGGGGTGCTATTTCTTAGTGGGTGATTTAGTAGATTCCTGAGATTAAATTTATTCTGTGGTGCTAATTTTATGTTCAAACCTTTAAATACTCTCTCAAATTTGTGAAATAGTCTCGGATGAAAGGTGAACTTTTTAAATATTGGTTTCTTCTCTTCTGTGTTGGATAAAGTACAGGTATCCTTAATCATTTTCCTTTTTTTATGTCTGAAAATCATCTTGTCAATGAATTCCATTCTGAACCCATTCCGGACCGCAACTTCCTTTATGTGTAAATATTCTTTGTGGTATTCATCTTCAGATAGAGGGATATGTGTTAATCTGTGTATCAAACTATGGAAAATAGCAAACTGATGTGACCTTGGGTTGTAATTATTATGTTTAATGTAATTGTCCACATGAGTATCTTTCCTATATATCCCAAAGATACTCATGTGGACAATTACATTAAACATAATAATTACAACACTCGAAACCGGTTCTACATAAATAATGTAAGTGGAGCAACAAGTGTTTTTAATGTTTGACTAATTTTTATTTTAATTGAACATGCTCTACTGTATAAAAGACTTCATACTGATTTTTATGATAATTATTTATTTGTATGAAAGGAAAGAGAACGACAGTGACATCTGGTGACATTCTCAATAATCCCTGTAACGGGCTAGCACCTTTTCTTTACCCAAAGCAGGATCAGCCCGTAAAATGTAACTTTACGTAGAGAGAGAGAGTTCTATTAAACAATGTTTACGTTTAAAAATAACATAAATGTTTTCTCGCACTTTGAGCCAATGGGTGAACAGCAGCATTGTGTCCCGGGAACAATGGGTAATATTGTGAGGCAGCTGTGGGGGTCTTATTGGGATCAGCTGCAGTGTAAGATACAGGGTAATTAATTGTTCATTCTCTTGGCAACAAGCAATATCCAGTGAAAACACAATGTCTCAATCAGATGTGTAAAATAATAATAATAATAATAATAATAATAATAATAATAATAACTATAATAACATTAAAAGTAATATCAATAATGATAATAATAATAACAATAATTTCTTGGGGTTTGCATGGTTTCCTCAATCTCAAATGTAAAAATGCAGGATACATTGAGATATAGCTATATCTCAATGTATCCTCAATGATACATTGAGATATAGCTATATCTCAATGTATTGAAGCATGCAAACCCCATTGAGGAAACCATGCAAACCCCAAGTTATTATTGTTATTATTATTATTATTATTATTATTATTATTATTATTATTATTATTATTATTATTATTATTATTTCACGATAAAGCATTGCACATAAAGATCGACCCTGGTGCTTTCCGTTCTAGATCCTTGATAGTTTTATGAAAATGTAATAAATGAAATTTAATTGTCTCTATAATTTACACGTATATGCACTATTTATTTTATAACGAAATATTATTTTATTTATAGTTGTGAAATATTACGTTTGGTGCAAGGGTCTTTTATTATAGAGCGGAAGGGGAGCTTGCGGGCGACAAGTATTCCTCTTATGCCCTGTTTTGTATTGTTATTGTATTTTTGAAGTTTTACATTTATGATGCTTTTGTGTTGAACCTGGCCGAATGGAAGGAAAAAAGGTCTTATGGCCTAAGCTCTGCCAAACAACATGTAACATTATTGTGATATGAACAATTTATAGACAAGTAGTATTATTACTATTAAAATATACATTTTAAGTTTTGTAGATAAACAACTTTTAATATCAAGAGATCACATTTTATAATATTTAATGCATTTTAATTTGTGACCACATAGCAAGTTTTTACATATTTTAAACAAATAACTTATAATTAGCAAATCTTAATCAATTATGTAAATAGAAAAAACTTGTATATAGGCTAAGTTAACTATACATTTTAAGTTTTTTAATATCAAGAGGTCACATTTTATTTCATTTATACATACAAACTATGACTACATAACAAAACTTTTATATATTTTAAATAAACAACATAAACATTTTTTTAACCAACTGTGTAAATGGACAAATTTGTACATACCTATATGGTAAGAATGTGTTATGATATGTTCATGACATACAGAAACAGATGGTCGTAATTTCGTGTAATACATGCTAGAACTATTAATATACAGGTTATATGCAGATAGATTGTAATGATACTGGAAGCGTAAGATTCTCCTTGGAAATATCCTCTATCACAACATACTTGAGGGTATAAGGTGGTGTAATTTCAAAACTAATATTTCACCCTCAGTGGAAAAATGAAATTCCTAAATACTATACAGACAATTTTATGAAATTTCAAACGATTATTATTTATCCTGTCTAAAGAGCAAATTTCAAACCAGTTGATAGTCCAAACGTCCCTTAAATATTTTCTTTTCATGCACATCTCTGAGAAGTCAAACACTTATTCTGTAGCACTTAAAGCCTGGTTTTACTATCAGTGTACTAAGAGTTTTATATCCTCAATGGGAATGAAAAGAAGACTTGAGGTTGTGTCGGAGATGTTTGTAAGCTAGACTATACGATAGCAGCCCGGAATTTCATCCGTTAAAAAATTAAATTACTGTACTTACTCAATGGCAATAGACAATTCCTCAGGAACCTAAAAGAATATTATCTATTTTATGGAACCCGAAGGTTCATTGCCACGCTTACCTGAGCCCGCCATTCAACCCTATTCTGTGCTAACTCCATCAAACTATCCCTCGCAAATCCTACTTCCTTTAAATCTATCCTAATATTGTCCTCCCGCCTACGTCTAGGTCTTCCAGGTGGTATTTTCCCTCCAGGTCTCCCAGTCAATATTTTTTTAGATATCTTTCCTCCCCCATTTCATCCTCCGTGATTTAATTACCCTTACTATATCCGGTGAAGAGTACGAGTTATGAAGCTCGTCGTTTTGCAGTTTTCATCTCTCTTAGGTCTGAATATTTTCCTAAGCCCCCTGTTTTCGAACACTCTCAGATTATGTAAGGGGCCGTGTCTCACATCCGTTTAATACAACCGGCAGGATAATCTAATATATAAAATCGAAAGTGTGTGTGTTTGTGGGTATGTAGGCCTATGTATGTTTGTTCCTTATACAAATCTACATTTCTTTACCAATTTACACGGAATTTTGCACACATACCCAGATAAGCCCGGGAAGTATAGCGGTCAACATTAAAATTCAAACAAAATACTCCTTCCCTTGAAAATTATATAATTTCTGGGAATTTTATACTGAAAAAAAAAGAATGTTGTTCAGTTCACATGACAACAGTGTATTGTTTACTTTGATAACATTGGGCTTTGGCGACTATAATTATAATGCTGGACTTTAACGAATTATGATTTCATCGATATATTGGCGAAAATAATTACTGAAAATGAAATCCACGAAAATAAAGCACAGTGTGATGCAGTCACATAACTTTCTCTACCCTCGACATAAGAAATATTTTCTCACTTCACATTTTTATGTCGAAGAATAGGTCGTATTGCAAGGGACAACTTAAGTGTGTGAGTATGCTATATCAGAAGTCTGTAAATAATCCTTTCCCCTTATACCTTATCCATAGCTGTAGGCATTGTATTAGTTGAGAAATAGGGATGTTTATCATAGGCCCTAAGCATGGGGTGGAACATTTTGAGTCCTACGCTCGCAGTATATTATGTCCCGGGTTTTAGGGGAGGAACGTATGAAAGTGTTACTGCATTTCTCTTTTATTTCAGCCCGAAACGGTTGTATGATAACATGAGAATGAGAAATAAAATTTTCTGTCAAGTCAATACAATCTTATTTAATTTATGTTTCTTCTTATTTCAACCCCTCCCAAGCATGATGTGTAGAAGCAACGGAATGCAGCTTTCGACATCCTCTATGAGCCATAAAAAGCTATATCTAGCATTTTCTGATGGAACAGTTTGAGTGTGATAAATCTTTTCCTTCATTTCAAGTTCTACATACTGTACATAAAGTCCTTCATAAGTTAATTTCAAATTAAAAAATACAAAGCCCGGGCGACGCCGGGCCTATTCAGCTAGTAGTCTTATAAATCTGTATTTTTAGATTTCTGGACATGATCCACATGCATTATACATTAAAAGAGTAATTTTATTCACCAGTGATTTCAGTAGGCTCGCTATTTGGACGAGTATTTGTTTTTTAATTCTACTGAACGCTATTATGTATTTTATAGAACCCGGAGGTTCATTGCCGCTCTTACCAGAGCCCGCCATTCAACCCTATTCTGTGCTAACTGCAATCATCCCTCACAAACCCTACTTCCTTTAAATCTATCCTAATATTGTCCTCCCACCTACGCCTAGGTCTTCCAGGTGGTATTTTCCCTTCGGGTCTCCCAGTGAATACTTTTGAGATATGTCTTTCCTCCCCATTTCATCCTCCGTGATTTAATTACCCTTACTATAACCGGTGAAGAGTACAGGTTATGAAGCTCGTCGTTATGCAGTTTTCATCTCTCTTAGGTCTGAATTTTTCCTAAGCCCCCTGATTTCGAACACTCTCAGATTATGTAAGGGGCCATGTCTCACATCCACATAATATAGCAGGCAGGATAATTGTCTTGTAAATTATTATTCTTAAATTTCTGGACAGAAGACGAGAAGAACAGCATAAAAACAGGAATTCCTGATTTGAGTCTACACTTAACTTTTGCCTTAATATTATTTGTATCTGTAATTATTGCTCCCAGATATTTGAATTTCTCGTCTTGTTCGAACCATTTACCGGCTATTGTTATATATTGTACAGCATTATTTTGAAGTTTTATTTCTTACAATTCTAAAATTGATGTTTCATGCTAGTCTTTTTTCCTCACTATTTTATTAAGTTTTCCAGATCACACAAAAGTGAACAGACACATTGTAATCTTACACGAGTTATGCCTGTGGGCTAAAATGAATCAAATTAATTACAATTACAATTACAATTACAATTTATTGTTTCAAATTACACGAAAAATATACATAAAAAGTTGATACACCACCCGAAGAAGCAGAGCTTGTGTTCGGGGGTGGTTCAGTTCTATATATGAGAAAAACTTATACTAAATAATTACTTAAAACAATACGAAATTTAGAGAAGTATGGATACATTTTAAAAATCCGCATGACACCGACGGATACGCTGATATAAACTCATTCCACGTGGAAGGCATCGGCGTCTGGCTGCAATGGAAATAAAACGACGATGATTGATGTACTGTATAATAGCTTTAGGAACTTTTAAGATGAAGATAGTGAAATGGTGAATTAAATTCGAAACGAGATATTTATCTCGCCTGTCACTTCCATTATTCTCTCCATTTTAATTAAACAGGAAGCATTTCTCTTACGAAGCACAGAAATTGCAATACGATACCGGAACTTGTGTCTTGTGTTAAAGTGGTGGAAATGGTGGGCGAGAGAGGATCCTATATAGCTTAGTGGTACTCAACTAATGGAGGACCCGAGGGGTGTTAGGTGGGTCAGGAATTGCGTGGAGAGGGCAAGGGATTCACGAGAAAGATAACTAAAAATTCTTGAAAAATCATTTTCACTTTTAAAAAAGTGTTATTTAATTACTATTGAAAGCAACTTATAACTAGACCTGGGATCCTAGGCTCTAGAAAAATCAGTTCTAGGCACCTAAAATAGACTTTTAAAACAAGTAAATAGGCTTTTAAAAGATAAAAAAGGCACTTAAAATATGCTTTAAAAGTGTGTAAATAAATAGACTTTAAAATGTTACAAGATGCACTTAAACTGTAACATGGTCTATTTTTTACTGCTACAAACGTGGCATACCTATTCTTAACAGAATTAACTGCAAAATTAGGCATCACGAACTATATTCACTTAAATACTGGTGACTTGACACAGTAGTCCTTTTTCCTTAATCCTCCCCCTCCCCCGTCAGTCAGCATTCCTTTAGCGACAATTGTTTGGAATAATAATGTTTCTGTGAAAAACCCACCTCTGCTGTTCTGCTTTTCATTGAGGCATGTCTATTATAAGATTGCAAATAAATGGTGCAAAAATACGTTGCACAAACTTTCTCGCATATACGTGTTAAAGGCTAGCACAGAAAAAATTAAATTAAAGAGACAATTAAATTTTATTTATTACATTTTCATAAAACTAAGAAGTATCTAGAACGGAAACCATCAGAGTCGATCTTCATGTTTAATGCTTTTACCGTGAAATAATAATAATAATAATAATGAATGACAGTAAAACTGCATATTATTAGTACTACTACTACGCCACCAAGTTATCTTTGCATGCAGAAAATATGTGAGGAATGTGCCTTACATCTCGATCTCCCTCCTTTGACGTTGCCACTTCCTTTTCACTGAGTTCAGTCATTTGGCTACAAGAGGGGTGCTGAGAACTCCTGTGTTTTTAAATGACCTGACACCTAAGACAGTTATTGTCGAAATGAATATTCTGGCAACCATGTCCCAACTGGGGAACATGAGCTGTCCCTTCTTTCACCCCCGCCGCCACGCTGCCACTTCCTGTCCACTGTGTTGGGTTATTTGGCTGGAAGAGGGGCGCTGAGAATTACTGTGTTTTTAAATGACCTGACACCTAAGACAGCCATTGTCCAAATGAATAATCTGGCAACCATGGTATGATCTTTCGCCACCTGCTTCCCCTACATCCCTTCCGTATAGTGGTAGCTGGACGACACTAGCGCTAAAACACTTCCCCTATCGCCGTGCAGATTTAACTTGGTGGCATAGTAGTATTACTAAGGGGAAAATTAAAATATAAGTCGCACCTTGGGATAAATCGGCACCACCCAACCCACCCACCAATACAAGGACAGTTGGTCACTCTGCTTCGCTCAGAAACAAAATACATCACACAGTAAATGCAAATGTGAATATCGAATGGACGGAGCTTAAGGGGCGACTTATATTTGAATTTCGCTATACTAAAACTAAAACTAAACTCCGTGGCACTACATTCCTTTAGGGATTTGGTCTACCAACCGACCGGTGTGTCATCTACCACAGGCAGATGGCAGGGTTGGGGCATGTGGTCAGCATGCCGACCCCCACGACCGTTAATGGTGGTTTCCATGACCGGAGCCGCTACTTCTCTATCAAGTAGCTCCTCAATTTGAATCACGAGGAAGTGTACCCCTACCAGACCCCTCAACCTCAGAAAAATCCAAGGATATACCGGGGATCGAACCCGGACCGACGGATCTGACTCTAACCACAAGACCACGCCGGCGGTCCTACTGCTACTACTACTACTTAGGTTATATTGCACGCTTTAACTGCATTGTAGGTCATGTAATGTGTTTAGTATGTTTGCGTGAACTATTAGTCTATTGTAACAACTCATTCGCGTCATCTGTTTCTATTGTTTAGTGATGTCTTCGTATGTGGCATTCAGTTTAAACGATTATAATATCCAGTGACGTAGCGGCGATGAGTTATGGAAAATAAGCAAGTCCTATAAACCCGGCGTTTGCTTTTGCGAGGTAACCATGAAAAACCCAAGTCAATTTGGGCGGCCACGAGGTTTGATTTGAACTCAGGACCTCTTCCCTGTTAGCCCATAGGCCTACCACATCGCTGTAATTGGTTTAGTGTGTTCAATGCGACTGAGCTAAACTGATTGCATTTCACAACAATAAGTACATTAGGCCTATAGTTTTCTTGTTGCTAGTGGCAACAAAATGCCATTCATATTTTAATTGATATGTATGTTCTGAAATTCGCATTTAAGCTGTACTTATTTCGTTTTTATCTTGATATCTATTAATTGTATAAAGAAATGTTTTAAACAAAAAATGTCCATTTTAATTTTCTCTACAACTTTACTGTGGTAGGTTTTCATGTATCACTTACTGTAATGGATATAATCTAGAAAAACTGAAAATGGATACGAGTAAAGTGCCCCTTAAGTCATTTTTGCGGAAATACGGATATAGCCATTTTATTAGTCACAGATAAGACTTTACAATTCTAAATTTTTATTAAAATCGTTAGAGCCATTTTTTCAAAAAACAATTTTTTTAAAAAAGTTTTCATGAAAAGTCCCCTTAATATTTCAGTTGTAAAACTAAATTTCTGGGCGGTTCGACAAAATTTCGAAAAAGTTCTTAATTCAAAAAATGAAGTAAATACAACGAGCCGTTTACCCGCTGTGCTTGTCCACGGACAGACGGACAGACGGACAGACGGACAGACGGACAGACGGACAGACGGACAGACGGACAGACGGACAGACGTCATTCCAAAAATACTTTTTTCGGTTTCTAGGCTTCATGAAACGTGCTCTCCCGGTGTTAACTCAACTTCGATTTTTTGTCACGATCACAATACTTTCTCTATACTCCGTATAAGCGAGAAAGTAATACATAAGTTGAATTTTATTTTAAATATACAAAATAGGCATTTTAGGCACTAAAACAGTAAAATAGGCTCTAAAGGTCCAAATAGGCATTTTAGGGCACTATAAAACTCTATAAATGTAAGTGTTTTATCGTGAAACATCCACATATTTAAAAATTTTCATAAGGAACAAAATAAGCATTTGCCTTAAAATCCCAGGTCTACTTACAACACAATTGTGTTTCAGTACTTCTTACACTAATGGCTTAACACTAACTCGCGTGCCATGTTATATAATGCAGACTCAATTCTCGTGGTACAATAGTTAATCTTCCTTTTCTGTCAGTTTAAAAAAATCCAGAATTGCACTTTCTAACATTTTGTCGTGGATGAGAAAAATGTGTGTCCTTGTGTCTGTGCACGCAATAACTTGAATACGCTTTATCAGATTTTTATGAAACTTGGTATACATATTTATAACGTCCATGGGAAGAAGCCTATTGATTTTGAAGAAAATCGATTGACTGGTACCAGAGTAACGACTAAATGACGGTTTAAAAATAGCAATAATCGCTATACAGGGTGTTAATGAATAACACCGAAATATTTTACCTGTATTTAGAGGAACGTAGACAAGACACTTTATTAGGAGATCAATGCTCACAGACGAAAAATGTGTATGCTACAGGGCATTAAAGTCATTATAATTTGGTACTCATAACTAAATAATTACGCGAAGTAGGGTTAAAATGTTCATTAAATTGACTTCATGCCTTCCAAGTGATCGATAAAAACCTGATTATTAATCATTCATCAACAGCTGTATCATAATTTAGTGTATCCATAATCTGCAAAATTTACTGACTAATCAGATGATTGCCCGCCACTGCATTATGTTTTTATTCCTAATTCCAGACCTAACAAAAATGTTTCGTTTGTCTTTTTTTCCCCTCAGAGTTACAAGATATCGATCGTCATTTTTTACAATTTTCCCGACCACTACACAATATTCACTGTACAGTCGGTCAAATAAAAAACGTCGGGCGGTATTTGATTAAGTATCACGAACGAGCATATGCGCATGTACAGGAAGACTTAAGGTTAGGTTCACACCTGCCTCTTGTCTCTCCATGTATTTTCTTGATTATTTAGTCAGTTTTGTTCCAAAACGAACATGTATAGAAGGCTGTGGCTGTATGTCTCACATCCGCCATATTCTTGGTTGCAAATTCTTATAATATTAATAACTAATAAATTCGCAAGGAATATGATTATTCAAGGAGCATTTTAAAAGATTTTATTTTATAATACCGGTACTTGTAGTGCAAAATCAATAACTTACGTTCAACTTCTGCCACCAATCTAATAGCATCGAAATACGCCGGCCAGATCCACGATTCCTATGAAAACTCCCGGTCGCATTAGAGTGAAGTACCCACCTCTTTAAGAAATATGGAACCTTCTCGCTGCTTCAAAGACCGAAAAATGCAGGTCAATTACAGCCCTAACTACACTTTCTCTCAAGCTAGCATTTATATGTGGTGCGATGACAAAGCAAAATGAATTATGACAATACATTAAGTTGAATATCGTGTGTTGCGCTTTCCGCGTTTTTCATTTTTCCCTCGTTGTTCATTTTTTCCCTCCTGCCGCATGGCCTCATATGTTCCGAAAATGACTTGTATTTTATGTTTTTTATAGGAAACTTGTGAACTAATGCGTTAAAACTTTAATTTTAACTGCATACGAGTTCCGACTTTTTTATTTGACCGACTGTACCTTTGTTTCCCATCATATAAAGTATTAGAAGTCAGTGGCGTGCATATCCTTGGGAGATTTTATGTTATAACAGGAAGAATTAAATCCATAGAGCAAAAATCTCCTAATAAAAGTTGCTTGTCTATGTCCCCTCTATACACAGGTAAAATATTTCGGTGTTATTCATTAACACCCTGTATAGGCTATATCTGTGGTTCATGAATGCATTTATGCATATATCTGTCTGCTATTATTTGCTTATTTAGGGCCACTCTTATACATTTCCGCGCCGACTATATTGTTCGTTAGGAATGCAATCTTCATATACTCTTCATTTACTGTTTCCTCTCTGCAACAATAGAACAATAGTAAGAATCCGTGTGTTGTTTCCAGTCCATTTAGCTTTTGTTCGGAGCGTATTGTCCATCTTCTTGTTTCATAACCCTCGCTATCTTCATCCTGACACAAGAAATACAATTTTCATTTCATTCATTCACCTGAAACGTCTCTGAAGCCAGGTCGTACATAACTTGTGTGGACCTCAACTAACTTTTTAGACAGCTTGAATTGAAAGTAGAACTTCTAACACAAGACGCACGGAATAACATTTGCACATCATCGCTAGTGCTATAAAAACTTTATGCCACTCCATTGGTACCAACTTTGGTTGCAATCTCTCTCGAAGTTACTGAAAAGAGAGATATTGAAAAATCCTTCGCTATGATAAGGAGTTGCCAACAGATTAGTAATCAAAATACTTTTCCGTAATCTCCTATGTAGCGGAATTCAGTCTCTTTTGGTTGGCAACAATTTGTTTGGAAACAAATGACATATGAAGACAAAATATGAGCATAGCAGTAACTTTTGCTGAAAATAATAAATCCTGATCAATTTTGTATAGAAATGTATGTCTCTCTTGAAGTTATTGAAAAGACAAATAAGGAACTAATGTTGAAAAATTGTTCCCTATGGTAAGGAATTGCAGACATTGAATGGAGAGAAAAGAAGTTCGTAAGTAATGTTTGTGTTGGCTTACGTTGGTGTTTTGACAAAAGCAGTCTAATTTATGGACTAAATTCTGAATGTCGAAATAGTTATATATGTTACTAGCATGTGCCCGCGATAATTATTTCAAAAATTAAAAATTAAGAGCATAATAGTAAAATCATAATATTTATTAACTCCTAAATCACGTGGACTACATACCACGATTAGATAGCATCGTCTGGTAAAAGCGACCTCAGATTCGAGTTTCTTGGCCCAGAAAACCTCTGTATAGTGAGATTCGTCCAAATAAAACAACGTTTGACCATATTTAGAGCTTACAACATTCAAGCGATCGCGAAAGTTTTATTTTCAAGGTGTGACAAAAATACACAAAGCCAACTGTAATTGATTTGACATTGAAATGTATAACTGAAAACTTATGTTTTTAAAACGCAAAAAATGCACGTTTTTTGCCCGTTTTTCACTCATAACTCACGAACGAAAACTAAAATTAAAATTCCGGCTTCGCGGTGCATTTTCCGACCCTTCAGCCCACCTATGTTTAAAATTTCAGATCTCTGCGTTCAGTAGATTTCCCTGGACATCGAGTTCCTTTTATTAATATAGATAATATGAATTATAATGATACCTTCTCTAATTTGTCAAACATCCATTTTATTTAATCCAAACCCACCTGATAACCACTGGCAACAATATGTTCTGTGAATTTGTTTCGATAATTCTATGCAAAAAGGGATTAAGTATTTTCAAAAACATTTAATTTTTGGCATTTAGAATCGGAATTTTTCAAAATCCTTTCTTAGCGAGCACCTACATTATAAAACGAAGGTACTGTCAAAATTCCAAGTCTCTACCTGTTATAGTTTAGGCTGTACGTTGATTCCTGTCATTCAGTCAATCAGTCATTCATTCAGTCAGTCAGGACAAAGCCTTTTATATATATAGAGATTTTGATTAATAGATACAAGATAATAGTAGTAGTAGGAATAATAATATTGGTAGTGGTTAAAATGAAGGAAATGCATAATTATTAGTTTTTACGAAAGAGAAGAGAACGACAGTGACATCTGGTAATCTCCTCTATAATTATTATAACGTGCTAGCACCTTTTTCTTTACCCTTAATGAGATCAGCCCGTAAAATGAAACTTTACATACAAAGAGAGAGATTTCAGTTCAACAGTGTTTACGATTCAACAAAATATTTTTTCACTTGTACGAAAGATGAATCATCAGTAAATCAATATGCCTGTTATTAATAAAATCAGGTAAACTGATGTAACAAAGTGCCAGAATACGTTTATTTAATCAGTTATAATTCCAATTACGATATGCAGAAAATAGTTTTTTAAATCGATTTCTGAGTTAAGCTCCAGATCGATTCATTAAGCAGGGTATACGGAAGAACAAAGGTCTAGTTTGATAAGCATATGTGGAGGAATATATGGGTAGTGTTATTTGTCAAAGCTAACTGTATTGCAACTTCCAAAGCCGTATATGAATACTCTAAAACAACATGTTGTCATTTCTTACAAAAAATAGGCACTAAATTGGGCTTTACTCCGGTACAGGTCAACCAAATTGGTAAAAAATGAACAGGTTTCTTCCCATCGACGTTATAAATGCGTATACCAAGTTTTATAAAAATCCGATAAAGTTTAATTGAGTTATCGCGCGTACAGACAAAGAGACAGACGGACAGACATTTTCCCGTCCCCCACACAATCTCAGAAATTACCATACTGGCATTTGATAACAGCACAGTAACTGGTAATTATGTGACAAAAAAAAACATATTGCTCTAATGAATGTTTTTTGTTGTTGTTGTTGTTCTTGTTTTTGCTATAATAATAAACTAATGTTGAAAAATCCTTCGCTATGATAAGGAGTTTCCCACAAATTAGTAATCAAAATACTTGTCCGTAATTTCGTATGTAAAGTCGCCTCGCTCAATTCGTTTACAGTTAATATCAAAGAACTCGCCGCCCGACCTTGTCGCTTCGCGTAGTAGTCACACTGCGTAGTGTTAGAAAAGAGAGCGAGACGATATAGATGCAGCTGAACACTTGTGGCAATGGCATTTTGAGCAATGAGAGAATTGGCAACACAAATTCAGTCTGCGGTTTCTTTTGAGAAAACCTTTTACAATAACAACAAACATTGTAATATGAGAACAAAGCGAGCCGCCTGTCAACTCTATGAGCGAGGCAACTATACCGGAATTCAGTCTCTTTTGGTTGGCTGGTCGTGTCAAATACTGTATCTACATTTATTGCATGCTCCAGAATAAAGTACATTAAATTGTTTAGGATCTTCGGGTTTACCAATAGGCTGTGAAGTAATTTTGTTTGTTATTGTCAGGGTTTGTGTCCAATGTAAACTGATACTGAAAGCTAATGATGTGAAATTAGGTGAAATAGAGATTGATCGAGGACTGTAGTCCTATGTATAAAAGACATGTTGATGTATAATTTCATCGCTATCAGTTGTGTAACATGATAGCCTACTTTCTAATGAATATTTGACCGGTAGAGGGATACAACGTTGTACAAGTTCCCGGAATTTAGCAAATCAATGCCTGGTGACGCATTTAACGACACCAGAATAACCAGCCGAATTGCAGTTCAACTCATCAATAGGGGAAGGCGTTTAATGGCCATAAAATAGTGAAATAATGATTCTTTCTTTCTTTCTTTCTTTCTTTCTTTCTTTCTTTCTTTCTTTAACGTAGTTTTACCTCTCCCTTTTAGGATTAAGCGACCCAAGCCGCCCGGGCCAAACAATAGTGAAAAAATGACCAATAAATTTACCATTAATACTTACGTATATATCTGTAAGACCAGGGCCCGGATTCTGATGACCTAAAATTGTTTGAAAAATGACCTATAAAATGACCCTAAATTTTTAGAAAATGGCTTAATAATTATAAAAAATGACCTAAAAACTGATATTTTATTTATAAAAAAAATATTGTACACACAAAGCTAAATGTTCTTTTCTCACGGAAATTTATAGTGGCACTGAGGCACTGGTGAGTCAAAATTAGGCACATCCTTTATTGAGGGTAAACAGTAGTTTGCACTCTAAAATCCAAGCAGGTGGCAGACTCTGGTGCCAAGTCAATCTAATAACAATAGTAATATAATACAAAATTTTGGCATTCTCATTTCCGACTGAGACATGCCGATTTTTTCCTTCTTGCAAATAACACTTCAAAAACAGCACCGCTAGCGACGAAAAAAGTTATTACACTCAATGTACATACATGAAAATGACTGAATAAGGAAGCAAATGACACGAAAATGACAAAATAATGACCTAACATTGAAATAAATGCCCTAAAAATATAATATCGCAAAAATGACAAAAAATGACCTAATAAATATGTATTAATGTAATCTAGAGGCCATGATTAGGATTTATCTACAAGTTGGCAATGTCTATGCAGCATCAATAAAAAGATGACATGTCATCAGAATCCGGGCCCTGATAATGACCAATAAATTCACCATTAATACTTATATATATTTTTTAAAAAAATCCCTTTAGGCAGGCCTACAGGCTGAGGTAGATTTCGAAGTGCTTTTGGTTTAATTTTTGTCGCTGCACTCTTCTTCTTTAGCCTTGGCATGACAAACCCGCAATAATAACTGCAAAAAAAGAGGAAAGAGTACTTTTTCAAACATTCAAATCTCGCCTTATATGAAACCTATCAAGGAACTAGTTATTGATTTGTAGAGTACTCATCAAGAGCTATTCAGTGATACCCCACAAGACGTGGTTTCAAAAATTTCGAATTTCCACCCCCCCCCCACTCGTACCCCCAAAACCTCCGAATCGTTGGTGTCACTGTGAACTCCATAGGGAGTACTCTAATTTATTCAAACAAAGTTTCCCTCTATACTTCATAGGGGCCGAGATATAAATTTTTCAAAATTTCAACCCCCTCCCCGACCACCCCCTTCGCCAATTTTGCTCATTAACGAACTTTTCCGAAGTAATGGGCCTAGGAATCTATATTAATAAAAGGAAGTGTCTGTCCTCCGTCTGTCTGTCTTCCGTCTGTCTGTCTTCCGTCTGTCTGTCTTCCGTCTGTCTGTCCGCGATGCCCAGCGAAATCTACTCAACGCAGAGATCTGAAATTTTATAAGTAGGCGGACTAAAGGGTCGGAATGTGCACCTCGAAGCCGGAATTTTAATTTTCGCCTCCGTTCGTGAGTTATGAGTGAAAAACTGGCAGAAAACGTGCATTTTTTTGCGTTTTAGAAGCATCAGTTTCAGTAATAAATTTCAATATCAAATAACTTACAGATGGCTTTGGCTATTTTTGTCAACATACCTCATAGCCTACCTTGAAAATAAAAGCAACGCGATCGCTTGATTTTGTAAGTCCATCCTAGACGATTCATTTGTTTAGAGTGTCAAGGCCCACAGACATATGACATTTTCAACCTACACGGAAGAAGGATAATCAACCCTAAATATGGTCAAACATTGTTCGATTTGAACGAAACTCACTATACAGGGGTTTTCTGGGCCAAGGAACTCGAATCTGAGATCGCTTTTACCAGGGGACGCTACCTAATCGTGGAATGCACTCCACGTGATTTAGGTGTTAATAATTATAATTTGAAATAATTATCGCGGGGGAAGCCGCGGGCACATGCGGGCACATGCTGTTTGTCTGTCTGTCCACGATGCCCATCGAAATCTACTGAACGCAAAGATCTGAAAATTTAAAGATAGATGGACTGAAAGGTGGGCGAATGCACCTCGAAGCCGAATTTTTAATTTTAGCTTTCGTTCGCGAGTTATGAGTAAAAAACTGGCAGAAAACGTGATTTTAGCGCTGTCGAAGCATCAGATTTCAGTAATACATTTCAATGTCAAATCAATTGCAGTTGGCTTTGGCTATTTTTGTCATACCGTGGAAATAAAAGCATCGCGATCGCTTGAATGTTGTAAGCCCACGCTGGTCGATTCATTTGTTTAGAATGTCAAGGCCCGTAGACATATGAAATTTTCAACCTACACGGAAGAGGGATAATCAACATAGACCTAAATATGGTTAAACATCGTTCGATTTGGACGAAACTCACTATACAGGGATTTTCTGTGCCAAGGAACTCGAATCTGAGATAGCTTTTACCAGGCAACGATATCTAATCGTGATATGTAGTCCACGTGATTTAGGTGTTAATAAATATAATGATTTAACTATTATGCTCTTAATTTTTAATTTCTGAAATAATTATCGCGGGCGATCGCTTGATTTTGTAGGTCCATCCTTGACGACTCATTTGTTTAGAATATCAAGGCCCGAAGACATATGAAATTTTCAACCTACACGGAAGAGGTATAATCAATATAGGCCTAAATATGGTCAAACGTTGTTCGATTTGGACGAAACTCACTGTACAGGGGTTTTCTGGGCCAAGGAACTCGAATCTGAGGTCGCTTTTACCAGGCGACGCTATCTAATCGTGGTATGTAGTCCACGTGATTTAGGTGTTAATAAATATAATGATTTAACTATTATGCTCTTAATTTTTAATTTTTGAAATAATTATCGCGGGCGAAGCCGCGGGCACATGCTAGTAACATAATAAAATTTGGTTCAAATATCTAAAACTTACACGAACAGAATTATTTTTTTTTTTATTATGCATTTTGATTTGCAGCTCTCAAGGTTTCAAAATCGTTCTCGTTCGATAATAATCGATACTACATTCGAGATATAACAAAATGTGTATCTTAAAACAACATAAATGACTATTGTACCGTTCTGTGTTCCACTGTATCGCATTTTCTCGCGGAATGAAACGTTTCGCTTCGAAGGAATGAATATTGCATGTAATTCTGTAAGGCTACGGAAATCTCAAGAGGGTCTACTATTTTATGCATGCGGATTGGCGTTACATCAAGGACGAATGGTGCAGATTCAATTCACAAATTCGGCAGGGATATCACACAAGTTGTACCACACGAGGCCACCTGGGCCCTATTTCAAATAATCACATGTGAAAGTCACATAACTTCCTCTGCCCAAATAAAAGTTAGCCGTATTCACATATCCTTGTACAGAATCGCAAGACACAATTTTACGCTAATTATCCTATAACCTCTTCTTTCAATGATGCTACTAAAAGCGCAGGTTAGCCTATATAACAAACTTAAAAAAAAGAACAAGTGACTGCAGACGTTTATTGAACTTTCCGCCGTAATGAATAATTTCCGAAATTTATCGAATATTTCCCTCAGATACATCTTTACTCTATACCTGGCCAACAATACATCTTTCTCACTTCACATTCTTATATAGAATAAGAGGCCGTGAAAGAGCGCGTATTCAGTTGTTCATTACGCAAGACAAAATTTCTACAAACAGTGGGTGAACAGTGGGTGGCTTGTAACTACCCTTCAGAGAATTTTTTTCGGAAAAAAGTTTCAAATAAACGTTTTAGCTCTCAGTACGAAGAACACATGTGCAAATTTTAAAGAAAATCCTTAGAGCCGTTTTCGAGAAAATCGCGAAAAACGAAAATTTCTTCATATAAAGTCCCCTTAAAAATAAGAGAAACTTGTCGAAAATCATCAGAAGGTACCTGACCCAAATACGAAATCCTGTTTTCATACGATTTTCCGTTTTAGAGCTAGCCTGTTCAAACGTGTATTTATGTCAAAAACTCAACTTCGAATTTTGGGGTCGAAAACAATACTTCCTCTACCTATAGTACCTGTGGTATGGGCAGAGGAAGTAAAAAAGTTACAATTTTATAGGTGACTGGCATCAGTAATAGTATATTGCGATACAAGTGCCGTAAGGCACGTTTACGGGTCGAGGAAACAGATTGAAAACCCGAGGTGCAGCCGAGGGTTTTTAAGTTTTCGAGACCCGTAAATGCCTTTACGGCCCGTGTTTTGCATGCTATTTTTTGCACGATGATTATTTATATCAATTTAATTATATTAATTGTGATATTACCTGAAAATATTATGTAAATACATTCTTGAAAATAGATGTTTATTTCAGAAAGTGATTCGCATGTGTTTGTTGTTATGGGAACCGAATATTTGTCCTGGGGGCCGTGTCCATGAAGACTTGTATTATGAAGTATATCGTAATGAATTATGACGTAGCGCTTGGACCGTAAGTAATTTAACCTCATCGCAACCGCCCTTAGCAACAAGACTTTGTGGGAATTTCAACTTACGATCCATGTAAACAACTTTCGTAAGTAACACTTACTAGCTAAGGAGTGCAAAAATAGTTTTACAGGTTTACATTTTGACGATTGTGTTTTTTTTTATAAAAGCTGACAATTTTAAATAAATGTCATGACTAGGATTCGGATGTTTATGACCTAAAAAAGTGGAAGATATGACTGTAAATATGCTCTTAAAATTACCAAACTAAAAATATCCTAAATATAACCTAATAAAATAATGTATTTTCTAATAATAGCAATTAATGACACTAAGTTATTACATCACATTAATTCAATCAGATAATAACTTTTTAAATAATTTTACAGGTGTTTTACAGTTTTACTTGTAACGAATTTTCTCCTGTTTGCTCGCTTTATCAGCTCGAAATAGCGTTTTGTAGACAATGTGTGTCCCTAAAAAATATGAACAATTGTATTGATTTTAAAAATAAGTTATCTATTAATTGGGCATAAACATTAATTTAACGAAATAATGTTCAAATTTAACTTGGCCATTTAGTGCATAGACTTTTAAGTTACAATAATGCTCCTTTACCGAAGATATAACTGAAATATGACGTTAAATTACAAATATGACCCAAATATGACCAAGACTACAAAAATTGAGCAAAATAAGACTTTATATGCAAAATAAGAACAGTCCGATTAGGATAAAAAGCACGCTTGTCGATTCATTTGTTTATAATATCAAGGCACGCAAACATCTGAAATTTTCACCCTTAACGGAAGAAGGATAATGATTATAGGCCTAAATGGGCAAACATTGTTCGATTTCAACGAAAATCACTATGCATGGGGTTTTCTGGGCCAGGAACTCAAATCTGATGTTATTTTCCCCATGATTTGTTTTCTAATCGTGAAATTAACTTCTAAGCCGGATTTGTAGCTGTTAAATTAATTAGGCCTATCATTAGTTTAGTTTAGACCTAAGAATGTTTCGCTTACAAAGTGCTAATAAATATAATATTTTAATTATTTTGCTCTTAATTGTTATTCTTTCGAATAATTTTCGTGGGCGAAGCCGCGGGGATCTGCTATAAGCCATAAAAAGCTATATTTATCGTTTTCTGAGGGAAGGAAAATTCGTTCTTCCTCATTTCAGATTCTAAATACATATATAAGGACCTATAAGTTATTTTCGATTTTACTAAATGCAAAGCCCGAGCGACGCCGGGCCTTTTAAGCTAGTTAAGAATACAATTATGTAATTCAAGCAATTTATGTAAAAATGTGATCATAGTTAATCCCTCTCCCAACAAGTCCTTTTAGGCCCGGGCGGCTTGGGTCGCTTTAATATCCCTAAAGGGCAGAGGTAAATCTAAGGTAAAGTTAAGAGAAGATATATCTTTATGCTCTTTAGTTGTTAGTTATATTTATTACAGAAAAACAATACACGCCTAATTAAGAATGCAATTTATGTAAAAATGATGAAAATAATAATAAATAAAATCAGGTAAACTGATGTAACGAAGTGCCAGTATGTTTTTGTTTAATCAGTTATGATTGCAATTATGATATGCAGAACACAAAAAAAAGTCAAATTGGCCGGTTTCGGGATTTGAACCATGGAACTCCAGAATGTGAGGCCAATACGTCACCATCTTAGCCACCTGGGTCGGTTTAACGGTCTAGTTTGTTAAGCGCATGTAAAGCAATAGTGTTATTTGTCATAGCTAACTGTATTTTAATTGCCAAAGCCAAGATCACAGTAAAACAATAGGCTGTGTGGTCATGATAACTGATTTGCATTTCATAATTTCTTTCGAAAACGTATATTACCATAAAATAGGCACTAAATTGAGCATTACTCCGAAACAGATCAACCAATTTTATCCAATATCAACAGACGTCTTCCCATGGACATTATAAATGGGCATACCAAGTTTCATAAAAATCCGTTAAAGCGTATTTGAGTTATTGCGCCTTTAAAATATACATTAAATTGGGTTTTACTCCGGTACCGGTCAACAGATTAGGTTCAAATTCAATAGGGCACTTCTCATGGACGTCATAAATGGGTATACCACGTTTCATGGAAATCCGTTACAGCGTATTTGAGTGATGGCGCCTTTCTATGAGAAAGGCGCCATAATCTATTAAAATAAACACTAGATTGTGCATTACTCCGGTACCCGTGAACCGATTTGGTTCATTATCAACAGGGTTCTTCCCATGTACATTATAAATGTGATTTCCAAGTTTCATGAAAATCCGAAAAAGCGTATTTGAGTTATGGTGCGTACAGACGCACGGACGGACAGACGGACAGACATTTTTTCGTCCCCCACACAATCTCATAAAGTACCATACTGGCACTTAATAAAGCCTAATGTTATAGTAATTCCTCGGTCAAATATATTATTTATTGAGTTGTTGAGCTCAATTCAAGAGTTGTCATAATGTCACCGAATTCAATTTCTAGCTGAATATGAAACGCTGATAGATATGACAAAACAATTAGCATGTAAATTGTTAAAATCGATTAAATGTTAATTTAATACATCAAGTGAGAAAAAAACTCTTTTGTTTTTAATAACGCATTTTACATGGCATTGTATGTACTTGCTGAGCCCTGTCTGTGATGTTCTTCATTATGTAGGCCTCACCATAAATTGTCCAGTAACTGACATTCCTACACCACAAACATCATGTTGACATGTCATGTCATGTAATTAGCTCTGGACATGAGATGGAGGAAATGAATTTTTTAAACATCGTTTTGTGTTCTGTGGCACAATTCATAATCTCTTCCATACACGCCTCCAATTAAGCCTATGTAGAATTAAAATAATTATAAAAGCCTGTTTCAAACGTACGACAACACAATATAAGAAAAATAATGACTTTAAATCTTTAAAAATTCCCCAAAAATACGAAATGGGCTAAAAAAGGTAACAAAAGGGCCAAAAAATGATATTACATTTTAAAAAATGATCTCAATGTATAAAACTAGCAGGTGCCCGCAGGTGCCCGCAGCTTCGCCCACGATAATTAATTCAAAAATTATAAATTAAGACTATAATAACTATTAGAGCATTATATTTATTAACACTTGCACGCGAATCATTAATAAACTAAACCATTAATAACTAAACAGCTAACATTCCGGCTTAAGAGTACATTCCACGATTAGAAAGCGCCGCCTGAAAAAACGATCTCAGATTCGATTATGCAGTTCCAAAGCTACCTGTTAACACGTTTCGTTTCTCAACTGTTTTTTGACAGATGAATATGATGTGAATTTTATTTGATAAATTCAGTGTAGTTTTCAGAAATTATATAATTTTTCAAGGGAAGGAGTGGTTTGTTTGGATTTTTATTGTCCGCGATACTTCCAGGGTTAAACTATCTAGCTGGTGCCCGCGGCTTCGCCCGCCATTATTAATTGACTCGAGGATTTTTAAGAAATTTACACTGGTAGTTTATTAAAAATGCTTGTGGTTCAGAGCTATGAAAATTGTAAGTAAAAATAAAATAAGAATATTTGTTCATTGTGTTCATTTCACTTAGGCCTGATATAATAAACAAACGGTTTACGGGTGACAAATGACGGTGCATAAACAAACTCTATTATGTTTCATTACACTTAAGTGTGAATAAAATTGACGCGTTTCGAAAAGGTGCCATATTATATCTCCAGTGACGTTTTTCCTGTTGGTCAATCTGTTTACCCACATAAGATGGACATCAGTTATATGTTACTACCTTAAAAGGCCCGGCGTGGAACGGGTTTTTTTATTCTCTAATTGGATATTAACTTATGACTAATTCTATAACTATTCTTATAACTAATTCTAGGTCCTAATATAGGTATTTAGAATTTGAAATAGGAAGAACGATTTATCACACTCAAACTATTCCCTCAGAAAACGCTTGATATAGCTTTTTATGGCTCATAGAGGATGTAGAATTTTGCATCCCATCGCTTGTACACAGTAAGCCTGGTAGGGGTTAAAATAACAAGAAACAGAAATTCCTGTAACATAAAATTGTATTGTCTTTGCGGAATATTTATTTCTCACTCTCACGTTACCATAAACCCGTTTTGGGGATGAAATTAAACAGAAATGCAAAACCACTTTCATACTTCTCTCTCCAAAAACCTGCAATATAATAATACACAAATTACCATACCTCGTATTGCTTTCTCTATGTCCAGGGTAGAGAAAGTTATGTGACTGCATTATTTTCGGGGATTTCGTTCTTTAATATTCATTTATAACATGGATTATACTGATAGTTTCTTTAATTTGTCAAATTCCCGTTTCATTTCTTTCCAAACCTATCTGAGGCCACTGGCAACAATATGTTGTCGTGTGAAGTGTGATTTGGATTTGAAAATTCTGTGTAAAAAAGGATTAAGTATTCTCAAAAACATTTGATTTTTGGGAGTTAAAATCAAAATTTCTCAAAATCCTTTCTTAGTGAGCACCTACATTATGAAACGAAGGTACTGTCAAAATTCCAAGTCTCTACCTGTTATAGTTTAGGTTGTACGTTGATTCCTGTCAGTCAGTCAGTCAGTCAGTCTTATATATATATATACTAGCTTAAAAGACCCGGCGTCGCCCGGGTTTTGCATTTTGTAGTTCGAAATTAACTTATGAAGGACTTTCGATTTTTAAATTCTAGGTCCTTATATAGGCATTTATAATTTGAAATAGGAAGAACGACTTATTACACTCAAACTATTCCCTCAGAAAACGCTTGATATAGTTTTTTATGGCTCATAGAGGATCTAGAATTTTGCATCCCATCGCTTGTACAGTGCACAGCAAGCCTGGTAGAGGTTTAAATAAGAAGAAACAGAAATTCCTGTAACATAAAATTGTAATATCGAGGCGGGAAATTTCCCACTCTTATGTTACCATAAAGTCGTTTTGGGGATGAAATTAAACAGAAAGCATTATCACTTTCATACTTTTCTCTCCAAAAACCTGCGATATAATATAATAATATACACATTACCATAGCTCGTTTTGTTTTCTCTGTGTCCAGGGTAGAGAAAGTTATGTGATTCCATTATTTTAGTGGATTTCATTCTGTAATATTTATTTATAACATGAATTATTTTGATAACTTCTCTTATTTGTCAAAAGTGCATTTCATTTGTTTTTTCCAAGCCCATCTGATACCATTTGGCAACAATATATTCTGTGATTTGGAATTGATAATTCTAAGTAAAAAGGGATTAAGTATTTTCAAAAACATTTAATTTTTGGCATTTAGAATCAGAATTTTGCAAAATCCTTTCTTAGTGAGCACCTACATTATGAAAGGAAGGTATTGTCAAAATTCCAAGTCTCTACCTGTTATAGTTTAGGCTCTACGTTGATACTCTGTCTGTCAGTCAGTGAGTCAGTCAGTCAGTCAGTCAGTCAGTCTTATATATATATAGAATGAGAGAGAGAGAGATTATCATGAATTACGTATTTTAAGGTAAGAGAATTACAGGATATATTGTTATAACTTATATGAACCAATTTCGCACCTAATTATAATCCTTGCACCTAGGGACACATTTCTAACGTTGTTCCGTTTAGTGAAAATTAAAACTGTATGGCTAAGGAGTTATGGCTGGTCCCGATAAACTGTTACTTTTACTTCCTGTCTTATGGTCGAAATTCTACTTTTATTTCAAACTGTCCATTAATCAAAGCAATATTGTAGCAACTCTTCATAATATAAGGGCCATGGGATGAAGAGGGAAGCCATTTCTCTCTATATAAATTGATACGAATGGGAAATGTTTACTGTATATATACAGGTAATTAATTTTAATTACCCGATATCCCTCCGCTTCCGTCATGACAGTTCGTGAAAATTAGTTACGAGCCCTTTCACTTCCCTGTAGTTGAAATCCATTTATCAAAACCAGGTCAGACTCCCGCACAAATCCTAGGAATTACCACACGAACTCTATTCAATGCGGGATTATTCAATTGCATTTTCTTATGTATTATAAAGACGCAAACACAATACATCTGCGACATAGACTCGTCCCAACGTAATTTCGTTAGCAACCAAGGCCGCTGAAATTACATAAAACTGCATTTTGACATGACAAACTATAAACAAAATCCAGATGGCATTGACCAATCACACCAACTTAACATGGATTTAAGGATTTAATTGGTCATAAAACAACAAATTTAAGCCGACATGTTTCTTTATCATGGCCAGAAACTTTACCGAGGTTTTTTAGAAAACACGATAGCCTACTTCATCGTATAAGAACAAACATAAGCCAACAACTTTTCACATCTTCGTTCTCAAAGAAACATTACTTACTATGGATGCACCAG
Source organism: Ectobius pallidus (assembly GCA_964059195.1). Taxonomy (NCBI): domain Eukaryota; kingdom Metazoa; phylum Arthropoda; class Insecta; order Blattodea; family Ectobiidae; genus Ectobius; species Ectobius pallidus. The sequence goes on from CAXKWD010000002.1 coordinate 3,404,875, forward strand.
CATTTAATTGCAATATATTCCTTCTCATAGTCTGCTGCTGGTACCAGCTCCAATTCAATGTTTCTGGCTCAATTGAAATTTCCTCGGGATTGTCATTCATATTTTCACAAGCTTTTCAAAAATACTAGTTTCTATGCATTACTGTTTACAAAAAGCGACTCATATATAATTCATCTACACCGCATTTCGTATTGGTACGTACGGTTCATTGTTCCGCGATTCAGATGGCTGTGGGAATGGGATGTTAACAAATGACTGACTAGCCTTCATTATAATTAATTATACGGTATTTATGTTTCCTTTCATATAATTTAGAGAGTATGTACTAAAAAAATTGTATGCACCACGTAGGATAAAACTTCATCGGACTCATCCAGTATTTCATCCTCTGCTTACGCCTCGGCCGGTATACTAGATTCGTCCGCTAAAGCCTTACTTTGCGTAGGCTACTTGATACATAATTATTAGCTATTAAGGTATTGAATCATTGGTTTTCTGTCAGATCCAAAATTAATTTTAGACCGGTTGATAGAGCCAACTCAATTTCTTCTGGTTACTGTGAAGGCTCCTATTTGCTCCGAAGTATGCTGGATATCCAACAAAAGCGATTTGAACTTTCTGTAATTTATTCACCCTTGATTTTATAGATGTGTTGCCCTCGTATGTATGTTTTCCCTCTTAGTGCGGCTTTGGGACTGCATAACCATTCTGTTGGTTGGTGTGGTTTGGTGTACGTGTTATAAGTAGACCTGGGATTTTAAGGCAAATGCCTATTTTGTTCCTTATGAAATAACATGAAGTTTTCTAAATATGTTGACATTTCATGGTAAATCACTTATATTTATAGAGTTTTATAGTGCCCTAAAATACTTATTTGGACCTTTGGAGCCTACTTTTACTATTTTAGTGCATAAAATACCTATTTTGTACATTTAAACATTTAAAATAGAATTCAACTTATGTAACTTTTACTTATGTACATAAGTACATAAGTAGTGAGTGTGTGTGTGTGTGTGAATGGTGTGTCTCGTCCTATATGTTCGTGTTGTCTCGGAGGTGGCCCCGGCATTGGGCTGATCACGCATCCGGGGAGGCCCTCCTTGTCCTTGTCTGGTCAACAAAGTTTGTATGTCATCCATAGATAATCCCTCTCCAGACAAGTCACGGCCCTGTAACGCCCGGGCGGCTTGGGTCGCTTAAATGTCCCTAAGGGGAAGAGAGAGAGAGAGATGCTACAAGGAAAATATTATGTGAAAAATTCGGTAAAATCCCAAAATCTATTTAACCTGGAGATTATACATTAATTTTTGAATGGTACATAGGCCTACTTGTAATACAACAATTCTTAACAGGTATATGTGAGAAAGTTTGTCCTACATGTTTTGCACCGTTTATTTCTTTTGAAAATATGGGACCATTTTAAAATTCTTAAATACACAGATGAAAGGGTAGGGTATGGATTGTATGTATAATGCAGATCATGGGTACTAGTGAAGGAAAACAGACACTATAAACATCCACACGCGACTGCATCGTGCCACTCTAATGTACTGAGAAGCATGAAAGCACACATACCCACGCCACAATCCCTAATTTTGACGTAAAAATGCTGTTCACATCTTGGCCTATTCGTCCTGACTCACAACTAAATTACCATCGCCTCTATCATACATCACAATGCTACCAAATGATGTGTCCATATACTAGATATACCACGTATAGTAGTATTTTGTTCGCGTTTTTAAAAATGAAATGGGGAAGTGAAGAAATTGTGAAATTTCTTTATTTAGACTGGTACAGAAGTGAGATTTCGACATCTTCAAAAATAAGGTGAAATTAATTTCACAAAATTACTTTCATAAAAATAGTGCCATCGTGTAAACAAAGAAATTGACAAACAGATGAAATGACGAGTTAAGACATGGCTTCGCTCTGAGGAAAATAGTGGGCTAAGTGCCATTTAGAAAAATCTGATAATGAAGTCTGAAGCGAAATGAACATCATGTATTTTGGCATGTAATTTCTCAGGGAAATTCTAGTAATTGCAGCATCCATCGTAATATGTTACATGAGTAATGTATATGTTTACATACACTGAGCGAATCTAACCAAATATCAACAAGCGATTGATTGAATATTGTACACTTTGAGTCCGATGAGGATAGCGCTCATAATCAACATTTCATTGGTTATTTGGTCAAATAAAACAATATGAAAGAGGGTAAAATATTTTTCCGCCTAATCACCACAAATATTAATAAGTACAGCTACAAAGAGGCACTTCCTTGAATTCACAATGAATATATTGAGTGGTAGTTATTATCAGACTTATTGAAAATACAAGATTATATTTTTAAATATTAATTACCGGTATATAGATGTATTACAGAAAACATATGTACAGATTTTTACATTATTAGGATCTGGTATTATGTCTATATATAATACTAGCTTAAAAGGCCCGGCGTCGCCCGGGTTTTTTATTTTGTAATTGGAAATTAACTTATGAAGGACTTTCGATTTTTAAATTCTAGGTCCTTATATAGGTATTTATAATTTGAAATAGGAAGAACGACTTATCACACTCAAACTATTCCCTCAGAAAACGCTTGTTATAGCTTTTTATGGTTCATAGAGGATGCAGAATTTTGCATCCCATCGCTTCTACACAGCAAGCCTGGTAGGGGTTCAAATAAGAAGAAACACAAATTCCGGTAACATAAAATTGTATTGTCTTTGCGGAATATTTATTTCTCACTCTGATGTTACCATAAAACTGTTTTGGGGATGAAATTAAAAAGAAATGCAATATCACTTTCATACTTTTTCCCCCAAAACCTGCGATATAATAATATATACATTACCATACCTCGTTTTGTTTTCTCTATGTCCAGGGTAGAGAATGTTATGTGACTGCATTATTTTCGTGGATTTCAGTCTTTAATATTTATTTATAACATGGATTATATTGCTAGTTCTCTAATTTGTCAAGTCTCGTTTCATTTATTTCCAAAGCCATATGTGAAGACTGCCAACAAAACTGTTGTCAAGTGAACTGTGATTTGGATTTGATAATTCTCTGTAAAAAGGTATTAAGTATCTTCGAAAACATTTGATTTTCGGCATTTAAAATAAAAAAATTTCAAAATCCTTTCTTAGTGAGCACCTACATTATGAAAAAAAGGTACTGTCAAAATTCCAAGTCTCTACCTGTTATAGTTTAGGCTCTACGTTGATTCTCAGTCAGTCAGGACAAAGCCTTTTATATAAGTTATATACTAGCTTAAAAGACCCGGCGTCGCCCAGGTTTTTTAATTTGTAATTGGAAATGAACTTATGAAGGACTTTCGATTTTTAAATTCTAGGTCCTTATACAGATATTTATAATCTGAAATAGGAAGAACGACTTATTACACTCAAACTATTCCCTCAGAAAAGGCTTGATATAGTTTTTTATGGCTCATAGAGGATCTAGAATTTTGCATCCCATCGCTTGTACAGTGCACAGCAAGCCTGGTAGAGGTTTAAATAAGAAGAAACAGAAATTCCTGTAACATAAAATTGTAATATCGAGGCGGAAAATTTTATTTCTCACTCTCATGTTATCATAAAACTGTTTTAGGGATGAAATTAAACAGAAAGCAATATCACTTTCATACTTACCATAAAGCCGTTTTGGGGATGAAATTAAACAGAAAGCATTATCACTTTCATACTTTTCTCTCCAAAAACCTGCGATATAATATAATAATATACACATTACCATCCTCGTTTTGTTTTCTCTATGTCCAGGGTAGAGAAAGTTATGTGATTCCATTATTTTAGTGGATTTCATTCTGTAATATTTATTTATAACATGAATTATTTTGATAACTTCTCTTATTTGTCAAAAGTGCATTTCATTTGTTTTTTCCAAGACCACCTGATACCATTTGGCAAGAATATATTCTGTGATTTGGAATTGATAATTCTATGTAAAAAGGGATTAAGTATTTTCAAAAACATTTAATTTTTGGCATTTAGAATCAGAATTTTTCAAAATCCTTTCTTAGTGAGCACCTACATTATGAAACGAAGGTACTGTCAAAATTCCAAGTCTCTACCTGTTATAGTTTAGGCTCTACGTTGATTCCTGTCAGTCGGTCAGTCAGTCAGGACAAAGCCTTTTATATATATAGAGAAGATATATATATATAGAGAGAGAGAGAGAGATTTAGGCTAATGAAGGTTATAATATGTCAATGTTTTAAAATGCACAAGAAAAAGCTATACAACACATACATGATTGTGTTGGCTCTTTAAAACATTATTAAATATATCGTGCTAAATACATTTTCACCAGTAGGGAGGACGGGTATCCAGCTAGTATGCGATAAAGATTTGTTGTCAGATAACTCAAAACAAAACAGTTAATTTATACGTTTGTGCGTGTAAATAAATTGATGGATGTGACGGGAGATAGCAGCACTGATGGAAGTTACTGATACGTTTTGTCATTCCAACCTAGCAGTGGCTTGTTTTATCAAATTAGGACTTAAAATGTTAGTAATAATCGAACCCTGGTTATTATAATCAATGATTAAAATTTGTGTACATAGCACAGCACAACAAAAAAAATAACTTTTTGTTTTGTGTCTCAGATGTTTTACCGGCTTTTGGCTATACTTAGTGTGCTTATTCATCTACCTGTGGTAGATGACGCAGCGGTCGGGTGGTAGGCCAAGTCCATCCAGGGATGTAGCGCCACGGAGTTTAGTTTTAGTTTTTTTAGTGTGCTTATTCCAAATAGGCTATGTAAACGGTTTTTCTCTAAGCAGCTTTACTTTTATATAGATTTTATTCGTGAACTCTTAGTCTAGCGAAACAAAATCTTACTTGATAATATAGCCAGTGAAGGTTCTTGACCATACTTTGGACCCGTAGGACGAAAACTGAACGAAGTACAGAAAAACTAAAAGCTGGGTTGTTTTTTGGCCCTCAAATTGACAGCTCATAAGTCATAAACGACCGTAAAGTATATGATAACATTTTTTTTTTGAAAGACCCCATGTTATATTGTTAATGTAATGTTAGTGTGTTGGTTTTTTCTTTACATGATTTAGAAGCTAAAAATAGGCACATTTTTTTTATTTACATCAAACTTAAAATGGGATAATATGCATAATGGTAATACCATATCTCAAAAACTAAACCTGATAGGGCAAAACTAATGGCACATTTGGCATCAGCGACTCAAGAATAAGTTAAGTAAAAATTCTAAGGCACCAAAATGGCTGTTGGTCTGTGTAGTCTTTCTGAACAGTTCCCTGATAATTTTCATAAATACCAATATTTCTGAGTGATTCTTTTTTCTACCTGTTTGTAAATGTTATTGAACAACATAATCAGTATAATAGTTTTTTTTTTAATAATTCATCACTTGTTAATTTTTTTACAATTTTTACATCAGAAACATATAGCCTATTTATAAAATAAACTATTAAATTTACATCAATGATTCTAACTAGTGGTGTTCATTAATATAAAATATACTTTCGTACGAAATTTCACTGCAATATGTCAATAAATGTTTGAGTTATGAGGTAAATGGCACTTCAGTGCACCAAATTTAGCTGTCATTTTGTAATGATAACTATCCATTAACTGTAATAGTTAAATTAATTCTAAAAAATAGTATACAATTGTAGAACTAGTCAATATAGAGCATGCCAGATTACAAGGCTACAGAATAATTCATTGCTGAGGGAAAAAATAATGAACTTCGCCTATTTTTCAGCAACGAAAGCTGTAAGTCTCCCCTTAAATTAGCAATTACCTCGTGTACATGTGACATCTGTTACTAAAAGAATGGCTGATTTACTAATAATTAAAAGCTATGAACCCATAACTAATATTATTAGAAAATATTCTTATGAAACAGAAGACTGATAATAATAACTAATTTTATTATGTATTTGCTAATAATATGAGTAGGGACCGGATTTTTAGGTTTTTAAGAACACTGTTTTAGGTTTTCCAATGGGTGAAATAGTTTTTTTAGGTTTTTTGTCCAAAATATCGTTTTCGGGTAGAATAATTGGTTTAGTGAATTTGAATGTGCTACATAGGATTCAATACTTAATTAACACGTCTTCTTAAAACACAGTGTGACCACTCAGTGTGAATAACAAGACAGTACTAAAGGTTAAGGCAAACAAACGCTTTAAAAAAAAAACAGAAATCTCTATCCTAGTTTATACACGGCAAAAATGATTGTTCGTACGAATATTTTAAAAGGAATACGCCGGTACTCTTTTCCTCTCTTGATACTGTCCATCCTAGACGACAATGGGTTGAACGAAACGCTGGTGGTATTAATTTCAACCAGACAAAAATTATTGTCTCTCCGCAAAATATCGATTCCTCAACTGACAAGCAAAAAAGACAAAGAAAAGTAGCCTAAATTAAATATTTTAGGTTTTATATCCCGTTTAGGTGTATTTAGGTTTTTATGCCCCATTTAGGTATCTTTAGGTGCCACAGAATTAATGTGGGTGAATCCTATAGACATGATTCGAAAAAGTGTATGAGCGCTTTTTGTTTTGGTAGCAAGGAAAAAAATAGGTAAAAACCTAAGAATCCGGTCCCTAAATATGAGTATAAAAGTTCTATGAAACAGAGCCCTGGATTCTATCCCGGGCCCGCTGCGTGGGAAAATCTCCAACAACGCTGCTGAACACCATGATTTATTATTATTATTATTATTATTAAGAGATAAAAGTTTTATTCGGACAGAGGAAGTTGTGTGTTGATAACTCCAAACCCGAGCACTGCTGTAACATGAGTCATCCCCTCAACACAAACAAAGGAATCTTACTTCGGAATTATCTCTAGCTAGATCAGCTGGTGACGACCTGCGTGATCTCGTAATTTCCGTCGTTGGAAAGCCCGCGTTCGATCCACGGAACCTCCTCTGATTTTACAGAGGTCTAGAACGGGGTACACTCAGCTTCGTGATTCAAACTGAGGAGCTACTTGGTTGAGAAATAGCGGCTCCGGTCACGAAAACCATCATTAACAGTCCTGGTTGTCGGCATCAGTGGCGGACGCAGAATTTTTTCGGGGGGGGGGGGATTTGAATAGGTAGAAAGAAAACTAAAAAAAAAATAATTAATATACATATATAATTAGATTATAAAACTGTGCATATATAGCCTTTTTACAAATTTCGGGGTGATATATCCCCCCTATCCCCCCCTGCGTCCGCCACTGGTCGGCATGCTGACCACATGCCTTCTGCCAGCGGTCAGATGGTGGGGCTAGTGCCTTTAGGGATGTAGCGCCACGGAGTTTAGTTTAGATCAGTTGGTAAAGCTGAGGTTGACGGGCTCCGATCCCGGTGTCAGAGGAATAATGCCATGTACTCTTCGTGCCTTTTTAAGAAGGCCTCGTCCCAAACCATCGTCTATCTACAAAAGAATATAACAGCATTGTTCCCTGATCCGAAAATTTGCACCGACACCGACAAAAAAAGGCTCTAGCCACGTGGCTTTCCCCAGTGTTGCCGCTGTCATTCACCACTTCTCAAGTGAAGTAAACGTGCTGTGGTATGTATTTGGCAGCATTGTACTGGACTGCAGATAAGTGTGAATACGCCTAATTGCCTTTCTGTTCACTGGTTGACAGGTCGAAGAGGATTAGGGTGGCAAAAGAAACTCTTTTAAAAGTGGCATCCGCAATATTGTTTAACACAAACAATATTCAGTGGTTAATTACTGTTACTGTACAATAACAGTGGAAACCCGGTCACAGTGTGTCTCACAGTCCTGTATATGACATAAATGTCTTTCAGTGAGGTTCGCCAATAAGGATAATCATAGGAAATTTCAGCTACCGCCGGGAATCGAACCCTGGCTAGCTCGGTTGGTAGAGAATAGGCATGGAATGCACTAATCAGCCATTACATAAATACGGGTGGGACATTCTGACAAATTATAGAAGCTTTTTTGTTTATTACATATCATAAATAATAAACTAGAATTGGTTCTTCACATTCTGTAAAATTTAAAATGCCTTCTCCTCCACACTACATGCAAAGCATTATTTAAAATTTATTCTGAATATTTTAAATTTGTTTTTTAAAATCTGTTACGGGTGGGACATAATTTGGACACTAATTTTAATGATGCAAAACAAAAGCTCATTTTCTATTCTGCTATTACTGTTAGGGTCTTAATGTTGTTATTAATGAAGGTATGAGGGATTAAATACAAATTATAAACTGTTTCCAGGTTGTCAAAACATTTATTTAACTCATCAATAATAATTTAACAAAAGTATCACCATTACGGGTGGGACAAAAAGTCACTGTTAGTTATTTTACATAGTAATTAACCACACATATTTTTTGAAGTTAATCTTTTACCAAATTGTGCCTTAAGATGTATATTTTCTCAAATGAAAATGGACATAGCTGATTACTCTTGACTACTTGGTATTAAAGAGTGTTAAAATCATACTAAAAATGGCAAAAAAAGTAACTTAACGCAATAAATAAGTAAATAGACAGGTTTTACACATGAAACCACTTCAGATACACCTAAGTCCTTAAAATTCAGAGAATTTGAGGTTTTAAACTTATTTTTGGCCACCCAATTGCAATAATTTTATAACTTCTCTCTTTGAGGGAAAAATTCCATTATTTTATGAAATGGCTGTAATATTAGTCCTAGATTGGTTTTTATGTTTATTTAACGTCGAGGGTCTACTGCAACCGGCGACTGTCACAGGCCTAGGTTGCAGTACACCCCCGTTGTTAACTAACCTTATACCAACCCACCACCTAATTCATTTTTAAGCTATTATACAATATTTTTGGAGCTATGCCTTAGACATTTTTCAGGATTATATTTGGGTTCAAAAAGTATATTCATAAATTTGTATTATTCCGTTGCAAGAATTGTTCGTGCGGCCCATGCCACCCGGGTCTTTCAGGATGGGGAATACATTTCCATCACAGCCTCGGTAATTCGAGCCCCGGTATTTCGAGGTTCCGTGTAATTCGAGCTGGTCTTAAGAAAATTAAAATTTTCGAAAAAACTATATTAAAATCCCGTTTTTATACGGTGCCCGCATGTAAGCTTTACGCACTTCCGAATGTGTTACATTTTGAGCTTTCTTTCAATTTTTCCATGTACAAAAATGCAGGTAAAACTGTCCCACTTAGGGTTTCGTTCATAATACACAGAAATTATTTTAAATGTTCGCCAATATACATACAGGGGTAACACAGGTTGCCCTATGTAGGCCTATATTGTTTGCTTATGTATTTTTTAAACCATTACTGTGCACATTAAACATTTATTTTTGATTTAGTGATATTTTCGTATAATCCGAGGTTTTTGTAATTCGAGGTAGCCTCAGCCCCAATTAGCTCGAATTATCGGGGTTCTACTGTAATTTAATTTATTTTATACACTGTATTTAGATTTGTTATTTTTGTCGGAATAGCTAATAATTTTACTGGAGTTACTTCCCTTTTAGCCGATTAAATTTATTTGCCGTTCGTTCTTCTGTTACAGGCTAATATGTTTGGAATATAAACATAGCCTAATATAAGAACAAGTGATCAGCACAATGCCGAGACAACACGAACACATTAATAGCCTAAAATGTAACTCTTTTTTTAAATTTGCTAATTGTAGGCCTAGTAGGGCCTACTCAGCCATTTCATAAAATATTCTCTCAAAGAGAGAAGTTAAAAAATTATTGTAATTGGGTGGTCAAAAATAAGTTTAAAACCTCAAATTCTCTGAATATTAAGGACTTAGGTGTATTTGAAGTGGTTTCATGTGTAAAATCTCTCGATTTACTTATTTATTGCATTGAGTTACTTTTTTTTGCCATTTTTAGCATAATTTTAACACACTTTAATACCAAGTAGTCAAGAGTATTCAGCTATGTCCATTTTCATTTGAGAAAATATACATCTTAAGGTACAATTTGGTATAAGATTAACTTCAAAAAATATGTGTGGTTAATTACTATGTAAAATAACAAACGGTGACTTTTTGTCCCACCCGTAACAGTGATAGTTTTGTTAAATTATTATTGAAGAGTTAAATAAAAGTTCTGACAACCTGGAAACAGTTTATAATTTGTATTTAATCCCTCATACCTTCATTAATAAGAACATTAATAGCAGAACAGCAAATTAACTTTTGTTTTGCATCATGAAAATCAGTGTCCAAATTATGTCCCACCTGTAATAGATTTTTAAAAACAAATTTAAAATACATTTTAAATAATTCTTTGCATGTAGTGTGGAGGAGAAGGCATTTTAAATTTTACAGAATGTGAAGAACCAATTCTAGTTTATTATTTGTAATAAACTAAAATAATTTTCATAATTTGCTAGAATGTCCCACCCGTAATTGTGAAATGGCTGATTGGTACTTATTATGATTTGAATCATTTAATTTATTTTATATACTGTATTTGGATTTTTGTTATTTTTTTGTTGGAATAGCTAATAATTTCACTGGAGTTAGTTCGCTTTTAACCGATTAAATTTATTCGCCGTTCGTTCTTCTGTTACAGGCTATTATGTTTGGAATATACACATAACACAAGAACTTAGAGGGCAGATGGAATGACTACCAGATGATATCCTGGGACCGCAAGGGCATAAAGTTTCCAGACATTGGAAATATATCCCTAAAAAATTCCTATCAAGATAACATGAATCGAACCCGGGCCCGGTGCGTGAGAAGAGCGAACGCAACCGCCTACGCCACAGCAGTAAATATACAGTAATTTAGTTAAGGGGACCCAGAATGAGATTTTGGACCAATTTTTTTTTTTTTCATTTTTAAATGTTTATTGATTAAAAATAACTCTGAAGTTTTAGCTTCAAAATGAGGTATAAATCATTGCTGTACTGTAAGTCTAAATATTTAAAATTATTTTTTAAAAAATGTTGTGCATGGAAGGTGAACGAAGTTATTTTGATAGTCCAACTTCAGACGCTGGTTTCCGTAAGTTTGTTTTTTAATTACTTAAATGTACCTTTTCTCAACTTCTACTACATGTAGGATCTTGAAATTTTCACAGTTTGTTTATCCAGATATTGTGCATTTACTGAAGCTCTCAAAATTACAGATTTCAATTTTGTAATCACTTTAATGAGAATTATATGTTGTAAAATGTAGAGAAAAAAATGTTAATATAGTAAAAAACTATAATTTATGAAACCTGAAGGCTAAATTTAAATATCTAAATATTTAAATATCTAAGCTTCAGTATATATAGGTCCTGGGTTCAAGTCCCAGTGTCGGAGGAATTTTTCTCCTATAATATTCTCATGTAATGTCCAACAGAGACAATAATCTGTGGTTCATGAAAGCTTACATATCTATCTTGTATGTTAACTGTACAATAACAGTGGGAGCCCGGTCACAAAAATCACTAATTAGTGTGCCTCACAGTACTGCATATGACATAACTTGTCTGTCTGTGAGGTAGACCATTAGGGCAATCAGTCATAGGAGAGAGGTTCCATCTGGCGCTGTGAATTGAACTCCGGCTTAGCTCAGTTGGTAGAGCATTGGTGCGAATAGCGAAAGGTCCTGGGTTCAAGTCCCAGTGTCGGAAGAATTTTTCTCCTATAATATTCTCATTTTCAGTATATAGCCAAAGAACGTATCTAAAACATATGAAAATTCCATATGTCTGTCACTGATAGTTTTGGAGAAAAGGTACATGGAATATTCATTATTTAACATTGTAAGGATAGGGCATTCCGGGACCCCTTAAGATGGAAGACTGCCATTGGGTCATGACATCACATCGGGCTATTTGATGTACGGCCTAAATCCTATTTCACCGCAAAGTACGCAAACGCGTAATATATATAATATATCGTTGTTTAGTTTATAATAAACGGCGCCTTAAGAACACAGTTTTCCAATGCAGGCTAAATGACTTTGGCCTTGACCTTGGGAACACTCAGCATCGGAATGGCCTACCCGGTCATAACTGCACACATTTTATATTATATTAATTTCACTAACCTGGAGTCGAACCACTGTGTCTTGAGGCCCGCAGTATCCCCAGTCTTGTTGTGATAAAGTCTTTATAAACACACACCCACATAAACACACACACGCAAAACGAAACTATTCTCACACGCGCGAAAGCAAGTCGAATCCATCTTGTCTCCTTCATGTCTTCGTTGCCATCCTTGCAAATCAAATCCACTAACTTCCAAAGCCGTAGTACATAGCCTACATTAAACAGAGCTTTCATTGAATGCTATGCATTTGTTTTCGACAGATGACGCAACAAACAAACGCAATTTGCACTGAAATTCACGAGATACAGGATTAAAAAGCGAATTTAAGATATTCTAATATTATCTATCTCTTTCTAGCTTCACCAGATATGTTGGTAATAACAGCGAGTCAAATGAGAGACTATTTTAAAATGGTTTCTTTTATGATGTGATGCCAACATCTCGTTAAAAAAACTATAGCCATTAACAGACTTCAAATATTGAAGCAACGCTACTATTCGTTCTTACAGTTTTAAAATAATACAAACTACATCAGAAAAGTGTATTGTGTAGGCGCAACACAGTTATTCTTACAATAAAGTCGGAATTAGCTATGTTCTCTCACTCAGCAAAGGTTGGTATTAGCAGTAGGCCGAGAGAGCAGTTCAAGATGGTCGGGTCGGAAACTAACTTGTTTTAAGTTTTCGAGTGCTTTTTGTTCATTTAAAATCAGAGTTACCTGTATTGTTTGTGTGTGTAATTGAATACAGACATTTCTTTATCAAGCTTGGAGAGAAGATAAGTGGATACACAGCTTGGATCAACCCATGGTGAGTGAATGAATACTTCTTTATGTAATAGCGTTGTCTTACTAATGAACTAGTCCAAAAATCTCGTAGCTTTCTTTCAAATGAACCAGAGTGTACTTATTTATTAGATCGCACTGAATGGAAATCTATGAAAACAATATAATGATTATAAGGCCTACTGCAATTTGCGTATACATTATGTGCTATAGAATAACTTTTTTCTATAATGACCTTGACGGTGAAGGTTACGCGGGGTGGCTTGGAAGCCAGAATCCAATATGTCTAGCAACCAAGTTTTGTGAAGTTCCTTCATAACTCCTGCTATTTGTTTTTAAAGAATGATCTGGTAAGCTATCGGTGACGCAGGGTGCGTAAAACGTCTTGTGCATGCTGCCCAAATCTATTGCACTCCGTATGTTGTAATTTTTTTTTCATATTTGGAATAAATAGAAAAGGCTGTTTGTAGGCCTATACTCATATGTTGTAGCCTACAATTTAGTTAGTATTTTAAAATTAATATACGGTAGCTATAGTTTAACATATATTTTTCTGTTAATAGCTTATAGGTAATATAACTAGAGGTAGTCAGTTTTAAATTATTTTAGAAACATGAAAATTGCTATTTTAATTTTGAGATTATCAGTTCGCTGAAAATTGCCATGCGTACGCACAAGATGTCAGGGCAGTAAATCTAATTCTCGTTATTTTTAATTTAAATGGACGCAGAAAGATTTGTCGTAAATTGTCAGTCTAATTACTAATTATTACATTTAATGATTTTAAATCTTTTTTAATATAACTTATACGAAGGTTAAAAGATAGCTCGAATATATATATAAATGTGTATCATGAAATAATTGATTAAATAAGGGCAATTTTTCCCCTTTTTTCTTCTGTATTTCGTATTTTTCTTCATTTTCAAGAGATGGGTCATTTTTTGGAAATTTTAAAGTAATTTTCGGCATTTTTAGGTCATGTTTCAGTGGAGGTAGAGAGGAGCTTTTCCATGTAAAAATCAAACAACAGACAATCGTTTAATTTGAGAATCTTCGCCAAGTGTACATAGTTCATTTTAATTCAGGTTTATTGTAAATACCATAGCAGTTTGTCTTGTAGGAAAGATAATTTTTTTTCTTTTTAAATGACATATATTTGCTAGGGGTAATTAAATGGCCATGTAAGTTCAGAATTTTTTTTTTCACTAAGGGTGTCCATGCAGTAGGGCCTATATAAATTTACTTACTTCTTTAGTAACAAAAAAAATAATAAGAGTGTTTTATATTGTAAATTCATTAAATTGCTTTTAGCAATTCATTACTAAAAAAAACTAATTATAAGTAATAATGGTAAATTTATTGGTAATTTTTTTAATTCTGTGTAATTTTTTTCACTGTTTTTAGGTCCTAGATGCAGTTTTCATTTTGCATTTTGTATTTTGTCACTATTTTATGGTCATTAAATGCTTTACCATGCTAAGTATATTACTGGTAGCATTATTACATGCGTAAATAACGATAATAATAACAATAGTAATAGATTTATTCATATAACAAGAAACTACCAAGCATTATGTGTGTAGTTTATTTGAAAGCCCAGAAGAGTAAAGCTCCAGTGTTTAGGGGCTGCAATTACATCCCGCATCTCTATCCCTATTAGGCCTATATAAAGCCACATGGCTGACTGACTGATTGACTGACTGACTGACTCACTCACTCACTCACTCACTGACATTAATTTTTACCCACTTCCAGATGAGCTAGAAACTTGAAATTTGGTACAAATATAACTTTCAGGCTGTAACTTAAACCACAGAAAAATTCCAAAAAGCAATTGTTTTAATTTTTAGCCCTAAAAGCCCCCAAAATAGTGATCGCTCACTGACATTAATGTTTGACCACTTCCAGATGAGCTAGAATCTTGAAATTTGGTATAGATATAGCTTTCAGGCTGTAAGCTACAAGAAAATTTCAAAAAGTAATTTCAAAAAAATTAGCCCTAAAACCCCCCCCCCCCAAAACGGGTCGTTCACTTACATTAATGTTTGACCACTTCCAGATGAGCTAGAATCTTGAAATTTGGTACAAATATAGCTTTCAGACTGTAAGCCACAAGAAAATTCCAAAAAGTAATTACAAAAAAAAAATTGCCCTAAAAACCTCCCGAAAAACGGGTCGCTCACTTACATTAATGTTTGACCACTTCCAGATGAGCTAGACACTTGAAATTTGGTACAAATATAGCTTTCAGGCTGTAAACCACAGAAAAATTCCAAAAAGCAATTGTTTTAATTTTTAGCCCAAAAAGGACCCAAAATAGTGATCGCTCACTGACATTAATGTTTGACCACTTCCAGATGAGCTAGAATCTTGAAATTTGGTATAAATATAGCTTTCAGGCTGTAAGCCGCAAGAAAATTCCAAAAACTAATTTTTAAAAAAATTAGCCCGAAAAACGGGTCGTTCACTTACATTAATGTTTGACCACTTCCAGATGAGCTAGAAACTTGAATTTTGGTACAAATATAGCTTTCAGACTGTAAGCCACGAGAAAATTCCAAAAAGTAATTTTAAAAAAAATTGCCCTAAAAACCCCCCGAAAAACGGGTCGCTCACTTACATTAATGTTTGACCACTTCCAGATGAGCTAGAAACTTGAAATTTGGTACAAATATAGCTTTCAGGCTGTAAACCACAGAAAAATTCCAAAAAGCAATTGTTTTAATTTTTAGCCCTAAAAGCCCCCAAAATAGTGATCGCTCACTGACATTAATATTTGACCACTTCCAGATGAGCTAGAATCTTGAAATTTGGTGTAGATATAGCTTTCAGGCTGTAAGCCACAAGAAAATTCCAAAAAGTAATTTTAAAAAAAATTAGCCCTAAAAACCCCCCGAAAAACGGGTCGTTCACTGACATTAATGTTTGACCACTTCCAGATGAGCTAGAATCTTGAAATTTGGTATAAATATAGCTTTCAGGCTGTAAGCCACAAGAAAATTCCAAAAAGTAATTTAAAAAAAAAATTGCCCTAAAAACCCCCCGAAAAACGGGTCGTTCACTTACATTAATGTTTGACCACTTCCAGATGAGCTAGAAACTTGAAATTTGGTACAAATATAGCTTTCAGGCTGTAAACCACAGAAAAATTCCAAAAAGCAATTGTTTTAATTTTTAGCCCTAAAAGCCCCCAAAATAGTGATCGCTCACTGACATTAATATTTGACCACTTCCAGATGAGCTAGAATCTTGAAATTTGGTGTAGATATAGCTTTCAGGCTGTAAGCCACAAGAAAATTCCAAAAAGTAATTTTAAAAAAAAATTTGCCCTAAAAACCCCCCGAAAAACGGGTCGTTCACTTACATTAATGTTTGACCACTTCCAGATGAGCTAGAATCTTGAAATTTGGTACAAATATAGCTTTCAGACTGTAAGCCACAAGAAAATTCCAAAAAGTAATTAAAAAAAATTGCCCTAAAAACCCCCCGAAAAACGGGTCGCTCACTTACATTAATGTTTGACCACTTCCAGATGAGCAAGAAACTTTAAATTTGGTACAAATTAATATAGCTTTCAGGCTGTAAACCACAGAAAAATTCCAAAAAAGCAATTGTTTTAATTTTTAGCCCTTAAAACCCCGTGGAAAAAGGGGTCATTCACTGACATTAAGGTTTTACCACTTCCAGATGAGCTAGAAACTTGAAATTTGGAACAAATATAGTTTTCAAGCTGTGAGCCACAAGAAAATTCCAAAAAGTAATTTCTTAAAAAAAATTAGCCCTTAAAACCCCCGTAAAAGGGATCGTTCACTGACATTAATGTTTGACCGTTAGAGGGATTATCTATTAGATCGCATAGATACTTTTTTGACCAGACAAAGACACGGAGGGTGATCAGCCCAATGCCGGGGCCACCTCCGAGACAACATGAACACATAGAACGAGACACACCATTCACACACACTCTGAATAATGCACGGATGGGATGAAGATGATCTAATGACGGCCTGACGATATCCGGGGACCACAAGGGCTTAAAGTTAACAGACATTCGTCTTACATGTGAGGAAAACCCCGGGAAAAATCTCCACGTAGATAAATTGTCTCGATCGGGATTTGAACCCCTTCGGCACAGTGATTAAACTAGACTAGGGGGCAAAACTTTTATTTGGAAGAGTAAGTTTTGTTTCACGTAAGATTTTTATTGGCTACGGCCGTAGTTATTGCTAACACAAGAGACACAGGTGGTCATGACAAGGTCTGTTTATCAACGCGTTCTTACTTCTTATCTTCTGCTACAAGCGTTTATCAAGCGAGGAATAAAAGCAACATAAATCTCGTCTACTCGAAGAAGATATGGGAAATCGCTTCCTTACCATGAGTCATGGCCACTATTTCATATCTTTACAAATGAATGTCGAAACCACGGCCTCAGTAGACTTACTCCGTTCTTGATACTGGATACAGAGGGCTTTGACTACATTGCAGTCAGATGTTTATAAATTTATTATGGCATGGTTTGCTTAGCTATATTAACCTCTATTATTATAAGAGGCTTTGTCCTGACTGACTGACTGACTGACTGACAGAGAATCAACGTACAGCCTAAACTATAACAGGTAGAGACTTGGAATTTTGATATTACCTTCGCTTCATAATGTAGCTGCTCACTAAGAAAGGATTTTGAAACATTCTAATTTTAAATGCCAAAAAACTAAAGTGTTTTAGAGGGGACATAATTCATTTTTGACCAGAATTATCAAGTTCCATGTACAGTTCTCATGACAACACTCTTGTTGGCAGTGGTCACAGGTAGCTTTGGAAATAAATGACACGAGACTTTGTTTGGTAACATGACAGTCTGTAAAGACAATACAATTTTATGTTACTGGAAGTTCTGTTTCTTCTTATTTGAACCCTTACCAGGAGCAATGGGGTGCAAATTTCTACATCCTCTATGAGCCATAAAAAGCTATAACAAGCGTTTCTGAGGGAATAGTCGTTTTTCCACATTTCAGCTTCTAAATACCTATTCAAGGACCTAGAGTTTGAAAATCGAAAGTCCTTCATAAGTTAATTTCGAATGTCAAAATGCAAAACCCGAGTAAGCTAGTTTTAAATACTACAAACTACAGTGCCATGAAGAAGTCGCTCCGGAGCTTTTGTGCTGGCGAGAATCCGCTATGAAGCGGAATACAGTTGCTATGGTTGTAATGTTATAAGTAAGGAATAAAAGTAAGATAAAAAATATCTTAAAAATGTTTACTGTTTTCACAAATTCAGGTGCTTTAATTTATTTTCGGAAACTCCAATTAAAGATGTAGCCTAATGTAAATACTTATTCCAGTTTTCGACTCATCAACAATAGCAAACAGATGTAGAGCAATAGTTAACATGCCTATTCTGATCTGCAAGGAAGGTAGAGAACATAACCAGAGCTGCGGAGTGACTTATTGGTGCCTCTGTATCTTCAATACAATCACAAAAGTTATCTGAGGTGCACAAGATAATGGGACACGCTGTATAGCTGACTTTCTCTGCTATAAAGTGGCGGATTGTAATAATCCGTACTTTGAAATAGGTTTATAATCTGTCATCATGGCAGCGGCTATAACAAAAGAGGATATTGTATTATTGTTTCGAAATGGTTTTGAAAATACTTGAAGTTGAAAATGGGTATTTCGTAGTTGAATGAAATCATTTGTGCTAATGAACGTATATGCCCTTCTTCATCTGAAAACAATCCACGGCTTTGCGATGAATTGACTGCCTATAACAACAGGGAAAGTGTGTGTTTTTCTGTGATTGCCATAGCTATATAACTCTATCTTTAAGGGATGTAATGCGACGTCCCATTATTTTTATTATCAGTTTCCGATCCGATTATTGTGTAATCCCTTCAGTGGTGCATAGGGCTTCCATTATTGTGGGTGCCATTTCTTAAATACTTTTTCCCAAGAACTGCCTCTACCTGCTGCCACCCTAATCCTCTTCAAGCTGTCAATCGGGTAATAGAAAGGTATTTAGGTGTATTCACACTTATCTGCAGTCCAGTGCAATGTTTCCAAATACGTATCACAGCACGTTTAGGCTACTTCACTTGAGAAGTGGTGAATGACAGCGGCAATACTGAGGAAACCCACGCGACTACAAGAGCACCTGTTCTTTGTCGGTGCAGATTTTCGGATTAGGGAACAATGCTATTATATTATTTTGTAGATAGACGATGGTTTGGGACGAAGTCTTCTTAAAATGGCACCAACAGTAGGCCTACATGAAGTATTGACAGTAACAGGTACCTTAATGTGTATGTTTGCTAAGTTTCAGTTTCAAGTCCCCCTAACTAAGCGATATTAAAAATGGCTACACTTGTTAAATGTTTATTTCTTAGCGATGGAAATAAATTAAACTGCTTTGAGAAGTTATCAGTTGTAAGGCTGAGTACTTCCCTAACTTTTATTTGTATATACAGAGTGTCCCAATAAAATGTATACACTCTTTAAACGACTAACTTATTACACTGACAATTATTATAATACAGAGAAGTTTCAAAAATCAAAGTAATGTGAACAAATGTAGAAACCAGCCAATTATCGAAAGTGTTCAAATTGTTGGCCATTGTGGTCCATGCACAGCTGATAACGCTGACTGATTGAATCCAAAACATTTCTAATCATTTCAATTGGTATTTCGGCACATTCTCTTTCAATGGCTGCTCTCAACTCGTTGAAACTCCATTCTAAACCGTCTTTGCACTTCACTTATGTTCTCAGTCTTCCAGTAGCACTTTAGAACGAATTTTCTTTCCTCAAAGTTTAGTCTGACTCCAGCCATTATTTTAAGCAGTCACAACTCAAAAAAGAACAAAAAGTGTGGCTGTTATGAACTGTCAAAGAGTGTATACATTTTATTGGGACACTCTATATTCACAACTAAATGGCTTCTACAGATTTAACGCAAGGAGTCTGCAATTGTTACTGTGAGTTCCACAAAATATTACTAACAAAATAGCACTTTTTTTTTTACTGTCAGTAGTTTTTACAATAAAAAAACAAATACGTTTGGTGACCATGAATTGTTTTCTTAAATTTGAGACATACATGAGTAGACTTTTCTCCAATTGTAAAATACTCACAGAAAAACTATTGCATTACATTTTTCTTAAAATGTCATGTGAAAAAAATTGTGTGACAAGTTTCATTTTTAAATAGGCAAAATTTTCAGTGTTAATTTTTTTATAACTCAAAAAGTAATAAAATCAGGTAAACTGATGTAACAAAGTCCCTGAATGCTTTTGTTTAATCAGTGATAATTGCAATTATGATATGTAGAAAATAAGTTATTTTTTTAATCGATTTCCTAGCTAAGCTCCAGATCGATTCGTTAAGCAGGGCTTACGGAAGAACAAAGGTCTAGTTTGATAAGCATATGTGAAGAAATATGTGGGTAGTGTTATTTGTCAAAGCTAACCGTATTGTAACTTCTAAAGCCGTATATGAACACTGTAAAACAATATGTTGTATGAGAATTGGTTTGCATTTGATAAATTCTGTATAATACAGGTGTATTACCATAAAATAGGCACTAAATTAGACGTTACTCTGGTACCGGTCAACGACTATGTTCAAAATAAATAGGAATCTTCCCATAGACTTTACAAATGCGTACACCACGTTTCACGAAAATCCGATAAAGCGTATTTGAGTTATCGTTCCTTTCTAATATATTACCATAAAAATAGGCACTCAATTGGGCATTACTCCGGTACCGATCAACTGATTTGGTCCAATATTAACAGGATTCTTCCCATGGACGTCATAAATGCGTATACCATGTTTAATAAAAATCCGGTAGAGCATATTTGAGTTATCAGACGGATAGACGGACATTTCCCGTCCCCATTCTGGCATTTAATAAACTGGGAAGTTGAAACTTCTTCACAACATTCTCTATTACGTCACGTGTATGTTGCTAACCAACACAAGTCTCGAGGTTTCGTGAGATGAACTCTTATCTCGACTATGTTTCAGAAGAAGCTCTTTCACGCAATTACAAAGTTGAGTCTATTTTTCGCTTAGCGGATACAGGAGGAGTGAAGATCCCTAAGATTGGTCTGCCTGCAGTATAGGAAGTCTAATGAGTTATCGATCTTGGGTTGAGCAGTCGCACAAGGCATTTAATTACCCGACGTGAAAATCAGCTCTGCAGAAACCAACTCGTCTAATTTACATATTAAATTGTACTGCTGGCATTTCATAACTAACATAATGGCTTCTATTTACAGCTAATTTAGTACATTTAAATTTTATTAAATGTTTATTTGTAACTTATTATATAGCATTTTTATGTACATAGGTCGCGGTCCTGTAAGGCCCGGGCGGCTTGGGTCGCTTAAATCCTAAAAGGGAGAGGTAAAACTAAGAAAAAGAAAGAAAGAAAGAAAGAAAGAAAGAAAGACAGACAGACAGACAGACAGACAGACAGAATATAATAACACTGTAGTCTATTGTGCAACTAATGAAGAAAGAAGTCAATAACGAAGTGTACCACACGAATTATGAACAATTGCGTTTTTTTTATAAACGATGTAGTTGGACAGACAATTTTTTTCTCTTTAATTTCGTATATTAGTTTTTAATATATCTGGGAGCAATAATTACAGATACAAATAATATTAAGGAAGAAGTTAAGTGTAGACTCAAATCAGGAAATGCTTATCTTTATGCAGGTCAGAAACTCTTATCTTCTCGTCTTCTGTCCAGAAATCTAAAAATAATGATTTATAAGACAACTAGCTTAAAAGACCTGGCGTCGCCCGGGTTTTGTATTTTGTAATTGGAAATTAGCTTATGAAGGATTTTCAATTTTAAATTCTAGGTCCTTATATAGGCATTTATAATTTGAAATAGGAAGAACGACTTATTACACTCAAACTATTCCCTCAGAAAACGCTTGATATAGTTTTTTATGGCTCATAGAGGATCTAGAATTTTGCATCCCTTCGCTTGTACACAGCAAGCCTGGTAGAGGTTTAAATAAGAAGAAACAGAAATTCCTGTAACATAAAATTGTAATATCGAGGCGGGAAATTTCCCACTCTTATGTTACCATAAAGCCGTTTTGGAGGTGAAATTAAACAGAAAGCATTATCACTTTCATACTTTTCTCTCGAAAAACCTGCGATATAATATAATAATATACACATTACCATACCTCGTTTTGTTTTCTCTTTGTCCAGGGTAGAGAAAGTTATGTGATTCCATTATTTTAGTGGATTTCATTCTGTAATATTTATTTATAACATGAATTATTTTGATAACTTCTCTTATTTGTCAAAAGTGCATTTCATGTGTTTTTTCCAAGCCCACCTGATACCATTTGGCAACAATATATTCTGTGATTTGGAATTGATAATTCTATGTAAAAAGGGATTAAGTATTTTCAAAAACATTTAATTTTTGGCATTTAGAATCAGAATTTTTCAAAATCCTTTCTTAGTGAGCACCTACATTATGCAACGAAGGTACTGTCAAAATTCCAAGTCTCTACCTGTTATAGTTTAGGCTGTACGTTGATTCCTGTCATTCAGTCAGTCAGTCAGTCATTCATTTAGTCAGTCAGGACAAAGCCTTTTATATATATATAGAGATTATCCTGCCGGTTGTATTATATGAAAGTGAGACCTGGCCCCTTACATAATCTGAGAGTGTTGGAAAACAGGGGGCTTAGAAAAATATTCAGAGAGATGAAAACTGCATAACAACAAGCTTACTAAAATGAATTTAATATGCTTATATTCATCACCGCAGTTTCTGTGGGCAAAGAATGCAGACGGGCGTGCACTGAGTGTAATGTAAGCTGCATTACAGGAACTCGAATGACAGCTCAATGGAGATTGATAATATTGTCAAGTGTAGTCTATAGTCTAGGTAATGGAGGAGTTGATAATGTCTATGGGAATGCAAATATTGTCTTTACATATGAGGGTAAATTATGTTAATACATCCACGGAAATTAGGTCATACCTTAACATTAACAGCACATAATAGAATTTATTTACATTTATTTTACACTAGGTTCGCCATCGTTTATTAATTCATCCGCTAGATGTTTTAACAACTATTTATTTAACAGGAAAATAATTAAATCATATTTATTAACACTTACTTACTCAATGGCAATAGACAATTCATCAGCAAGATAAAGGAATATTATCAACTTTATGGAACCCGAAGGTTCATTGCCGCGCTTACCTGAGCCCGCCATTCAACCCTATTTTGTGCTAACTTCATCCAATCATGCCTCGCAAATCCTACTTCCCTTAAATCTATCCTAATATTGTCCTCCCATCTACATCTAGGTCTTCCAGGTGGTCTTTTCCCTTCGGGTCTCCCAGTCAATACTTTTGAGATATGTCTTTCCTCCCACATTTCATCCTCCGTGATTTAATTACCCTTACTATATCCGGTGATGAGTACAGGTTATGAAGCTCGTCGTTATGCAGTTTTCTTCTCTCTTAGGTGTGAATATTTTCCTAAGCCCCCTGTTTTCTAACTCTCTCAGATTATGTAAGGGGGCCATGTCTCACATTCATATAATACAACCGGCAGGATAAGTGTCTCATAAATTTTTAAATCTACATTTCTGGACATGATCCACATGCATTATACATTAAAAGAGCAATTTTATTCACCAGTGATTTCAGTAGGCTCTATTTGGATAAGCATTTGTTTTTTAATTCTACTGAACGCTATTATGTATTTTATGGAACCCGGAGGTTCATTGCCGCTCTTACCAGAGCCCGCCATTCAACCCTATTCTGTACTAATTCCATCCAGTCATCCCCCGCAAATCCTATTTCCCTTAAATCTATCCTACTACTGTCCTCCCATCTACATCTAGGTCTTCCAGGTGGCCTTTCCCCTTCGGGTCTCCCAGTCAATACTTTTTAGATATGTCTTTCCTCCCCCATTTCACCCTCCGTGATTTAATTACCCTTACTATATCCGGTGACGAGTACAGGTTATGAAGCTCGTCGTTATGCAGTTTTCATCTCTCTTAGCTCCGAATATTTTCCTAAGCCCCCTGTTTTCCATGTCTTGCATCCATATAATACAACCAGCAGGATAACTGTCTTATAAATCTTTATTTTTAGATTTCTGGACAGAAGACGAGAAGATAAAGAGTTTCTGAACTGCATAAAAACAAACATTTCCTGATTTCAGTCGACACTTAACTTCTGCCTTAATATTATTTGTATCTGTATTTATTGCTTACAGGTGTTTGAATTTTTACACTTGTTCCTATTAGTGTAAAATTTTCCGGACACTCTAAAACTAAAATGAAATATTATCTCAATCACAACTATTCCTTCGTAATCACGGAAACCAAACTTCAATATTTTTCCTTGATTATTTTGTAGTTTCCACAAAATAGGAAAAACACGGTATTCCCCTAATGTATGATGAAAACAGGATAATCTGAAGCAATTTATATTAATTCCACTCGTTGTGCAATGAAATATGCTTCGTGAAAAGCGCTAATCTGTGAGGGAAATGTATGGACTTTATTTATGGTTCTCCTTAATCGGATTTCACTCTGTATCAGGGAATTAAAAGCTGTATCAGGGAAAATGTTGGATACACGTTCTATGTTTCTGACATAAGTGGCATCGCCACTGCAAAGCTCCCAGGAATTAACAGTGTTGATACTATGAAAATAATGTAACAAAAACCATTACAAATCGATTAATTATTGTTATTATCAGGGCCCGGATTCTGATGACATGTCATCTTTTTATTGATGCTGCATAGACATTGCCAAGTTGTGGATAAATCATAATCATGGCCTCTAGATTATAGAAATGTATTTTTATTAGGTCATTTTATGCAATTTTATATTTTTAGGGCATTCATTTCAATTTTAGGTCATTATTTTGTCATTTTCGTGTCATATCCTTCCTTATTTAGTCATTTTCGTGTCATATCCTTCCTTATTTAGTCATTTTCATGCATTTACATTGAGTATATTAACTTCTTTTTGTCTTTTTTTTTCTCATAGGGTAATATTTAAAAAATAACTAGGTTAGTAGGCTATAATGCAACATTTTTTGTAGGATCTAAAAACTACTTTCTTAATTTTCTCCTCAAATGCTCCAATGTACAAATTAGTATATAACTTTGTGTACAATAGTAACTTTTTATAAATAAAGTATCAGTTTTTAGGTCGTTTTTTAGAATTATTAAGTCATTTTCTTTCAAATTTAAGGTCATTTTATAGGTCATTTTTCAATCAATTTTAGGTCATCAGAATCCGGGCCCTGGTTATTATTATTATTGACCGGGTGAAGCGTCTGTTTGTTAGTAACGCAGTCCCGACCAAACGCGTTGTTGGATTTTCTTCCAATTTGGCATGCATGTTCGTTAAGGCAATTAAAAAGGACGTATGTGTAAGGATTTTTATTTTTTATTTCGTTTCTAAGGGGTGGCAAAAATAGGGGCTGAAGGACAAAAACATTTATGACTAGACTTCGCACTCTTAGGTTGCTAAAATCAATTTAGGGTCCTAAAATAGGTTCTAAATTTTAAGAAAGAGCTGTGAAAATCGAAAAATAGGCTCTATTAAAATCGTAAATTCCATTTAAGTTGCTAACTTCTTTAAACATCTAATACAGAATTGTTTGTGTTTTTAATATTGAATCAACAGAGACATAATATAGTGTACAGAAATAACAGGTCTGTATTCTTGTCACTGATAAGCAGTAGACAGAATTTTATTTAAGTTCAGTATATACATTTTACAAGGCAGACTTCATTAAGTAATAGGCCTATAGACAACAATAATTATATTTTAGTTCACGCTGTCTAAAACACTGCTTGTCTGACTGGCCGCTAAAATTGCATAAAACTGCATTCAGTTTTTTCGGCCTAGGACGCTAAAGTTGTCATGGCAATCTGTAAACAAAATCCAGATGGCATTGACCGGTCAATGCGCTTGGAAATCTATATAGGCCTGTAGGCCTAGTCAACTGATCTGTATGATCAGTTGTTTTTATTATTATTATTATTATTATTATTATTATTATTATTAAGTGTTTTGCCAACGACCAGCTTCTTCATCTGAATATTTCGTCCTCCGTTTCTCTCTATCCTTGGTTTCCTCTTCCAGTAACCTGTTTTTCTTTTCTTCTCCAAATCATGTACCAACAGCAGGATTCTTTTAATTTTAAAATCTGGGGTTCCCTTCAAATTTCCCTCGATGACTTCTTGCAGCATATTTAACCTTCATTTTGTTTTCTTACTCGAAATGTGTGAGTAGTGGCAGCGATTCTTCATGCCGGTTGTCGACCAAGAGCTAAGCTAACTTAGCTTAGCTTAGCTTAGCTTAGCTTAGCTCGCATACAGTGAGGGATTTCATATATAGCTGTGCCGGATTTCTTTTGTAGTTTTGTCGGCACAACTACATATGAAATCCCACACTGTATGTGAGCTAAGCTAAACTAACTTAGCTTAGCTCTTAGTCGACAACCGGCATCAGTGTAAGCCAGGCTTGCTGTACTGGGGAGCGGATGGAAAATATGAAACATTTCCATCGACCGTGAAAATGCGAATTCTTTGTGGGGGATGTGTATACAGTAGAGTGGGTCTTATTTCATACATAACAAGTCAACCCTACAACGTCTCGCAGACTCTTTGTGTTACATTTTTACTTCCTCTGCTCCTACCATAGCCTCTATAGGCAGAGGAAGTATCGTATTCAACGTTCTGAGATCCTCTGAATCCAAAAATATATATTTGAAGAAACATGTCTGTCTGTGTGTGTGTCTCATAACAGCCTAGTTCCAAAACAAAATAATATTAGCAATAGACAATTTCTAAGCAAGCTAAAGGAATATTATCTACTAGCATGTGCCCGCGGCTTCGCCCGCGATAATTATTTCAAAAATTAAAAATTAAGAGCATAATAGTTAAATCATTATATTTATTAACACCTAAATCACGTGGACTACATACCACGATTAGATTGCGTCACTTGGTTAAAGCGACCTCAGATTCGAGTTCCTTGGTCCAGAAAACTCCTGTATAGTGAGTTTCGTCCAAATAAAACAATGTTTGACCATATTAGGGCTTACAACATTCAAGCGATCGCGAAAGTTTTATTTCAAGGTATGACAAAAATAGACAAAGCCAACTGTAATTGTCAAACTTCCATTTCATTTAATTCCAAACCCATCTGAAACCCACCGGCAACAATATGTTTTAATGTCAAATGTGATTCGGATTCGATAATTCTGTGTAAGAAGGGATTAAGTATTCTCAAAAACATTTGATTTTTGGCATTTAAAATAGGAATTTTTCAAAATCCTTTCTTAGTGAGCACCTACATTATGAAACGAAGATACTGTCAAAATTCTAAGTCTCTACCTGTTATAGTTTAGGCTGTACGTTGATTCCTGTCAGTCAGTCAGTCAGGACAAAGCCTTTTATATAGAGATATATATATATATATATATATATATATATATATATATATATAGAGAGAGAGAGAGATTATATGGATGTGAGACATGGCCCCTTACATAACCTGAGTGTTCGAAAACAGGCGGCTTAGGAAATTATTCAGACCTAAGAGAGATGAAAACTGCATAACGACGAGCTTCATAACCTGTACTCTTCAGCGGATATAGTAAGGGTAATTAAATCACGGAGGATGAAATGGGGGAGGAAAGACTGGGAGACCCGACGGGAAAAGACCACCTGAAAGACCTAGGCGTAGATGGGAGGACAATATTAGGATTGATTTAAGGAAAGTAGGATTTGCGAGGGATGATTGGATGGAGTTAGCATAGAATAGGGTTGAATGGCGGGCTCAGGTAAGCACGGCAGTGAACCTTCGGGTTCCATAAAATAGATAATATTCCTTTAGCTTGCTGAGGAATTGTCTATAACTATTGAGTAAGTAAGTAAGGCTATATTTCATCTTAAACACTCCTTATTTATTTTTATGCTAGTATGTGCTTCAGGAGCTATACGCTTCACAGGATATAGTAAGGGTAATTAAATCGCGAAGTATTAAATGGGCTGGACATGTTGCAGTCATGGGGGAGGAAAGACATATCTCAAAAGTATTGACTGGGAGACCCGAAGGGAAAAGACCACCTGGAAGACCTAGATGTAGATGGGAGGACAGTAGTAGGATAGATTTAAGGGAAATAGGATTTGCGAGGGATGGTTGGATGGAGTTAGCACAGAATAGGGTTGAATGGCGGGCTCAGGTAAGCGCGGCAATGAACGTTAGAGTTCCATAAAATAAATAATATTCCTTTAGCTTCCTGAGGAATTTTCTGTTGCCATTGAGTAAGTAAGTAAGTAAGTAAGGCGTCGCGGTGGCTCATGCTTAGCGCGTGGGCCTGGCATGCTAGCGGTCCCGGGTTCAATCCCCGGGCCTGGCGGGCGTGTCATTCGTGGTGGACGAAGCCGTGACCTTTGGGGGTTTTTCTCGGGGATCCTCCCGTTTCCCCCTCTCATTCCACCAACACTCTCCATTTCATCTTCAAACTCCCCCTCATAATCATCCCGTTTCCTTTCCCGGTTTCCGGTATACCCTCGCCCCCAGCACCTGCTGTGGGCCTCTCCCGTCCTCCCCGTTGCTTGTGGTCCTGAAGTTGCTGGCTGGTGTGCTGCCAACCTGGGGGCTCTATAAGAGGTACCGAGGCAGCGGCACACGTGGCATGGTAGAGATATCTGTTGGATGTAGGGGAGTTCCGTGGGGGCTCGCGGTGGGGTCTGTTGTCGAGGGATCGTTGGGCTTGCAAATCATTCCATTCCGGAGGTTGGCACAATGAGCCACAAGGCTGAAGTGCTTAGGGTAGTCCCAACCCGCCTTCCCCCTTCAGGGGCCAAATACATACATACAAGTAAGTAAGTAAGTAAGTAAGTAATGCAATCAGTCAGATTCTTTGAAAGGTGAAACTTCTTGACATAGTTTTGATCATTTACTAATGTAGATAATGATACTGGAGGTTTGAAAAAAAAAATCTTATGTGAAAGTCACATAACTTCCTCTGCCCCAAAAAAAGTTAGCAGTACTCACATATCCTTTTACAGAATCGCAAGACACAATTTTACGCTAATTATCCTATAAATACCTCTTCTTTCAATGATGCGACTAAAAGCGCAGGCTATATAACAAACTTAAAAAAAAGAACAGGTGACTGCAGACGTTTATTGAACTTTCTGCCGTAAAGAATAATTTCCGAAATTTATCGAATATTTCCCTCAGATACTTCTTTACTCTATGCATGGCTAACAATACATCTATCTCACTTCACATTCTTATATAGAATAAGAGGCCGTGAAAGAGCACGTATTCAGTTGTTCATCACGCAAGACAAAATTTCTACAAACAGTGGGTGAACAGTGGGTGGCTTGTAACTACCCTCAGAGAATTTTTTCGAAAAAAAGTTTCAAATAAAAGGTTTAGGTCTCAGTAAAAGGAACACATGTGAAAATTTCAAAGAAAATCGTTAGAGCCGTTTTCGAGAAAGTCGCGAAAAACTAAAATTTCTTCATGTAAAGTCCCCTTAAAAATAAGAGAAAATAGTCGCCAATCTTCGAATCACATCTTCAGAAGGTACCTGACCCAAATACGAAATTTTGTTTTCATACGATTTTCAGTTTTGGAGCTAGCCTGTTCACAGACTTTTTCCACACACACACAGACACACAGCCATGTTTCCAAAAATAGTATTTTTGGATTCAGGGGGCCTTGAAACGTGTATATATGCTAAAAACTCAACTTCGAATTTTAGGGTCGAAAACAATACTTCCTCTACCTATAGTATCTATGGTACGGGCAGAGGAAGTAATAAAAGTGAACTGCAGCAACTACGGGACGTTAATATTCAATACAGTGATGAGATTCTTATCATCAGACTGTACTTTGCGGCAACAGTTTTCGTGTGACGACTCCAAGCTCACTGCACACGTAGCAAAACATGATTTCCCGGACAGGTTCCTTACACAGCAGTTAGAATGAAGCAGAAACTAATTTTCAATGTAAAAGACAGATATCGCCACTTAAAAGCAAAATAGCTTACGAAGAAGTTCCGCAAATGTCCGGCAGAGACCGCTAGCTCCTTCCACAAATTGTTTCGATGTCTTTTCCAGACAAAATGATTATCGAATATCGATCGCGATGAATTAGCCATGTTGGAAAACGCGCCTTGAGACGTTTGTGAATTACATACAGTGTTTTGTTTTTAATAACGGTGTCGCCTGGGTAATTAACAGCAATAGACAAACGCAAAGTGGACCCAAATGGTGAGTAGTAGAGAATGTAATCTATGCATGTAATACCCAAGTTATCCCAGGCTGAACCAACAGCAGGCAATGTACTCTCGCCTCTTCCAGGCAAGTTTTGACGCGGCTGTTGTACAGCTCCGCACATAATATTGCACCTCGCTCGTGATTGATTGCCATTATTTCGTAGCTGGAATCAGTTCTATTTAAAACACCAAATGATAGTGGTGAGTTGTTAAACATAAAAATTAGGATTTTTACCGCCCTACTCTGTAGAACTACGAGGCGCGTCCCTGGGACCGTTTACAGAAACAAAACACATTTTCATGGAAATATTTATTGCAACTGATACAGCAAGTATTCAGCTATTTTTCAACACTAACTTCAGTACACACGCAGAAGTTGTATGACAACTATGTTAAGTGTTGATTTAGCCATTTGTGTAAAAAAATGCAGGTTTTTAATTTTAACTTAAACTAGCAGGTGTCAGCGGCTTCGCCCACTATAATTAATTGCAAGATTAAAAATTAAGAGCAAAATAATTAAAACATTTTATTTATTTATTAACACGGCCGAATCATTCATAAGCTAAACGATTAATAATTATAATGAAACAGCTGAAAATCTAGCTTTGGAGTAAATTTCATTCCACGATTAGAAAGCGACCTCAGATTCGAGCTCTCTGGCCCAGAAAACCCCTGTATAGTGAGCTCTGTCCAAATCGTTTAACGTTTGCCCACTTAGGCCTACATTCATTATCCCTCTTCTATGTTCAGAATTTAATATGTCTGCGTGCCTTGACGTTATTAACAAATGAATCGACCAGCGTGAGCTACAACATTCAAGCGATCGCGATGGTTTTATGTCTAAGGTATGACAAAAATAGCCAAAGCCTACTGTAAGTCGAACAGTGTTTGGCCATATTTAGGCCTATATTGATTATCCCACTTACAGTAATAATAATTCCCTTCGGTGTAGGTTGAAAATTTCAGATGTCTGCGTGCCTTGACATTAAAAACAAATGAATCGACCAGCGTGAGCTACAACATTCAAGCGATCGCGATGGTTTTATTTCCTAGGTATGACAAAAATAGTCAAAGAAACCTGCAATTCACTTCACAAATGAAATGTATTACCGAAAACTGATGCTTCAATAGCGCAAAAAAGTCACGTTTTCTGCCAGTTTTTCATTCATAACTCGCGAACGAAAGCGAAAATGAAAAATTCTGCTTCTAGGTGCATTTGGCCACCCTTTAGTCCGTCAATGTTTAAAATTTCAGATCCAGTAGATTTCGCGCACAGACAAACACTTGTCATTTGGACGCATGGGACAGGTGCTACTGACAACATTTTTAAACCTCATTGCGTTTAAGCTGCCAGTGCGTGCAAACTTTAATCGTCTGTTTCCTCGGCTTCAATTCGCATGTTATTTTGCCACATTCAAAATCTCTCTTCTTCCACAGAAATACAGATACAGCTGTGAACTATTTACATTATCTACTCTTATACAATTCAACGGCCCTAAATAGCGTGCTTGCTCGCCCGCTTCGTGAGACATCGGGTATACTCGGCGATGTTCGTCTCTCGCAGTCTAAACTTTCATGACGACTACAAAATTAGGAAGGAAAACCGTTCCTTTATTATATAAGGCCTAAGTGAAATGAACTCAATGAACAAATATTCTAGTTTATTTTTACTTACAATTTTCATAGCTCTGAACCACAAACATTTTTAATAATCTACCAGTGTAATTTTCTTAAAAATCCTGGAGTCAATGAATAATGGCGGGCGAAGCCGGGGGCAACAGCTGTAAAATATTGATGGTTTTATCTCTTGAAATATCGCTGATGATAATAATAATCCCAACAAACCATTCCTTCCCTTGAAACATTATATAATTTCTGAAAATTACACTGAATTGATCAAATAAAATTTACATCATATTCATGTCAATAAACAGCTGAGAAACAATACGTATTATGTGTTCACAGGTTTCTTTGGAACTGCATAATCGATTCTGATATAGTTTTCCCAGGGGGCGCTTTCATGTCGTGGAATGTACTCTAAAGCAGGAATTTTAGCTGTTTCATTAATATTATTAATGGCTTAGTTTATGAATGATTCGCGTGCAAGCGTTAATAAATATAATGCTTGAATAATTATTATTATGCTCTTAATTTTTAATTTTTAAAAGAATTATCGTGGCGAACCCACGGGCACCTCCTAGTACTTTACAATGTGGGCAGTAAACTGTCTAATCATATTTTCTGTATAATCTTATTTTTTTAAATAGTTAGTAGCCTATTATCCCGGGCCAATTATAACACTTTTCTTGCTAAAATATTTTTTTCAATCAGAAAGTATAAACGATATCAAAAATCCATCGGTAAATTTGTAAAGCAAGCATTGAAGAATCTGGTTGATATCCCAATATCTATCGGAAAAGATAGACTATTAAAAGAATCAATGAAATTAATGAATATCGCAAAACCAAATTAAGATGTAAGAAAGAAATTTTAAACTTTAATATACATGACATATAGGCCTACTTCACGATGTGTGCAACTAAAGGGTTAATCTGAGTTTCTGTATAGGCATTAATATTCTAAAAAGAAGATATTTTGTAATCCCACGGCGCTTTTATTTTCATTTTTCTGGGTAAAATATTTTTAAGCAATATGAAAAAATAAATCAGTAACTAAACTTGTAAGGCAAATACTAAAGAATCTCTCACGTTTTAATATCTGGCAGAGTTACACTTTAATTCAGTTCGTAACACATCCCTTTCCTGCTACTGAGGATGAAATGTTTGGCCCGGAGATCGCTCCTGCCCTGGGACAGAGCCAGGAGGGGGGAAATGAGGGCACAACACCCAATCCTGACCCAGGAAGGAAACTTTA
Organism: Ectobius pallidus; assembly: GCA_964059195.1. Lineage (NCBI taxonomy): Eukaryota > Metazoa > Arthropoda > Insecta > Blattodea > Ectobiidae > Ectobius > Ectobius pallidus. The sequence goes on from CAXKWD010000002.1 coordinate 3,437,911, forward strand.
CATCTCTGTAAAATCACCCTCCCTGCCGGGAATCGAACACGGGCTGCTCAGTCAATCTACCAAATCACACACACACAGCCTCCTACATTTATATGACCGACGGCGTGGTCTTGTGGTTAGAGTCGCTGACTACAGATCCGTCGGCCCTGGTTAGATCCCCGGATTTTTCTGAGGTAGGGAGGTCTGGAACGGGGTGCACTCAGCCTCGTGATCCAAATTTAGGAGCTACTTGATGGAGAAACACACACACCGGTCACAATTAACACAATTAACGGCCGTGGGTGCCGGGATGCTGATCACATGCCCCCCAATCCTGCCATCTGCCTATGGTAGATGACGCAGCGGTCGGGTGGTAGGCCTTGTCCCTTCAGGGTTGTAGCGCCACGGAGTTTAGTTTAGTTTTAGTTATGAATATGTTTCATAACGTATCAGTTAGAATCATTGTGATTAATCAAGTTGTCAACTTAATTCGAATATTTTAGTTTATTGCAGGACATATTATTAATGAATGAATTTAGGAAACATTACTTGAAAATTAAATTATTGTTAAATTTTCTTTGGATTGCCGTTGACAACGAGCTTAGAATTTGCGTTGGAATTATTCTTCAATGCTGTCATGATCGATCAAAAGGTAAACACAGACATTACGAAAATATTCTTTAAACTGGATAAATTGTATGGTTTCATGTAAATAAAACAAATGTTGCCAACATTCTCATAAACACTTCCCGCATTATTTCGCTGTTTCACGGGTTACGGGAGGCAGTGAAATGAAATTCCTCAGATATCTGTGGAGTTGAGAACAATTCACTTCATCGCGTCTCGTGAATTTCACGGCCCTTTATTATTAGCAGGGCATTTCTCTTCTATACTCTTATTAATATCATCACAGGTAATACGAGAAATCTGGAGGTATATTTATTGTGGCTATTTAGCGAACGTAATGAATAAAACACATCTGCATTTTTGTCATTGTAAGCGAGATAGTCTTTGGCGAAATAATCGATATTTTACAATATCGTTATAATTAGGGACCGGATTTTTAGGTTTTTAAAAACACTGTTTTAGGTTTTCCATTAGGTGAAATAGTTTTTTTATGTTTTTTTGTCCAAAAAATCGTTTTAGGGTAGAATAATTAATTTAATGAATTTGAATGTGCTACATAGGATTCAATACATAATACTTGTAAAGTTTAACTTAACAAAATTAACTTAAATTTGTGTAAACTTGCTTTAGGACAATATTGTGCAATTAAAAGGAATACGCAGTTACTCTTACACTTCCTCTCTTCATACTGTCCGTCCTAGACAACAATGGGTTGAACGAAACGCTGGTGGTATTAATTTCAACCCGACAAAAATTGTTTCTCCGCAAAATATCGATTTCTCAACTGACAAACAAAAAAGACAAAAAAAAAATAGCGTCAATTAGATACTTTAAGTTTTATATCCCATTTAGGTATATTTAGGTTTTTATACCCCATTTAGGTATTTTTAGGTGCCACAGAATTAATGTGGGTGAATCCTATGGACATGATTCGAAAAAGTGTATGAGCGCTTTTTGTTTTGGAAGTAAGGAAAAAATATGTAAAAACCTAAGAATCCGGTCCCTAGTTATAATCATCCACTGAGAGCTTTCAATTTTGTCAGTTGAACTGTAATTAATAATCAATCATTGTAATAATTGTAATTAATATTCTGTTTATTGTTATACGAGGAAAATGTTTGGGGCTAAGAGAGATAAAAATGGGGACCGGAAAAAACTGCATAACGACGAGCTTCATAACCTGTACTCTTCACCAGATATAGTAAGGGTAATTAAATCATGGAGGATTAAATGGGCTGGACATGTTGCACGCAAGGGGTGGAAAACATATCTAAAAAAGTATTGACTGGGGAACCCGAAGGGAAGAGACCACCTGGAAGACCTAGACGTAGGTGGGAGGACAATATTAAGGTAGATTTAAGGGAAGTAGGATTTACGTGGGATGATTGGATGGAGTTAGCACAGAATAGGGTTGAATGGCGGGCTCAGGTAAGCGCGGCAATGAACCTTCGGGTTCCATAAAATAGATAATATTCCTTTAGCTTGCTGAGGAATTGTCTATTGCGCTTGAGTAAGTAAGTATTATGCGAGATTTAAAATGCTTCACCACACATATAAATAAAATCAGGTAAACTAATGTAAGAAAGTGCCAGTATGTTTTTGTTTAATCAGTTATGACTGCAATTATGATATGCAGAATATGTTTCTTTTAATTGATTTCCAATTTAAGCTCCAGATTTATTCATTAAGCAGGGCTTACTGAAGAAGAAAGGTCTACCATCTCGGCCACCTGGGTCATTTTAACGGTCTAGTTGGATAAGCGCATGTAAAACAATAGTGTTTTTTGTCATAGCTACCTGTATTTTAATTTCCAAGGCCATATAAGATCACAGTAAAACAATAGGCTATGTTGTCAAGATAACTGATTTTCATTTTTCTTTAATAAATTCTTTCGAATACGTATATTACCATAAGGCACTAAATTGGGCATTACTCCGGTACCGGTGAACCGATTTGGTTCAATATCAATAGGGTTCTTCCCATCGACATTATGAATGTTTATACCAAGTTTCATGAAAATCCGAAAAAGCATACTTGAGTTATGGTGCGTACAGACGCACGCACGGACAGACAGACAGACAGACGGACAGACATTTTTCGTCCACCACACAATCTCATAAAGTACCATACTGGCACTAAATAATTATAGGCCTACATTATTTTCATATCTCATAATTATGCCGCTTATATATATTATAGAATCGCTGTGTTCAAAGAAGCTACAGGTATGAAGATGTTTCAGTGTTCAGTTCTTGTGAATTTACTTAGAAACAAATGCACGTAGGCCCGATAAAATGAAAGTAATGAAAATGAAAAATAAAATTATAACGATAGACATTTGTCATTGGTTGGATTTCCACACATTACTATTTATTATCATTTTTATAATAATAATAATAATAATAATAATAATAGGGCCGGCGGCTATTCCCGGGATTATTTACTTAACTGTCAGATGTTTTATTTAAATAATTTAACAGAAAAGTAAAATTAAATACGCTTTATCTGATTTTTTAAAACTTGGTATACGCATTTATAACGTCCATGGGAAGCACCCTATTGATATTGAACCAAATCGGTTGACCGCTACCGAAATAACGAGCATAGCAATATTTATAATTGATGATATAAGACGCTACAATATTATTGCATTGGCCCACAATATCATAATTAAAAATAAAGTAACAAATTTCCTATCGTTAATTCATATTGCTAGCCCGCCTTGATTGATTCATTTCTTCATAACGATGTCAGTGTAAATAATAATGTAAATAAAAGATTTAAAACAACTAGCCGTTGAATATTGATGTTATATTCTGCATTCTATGGATACCGATATCTACATTATATTTTAATGTGAGTATTTTTCTTATTCGTTCTTGTGCAGCAATATACCTCATGTAATTCCTGACAGATAGATTTCATATTGACTTTTTATTCATTCATAACTTAAACAGCAATTTGACTCAAAGACTGCAACGTGTTCATAATGCGTGCGTCAGATATATATGTAACATTCGTAAATATGACCACATAACACCGTCACTGGAATCACTTCGATGGGTACGCCTGCGTGAGCGAAGATATTTTCACTGTCTCATACTGCTCTATAGAATCCTTCATACCTCAACACCTAGCTATCTTTCCAGTCGCTTTCATTACCTTTCTTCCTACCATAACTTGGGCACGCGCTCTCAGCTTGACCCCTTACTATCCATGCCTCTTTACAGAACTACACATTATTCGAATTCGTTTACAACAACAGCTATTCGTCACTGGAATTCACTGCCTAGCCATCTCAGGAGCTGCCAAACGACTTCACAGTTCAAGCGCCATTTAATAAATTTAGTATACAATAACATTTAGGAATTGATGCTAATTAGTAATATATTTTAATTTTCATTATATTTTGTAATAACTAAGAATGTATTTGTTTAGACTTTCATCATTTTTTTTTCTTTATTTTTAGTCATTTGTATTACATATTCATATTATTCAAGTACTTATGTTCTAATTTTTTCTTTGTATTTAATGTTCGTTTCTTGTATTCACGTATATCAGTTCTTTTAATTTATTATTAATCATTATTATTATTATCATTATGTATTTCATGTTTTTGCCCTTGCTGAGTGGTAGAGAAGGCCTTATGGCCTTAACTCCGCCAGGTTAAATAAATAAATAAATAAATAAATATAAGGCTGCTTTAAACTTGAAACAAACATGTCAGCGAATCGTAGGCCATTATTATTATTGCCAGTGAATTTTGTTTTTTAGCTTAACTCGAAGATCTATTACAAAAATAACTTCTTCTCTGCATATCATAACTGCAATTATCACTGATTGAACAAAAGCGTTCCGGCACTTTGTTACATCAGTTTACATGATTTTATTATTATATAGGCAATATTGTTTAAATTTTGTACACGAGGTGGTTATATGGACATTATGTATATCACTAGGAGGTGCCCGTGGCTTCGCAACGATAATTCTTTTAAAAATAAAAAATTAAGAGTATAATAATTATTAAAGCATTATATTTATTAACACTTGCAGGCGAATCATTCATAAACTAAGCCATTAATAATTAATGAAACAGCTAAAATTCCTGCTTTAGAGTACATTCCACGACATGAAAGCGCCCCCTGGGAAAACTATATCAGAATCGATTATGCAGTTCCAAAGAAACCTGTGAACACATAATACGTATTGTTTCTCAGCTGTTTATTGACATGAATATGATGTGAATTTTATTTTATCAATTCAGTGTAATTTTCAGAAATTATATAATGTTTCAAGGGAAGGAATGGTTTGTTTGGATTATTATTATCAGCGATATTTCAAGAGATAAAACCATCAATATTTTACAGCTGTTGCCCCCGGCTTCGCCTGCCATCCCAAAAGGATTTTTAAGAAAATTTTTAAGAAAATTACACTGGTATATTATTAAAAATGTTTGTGGTTCAGAGCTATGAAAATTGTAAGTAAAAATAAAATTAGGGGAAAAACCAAATATAAGGTGCATCGTCGCATGAGGCATAACCCAATATTTGTTCATTGTGTTCATTTCACTAAGGCCTTATATAATAAAGAAACGGTTTTCCTTCCTAATTTTGTAGTCGTCATGAAGCGGGCGAGCAAGCACGCTATTTAGGGCCGTTGAATTGTATAAGAGTAGATTCTCCTATCTTTTACACTCTAACAGAATGTAGCCCCTACCATAAACTGTTAAATCCTGGTGCCAAAATTTGAAGTTTTTCTTAATAAAACTTATCTGAAAGGGTAGTTATAAGCCATCATCGTTTGTACATTCATGGGGAACAGTTCACTTTAATCAACTTTATTTATACTCGTTTGGAAATCGATGTCACATCACGAGTCAGGTTTTGTTGAGTTTAAATTAGGCCATGTAACTATTGTCGTGCATATTTTTCTATTGTTGATGCGTATTGGCTTATGTTAATTTCAACTAATATTAATTTAAATGGATACGATACAGGATGAAATGATGAGGATGATTCATAACCAATTCGGCATTTGCCTTTACGACTGGGAAAACTGGAAAAAAGAGTCAAATTGGCTGGCCACGGGGTTTGAAGCCGGGACGCTACTTCGCTCAATGCACCTTTGCATCACGCTGAGAATACGCAATCCTCGGAAAACGGCTTCAATTCTGTATCAATGCAGAGAAAATTATGTGGGTCATTAGTAACATAGGTTGCTACGAAAACCGGTTTTGAACTGTGTCAGTAGGCCATGACCTTGACTGTAGGGTAGCGCTGCCGGCTACGAGAGGGAAGTTTACGAAACAGTTGACATACACTATTCGATAGTCATTTTTTCATCCAGATGGCGCTTGTGTCCATGCAGTTCATAAAGCAAATGGCGGTCTTCAAGGCGCGAAGAGTTTCCGTGTGCGAATTTTACCTTTTATTAGTGTTTTTTATTAGTGATCTAGTGTTAATAGACTGTGCTATATCAAGTTTAGTCACTGCAGAATTGGAATCGGGTCTTGGATCGAATCCAGGTGAGTCAAATAAAGAGAATTTTACAGTGGTCACAAATGAAAATGAATGAAGCTCCTGATAAAGTAATGATATGGTAAAGTTTTGTGTTGTAATGGTGTTTAAGTTAGTGATAGTGTTTTAGAAGATTGTGGTATATCAAGTTTAGACACTGTAGGATTTGTGACAGACGTTGGATCGTATCCAGGTTCGTGAAGTAAAGAGATTCGAAGTTATAAAGGCCCCGAATGGCTGTGCATTCGACATGGCAAATCTGCATGAAATATTCTGAACATATCCCAGGAAGGCTTTGTTAGGTTTTAGTGTTATCTATACCGTAAAACAGTTTTATATCGTCGAAGCATCAGCTCTCTTTGGAAGACCGGCAAGAGGTTATGTAGTCAAGGCTTCTGTAATGTTCCCAATCAATGTTTCTCAAACGGCGGTCCGCGGAACATAGGTTTTTGGTTGCGTAAAGGTTAACACAATTACGCATGCATGGGGATGAAATACAATCATTTTGAAATATATTCACATATTTAGGGGGAGTGGAATAGCTAATCCAGGCCCGAGCTTTTCATGAATAATTAAATCTGTCGGACTATTTTATGTCCAACACCACTGTATTATCTAGGTATGAGGGCAAATTTAGGGACCATTAATAATAAGGGGGTTGAGGGGGGCAAAAACATTAAGTCGATTTCGTTACAAGAGTGTGGTACCATATACCATGTTACCAGTAATAATAAGATCGGTGACATCTATGAACTAAATCAGGAGCTACTGTAAATAAGTTTCATGTGGGTAGTATTGGGCTGTCATAACATGTCCTGGCTGAAGCTATGAACATGAAGTTTGATCAGTAGTTTTATTTTTAATATCGTACAGACTCAATAAGGAGGGATTTTTCATAATTCAGCCCCTAGGGTTCAAAATATGTATGGAGAAATAGGCCTATTATAGTATTCTAACACTTTCTCATTTAGGCCTACTTACTTACTTACTCAATGACAATAGATAATTCCTCTGCGAGCTAAAGGAATATTATATTTTTGCACTCCTTAGCTAGTAAGTGGTACTTACGAACGTTGTTTACATGGATCGTAAGTTGACATTCCCACACAGTCTTGTTGCTAAGGCCGGTTGCGATGAGGTTAAAACACTTACGGTCCAAGCGCTACGTCATAATTCATTACGATACACTTCATAATACAAGCCTTTATGGGCACGGCCCCCAGGACAAATATTCGGTTCCCATAACAACAAACACATGCGAATCACTTTCTGAAATACACATCTATTTTCAAGAATGTATTTACATAATATTTTCAGGTAATATCACAATTAATATAATTAAATTGATATAAATAATCATCGTGCAAAAAATAGGATGCAACACACGGGCCGTAAAGGCATTTACGGGTCTCGAAAACTTAAAAACCCTCGGCTGCGCCTCGGGTTTTCAATCTGTTTCCTTGACCCGTAAACGTGCCTTACGGCACTTGTATTGCAATATACTATTTTTATGGAACCCGGAGGTTCATTGCCGCGCTTACTGATTTGCCATTCAACCCTATTCTGTGCTAACTCCATCCAACCATCCCTCTGAAATCCTACTTCCCTTAAATCTATCCTAATATTGGCCTCCCACCTATGTCTAAGTCTTCCAAGTGGTCTTTTCCCGTTGGGTCTCCCAGTCTTTCCTCCCCCATTTCATCCTTCGTGATTTAATTACCCTCACTATATCCGGTGAAGACTACAGGTTATGAAGATCGTCGTTATGCAGTTTTCATCTCTCTTAGGTCCGAATATTTACCTAAGCCCCCTGTTTTCGAACACACACGGATTATGTTCTTCCCGAAGAGTATTACTAGGCCTATTATTATTATGCCTATTATTATTACTGATTTTGGTAATTATAAATCTTTGTGGCAGAGGATCTAAGATTTGACCTTTCATTGCCGATGACACTAAACTTTTTTATTTCTTTAAATTTTGCAAAAATCCAAAATCTTCTGCACGTTAATTATAAGTTATTAATTTCCAGCGATCGAAATATTAAAGAAAACTGAAAATAATATAAAAATATAGGCCTATACATACTGAGACCTATTGGAACCCGGGCAATCTCACATTCACATTCTGATATATAATAAGAGGCCGTGTTGCAGGGAGTGCGTATTCGGTTTATTTTCTGTCATTGGTGTAATCGAAACGCTAATTTAATATCTCTTCTCACAAAATATAGCTGACGAATTTATCATGCCATTTGACATATCTTCAGGGTTAGTTCTTCCATGATATATTTCTTGTTTGCACTGAAATATTTACAAATTCTTATGGGAATACTCACTGGTTTCGTTTCACGCTTTACGAGACACAACACTCGTACTTTGATAATGGTGGAAATTTCTTGATTTCATCAGTTTCCCCTCCCACGGAGTGAAGATAAATAATATTGAAGTTTTACTTTTGTTTTATAATGCAGAAGTTGACTCAAGTCTTGCTTATGGAATCTTCTTTTGTGGATCTTATTTATTCACTAGCATGTGCCCGTGGCTTCTCCCGCGATAATTATTTCAAAAATTAAAAATTAAGAGCATAATAGTTAAATCATTATATTAACACCTAAATCATGTGAACTACATACCACGATTAGATAGCGTCGCCTGCTAAAAGCGACCTCAGATTCGAGTTCCTTGGTCCAGAAAACCCCTGTATAGTGAGTTTCGTCCAAATAAAACAATGTTTGACCATATTTAGGCTAATATTGATTATCCCTATAATAATAATAATAATAACAATAATCCTCTTCGGTGTAGGTTGAAAATTTCATATTATGTTCGCGTGCCTTGACATTAAAAACAAATGAATCGACCAGCGTGAGCTACAACATTCAAGAGATCGCGATGCTTTTATGTCGAAGGAATGACAAAAATAGCCAAAGCCTAGTGTAATTGATTTGTATTACTGAAAACTCATGCTTCGAAAACCAATAAATACACGTTTTCTGCCCGTTTTTCACTCATAACTCACGAACGAAAGCGAAAATTAAAATTCCGGCTTCGAGGTGCACATTCCGACCCTTTAGTCCGCCTATGTATAAAATTTCAGATCTCTGCGTTGAGTAGATTTCGCTGGGCATCGCGGACAGACAGACAGACAGACAGACGGAGGACAGACACTTCCTTTTATTAATATAGATTGTTCAGAAACACATGTTTAAAGTTTGGCCTGGACATTCCTGGAGAAATTATTTTTAAGAAATAAGCATTTTAATGATAGTCCACCGCTGTGGCTGAGGGCATGCGTTCAATCCTCTCACGAAGTGGGCCCGGGTTCGATTCCTGGTCGGGACATGTTACCTAGGTGAGGTTTTTTTCCGGGGTTTTCCCTCACCTGTAAGACAAATGTCAGGTACCTTTCGGCCCTTGTGGTCCCCGGATATCATCTGGCCGGCATTATCATCTTCATCCCATCCTCGCCTTGTTTGGAATGAGTGTGAATGGTGTGCCTCATCCTGTGTGTTCGTGTTGTCTAGGAGGTGGCCCCGGCATTGGGCTGATCATTCATCCAGGAAGGCCCTCCATGTCCTTGTCTAGTCAAAAAAGTATGTGATCCAAAGATTATCCCTCTCCCGACAGGTCGCGGCCCTGTAAGGCCTGGGCGGCTTGGGTCGCTTAAATCCTAAAAGGGAGAGGTTAAACTCTGATAAAAGAAAGAAAGAAAGAAAGAAAGAAAGGAAAGTATTTTAACGATATATGGTCCATATTTTAAAAAAAATGTTATAGTGTATTTATGTAAACACTGGCAGATCCCCGCGGTTTCGCCCACGATAATTAATTTTAACATTAAAAATTAAGAGCAGAGTAATTAAAGCATTATATTTATTAACACTTGCATGCGAAACATTCATAAGCCTAAACTAAACGAATATTAATTAATGAAACAGCTAAAAAATCTGTCTTTGAATTGAATTCCACGATTAGAAAGCGCAGCATAGGAAAAACAACCTCGTATTTGAGTTCCCTGACCCAGAAAACCCCTGTATAGTGAGTTCCGTCTAAACCGATCAATGTTTCTCAATTTAGGCCTATATTCATTATCCCTCTTCCGACTATGTTGAAAATTTCAGATGTCTGCGTGCGTTGAAATTATAAATAAATTAATCACCAGCGTGGGCTTACAAAATTCAAGCGATCGCGATGCTTTTATTTCCAATGTAGGACAAAAATAGCCTAAGCCACCTGCAACTGATTTGACAATTGAAGTGTATTACTGAAAACTGATGCTTAGATAGCGAAAAAAATTCACGTTTTCTGCCAGTTTTTCACTCATAACTCGCGAACAAAAGCGAAAATTAAAAACCCGACTTCGAAGTGCATTCGCTCACCCTTCGGTCCATCTACGTTTAAAATTTCATGTCTCTGCGTTCAGTGGATTTTGCTGGGCTTCGCGGTCAGACAGAAGGTAGACAGACACTTCCTTTTATTAATATAAGATAGAAGATAAATTATTTTGAAACCAATGGAGATTTTCATACTTACAGCACTCGGAATAGAGATGCTTTGAACATACATTCTCATCGAATAAGTAAAATTAATAAATAATTTATGGTACTTAGTCTTAAACTGTATAATCGCCAGCCTACAAGGATTAAACAGAAAAAAAATCTGATGTGAAAGTCACATAACTTCCTCTGCCCAAATAAAAGTTACCAATATTCACATATCCTTGTACAGAATCGCAAGACACAATTTTACGCTAATTATCCCATAAATACCTCTTCTTTCAATGATGCGACTAAAAGCACAGGCTATATAACAAACTTAAAAAAAAAGAACAAGTGACTGCAGACGTTTATTGAACTTTCCGCCGTAAAATATAATTTCCAAAATTTATCGAATATTTCCCTCAGATACTTCTTTAGTCTATGCATGGCCAACAATACATCTTTCTCACTTCACATTCATATATAGAATAAGAGGCCGCAAGACAAACTTTCTACAAACAGTGGGTGAACAGTGGGTGGCTTGTAACTACCCTCAGAGAATTTTTTCGAAAAAAAGTTTCAAATAAAAGTTTTAGCTCTCAGTAAAAGGAACACATGTGCAAATTTTAAAGAAAATCGTTAGAGCCGTTTTCGAGAAAATCGCTAAAAACGAAAATTTCTTAATGTAAAGTCCCCTTAAAAATAAGAGAAATTTGTCGCCAATCTTCGAATCACATCTTCAGAAGGTACCTGACCCAAATAAGAAATTTCGTTTTCATACGATTCTCCGTTTCGGAGCTAGCCTGTTCACAAAGTTCCACACAGACAGACACACACACAGACAGACACACACACAGACAGACACACACACAGACACACACACAGACATGTTTCCAAAAATAGTATTTTTGGATTCAGGGGGCCTTGAAACGTGTATATATGCTAAAAACTCAACTTCGAATTTTGGGGTCGAAAACAATACTTCCTCTACCTATAGTACCTATGGTACGGGCAGAGGAAGTAATAATGTCAAGGGTTTTAGGAAAGTGATATCTGCCCATATAACAGTGATGGGTAATTGCGTATGATCTAATATCCTTGTGCTCTACAAGATTATTTTGTAAATAAATAAGAAATGAAAGATCCGGCATTTTATCCGTAAATTTGTGTGTTAAGCAATTACGATCAAACGCCTTGTTGGATATTCTTGCAATTTCGCAGGAATGTTCCTTGAACTCATTAAAAACGACGTATGTGTAAGGGTTTTTATTTTATATTTCTTTTTACTTTCTCGCTTATACGTAGTATAGAGAAAGTATTGTGATCGTGACAAAAATTCGAAGTTGAGATAACACCGGGAGAGCACGTTTCATGAAGCCTAGAAACCGAAAAAAATATTTTTGGGATGACGTCTGTCCGTCTGTCCGTCTGTCCGTCTGTCCGTCTGTCCGTCTGTCCGTCTGTCCGTCTGTCCGTCTGTCCGTCTGTCCGTGGACAAGCACAGCGGGTAAACGGTTCATTGTATTTACTTCATTTTTTGAATTAAGGACTTTTTCGAAATTTTGTCGAACCGCCCAGAAATTTAGTTTTACAACTGAAATATTAAGGGGACTTTTCATGAAAACTTTTTAAAAAAAATTGTTTTTTTAAAAAATGGCTCTAACGATTTTAATAAAAATTTAAAATTGTAAAGTCTTATATATGACTAATAAAATGGCTATATCCGTATTTCCGCAAAAATGACTTAAGGGGCACTTTACTCGTATCCATTTTCGATTTTTCTAGATTATATCCATTACAGTAGGTGATACATGAAAACTTATCACAGTAAAGTTGTAGAAAAATTTAAAATGAACATTTTTTGTTTAACACATTTCTTTGTACATTTAATAGATATCAAGATAAAAACAAAATAAGGACAGCTTAAATGCGAATTTCAGAACATAAATGTCAATTAAAATATGAATGACATTTTGTTGCCCCTAGTAACAAGAAAACTATAGGCCTAATGTACTTATTGTTGTGAAATGCAAGCAGTTTAGCTCAGTCGCAATGAGCACACTAAAACCAATTACAGCGAGGTGGTAGGCCTATGGGCTAACAGGGAAGAGGTCCTGAGTTCAAATCAAACCTCGTGGCCGTCCAAATTGACTTGGGTTTTTCATGGTTCCGTCGTTCTCAAAGGCAAACGCCGGGTTTGTAGGATTTGCTTATTTTCCATAACTCATTGCCGCTATGTCACTGGATATTATAATCGCTTAAACTGAATATCACATAAGAAGACATCACTAAACAATAGAAACATGACGCGAATGAGTTGTTAATATAGACCAGCGTTTCCCAACATATGGTCCCGCGTACCACTGGTGGTTCGCGAACACGGTGCAGATGGTCCGCAGACATAATTGATTTTAAAATATCATAAAGCAAGTGGGAAGTAAAGAAGTATAAATTTTTCACATAAAATGGACACTAGATGTCCATTTTAAAGGTTTAAAATTCTAGAGGTTTAAAATCTTCTAAAATACAGGTCATATCGACTAAATTTGACTAATATTGAGCAAAAAAAAACAGGAACTCTGCAAGAGGCGTCAAGCTCAACCGTCTCATTAAAAGTGAGTAATAACATAATTCCTAATTATATTATCAAATTGGTAATATATATTAAAGTCTGTTCAAAATATAATTTTACTGTCAATAGTTTCATTCCAATTCAATAACTGTGTTTCCGTCGGATTAAAAAAAATGTATTTCGTTATAACGACCTATAATTTAATACCCCAAATATTAAGAATATAGGCCTACATATAGCCTACTTTTAAAAATTGGATGTAAAATTTGGGGTCCGTAAAGTTTTTTACTCATTTTAGAGGTCCTCGGGTTCAAAAAGGTTAAGAAACGCTGATATAGACTAATGTTTCACGCAAACATACTAAACACGTGGTATGACCTACATGCAGTTAAAGCGTGCAATATAACCTAAGTAGTAGTAGTAGTAGTAGTAGTGGCGAAATTCAAATATAAGTCGCCCCTAAAGCTTCACCATTCGATATTCACATTTGCACAGACTGTGTGATGTATTTTGTTTCTGAGCGAAGCAGAGTGACCAACTGCCCTTGTATACTGTTGCTTATAGCTAAATAATGCATAACACTAACCACATAGTTAAGTGCGCGAAGCGGAGGCGGCAGCCGTAGCGAAACGCCCTTGCATTTTCGAATAATGTACGATACACTGTTTGTAGGTTTCGAAAATGTGGCATATTATATCTCCCGCAAGGTTTGTCAGCCTGCCACCTCTCGTCTAGCGGTAAGACGTCACACCTCCAACGTCCAATCACGAGTTTCTTCATAATACTAGGACAGAAGTATTCGTTAGATCGTGGTATAAAAGAAGCTGCATCGGTGAAGATAGGTTGGGTGGGACCGATTTATCCCAAGGTGCGACTTATATTTGAATTTTCCCGTAGTAGTAGTAGTACTAATAATATGCAGTTTTACTGTCATTGATTATTATTATTATTATTGTTATTATTATTGTTATTATTCTTATTATTATTTCACGGTAAAAGCATTGAACATAAAGATCGACCCTGATGCTTTCCGTTCTAGATACTTCTTAGTTTTATGAAAATGTAACTTAATAAGTAGCCTAAAATTTAATTGTCTCTTTAATGTAATTTTTTCTGTGCTAGCCTTTAACACGTATATGCGAGAAAGTTTGTGCAACGTATTTTTGCACCATTTATTTTAAGATAGTGACCGTTTTCCGGGACGCGAGGTTTATACTGTTAACAGAACTTGTACAGCATTATATTAGTATCGTAGAACACTCGCACGCGATTTGCTTCATTGCATCCCAGAGACGCATCGTCGAAAACATCCGTTAGATACCATTGTTTTACAATAATAAATTAAGGTGCAGTGATGGGAAAAGTACAAAAAGAAAGTAATTGGGATGAATTACAATTACTTGAGAGAAATTTTACTTAATTACAATTACAAATTCTTTTTCAAAAAGTATTCAGTATAATTACAATTACAATTTACTTTTCAAAATGGCAGTACCTAAAGATGCCTTGTTTTCTGTTTGTTTTGGGTACAAGGCTTTAAACTATTGGGCAATTCAGTGGTAAAGCTGGTAGGACGTTATGAGTAGAGACCGGATTTTAAAGGGAATTCCTTTTTTTATATTTCATCGCAAAACGTGATAAAATTGAACAGGACATTACTGAGTAAGTTTCAACTGCAAATGACCTGGTTATAACATCCCTTTTTTCCCTTTTTTAGGCCCATTTCCCTATTTTTAGGGACTTTCCCTTTCCAATACCTTTTTTGCTAATTTATTTAGAAAAATTTGTAAATTACTCAGTATTTGGTAATATGAAAACATTAAAAATTGTTTTCACTGATTCACCATTGAAAAAATAATTCCTCCCAGCAGAATAGAGCGTTACAGGGAAATCACAGGCTTACCATTGCCTAAGTTTCCCATTATAACAAGGTGGGGAACATGGATTTCGTGTGCTATTTTCCTCTGTGAGAATTTCAACAAGATCAAAAAATTTCTTCAGTCATTAGATGTTACAGAATCAGCAGCTGTAGAGCAAGCGAAGGCTTTACATAAAACAAACATGTATCTTTCTGTTCAATTTTTACACTCTCTTACTTTTATATCCCTTTTTCCCACCTTTTTTGGCAATAATTTTCCCTTTTTTCCCCCCACCTTTTTTTGGCAATAATTTCCCCTTTTTCGTCCTTTTTTGGGTGAAAATTTTCCCTTTAAAATCCGGTCTCTAGTTATGAGTTCTCAAATTATTAATGAACAAACAAAAAAAGGCATCAATGAGAATATTTTCGGAAACATTGAGTAACTTTTTGTTAATATTAACTCTAATTTATTAGTTGCAAAAACAGTAGTGATGACGATATAGCAAGCGAGAATGATACTAAAACTAACGACTACTAAATTCTAACAATTAAAATTTTATTTCCAGTAGTAAATTACAAGTAGAAATTACATTTTTCAAATAGTAATGATTACAAGTAAATGGGACCAAAAAGGAATCGTAACGTGTAATCTGATTACTTTTACTCAATTAGATCCCATCACTGTTAAGGTGTACCACATTCGTTCAATTAAATAAAAATATTCCTAACCGAGCGAGGTGGCCGAGATGGTAGCGTCTTGGACTCGCTCGCATTCGGGAGATCTCCCGTTCAAATCCCGTGTCCGGCCAATTAGACATGGGTTTTATTCATGGTTTTCACAGTCGTAAAGGCAAATGCCGAATTGGATATTTACATACCATTTCATGCTGTATCATATCCATTTAAATTAATATCAGTCGAAATTTACTCCATTAAAATACACCGACAATAGAAACAATTGACAAGCAATAGTTCCATGGCCTACCCTACTGTACAGACACAGATCCCGAACTCCTGATATGGCCTCGAAGTTAAAAGGGCTATAAACACAGCTGAAATTAATATATATATATATATATATAAACCTGATCTTGAATAAAGTAGATTAATAAGAATAAAAAGTGATTACTTACTGATTATAATTCTATTTCGTAAATAAGAGCTCATTTCCTGTCGGCTATAATTTCATAATGTACATACGTAATTATTATTGATGGAGCTGTTTGATTTTCTTCCAAATTGGCATGAATGCTCCTTGAAATCATTAAAAGCGACATATGTGCAAGGATTTTAATTTTTCAAATCCGTTTTAGATGGTGGCCATTTAAAATTATTAAGAGCACATTTGGATTTTTAATTTTTGTTTTTGGACGCGGTTTTTCATTCCCAGCTTCGAAGTTGAGTTTTTAACACGTTTTGAAGTTCCCTGAATACAAAAATACTATTTTCCAAAACATGTCTGAACAGGGATGTGTGTCTGTGAACAGGCTAGCTCTAAAACGGAAAATCGTATGAAAACAAAATTTTGTGTTTCGGTCAGGTGCATTTTGAAGATGTGACATGGAAATTGGGGACAAGTTTCTCTTATTTTTAAGGGGATTTTACATGAAAATTTCGTTTTTCGCGATTTTCTCGAAAACAGCTCCAATTATATTATTTTAATTTTGCACATGGGTTGCTTATACCAAGAGCTAAAACTTTTATTTGTACCATTCTTTTCAAAAAACGTTCTATGAAGGGTAGTTATAAGCCAAACACTCTAAATACGCGCTCTTTACAATGAGGCATTATGTATCGAAAAATCGTACGAAAACAAAATTTTGTGTTTGTGTTAGGTACCTTTTGGGGATGTGACACGAAGATTGGCGACGACTTTCACTTATTTTTAAGGGACTTTACATGAAAAATATTTCTTTTGTTGCGATTTTCTCGACAACAGCTCTTACGATTTTGTTTACATTTTACACATGGAGTGCTTATACTAAGAGCTAAAACTTTTATTTGAAACATTTTTCCGAAAAAAATCTGAAGGGTTCTCTTTGCAATACGGCCTCTTGTTGTATATCAGAATGTGAAGTGAGAAAAATGTATTGCCCATGCTTAGAGTAAAGAAAGTTACGAGAGTACATTAATGAGATTTCATGAGGGTTGTGTATCCTTTGGGGATGCGATGTGGTAATGACATTCTCTTCATTTTTACAACCAATTTACATGAAGAGAATGTCATACATAATTATATTTTGATAAGAGGCTAACTTTTATTTGGTTAGAGGAAATTATGTGAATTTCACATAAGATTTTTTAAAAATAACACCGCCATCTTACAATAAGAAAATTTTCAATTTTCTATACGGATTTTCTTAAAGATAAAATCATCTTCACTGATGTCTAGAAGTAAGAATAATATAATATATATATAAACTCACCAGTGACGAGTTGTTCGTTTGCTGTCTGTTGGATCATTCATCATTCACTACCTGCTTCATCGCACTACATCTCTTCTTCTTTATCATCATTCACTTTCTTAATTTTCTTCCTACTGTTGTTTTTGTTTCTTTATATAATCAGTTTAAAATTGAAGGTATAAGGAATTGATGCTGAAACATCTTTATATAAAGAGATAGTGATGTAAAATTTAGCACAAATTTCGGATGATATCAGTAAATTATATGAAAGTGCTTTCTTCATTAAGGGTATATAATAGTACTGGCATTTTTTGTCATTGGTGATAGTAGTACAAACACACAGAATAAATTTCTCACATTTTCATATTGTCAAGATTAATATTTTCATAATATATATTTTTTTCTATACTGAAGTATTACACACGAAACCAGGGATATAGACCATACAGATACGTCACAGAAGTTATATTTTGCGGTTAAGAAGAATGAAGTCAATATGTTTCCTTTGATGTATAAAATATTTCCAGTTTATATAAAAGCAGTCAAGAACATATCAAAGCAAATCTGTTCAGTGTTTTCAAGACCACCGCATGTTATGTCGATTGACCGTACTTCAAACGAATTTATATTCATTTGCTTTCCAGTTCACTTGAAGTAACCGCACAGTGACCGCACACGTCAATTTCAGTGTCATTTTGTTTCTAAATAGAGAGATATTAAAAGTCAAAATTAAAATTACTCTTTGTTACAAATACTGGTCTGTATTAAATGAACAGAAAATTTATTAGAAGATAAAAAAAGTGATTAGGTTTCTAGGATTATGCTTTGCATCTTTAAGCAGGATGGACAACAAATACTCTGAAGCACGTTAAAAAATATGTCTTTGAGATTTTTGCTGCACAGAAAAAGTTAATACTCTATTTTTCAGTTTATATAAATATCACTTTCTATTTCTGACTACAGTAGATGACAGCGAATATATGGCGAACAAGTTTATTTATGTGTGATGGGGAAGCATCCATCAATATTGCTGCTGGGCTTCCACATTCTTCTGGATGGTCGGCGTAACCACTTGTTACCCACTGCAGTTGATTCAACCCCACCCAATCACACACGCGTCATCTATGTTTGCCTTTCAAGTGTGAAATTGATTATAAACACACTTTCCACTACACAGATATAGGGCACAAGTTTATATTCAAACACTGTACAGTCATAGCACTCTTAATATATTAGCGGCATTTTCATTACACTATACGCTAATAAGATTTAAATAAAGTTGACTCTAAAGTCTGAAGTATGCGACATGAATGACTACAGAGTCATTAAGACTGTCTTTATATATGTTCATAATTTGCGGTTACGAAATGATGTGTAGCAATGATTTACACGAAGCCGTTAGCAAGGATTTACATGAGGCGGGTGCGATAGCAATGATTCACATTTACCAGGGGGCTCTGTATCCTGGATGCAGCAGCGCGTAGGAACAGACTCTGACGCTCGGAGCCGAGGCGAGAGAGAAACTGGACGCCTTGTGGCGCTTGGGCGTCGGCGCAGGACCGGCGCACGAAGTGTCGTAAGTGCCGTGGACTTAAAGACCGCGTTTTACAGGCCTGTTCGCTACTTAACTGTCAAATTCTAGAAAACACATTACGGTACTTTTATGATGTCAATTACGTTGAAGAGGGAACTGTAATGGCTTGCATACGTGTAGCAATAGAATGCTATCATGTGGGTATGCTTGAACATTGTGTGACGAAACCAGCCTGTTCTAAACATTATTTGTAATGAACTTCAGCTTTCAGAATGAGAATCATGGAACCACCATTACGTATATTATTATGAAATTGTAATAATAATAATAATAATAATAATAATAATAATAATAATAATAATAATAATAGTAATAGTAATAATAATAATAGTAATAGTAATAATAAAAATTGCGTGAAATGTATAAGGCATCTTTAAAAGTTTTTTAGTACACGCTTTCTAAAATAGCTGCTTGTGGGACCAGCAACACGATGAAGAATTGCACTTTTGCAACCAAGGCCTCTAAAATTGCATCAAAATGCAGTTTTATCGGCCTAGTATTTTAAAGTCGTCATGGCAATCTATAAACAAAATCCAGATGGCATTGACCAGTCACACCAACTTTAACATGGATTTAAGCATATATTTGGTCATAAAATAACAAATTTAAGCCAACATGTTTCTTTATGATAATTAGAAACTTTATCAGGGTTTTTCGCAAAACAGCTTAGCCTACTTCATCGTATAACAACAAATATAAACCAAAATCTTTTCACATCTTGGTTCACAAGAGAAACATTGCTTACCATGGATGCACCAGCATTTAATTGCAATATATTCCTTCTCATAGTTTACTGCTGGCAGCAGCTCAACGTTTCTGGCTTGGATTGAAATTTCCTCGGAATTATCACTCATATTTTCAAAAGATTTTCATAAATACTAGCTCGTATGCATTATTGTTTACAGAAATCGACTCATTATTATAATGCATCTATACCGCATTTCGTTTGTTGTTCTGCGATTCAGATGGCTGTGAGAATATGACTTTAACACGGCTGACTAATTAATTATACGGTATTTTTGATTCATTTCATGTAATTTCGAGAGCTTTTACTACAAAATATTGTATGCACCACGTAATCAAAAACTTTATCGGACTCATCGAGTATTTCAGCCTCGGCCGCTATACTAGAATCGTCCGCTAATGCGTTATTTTGCTTACTTGATATATAAATAGCTTTTAATGAAGAAGACGGTGCAGTGCATATGAGTGACTGATAAGAGCTGTTTTGAAACTCGTCTCAAGTGAGATTCAACGAAATAAAAACTTTGCTGCTCTAGACTTGGGCACACAGAGAGTGTAGGAGCGAAGCGTCGCCATATTCCCAAAAGGAGTCGTGTAGAGCGAAAACTTTAATAATTGATGGCCTACACAGAATGTGTATTTAGCATTTCGTGCTTAGAGAATTCTCAAGTCCATAAATACGTGTTAGGAGGAGAGGAACGAACTTTCAATTGTAGGCTACAGAAAAACGTTTGAAATAAATTATTGGGCAAAGGATGGCATACAATTTTAGATCTTTCTTCTTTACTTCCTCTATCTGTACTATAGATGTTTCAATCTTGAAATTTCATGTCCATTTTTCATCATAAATACACGTTTTGAGGCCCCTGAATACAAAAATAAAATTTTCAGAAACGTGTGTGTATGTGTGACTGTGAACAGGCTAGCTCCAGAACGGTAAATCGTATAACATTATATTTGGTTCGGTCTCTTCTGGGGATGTGACACAAAGATTGGTGACGATTTTCTCATACTTTCAGTGCCATTTTACATGAAGAGAACTTCATTTTTCGCAATTTTCTCGAAAACGATATTATGTCTCCTCAAAAACATTTGTTTTTTGTCATTCAGAATCAAAATTTTTCAAAATCATTTATTAATGAGCACCTACATTATGAAACGAAGGTACTGGCAAAATTCCAAGTCTCTACCTAAAATAGATTAGGCTCTACGTTGATTCCTGTCAGTCAGTCAGTCAGTCAGGACAAAGTTTTTTTATATATAGAGAGATTACTTAAGCGTGGGTAAAATAAAATATATTTCAAATAGACTATACAGTTTATTCCGGGGGTGCGACGCTACAGACCAGAAGATCGCGGGGTCCATCTCCGACGATTTTTTGGGGATTTTTTCAATTGGCCTAATCCGACTGGGGTCGACTCAGCCTCTAACAGAAATGAGTGCCAGGAGCAATCCTGGGGCTAAAGGCGGCCGGTGCGTTAATGCTGAAAACCTTACCACCTTTACGATCCGAATGTCTCAAAATCTGGGATCCTCAAATTACCGGGACCATGTGAGTTTCCGATCTTGATAATATTTTGCACACTAACCTAAGTCTTTTTGGTTTCAATGCGAAGTAAACCAACCTGTGAAGCGAAATTTATCATTAAAATAGGACCGTTCACTTTAAACGGACGGTATGTTAGAAGTCTGTAACAATTCATTTGCTTAGAAATAAAACCCTATCTCGTTTTTCCCATCAAAGTCTATTTGTTTTCTTGAGTTTAACGTATCTAAGTACGTACTATACTTGATCCAAGATGTGTAAAGTAAAGTAAAGTGATCCCTATGCAGGCCATGGAGGCTCAGAGGGTTCCAGGAGGTTGAGGCTCCAAAATTTTGGACATTCGACATTTGGACATTCGGTAA
The DNA here is from genome assembly GCA_964059195.1 of Ectobius pallidus. NCBI lineage: Eukaryota > Metazoa > Arthropoda > Insecta > Blattodea > Ectobiidae > Ectobius > Ectobius pallidus. The sequence goes on from CAXKWD010000002.1 coordinate 3,459,591, forward strand.
GGTCAGCCTTTGGCACCGGCCACCTTTACCCCCAGGATTGCTCCTGGTACTCATTTCTGTTAGGGGCTGAGTCGACCCCAGGGCCATATTGCCACCAGAAGAATTAAGCCAATTGAAAACCAAGATGTGTACGGAGCAAAAGTAGCAAAGTACAAAGCACAGTTCACAAGAGTTCGTTTAGTTGATTACATACAGTAAAGTCACTTTTTTATTATTAACCGCCAAGGCTCCCGGGTTCGATTCCCAGTGGTTTGTGTATATTTACAATCTGTATCTTCTCGCTGTTGGACAAACCTTTTCCTTGCACTTTTCTTTACTGGTGACGTGAATTCTGAAGGCCCTGGCTCGCAATTTTCTTCTATAAAATTAGAGGTTATGCCTATTACTTTTACTTAGAATATGGGCTGTACTTCATCATACATTATGTAAATGAAATGTACAACGAATTAATTATGTTATAAAATATGTCTTGTATTTAGTAGCTTATGTCGCTTGTTTTTCTTCAGAATCAACATATTTTCCAGGGCAACGATAAAAACAAATGAAATCTTGTTTGTTGAAATGTCTTGTAAAACCGGTATGATATAAATACGAAAGCAAGCAATTAGTTTAACATAACTTATGTTTTCACAATTAGATATGGTTTAAATAATTGTACGATGTATGCGGAATGGAAGTAAACATCTGACTGAGCTTGTCGCACTATAGTGAAGTATGCGCTGGTGCGATTTACCAATGAAACGACAGGACACAGTTAGTCAAGGCAAAGTCTGTTGTTTATTTTTGTTCCGTAAACCTCTTGGATCAAGTGCTCTATAGTAGTAGTAGTATTAGTAATAATAATAATAATAATAATAATAATAATAATAATAATTTTAAGGACTATTCTTCACTTAATCCTTTTCACCCCATCCATCCAGCACTCTTTGGGCTTCCCTCTTCTTCTTTTTCCTTCTACTTTCCAATCCAAAATTTTCTTGGGTATTCTATCCTCTGTCATTCTGAGCGACTTTCTTCTACAATTTCCAAAATATTCTTTTCAACTTGCATTATTTCCCTTATTCTATTATTCCGAATTTTTTCTTTCCTGGATTTTCTTGCTGAACGCCTCCAAAAATCCATTTCTAATACCATTAATTTGTTTGTTTGTTGTCGAAGTTTCAGCGCCATATAATGTTGTACTTTGGAATAATGTGTGATATATTAATTTTTTAGTTCTACGTAAAATATTTTTACTCCTTAAGATTGATATTAATAGTAGTAGTAGTAGTAGTAGTAGTAATAATAATAATAATAATAATAATAATAATAATAATAATAATAATAATAATAATAATAATAATAATAATAATAATAATAACAACAACAACAACAACAAGAACATCAGGGTACTGCTTTAAAAGAGAAAAGCTCTAAACGTGACAATAAAAGAGCAACTGTTCTCATATCAATATTGTCTGAGTGCCGTTTTTGTGTCTGGTCTGGGGATTTTTATCATTGTGTCTTTCCCTATTCAAAACTGGAACTACTGTATGCATCAATCCATTTTCAACAGTTGTCTCCTCGTCTTGCCTGTCACGGACTGAGTTCTATCTCGGGAAAACAATATTTTTATGCTGCACGTCACAGTATTAATGAAAAATATATTTGTATTCATGAAAGCAGAGAATATCGTTCAGTTGTTACATACGCTTATGTTATGCATCTTAATGACATCCATTAAAGTATAGATTTGCATTTTTACACTCGTGCAGTATCGATTAATATCGAATCGGAACAGTCTTGAACCTTTGAGAGCAGCAAATGAAACTGCGTAATAAATAAAATCTGGTAAACTGATTTAACAAAGTGCCAGACAGCCATTTCATAATTACGGGTGGGACATTCTGTCATATTATGAAAACTATTTTTGTTTATTACATATTATAAATAATAAACTAGAATTGGTTCATCACATTCTGTAAACTTTACAATGCCTTCTCTTCCACACTACATGCAAAGCATTACTTAAAATTTATTTTAAATATTTTAAATTTGTTTTTTCAAAATCTATTACGGGTGGGACATGATTTGGACACTGATCTTAATGATGCAAAAATAAAGTTCATTTGCTGTTCTGCTATTACTGTTAGGGTCTTAATGTTGTTAATAATGAAGGTATGATGCATTAAATACAAATTTCATCAATAATAATTTAACAAAACTATCACCATTTAATCTTAAACCAAATTGTGCCTTAAGATGTATATTTTCTGAAATCAAAATGGACATAGGTGATTACTCTTGACCACATGGTATTAAAGAGTGTTAAATCATGCTAAAAAATGGCAAAAAAGTAACTACAGTGCAATAAATAAGCTAATTGACAGATTTTACACATGGTTTTTAATCAGTGATAATTGCAGTAATTATGATAGGCCCATGCAGAAAAGAAGTTATTTTTTATCTCAGAGTTAAACTCCAAAAACAAAATGCGCTGGCAATAATATTAATAAAACACTGTAGGCTTTCACGGCCGGAGTCAATATTAAGCACTTCTTTCGGGCTTGTAGGCCGTGGTCTATTTGACATTTCTGTGCCAAACGTTTCGTCCGCGACTGCGGCGGACATCCTCAGTGGCGGTGGAGTCTCGGGCGAAGCGTTCTGGTCGGCGGCTGGCTGTTGGCTGTCAACAGCCAGCCGCCGACCAGAACGCTTCGCCCGAGACTCCACCGCCACTGAGGATGTCCGCCGCAGTCGCGGACGAAACGTTTGGCACAGAAATGTCAAATAGACCACGGCCTACAAGCCCGAAAGAAGTGCTTAATAATAATATTAATGATTCAATAGGCCTACGATTCGCTGATATGTTTGTTTCAAGTTTAAAACAGCCTTAAAGGTTATGAGTGAATAAAAAGTCAATATGAAATCTATCTGTCAGGAATAACGTTATGTATATTAATCCACAGGAACGAATAAGAAAAATACTCCCATTAAAATATAGATTGTAGATATCCGTATCTATAGAATGCACAATATAATATCAATATTCAACGGCTAGTTGTGTTTTAAAACTTTTATTTATACTGTTATTTACACTGACATTCTGCAGAAGTTCGACTTGGAGGTGTTTAAACATCAACCCTAAAATCCGGACTTCTCTCTCAGTGATTTCCATCTTTTCCTACACCTCAAGAAATGACAGGGAATGACAGAGAATGACGTAGATGTTTGTCACACAGTGCATGGGCATCCGCAGAAACTTTGTCAAGGGGGGCCAATGAACGAATTACTGCCACCGCCACCATCACTATGCTACTGCAACCGCTTTATTATTATTATTATTATTATTATTATTATTATTATTATTATTATTATTATTATTATTATTATTATTATTATTATATAATCAACATCCTTCGTTTACTGCAGCTGGACTATGGCCATGGATAAAAAGAAAACATCTGATGTACACACTCACATGACTTTTGTTACTCCTTACAATTTCTACTAGGCCTATCCATATAAAATATAAAATGCCTTATCTTCATTGTAATAAAAAGTTTGGGTAAAAATGGTTTCAAGTTTAGGGGAAGTAATTATTCCTACAAGCTCATATCTAGTCAGCTGTTACAGCTCGTTTTCATCCAAACAACGCGAAGATAAAAAAGAAACCTCACTTCACATTAGTTGCTTATAGTCATTTAATTTAGAGGTTTATGTGTAAACAATTTTCAGGGAGGGGCAGCGGCCCTACCCCCCCTTCCGGACGGCCATGACACAGTGGTTCAAATCTCAGGCGGCAAATTTCTACGACACAGGTATTCAAAAGTTGGTTCCACGGTATGAAAAGGTCTCAATTCCGGTGGCGAATATGTTGAAAAATAGCTGAATACTTGCTGTATCTGTTGCAACGAATATTTCATTGAAATTTTGTTTTGTTTCTGTAAACGGCCTCAGGAAAACTTACTTTATGGACGCGGTTCGTATTTTTGGGTTCAGTTGATTCCAGTGGCTTGCCCTTTAGATTTAGAAAGGCTCACCCAACCATGAATTACAAAACACATTATGAAATAGGCTTACGTTTAATGGTGTTCCGAAGTGGCGTTTGCTATTAACAGGAAAACTGCATTAGGGCTTCATTTCACTGTGTAAAATAACCTTTACAATTTATTAAGGTAACTTTTGGTGTTTAAAAGATGCGGTCAAAACTAAAACACTTTAGTTTCGTTTTCATTTCACAAATGCATCGCCACTCGCGAAACGTGAAATTCCACTTAACAAATTCCAAGTGACAGCCTGGGAAATACATTTACCACGTTTATATTCGCGACTGGAATCGATTTGAATTCGATTCCAACTCAATGTATCTCTGGTTACATGGAACGTTCTGGGAGTGTATTGGATTTTTTGTACTGTTGGTTAGCTTGGCTGTTTGTTTGTCTACCCTGTGCAAACAATCTCCAAATTTATTCCGTAACTAGCATGTGCCCGCGGCTTCGCACGCGATAATTATTTCAAAAATTAAAAATTAAAAAATAAGAGCTTAAAAATTAAAGTATTATATTTATTAACACCTAAATCACGTGAATTACATACAACGATTAGATAGCATCGACTGGTAAAAGAGATCCCAGATTCGAGTTCCTTGGCCTAGAAAACCTCTGTATAGTGAGTTTCGTCCAAATCGAACAATGTTTTACCATTATTTAGGACTACATTGATTATCCATCTTCCGTCTATGTTGTAAATTTCAGATATCTGCATGCCTTGACATTCTAAACACATGAATCGACCAGCGTGGGCTTACAAGATTCAAGCGATCGCGATGCTTTTATTTCCAAGTTATGATAAAAATAGCCAAAGCCAACTGTAGTTGATTTGACATTGAAATGTATAACTGAAAACTGATGATTCGAAATCGCAAAAAATACACGTTTTTTGCCCGTTTTTCACTCATAACTCACGAACGAAAGCTAAAATTAAAATTCCGGCTTCGAGGTGCATTTTCCGAACCTTCAGTCCACCTATGTTTAAAAATTCAGATCTCTGCGATCTGTAGATTTCGCTGGGCATCGCGGACAGACAGACAGGAGGAAGGAAGACAGACACTTCCTTTTATTAATATAGATTAATAATTATGTGATATAAGCTACAGTGCCAAGAAGAAGTCGCTCCGCAGCTTTTGTGCAGGCGAGAATCCGCTAAGAAACAAAATTCAGTTGCTATGGTTATAATGTTATAAGTAAGAAATAAAATCAACATAACACTCAAATATTTACCAGAAAACTCCTGATTTAAGCTACTTACCACGACTCATTAAAGTGGAATATCTGTTGAAATAATTATCACACGCCATAAACACATCAACAATAGAAAAGAAAAACACATCAATAGTTAAATGGCATACTAGTAGTCTGAATGAAAGATAGGGAGAGATACCAACCTTCGCGGGTGGCGAACATAACCAGAGATGCTCGTGTTCGGATACAGTTCAGTTATTTATATTACAGAATTAATACAGAAGTAAATACATAAAACAAAATATAACTTTAACTTGAAATCAATACCTAGAAAATTATAAAAAGTAAGAACAGAAAAAATACAAAGGGGAAGAACAAAATTGAAATCCTGAGTTGTAAATAATAAAATGTCTCCTTAAATATCTACTAATTACAGAGTATAGTAAATTATATCCTGTGAAATAAGATTTTTTATAAACTTGTCGAATTTTTTGCTCACGTAGGTGCTATAAAAAAAATACATTAACTTATAAAATAAGCCGATAGTCAGCGGTCATTCGTTCAAACTTGACATTTCCTTACATCGGATTGGACACTGATTATGGATTTCCATGATACTTGGTATAGACATTTATAACGTCCATGGGATGAAGCATATTGATATTGGACCAAATCGGTTGACCGGTACCGGAGTAAAGCCCAGTTTAGTGCCTATTTTAATGGTAATATATTAGAAAGAATATATCAAATGCAAATTAGTTCTCATGACAACATATCGTTTTACAGTGTTCATATACAGTTTTGGAAGATGCAATACATTTAGTTGTGACAAATAACACTATTATTTCATGCTTTTCAAACTTGATTGTTAAACTGAGCGAGGTGGCCGAGATGGTGATATCTTGGACTCGCATTCTGGAGGTCACTGCTTCAAATCCCGGCCAATTTGACGTTTTGTTGTATTTCTTATGTGAGTGTGCGATTGTCAAGATGTCAAAAATCTGTACAGTTCAGCTGATGTTGGAAGATTTTAATCTGATTAAAAAAAAATTAGACCTTTGTTCTTCCGTAAGCCTTGCTTAATGAATCGATCTGGAGCTTCACTCGGAAATCGATTAAAAAAATAATTTTCTACATATCATAATTGCAATTATAACTGATTAAACAAAAGCATTTTCTGGCACTGTATTACATCAGTTTACCTGAATTTATTATTATTATTATTATTTAAAGTTATGCCAGGTTGTAGAAAAATGTTATATCAAGGAAACCAAAGGAACACCTGTTCATATTTCGATTTACAATGCAAATTGAAGAGCAAAATGGTTTTGACAGGTTATGAGGTTGTCTGCATTGCAAATTTATTACATTAGTTTATGTAGATGAACCGCCTTCCTTCTGTAAATGTAGCTTTTTACGAGATTTTCAACTTAAACCGTCTGAAAACATGTGAACACTTATTTGAAATTCAAGTAATTCCCAGCTTCATCTGACTGCATACATCATCTTCCTAAGATGCAATCGGGATGGATCTCAAGGAATAAAGTTTTTATCTAACGAAATCTAATCTAACAAAAGGTACTATTCCTAAAAACCTGTTGAGATCAGTTGGACGAAAAATGAATTTCTATTTATCGTAGGGAATGTAATGAGCAGGGCCCGGATTCTGATGTACTAAAATTGTTTGAAAAATGACCTATAAAATAACCCTAAATTTTAAAGAAAATGACTTAATAATTACAAAAAATTACCTAAAAGCTGATATTTTATTTATAAAAAATTATTATTGCACACTAGTTTGTACATAATTGTAAAAACTGTAAATAACTGTAATGTTGTGAATGTTCTTTTCTCACGGAAATTTATACTGGCACTGAAGCACTGGTGAGTCAAAATTCGGCACATCCTTTTGTAATCTCAATTCCAAGCTGGTGGGAGATTCTGGTGCCAAGTCAATCTAATAACAATAGTAATATAGCCTAATTTACACAAAATTTGGGCGTTTCTTTGATTTTCATTTCCGACTGAGACATGTCAACACTTTGCAGAATTTTTCCTTCTTGCATTAAACAAACAACACTTCAAAGACAGCACCACTAGCGACGAAAAAAAGTTAATACACTCAATGTATATACATGAAAATGACTAAATAAGGAAGCAAATGACACGAAAATGGCAAATAATGACGTAAAACTGAAATAAATGCCCTAAAAATATATAATGACAAAAAATGACCCAATAAAAATGCATTTCTATAATCTAGAGGCCATGATTAGGATTTATCTACAAGTTGGCAATGTCTATGCAAGGTGACATGTCATTAGAATCCGGGCCCTGGTAATGAGAGATTCTGTTTTGTCGACTATTCCACTCATACGGCGGGTGTTTGATATTGACCAATAAAGTTTAGCTAGTCCTCGGATATAGACCAATCACGATCGTTTATCTTATAAAATGCTTGCTCTTAATATGAGGGTGCTGTTTTATCGATAAAATAGTCTACTGGACACGTAAGCATCAGTGTGCAGTGATTAATACGTCACATGCTGCCATTAAGCAGCAAGAAAACAGATTATTTTATGCAACATAACTTGTTTGGATATTGAAATAACATAAATGTACAGGTAGGGGCTATAAAACGCGGACCGACTCTTGTAGCTGATTTCAGAGCCTTGTGATACGTAAATAAATGTAAGAGATGTAACGGAAACGTTTGTTTTCACAAAAAATGCAAATTACGTGACATTATTTCTCAATTCAAGCAATTTATCGGGTGTAGAAAAAATTTCAATACATTCCCTGCTATCCTGTGAATGCCGCTAGGCATGCGCAGTGGCTCATATCAGCAACTTAGATATTTTTGTTGGTCCGCTTTTTTTTCCCTACCTGCACATTGATTAGAAACACAATTTCGTTTCGGTGCAAGCCAGTTCGTGTGCTTTTATTCTGTTTTGCTTTTGGCTTAGCTGAATGAAGTTAACTATGTCTTATATGCACCATTGGTTGCACTGGTTACAACTTGGTAACTCGAATCGATTCATGGATGGTTGATTTATTATAGGCCGTGATCTCGCAGCTGTTAGTTTTGTTTTTATACAACAAAGCACGAAAGTAATAAAATTATTATTTGTATATTCCGTTACATTTTTATTCATGGAATAGCCTTAATAAATCCAACTCGAGTTGACGAGTTTCATCAGATAAATTCCTCAACTCTCGTGGGATTTCCTATGAGAAATTGACGATAGTTTCTGGTGAAATTATCCTGAGAAAACTTCTACAAAGAATTATTTATTGCAAGTATTTAGCGAATAAATCTTCTGATGTTACTAAGTATAATTTAAACGTTTAGATTGGCCTGCCATGTTGAATTTTTAAGCGTACATGGATCGTAAGGAAGTCAGTTGTTTTCGGGTAGAAAATTAAAGCTTACCTGATTTTATTTAATATTCATAATTTCACCTCTTTTGCTTTGAATATACAGTTGGTATGTATAAATTTTTCTCTTTATTGCAGATATTGTCGAAGCAATCATGGAGTATAAAAGTGAAGTGTGTACAAACTTTCCTATATCAAGAAACAAGAAGACTAGTGTTTTTATTTAGTGTTTGTGACATCAAGAAAAAGACTTTTCTATATCAAGAACATGCTGAGGAAAACATCACTTAGATTCAGACCTCCACTTCATAATTCTGTGCTCTGGCGTGGAATTTTGAAGTGAGGTCTGTGTATGCTCCATTTCTAATACTGCTGGACACCTCAAGGTATTAACGAAAGCAGTACTTAGAAAAGAGCTTAGATAGGGGCCTCTTTTCAGAGGTGAAGAGCGGTTTTGGTGCAAACCGAGGCCACTGAACACCAGAAGACCAGCAATTCTCTCATCGAAAAAAGGTAAAGAATCTCTATATATGGGTAGGCTACTAGCTTAAAAGACCCGGCGTCGCCCGGGTTTTGTATTTTGTAATTGGAAATTAGCTTATGAAGGATTTTCAATTTTAAATTCTAGGTCCTTATATAGGCATTTATAATTTGAAGTAGGAAGAACGACTTATTACACTCAAACTATTCCCTCAGAAAACGCTTGATATAGTTTTTTATGGGTCATAGAGGATCTAGAATTTTGCATCCCATCGCTTGTACAGTGCACAGCAAGCCTGGTAGAGGTTTAAATAAGAAGAAACAGAAATACCTGTAACATAAAATTGTAATATCGAGGCGGGAAATTTCCCACTCTTATGTTACCATAAAGCATTATCACTTTCATACTTTTCTCTCCAAAAACCTGCGATATAATATAATAATATACACATTACCATACCTCGTTTTGTTTTCTCTATGTCCAGGGTAGAGAAAGTTATGTGATTCCATTATTTTAGTGGATTTCATTCTGTAATAGTTATTTATAACATGAATTATTTTGATAACTTCTCTTATTTGTCAAAAGTGCATTTCATTTGTTTTTTCCAAGCCCATCTGATACCATTTGGCAACAATATATTCTGTGATTTGGAATTGATAATTCTATGTAAAAAGGGATTAAGTATTTTCTACCTGTTATAGTTTAGGCTGTACGTTGATTCCTGTCATTCAGTCAGTCATTCATTCAGTCAGTCAGGACAAAGCCTTTTATATAGATAGAGATATAAGAGGCTTTGTCCTGGTGAATTTTGATTTCGCCGATCCACTTCATAGTGTCTGTTTCCGCTTTACTCCTGTTTTCGTAGCATTTGACTATTGTATTTGTTTTGTAAGTCTGTCTGGGTTCGTTCTTTTAATGTGCCCTTAGAATCTCAGTCTGCGTTTTCTAATCTCACTGACTATTTGTGTATTGTTTGATTTTCATTATTATTATTATTAATTATTATTTTAAGAATAAAGGCATTCATTTACATCAAATACAGGTCTACGTAAAATGAAATTCTGAACAGACATTTAGGTGCATTTAATTGCTAGCTGCAGCTTCATCCACAGCGACACGAAATTGCATTGTGCATAGATGCATTAGAATCAGTTTCTACATGCAAATTGGCAATATGACCTAGAGTACACATTTCCAGCAATACATCACGTCTGCAATCCAAAATGGCGCATGCGTGGTATCTGAAGCTTCATACAATATGCGTACAATGTGTTTATATTAATAAACTAGCTTAAAAGGCCCGGCGTCCCTCGGGTTTTGTATTTTGTAATTGGAAATTAACTTAAGAAGGATTTTAGATTTTCAAATTATAGGCCCTTATATAGGTATTTCGAATTTGAAATGAGGAAGAACGACTTATCACACTCAAACTATTCCCTCAGAAAACGCTTTATATAGCTCATAGAGGATGTCGAATTTTGCATCTCATCGCTTCTACACACCAACCCTCCTAGGGATACAAATAATAAGAAACAGAAATTGTGGTAACATAAAATTATATTGTTTTTACGGAAAATGTTATTTCATACTCTCATGTTACCATACAACCGTTTCGAGGCTGAAATAAAAAAAGAAATTCAATATCGCTTTCATATTTTCCTCCCTAAAAATATGTGAAATAATAACTTACTGCACAGATAGGACTAAAAATTATTCCATCCTATTTTGTCTCCTTTTACATGCTTAGGGCATATGATGAACAACCATATTTCTCAACTAAAATACAAAGCCTAGAGCAATGAATAACGTATCAACTGAAAATGCTGTCCCTGCAATACAACCTCATATCATCAAAATGTGAAGTGAGAAAATGATATTCTCCAATCCCTGGGTAGAGAAAGTTATGTGATGCATCACAAACGATGTTTGTTTACAATGATCTCATTCTCGATAATCGATAATCGATTTTCAGAAATGAATTATATGCGTAACCTCTCTAATTATTTGTCAAATCCAGTTCCTTGAAACTTCCAAAGCCTTATGTGAACACTTCGAACAATATTGTTACTGAATTGCGTTTAGTAAATTCAGTGTAACTCACGCTTTGTCCCCGTATCCCAACACGTTGAGGAGCCCAGGAACTAATGTAATTGTATTCAAAACTCTGTATTAAATTACAACAGCACTGGTCACACTCGGACCCTCGTAGGAATATCATCCGTCGTGATGGAGCACTGATACCAACTTTAATGGATAAAAACTTCTCCAGTAAATTCATTCCGTAACATTTTTACGTAGAGCTCTGGGACGTAATAAAGGGGATGTTTTGTCAGTTAGCTGATAACTTCCAGTGAGTTTTCAGGACGAAGTGTAAAAATCATATTTGTGACCTTTCCATAGAGCTTAGTAATTTGTTGGTATTAGTAAAATTGTACAATAATATTTATGTTATAAGGGTGAAAAAGCGAGATTTTATTCGTCGAACAGAATAAAATTGCTAAGGGAATGCACCACTGAGATTTGTTAAAAATTGTGAAAAAAAGTCATTTTTCATTTTTGTACTGATAAAATTCTACAAACATTCTAGTTTCAGAATTTATTTTCGTTTATGACATTCTGCGTGTTTAAAGGGCGTCAAGTGACTTTTAAATGGCCTTGCGCACGTTCCTGACTGCTTCCTGCCTGCCCTTAAAGATCGTTTATCTAACTTTTTTTTTCATCATTTTTCATAATTTAAAACACTCCACACGTGGAAGTCTTTATGCAATTTCTCTCAAATTTTCAGCACGTGTTCTTAAGGTGTAGTTATAAAAATCTGTCATATGAATTTTTGAAATTATGAATATTTTATTAGTTATGAATTTTCAAAATAAATATATTTTTGAAATTTTGGAATATAAATATATATAACTTGCACTTTTTTTTTATCTCAGGAACCATAAACCTTAGAAAAAATCATATGACAAATTTTTTCTTCATAGTTAGATAAATAAAGTGCATTTGTAAAAAAATTAATTTTTGAAAATTTTCATCATGTGGAGTATTTTGAAAATCGCTCTACTTTTATACTATGAAAATTAATAACTCAAAAACTTTTCAAGATATTAGGATGAAATTTTAAACCATAAAATAAATGCACGAGACAAGTGTATGGTAAAATTTTGAGCTATATTGCTTGAAAACTTTCGATTTTAGTAATTTCAGTGGTGCATTCCCTTCACGCGTGTCATACACTATTCTTTTAGACAGCCGTTAAGATTTGTGGAATAATAATAATAATAATAATAATAATAATAATAAATATTATTGTGATGAATTACGCAACGTAGAGTCAGCCATGTTTCATCGTGCAGACAGCTGACAGCTGTTATTTATTTTCTCTCACACTGCTGCCAATATGAAAACGCTTTTCACCCAAGAAATGTAACGACTTTGGCATTCACCATAAGAAACTTCACATTTAGAAAGGCGTAGTTCAAATTATAAAACAGTCGCATACTTAGCCACTTCCTGAGTCTATTCTTTACAGTGGCATATGGCATGTCTGATAATCATACGCTAAAATTTTTAAGTAAAAGAGGGTTTTCCATGTGAGGGATATCAAAGTTGGTACCAATGGAGTGGCATAAAGATTTTATAACACTAGTGCGAAAATGGGCAACTTTTACTTCCTGTCTCTTGTGCTAGATATTCTATTTTATTCATTCTTGTGTCCGACTTTAGCGCTGTGTAACAAATAGTTGAATAAAAACACTTTCTTCAACGCACTTTATTTACCTTAGTAAACTTCTGGACAGCCGTTTCGCAGGTGGTGTTCCTGCATCATCAGCAGAGTGTCAGTTGACACTCTGCTGATGATGCAGGAACACCACCTGCGAAACGGCCGTCCAGAAGTTTACTAAGGTAAATAAAGTGCGTTGAAGAAAGTGTTTTTATTCAACTATTCTATTTTAATTCAAGCTATCTATAAACAGGTTTCCTTAGTTTTATTTTTATTTTATTTTATTTTTTATTTCCTCTAGGTTGTTTCAATTTTTATAACTATGAAATAGTAAATTTTGTTTATAAATATAATTTATAGTAGGCCTAAGTATTCACTTAATTATTTAGATTGTTTATAGATGCGTTCAAATATAATTTTCGGATTCTTTTGTGCAATAGTATTAAAGGTTTTAGATTATAATGCCATAGGGTAGGTTACCAGAAATAGACACGCACTTGATGTACCATACACAAGACTCAGAACCAAAAAGAAATCACCATATTCTGACTCTCACAATCTACAATAAACTTCCAGCTGCCACTGGCTTATCAGACATGCCATATGCCACTGTAAAGAATAGACTCAGGAAGTTGCTAAGTATGCGACTGTTTTATAATTTGAACGAATTTTTTTTAACAAAATGTATTAACTTTTACTGTTTGTTTTAATGTTCGTTTTAGATTAGATATTTGTTCAAAATTATGCTGCCATCATGATTTTATTGTCTATTGTATTTTTATATTTAATAATGAATATATTATTATTATTATTATTATTATTATTATTATTATTTATATTAAAATTAACATTTTTTAAGTTTTTTCAGTGTTAAAATCCCGTTAACTTTGAGCGGTCTCTCAGACCTCATTTCCATGGTCATTGCAACTTATTACTTACGCTAACGTGGTCTGAATGTTATGTGTGATGAAAGGGAATGCACAGATTTAGACCCACATGAGCTGGCTGTGCAATCAATAAAACCCTGGACATCTGACAAACTGACAAACAACTGACAACACACAGCCGAGGGAAACTTGTTCAGACCAGTGGGGAATTATATAATGCAGAACAAAGCAAACACTACCTCTAACATCTGCAAACGGAGTCATTACACACACATGCTTTCCAAATTAGAAGAAAATCTAAAAGCGCGTCTGTTCGTGACTTTGTATCAAACTAGCAGGTGTCCGCGCCTTCGCCCACGATAATTAATTGAAAAATAAAAAATTAAAGCATTATATTTATTAACACTTGCACGCGAATCATTCAAAAATTAAGCCATTAATAATTAATGAAACAGCTAAAATTCCGGCTTTAGAGTACATTCCACGATTAGAAAGCGCCGCCTGGGAAAACGATCTCAGATTCGATTAAGTAGTTCCAAAGGAACCTGCGAACACATAATACGTATTGTTTCTCAACTGTTTGTTGACAGATGAATATGATGTGAATTTTATTTGATAAATTCAGTGTAATTTTCAGAAATTATATGATTTTTCAAAGGAAGGAGAGGTTTGTTTGTATTTTTATTGTCCGCGATACTTCCAGGGTTAAACTATCAATATATTATAGCTTGTGCCCGCGGCTTCCCCCACCATTATTAATTGACTCCAGGATTTTTAAGAAATTTGCACTGGCAGTTTATTAATAATGTTTATGGTTCAGAGCTATGAAAATTGTAAATAAAAATAAAATTAGAATATTAGTTCATAGTGTTCATTTCACTTAGGCCTTATATAATAAAGAAACGGTTTTCCTAATTTTATACTTTTCGTGAAAGTTTAGACTGCGAGAACGAACATCGCCGAGTGCACCCGATGTCTCACGAAGTGGGCGAGCGAGTGAGCACGCTATTTAGGGCCGTTGAATTGTATAAGAGTAGATAATTTTACAAAATTTTCCGGTAAAACCGGTTATAACGGGTCATACGACAACAAAACGTTACTTAAGTGAAATTAATTAAACACCTAGATCAGCTGTAGAAAACTACAAGCGTACCAACTTTAAAAACTAGTAGTAAGTTTCAGTGCGTTACGTCTTTCAAATTTTTATAGCATGAACCGTTCGAATAGAATCCCTGAAAAAACTGGTGCCTTGGGTATATTTAGGTCGCTGATGCCAAATGTGCCATTAGTTTTGCCCTATCAGTTTTAGTTTTTGAGATATGGTATTGCCATTATGCATATTATCCCATTCTACGTTTGATATAAATAAAAAAACGGTGCCTATTTTTAGCTTCTAAATCATGTGAAGAAAATAGCAACACACTAACATTACAAAAACAATATAACATGGGGTCCTTTATGACTTACTAGCTTAAAAGGCCCGGCGTCGCTCGGGTTTTGTATTTTGTTAATGCGAAAATAACTTATGAAGGACTTTCGATTTTCAAACTCTAGGTCTTTCAAGTCTTTATACAGGTATTAAGAATTTGAAATGGAGAAGAACGACTTATCACACACAAACTATTCCCTCAGAAAACGCTAGATAGGCTATAGCTTATAGCAGATCCCCACGGCTTCTCCCAAGATAATTAATTGAAAGATTAACAATTAAGAGCAAAATAATTAAAGTATTATATTTATTAACACTTTGCACGCGAAACATTCATAGGTGTAAACTAAACATTTGATAGGCCTAATTAATGAAACAGCTATAAATCCGGCTTTGAAGTGAATTTCACGATTAGAAAATAAATGGAAAAATGCAGTATTCGAAAGATTATGAGAATTGAAATCGATTAAACTTACGATAAAAAAAAGTGCGTAAATGTATTTGACAGACAGACATAGTACATTAGTTTTTATTTATATAGGTGAAGAATGGAATAAGCCTACTGAGGCCGTGGTTTCTATATTCATTTGTCCAGACTTATAATTCCGTTACATTTCAGGCAGATTTAACGACCCTACATAAGATATTTTAATTACGATTACATATAAAAACGTTGTAGCCAGGACCCCGAACTAAGCAACTTCCCCGGAATTTTCTGTAAACTATATTCCATGTCAAATAAAATATGTTTAACATTACCTCATCGACATCTATAGCTTTTGTAATAACCTGAGATATCCATTGCCTTCCATAGCGATCGCGACGATATTATTTCCAAGGTATGACAATAATAGACAAAGCCTTCTGCAATTGATTTGACAACTGAAATGAATAACTGAAAACCGATGCTTCGAAAGCGTAAAAAATGCACGTTTTCTTGCCGTTTTTCACTCATAACTCGCGAACGAAGGCTAAAATTAAAAATGTAGTATGACAGAAACCTTCCCGGGAATGTACCCAACAACTTCCCAAAGTTTCATGGCGATCGGATGAATGGTGTAGTAATGCATAAAGGACACACACACACACACACATACATTCATTTTTATATATATAGATTAGCTGGCAATTTGAGGGCCAAAAAAAATTCAGCTTTGAACAGTTTGGTCGTTCATAAAAGCGTATTTACATCTTAAAGGATGTGTTTTGTACAGCCCTGAAATTGCTGGGCTAATTCATTTCAGACTGCAATGATGACATTGATCAAGTTGGACACGAATCGACAAGCTGAAATGGAGAATTCAATCTCCTCTATGACAGGCCGCCGAATAAATACGAAACCAACCCCTTTTAGAATCCATCTCTCCCGTTCAATGCAAAGCCCCTACTCAGTTGATTCAAACGCCGGAGTTACTAAACTCAAGAAAAATGCTGCGGTGCCATATCAGTTGCAATGATCTTCAACAGTAGTAGTAGTAATAACAAAAATAGTAATAATAATAATAATATTAATAATAGTAATAATAGTAATAATAATATTAATAATAATAATAATAATAATAATAATAATAATAATATAATACGAGGGCTGTTTTTTTTTAACCTCCGAAGGGACATAAAATGAAACTCACGGTGAAAATCAAAACTGTTTTATTTGGAACATTTAGGTACACCTTCTAGCTACTTCTCTACCTAGTCGCGCCCCGATTGAGACATTTGTTGAAGCGTGGTGCAACTTTCAAGTACCCTTTTCATAGAAGCTTGCCGCCAGCGTATTGAGAAGGGTCCTCTCGGCATTTTGAAGTGTTTTGAAGTGTTTTGAAGTTCTTCGTTGGAGTGGAAGCTCTGTCCTTCCAGATCTTTCTTCAGCTGCCGAAAAAAATGAAAGTCACTCGGCAAGGGAACAAGTTTTTGAAATCCATCGTGACAGGGGATGAAACGTTGATTCGTTACGACAATCCAGAATCCAAAAAACAATCCAAATAATGGATGCACACAAATTTCCCGAACAAACCTAAGATCTGGCTTCCACACCAACGAAGAAATTCAAAAAAACTTCAAAATGCCGTGAGGACCCTTCTCAATACGCTGGCGGCAAGCTTCTATGAAGAGGGTATTGGAAAAATGGTACCACGCTACGACAAATGTCTCAATCGGAACGAAACTACGTACAGAAGTAGCTAGAAGGTGTACCTAAATGTTCCAAATAAAACAGTTTTGATTTTCACTGTGGATTTCATTTTATGCCCCTTCGGAGGTTGAAAAAAAACAGCCCTCGTAATAATAATAATAATAATAATAATAATAATAATAATAATAATGGAGATCTGAAGGGAAAAGCCCACGTGGAAGACCTAGACGTAGGTGGAAGGCAAATATTAAGATAGATTTAAGGGAAGTAGGATTTGCGAGGGATGATTGGATGGAGTCAGCACAGAATAGGGTTGAATGGCGGGCTCAGGTAAGCGCTGCAATGAACCTCTGGGATCCATAAAATAGATAACATTCCTTTATAGCCCAGTGGTTGGGGTGTTGAATTCGGTATTAATTAGGGGAAAGATGGGAATTGTTTTAATCCCTTCAGTTTAGGTCTGTAATGAACACACTAAGTTTTTCCCTTCCTTCTAGGTGAGCTTTAGCTGTAACATAGTGATTTATAGGCGGAAAACCAGTTTTTTTAAACTTACATAACAATATCTCAAAAACAATCAACGCTATCAAAACCATTGACCATACAAATTTTGTAGAGCTTGAAATTCTGAATAAAATAAGTACCCACACTTAATACCTTCGTTGAAAGTTAAGGTGACAACCCTTTTCTAAAGTTTTGCTTAAATTGCTAATCATGCGTTTCGAGCAAGAACGTACCAAGTTACCAGTCCACCTTGCGCCCAAATGTGTGTGTGTATATATATATATATATATATATACAGTTACAGTGAGTCCCACGCAAGAGTTGGCCAATGACGCGGGTTTCTGCGTCGCGGCTGGCTCTGCTCCAACTCCCGAGCGATCGGGTCAAATATCTACGCAAATAATGCCGCGGTTGGTGTAATTATTCAGGTTCTCACATTTACAGTTAAAATTACAACGAAAATAACCACGTACCTCATCACAAGAGGTGTTGGAAATGTTCTTCTCTTGCATAAGCACAACACTGACACCTTTTTAGGGCATTTTCTTTCACGCGCGTAAGTTCAGCTTCCGAGATAGAGTTAATTTCTCTTGTGATATTGTCTTTAAGTTCTTCTTGTGTATGGGAAATTGACCTATACACTTTATTTTTCAAGTTTCCCCATAAATAATATTTACATACTGTTAGAAGAACTTGATGACAATATCACATAGGCCTATCACAAGAGAAAGTAACTCTGTCTCGGAAGCTGAACTTATGCGCGTGAAAGAAAATTTCCTAAAAAGGTGCCAGTATTGTCTGGATGCAAGAGGAGAATATTTCCATCATCTCTTGTGATGAGGTACGTGGTTATTTTCATTGTAATTTTAACTGTAAATGTGAGAACCTGAATCATTACAACGACCGCGGCATTATTTGCGTAGATATTTGAACCCGATCGCTCGGGAGTTGGAGCTGTGCCAGCCGCGACGCAGAAATCCGCGTCTTTGGCCAACCCTTGCGTGGGACTCACTGTATATATATATATATATATATACATATATATATATATATATATATATATAATTACCGGTAATATTATAAATATATATGTAATTATATATAATTTTATATAACCATATATCATTATATATTTAATTTATTGAGACCTTCACGATATTTTTGTCATAATTTCAGGCTTTTATTGCGGATATTTTGAGAAATACGGAGCTCATCTGGTGCATTACTTTCTGGGCGACAAGACCGCGCAATTGTCATTTAGAAATAGACATGTGTGTTTGGCTTATTAGAGATTGCCAACCCGTCTCTCTTATTGCTACGAATTGATTGCTGGCTGTTTACAATTACTCAACAGAGGTTCGCCCCCAAGGCCCAGAAATCAGACCCGTGCATTTCACAGGGATCGAACCTCAATAAATCTCCACAAACACTGCATTCAAACGGATGTGGTATCTGCACAAAATTAATCGCGCTGTGTGACGTCACACCACCGTCATCGCCGTAATAGTAATACAGGGAGTGCACTGCTCTCAATACAAAAGAAATACAATGTTTTTATAAAAAGAAATCGCATAACTTCCACGTGAGCTCCTGCGTTTACACTAAGGGCCTGTACGACACCTCCCGATAAAATATTTATCTGCCATCTTTAATTTGACCAAGAATTTCGTACTACGACCTCCAGACAGCTGATCTACGTGATTAATTATTTTCACTTAAGTATAGAATCTTCTTCAAAAGAATACAAAGATATGTACTTATCGTAGTCGTCGTTCTCAATTTAAAGGCTATTTTCACTTAAGTATGACCCGGCATAACTTGCTTATATGGCTATCAAGTCATTACTCGCATATTTTCCCCCCTTTCATAAAATGTTTATTTTAAAAATGATAGGCTACTAATAACGGTTGTAAAATCTATATTTAAAAAATACAATAATAAACCAGGATAATGAAGTAACGCATCTTTAATAAGATTTTAACGTACGATTAACACAGCCAAAAAAAAAAAAAAATTTCTTTGGAGTCTCAGATGTTTTACCGGATTTTGGCTATTCTTGGTGTGCTTATTGCAAATATGTAAACAGTTTTTTCTCTACCAGCTCTACTTTTATATAGATTTTATTAGTGAACTCTTAGTCTAGGAAAACAAAACCTTGTTTGATAATATAGCTAGTGAAGATTCTTGACCATACTTTGGACATGTAGGACGAAAAACATCGATGGAAAATAACCGATGTTTCTGCTAAATCGATGTTTTTATGATAAAAAAGATATTAATAGGCCTAAGTTGGTTCTAAGATATAATTTTATTTACAGTAGCCTGATTTCCCGAAACATCAATCTTTACATCGATAGTGTTCATGGAAATATTTATGTTTATTTATGAATTTTGTATAATTTTCTGAAACCATGACCTTTTTTAATATACATCGATGTTTTTGTCTAAATACAACGATGTTTTCAGGTCGATATTATCGTCACATCGATGGTTACCGCCGATTTTAACATCGATGGTATCGATGCTTACTATCCCTAATGCCGATTCTCTACCAATTAAGCTGGTCAGCATTCGAGTCATAGCCCCCCATACAATGTCTTTCCGAGCTGAGGTTGTGTAAGTAATCATGAAGTAAAGTCATCAGTGGGCTCTAAGTTTGAAATCACTTAGAATGATTTCAGTATACAAATGGCTAACTTAAATTAAAAACATTATACGTGGATAAAAATTATCTTGTTTTACATTAAACATCACTTCATCAGTAGCAGTGAAAAGTGAATGGCATTTACGTCATATACAGTACTAGCTTAAAAGGCCCGGCGTCGCCCTGGTTTTGTATTTTGTAATTGGAAATTAACTTATGAAGGACTTTCGATTTTCAAATTCTAGGTCCTTATATATGTTTAAAAATTGAAATGAAGAAGAACAACTTATCACACTCAAACTATTCGCTCAGAAAACGCTTGGTACAGCTTTTTAAGGCTCATAGAGGACCTAAAACTTTGCATCCCATCGCTTCTACACACCAAGCCTGTGTGGATTGAAATAATAAGACTTATGAGCACCAATGCCCTGTAGTGTACACATTTTACGTCATAGAGCAAAAATCTCCTAATAAAAGTTGCTTGTCTGTGCAGGGCCGTAGCAAGGTCCTTCTGCGCCCTTGGCGAGTTTGACAAATCTGCGCCCTCCCTGAACAATTTTTTTTGTTAAATTTATGTAAAATTGTTTATTATTTTAACATAAAAACACTGTTATTATCAAAGAAAACCTCAACCTCAATTTGAAAATGAACTATGTGTTGGACTTTCAAAGTACTAAAACCTTATTTTCAGACGATTGAACTACTTAAAAAAGAATTAAATAGTAAAATCTAGTAGGCCTATCAAAAGTAAAGTACATAATAGGCCCGAGGCCTACTAAACTGTTTAACACATTAATATAGGTAAAACTATTTTTTTCGAATAGTAACTTTTTAAAACAGCTTCTGCAACATGCAATGAGAAAATGAAAAATGCATAGTATTTATTTATAAATTGCACCAGTCTAAGAAAGGCGGGATTTTTCATGATTAATTTTGCACCCTCTTTGTACCTGCGCCCTTAGCGAGGGCCCATCTCGCCACCGCCTAGCTACGGCCCTGTGTCTGTGTCCACTCTATACACAGGTAAAATATTTCGGTGTTATTCAATAACACCCTGTATATTTTTGAAAACATATTTTACATTTGAAGTATTTCGTATTATTCATATTTTCTTACTTATTTAAAATCTATATAAAACTACACCATTTATTTGATGGTTCAGGATTTTTACTTCCTCTGCCCGTACCATAGGTACTATAGGTAGAGGAAGTATTGTTTTCGACCCCAAAATTCGAAGTTGAGTTTTTAGCATATATACACGTTTCAAGACCCCCTGAATCCAAAAATACTATTTTTAGTACACGCTCTCTAAAACAGCTGCTTATCGGACTGGTAACACGCCGAAAAGCTGCACTTTAAAGGACAAGTCCGCTAAAATTGCATAAAAGTGCATTCAAACTGCATTCAAAATGCAATTTTAGCGGCCTTGTCCTTTAAAGTCGTCATGGCAATCTATAAACAAAACCCAGACGGCATTGACCAGTCACACCAACTTTAACATGGATTTACGCATATAATTGGTCATAAAACAACAAATTTAAGCCAACACGTTTCTTTATGATAATCAGAAACTTTACCAGGATTTTTTGCAAAACACGGTAGCCCACTTCATCACATGACAACAAATATAAGCCAACAACTTTTCACATTTTGGTTCACTTGAAAAACATTCCTTAGCATGGACGAACAGCATTTAAATGCCGTAATATATCCCTTCTCATAGCCTATTTCTGCCTTGAAGTTGCTGTAAGCAGCTCCAATTTAATGTTTCTGACTTGGATTGAAATTTCCTCGGTATTATCATTTATATTTTCACAAGCTTTTCATAAATACTAGTTGGTATGCAATATTGTTTACAAACAAGGGACTCATATATTATGCATCTATACCACGTTTGTTATTGCTACGTACGGTCATTGTTTTATGATCTAGATGACCATGACAATATAACTTAAAGAAATGACTGACTGTCTTTCATTATAATTAATTATACGGTATTTTTTGTTTTATTTCATATAATTTATAGAACTTTTACTAAAAAATATTGTATGCACCACGTACGCAAAAGCTTTAGCGGACTCATCCAGTATTTCAGCCTCGGCTTTCGCCTCGGCCGCTATACTAGATTCGTCCGCTAAAGCGTTATTTTGCGTACTTGATACATAAATAGCTATTTTGGAAACATGTCTGTGTGTCTGTGTGGAATATCTGTGAACAGGCTAGCTCGAAAACAGAAAATCGTATGAAAACAAAATTTCGTATTTGGGTCAGGTACCTTCTGAAGATGTGAGGATAAGATTGGCGACTATTTTCTCTTATTTTTAAGGGGACTTTACATGAAGAAATTTTCGTTTTTCGCGATTTTCTCGAAAACGGTTCTAACGATTTTCTTTAAATTTTGCACATAGGTTGCATATACTAAGAGCTAAAACTTTTATTTGAAACATTTTTTCGAGAAAATTCTCTGAGGGTAGTTACAAGCCACCCACTGTTCACCCACTGTTTGTAGAAAGTTTGTCTTGCGTGATGAACAACTGAATACGCGCTCTTTCACGGCCTCTTATTCTATATAAGAATGTGAAGTGAGAAAGATGTATTGTTGGCCATGCATAGAGTAAAGATGTATCTGAGGGAAATATTCGATAAATTTCGGAAATTATATTTTACGGCAGAAAGTTCAATAAACGTCTGCAGTCATTTGTTCTTTTTTTTTTAAAGTTTGTTATATAGACTGCGCTTTTAGTCGCATCATTGAAAGACGAGGTATTTATAGGATAATTAGCGTAAAATTGTGTCTTGCGATTCTGTACAAGGATATGTGAATACTGCTAACTTTTATTTGGGCAGAGGAAGTTATGTGACTTTCACATCAGATTTTTTAATATTAATTTGATGTTCAAAGTTGACCATAATCACTAGAATTTATCATTTGCCATGTCGTTCTGCAGTGGAACGTATGGAATGCAGGTGGTATGGCAAAATGAACCAACGGAACAAGAAAAATATTAAAAAGAAGGGACGTCACGTTCGTCTGTCGTTTATTGGCACGAGAGAGAACCGAATTGCATGTCATTCAATAGAATATTCAGAATGTGACGGGCTTTCTTACTTTATGCTATAAAGTTCCCTAATTTCTTGGATTAAATCTTCGCCAAAATTCTTAGCCAAAATCTGTGACGACTAATATGTGATTATTCTTAATCGTAGTATATAAGTTTACTGAACTCCTACAAAACAAGGTCACTCATGCACCTGCCGTGTCATCATAACACTGCCTGCATAGTCCACATTCCAACACTCAGTACAACTACCTCTGTCACCGGGTGATTGCAAATTTCCTACTCCCAGTCTACTTTCTCTTTCTTTTAGCAATTTACCCAGTTTTGATAATATTGATGAAAATTTCTATTAACGGGCGCCATCATCAATACGCTTCCTCTTTTCTTCTTTTTTTATGTATCAGCCCAGTCACAAATTAAATTATAGATACACAGGCTATGTATCTACATGCCCCTCGACTAGCTTTTAAATTAACAGTGGAGACGGGAGTTGGGTTCGGATTTACCTTTTCGTTTTTTTTATTCTGCTTCTTCTTTTTCTCCTTTTTCAATACTCACTACCAAAGTATGTAACTTAGCACAAAAATCAGCGACTCTCAAACCATTACAAGGATAAGGGTCAAAAATCTGAACTTCACGTTAATTTACTTTGCATAACAATAACCATAATTTATTTAATATATTATTTTTTTTCTTTTTTCAACAATAACAATCTTATATACAATAAATTACATTTACACTACATTAACCATTCAACACTTTTATTGGTAGGATAATATTTGATTATTCAAGGTTAGTATACCCAATTTTAACTATATAAGTACGTTCTCTGTTCAACAATAACAAATCCTTAATTAATTACTTTAATTTTCTTTCTTTTTTTTTCAGGTATCTACTAGAACGTCTTGTATTATTCTTCTAATTTACTACTGACTTGTGTAGTCATTTACATTTGCAACTTCAGGATAGTTCAATATATATATTATACTGGGTGTTTTTTTTTCTTGAATAAATAAAGGTTTTCAATTCATAATCCAGTCCTTACTCTACAGATTACACTCAATCATCCCACCTATGTCTCCTATATTAGTCTGTTTGTCAGCTTAGTCCATGAAGAATTGTATTTAAAGATAGATAGAAAAGACAGTCTCATGAAGAAAGAAATAGAAGTTTAGGCCTATACCCACAGAGTGACTGTGGCGATAGACCACCGATACAGGAGCGGCGTCTAGATCTTGAGTTACAAACAATCTGACTCCTCTCCTGCAACCGGGAAAATATTAATGGGCCGCAAACAAAAATAAAATTTTGTAAATCGACATCAGAGGTCCCTGACACTCTCTCCTAGAGGCACGTGGGGCCGTTGTTCGCCTCCAACATCGATGGCTTTCACAATCTCTCATAAATTTCTTTTCTTTATATGTTACTGGTATAGGCCTTGCCTACTACCAGATTTTATTTGTTTGATTCGGGATACTTCCGGCGTTCCCTCACCTCACCCTTACAATCTCTAGTACTTGCTAATAAACTACTTATCATCAGTACACTACTCGCAATTACCTATTCTCCTCTTCCTAACCTAACCAATCATTTGTTGTTATCTTTCAACTCACTCTCCTCTTTCTAATCTGACCAGTCATCAGCTATTATCTTTTAACCCCTTTCTCTCTTTAAGTAGAGTTCCCTTCAGCTTATACCATTGATTTAATTCACTCGGTGGTTATTCTAGTTTTCCTACTTCTTACGTTACTACTCTTTAGCATGGGCACCCAATCTTCTTTTGTCTCTAAATTCCCTAGAATTCTAACTGAAACTAATTCACGCCCAGATTAGTAAGCTTCTCTATAACCCCTTTAGTGACTTCTACTTCTACCCTAACATGTAAATTTTCCAATGGTACACACCTAATGCACTACCACTCGTAGGCCTTCTTTTGCCCTTCAATCTTTCCACTTCTTATCCCCCTCTACCATGTTCCATACACCTTCGCTTGTAGATAAATCTCTATAAAAAAACATAACTTAACATTACAGGCCGGCATGAAATCTATTTATAGATAGTCACCCGTCACCTGAAAGAAACCCAAGTGGGAGGGGCCCTCGTAAGAAGTACTAAGCATGCCCCTTAATTACCTTTCTTCCTTACTCCCCTCGCGTCCTGTCTCAAAAATAACAAAGTTTCTATGAGCATCACCAATTGCCCCTAGCTATGTATTCATTCGTGGAACAATCACCCATAAAACCCAAAGTGAAGAGATCTATCTTTGGCATTCAGTTGTTAGGCTCTTGACTGCTCTTTTATAATTAATTTAGACCAGAAATAGAAAATAGTTGGATTACTGGATTTCATCACTTTACTTCTAGAATTCTCACTTCTATGTTTCTATTCTATTCTATTCTATTATTCCATACGGTGTCTAATCGCCATACATGACTTAGAAACCATCCTTACAAAAAAAAAAAGGATATCTCAATTTTCTCACTCCCCAAACAATAAGAAAAAAAAGTCTAGACGATTATACTCAACCAGTGATGTCCAACTTATCCTCCGATCCTGAGTTGTCTTCCATTACTTCCTGATGTCCATATCTGCTCTTATTCAGAGCGAGCAGTCACGACTCACTCTCACAGCTGATGTTCGCTGCAGCGGTGTCTCGTACTGGCCGACTTGGTGTATTCTTCTGATTAATGACTATCTCCATATAGCCGAGTCAAGGAAGTTCACAACCAGAATTTCCTTTAGATGAAAGTCTGACACACCATTATGCCAGAACGCCTCTACCGCTGTCACACATCCCAATCTCGTCTTCTCCCTTCTGCCTTTTCAACTTCTCTCTCTCGTGGTCAGGCACGTACTACTAACCGTCTTTTAGGTTCCGCACGTCTCCCTCGTCGATTCACCGTCGACGCATGCGCACCTCTCCTTTTCTGTAATTCAAATAAAATTCAGGGCAGTATCGATAATCATGAAAATGTTCAATATCGATTAGTTGCGGTCCCCCAACCCTTCCTTTGTTTAGGAATGGTCTCCTATCGTTGATTATGCACGTCGCTATTTGCGTCGTTACATTCTTCCCGCACTCACCATAAAAAAAAAATAATGTTGACACAGGTCACATTTTTTTTTTTTTTGTGCGTGTCTCTTTTACCAGCCTTAACGAATGTTTATCCAGGAACAAAGGGTTTCAAGTCTTTGACGTGCCACTTCCCCAACTTTTTACCAAAACGGTTTGTCAGTTCGTAGCTATTTTCACTGAACTTTTTCTTTATAATATAGGGCCCGACAAACTTTGCACTTAAACCTGCTGTATAAGCTTGTGAGGCATCACTTAATTTAAAGTTTCTTCTTAACACTAGATCTCCTGGACGAAATCTCACCTCTCTCCTCCGAAGATTATAATAATGACTCGAATTCTTATAGGCGGTTTCTAAGTTATGTCTAACCATTAAACGTACCGTTTTCAATTTATTGAGTCTCTCCACCCAAAGTTTTGGAATTTCTTTATAAATCGGTTGGTTTTCCACCTTTTCAATCCTACTGATAATTTCAGGCTCCTTCCCATAATTTAGCATATAAGGAGTGCATCCAGTGGAACTATGCTTAGCCGTATTTATAGCAAAATTAAATTCTCTCAAATACACATCCCAAACTGTCTGATCCTTTTGAATATAACTAGAAATCATTGTTTTCAATACTCTATTGACTCTTTCTACTGGATTTCCTTGTGGCGAATATACAGGAAAATAACAAGGAGTTATATTAAAAGCTTTAGCTATCTCTCGCATTAATTTACTAGTGTATTGCGGTCCATTATCCATCAGCAAATATCCCGGAATTCCCCATTTAAGGATAATCAATTCATAAAATGCTTCCGTAACTGCTCTACTGGTTGCTTTCCTTAACGCTTTACACTCTACATATTTGGTAAAGGTGTCCTGAAATACAATCACATATCGGTTTCCCTTTTTTGAACGTGGGTAAGGTCCCAACAAATCAGTAGCTACAGTCATCCAAGGTTTCTCTTTCTGGTAAAAATGCATTGGTCCTGCTTGAGCCGTCTGTAACACTTTCTGTCTCTGACATATTTCACAAGCAGTAACATATTTAGCAACATCTCTAAACATTCCCGGCCAATAATACTTGTTTGCTATCCTAAAGAAAGTTTTAGCTATCCCCATATGCCCTGCAGTCGGTGCATCATGACATTCCTGCAATACTTTAATCCTAAAATCTTGCGGAATAACTAATTTCCACCTATTTACTGTTCCCTCTAAAGTTTGTTCTAACTGATCTAATCTAAGATGGTACAACTTCCCATCAACGACCTTCCAATCTGGCCAAAATTTAGGTTTACTCTGTACTTGCTCTTTCCGCTTAATATACCAAGCATCTTGTATATTTTCCCATTCCACTACTTCAGAGTTATCAGTCAACAAGAGGCAAAATTCTTCCTCTACCGTTTTCTCTTGAACTTTCCCTTCGTGTATTCTAGATAAAGCATCCGGAACTTTTTGTAATCTACCAGGCCTATGTATTACTTCAAAATCATACTCCTGGAGCAATAAACTCCACCTAGCTAATCGTCCAGTCGGATTCTGTAATGTATTTAACCATTTCATAGCAAAGTGATCAGTATATACTTTAAAATGATAACCTTCCAAATAAGGACGAAACTTTTGAACTGCCCACAATATAGCTAACAATTCTTTCTCGACTATTGCCCACTTTTGCTCACCTACTGTTAAAGTTCTGCTAGCATAAGCTATTACTTTTTCCTCTCCTTCCTCTCCTGTCTGAATTAATGCTGCTCCTAGTCCTGAAAAACTAGCGTCGGTCTGTAGCACTAGGGGTTTAGTATAATCTGGACAAGTTAATATAGGACTACTAGATAATTTCGATTTCAATTCATCAAAAGATTCCTGACATTCCTTAGTCCAACGCCATTTCTGATTCTTTTTCAGAAGTGCAGTGAGGGGCTTTACAACTTCAGAAAAAAATGGAATGAATCGTCGGTACCAAGAAGCCAATCCTAAAAATGCTCGTACTTCCTTGACTTTTGTAGGGGCTGGATACTCAAGGATACACGAGATTTTATCTGAATCTACAGCAATTCCTAATGGAGTAATGATATGACCCAAATATTTTAATTCACTTCTACAAAATTTTGATTTTTCCCTATTAATTTTCAGGTTAGCTTTTCTTAATTTCTCTAAGACTTTTTCTAACAAGGACAAATGTTCTTCAAACGTCTCACTAATAAGTACTATATCATCCAAATAACAAAAGCATTTCTCTCCTATCTCTTCTCTTAATATAGTATCAACTAATCTTTGAAACGAGGCTGGTGCGTTATGGATTCCAAAAGGCATAACTCGAAACTGATACAATCCTCTACCAGGTACGGTAAATGCTGTTTTTTCTTTACTTGCTTCATCTAATGGAACTTGCCAATACCCATTTTTCAAATCTATTGTACTGATATACCTAGCATGTCGTAATTTACTCAAAACATGTTCAATGTATGGCAAAGGATAACTATCTCTTTTAGTACAATTGTTTACTTTTCTGAAATCTACGCAGAACCTCCATGTTCTATCTGGTTTCTTTACCATAACTACCGGAGACGACCAAGGTGAATTTGAAGGCTCTATAACTTTTTCCAATAACATTTTATCTATTTCCGCGTGTATAACTTTTTCCAAAATGGGTGATACTGGATAATATCTTTGTTTTATAGGTTTTGCATCGCCTGTATCAATAACATGAGAAATCAGATCGGTAAGTCCAGTACACTGATCAAATTTCTGTAACTGATTTTCCAAAAACATATTCAATCTGTCCCTTTCCTGAGGTGTAGGTAAGGTAAGAATATTATGTAGTTGATCTTCTTCTTTTAAATCTATAGCCTTAACAAATTGAAAAATTTTTGCTGGTTCATCTTTGAAATACCAAGTCCCATCTTGCAAATCTACTACTAACCCAATTTGTTTCAAAACGTCCATGCCCAGAATCATATCTACTGCTAAATTTGGCATAATTTTACATTTTATCGGAAAAATCCTGTCCTGCAATTTCATCTCAAAAGTTCTCTCTCCTGTTATAGAACTATAAGTTTTATCTGCTAGTTGCACCACCCTAACTTCAGATTCTTCTACTGCTAAATCTAACATTTTACACAAAAAATCACCTTTCTCTCCCACATAAGTTTTATCTGAACCGGAATCTATTAAAGCAATAAATGTAATATCCTCCAGCAAAATTTCAACAAAACATCTATCTCCATTAACTAAATCTGTAGGATTTATATTTAACATCACACAAGCCTGATTTTTAGTTAATTGTCATAAGGGATTTGTAGGCCTAACTTTTCTTTCTTGGGGCATCCTACAATCAATAGACCTATGTCCAAGCTTATTACAATTATAACATTTAATCGTAGTGCGTGGAGTAACTCTACGAGGTGCCTTACACTCGAACTGCCTATGTCCTGTTTTATCACAATTCCAACATCGCTGGTTATTTGAAAAACGTAAGGTGGTGTTTTTACCATTATCCCTCGACTCATCCTGTCTCTCTTTATTTTCTGTTGCTTTAACTATTCTGGAATCATTTACATGACTTGAATTTCGTTCTTTGTCCCACGTCTTTGCAGAAAAACTAACATTGGGTTTCTTTTGTAACTCGGACGATGGAAGTTCCTGTTTTCCCTGAATTCCTAGCGCTGTATGAACTGAAGGTATAACAACTTGTCTCTGAGGTTTATAAGCCGTTTCTTTAATTGTAGCTCTAACCTGCGTTGGAGGAGGAATATATCTCTCAGAATCTAACAATATTTGTTCATACTGTCTACCTACACGTATTAAATCTGTTATAGTTTGAATCTCTGCAGGTCTAATGTACAATTTTACGTCAGGACGCAAATTTTTAATAACATTCTTCATCATTTGTTGAGGACTCATTGGAGTACTCAGCCTCCTCATTAACGTTTGGATAGCATTGACATAATCAAAAATCGATTCTTTAGGACCCTGCGTTCTCTGTCTAATCTCATCCAAAAGCGAGTCTTCCTCATCAATAGGCAAGTAATATTCTCTAAATTCTTTCAAAAAAGCTTCCCATGTAGGCCAATCTGTTAATCTGTTCCTGTACCAAAGTAAAGCTGAATCTTGTAAAATTTCGGGTAATACTGACAATAACTCTGCACCCTGTAACTTAGAACTTTGTTTTAAATCTTCCAATCTCTCCAAAAATAAGTAAATACTATCCCCAGGTTTGAATTTAACGTTCCATTTACGAACCAGATCCAAAGTATTTGGTTTATGCGGCTCTAACTGAATTGTAAACGACGGTACTACTGGTACAACTTCTTCCGAATCAGCTACCGCCATGGCCTTCCTACGCATTAACTTAACCCATGTATACACTACATCTCCATATGAATCTTGTGGAACCGTTATATTATGTTCAACTAAATCTTCTTCCAAAACTTCCTGACTCAGAGCAAAAGCCGTAATTAACACTTGAAATGACTGAGGGTTCTTGCGGGCATAATCTAACAAGCGTTGTCTTAACTCATCTCTTGTACCTGTGGTCGGTAACTTTACTCTATCACATTCTGCCTCTAAATCCGCCTTCCTCAACTTCCTAATAGCTTGGGTTAACTCAGCTGCTCTTATTTGTGCATATGGATCGACATAAGTAGCCATATTTATATATTAACAATACCACTGAAAAAAAAAGATTAGAACACAATAGTTCAGTCGTCTGTCTTAGTCATCTATAGAAGTCCTTACTTGTCAATAGTCATTATTCTTTTCCCAAAAATATGTTATTATTATTATATATTTTTTTGAGAATAAATTTCAGTTATACTAACCTAACTCCCAAAATTCTTTTAACACTATCTCGCCTCACGTTAGGATATCAAACTTTGTGATTTCAACACAACTCAACTCACACTATGGGCTCCAAAATATATGACGACTCGTATTTCAAGTTTCCAATTCTAACTGATTAATGTTTATTTTCTTTTCTTATATCAAGCCAAACTTTTGTAATTTTAACACAACTCGCCCCACGCTATGGGTCAAAATTACTATCAAAATTATCCTACTATGAAACTATCACAGCCTCACGCTATGGACGACCAAAATATGGAACTTCACGATAACTTTATGCAGCACAACACACGGCCATACTTTTTTTTTTTTTTAACAATTTTAACTAAATTAAGTTGCAACAATTAGCAATACTGTTTTGTTTTAACACTACTTAGCCCCACGATATGGGCGCCAAAATATTGTGAAGGGCTATTCTTACTTTTTGCTATAAAGTTCCCTAATTTCTTGGATTAAATCTTCGCCAAAATTCTTAGCCAAAATCTGTGACGACTAATATGTGATTATTCTTAATCGTAGTATATAAGTTTACTGAACTCCTACAAAACAAGGTCACTCATGCACCTGCCGTGTCATCATAACACTGCCTGCATAGTCCACATTCCAACACTCAGTACAACTACCTCTGTCACCGGGTGATTGCAAATTTCCTACTCCCAGTCTACTTTCTCTTTCTTTTAGCAATTTACCCAGTTTTGATAATATTGATGAAAATTTCTATTAACGGGCGCCATCATCAATACGCTTCCTCTTTTCTTCTTTTTTTATGTATCAGCCCAGTCACAAATTAAATTATAGATACACAGGCTATGTATCTACATGCCCCTCGACTAGCTTTTAAATTAACAGTGGAGACGGGAGTTGGGTTCGGATTTACCTTTTCGTTTTTTTTATTCTGCTTCTTCTTTTTCTCCTTTTTCAATACTCACTACCAAAGTATGTAACTTAGCACAAAAATCAGCGACTCTCAAACCATTACAAGGATAAGGGTCAAAAATCTGAACTTCACGTTAATTTACTTTGCATAACAATAACCATAATTTATTTAATATATTATTTTTTTTCTTTTTTCAACAATAACAATCTTATATACAATAAATTACATTTACACTACATTAACCATTCAACACTTTTATTGGTAGGATAATATTTGATTATTCAAGGTTAGTATACCCAATTTTAACTATATAAGTACGTTCTCTGTTCAACAATAACAAATCCTTAATTAATTACTTTAATTTTCTTTCTTTTTTTTTCAGGTATCTACTAGAACGTCTTGTATTATTCTTCTAATTTACTACTGACTTGTGTAGTCATTTACATTTGCAACTTCAGGATAGTTCAATATATATATTATACTGGGTGTTTTTTTTTCTTGAATAAATAAAGGTTTTCAATTCATAATCCAGTCCTTACTCTACAGATTACACTCAATCATCCCACCTATGTCTCCTATATTAGTCTGTTTGTCAGCTTAGTCCATGAAGAATTGTATTTAAAGATAGATAGAAAAGACAGTCTCATGAAGAAAGAAATAGAAGTTTAGGCCTATACCCACAGAGTGACTGTGGCGATAGACCACCGATACAGGAGCGGCGTCTAGATCTTGAGTTACAAACAATCTGACTCCTCTCCTGCAACCGGGAAAATATTAATGGGCCGCAAACAAAAATAAAATTTTGTAAATCGACATCAGAGGTCCCTGACACTCTCTCCTAGAGGCACGTGGGGCCGTTGTTCGCCTCCAACATCGATGGCTTTCACAATCTCTCATAAATTTCTTTTCTTTATATGTTACTGGTATAGGCCTTGCCTACTACCAGATTTTATTTGTTTGATTCGGGATACTTCCGGCGTTCCCTCACCTCACCCTTACAATCTCTAGTACTTGCTAATAAACTACTTATCATCAGTACACTACTCGCAATTACCTATTCTCCTCTTCCTAACCTAACCAATCATTTGTTGTTATCTTTCAACTCACTCTCCTCTTTCTAATCTGACCAGTCATCAGCTATTATCTTTTAACCCCTTTCTCTCTTTAAGTAGAGTTCCCTTCAGCTTATACCATTGATTTAATTCACTCGGTGGTTATTCTAGTTTTCCTACTTCTTACGTTACTACTCTTTAGCATGGGCACCCAATCTTCTTTTGTCTCTAAATTCCCTAGAATTCTAACTGAAACTAATTCACGCCCAGATTAGTAAGCTTCTCTATAACCCCTTTAGTGACTTCTACTTCTACCCTAACATGTAAATTTTCCAATGGTACACACCTAATGCACTACCACTCGTAGGCCTTCTTTTGCCCTTCAATCTTTCCACTTCTTATCCCCCTCTACCATGTTCCATACACCTTCGCTTGTAGATAAATCTCTATAAAAAAACATAACTTAACATTACAGGCCGGCATGAAATCTATTTATAGATAGTCACCCGTCACCTGAAAGAAACCCAAGTGGGAGGGGCCCTCGTAAGAAGTACTAAGCATGCCCCTTAATTACCTTTCTTCCTTACTCCCCTCGCGTCCTGTCTCAAAAATAACAAAGTTTCTATGAGCATCACCAATTGCCCCTAGCTATGTATTCATTCGTGGAACAATCACCCATAAAACCCAAAGTGAAGAGATCTATCTTTGGCATTCAGTTGTTAGGCTCTTGACTGCTCTTTTATAATTAATTTAGACCAGAAATAGAAAATAGTTGGATTACTGGATTTCATCACTTTACTTCTAGAATTCTCACTTCTATGTTTCTATTCTATTCTATTCTATTATTCCATACGGTGTCTAATCGCCATACATGACTTAGAAACCATCCTTACAAAAAAAAAAAGGATATCTCAATTTTCTCACTCCCCAAACAATAAGAAAAAAAAGTCTAGACGATTATACTCAACCAGTGATGTCCAACTTATCCTCCGATCCTGAGTTGTCTTCCATTACTTCCTGATGTCCATATCTGCTCTTATTCAGAGCGAGCAGTCACGACTCACTCTCACAGCTGATGTTCGCTGCAGCGGTGTCTCGTACTGGCCGACTTGGTGTATTCTTCTGATTAATGACTATCTCCATATAGCCGAGTCAAGGAAGTTCACAACCAGAATTTCCTTTAGATGAAAGTCTGACACACCATTATGCCAGAACGCCTCTACCGCTGTCACACATCCCAATCTCGTCTTCTCCCTTCTGCCTTTTCAACTTCTCTCTCTCGTGGTCAGGCACGTACTACTAACCGTCTTTTAGGTTCCGCACGTCTCCCTCGTCGATTCACCGTCGACGCATGCGCACCTCTCCTTTTCTGTAATTCAAATAAAATTCAGGGCAGTATCGATAATCATGAAAATGTTCAATATCGATTAGTTGCGGTCCCCCAACCCTTCCTTTGTTTAGGAATGGTCTCCTATCGTTGATTATGCACGTCGCTATTTGCGTCGTTACAAGAAGAAAAAAAAATCCCCTAGTGCGTATCCAATAACAGTGGAAATTATGTGCTGTAATTTGCATTCATTTATTTAACACACGTACGATCCAGGTGGCATCTGGGAACGGACATTCTGTGTAACTGTCGTGTAGCGGAAAATTATTCAGTTGGCAGAATTGAAATGATTATTAATGCCACGAATATCATTATTTATATCGCGTATCAACAGTCGATCAAATTAATAACATCAATTTCATGCAATCAGAGCAACAAACATATATTTAATATCATTTCACAAATAATAATTGTCTCATCATTGTAAACAGTTCTATAAAG
Organism: Ectobius pallidus; assembly: GCA_964059195.1. NCBI lineage: Eukaryota > Metazoa > Arthropoda > Insecta > Blattodea > Ectobiidae > Ectobius > Ectobius pallidus. The sequence continues at coordinate 3,494,702 of CAXKWD010000002.1, forward strand.
AACTAGCTTAAAAGACCCGCCGTCGCCCGGGTTTTGTATTTTGTAATTGGAAATTAGCTTATGAAGGATTTTCTATTTTAAATTCTAGGTCCTTATATAGGCATTTATAATTTGAAATAGGAAGAACGACTTATTACACTCAAACTATTCCCTCAGAAAACGCTTGATATAGTTTTTTATGGCTCATAGAGGATCTAGAATGTTGCATCCCATCGCTTGTACAGTGCACAGCAAGCCTGGTAGAGGTTTAAATAAGAAGAAACAGAAATTCCTGTAACATAAAATTGTAATATCGAGGCGGGAAATTTCCCACTCTTATGTTACCATAAAGCCTTCATACTTTTCTCTCCAAAAACCTGCGATATAATATAATAATATACACATTACCATACCTCGTTTTGTTTTCTCTATGTCCAGGGTAGAGAAAGTTATGTGATTCCATTATTTTAGTGGATTTCATTCTGTAATATTTATTTATAACATGAATTATTTTGATAACTTCTCTTATTTGTCAAAAGTGCATTTCATTTGTTTTTTCCAAGCCCATCTGATACCATTTGGCAACAATATATTCTGTGATTTGGAATTGATAATTCTATGTAAAAAGGGATTAAGTATTTTAAAAAACATTTAATTTTTGGCATTTAGAATCAGAATTTTTCAAAATCCTTTCTTAGTGAGCACCTACATTATGCAACGAAGGTACTGTCAAAATTCCAAGTCTCTACCTGTTATAGTTTAGGCTGTACGTTGATTCCTGTCATTCAGTCAATCAGTCAGTCAGTCATTCATTCAGTCAGTCAGGACAAAGCCTTTTATATATATAAGAGATTGCATACATACGACGCGTATTTTATATTTACCAATATAATCGCCTTGGATATAGACCAATCACGATCATTTATAGTATCCTTGCAGGAGTCGCCAAGGATGCAATTTTATCTGATAAAACATCAGCTCGTTATCGGAATCGTAGTTAATGTCAATTGCTGCCAGTGAACAGAATAAAAACACATTATTTTATAATGTAACAGTAGGAAATTAAGTGTGAGTTCGTTAAGGATACAGTTTCCATTCGGTTCAAGCCAGTTCCTGTTTAACTTAAGCGAAAAGTAACGGAACAACCAATCAGAACTACAGAAACATCACTCATTCGGTCTGTTCGCTCTACTGTTTTCATTTCTTCACCTCTTGTAGTATTTTAGTGGACTGTTCACTTTGTCATTGTTTATAACTAGAGCCCGGATTTATAAAACAGTAAAATAAAGAAGTAAATATAAGAAATAAGCACCAATTAAGCAACAATAAGACACACGATAATAAAATTAATTATTAGTTTCCTAATGTCAATGTCAATGAAATGAAAATGTTCGCAGGCGCATGTGAAAAACAACACAGTTCCTCTTCAATCTGTTTCTTCACCAAAAAGCTTGTTAGGAATCTGACAGTGTTTTATAACCCGTATTTTTCAGTAATTATTTTAGCCTATTAAAAAAAGAGAGAAACCGGTGATATTAACGTCTAGGATTGAAATATACACTTTTAGAGTGATAGTTTTGAGTAAAATATGCTATTTTAATTCAGAATCATACGAAAAGCAAGCAAAACAGTTTTTCTCTCAAAATAAATAACCGCTATCAAATAAGGTTAAAATTGCTTGTCAAGGAGTGTCTGATTCAATGCAGTGAACGCCGCTTATTGTAATCGCGGATAACGTTATCAGTCGGGTAATGTTATCACTTTTATGAAGTCTCCTACATATTAATAATGATACATTGAAAATGCTGTTTATTGTGATCAAAGATTCGGTTTATGTTATAACATTTTTCCTTTTTGCGGCTTTAGTTCCAAGTACTGTACATCATTCAAAATTCCGTTTAGAAGGGTTTCGTTTCTAACTCAACTTATTGTGTTGTACTGGAGGTACCAATACTGTTCCCAGCTCACAGGATGACCAGCTCGAGGGGGTGGCATTACCCAACTTTCTCTTTTAAGCAATAAAAAGTGTTTCACCCCACAGTTAAGCTGCGGCTTTTGTTTTATGAAGATAACAGTGTTGACATGAATTGATGGCTAATGTAAAATGAAAAGACTTGGACAGGCATGCGTTAGATGTTTTGCTACGCGGTGTTCACCACAGATCAGTATAGACTTCCAAAAACACTCATAACTGAGTATGGAGTATTGGTTAAAGGACTCCTAAAGGAAAGTAAAAACAATTAAAAATTTTGTTGCTGGTAGAAAAAATAGTTGATTACAGTCTATTCAGTGATTCATAGTTACGTTTAATTGTATGAATAAATAGCTTTTCTTTCTGTTTTGTAGTGTACTAGGAGGTGCCCGCGGCTTCGCCCACGATAATTAATTGAAAAATTAAAAATTAAGAGTATAATGATTATTAAAGAATTATATTTATTAATACTTGGACGCGAATCATTCATAAACTAAACCATTAGTAATTAATGAAGCAGTTAAAATTCCGGCATCAGAGTACATTCCACGATTAGAAAGCGCCCCCTGGGAAAACTATATCAGATTCGATTATGCAGTTCCAAAGGAACCTGTGAACACATAATACGTATTGTTTCGCAACTGTTTGTTGACAGATGAATATGATGTGAATTTTATTTGCTAAATTCAGTGTAATTTTCAGAAATTATATAATTTTTCAAGGGAAGGAATGGTTTGTTTGGATTTTTATTGTCCGCGATACTTCCTTGGTTAAACTATCAATATGTTACAGCTGGTGCCCGCGGTTTCGCCTGCCATCATTAATTGACTACAGGATTTTTAAGAAATTTGCACTGGAAGCTTATTAAAAATGTTTGTGGTTCAGAGCTATGAAAATTGTAAGTAAAAAATAAAATTAGAATATTTGTTCATTGTGTACATTTCACTTAGGCCTTATATAATAAGGAAACGGTTTTCCTAATTTTGTACTTTTCGTGAAAGTTTATACTGAGAGAGACGAACCACGCCGAGTATGCCCGATGTTTCACGAAGCGGGCGAGCGAGTGAGCGAGCACGCTATTTAGGGCCGTTGAATTGTATAAGAGTAGATTATCTTATATACAATTTAATTCCTTCGGCTACAGTTATCGGTTAATATCATCAGATTAGCCGCGTCCCGAAGCGATCACAATAAGTGGTGTGCATTGTATAACATTGTATAACATTTTTATATCTAAAAATAAGTATGCATTTTGCTTAGAAATCCGGGGTCTAGTTATTACCAGGGTTTTGTTATGAATGCTTCAATGTTGTGCTGTTATGTCTGCGGTTTTTTCATTGTGAATGGGGCTTCAAACTTGAGACAGGCCTTTCCATCCTCACACGTTGTCTCTTGAGTAATATTTACACTACATGTTATTAGAGTGGAGATGCAAAGCAATTTGCTTGCACCTGCTTGCTTGACAACGTCACCATTTGTCAAGTGGATCTCATAATGTAATTTGCAATATATCTCTTCTCCGCTCCCACAATGCACCGCGTCTCAATTACACGAAACCTCTGAAACATTTCTTATCAACAAGATAAATGTTTTGAACAACCCATATCAGGTTTTCCCTCTATCTTGCCAGCCAGATGTACACCACGCAGAGGTCTGAAGTTTTAAACAGATGGACTGAAGGGTGGCCCAATGCACCTCGAAGCCGGATTTTTGAGGTTTGCTTTCGTTCGCGAGTTATGAGTGGAAAACTGGCTGAATACATTACACAGCCCAACAAAAAAGAACTTTTTGTTTGGTGTTTCAGATGTTTTGCCGGATTTTGGGTATACTTAGTGTGCTTATTCCAAATATGTAAACAGTTTTTCTCTACCAGCTCTACTTTTATATATATATATATATATATATATATATATATATATAGATTTTCTTAATGAACTCTTAGTCTAGCGAAACAAAATCTTGCTTGATAATGTAGCTAATGAAGTTTCTTGACCATACTTTGGACACGTAGGACGAAAACTGTACAAAGTTCAGAAAAAGTAAAAGCTGGATTATTTTTTGGCCCTTATATTGAAAGCTATTAAGTCATAAACGACCGTACAGTATGTGATAATATCAATTTTTTGACAGACCCCATGTTATATTGTTAATGTAATGTTAGTGTGTTGCTTTTTTCTTCACGTGATTTAGAAGCTAAAAATAGGCACTGTTTTTTATTTATATCAAACGTAAAATGGGATAATATGCATAATGGCAATACCATATCTCAAAAACTAAAGCTGATAGGGCAAAACTAAAGGCACATTTTGTGTCAGCGACGTAAATATACACAAGAATAGATATAAATTCTAAAGGCTAGTTTACATGATGACACTAGGTTTCGTAACCACTTTCATGAAAGTGATTTTGTGAAACTAATTACACAGATTTTCTTTCCAATGCAACCGCACATTTCATGTTATTTCTGGAGTTCAAGTTGTTAAAAGCCCATATAAACGTTTGAAATACGTACGAATACAGGCATTTCACAATTTCCTCACTTCCCCATTTCATTTTACGAAACGCGAAAAAGCTAAATAAGCGTATAATCTCAAAATACTATTATAGTTTCGTGAAAAGTTGGAATCAGTCGAAACTGCGTAGTGTCGTAACTCATTTTCGCCAGTACATCTAGCGCTTGCGCATTCAACTAAAAAACAGTTGCGAAACTCAGTTACGAAACCTAATTTCGTCGTGTAAACTAGCCTTAAGGCACCAAAATGGATGTTGGTCTGTGTTATTGTTAGCGCTGTCGAAGCATTAGCTTTCGCTATTACAGTTCAGTTCTGAAATTCATTCCAGATGGCCTTGATTTGCTGTCATAGCAACCGAAAAATAATGTGTATTATTGAAATAGTTTTTGCCAACATAACGCATGGAATTTGTCGATCGTTTCAATTTTGTTAGTCCGCTCTACCTGGTTCATTTGTTTATAGCGTTACAATACTCAGAGATCTATTTTTTTTTAGATCGGTGAACAGAAAAGGGATCATGAAAGTAAGCCTGAATGGTAATACAGTCGGTCAAATAAAAAACGTCGGGCGGTATTTGATTAAGTATCACGAACGAGCATATGCGCATGTACAGGAAGACTTAAGGTTAGGTTCACACACGCCTCTTGTCTATCCATGTATTTTCTTGTTTATTTAGTCAGTTTTGTTCCAAAACAAACATGTATAGAAGGCTGTGGCTATATGCCTCAAATCCGCCATATTCTTGGTTGCAAATTTTTATAATATTAACTAGCTGAAAAGGCCCGGCGTCGCCCGGGCTTTGTATTTTGTAATTTGAAATTAACTTTTGGAGTGCTTTCGATTTTGAAACTCTAGGTGCTTATATAATATGTATGTAAAACTTGAAATGAAGAAAAAGATTTATCACATTCAAACTATTCCATCAGAAAACGCTAGATATAGCTTTTTATGGCTCATAGAGGATGTCGAAAGCTGCATTCCGTTGCTTCTACACATCATGCTTGGGAGGATTTGAAATAAGAAGAAACATAAATTAAATAAGATTGTATTGACTTGACGGAAAATTTTATTTCTCATTCTCATGTTACCATACAACCGTTTCGGTTCTGAAATACTTTCCTCCCCTAAAACCCGGGACATAAAATACTGCGAGCATAGGACTCAAAATGTTCCATCCCATGCTTAGGGCCTATGATAAACATCCTTATTTCTCAACTAATACAAAGCATACAGCTATGGATAACGTATAAGCGGAAAGGATTGTTTACCTACTTCTGATATAGCATACTCACACAGTTAAGTTATCCCAGCAATACGACCTCTTACATCAAAATGTGAAATGAGAAAATATTTCTTGTGTCAAGGGTACAGAAAGTTATGTGACTGTATTACAATGTGCTTTATTCTCGTGGATTTATTCAAGAATTATTTTCACAAAACGTTAGCATCAGAATTGGTTAAAGTCCAATAAATTATTATGTAGTGTCCAGAGCCCCATGTGAACTGTGTAAACAATACACTGTTGTCTTGACAACTGAATGGGATTTCATTTTTTTGCATAATATTCTCAGAAATTATATAATTTTCAAGCGAAGGACTGATTTGTTTCAATTTTAATGTCGACAGCTATACTTCCCGGGCTTAACTGGGTATGTGTGCAAAATTTCGTGTAGATTGGTAAAGAAATGTAGATTTGTATAAGGAACAAACATACATACATACATACATACACACTTTCGATTTTATATATTAGACTAGCTGAAAAGGCCCGGCGTCGCCCGGGCTTTGTATTTTTTAATTTGAAATTAACTTATGAAGGACTTTATGTATGTAGAACTTGAAATGAAGAAAAAGATATATCACACTCAAACTATTCCATCAGAAAATGCCAGATATAGCTTTTTATGGCTCATAGAGGATGTCGAATGCTGCATTCCGTTGCTTCTACACATCATGCTTGGGAGGATTTGAAATAAGAAGAAACATAAATTAAATAAGATTGTATTGACTTGACGGAAAATTTTATTTCTCATTCTCATGTTACCATACAACCGTTTCGGTTCTGAAATACTTTCCTCCCCTAAAACCCGGGACATAAAATACTGCGAGCATAGGACTCAAAATGTTCCATCCCATGCTTAGGGCCTATGATAAACATCCTTATTTCTCAACTAATACAAAGCATACAGCTATGGATAACGTATAAGCGGAAAGGATTGTTTACCTACTTCTGATAAAGCATACTCACACACTTAAGTTATCCCTGCAATACGACCTCTTATTCTACATCAAAATGTGAGGTGAGAAAATATTTCTTGTGTCGAGGGTAGAGAAAGTTATGTGACTGCATTACAATGTGCTTTATTCTCGTGGATTTTATTCTTCAAGAATTATTTTTACAAAACGTTAGCATCAGAATTCGTTAAGTCCAATGTTATGTAATGTCCAGAGCCCTATATGAACTGTGTAAACAATACATTGTTGTCTTGACAACTGAATGGGATTTCATTTTGTTTGCATAATATTCTCAGAAATTATATAATTTTCAAGGGAAGGACTGATTTGTTTCAATTTTAATGTTGACAGCTATACTTCCCGGGCTTAACTGGGTATGTGTGCAAAATTCCGTGTAAATTGGTAAAGAAATGTAGATTTGTATAAGGAACAAACATACATACATACATACATACACACTTTCGATTTTATATATTAGATAATTAATAGATTCGCGAGGAATGTGTTTATTCAAGGAGCATTTTTTTAAGATTTTATTTTATAATACCGGTACTTGTAGTGCAAAATCAATAACTTACGCTCAGCATCTGCAACCAATCTTAGCATCGAAATACGCGTCCGGCCAGATCAACGTTTGCTATGAAAACTTCCGGTCGCATTATAGTAAAGTTCCCACCTCTGAGCCGCTTTTCATAAATATGGAACCTTCTCGCTGCTTCAGAGACCGAAAAATGCAGGTCAATTACAGCCCTAACTACACTTTCTCTCACGTTAGCATTTGTATGTGGCGATGACACAAAGCAAAATGAATTATGACAATGCATTAAGTTGAATATCGTGTGTTGCGCCCCGCGTTGTTCATTTTTTCCCTCCGTGTTCATATTTTCCCTCCTGCCGCATGGCCTCATATGTTCCGAAAATGACCTGTATTTTGTGTTTTTTATAGGAAGCTTGTGAACTAATGCGTCAAAACTTTAAATTTTAACAGCATACGAGTCCCGACGTTTTTTATTTGACCGACTGTACATTAATCGATTTGAAGGAAACATACTAGGTGGTTTTGGGAGGCAGGAAAATCTAATCTGTGGTCGTTTCTACCCGGACGGCACCTGCAAGGCAGATTTTTACCTTTTTAATTACTAATGGTCCACCGCTGTGGCTCAGGGGATGCGTCCAATCCTCTCACGCAGCGGGCCCGGGTTCGATTCCTGGTCGGGACAAGTTACCTAGGTGAGGTTTGTTTCCGGGGTTTTCCCTCACCTGTGAGACAAATGTCAGGTAACTTTAGGCCCTTGTGGTCCCCGGATATCATCTGGCCGTCATTATCATCTTCATCCTCATCCTCGCCTTGTTCTGAGTGAGAGTGTGTGTGAATGGTGTGTATCGTCCTATGTGTTCGTGTTGTCTCGGAGGTGGCCCCGGCATTGGGCTGATCACTCATCCGGGGAGGCCCTCCATGTCCTTGTCTGGTCAAAAAAGTATGTCTGTCTGTGCTGTGATCCATAGTTCATTCCTCTCCCGACAGGTCGCGGCCCGGTAAGGCCCGGGCGGCGCGGGCCGCATAAAGGTCCCTAGAAGGGGGAGGTGAAACTAAGAAAGAGAGCGAGAGAGTAATTACTAATGGTTTTGGGGTTAGTTTCCCATTCTACTGGATTCGTTAATTTTTTCTTTACACACGAAAAACGGCGAAATATCATGTTTTATTATTCTCCAGAAGTTTTAGAATCCATATATAGGCATATTTTGTTTCTAAGAATATTTTAAATATGGGTAAAATCGGTAAGAAGTTCACAAAAAACTAACCTAAAATGGCGCTCAGAAAGGAATCACAATAATACAGAATCAGCTGCTAGAGACAGCGCAGTGCATGCTAGGAAGAATCCGATGGGTCACGTGGTGCTGGAATCAACTGCCAACATGATAAGGGTCAGATAAATCTCCGGAAGATATAATATGCCACATTTTCGAAACCGACAAACAGTGTATCGTACATTATTCGAAAATGCAAGAGCGCTTCGCTTCGGCTGCCGCCTCCGCTCGCGCACTTAACTAATGTGGTTAGTGTTTTGCATTATTTAGCTTTATGTAGAGGTTGCAGGACCGTATGGAACAGACCAATGACATGCAAGGTCGTTGGCAGCCAATGGGAGTGTTGGTCTGCAAGTCAGAGACCGCATACCAACGCCGAACATCGCGTGTGGAAATCCAGTAGAGTGGGAAACTAAACCCATGGTTTTAAATGTATGTAAGTGATTTGCTTGTCCTAATGAATGTAATGTTTTAATTATATTCTGTTAAATGATTTTAAAACATCTAGAGATTGGTTTAATAAACGCGGGCAACCGAGCGAGGTGACCGAGGTGGTAAACGTCTTGGACTCGCATTTGGTTCAGATTCCGGGGCCGGCCAATTTGACGTGGGTTTCATCATGGTTTTCCCAGTCGTAAAGGCAAATGCCGTATTGGATATTTACATACCATGAATCATCCTCACCATTTCATCCATTTAAATTAATTTCAGTTGAAATTTACTCCATTAAATGCACCGACAGTAGAAACAATTGAAAAGCAATAGTTCCATGGCCTACCCTACTGTACAGACACACATCCCGAACTCCTGATATAGCATCGAAGCTAAAAGGAGTATAAACACAGCTGAAATAAATTAATAATAATAATAATAATAATAATAATAAACGCGGGCACTTGCAGGTGGGCTTGACATAATTGTATTTTATATTTTCCTTGGCAGTCGTATGAAATTCCTTGGCATGCCAGGCATTTTTTAATAAGAAATAATATCCTTCTTGTATTTCTGTTATTAAAAAGTATTTCCGATTTCCACTTGGCTCCGAGTCTTCGGTGGTTTAATGGAACAAAACCACGAGAAAATTAATTAAAACTTCTCTCTATACCACGTCCATCGGCTAAGAACAAAAAACCGAAATAAATTGAGCGTTAGAGCTGCACACAAAAGTCTTAAAATTATTGCATCTTTGATTTAAGCACAGTTTTGCGTGTGGTACGTATATCAGCTCGTCTTTTCGAACTTTTCCTCAATTTTCCATTGCATTTAAACATGTGTATTGCTCACTATTTTTTCTATTAATGCAATTTAACGGCTAATAAAATGCTACTAACGTGAAAACAATTAAACTCTTAAAACAGCTGTGTCCAGATTCGAGAGATTACTTTCACGCATGGAAGTGCCTGATGAAATATTTTTCTGTTATTATTAATTTGGATGTATTATATTACTTACTGTATAGCAATAGACAATAATTGTTAAAGGAATATTATCCGGAGGTTCATTGCCGCACTTACCTGAGCCCGCCATTCAACCCTATTCTCTGCTAACTCCTACCATCCCTCACAATTCCTACTTCCCTTAAATCTATCATAATATTGTCTTTCCACCTAAGTCTAGGTCTTCCAAGTGGTCTTTTCCCTTCGGGTCTCCCAGTCAATACTTTTGAGACGTCTTTCCTCCCCATTTCATCCTCCGTGATTTAATTACCCTTACTATATCCGGTGAAGAGTACAGGTTATGAAGCTCGTCGTTATGCAGTTTTCATCTGTCTTAGGTCTGAATATTTTCCTAAGCCCCCTGTTTTCGAACACTCTCAGATTATGTTAAGGGCCATGTCTCACATCTATATAATACAAGAAGCTCTAGCATTGTTGCCATTTTAATTGGTGGTATGTACCTGGGCTATGGACCAAAATTTCGACAGATTATCTTTGTAATTATGTAATTTGGCCATGTGCATATGAATTATTTTCAAAGATATTAAATTTTAATTTTGGTTATACATACTTACATAGCTTTACACTACTTTGATATGCAGAACAGGGTTGAGAGGTTTTTATACACCACTGCAGGCAATTCCAGAGACAAAGTAGCGAAAATTACGCAATGCGAGGGCTCAAAAAGTATACGAAATTTCGTTCGCAGTTATGTTATAAATAATAATTTCTTACTTATCATTGCCACTGTTTCATTTCGTAATTATACGTAGTTTACATTAATTACTAATACTAATTATACTAATACTATATAAACTAAACTGAACTCCTTAAGGGGAGATGGTAGTTACCAATGTCAAAAAAGTCGATTTTTTCTTCTTTGGCTCATGTAATAGAGCATAGTTTTCTGAACATTTTGATTATAGGTCTTATATGTTGCGTTATTATTAAGCCAAGCAGAGCGACCTGGAGCTTTCTAAAATGTATAAAATACCACACGGCACGTCATTTTCTTTTCGCTCTCCTGTAAAATTACATTTTTTGTACTTCAGGTACCATTTTCTGAAAAGCTACTCCCTTACCAGAATTTTGGGGAAAGTCTTGAATATACAGAATTTACAACTATTTTTATTTAAAAAAAAAGTATTTTTTTGTAGTCGTGAAGTTTTCATGCAGTTCTCAGGCAGTAATGTTGTATATATTAGACTGATTGAGGTAGGGTAAATAGCAGTACCCATTGTTAGTAAGTTACCAAAGTTTCAAAAAAATCTAAGCTACAGAAATGGAAAAAAGTGTACCTATGTCAAGGGAAGAAACCGTAAAACTAAATTGTCACCTATGTGTTAAAAAATTATTTCCTACCAAACAGCGAGTTCTAGAACAACCATTCTCTGCTCATTTTAAACTGCAGAGTGCACTTGCAAAGCATAAAAAATTCAACTAAATCTGACTGTTAACACCTGAGTTATGGCGTCTTGAAAATACGGCATATTTTCTATAATTTTGCTAGCGGTAACTACCACCTCCCCTTAATGCTACATCCCTGGAGGGACTTGGCCTACTACCACCCGACCGCTGCGTTATCTACCATAGGCAGATGGCAGGATTGGGGGGGGGGGCATGTGGTCAGCATGCCGACACCAACGGCCGTTAATTGATTTCTATGACCGTATATATATAATATTTTCTATATTTTGAATTTGTCTCGCATAATATTTCTGTATCAGATGCACTAAATGAAACCTATTGTATTCTAAACACAACTTTTTATAGCACTCTCATTGGCCAATTTCATTCCATTCTTTGGCAGGCGTTACACACATGAAGTCTATAAAAATCTTTTATTGTGGTTTCTAGCACGCTTTCCTAACTATTTTCTTCAAAATTCGTAACCTTTTTATTTTATTGTAACATTGTAACACAAACAGTTATATGGGGTTATCTTTTTTTTTTTTTTTTGGAAAGTATCAATTAATCTCCAGTTCATTTTTAGTAGCCAAATCATTTTAATTGAGTATTATTGTGTTTTCAAATTTTAAAAAATCGGTAATCCTGCTCAAAAGACCACATTTCCACGATTCATCGCCTCTCGGATAATACCTTAGTTGAAAACAGCATTGAACTGGATGTCTGCCAGTGAGATACTGAGGGACGAATATGGCCGTGTTATTAATTTAATTTCAGTGGTTAATTGCACAGAATGGAGCCTGTACTTAATATATCCGAGTATATTAAGGTAGAAATTAAGGAGGAGACTTCTCAAACAGAATCACAGAGTGACCCTGCGCCCGAAACATTTCATATACAAGCACAGCTTGAAAATACAAACAGCGGCACCATTCACAAGTGTGAGGCTATACCTATTTCAAGTGACTCGCCAAACAATGAAGAACAAATAACTGGTTCTATAAACAAACCTTTCTCAAGTGAAATACCTTCAGAAGATTTATTCCAGAAACATCTCCAAGCAAGTTTGCTCACACATACAGGAAACAAGCCCTTCTCGTGCGATATATGCTCCTTGAAATTTTCCAAAAGGTGGAATCTCAAAATGCATCTGCTTACTCATATTGGACACAAACCTTTTTCCTGTGATATTTGTACCAGGAAATTCTCTCGAAAAGACGATCTCAAAACACATCAGCTCACTCACACTGGACACAAGCCTTTCTCCTGTGATGTATGTACAAAGAAATTCTCCCGAAGAAACGATCTCAAAAAACATCTGATCATTCACACTGGAATCAAACCGTTCTCGTGCGATATATGTGCCAAGAGGTTTTCCGAAAAAGGGAGTCTGAAAAGACATCTGATCATTCACGCTGATGTCAAGCCGTACGCATGTGATATATGTACCAAGCAATGTTCTCAAAGAGAGAATCTCAAAAAACATCTGCTAACCCACGATAGGAACAATCTCTCCTAATGTAATTGGTGTATAAAAACGTTTATCTTGCTATTGTACAGTCTAGCACACAGAAACTTTTCAAATGCTTCTAGTTTCTTTTAAGTGTATTTCTTTATTTGAAGTTGCCATTGAATCTCCTTACCATTTTGATCCATCCAGCTCTGAGTGAGCCATTCTCTTATCAGTTTTCATGTAAGCCTGACCATTCGGTTAGCCTATGAACAATGCTCAGGCGTATGTCAATGGCGAATGAAAATGGAGTTTTATTTGAGTGACTTTTAGAGAGCATTACAACGAATTACTCGACGAAACCCTGGAAGAGTCTGACTCATACTAGTTTGATGTCAAAAGTCTCACTATCAGTTTCAGTTTGGGAGCAAATGATTTGGGAGAATAAGACACACACTAAGTGGAGGGCGGGATGAAACTACGGGAAACTGCCTTATAAATAATGTTTCCTATTTTTTATAATTATAAATTCTTTTTCACCTTCAAGCACTAGTAATTTATGTTGATATTGAAATGATAGGGTGCTGACAGAGATTTACTAGATAGCTTATAATACCTATTTTAACTAATTACCATATCTTATAATATATTTTATATATACACAAAAAAAAATTATTTTTTACTACTGATAGAAGAATTGAATTCCTAAGAATTCTAGAAACATCGAAACTTCATATATAGAGCGATTTATCTTTGTGATATAATGTGTTTTAAATAATAATCTCTACAAGACAACAAACAGTACATTTTGGATTTTATATCCACATGATAACGTAGTGTACACTTGGTTAATTTTAACTATTAGTGATACACCTGGTTAATTTTTAACATTGTGACTGTTGATAGAAGAATATTTCTTGTTCATAGATTTTAACCTGACTATTCTTCTACCTTAAAAAAAAATAAAAAATACTTGTGTATATATCAAATATATTATAAGATAATATGAAAGTTAACTTGACACAGTAGATAGAGATCTTAAGTAAGATCTCGCCACTTCTCGTTCTTGTCATTCCACCGCTCATTTTATAACTAGGCTATATAATGACGTCATTAAAATCTTCAATCTTTTGACATGTCAATATCTCTAAAATAGGTCTTATGGGAAGGCACATGTAACAGAAATACATCAAGTCTGGACAATGAATGTAGAAACAAGGGCCCCCATATGATAGTTTCTGGGGGAGCCAATTTTTTTAATTAAATTATTTTTTGTTGCTTTAACTTCTTGCGCCACTTTGTAACATTATATTAATATAATAAGTGCAACAATGACGTAGACATAAAATAATTGCGGGGATGCTCGAAAGTGCCGGAGGGTTTGGGGTTATGGAATACCCCCCAAAAAGGGGGTAGGGGGTCCATCCCCAGAAAATTTTTTAAATATTGAACCAATGAAAATCACATTTTACGCTATTTTAGCACTGAAAAACCAGTTAGCAAATTTGTTTACTATACTCTAAGATAATATGGCAAGTAAAACAAGAAATTGTTATCTAAGTTGTATTACATTTATAAGAAAAGTTAAATAACACATGGAACAGTGGACATAATAGGCCTACTCATGTTATGGAAACAAAAGAACTGCTATATTATATTTGACACACCAACAAATCATGTTTAATTAAATAAATATGTTTTTAAAAATACAAATATAGAATTTTAGGTTTTAACTTTTGGGAGTCCAAATCCCCTGCACCCCCTTCCCTAATCCACTGTGGATTCTGCTTCTGTGTTGTCAATTTGGTAAAAATTCTGCACACTTTTTATGTCACAACTGACTTTCAAATAATTGTCTTAAAAGAGAAACACCTGACTATAATAATTATTAATATACATTTTTTCCCTTGCGCCCCCCCCCCCCCCCGCCCCTGGGTGCTGTTGAAATTCTTCATCTTTATCGTGAAGATTCTGCTTGGGATTTACACCAATATACGGTTTCCGTTTATCTTCGCCACTGCTTTTACTTTCACCAATATTGTATTTTATATCTAAATTATGTTTCAGTTTATACGGATGTTCCTTTCTGCAGTGATCTTGCCATTTGTCATGTCTAATAATGGCATTGCACAATAATTCTAAACACTCGTATTCAAATTGCTGTAGTTTTTCGGCATTTTCGAGATGCCGAGATGGACTGAAACCAGTAGCCTTCAAGTTTCAAATTAAGAATGAAGCATTGGTTATAGACAGATTTTTCCACACCTTCCCTCCCTTTCTTATAAGGTGGCACATGCTTTTGAGTGCAGTAAAATCACTTCCGAGAATAATTATTATTCTTGCAGGCGGCATTGTACAAAGACTGTAATAACCCAGTAAGAACTAATACTCCAATTCTACCTGCATCTAAGGAAGGTGGGGGCTGTGACGATCCAACAATGGTTCGGTTTGCAGTCGCCTCTATCGGCTTAGAGTGATCGATTTCGTAGGCGCAGCAGTTGTTTACAAGCAAATGTGTTTCGCTAATTTATTGACTATTCACTTCTAAAGGATTAGAAGGGACCTTTTGAAGTTATAAAACTTGACCGTTTTTATTTTTAACATATAAAACGCTAATTTTGCAATCATTTTCAACTTCCCGCCAAAAGAAAAATTCATAAAACGTTAATATTTTGCCCCCCCCTAGAAATTTCAATGACGCAGTCTGTATCTTAACACTGTGGGCACCCCTGGTTTAATTTAGTCTGAATTCCAAATGTTAAGGCATTTTTGCAAGTTCGTCCAGATCTTCATCAGGGCAAATGCTAATTTCTCTGTGTACATTTAACATAGCTAGTCCATTCAGTCGCATTTCTGAAATAAGTTTTAACTCTGCAAAGAGTTGAGAAGCTTGTTGATACTGGCAGATTTACAAATATTTTCAATAACATACTTACTGTGGGAAATATATCTTATTACATGCAAGATAATAGTCCATCCCTTTTTTGAAGTGAAACTTCTTTAGCCGTGGTAGGGGTATCAAGAGGTTGTGTAACGCTCAAAATTGTCACGAAATTAGTGAGGTGTGACGGAACGGACTGCACAGAAAACAATCACCTCAATGATTAGGCTTATCCAAAATTTAAAAATTAAAAAATTAAAAACTAAAAAAATCCCAAATTTAAAACATCTAAAGATAAAAAATTAAAAGTCCAAAATTAAAAAAATCCAAAAAAATTTAAAAAATTAAAAGATCCAAAATTTAAAAAATCCAAAATTCCAAAATTAAAAAGTTCAAAGACCAAAATAAAAAAAGTTCAAAGACCAAAATTAAAAAGTCCAAAAACCAAAATGTATGAAATAATAAATCCAAAATTTAAAAATCCAAATATCCAAAATTTAAAAAAATTCAAATATCCAAAATTTAAAAAAATAATAAATCTAAAATTACAAAATAAAAAATAAAAAATTTAAAAATGAAAAATATCCAAAATTTAAAAATGAAAAAATCCAAAATTAAAAAATTGAAAATAAAAAATTAAAAAATTCTAAGATCTAAAATTTTAAAAATCCAAAGTTAAAAAATCCAAAATTCCAAAATTACATGAATTAAAAAGTTAAAAATTTAAAAAATCCTAAATTAAAAATCAAGAAAGTCCACAAACCCGACATTAAAAACCCCAACAATCCAAAATTAAAAAATCCAATAGTCCAAAATAGAAAAAAAATCAAAAAATTATAACATGTTTCACTTCTGTCGCGTGGCGTCTCACGCACACTTTTTTTTTGTAAATTTCAGGTCTTTCACCCTGCCATGCCACAAGTGGAGAAGCAATGGGAGGGGGGTTCAAACGTTATATCACTGAACTCGTTATTTTATACATCTAGCCTTCCATCGATACCATGGCATGGCGTGAGTATACATCGCTTCTCGGATAATACCAATACACGAAAAAGTCGTTCACACTGCCAGTGGGATGTACTGTAATCGACGCATCAGCTGTGAGATTAATAAATTTCTGTTCAATATCAAGTGAATGATACAGAATGGAGGCAGTAATTAAATCAGAGTTTATTAAGAGTGAAATCAATGAAGAGATTTCTCAAACACAACTAGATATTAAGCCTGCTACCATTACATTTGACACAAAACAGACATTTCTAATCAAATGTAAAAATACAGGCAACGATTCTGTTGCATGGAGCGCCATTCACAAGTGTGAACCTGCAAATAATGAAGAAGAGGTACAACTATTTCAATCAGACTCACGTCATGGCTCCTTTACAAACAGTCAACAGTTAACTTCCCTAAAAGGTGATCTCAAAACACATCAGCTCAGTCATGCCGGAGCCAAACCATTCGTGTGTGATATATGTACCAAACGGTTTTCCTATAAAGGGTGTCTGAAGAAACATCTTAACACTCACACTGGAAATAAACCATACGCGTGTGATACATGTGCTAAAAAATTTCGCACAAAGAGTCAGCTCAAAACACATCAGCTCACTCACAAAGGACTCAAACCATTCTTGTGCGATATATGTACCAGGGCGTTTTCCACGAAAGGGCAGCTCAAAACACATATGGTCATTCACACTGGGGAAAAACCATACTCGTGTGAGTTATGTGCCAAGAAATGTCCCCGGAGAGGTGATCTCAAAAAACATCTGTTCACTCATACTGGAGAGAAACCATACTCGTGTGATAATTGTGCTAAGAAATTTTCCAGAAAGAATGATTTCAAAGTGCATCAGTTCTCTCACAGTGGACACAAACCTTTCTCTTGTGATATATGTAACCAGAAATTTCCGCAAAGAAATAATCTCAAACAACATCTGCTCACTCACATTAAGCATCAAGAATTTTTCCCAACAAGATAATCTCGAAAGATGCAAGAGAGGCAACAGTTTTTCCTGAAGTAATTTGTACATTGAGTCCTCGTCTGGTTTGAGACTTATTGATAATAATCTGCCTTTAAATTAATGCAAAGAATTGACAATAAACAAAAATACCGGTATATAATACAAAGTTAATAAAGCAGATTCCATAAATTATTTTCCTGTATTCAATACTTCCTCTTTAATTGCTTAATTTTTTATTGAAACAATTTTTGCATTAGGTGGCAGTTTATTCACTTAGGTGGCAGTACCAGAGTTTCTGGTGTTTATCAAGTAATTAAAGGCAAAATATAGACACAATAATAACATTGTACATATTATCAGCCTAATCTTTTGTAAGTTCTTAGCATTACTATGTTTACAATGAAAACTAGACATAAAATATTAATTTATGTAATAATGTGTTTAGCATAGTATTGATAACACAACTGTCTATTTAAAGTTTTGCTGTGAGTTTTCTTAATTACAAGCATCAACTGAGGCCTATATTTAGAATGACATATGCTGACTCATGAAAGGAACAATATTTCCTAATGTAATTTGTGCACTGAATCTCTCTCCTGTGAGAGGTTGTTACTATGCACACTGGCAAGATGGCTTCATGGTGTGACAAACAAACCAAAACTGAGTTAAACTAATAATTGAATTTGTAGAATATGATTATCTTAATAATTATGTCTGCTAAGGTAACATGTCACTTTAATTTCTTGGTTTTTAAGGATCTATTAAAGGCTTAATTTCATAAGTGTTCTGTAAACAGCCACAATAAAATTTTAGTTGCACTCCCATTCTGCCAGAGTCGCTTAGATTTAAAAAAAAAAAAACTGTCCGTGGAATGCCACGTGAAACTTGTTTTTATTTTTTTATCTTTTTCAATTTGGATTCCTGGACTTCTTTTACTTTTGGATTTTTAAATTTTTGATGTTTTAATTGTAAATTTTGGATCTTTGAATTTTTTATTTTATGGATTTTTTAATTTTAGATTTTTTAAATTCTGGATTTTTAATTTTGGATTTTGAGATTTTTTTTAATTTTGGATTTTGAGATTTTGAATTCTTGGATGTTTTTAAATTTTGGATAAGCCTAATCATTGAGTTGATTTTCTGTGCAGTCCGTTCCATCACACCTCACTAATTTTGTGACAATTTTGAGCGTTACACAAGCTCTCGATTTACCCCTACCATGGCTAAAGAAGTTTCACTTCACGAATTTGATGTTAAGCTGAAAGCTTGGAAGCTTGTGTTATAAAAAACAATCATACAGTCTATTACTACTAATTGAAAAATTTCAAGAGTTGTGATCAATTTTTTTTTTTTTAATAGCCGTTCACACATCTATATTCTAGATGCTTCAAGGTGTATCTGATATAGTTTTTCATTCAAAAATTATTTTTTTAAGTGAAACTTCATTAGCCACGGTAGGGGTGATGCTCATAATCATCCCAAAATTAGTGAGGTGTGATGGAACGGACTGCACAGAAACAATCAACTCAATGATTAGGCCTAACGAAAATTTAAAAAGTAAAAAAATTCAAATATCAAAATTTAAAAAATCTAAAAATCCAAAATTAAGAAATCGAAAATCCAAAATTAAAAAATTAAAAAATCAAAAGATCCAAAATTACAAAAGTCCAATAATCCAAAATTAAAAAACTAAAAAATTCAAATATAGAAAATTAAAAAAATACAAGAAATAAAAGAATTCAAAAATCCAAAATCTAAAAAATAAAATATGCAAAATTAAAAAATCTAAAATCCAAAATTTAAAAATAAAATCCAAAATTTAAAAATAAAAAGTCAAAGATCTAAAATTTAAAATTAAAAATATTAAAAGATAAAAAGTTTAGAAAATATTAAAAGATAAACAATTTAAAAAATATAAAATCCAAAATTAAAAAGGTTCAACAAACCAAAATTGAAAAAATCCAATAATCCAAATTTGAAAAATCCAAAAATCCAATAATCCAAAATTTAAAAATCCAATAATCCAAAATTTTAAAAGTCCAAAAACTAAAAAAGTTTCACTACTGTTGCGTGGCGTTCCACGCACACTTTTTTTTGTAGAAATTGTATTTCTCTGTTAATCCAAAAGCTGATTTTGTTTAAGAATTAGATTTAATATTGACGTATTTGGGAATAATCTGTTTATTTTTACACGTTTTATAATGATGATAATAATAATAATGGAGTTAGCGCATTAAAATAAATTAATATTAGCTATTGTTTTGTGTAGTCGTTATTAAATAAACAACAAGCATTCTTGATGATTAAAGCAGAAGCTGAATGATTCAGAAAGACATCGCTTCTCGGATAATACACCTCTTCAACTCCCCATTTCGCCAACTGACTGGCAATATTATGAGGGATAGCTGTTTGTTTCTGTAATCAATTTTATTTCTGTTTTATAAGCAAACACCGTGTTGTGAATGATAAAGAATGGAGCCAGTAATTACATCGGACTTTATTAAGGTCGAAATTAAGGAAGAGATCTCGGTAGCGCTTCAAACACAACCGAAGAGTGAAGCTACGCTTGATCAATTTGATGCAATACAGAGAGAACTAATCAAATGTGAAAATATAGACTACAACGATTCTGAAGCATGTAGCACTATTCTGAAATGTGAACCAATGACCATTTTGTTTGACGCACCAAATAATGAAGAAGATCAACTGCTGCAATCAGACCCAGAGGTCTCTACAGGCACATCCTTTGCTAACCAGCTAACTGGTACCACAAACCAGCTTTCGTCATGTGATGTATCTACAGACGATTTGTTCCAGAAACAAGTCGCAGCACGTACTCTCACAAATACTGGAGCCAAGCAATTCTTCTGCGATATATGCAGTAAGACATTTTCCCGAAGCGATAGTTACAAAAGACATCGTTTTACGCATACTGAAGATAAGCCTTTTTCGTGCGATATATGTGGCAAGAAATTTTCCCAAAGTGGGTGTCTCAAAACACATCTACTCAATCACACTGGACAAAAACTTTTCACGTGTGATGTATGTAACAAGGGATTTGTACAAAGAGGGGATCTCAAAAGACATCAGCTCATTCACACAGGAGTTAAAACATTCTCGTGTGACATTTGTACCAAAAAATTTTACGTAAATGGGGCACTCACAAAACATCTTCTAACACACACTGGACAAAAACCTTACTCGTGTGATATATGTACCAAGAAGTTTACCGAAAAAGGGCATCTCAAAATACATATGATCACTCATGCTGCAGAAAAGCCATTCGCATGTGTTATATGTACCAAGAAATTCTCCCGAAGAGATTACCTGAAAAACCATCTGCGCATTCACACCGGAGAGAAGCCATACTCGTGTGAAATATGTTCCAAAAAAATTTCCCGATGTGAGAATCTCAAAACCCATCTCCTCACTCATACTAGTCACAAACCTTTCTCTTGTGAAATATGTAGCAAGAAATTCCCCCAGAAACGGTATCTTAAGAGACATATTATGCTGACTCATGAAAAGAAAATGCTTTCCTAATTTAATTTGTGCACTGAGCCGTTATCTTGCATGAGACTTTTACTATGCACAAACTGGCAAGATGGTGCAATAAGCAAAATAAAACGAATGTGTGTACTTATGGGAAAATTGTCTTCCAAGACAAATTGATAGTTAGGCATGAGGATAATACATGTCGCCCGCAAGCTCCCCTTACACTCAATAATATAAATTTAAAAAACTCCCTTTCAGCAATAATCACATTTCGCAATTGTAGGAAAAGGAGTTGGGGACTCGGGGGCAACATGTTTTACCTTTTCCTCATTATTTTAACAATTGAGTGAATTTGTAGAATATAATATTAAATACATCTTACTGGGTATGTCTATGGTTGTGGCTTTCCAGTTTTCTTATAATGAAATGTTATTTCGATTGAAATAACATCCTAAAAGAAATTATTACACACAAAGATATATATATAATACTGGACAATATGTTGGATATGTTGCACAATGTAAAGCTATGCTTTAATTCTAATGAATTACTTGTAATTAAAGAAACCACGCAATATATTCTTTTTGTCTAAAACCAACTATTGACATTTCTTTGAACATTAGTGATAACTAGGGGGTGGATTTCTATGACCTAAAAAATAGGATATATGCATGCATGTATGACCTAAGAGTCATTAAAATATGACCAATAAAATTTAAAATATTACTTTACCACTTATACATTGTGTATATATTAAGTTTCATTACAATACATTTTATTAAAATATAGTAATTATTTAAAATATCTGTAAATTCGAAGAAAAGAATCATTATAATGCAAAATTTACAAAATATGATATGATATTTCAAAATTTCTTAAATATGCATATTCATACTAAATATGTTACAATAGTTGAAAATTTTCTAAATTTGCAATTATATGCACAATAAAATAAAATATGCACAATAAAAGCCGTTCCATTTTCACCAGGATACTTGGAATTGGGTTTAAATTAGACGGAAACCTGAAATAATGCAAAGGGGAAAAATATGACATGTCATAGAAATCCGCCCCCTAGTGATAACAAATTTTTAGGACTCCACCTTGATACCAAGCTAACATGGGACAAGCATGTAACAAATCTGTGTACCAGAATCAGTAGGATTGTGGTTTTATTAAGAAATGTTAAGTATACCGGTACATTAACTCTTGCCAACTTATTTTGGTGCCTTTCAAAGTGTAATAGATTATAGTAGTATTCTGTGTGGATATTTTCCCATGTCTCAAAAAAGCCATAAGGTCAATCAAAAATCTGTAACAAACTGCTCACTGTAGATGTAGACAGCGTGGGTTAGGTTTCAACAATTATGCACTGTGATAAAGTCTGTGTATGATAAGGTCTAGAAAAATTCCTATAATAATGTTTTTTATATCAATGCCCTATATACATCTTGGCAAGAGTCAATTATTGCAGTATTTGTGAACTTTCCCTGCAAAACCTATGTTGAATATTAGTTAGGATATTATATTCCTTTGTAAATTCTGTAAGTTTCACATAGGCTACATAAACTTTTCCAAGATTTTTGAGAATCATGAGAGTGAAGATACTGGTCTACAATTCTAAATTTCCTCTTTAGATCCCTTCTTATATAGTAGTTTCACTTTTGAAATTTTTACTTCATCTGGAAACCAACCACAGCTTAATGATAAATTTGCTGTATAAGTTAATGGATGTACAATGTATCTGTATTAGTTTTTAATAACACTGTCAGAGTCATCATCTATTCCTGCTGATTTATTATTCTTCAACTGCTTTATAATTGTGATATCATTCACTGTTACTAGGCTTAGGTAGATACCCTACCGCTGTCTGCATCTTGTATATGGCAGTGAACGTATTACTCAAGAGGTTATGTGCTAATTTCTGTATAATAACTGTTGAACAATTCTCCTATTTCTTAATATCTGTTGAAATAATACCATTGTTATTTATTTTAGCTATTTCTTGCTTAATAATATTCCACATTGTTTAGTTTTATTTCTTGATTCTATTGTGTGATTTCTTTGCTTCCTCAGGTACTTTATTGTATACCTTTTTATACCATTTATAATATACTTTGAAATTTTCTGCTACATTGCCCAGTTTCATAATTTTACTAAGAAATTTC
The DNA here is from genome assembly GCA_964059195.1 of Ectobius pallidus. Lineage (NCBI taxonomy): Eukaryota > Metazoa > Arthropoda > Insecta > Blattodea > Ectobiidae > Ectobius > Ectobius pallidus. The sequence goes on from CAXKWD010000002.1 coordinate 3,518,007, forward strand.
AGTCACTTGCTAGATTCCTTTATGCCAGGGGTAATCCATTTGTTTTTCTGTTCACGTAATTTGTCTTTAATTGTAGGGAATGCTGTTTCATAACAGTACCGAAAAGTTTCTAAACATTCTGCACAAGCTGAATTTTTCCCACGATTCTTTGTCGGGTAGATAGATTAAATATTGGGAATTAGCTTCAGTATATGGTCTACTAATCATATAATGTGAGTTTATTTCCTCTCTTTTTCTAAGGGCTCTATCTTTAGAATTCATGTCTGTAACCTGTGCAAAGTGTTCACTACAATGGAATCTGATTTTACAGGGGCCGCATTCAGGGGCATATTTAGCTACTTTAGCGCCCCTAGGCAGAGGAAAAATATTTTCACCCCCTTATTTCCATACGCATGTACCACAAAGTTACCTACAATAAGCATTATCGTAACTGAAATAGTAGGCTAATAATAATAGTAATAATACATAATAAATAAATAACTTAAGTAAATAAATAAACAGGTGGGTATTGTTGTCAATGTTATTAATTTCTATTTAATTATGCGATACATTATTTTACTATTTTGAAGAGCTATGAAAAAAAGAGTTCGTGGAACGCCACGCGACAGAAGTAAAACTATATTTTATTTTTTTTATTTTTTGAATTTCTGATTATTGGATTTTTTCAATTTTGCATTATTGGACTTTTTAATGTTGGGTTTTTGGACTTTTTAAATTTTGTATTTTGGACTTTTTAATTTTGGATCTTTGAATTCTTAATTTTGGATTTTTTAAATTTTCGATCTTCGAATTGTTTATTTTTTTATTTTAAATTTTTTATTTATTATTTATTAAATTTTGGATTTTTGGATGTTTTAATTTTTAATTTTGTTTTTTTAAATTTTGGAAATTTGTATTTTTTAATTTTGTATTTTTAATTTTGGATTTGTGCGGTAATGAACCTCCGGGTTCCATAAAATAGATAATATACCTTTAGATTGCTTAGGAATTGTCTATTGCCATTGAGGCAGTAAGGTCTGAAAAATTTATTTTGATTACTCCTAATCATCGAGTTGATTGTTTTCTGTGCAGTCCGCACCGAAACAAGTCGGTTTTGAGTGTGACTGATTTCGTGACGGTTTTAGTGTGACTGATTTTCCCGATTCACCCTCTACCGCCACTAAAGAAGTTTTACTTCAAAAAAACAGTAACAGCTTAAAAGCCGCCCTTTCAAATCTGTCGCCCTAGGCAGCTGCCTAGCCTGCCTAGGCTTAAATACGGCACTGGCCGCATTGTTGCAGAGGCCTTGGAAATACAACTAGCTGCAATAGTGCGAATTTCTTTATTAATTCAGAAAACAATCGCCCCTGAGATAATACCTCATCACCACTCACCATCTTACTGGCAGTGGTGTGAGATGTAGTTACATGGAATCATTCAGTAATATTAGATAGGCCTAGTTAGGACTGTGAGATCAATTTTATTTTAGTTCAGTAAGCAAACACTGTTTGTGGATGATAAAGAATGGAGCCGATCCCTATATCAGAGTTTATTAAGGTCGAAATTAAGGAAGAGATTTCTCAAACGCAACCAGAGAGTGAACCTACATCCGATCCATTTGACACGATACAGACAGAACTAATCAAATGTGAAAATATAGAATACAACGATTCTGCAACATGCAGCACCTTTCAGAAGTATGAACCTGTTACCATTTCATCTGACATACCAAATGATGAAGAAGAGGATCAACTAGTACAATCAGATTTACGTGGAAGCACATCGTCTGCTGGAAACAGCGACCAGCTAACTGGTAATACAAACGAACTTTTATCCTGTGATAAAGCTGCAGAGGATTTATTCCAGAAACATCTCCCAACACATACGGTCACAAATACTGAAGACAAGCAATTCTCGTGCGATCTCTGCAGTAAGAAATTTTCCCGAAAAGACAGTTACAACAGACATCTGCTGATGCACAAGGAACACAAACCATTCTCGTGCGATGTTTGCGCCAAGAAATTTTCACAAAAATGTCATCTCAAAATACATTTGCTCACTCACACTGGACACAAACCCATCACGTGTGATATATGTACCAAGAAGTTTACCCACAGAGGGCATCTCAAAACACATTTGCTTATTCACAGTGAACACAAACCTTTCTCATGTGAAATATGTACCAAGAAATTTTTACAAAGAGGGGATCTCAAAAGACATCTGCGCACCCACACTGAACAAAAACCTTTCTTTTGTGATATATGTGGCAAGAAATTCTCTCAAACCTGCCATCTCAAAGTACATATGCTTACTCATACTGGGCAGAAACGTTTTTCGTGCGATATATGTGCCATGAAATTTTCCCAAAGTGGGAGTCTGAAAATGCATTTGCTGACTCACACTGGGCAAAAACCCTTCTCGTGTGATGTGTGTGCCAAGACATTTGCACAAAGAGGAGATCTCAGAAGACATCTGTTCATCCACACAGGAGAGAAACAATTCTTCTGTGAAATATGTGCCAAGAAATTTTCACAAAGTTGGAGTCTCAAAACACATCTACTCACTCACACTGGGCAAAAACCTTTCTCGTGCGATATATGTACCAAAACATTTTCACGAAGATGGGATCTCAAAACACATCTGCTCGCTCACACCGAAGACAAACCGTTCCGTTGCAATATATGTGCAAAGAAATTTTCCCGAAGATGGGACCTCAAAAGACATGAGACCTGTCATGAAAGGAACAACCTCTCCTAATGTATTGTTTACACAGAGCCTTTATCGTGCGTGGCATAGTGGTCTCAATGAAGAGAATACAGAGATCTCTGGTTTGGGTTGAATATGTATATATGGTATATACAGGGTGTTAATAAAAGACATCGAAATATTTTATCTGTATATAGAGGGGACTTAGACAAGCAACTTTTATTAGGAGATTTTTGCTCTATGACGTAAAATGTGTATGGTACAGGGCATTAAAGTCATTATAATTTAGTGCTCATAAATCAATAATTACGCGAAATGGGGTTAATATGTTCATTAAATTGACTTCATGCCTTCCTAGTGATCGATAAAAACCTGACTCTCAATCAGCTATATCATAATTTAGTGTTTCCATAATCTGCAAAATTTCGACTAATCACATGACTGGCCGCCACTGCATTAGTCTCTTTTTTATTCATAACTACTGACCACAGTGTTAACAACGGAGTTCCTTTGTTTTGCATTTTTTCAAATGTTAGAAGTCACTGGCGGCCATTCCCTGGGAGATTTTATGCTGTAACAGAAAAAATTGAATCTATGGAGCAAAAATCTCCTACTAAAAGTTGCTTGTTTATGTCATATTTCGGTGTTATTCATTAACACCCTGTATATATGGTATATATGTATATGGTATGTCTTGCTTATCTAGTACATCTAGTTATTCAAATAAATGTCAGAAACTGTTGAAATCATCAATGAAATAAAATAGATGCGATACCAGTTGCTCAGTTACAATTTATTTTATAATTTTCTACCTTTCAGTGTCTCTACACCATCTTCAGGGCATCTTTTTTGCTGGTTTGAAGTTCCAAGAATTAAAACCAAAACTGCATTTTGTCACATTTATAAAAATAAGATAAAATTCACAAAAGACTATCATCTTTGGCCTCCCCATCGCATATCCGTTGACCATGATTATGCACATTACATTTTGTGTATTAATGTAGATGCATGTGGATTCAATATGAAATAAATTTTCCTAAACAATAAATTCATTATGTTATTCTCAATTCTAAACAGAAATTTTGACCTTAAACTTAAACCTGAACTATGAATTTGAAATTTAACAATTACTGTTTAATTTAAACACATTTATACTGTAAATGTGATTTTTGCTTGATATCTGGAGCGATTGTTGCAATGACTGTAACAGCTGGCCAGCTTTATTAGATATCGATATATGACATCTTTATTTTTATTATTAACGATAAGCTGGAACTTAAAATTTTAACAGAAACAACCATTACTGCAATATGACTTTCTATGAGTTCTGTCTGGTGAGTACAGTTAGGGGAGAAAAGCTCTTGTAGCTGATTTCAGAGCCTTGAGATACGTAAATAAATGTAAGAGATGTAACGGAAACGTTTGTTTTCACAAGCAATGCAATTTATGTGAAATTATTTCTCATTTGAAGCAATTTATCGACACTAGAACAAATTTCAATACATTCTTTCCTATCCTGTCTCAACATATCAGGTAATTCACAACCCAGGTCCAACTCTTTCCACCGGTTATGGATATAAAATTGATTAAAACAGTTATTAAAACTTATATACAGTGGATAAAATTTACCTTTAAAATGGTCACTACGTTTCAGCCTGACCTCCAGGCCTTCCTCAGGTGAACTAAAGTTTACTCGCAACGTAGTGACCGTAGTGACCGTTTTAAAGGTAAAATTTTATCCACTGTATATAAGTTTTAATAACAGTTTTAATCAATTTTATATCCTGTCTCATATCGCCAACTTGGATATTTTAGTAAGTCTGCATTTTTTTTCCCCTACCTGCACATAACCATTTTTTTTATTTTATTTGTATTTATTTACTCCTTTAAATTAATACAGAAAGAATTACATAAGTTACCCCAAAGGAGCAAAGCTCGTGTTTGGGGTTAGTTCCTTTTAAATTACATCAGTTAAAAATTTAAAAAAAAATACAAATAACATGTAAATGAATACAGGTGCAATACAATCAAATTAAACTAAAAATACAATAAAATATAGTGATACTAGTACTATTCAGAAAAGGGAAAGAAGAACATATAAATCATTATAAAAGGGAAAGTGTGAAATGTGGTTAATATTAATGTGTCTTATATTAATTTTTTAATTCTGGATTTGAAAATGAAATCCTTGTACATAGCTAATTCAGGGTGAAGTTTCATTATTGAGTTGTATAGCCGTGGACCAGAGTTTGAGCTGTGTAATAGTCCTGCCGATGTGAAACATTTAGGTTCAATTAGAGTAGGTATTTGATTGCGTCTTGTAGTGTAATCATGAGGATGCTTTTGATATTTTTTTCGATTTTTATAGTATAAATTCAATATAGTGTGTTTATAAATTTGCTCAATATTTAATACTTTAAATTCGTTATATATCCGGTTAGTGGGATAATCAATTCGTTTATTCAGGCATATTTTAATTTTACGTTTTTGCAATATGATCAGTGGCTCAATAGTAGTTTTTGCAGTACCTCACCACCCACGTATGCCATATTGGATTACCGATTCAACTATAGCTAGATATACAAGCCTTAAAACAGAGGTAGGCATGTAATGACGTAGGCTTACAAATTTATAAATTGTTTTGCGGATCCTTGTACATAAATATGATATATGTTTGTTCCATTTTAAGTATTGATCTATAATGATTCCCAAATATTTCACCTCTGTAGATTCTTTAAGATAAGGGCAATTACATGAGGCCGAGTGACTACAAATAGGGTTATGAATTGTTAATTTTAGATAGTTGAGTGCTTCTAACTGACGCATACCAGAGACTGTTAAAGAAAAAGGTACTAAAGTTGTTTTATTTACATTTAGCGATAAAAAATTAGCGTCTAGCCAGTTTTTTATCATATTCATGCCTGCATTTGCATGTTTATAAACTTCCTCCCAGGTTAAGCCACTAAAGATCACCACTGTATCATCTGCATAAGAATAGGAAGTTCCGTTGTATGCTTGCAAATCAATTTTTAACAAATCATTTATGAATATTAATTATTTATGAATTTGTAATCAAGAATTACTTAATAAATAGTAAGGAAGTCCTTTATTGATAGGTGCTTCAAAAATCTGTATAAAATGTATGAATATAGAAAATTAGGAAAATAATTCTCATCTTAAAAAATATTTAATTCTTAGAATTATTTTGATTGGGCTGTGTCCTATTGGGACCCTTTATTTAAGGCAACTATTCTGATAGGATTTTCTCTCTTCTCAAAACGACTTCCTGCTTATAACTGAGGTGATCGAGGAATAGAATAGGCCTGTCTGGTGAAAGATAATTGTTGTTATAATTGTATTTGTTGGTATAATTTGCTTGTCACTGATAGAAAATTAACTGCAATTAGCATGTCAAGAATGCAAAAAACTAATTCTGCATTAAAGCTGTTAAAATGACCCCTCCTGGTGTTTAAGGTAAATGATGTCATAGGTCACAACGAAATGCTAGAAAAATATCATTTTTGGTGAATTTACTGGGCACATAAAAAGAAAAGTCACAACAGGAAATTGTTCTGAATTACCGTAGTTTTAAAGTATATATTTTTTTTACATAAAAATTATGATCATTAATTTTACTTATTTACTATACTTTAGGCCATTTTACCATTAAAATTTTTTTATTGATAGTGATTTTTATTTATAGTGATTTTTAGGTTATCATCCGCACTCTATTGTTGATGCAACCATAGCCTTCATTAAGAAATTTAGTAACAATGTTTGAGAAATAAAACTTGACTCAAATAGATGAACGAAGAATATCATCATTAGTCAATCTGAGGAGGCAAGGGGAGAGCTTTCATCAGTTACAAAATATGTATAGTTAATTTTTACAATTCCGGTGCGCGAGCAAAGAGAGTTAAGTCCACCATCCTAAAATATTGAGATATGTCCATAGAGTTATAGATAAAAATGTTATCTACATTTGTGTTAAGTCCAGTAAGTCATAATCAAAATTGTACGGTAGTTATGGATGTGTGCCTCATGGGTTTATCCATCTCTAAAGCTATGTTGGTCTGGTATAGTGTGTTAAGTCACTCTAATTCTCAGTAACAAGAAAGTGGACTTAACTCTCTTTGCCTGCGCACCCCGGAATTTGTAAAATTACAAGGTTATTTTGAAATTTCAAAAAAATTATAATTACTGGCCAAAATGAAAGAAGTTTTTTTTTCTCTAAATGTTACAGCATAACATCCACCATACTTTCTAATAAGGCACCAATTTGGCGGGAATTTCAGACGTAGTTTTTGTATTATATTGAATGGCCCCCATCCACATTCTCTCCTATTTTCTTCCGAAGAATGAAAGAACGTTGAAATAAAGGAACTAGACAGACCGGCTTCTCATTTTCAACGTGATGCAGGTGACCACTATCAAGAACAAAATTTCCTTCATTCTAAATGTATGAAACTCTCTAGTTTTAAGCCACGAGCCGCCACTGGTCATATTTTAGCTTTCCAAGAATTATTTTAACTTTCTTTACTCTAAACATGGGCAATACATCTTTCTCACTTAACATTCTTATATAGAATATTGCAAAGGGTACGTATTCAGTTGTTTCAACCTGATCCAAAGCTTTATTCTTCACCAGGCAAGAATGAATGTCTACAAAGAATGGGTGGCTTATAACTACCCTTCTGAGAATATTTTTCTATAAAAATGTTCAAATAAAAGTTTTAGCTCTTAATTTAAGCCCCCCATGTACAAAATTTAAACAAAATCTTAGAGCCGTTTTAGAGAAAATCGCGAAAAACTAAATTTTCTTAATGTAAAGTGGCATTAAAAATAATAGAAAGTTGTCGCCATTCTTCATATCACATTCTCAAAAGGTAACTAATCCAAATAAAAGGTTTTGTTTTCATGCGATTTTCTGTTCCGCAGATAGGCTGTTCACAGACACACACACACACACAGACATGTTTATGAAAAACTAGCATGTGCCCGTGGCTTCGCCGCGATAATTATTTCAAAAATTAAAAATTAAGAGCATAATAGTTAAATCATTATATTTATTAACACCTAAATCACGTGGACAACATACCACGATTAGATAGCGTCGCCTGATAAAAGCGACCTTAGATTTGAGTTCCTTGGCCCAGAAAACCCCAGTATAGTGAGTTTCGTCCAAATAAAACAATGTTTGACCATATTTAGGGCTTACAACATTCAAGCGATCGCGAAAGTTTTATTTCCAAGGTAAGACAAAAAATAGCCAAAGCCAACTGTAATTGATTTGACATTGAAATGTATTACTCAAAACTGATGCTTCGAAAACACAATAGATTCACTTTTTTGCCCGTTTTTCACTCATAAGTCACGAACGGAAGCGAAAATTATAATCCCGGCTTCGAAGTGCATTTTCCGACCCTTCAGTCCACCTACGTTTAAAATTTCAGATCTCTGCGTTGAGTAGATTTCGCTGGTCATCGCTGACAGACAGACAGACAGACAGAAGGAAGACAGACACTTCCTTTTATTAATATAGAAGATAAATAATATTTTTGGAATCAGGGAACCTCTAAACGTGTATTTAGGTTAAAAACTGGGCATGGGTATTTTTCGTGATGGAACACAACACTTCTTCTACCTGTAGTAAAGATAATATTGTAATCAAGTCTTACGTTTATTTAAGACAGTAAACCAACTTTCAGCAACATTACATAATTCTTTGGATTGCACTCTAAGACGATTTGTTGAAATACGCGATATTGAAGAAGAGAGCCTTTTATGCTCTGTGGATTCGCAGGTCCGTAAATTGATCAAGAACAGGAAAACTAAGGGTTGAAAGAGATTTAAGAGGAGATTTCCGGTAAAGAAGCACAGAAGCTAAGAAGAAGAAGAAACGGAAAAAGGATCAAAAGAATGTAATAGCTGCAAAACACGGTCGAATCCTTTATTCCTGTAGGAATAAGCTTAAGGGGTCAACTGCAATATGTTGCAAGCCTTTCAAGATGGATTCATTTTACTTTTAAAAAGCCACCCCATCAAATTACTCCTACATAATGCAAACTTGATTTAAACCATTAGGGGCAATCATTCTTGTTTCCAGGGTTTTAGATAATGTAATTTATTCTTGTACAGTACATTTCATAAAACTTTTACACTCGCATTATTAGCAACTACAAAATAATATTAGTTATTATTATTATTAGTCTTCTGTTTCATAAGAATATTGGCTAGTAATATTAGTTATGAGTAGGGACCGGATTTTTAGGTTTTTAAAAACACTGTTTTAGATTTTCCATTAGGTGAAATAGTTTTTTTTAGGTTTTTTTGTCCAAAATATTGTTTTCGGGTAGAATAATCGGTGTAATAAATTTGAATGTGCTACATAGGATTGAATACACAATACTTGTAAAGTTTAACTTCAAAAAATTGACTTAAATTTGTGTAAACTTGTGTAAACTTGTTTTAAAACAATGTTATACAATTGAAGAAAGAAAGCATAAACAATCAAAAGAAGCAGTGAAAATAAGATTTCCTCACATTTCCTGGTTACAGTATATCACTAAATATATTTCAAGATTCTCAACTGTGAAGTTCTTCCTGTTATCTCTTCGTTAATAGTTAATACTGTATCTTGACACTACCCTTCTCAGGATTCGAATTCGATGCTTCTAATTTAGTGAGTAAAATATTTAATGTTTGAATGTGGTTAATGTGAAACTGATTATTTTCCTTTCTTCGGGGTTGTTACGCATGCTAACCGCACAACAAATCTACTAGGGACGAAAACTTCCTCCTTTTCTAGAAAGGTAAATAACACGTGTTTCTGGCAGGCTTGACAAAATTTTACTTTGCCATCTGTAGTGAAATTCAGATTGTCGCCAATCCACTGCCATAATAAACTCAATTTAATTTGTTTCGGCATAATTAACACGTCTTCTTAAAACTCACAATACTAAAGGCAACCAAAAAAACAAGCTTTTTAAAATACAGAAATCTATATCCTTGTTCGTACGAATGTTTTAAAAGGAATACGCCGGTACTCTTTTCCTCTCTTGATACTGTCCATCCTAGACGACAATGGGTTGAAAGAAACGCTGGGTGGTATTAATTTCTACCCGACAAAAATTATTCTCTCCCCGCAAAATATCGATTTCTCAACTGACAAACAAAAAATACAAAAAAGGAGCCTAGATTAGATATTTTAGGTTTTATATCCCGGTTAGGTATATTTAGGTTTTTATACCCCATTTAGGTATTTTTAGGTGCCACAGAATTAATGTGGGTGAATCCTATGGACATGATTCGAAAAAGTGTATGAGCGCTTTTTGTATTGGAAGTAAGGAAAAAAATAGGTAAAAACCTAAGAATCCGGTCCCTAGTTATGAGCAAAGGACGGATTTCTATGACATGTCATATTTTCCCCTTTGCATTATTTCAGGTTTCCGACTAAATAAACCAGATTCCAGGCATCCTGGTGAAAATCTAACGATTTTTATTGTGTATATAACTGCATATTTAGGAAATTTTCAACTATTGTAGCATATTTAGTATGAATATGCATATTTAAGTCATATTTTTTCATATTTGTGTGCATATTAAAGAAAGTTTGAAGTTTCATATATTTTGTAAATTTTGCATTATAATGATACTTTTTGAGAATTCACAGATATTTTAAATAATTAAGATTATATTTTACTAAAATGAATTTTAATGAAACTTAAAAAAATATACACAATGTGTAAGTGGTAAAGTCATATTTTAAATTTTATTGGTCATAATTTAATGTTTTTAGGTCATAAATGCATGCATACATCCTATTTTTTAGGTCATAGAAATCCGCCCACTAGTTATGAGTTTATAGGTCTAAATTATTAGTTATTATTGCTAATATTATTAGTTAACTGTTCCATAGACTGCAGAATTAATAAAATTTACTGATAATATTAGGTGATTTTCTATAAGTGTTTTTGGACCAATAACTTATCCTCAAACCCATGTGATTCAGATTTCGTGATCTTAAAATTTTGGAAAATGAATCACTCTGATTTATTTATCAATTTAGGGGGGGAAAGCTTTCGTACGGTATCAAAGGAATTTTTTAAAAGATTTAGACAAATCAATTAACATAAAGAAACACCGACTTGATTGTTTATTTCTTTGAAGCCGCCTGGGTATGTAATGAAAAACTCCAGCGGCTCAGAAAGCCAAAGGTAATGGGTTTGAATCCCAGTGTCAAAGGAATTTTCCTCCTTTAATATTCTCAGGTCAAACTACGGAAAAGAGAGAGAGCGGTGGTTGGTGGGGTGTGTTTAGAAAGGAAATGTTTCAATATTCAAATAACATTCATCATTGGTATATTATGTGATGTTTGTAACAAGAAGGAAAGTGGAATACGAATGTACTTGTTAGACTTATATAGCTCCGGGAATTTATACAAAAAAAGTCCTTTCATATCGAATAAATAACGAAGGAACGTGGATAGATTGAAGTTGGAGATATAGCATTGGTTTTCCAAGATTTATAGCCGCCATAATGAGAAATTCGCCGCGGGGGGGGGGGGGAGGTTCCTTTTCCCATAGAATAACAAGTTTTAAAACCGTTGAGTTCGTGTGTAGTTAGCGAGAGCTTTCTTCGATAATGTTACACCGTCATATAAAATTCCATCATTCCGCCTGGCCGCTCTGCTTAGACTACCTGCAAAACCTTGTTGTGCGTGGTAGTCTAAACAGAGCAGACAGGCGAAATGCAACTTGAGTTATGTTTATATAAGCATTTATGAACCACAGATTATTGTCTCTGTTGGACATTACATGAGAAAAATTCCTACGACACTGGGACTTGAACCCAGGACCTTTGGCTATTCGCGCCAATGCTCTACCAACTGAGCTAAGCCGGAGTTCAATTCACAGCGCCAGATGGAACCTCTCTCCTATGACTGATTGCCCTCCTATAATATTCTCATGTAATATCCAACAGAGACAATAATCTGTGGTTCATGAATGCTTATATATCTATCTTGAATGTTAACTGTACAATAACAGTGGGAGCCCGGTCATAAAAATCACTAATTAGTGTGCAGGGTGTCCACTGGTCGGGAAAATCCGGGAAAAGGCCGGGAATTTCGTATGGTCGGGAAAATCCGGGAAAAGTCAATGAATTTGTTAAAATATCCGGGAAAATTCGAAAAATTGCAAAGTGTGATCAAAAAGACTTCTAGACAATAATAGTATATGAAAGTATATTTAATTTATTTTATCGTTCCTAATTTTTGTATCTGTTATAGCCTAAGTAATTATTGTTTGCAATTACTTTTGTTACTAAAAGTTTTTCTTATTTAAAGTATGTATAATCCTATAATTTTTCTTACACAGTTATTAGAAAGTGCTTCATATTTTGGTCGGGAATTTCTGAAATGATCAATGAAAATCAGGGAATAAGCCGGGAATTTCTTCAGCATTACTTGGTGGACACCCTGGTGTGCCTCACAGTACTGCATATGTCTGTGAGGTAGACCATTAGGGCAATCAGTCATAGGAGAGAGGTTCCATCTGGCGCTGTGAATTGAACTCCGGCTTAGCTCAGTTGGTAGAGCACTGGCGCGAATAGCCAAAGATCCTGGGTTCAAGTCCCAGTGTCGGAGAAATTTTTCTCCTATAATATTCTCATTGAGTTATGTCGTATAAATCTAATGGTTCATCTCTGTGTAGATTTGTCATAAAATCTACTAAACTGATAAAAATGAAATTCTGCATGTAACTAACTCCGTGGCGCTACATTCCTGAAGGGACTTGGCCTACCAACCGACCTCTGCGTCATCTACCATAGGAAGATGGCAGGATTGGGGGCATGCTATGGCAATCTGTTAATTTCTTAATTCAAGTGTATTAACGGAAACTCATACTTCGATAGTGCTAAAATTTCACATCTTCTGCCATCAACGAAAGCTAAAATTAAAAGTCCGGCTTCCGAGGTGCATTCGGACCCCTTCAATCTTTATTTTTATTCCAATTTCAGAACTCTGCTTGCCGTAGATTTGGCTGGAGATCAAGCAGACAAACGAAAAACAGACTGACAAACAAACACTCCTTATTATACAGGTTAATGAATAACACCGAAGTATTTTACCTGCGCATAGAGGGGACGTAGACAAGCAAATTTTATTAAGAGATTTTTGCTCTGAGGATTCAATTTTTCCTGTTACAGCATAAAATCTCCCAGAAAATGACCGCCATTTACTTCTAACATTTTAAAATATGCAAAACAAAAGAACATCGTTGTTAACACTGGAGTTATGAATAAAAACAACGAATGCAGTGGCGGTCAGTCATGTGATTAGTCAGTAAATATTGCAGATTATGGAAACACTGAATAATGATATAGCTATTGTTGATTGATTAAAAATAAGGTTTTCATATATCACTAATAAGGCATGAAGTGAATTTAATGAAAATTTTAACCCTATTTTGCGTAATTATTGAGTTATGAGCACCAAATTGTAATGACTTTAATGCCCTGTAGCATACACATTTTACGTCTTAGAGCAGAAGTCAGCTAATAAAAGTTGCTTGTCTGTGTCCCTTCTATACACAGGTAAAATATTTCGGTGTTATTCATTAACACCCAGTACAGATATTTTCAATTTTCATAGTATTTAATATTTAATATACTTTCGTAGAAAAAATAGTGTGCAGGAAGAGCCATTACAAAACTTGGATGTAATGAAGCTCTTCCCGAGGTAATATTACAATATACTATTGCCATGATTTGTTCATGAAAAACACCATTAACGGCCGTGGGTGTCGGCATGCTGACCACATGCCCCCAAAGCTGCCATATGCCTATGACGCTGCGGTCGGGTGGTAGGCCAAGTCCCTCTACGGAGTTTAGTTTGTCGTGATTATGCGCTCATTGTTAATTGGGTTGATTATATTTGATTCATAATATGTTAAAAGCTTATTTTAGTGTTTAGAGGAACAACAATAAAAACATTACATTATATCTTGGCAGGCCATGGTCTCGATCTCGAGTAACAGGGGGATTTTCTTCCTGTCTCTACATGCCCCGAACATCTGGCGTGTCACGACGGAAATTGGACGACCGACAGGTGGGAGTATACTGGCCCAAGTATACTCTGATTGTGACAGCCATTAACCATTGTTATGAGTATACGTGTCATATTCTTTCTTTCTTCTTTCTCAATTAAGGGGCATTGTGTTTTTCCGCTTCACTGTCCACCTTTTCTCTTCTATTGCTTTCTTCTGTCCTCTTTCCACAGTTATCTTTTCTTTTGTTTCTCCTAGACGAAGGCTTTGTTTATTGAGTAAATAAGTCGATAACGCTTAACTGCGTAGATAGTTAATTAAATCTGTTTTTTAGATACCACCATAGGCGTAACCAGGCCGACCATATGGGGGGGTTATAACATCCGCGGGGTCTGGGCGGCATGGAATACCCCCCAGGGAGAGGGGGTCCGGGGGTCCTCCCCCGGAAAATTTTAAAAATTAATATGCAAAATAACGAGTTTTAAGCTTCCGGGGGTCCTCCCCCGGAAAATTTGAAAAATTAAGACCCAAAATAACGAGTTTTAAGCTTCCCACGCTTTATACTTGTATTAAGTAATTTATGGGCAGACTTAGAAAAATTATACAATTTTCCTTTTTTTAATCAATGGGGGGGGGTTCAAACCCCCAAAACCCCCCCCCCTCGGTACGCCTATGGATACCACTTAACTTAAATTTCAATGAAAATGACATTTTAGTAGGCTACACACTCTCTAAAACAGCTGTTTGTCGGACTGGTAACACGCCGAAAAATTGTATTTCAACAACCTAGGCCGCTAAATTTGCATAAAACTACATTGAAAATGCAGTTTTATCGGCCTTGTCCTTTAAAGTCGTCATGGCAATCTATAAACAAAATCCAGATGGCATTGACCAGTTTCACTAATTTTAACATGGATTTAAGCATATAATTGGACCTAAAACAACAAATTTAAGTCAACATTTTTTTATATAATAACGAGAAACTTTACCAGGATTTTTCGCAAAACAGGGAACCGTTTTACACATCTTGGTTCACAAGAGAAACATATAATTAATTATACGGTATTTTTATTTCATTTAATATAATTTGGAGAGCTTTTGTAGGCACTACATACGCAAATACTTTATCAGACTCAGGCCGAGACTATAGCTACTAGATCCAACAGAAGCTGCTATTTTCTTTTTCCGCAGATAGAGTAGTCGAACTGAGAATTAAAAAAACCGTTAAGAACTAAAAATAGGCCAAATACGATCATTAAGAGTAAAAGACGAAAAAGACTAATAAAACCACAATTTTTTGGCCTACAAAACAGTGATCTTAAATAAACACATTACAGCCTAGTATGTTTGACCTAGAAAAGAAAAGGGTTTTTCCTCAATTCCTAGCCCTAATGAGTGATTTCAATTTAATTTTCCAGTTTCTAGACAGAAAGATGCTGTCAGATGTTTCTGTTGATTTAAAATAAAAATGTATCCAGTAAGCCTATTAATTATTTGAAGCATTTTGATCGACTCTCGAAGACAGTAAGTGAATGTAGCAGGCCATGGCTAAAAGAACAGTTGACTGATGCAAGTTTGTTGTTTCTGGAGGCATATTGTTGTAGCTTTGAAAATAACAAGACTTTAAAAAATAAGTATCTCGGAAATCCCACAATTTCGGGTATCAATCGGGATTGAAAACTAAAGAAGGAACAAGAGCTTGATGAAACAGCGATAATGGTAGGACGCAGACCTATGTAATGTAAGTATATTTGCCATTGGTGTTGCAATCGAAGTAAATGGGGAAGAAAATGCTAGGAGATGTTCACAGAATGAATGAATATTTATCAACTGAAATTGTATTTCCACCCGGTGGCAGATACTTAGTCAAAGTTATGGCGAAAGATAAGATTAAGTCGCCCCTTACGCTCCGAACAATGCGTTGCTATTCGCTTGTTATCTCGGCACTCCCGATCGTACCAAATACAAGCTACCAACCCTTGCACCAAAATGACAACCCTCTAGCCACAATCACCTCTTCACATAGTCTAAATAATGCATAACACTTTCCACATAGTTAAGTGCGCGAGCGGAGGCGGTAGCCGAAGCGAAGCGCCCTTGCATTTTCGAATAATGTACAATACACTGTTTGTAGGTTTCGAAAATGTGGCATATTATATCTTCCAGACGTTAGTAGGCCTGTCAACTTTTGTTCAACTTTTGTTTACCGGTACACTACCAACGTCCAAACACGAGTTCCTACGTAATATGAGGAAAGAAGAAGTGGTATAAAAGAAAGTGCATCGCGAGGGAGTGGTGGGTGGGAACATTCATCCAGGGTGCGACTTAATTTTTTTTTCCCCAAGTTATTAACTATACAATAAATGCTACTTACTAGTACTTAAATCTAATATTAAGTTTAATAATATTTAAATCTAAATATTTACACAATCTAAGGAAGGAAGTGTTTGTATGTCTGTCTGTCTTTGCGCGATGCCCAGCGAAATCTATTAAACGCAGAGATATGACATTTTAAACACAGATGGACTGAAGGATGGGTGAATGCACATCGAAGCCGGATTTTTTACTTTCGCTTTCGTTCGCGAGTTATGAGTGAAAAACCGGCAGAAAACGTGCATTATTTTTTTTTTGGCGCTTTCGAAGCATCAGTTTTCAGTAATACATTTCAATTGTCAAATCAATTGCAGGTGGCTTTGTCTATTTTTGTCCTACCTTGGAAATAAAAGCATCGCGATTGCTTGAATTTTGTAAGCCCATCCTGGTCGAATCATTTGTTTATAATGTCAAGACACGCCGACATCTGAAATTTTCAACCTACACGGAAGAGGGATAATGTACATAAGCCCAAATGGACAAACATTGTTCGATTTGGACGAAACTCAGTATGCAGGGGTTTTCTGGACCAGGGAACTCTACTCTGAGGTCGTTTTTCTCATGCTGCGGTTTGTAATCGTGGAATTCATTTCAAAGCCGGATTTCTAGCTGTTTCGCGTTCAAATGTTAATAAATACGTTTTAATTAATTTGTTATTAATTCTTAATCTTCCAATTAATTATCATGGGCAAAGCCGAGAGGATCTGCTAGTACTTATATAACATGCTTAAAACCTAATCATCGTTTTCATAGTCACTTCCGTTGACTCTGTTGACTGTCATTAAACACTATTGTGGACCGATTTCAGTCCATTTTAAGCGCCTTATCACTACTTGGGAAAGCAGGTAAACAATAAACAGAAATGTTTCTACTGCGTCTGTTTCTGAAGACCCTACATAAATTCATATTATATAGTACTGAAAGATGTCTACAGAACCGTAAAAGCTACGAGAGATTAAAGGAAGGTTCCACTGAATATGAAATGTTTGGGACACCAACATTATGAGTTGCTATTTAAGACACATTCTGCTACACATTGTAGACAGCGGTTTGGTAGCAGACGTCAAATATGGGGAAGTTTCTAGAGAGCACGAAGATGCTCAGGGTTTTTGATGCGCTGGGTTATACGTAATCAAATTCAGTAGCAGGGACGCTGTGCCAGACATGCATAACCCTTATCATCTGCTCCGGGAACCGGAGAGGAATTTAGCAGCTTGGGGTTTCATGTAATATCAAACTAGTGGTAAAAGAGGGGTTTTATTTCGTTAAACGAACCGGTATTAATAATTTTAAATTTCCTTGTTGGGCTATAAAATAAACACAAGCGAGAGAAATGCAGAAAGTCTTTTCGATGCCAGGAGAAATGCTTGATTCGAAATTAATGCAGAAAAAACTAAGTATTTGGTCATGGAACGTCAAAATAATGCTCCACAAAATATTAGAATAGCCGGTAAATCGTTCGAACGAGTGGAAAAACTCAAATATCTGTGAACAATAATTACAGATACAAATAATATTAAGGCAGAAGTTAAGTGTCGACTGAAATCAGGAAATGCTTGTTTTTATGCAGTTCAGAAACTCTTCTCGTCTTCTGCCCAGAAATCTAAAAATTAAGATTTATAAGACAATTATCCTGCCGGTTGTATTATATGGATGTGAGACATGGCCCCTTACATAACCTGAGTGTTCGAAAACAGGGGGCTTAGGAAAATATTCACACCTAAGAGAGATGAAAACTGCATAACGACGAGCTTCATAACCTGTACTCTTCACCGGATATAGTAAGGGTAATTAAATCACGGAGGAAGAAATGGGGGAGGAAAGACATATCTAAAAAGTATTGACTGGGAGACCCGAAGGGAAAAGACCACCTGGAAGACCTAGACGCAGGTGGAATGGCAATATTAGAATAGATTTAAGGGAAGTAGGATTTCAGAGGGATGGTTGGATGGAGTTAGCACAGAATAGGGTTGAATGGCGGACTCAGGTAAGCCCGGCAATGAACTTTGGGTTCCCTGAAATAGGTAAAATTCCTTAGCTTGCTGAGGAATTGTCTATTGCCATTGAGTAAGTAATCGAGTAAGCCATTTATATCAGACTGAACCTATTTAATAATCATAAACAATTATTCTTAGCTAAAATATATTTTCCTTGTGAAGCAATCGAATTTGGTCACCCTGGAGTGTTATATTTTTATACCACTCCATGGCATAGTTTTCTCCTTTTAATTAATATCATCTATGGCTAAAAATACGTCTTTTACCTTCGACTGCATAAAAGCTATTTATGTTTCAAGTAAGGAAAATAACGCTTTGGCGGACGAATCTAGTAGGCCTATAGCGGCCGACTCATAAGCCGCGGCTGAAATACAGGAAGAGTCCGATCAAGTTTTTTGCGTACGTGGTGCATACAATATATATTTCTTTACGAAAAGCTCTCTAAATTATATGAAATGAAATAAAAATACCGTATAAATTAATTATAGTAAAAGGTGTAGTCTGTCATTTGTTAACGCCATATTCTCAAGGCCATCTGTATCACAGAACAACAATGAACCGTACGTACCAATACGAAATGCATAATATATGAGTCGCTTTTTGTAAACAGTAATGAATATGAAGTAGTATTTAAGGAAAGCTTGTGAAAATATGAGTGATAATCCCGAGGAAATTTCAATCCAAGCCAAAAACATTGAACTGGAGCTGCAGCCAGCAACATCACGGCAGCAGTAGACTATGAGAAGGAATATATTGCAATTAAATGCTGGTGCATCCATGGTAAGCATGTTTCTCTTGTGAACGAAAGTGTGAAAAATTGTTTGCTTATATTTGTGTTATATGACGAAATATATGCTTAAATCCATGTTAAGTTGGTGTAACTGGTCAACGCCAACTGGATTTTGTTTATAGATTGCCGTGATGACTTTAGCGTACTAGGCCGCTAAAACTGAACGCAGTTTTATGCAATTTTAGGGGCTTACGTTTTTAGTACACGCTCCCTAAAACAGCTGCTTATCGAACTGGTAACACGCCGAAAAGCTGCACTTTAAAGCACAAGTCCGCTAAAATTGCATAAAAGTGCATTCAAACTTCATTCAAAATGCAATTTTAGCGGCCTTGTCCTTTAAATTCGTCATGGCAATCTATAAACAAAATCCAGACGGCATTGACCAGTCACACCAACTTTAACATGGATTTACGCATATAATTGGTCATAAAACAACAAATTTACGCCAACATGTTTCTTTATGATAATCAGAAACTTTACCAGGATTTTTCGCTAAACACGGTAGCCCACTTCATCACATGACAACAAATATAAGCCAACTTGACACATTTTGGTTCACTTGAAAAACATTCCTTACCATGGACGAACAGCATTTAAACGCCGTAATATATCCCTTCTCATAGCCTATTTCTGCCGTGAAGTTGCTGGTAGCAGCTCCGATTCAATGTTTCTGGCTTGGATTGAAATTTCATTGGAATTATCATTTATATTTTCACAAGCTTTTCATAAATACTAGTTCGTATGCAATATTGTTTACAAACAAGGGACTCATATATTATGCATCTATACTACCACATTTGTTATTGCTACGTACGGTCATTGTTGTTTTATGATCTAGATGGCCATGACAATATAACTTAAAGAAATGACTGACTGCCTTTCATTATAATTAATTATACGGTATTTTTTGTTTTATTTCATATAATTTATAGAACTTTTACTAAAAAATATTGTATGCACCACGTACGCAAAAACTTTAGCGGACTCATCCAGTATTTCAGCCTCGGCTTTCGCCTCGGCCGCTATACTAGATTCGTCCGCTAAAGCGTTATTTTGCGTACTTGATACATAAATAGCTATTTCGGAGTGTTACCAGTCCGACTAGCAGCTGTTTTAGAGAGTGTGTACTAGAAAATATTTTAATTAATACGTCACTCGTACGTACTGACGCAGAATTCGCTTTTGCAAAGTGTAAATGACAACAGACATGATTATTGTGATAACAGAACCGCTACAAACGCAGCCTGTCTCGTGTCGCTAGTGTGAATTGAATTATGTCTGCGAGAGAGGAAAGAAAATTACAAAGCTTACACGAATTAATAATTCACTGAAGACAGGAAGCCATGTTTCTCTCTGCTGAAAGCAACGCAATTAACACTGGAAGCTTGAGTTTTATAATTAGTGTCTCTGAGAGTAAGCAAAATCACTGTGTTCAACATTTCGCAGGGTAAATATTTCCGGTTTCAATACATCGTTCATTATGATTTTTTTTTTGTGCCCACCCTTACCCCCGGAGTGCCAAGCAATTAAGCCTAAACCTCCGGTCAAACCAAATTTTGGTAACCATATGTGATGTGTGCATACTTATTGTGCCCTTATGTACATCCGTAGGGGATGTTGATGGTGTGACGTGTTTGGGCTGTGTACTTATGTCTTGGTATTTTGTAGCAGGATTGACCTCAGTGCGGATAGGTCTTATGTGCTATATTTTCGGAGTGTTTTTTAGTGACTTGTAGTTATGTATTCTAGACATTTGTAGTGCGTGTATTTGTTAGTGCGTGTATCTGTAGTGCGTTCATTATGAAGTGCCAGATTGGTACTTTATGAGATTGTTTGGTGGACGGGAAAATGTCTGTCCGTCCGTCCATGTGTCTGTACGCGCGATAACTCAAATACCCTTTATCGGATTTTCATAAAACTTGGTATACGCATTTATATCGTCCATGGGAAGAAGCCTTTTGATATTGGACCAAATCGGTTCACCGGTACCGGAGTAATGCCCAATTTAGTGCCTATTTTATGTTAATATACTAGAAAGAATTTATCATAGGTAGCCTAATTCCACGAGAGTTGACGAATTTATCTGATGAAACTCGCCAAGTCCTGTTGTATTTATTAAGACTATTCCATGAATAAAAATGTAACGGATTTTACAAATAATAATTACTTTCGAGCTTTGTTGTATAAAAACAAAACTAACAGCTTCAAGATCACAGCATTCTATGAATCAACCATCCATGAATCGATTCGAGTTACCATGTTGTGACCAGTGCTACCGTTGGTGCATATAAGATATAGTTGACTCCAATCAGGTAAGCTAGCAGCAGAACAGAATAAAAGCACATGAACTGGCTTCCACCGTATCGAAATTGTGTTCTTAATGTACATTTCTATTATTTAAATTTCCAAACGAGTTATGTTGTATGAAATAATGTGCTTTCGTGCTGCTTAATGGCAGCATATGACGTATTAATGATCGCACACTGATGCTTACGTGTCTAGTAAGGAGCTGACGATTGATTATTGAATTAATAGCAAACATTGCTTAGGGGAAAAAACAAAACTAAGATCACGGCATTCTATGAATCAACCATCCAGAATCGATTCGAGTTACCATGTGCAGTGCTACCAATGGTGCATATAAGACATAGTTAACTTAATTCAGGTAAGCTAACAGCAGAACAGAATAAAACCACACGAACTGGCTTGCACCGAATCGAAATTGTGTTTTTAATCAATGTACATTTATATTATTTCAATTTCCAAACAAGTTATGTTGTATACAATAATGTGTTTTTATTCTGTTCATTGGCAGCATGCGACGTATTAATCACTGCATATTGATACCTTGCGTTTCCAGTAACGATTTGACTTTTTATAAGATAAAATAGCATCCTAATGTTTCTAGCAAGTATATTATAAGACAAGCGAATTTATCTGATGAAATTCGTCAACTAGAGTGGGATTTATTAAGACTATTCCATGAATAAAAATGTAACGGATTATATAAATAATAATTACTTTCGTACTTTGTTGTAAAAAAACAAAACTAACACCTGCGACATCACGGCCTACTATGAATCATCCATCCATTGTGTTTTAATCAATGTACATTTATATTATTTCAATTTTCAAACAAGTTATGTTCTTTAAACCAATCTGTTTTCATGCTGCTTAATGGCAACATGTGACGTAACTAACTACATTATGTGTTTAATTTCAGAGTGGAACATGGTACAACGGCAGGACCCTCTACCCGGTGAGTGAATATATCTGCACTATTTATAAACACATATCAACCGAATTATATTGTGTATCCATTCTACAGGTAACTGCTAGAAAAAATATAAGTAGCGTTCTTAAGTACAGTGCACGCCGCTTATTGTGATCATTTCGGGACGCTGCTAATCTGATAACATTAACCGATTGGTAGAGTAGCCGAAGGAATTAAACGAAGGTTATTTATTCATGCATAAACAGAATTTAAAATATTTATTCATGAACTAATACGTAACTGTGAATCATTGAACCATACAGTAATAGACTACAAGCAACTATTTTGTCAACCAGTAACAAAGTTTTAAATTGTTCTTACTTTCCTTTAGGAGTCCATTAATCAATACTCCATATTCAGTTACGAGTGTTTTTGGAAGTCTGTACTGATCTGTGGTGAACACCGCGTAGCAAAACATCTAACTCCTGTCTGTTCAAGTCTTTTCATTTTACTTTAGCCATCAATTCATGTCAAGACTGTTATCTTCATGAATCAAAAGCTGCAGCTTAACTGTTAGGGGTGAAACATGTTTTACTGCTTAAAAGAGAAAGTTAGGTAATGCCACCCGCTCGAACTGGTCATCCTGTGAGCTGGGAACAGTACGAATACAACACCATTCAGTTGAGTTAGAAACGAAACCCTTAAAACGAAATTTTGAATAACGTACAGCACTTGGAAATAGAGCCGCAAAAAGAAAAATGTGATTACATAAACCGAATATTTGATCGCAATAAACAGTATTTTTTCAATTATTTATGCGTACGGGACTTCATAAAAGTGATAACTAGACTTCGGATTTTAGGTAAAAACCTATTTTAATCCTTAAGTGATATAGCCTATGGACGAAAACTCGTATATGCATGTTTCATAAGTGACTATGCCTAAAACTTATATTTTTACAGGACCTAAAGCAGCCTATTTTTACGTTAGAGCCTAATATTGCCTTTTTGCTTGTTTTCCTCCAAAGTTCAAAATAAGTTACACTTTTGTTATAAATTCTAGCATTTATTTTCAGTTCGTACTAAATTTTTAGCTCGGAATGTGCAGTACATGACGCATTTGTGACGTGGTTAAAAAGTAAGGAATGCTTCGTCTTCAGAAGAAAAATTCCTTGGAATTCCCAAGAAAATGTAGTGTTTTTCTCCCGACTCCCACATCCAGTAACAAAAGAAAAACATAGTTCTCTGAATCACTGAGGGATACAAGGGGTTGAATATGCTAGCGTGCGTAGTTTCTGGGAGCATGGATTAGGTTTTCACTGTTATGGTAGTAATACAGGCCCTAGTAATAGTTCTACATAATTTTGTGTATCATAGGCCTATATCTGTGTTTTAGCATGATTATTCATTAATGGTGACTTCAATAATATTCTGCATTGCAATTGAGATATTTCAAAAAATTGGCAACATAAGGATTTTATAAGAGACTATTTTACGATTTTTAGAACCTATTTTCCAATTTTTAGAGCCTATTTTAGGTACCTAAAACAGCATTTTTAGCGACCTAAAAGTCCGAAGTCTAGTGGTAACATTACCCGACTGATAGCATTATCCGCGATTACATTAAGCGGCGTTCACTGCCTGTGTTCATTAAACAAATCGCATGTGGGCTTTGGATGGAGATATCGGAACGGAACGTTGTGTTCGACTTTAAAATATAACAAAATTGGCAAAATACTTATTATAACTAAACGATATGCAACTTAGTTAAATTTTTACTTCCTCTGCCCGTACCATAGGTACTATAGGTAGAGGAAGTATTGTTTTCGACCCCAAAATTCGAAGTTGAGTTTTTAGCATATATACACGTTTCAAGGCCCCCTGAATCCAAAAATACTATTTTTGGAAACATGTCTGCCTGTCTGTCTGTCTGTCTGTGAACACTCTAGCTCCAAAACGGAAAATCGTATGAAATCAAAATTTCGTATTTGGGTCAGGTACCTTCTGAAGATGTGAGGATAAGATTGGCGACTATTTTCTCTTATTTTTAAGGGGATTTTACATGAAGAAATTTTCGTTTTTCGCTATTTTCTCGAAAACGGCTCTAACGATTTTCTTTAAATTTTGCACATGGGTTGCTTTTACTAAGAGCTAAAACTTTTATTTGAAACATTTTTTTTTCGAGAAAATTTTCTGAGGGTAGTTACAAGCCACCCACTGTTCACCCACTGTTTGTAGAAAGTTTGTCTTGCGTGATGAACAACTGAATTCGCGCTCTTTCACGGCCTCTTATTCTATATAAATTCTATATAAGAATGTGAAGTGAGAAAGATGTATTGTTGGCCATGCATAGAGTAGAGAAGTATCTGAGGGAAATATTCGATAAATTTCGGAAATTATATTTTACGGCGGAAAGTTCAATAAACGTCTGCAGTCATTTGTTCTTTTTTTTAAGTTTGTTATATAGACTGCACTTTTAGTCGCATCATTGAAAGAAGAGGTATTTATAGGATAATTAGCGTAAAATTGTGTCTTGCGATTCTGTACAAGGATATGTGAATACTGGTAACTTTTATTTGGGCAGAGGAAGTTATGTGACTTTCACATCAGATTTTTTGATTGATATCTCACACGTACATAATTATACAGTATTCGCTTTCATCAGAGGTGTAATTAATTTACCGGCTAGTGGCTGTCTTGGAGAGCCAATCAAAATGCTTCGGGGCACCGAACATCGGGAAACGTATTAGATTGGCCACTTGCCCGTATGACCAGTCCTAGAAATAATTGCACCGTTTTAAACCAGCAGCTGAAATGAGTATAGCCTACTCAGTAGTGAGTATAGCTATCAGTATGTGTACTAGTTTTAACAGGGAAGGGAAATTCGATACTAGGAACACGGTTTCTACATTAGTCTAACTGCCGGCAATCAACCTGAAAACGGATCTTCCATTCCGACCTGCTTCCATCATTTTGTTTGTCTGGTTCCAATTGTGATGAAGTAACAACCGCGGTTGTAATATTACAATTCTTAAAATACTTACATCCTAGAGGCGTCACCATCCAAGCTATAGTTTTATTTTAATGTTCTCAGATAGATAAGACATTCTGCCCTTCTGTATCACCAATACAAAAACTACAATTATCTCTTACTATATAAAAATATGAGAGGCTTTGTCCTGACTGACTGACAGAGAATTAACGTAGAGCATAAAGTACAATAGGTAGAGACTTGGAATTTTGACAGTACCTTCGTTTCATAATGCAAATGCACACTAAAAAAAAGTATTTTTGCAAAATTTTGATTATAAATGCCAAAAATCAAATGTTTTTTAGGATACTTAATTCCTTATTGTACAGAATTATCAAATCCAAATCACAGTTCACATGACAACAGTGTATTGTTGCCAGTGTTCACAGGTAGCTTTGGAAATAAATGATACAGGACTTTGACAAATTAGAGACGCTATCGATAGAATTCATTGGTGTAAATAAATATTGAAGAATGAAATCCACTTAAATAATG
This sequence comes from Ectobius pallidus, assembly GCA_964059195.1. Taxonomy (NCBI): domain Eukaryota; kingdom Metazoa; phylum Arthropoda; class Insecta; order Blattodea; family Ectobiidae; genus Ectobius; species Ectobius pallidus. The sequence continues at coordinate 3,543,639 of CAXKWD010000002.1, forward strand.
CACAATCTGATGCAGTCATATAAGGGTAGGGCCCGGATTTTTATGTGCTAAAAAACTTAAAAATATTTTTTTTTTATGTGCTAAAAATGTTAAAAATATGTGCTAAAATTTTAAAAATATGTGCTAAAACTAAAAAAAAAAAAAGAGAAAAGAAACAAAAACACCAGAATGTTCGTAACTTACTAGAACAAATTATATTGAAACTCGCCAACATCAGATGTAAAATGCTGACAGGAGTTGCAGTGCACAACAAATGTCATCTCCAGATTATGGATCACAAATCCTTGCATATTATCCGAGAATATTGCCTTATATTGAGAAAAGGAATGTTCTACATCACACGATGTTAACCTTGCATATTTGAAGAGGGGTAGATCACTAACACACACACACACAATCAATTAGATTATGTTTTGGCCTTCCAAAACTTGAGCGACTTTGCCACCATTTTTCTCAATCATACCTTTAAATTTTGTTCTTAGAACTTCTATTTTCGAACCTGAGATAGTGTTAAGTTGACTTTCAACATATTGTATTTCTTTAAGTGAATTACGCAATGTTGAGATTGGGTTCTGTTCTGTTCTTCCCTGATAATAACTCTCACCTCATTGCAAGTGAAGCATTTGTGTTGAATTCTTTCGAGATACAAATTTTTGTTGTAATTAATGTTAAAAGAGAATGAGGCAAAGTACAAAAATATTTATTTATGGAGAATAAATCGAAAATATTTATTCACATAACTTTTTTGTAAAATATGTGTTTTTATGTGAAATAAAATTTGGAATTTGCGTTTGTCGGACCTCGATTTGGATATAAAACTTTGTTTTAGGAATGTACGCATGAGGAAAAAAAAACATTTTTTTACATACAAATCCGGGCCCTACATATAACTTTCTCTGCCCTGGACATAGTTAGGCCATATCAGAAGTCTGTAAAAAATTCTATCCACTGATACGTTATTCATAGCTGTAAGCTTTGTATTTTTAGGTGAGAAATATGGATGTTTATCATAGGCCCTAAGTACGACGATATATGATTTAGACCATGTTGAAGTCTTCGAAAGGAATCTTAATTTTTGTTCTTCTATGGTGACTATGACTCATTCTCGAATATCCTCGCTAACTTCTTAGGAACAAACTGCATAACTCTGCAAGTCAACAATACCTCGAGTTAACTAGTTGCCTGTTACAACTAGAACACCTTCACAAAGTTGAAACTTGGTTCATTAAATTTCTGCCTATTAAATATGAGCGTGAATTAACTGCATTAAGGAAGTCTGCTAATTGGCTTCTGGGCCACATCCAGAGCGCAGATAGATTCATTAAAAATATTATGTCTTTTTGATAAAAATAATGTTTCATTATTCCCTTGTTGGACGAAAGATTAGACCTATTTGTAAGACTTTATTGAAAGTCAATTCTCTTGAATAAATAGTACAACAAAGATTTATTTACAATTTAGAAAGTTAATTCTCTTGAACAAATAGTACAACAAAGATTTATTTACAATTTTGAAAGTTAATTCTCTCCAATAAATAGTACAACAAAGATTTATTTACAATTTTGAAAGTTAATTCTCTTGAATAAATAGTACAAAAAGATGTATTTCCAATTTTGAAAGTTAATTCTCTTCAATATATAGTACAACAAAGATTTATTTACAATTTAGAAAGTTAATTCTCTTGAATAAATAGTACAACAAAGATTTATTTACAATTTTGAAAGTTAATTCTCTTCAATAAATAGTACAACAAAGATTTATTTACAATTTTGAAAGTTAATTCTCTTGAATAAATAGTACAAAAGATGTATTTCCAATTTTGAAAGTTAATTCTCTTCAATAAGTAATACAATAAAGATTTATTTACAATTTTGAAAGTTAATTCTCTTGAATAAATAGTACAACAAAGATGTATTTCCAATTTTGAAAGTTAATTCTCTTCAATAAATAGTACAACAAAGATTTATTTACAATTTTGAAAGTTAATTCTCTTGAATAAATAGTACAACAAAGATGTCCTTACAATTATTCCACATTAATTTTTCATTAAGTATCAGTATGGGGACAGTTCAGTAATGGATATAAATACATTAAATTACATTTACAGTAATAAGAGGAAGGACATTTTAAAAATAAAATATAAAATAAATATTTATATAGAAAGCTAAATTATTTTCTTAAAATTGTAACTTTTCAGATTAATTTATCAAATATAATACTTACTTAGGAATTTCTTTTTCAGGCATAATACATAAGCTGCCAAACTTATTCATTCATATTGTAGAAGGTGTGAGTTATTAAAAATTCCTTCTGAGATCTTTTGAAAGATTTGCATTTTCTTTTCATACACAATAAATTAATGTTTCTTTTAAGCTTATTCAAAATCCGTATTGCAGAATAATAAGCACCCTTCTGAAAGAGTTTTAATGATTTAGCTGGTATATCTACTCTTATACAATTCAACGGCCCTAAATAGTCGTGCTTGCTCGCCCGCTTCGTGAGACATCGGGTATACTCGGCGATGTTCGTCTCTCGCAGTGTAAAGTTTCTCGAAGAGTACAAAATTAGGAAAACGGAGTCTTTATTACATAAGGCTTAAGCGAAATGATCACAATGAACAAATATTCTAATTTTATTTTTACTTACAATTTTCATTGCTCTGAACCACAAACATTTTTAATAAACTGCCTGTGTATATTTCTTAAAAATCCTGGAGTCAGTTAATAATGGCGGGCGAAGCCGCGGGCACCAGGTACAATATATTGATAGTTTAACCCTGGAAGTATCGCGGACAATATAAATCCAAACAAACCACTCCTTCCCTTGATAAATTATATAATTTATGAAAACTACTCTGAATTTATCAAATAAAATTCACATCATATTCATCTGTCAACAAACAGTTGAGAAACGATACGTATTATCAGTGTTCACAGGTAGCTTTGGAACTGCATAAAACTTACGATATAATTAATTTGATTATAATTACGCACTGGTAGGAACAAATTATATTATAAAGGAAGAAACGATAGTAGCCTATATGATGAGATATTTTAAATAAAAATTGATGAAGCCAGCGCTGACTTTTGTAAATGTATTGTCAGTGCGTTCAGGATTCTAGAGCTGTAAGTTTCGTATTTAAGCATCATTTTAATCGTGGCTATTTCCTAGTGTAAATCATTCACGTCCATGTGTTTTATACTTACGTAAAAATATCATTCCTCCCTATTAAGACCCTTGCAATATACTCTGGAACCATGGATGCTCGTTAAATAGAGGTTTATTGTGTCTTTTTACTGTTTAGAAGGTGGGGCGTGTTCCATTGTCACTGAGACTTTGCTCAGGTGCCTGACAGGTTGTTATAAATGCATGCAGATGTAGGTCACGTGATAGCCTATCATCAAAGGTCTCTTTTGCGTCATTTAACTTTGTGCAGAATCTATCAGTTCATCCATCATACCACGTCACAACACAATATTCCAATATTAGCACATGACTTGTATGTCAGAGACATCTACATTAACACGACTCTTTCTTTCCTTGTGTTCATTTCTCATTTACATTCCAAACTAGGAAATTTATAACAGTTGACTATCAGAATGCAACGAACCTATAATTAATTCATTAAGACACGAATAAGTTTATGAAAGGAGCAAAGCTAGTTTTATAAATTTCATATGAGTATCTTAATTACTAGGGCAAGGCATTTAATGACCATAAAATAGTGAAAAAATTCAAAATAAAAAATTAATTTATGACCTAATAATAGTGAAAAAGGACACAAAATTTAAAATAAAAACAATTAATTTTTCCATTATTACTCATATTTAGTTTCTTTTTAAGTAATGAATTGTTAAAAGCAATTTAACAGATGACAGTGAGTTATATATAAATTTACAATATAAAACACACTTATTTTATTACTAAAAAAATAAGTAAATTTATAATAAATTACTTGGACACCCTTAGCGAAAAAGAAATTCTTTCTGAACTGGCATGCCCATCAAATTTTCCCCTAGCAAATATGTGCGATTTAAAAAGAAATAAAAAATTATTTATTGCTACAAGACAAACTGCTGTGGTGTTTACAATAATCCTGAATTAAAATGAACTATGAAAACTTGGCGCAGATTCTCAAATAAAAACGATTGTCTGTTGTCTGAAAGTAACGATTTGTAGATGGAAAAGCTCCTCTCTACCTCCACTGAAACATAACCTAAAAATGCCGAAAATGACCTAAAATGCATAAAATGGCCTTACTATTTCTGGTCTGTTCCGGTAGATGGTAGACTACAAGGCATGCAGGTACAGGGCTTCTATTGAGCTTTAACTCAAACGACTCACATTAAAAACGTACAAGATGAATTCAATTTAGTGTAATAATAAAATCACTGACCATAAAATAGTGAAAAAATGCAAAATTAAAAAAAAAAAATTTATGACCAAAAAATAGTGAAAACTAGACGCAAAATTAAAAAAAAAACACCAATAAATGTTCCATTGAATATTGTAAATGATTATTAGATATACGGTGATAGTAGTAGTAGTAGTAATAATAGTATTTGTAGTGGTTAAAATGAAGGAAATGGATAATTATTTATTTGTACGAAAGGGAAGAGAACGACAGAGACATCTGGGGATATCCTCTATCATTATAATAACGTGCTAGCACCTTTTTCTTTACCCTTAGCGGGCTCAACCTGTAAAATGAAACTTTACTGTTTACTCTGTACAATAATAGGACAATAGTAAGAATCTGTGTGTTGTTTTCAGTCCATTTAGCTTTTGTTCGGAGCGTCCCTCGCTATCTTCATCCTGACACAAGAAATACAATTTTCATTTCATTCATTCACCTAAAACGTCTCTGAAGCCAGGTCGTACATAACTTGTATGGACCTCAACTAACTTTTTAGACAGCTTGAATTGAAAGTAGAACTTCTAACACAACACACACGGAATAACATTTGCACATCATCGCTAGTGCTATAAAAACTTTATGCCACTCCATTGGTACCAACTTTGGTTGCAATATCTCTCGAAGTTACTGAAAAGACAAGTAAGGAAATAATTTTGAAAAATCCTTCCCTGTGAGTTGCCAACAGATTAGTAATCAAAATACTTTTCCGTAATCTCCTATGTAGCGGAATTCAGTCTCTTTTGGTTGGCAACAATTTGTTTGGAAACAAATGGCATATGAAGTCAAATGACCGTAGCTTCTACATTTGCTGAAAATACTAAATCGTGATCTATTCGCATAGAATATTTATTTATAGTATCTCTCTTCAAGTTATAGAAGAATCTGGAAAAATCCTTTGGTATGATAAGGAATTGCAGACTTTTAATGCATGGGAAGAAATGAAGATCGTAAGTAATGTTTTGAGTGAAACTAAATATTGTGTTGGCATACGTTTGTGTTTTATCAAAATCATTTAAATCATCTAGTTCAGCGTTTCTCAATCTATGGTCCGCGGACCACTGGTGGTCCGCGAAGATGGTGCAGATGGTCCGCAGACATAATTAATTAAAAAATATCATAAAGCAAGTGGGAAGTAAAGAAGTAAAAAATGTTCACACAAAATGGACACTAGATGTCAAAGTTTTTAAAATATTCGAAAATATAGGTCATATTGCAAGTTTCCTGCAGTTACGAACCACAGTTTCAAACCCCTGATGCACTGACGTCTATGGTTCCCTCTTTCATTCAAAACCCTAAAAAATAAGACTTCGTCGGAATTTGTTATTAGAGGCGCCATGCACTTTTCAACAACCTATCTTTGTGAGAAGGGATTTTCATCGCTCGTTTAACTAAAAACAAAATACAGAAACCGACTTAATGTATCTGCTGATCTTCGACTAAATTTGACTAATATTGAGCCAAATATCCAGGAACTCTGCAAGAGGCGACAAGCTCAACCGTCTCATTAAAAGTGAGCAATAACATAATTCCTAATTATATCATCAAATTGGTAATACATATTAAAATCTGTTCAAAATATAATTTTACTGTCAATAGTTTAATTCCAATTCAAAGTACTGTGTTTCCGTCAAATTAAAATAAATGTATTTCGTTATTACGACCTATAATTAATACCCAAAATATTAAACATATAGGCCTACATATAGCCTACTTTTAAAGATGGGATGTAAAATTAGGGGTCCGTAATTTTTGTTAGACTTTTAGAGGTCCTCGGGTTCAAAAAGGTTGAGAAACGCTGATCTAGTTTATGGACCAAATTTGCAATTCTGAAATAGTTATGTTATTTTGATTAATAGATACACGATAATAGTAGAAGTAGGATTAATAGTATTTGTAATGGTTAAAATGAAGGAAATGGATAATTATTAGGGCTGTACCAATTAATCGATTAATCGATTAAACATTTAATCGTCGATCAATTACATTTTCCGATTAATCGGTTTAGTCGAATTCTGAAAAACTTTTTCGAGAAATGGGTCAAATGACCAAACTCCTATCTCTCGCTTCTCCGGCCTTGGCACATCATGTGTCATTCAGCCTATTGTGTCCAAACAATTCCCGTTATTCAGGAACCTGAAGGGTAGTTTAGTCAAAAAATTCGTGTCTCTCAAGTCTTGGCTGAAAAAGTAACCGGAAATGTAAGTTTTGTGTATATTTTTTCACTAGTTAACTAATAATGGTATTCATTAATTCAGCATTTCTTTTGATTATCTGTAGTGTAGTAGTTATTAAACGTGTAATACAATATTAAATGTACACTTTGATTTCTTTTAAAATGCCGACCTGTTTGTCGATTAATCAGTCGATTAATCGATTAAAGTCAAGCGTTAACCCAAATACAATACAATCTAGACCAATACAGGACACTTTGCGATATATCGGGGGACAATATTTTGAGCACCATCTAGCGGCCCAACCTGCTACTACTGAATACAATTGCAGTATCTAGACACATATATGTTAAACAGTTTTTAATAGAAGAGCCGAAATAGCCAGACTCGGCATGTTATGTATAAGGGGTATCTACCTAATGGCTCAGAATAGCATATTACAGTTTATATATGTTTTGAATATATTAATTTTGCCCCAAGTTTCTAGGTTGTGCCACTAGGAGTGCTGCAAAATCTGTCCCCCATTTCTCTACCAGTAAGTGTCCGGTATTGTCTCTATAGTATTTGGTTAACCCGATTAGAAATTTTAATCGATTTTCAGCCCTAATAATTATTAATTCGTACGAAAGGGAAGAGAACGATAGTGACATCTGGTGATATCCTCTATAATATTATTATAACGTGCTAGCACCTTTTCTTTCACCGCTCAGCCCATAAAATGAAGATTACATAGACAGCATTTTGCTGAACTCTCTTTAACAAAAGCGTGACAGTTGAAAACAATCAATTGACATAAATTAGAAGAAGCCGCAGAATACAAACGAGTATAATAACCGCAGGATGGGGATAAACCCCATGAAAGAGATTGATTGGATTTTTTGTATCTCTGTAAATAGCTTTTCCTCCGGGGGTTTTAATTAACTTTTTAAAACGCTTATGTCTATGTCATACAGTGGTGAACACTAAATCTGCTGAGTAATGCGTACACATCAGGATATAACCATGTGACATAAAAATAGCATCAAACATAATATTTGAGCTGGTGTTTCCGTGTACAGCGTATTTAATTGTGAAATTATTTGCTCGGTTGCCTCGTAGCTAAAAGGAGTATAAATCTAGCTGAATTAAATATACCTAGGTATATCTAGATACGTATTTATATTAGGGTTGGGTCGATACCAGATTTTCTCGATAACTCGATACCGTCAACATTTCCAGTTTCAATAAAATCAGGTAAACTGATGTAACAAAGTGCCAGTATGTTTTTGTTTAATCAGTTATGATTGCAATTATGGTATGCAGAATACAAAAAAAAAGTCAAATTGGCCGGTTTCGGGATTTGAACCATGGAACTCCAGACCTTACCATCTCGGCCACCTGGGTCAGTTTAACGGTCTAGTTGGATAAGCGCATGTAAAGCAATAGTGTTATTTTTCATAGCTAACTGTATTTTAATTGCCAAAGCCTTATAAGAACACAGTAAAACAATTGACTATGTTGTCATGATAACTGATTTGCATTTCATAAATTCTTTCGAATACGTATATTACCAGAAAATAGGCAATAAATTGAGCATTACTCCGAAACAGACCGACCGATTTTATCCAATATCAATAGACATCTTCCCATGGACATTATAAATGTGTATACCAAGTTTCATAAAAATCCGAAGTCGTATTTGAGTTATTTCGCCTTTAAAATAGACACTAAATTGGATTTTACTCCGGTACCGGTCAACAGATTAGGTTCAAATTCAATAGGACACTTTTCATGGGCGTCATAAATGTGTATAGCAAGTTTCATGGCAATCCGATACAGCGTATTTGAGCTATGGCGCCTTTCTAATATAATCAATTAAAATAGGCACTAAATTGGACATTACTCCGGTACCGGTGAACCGATTTGGTTCAATATCAATAGGGTTCTTCCCATGGACATTATAAATGTGTTTTCCAAGTTTCATGAAAATCCGAAAAAGCGTATTTGAGTTATGGAGCGTACAGACACACGGACGGACGGACATACATTTTTCGTCCCCACACACAATCTCATAAAGTACCATACTGGCACTTAATAAATAGGCCCATTAAAAATTAAAAGTTGAGAGAATTGTGTAATACCAACTAAATTAATTTAAGTGTGCATTCTTAATGAGACAACATTTAATATCATCATTAGCCTATAATTGTTTTTAAACTCTACATTAAACTAAAATTAGTTTTTGAAACAGTCCACTTACAAGTTTTTTATTAAAAAATTACAATGGGGTTTGGACAGTCAGCTTGCTTGTTGGTTGTAATTGAAACGTTTGACAGGAAAGAAACAATTAAGAATCTCTTCTGTTTGGATTTTAAAAGTAGGAAAGTCTTTATTTATGACTAGACAAAAGTCACATAACGGATTTCTCCATTCCATGAAGAAATAGAAGTATTTACTATATTTAGTAGACTACTAAAAGCAGAAAGAGATACCGCATTTCCTTAAATTGCAGAATTACCAAAGTATTGAAAAAGGACCGAGCGAGTTTTCTGAAGTATCGCTCGATGCCGATACCATGCAAGTATCGAGAGTATCGAGATATCGAGATATCGAAAGTATCGAGGACCCATCCCTAATTTATATATATTTAATATTTATATATTATATATTTATATGTATTTAGTATATATCTTTGTTTATATATATATGGAGCATGTTAGTGAATAACATCGAAATATTTACCTGTGTTTAGAGGGGACATAGACAAGCAACTTTTATTAGAATATTTTTGCTTTATTACGTAAAATGTGTATACTACAGGGCATTAAAATCATTACAATTTAGTGCTCATAAGTCAATAATGAGGCAAAATAGGGTTACAGTTTTAACACCTACCGAAAAACACAATCATGGCTAACCTATTGCACAAGATAAAAAAAAACAATCCACCCATAGACTAAAACAAAGATGAATACATCACACTTACGTACATACTTCAACACACAAACACCATAGACTAGGAATTTAGTAGTAAAACTTATTAGGTGATCATCGTTCATGATTAGAAATAAAAGAGGGCCTAAAATAGAACCTTGTGGTGAGCCAGACTCTATATGTTTTAATTGATTTCTGCCAAAAGGCTTTCTCCTGATAAATAAGATGATAAGAAGTTATATTCTAGATTCTGAATCCATTAATGATTCAGTTTTAACATCAACCAGTGAGAAATGAAATCAAGTGCTTTATTTAAATCAAACAGCTAAACATGAACAAATGCATTAGTCTAAAGTATTTTAATATGCAGAAGATAAAAAGAACGAATAGCTTTTACTGTGAATTTACCTGGACAAAAGCCGTATTGTGTAGCAACAGTAAGGTCTTACTCCTCAAAGTGGATTTTGTTTAATATCTGCTGCAGCGTGCATCACAAGTAGACTAAATCCATGTAAACCGTCGGCGTCCTTCAGCAATTAACGTTACGTATTACTCTTACAGAATGTGTGCTAAGAAAACAGTCACCAATTTACTGGATGGCTCAGTTGTCAGTGTCATCATTTGTTAATAGCAAAATTTCATTGGTTGCTTACGAAACAAAAAAGCGTTTTAACCAATCATTTTCATTGCAGCTTACTTTATAAGCTTTATAGCATCCTTTTGATTTCTATATTAGCAGGAATTTAGACCTTTTGTGTATGAATTATATTGTACATACTTCTGTGTCATTAACTAATTTTTATATATATATATATATATATATTTATTTATATTTATACAAAATATTTATACAAAACAAAACAAGACCACCCGAATGAGCATGCGCTCGTGCTCGGGCACAGTTCAGCCATTTACATTACAAAATACAAATACATAAAGAAATTATAATATTAAATCAATACCTAAACAATAATAATAAAAAAGAAAGAACAGAATAGTAAAAGGAAAAAAGGAAAAGTAGTAAGAACAAAAATTGAAACCCTGAGTTATTACAAATAAAATAGTTCCTTAATTGTCTACTAAGTACAGAGTGAAGTAACTTTTGAACTATGAAATAAGATTTTTGATAAACTTATTGGATTTTTTGTTGTTCATATGTACTATTTCTGGATGTGACCTAATTATAGAGTTATAGAGTCTTGGACCATAATAAATGCTATGTTTAGAGCCAGATGAGGTGAAGTATTTTGGTTCTATTAAAGGCAATGTTTTATTTCTTCTAGTATTGTAGTTATGAGGATCCGATACATGTAGGTTGCGGTATTTTTGAAAGTATTTTAAAAGTGTGACCTTATAAATTTGTTCTACAGTCATCTAAATTCAGGAAATATCAATTCTGTTGGATATTCTATAGGCTTTTTTAAACAAATTAGACAATGATTTCGGTTTCCTCTTATTTCCTATGCCTGAAAGAATCCTTATACAGTTTGGCAATTATGACTTCAGCAACAAATGAGACACATCCAATTCCTGATCCTACCATGAATATATAAAATGGACCTTGTAGCATATCAAGAGTAAATCTGCAAGGATCCCGTGAATTACTTTTCGGCTTGAATTGATGGAACTCATCTTCCATCCACTTTTGTAATATGCCTCCACATTTAAGTCTAGCTATTATGGACTCAAAGCGTATCTGTAAAGGTGAACCACAAAATGTAATAAAGTTGTAATAACGGGTCGTAGACGCCTCATTTATAGTGAAAAGGAAATCTTGTATATCTTTACCTTCCATAATGTCTAGATCCAATCTTTTACCTAATATAGCTATTTTCTTCCTATGTCTCACATTCTGATAGAGTTGTTGTAAATCAGTTACAAGTGTGATTTCTCTGCTGTATGACTTTCCAAACACTTGGTTTGTATGTTTAACATCTTCTGCCTCGCAGCGAAGTGTATGCAGATCAATATCTGAATCGTTAAGATCTGCAATGCTCGATATCTTCGGATATCTCTCTCGTTTGGTGAGAGCTGAAATAAGATTTGATTGATATGCAGTGTAAATCTGCAAACTGTAAAATAGCCAGAGACTAAACAAGGCAGCAGATATTCTTCCAGATGGCGTGTGTGAAACAGAAACAGCAATACTTGCTTGGAATACCTCGAACAGCCTGTGGTAAATCATTGATAAAATCCCTTCCCTATGTGTAGGCACGCTTCTGTTCGAGATATCACATTCGACTTTGCATGAAATAGAAAAAACAACGATATATACAATGCCAACTAAAGTAACAGCCATCCACAGATTTGTGCTGAAAAGATTCAATAGATTGTTTGAGTTATATCTTTCGTCCCAGATGACCACATACCACACAATTTCTTCGGCATAATATACTCCAGATACACCAAGTAAGGAGATGAATTCTCGCATTGGGGACCCCATCTGAATGATCGTCCCCCCGTAGTCAAATATTTGTATGTCTTTTAATGCTAAGACAAACATCATTTTTTTTCTAAGGTTCGATGAATCTGCAACTGCATTGAGAATATTGACGTCTATTCCATGTAATTTACCATCTTTGTCTTTGTCAGCAAGAGGTGGATTTGACTCGTACGTCACAAGTACGGTACAGTTTCCCATGTCTGTGTAGACTTTCGGAACTAATAAGCCGTTGTTCTGGAGAAATTCCTTTCTTGGAACTACCCAACGGTCAATAAGTACAACTTCCTCTTTATAAAGATCTTTGAAGCAATATCTCACGCGTTTTTTACCAGGCATCCACTTAAAGATGTTTATACCAGGATCTTCTCCGTGATGTTGATCAGGGACCAGGACAATAGCATTCATAGCACCGTACTTTAGCCAAGCAAGTCTAAGGAAATGCATTGGGTCACGTGATCTCCATTTGTTCTTCTTGAATCCCTTATGTAACACTATTATCAACTTCGCAAAAGGATTTTGAAATTCTGGAGATACAAATTGAAGGAAGTAAATCATATTCAAGAACATATTTGTGTTGTATTGCAAATTTGGGTAAGTTAGTAGAAATATAATTGCGTTTGGCTTCAATTCAAAGTCTTCGCGAAGTTTACGTATATCCAGTGGACAATCTATTCCTCTGACCAGAACAAAGCGTTTACCCAACTCTGTTTGAACAGTGTCTTCCCATTTTGAGTACTGTCCTTTTCTTCCCTTTGTGAGATATGGACCCTGTATGAAGACCGTGTCTGCAGGAGTCAGATACCGTTCTGTTATATTCAGTAAACATTCCAGTGTTCCCATCTCCATGGTGTTCAGTGATTCATGAAATATGTTCAGTTTCAGGCTTCCCAACTGGAAGAAGCCCGTTAGAGTGAGTAAAAATATTCCAGCTGACGTCATCCTGAGAAGTGAGAAATCAGTGAAAAGAAACTTGAGAAACCAAATTTTTCTGGAGGATTTGATAGAGGCTGACATAGCAATACTTAGGGATGTGGAAAACGTACACGAATGAAAATATGAGTGGAAACGAAGGAGATATTCCAAGAAACTGTTAGAAGGGATGATTATAATGGTGTTACTGTACTAATGACTGGAAAAGTGAAGAGCAAGTGGTAAACTACATGTGGGACGGAAGAAAGGATGATAACGAATTATGTCTTGTTTAAACTATTTTCTCGTATTCACTGAAGTTCAACTAAAGTCTGGCCGTTCTAAGAAGGAAACCTGATGTAAACAAAAACCAGTACATCTGTCTCACTCTAGCACATTACTAGTATGACTTAAGAGCGAGACAGTCATACTGTTTTTTTTTTACTTCAGGTGTCTCGGTTATAGTGATAAGATTGTTTAAGGGGGCTTATACACCAAGAGACCTTGCCCGAGCAGGCATTGCAGTAAAAGTTCAATATCTTCAACACTATTTGCAATAACAAAATGAAATTTTGGACATTAGAAGTGTGCACTTTGGGCTCGAAATGTGCACAAAAATTATTATGTCACAAATATGAAGGTTTATATTAGAAAATATATATATTTTTTTCCAGCATGCGATAAGGCTTAAGAAAAATGCTTTCTTGCAAAGGGCCAATCTGACTGGTGTAATTTTTTTTTATTATTCACAGCTGACACTATAATCTAGAGGCTAAACCTTCAATGAATACTGTGGTATGCCTGATACAATTTTCAGGGATTTTAAAATGTCAATATCAAATTATTACTAATTTTTTCACATTATGTTCACAAGTGAAATAATCTTGTGATGAAAATACATCAGATTATTTAGGTTTACCCTCTATAACACATAAAACTCTATATGTGTGCAAAATTTCATGCAATTTGGACCATTACTTTAAGAGATATTTCATTTTTTGTGTTGAAGATATTAAGTTAAGGGAAAATGGCTTTGAAAATGCAACATGCCTTACAACATAACGCACATACTGACATTTAAACTTGTATATCTTCGGTAAATGACAGAATTTAAACATAAAAATTATAGGGTATATTTAGAAAGGTGTGTTCTTTAATATGAGAGTAAAAAAATATAAAAAATTACACTGCTTGGTGTATGAGCCCCCTTAAAATATTTCACATACAATGTTTGAAATTGGTAATTAGTTCTCACCATACGTCACCATCATCGCGATAACGAATCCAAATGCATTGGTTTATATCCGCTGAATCGAGTACAAACACGTTGCAGGATTCATAATTCATAATAAAATCTTATGCTAGTAGCAACAATTTCAAGACATCTGATGATCTGAATACAGTTGCTATTCTGTGTGACCAGGTCTCAAATGTAGAATGAAATGCTTTACATTGTGTTTATTAATATTAGATGAGATGGGATATTGTAATAATAATAGGCCTAATAATAATAATAATAATAATAATAATAATAATAATAATAATAATAATGAAATTTAAATCCTGGCTGCGCTGCTGATCTCCACTGTTTTATGGAAAAGTTTGGAGGGGATTCCTTGGCACTCTTTACTCTGTAATTTATCTCCTTAAAAAACAGGGAAAATGGTCACATTTGAGGTTGTAATGTTATTTAGAACCCATAGAATTCATTTATAAACTCAGTTCGCTCTTATAAATTTTAGAAATGACAGAAAAGTCATGAAGAAGTGAGCACTTATATAACCTAAAATGACGTAATTTGTGTTGGATACGGCAGGTGGTCTTGATAGGGGGAACGGTGCGCAGAATGGATCTAATGGTGACTATTTTGAGGGTGGTTATGGTGTTTCCGCTATAGATAAATGTCACTAAACTAAAACAAACTGAGCTAACCTAACCAAACCTAGATTATATCGCAAACCTTGTTCTACCTGTCATTAACCTCGCGTTTCTTCATATCATGTGTAAAGCAACTGGCGGCATTGTTCGACGCAATCGAAATAAATCGAACGATCATAGCTGCAACATCCATGCAGAGCGCTAAAGAAGAGCCGAGTTTGAAACGGTGTCAAATGACATAAAAAATGTTGTCGATAATAATTGATATACGGTACAATTAAAATGATGTAGGGTCCTGTCCTTTCCACTACACACTATTAAAACATAATATAAAACAATGTCACTGATTTATAATAGTGGATAAAACAATACTTTGTAAAACCAAACACTACGTTTCGACCTGCCCCCCAGGCCTTTCTCAAGAGCACAACGTACTGTTTTATCCACTATTATAAATCAGTGACATTGTTTTATATTATGTTTTGATAATAATTGAAGCGTTTATTTTTTATAGAAAACAACACATAGAGCCACAGAAAGACGTGCCCGAAATAGAACCAGCGCTATTTCTTGGAATTTATTGCTACCAACGTGGCTTTCGTTGGACCCTTCTGAAAAGCATTGGTCTGAGTATAATAATAATAATAATAATAATAATAATAATAATAATGTATTGCCAGTATACAATAGGTGTTTCAGGCATAGTCAAGATTTAATACATCAATTTTTACACATTAAGCCTATAATAAATGTATATTAAATACCTTTTGTGTTTCATTTAGTGACAATTTTTAGTATAATTATATATCAAACAATATGCTAGCTTTATAATTGATGACACTAAACTAAATTAATACATATCTATACTAAGACATATCTGTAACATTAAGATACAAATATTCACATATTATTAAAATATCTCATATGTCTTTATACAGTATAATATAAATACCATTGTCAAGTTATGCTACATATCATACAAGATTTTAAGACTGGATTGTATTTTAACAATTTTAAAACAAATATACATTAAAATAATTGTCAGTCAGTGTTATAATATAAATTATTTCAGTATATATGTACAGTTTAAAATATAAACATAGATACAATTTTTAAGTTACACATAATTTTAGAAAGTCTAATTAAAGCAGATTTCGTCAATAAGTTATTTCTAAAGTCAGTACCTTTGTGTTCGTCTATTTTTCATCAATAAATTCTTCTATCCTATACAATGGTCTTTCTATTAGATACTTCTTTAGTTCCAATTTTAGCTTGTTGCCAGTAAACATTTTCAAATTTAATGGTAATTTATTATATAATTTGACTCCCATAATTAAAGGGTCCTTTTCAATGTATTTCTGTTTATATACACGCCTGTATAGGTCACATCTGTTCCTGATGTTGTGATCATGTAGTTCATTACTACGTTTAATCTTATCAGAATATCGTAGCACTAATAATAGTATTACCCTATACACATACAGCGATACAACAGTTAATAATCCTTTTTCTTTAAATAGTACTTTGCAAGACCGTTTCTTATCAACATTTAACATTATCCGTAGACATTTCTTTTGCAGTACTAGTAGTCTATTTATATGAGTATTAGATGCTGCACCCCATACTTCTATTCCATAGCTAAGCTGTGGGTATATGATGCCAAAATATATGTTATTCATAATACAGGGGTCATTGTAACGAGAAAAGTACTTTAATATATATATTCCCTTACTAACTTTTTTGCAAACATGATCAATATGATCTATCCAGTTAAGATGTTTATCAACGACTATACCCAAGAATTTACAATTGCTATTTTCAGTTACATTTTCATTACATATGTATATAGATCCATTTAAAATTATCAGCTGAAACATCGTGGTTTTGGCACTTAGACCCTTATAAAAGTAAACGCTTCAATTGTTATTCAATGAAATAGGAGTGAAGGAACTATATATGCAGTGTGCTAGAGAAGAAACAATGAAACTATAGGTATTGTGATCGATATCCATAGGAAATATAGATTAGTGGATTGATCAAGTTTTTGGATCGGCAAAACAACCCCATTTAGTTAAAGTGTCTATTTCCGATTACAGTAGGTGAAATATGAAATCCTAGCGCAGTAAAACTATTAGAAACAATTTTTTTAAAAGTTTTTGCAAATAGATTTTTAAAAATAAAATTAACATGTTTCGAGATAGAAACGAAAAGACTATGACTTCAATCACAACACATCTTATGAGAATATGCGCACAGTAATGATATGTATAATGTAATGTTGTGATCTTAACACGTACATGTGAGGATAATTCTCCAAGATATTTATTTACATGAAGCTTTCGTCTGGTAAGTATTGTTACCCATGCGCAGAAGGGCTCTTTGGCTAATTAGAAAAGTATTAATTAAACCCAGAATATTCAAGAATTCTACACCATTTCAACCTCAATTTCGGAAAAAGTAATTTCAATTTCGGAAAAAGTAATTTCAAATTCGGAAAAAGTAATTTCAATTTCGGAAAAAGTCATCTCAATTTCGGAAAAAGTAACTTCAATTTCGGAAATACGAGGGCTATTTTTTAAAGCATTCGATGGGGCATAAAATGAAAACCACAGTGAAAATCAAAACTGTTTTATTTGGAACATTTAGGTACACCTTCTAGCTACTTCCCTACATAATCTCGCTCCGATTGAGTAATTTGTCCTAGCGTGGTACCAACTTTACTATACCCTCTTCATAGTCCTCGCATTTCCGAAATTGAAGTTACTTTTTCCGAAATTGAAATTACCTTTTCCGAAATTGAAGTTACTTTTTCCGAAATCGGAATTACTTTTTCCGAAATTGAAATTACTTTTTCCGAAATTGAGATTGAAAAGGTGTAGATCTAGGTGCTGAACTTACCTCTAGCAGTCTTGGGTTTCGAAACTCGAATAAGGTTGCTAAGGTACCTGGTAACCATAAACAATATTGATTGAGCAATATATCTTATTACAGAAAGAGCTTGTTGCAACATTGCAATAAATTGCATTACAACATGGAAGTAACGTGTCTATTAAATTAACATTGCCATGTGATTCTCATTCCGCAATATTTTGCTAAATTGTCAGGGAGATTGTTAAAGAAGCAAATTCTTTTTTAAAATAATTCTCATAGGTAATTTTACGAAAGATTACGAGTCTATCGATATATTTTCTAGAACGATGTTCGAGCAATTTTTTCTGTTGAATCTCGTAATCTCGAGTAGGATTTATCAAGACTATTCCATGAATAAAGTGTAAGGGATTTTCTCTTCTCGTTTGCGATACATGCATGCAGGAAGCAGGGCTTCGATTGGATTTTCAACCCCAAAGCAAATCACATTAAAACGCACGAAATTAACTTCATTTGTAACGTTACTAGTAAATCCGTGCGTCGCTTTCAAACTTTGACAAGTGCCCAGGAAAACGGGACGTTAGTGAGGTCATTAAAGTCACTATAATATAAAGCCACATAGCTAACTATTCCAAATAAGCTAGAAATTTGAAATTTGGCACAATTGTTATTTTTGACAAATCAGAATTCTTGAGTACTGGAACATAATAATAATAAAATAAATAAAATAAAAATAGCCTTCAATCCCTAAAGGGCAATGGCCTCTCCTAAAAGGAGGGAAGCTCGATTGTTCTTCCCACATGTGAGCTAAGAATGTGGAATATTCCTTTCTTTATCCTTGTGAGTTCGTTTGTCTTGGTCTCTGGTCACTTTTAGTCTACACTTTCTCCTTTTCACTCCACTATTCACTTATTTTCACTTTCATTGTCTTAGTCTGTTCTTAGTATTTTATATATTAAAATTAACATGAATTTATTTGATTTTATTATATTTTATTATCAATGGAAGTTTTATCTGCTTTCGATTCTTGAATATTGTTTCACGTAAAATATTAATCAACTAGCCATTCGTGCTAGTTAAAAGTTAGCTAGCTTCATAATGTTGGTACAATTGTGATATTCCAATGCGTAGCCACAGCACACATAAAGCTATGACATGAATGAAATTGCATTTTGTTGACATAACATATTTTATTCACATTACATTTACAAGCTTGTAATCATTACATGAATCATACACTTGTAATAGAATGAAATGTGCACTGGCAATAATATTGATTCACTGATATGTAGGTTATAGCTTTAGAGCAGCCGTACAGGTTAGGAATGGATTCTGAAAACAATCCCTCAGGTATTACATTAGATCTATTACTTGCACATAAGTGAAGATAGTTTTAAAATAAAAAATACTCACATTAAAAGTTTAATATAGAAAATATGATCACTAATGTTATACATTACCATTAACTTACATAAATTTTACTCGTGCATTGCTTTACATTATAAAGATTGTCATGGCCTTCTGTAATACCAATCGTTAACCTATGACCAATCAAAATGATTCAGGGCTCCGAACATCGAACTTTATCATATCGATTCCATATGTACCTTATTGAATTCGACAGTTAGAATAACAACAGTACTTTAAGGTACGTCATTCATTAAGATACTCTTACGTCACATGTGATAAGAGTATTGTAATATTGTTGAACGATAAATGTGTTGTGTTTTTAGGGAAAGATTGCTGAGTAAATTAGACGTGTCAATAAATTTTATCAACTTTAAATTAAATGTACGTTTATAAATTAAGGTAAACAAATTATACATGAGAGTGGACTCCGAGGTAATTATAATTGCTTCCACAGCGTTACTTTGAAGTAACACACATTAAAATTTAAAAACTACAAAATCCTCCATTATCAACAAAAATGCACACAAAATAACCCACTGTTGATGATGTCATTGTACTAAACAGAGTCGAACCCTGAGAGTTCACACAAGACATACAATATACAGCAGAGTCTCTCAATTTCCTATATGTCACACAGAAACACAAATTCAAAGTACATACATGACAGACACAGCGATGCACAACAGTTCCACAGACTGGAGAATACAGCACTAGCCATTGAAGACATTAAAAAAACCTAGCTGAAACAAATGGTTACAAACACACAACTATTGCTAAACTATTGCAAGAGATTAAAACATAGAAAACCATCCACCCATAAACAACTACAAAGATAAACACATCACACTCACATACTTCAACACAGAAACACGCCCAACACTTCAGAAGTCAAGCTTTTAGAACAAAGAACAAAACACTAAACAGAATAAAGTCCACAACACAGAGATTCATACATTAAACTAGGACACCACAAACTGAAATATCCAAAATTCTATATCGGACAAACAGGCCAAGGTTTCAAAACACGATACACAGAACACATCAGAAACATAGATTCTGCCAACGCAAGTCATTTTGGATCTCCTTCAGAATACTGTAGCTAGCTAACAGGGAAAACATTGCCCCTCCTAGTTGCGAAGAACAAAGGAGAAACGGCTGGCGCAGAGGTAAAATTTCCCACTGCAGAAGAGATTCAATATGGGACAAACTAAACCCCGCGCTATTCAGGTAATGTAGTAAAATGTTCCCAACCTACCATAATCTGTCACTGACCTAGAATTAACCTGTCACTACTTACCTTAATGCAGAAGTTTTTTTTACCCTTGTACACCTTTCATAATATTAAGTTACATATATTTTCTATAAGTATATTTTTCTAGAACGAACTTGCAAGTTCGCTAATACATTTTGATAATTTAGAAAAAGTTGAATCATCAGCATAGAGTAGGAAGTTAACAGTGAAAGTGTTAGATGATCATCATTCATGATTAGTAATAGAAAAGGCCCTATAATAGCACCTTGTGGTGAGCCAGACTTTATCTGTTTTAATTCATTTCTGCCATATGGCTACCTCCTGATAAATTAAAGAAGTTGTATTCAAGATTACGATTCCCATAATGATTCAGTTTTAACAGCAACAGGAATTCAACAAAATGCTCTACTTAATAATATAGAAGATCGTGAACAAATGCGTAAGGCACACGGTAAGATGGAATGAAAAGCATCTGCCACGTGGATTCACCTGGACAAAAGCCGAATTGTGTAGCAACTGTAAGCTTTTAATTCTCAAGATGTATTTTGTTTAATATCTGTCACAGTGTGCATCAGAAGTAGACTAAATCCATGTAAACCGTCGGTGTCCTTCAGGGATTAACGTTACCTATTACCCTTACAGAATGTGATAAGAACACAGTCACCAATTTATTCGATGGCTCAATTGTCAGACTGTATCTTAATTTGATACTACCGAATTCTATTGGTTACTTACGAAACAACAAGCGTTTTAACCAATCATTAACATTGCAGCCCACTTTATGACGGTTAAGCAGCCTCCTTTTGATGTCAGGGTTAGCAGGATTTAGACCTTTTACGCATCATTGTATTGTACATACACTTCTGTGTCATTAACTGATCAGATGAGGATTTCAATGTCCTCTTCATTTCGTATCCCTGAGATAAACCTTATACAGTTTGGCAATTATAACTTCAACAACAAATGAGACACATCCAATTCCTAATCCTACCATGAATATATAAAACGGACCTTGTAACATAATAAGAGTAAATTTGTAAGACTGCTGTGAGTCACATTTGGGCTTGAATTGTTGGAACAGGTCTTCCGTCCACTTTTCTATTATTCCACCACATTTAAGCCTCGCTATTATGAAGTCAAAGCGTATGAGTAAGGGTGAACCACTAGATGTAATAAATTTGTAATTAAGGGTCGTAGACGGCTCATTTATAGTGAAAAAGAAATCTCTTAAGTCTTTACCTTTCATAATGTGTAGATCGAACCTTTTCCCTAATACAGCCATCTTCTTCCTATCTCTTATATTCTTATAGAGTAGTTGCAAATCAGTTACGCGTCTGATTACTCTGCTGTATGATTTTCCAAACACTTGGTTTGGATGATCAATATCTTGATTCTGAAGATTGAGTGTATACAGATCAATATCTGAGTCGTTAAGTTCTGCAATGCTCGATATCTTTGGATATATATCCCGTTTGCTAAGAGCTGAAGTAAGATTTGATTGATATGCAGTGTAAATCTGCAGATTGTAAAATAGCCAGAGAACGAACAAGGCTACAGATGCTCTTCCAGATGGGGTGTGTGATACAGAAACAGCAATACTTGCTTGGAATACCTCGAACAGCCTGTAGTAAATCATTGATAAAATCCCTTCCCTATGTGTAGTCACGCTTCTGTTAGAAATATCACATTCCACTTTGCATGAGATAAGAAAAACAACGATATAAATAACGTAAACAAAAATTACAGCCATCCATAGATTTGTGCTGAAAAGATTCAAAAGATATCTTGAGTTGTATCTTTCGTCCCAGATGACCACATACCACACAAATTCTTCGGCATGATAAACAGTAGATATACCAAGTGGAAAGGAGATTTTTTGCATTGGGTGACCCATCTTAACGAACATCCCCCCGTGGTCAAATATTTGTACGTTTTGTAATTCTTTGACATCCATCATTTGTTTTCTAAGATTCGATACAGCTACAACTACATTGAGAATACTGACGGCTATTCCATGTACATTACCATCTCTGTTTTTGTAAACCACTGGGGTATTAACCGTATATGTGAAAACCACGGTACAGTTCCCCATGTCTGTGTAGACTTTCGGAACTAACAAGTCGTTGTTCTGGAGAAATGCCTTTCTTGGAACTACCCAACGGTCAATAACTACAACTTCCTGTTCAAAAAGCTCTGCAAAGCAATAATTCACGCGTTTTTTGCCAGGCAGCCACTTGAAGATGTCTATACCAGGGACTTCTCCGTCATGTTGATCGGGGGCCAGGACAATAGCATTCATAGCACCGTAAACTAGCCAAGCAGTTCTAAGGAAAGGTCGCGTGTCACTTGATTTCAGTTTTCTCTCCTTGAATCCCATTCGCAACACAATTATCATCTTCGCGAAAGGATTTCGAAATTCTGGACGAATAAATTTAAGGGAGTGAGTCATATTGCGCATCAAATGTCTGTTAGTTTTCAAATTTGGATAATTTAGCAGAAAGATAACTGCATCTGGTTTCAACACAAACTCCTCGCGTTGTTTGCTCGTATTCAGTGGAATATCTATTCCTCTGACCAGAACGAAGCGTTTGCCCAGCTCTGTTTGAATAGTGTCTTCCCATTTTGAGTACTGATCTTTTTTTCCTAGCATTAGATATGGGGCCTGTATGAAGACCGTATTTTCAGGACTTATATACCGTTCAGTGATGTTCAGCAAGCATTCCAGAGTCCCCATCTCCATGGTGTTCAGTGATTCATGAACTACGTTCAGTTTCAGGCTTCCCAATTGAAAGAAACTCGTTAGAGTGAGTAAAAGTATTCCTGCTGACGTCATCCTGAGAAGTGAGAAAACAGTGAAAAAAACGTGAAATCCCAAATTTTTCTGGAGGAGTTAGCTTACAAAATAATTCGTGAGACCACGTCTGGAATACGCTGTCAGTGTATGGGATCCGTATCAGGCAGGTCTAATAACAGTTAGAAAAGCTGCAAGATTTGTTATGAATAAGCACCAACAAACTGACAGCGTTACGCCTATGTTAAAAACACTAGGGTGGAAATCTTTAGAATCTAGAAGGAAAATAGATTAAAACGTATGTTTTATTTGTACACATTCGAAGAGCTTCACAGCAAAATTAAAGAACCAGATTACAAAAGTAGGAAGGATCACAAATACAAAATAAGGGGTAGATCTCAGAGAACAAATATTTCCAAATTTTCTTTTTTAAATAGAGGGATTCAGGATTGGAATGATTTACCTGCAGAATTCTTCGAAATGTTTCCTGCTAAAGCAAAATTTCTTTTTAAATGTATTGAATAGGGTATAGGATAATGTATAATACATATATATTTTTTTAAACCAAATATAAGGTGCATCGTCGCATGAGACATATCCCGCCCTCAATGAAGCACTTTCATTTATACCTCGATCTGGCGAATTCTTCGAGGATAAACAGGCTGACAAACCGTTGGGTACAAGGCAAACCTGTGGGTACATGGCACTTACTCTCGCATTTTTAATATTTGGTACAAGGGGCACTCACGCATTTTTTATATTTGGTACGGTCGGGAGTGTCGGCGACAAGATACAAGGATAGTTGGTCACCCTGCTTCGCTGAGAAACAAAATGCGAATATCGAGTAGGCGGAGCTTAAAATTTATCTTGTATTTGTCTTTCGCCATTTTTTTTCCTATAATATTCTCAAAAAACAAAATTATCAAAAGACTATTACTTCAATGCACAATATCACAACACATCTTATGAGAATTTGCACACAGTAATGAAATGGATAATGTAATGTTGTGATCTTAACACATATATGTGAGGAAAATTCTGCAAGATATTTATTTAAGTAAAGCTTTCGTCTGATAAATATTGTCACCCATGAGCAGGAGAGCTCGTAGGCTGATTAGAAAAGTATTAATTAAACCCAGAATATATATGATCTCTAGAATCCTAGATCTAGGTGCTGAACTTACCTCTAGCAGTGTTGGGTCTCAAAACTCGAATAAGGTTGCTAAGCTACCTGGTAACCATAAACAATTGATTGTGTAATATATCTTATTACGGAAACAACTTGTTGCAAAATTACATTACAACACGGAAGTAACATGTAAATTAAATTAACTTTCCGTATCAACAATGTGGAACTTTTTTGCTAAATTAATCTGTTCCTTTCAAATTTAATAAAGATTATTAAAGAATATATTTTTATAATAATTTGCAATTTATTATATTTCTTCTATTCTATATTTACAATTTACAATTTACAATTTATTACTCCAAAGTACACGAAAAATATATACAAAAGTTGATACACCCCCCGAAGAAGCAGAGCTTGTGTTCGGGGGTGGTTCAGTTATATATTAGAAATACTTATACTAAACAATTACTTTAAAAAAAATGCATAATTTGGAGAAGTATGACAAAATGTTATGTATGAAAGGTTAGAACATGTTCTATTTACAATACAAAGGTACGAAGCAATACAACAATAATACATAACAATTTATTTGTTCAAATTTTAGTAAAAAACAAAGAAATTAAGTTCTATCCAAATTTTAAAGTTTAATATGAAAAATGTTATAACAGTAATAGTCGATAGCAGAAGTAATAATTATATAAATTTTCTAATTTTAGACCTAAATTGTTTGTTGTTTAAGCTATTTAGATCAGGTTGGTTGGTAATAAATGAATTGAATAGTCTTGGGCCAAAACTTGAACAGTGCTTAGCTCCAGCAGTTGTAACATTTTTTGGTTCAAGTAATAAATTAAATTGATTCCTTCGCGTGTTATATACGTGAGATTCTGACTTGTAATTGTCACGATGTTTATGAAAATAATCCAGTATGACATACTTGTAAATTTGGTCTATGGTGAAAACGTTAAATTCAGAAAATAATAATTTGGAAGAATGTGACGGGCTTTTCTTACTTTATGCTATAAAGTTCCTTAACTTCTTGGATTAAATCTTCGCCAAAATTCTTCGCCAAAATCTGTGACGACTAATATGTGATTATTCTCAATCGTAGTATATAAGTTTACTGAACTCCTACAAAACAAGGTCACTCATACACCTGTCGTGTCATCACAACACTGCCTGCATAGTCCACATTCCAACGTTCAGTACAACTACCTTTGACACCGGGTGATTGCAAACTTCCTACTCTCAGTCTACTTTCTCTCTCTTTTAACAATTTACCCAGTCTTGATAATATTGATGAAAATTTATATTAACGGGCGCCATCATCAATACGCTTCCTCTTTTCTTTTTGTTATGTATCAGCCCAGACACAAATTAAATTATAGATACACAGGCTATGTACCTACATGCCCCTCGACTAGCTTTTAAATTAACAGTGGAGACGGGAGTTGGGTTCGGATTTACCTTTCTTTTTTTTTATTCTGCTTCTTCTTTTTCTCCTTTTTCAATACTCACTACCAAAGTATGTAACTTAGCACAAAAACCAGCGACTCTCAAACCATTACAAGGATAAGGGTCAAAAATCTGAACTTCACGTTAATTTACTTTGCATAACAATAACCATAATTTATTTAATATATTATTTTTTTCTTTTTTTTCAACAATAACAATCTTATATACAATAAATTACATTTACACTACATTAACCATTCAACACTTTTATTGGTAGGATAATATTTGATCATTCAAGGTTAGTATACCCAATTTTAACTATATAAGTACGTTCTCTGTTCAACAATAACAAATCCTTAATTAATTACTTTAATTTTCTTTCTTTGTTTTTCAGGTATCTACTAGAACGTCTTGTATTATTCTTCTAATTTACTACTGACTTGTGTAGTCATTTACATTTGCAACTTCAAGATAGTTCAATATATATGTTATACTGGGTGTTTTTTTTTTCTCTTGAATAAATAAAGGTTTTCAATTCATAATCCAGTCCTTACTCTACAGATTACACTCAATAATCCCACCTATGTCTCCTATATTAGTCTATTAGTCAGCTTAGTCCATGAAGAATTGTATTTAAAGATAGATAGAAAAGACAGTCTCACGAAGAAAGAAATAGAAGTTTAGGCCTATACCCACAGAGTGACTGTGGCGATAGACCACCGATACAGGAGCGACGTCTAGATCTTGAGTTACAAACAATCTGACTCCTCTCCTGCAACCGGGAAAATATTAATGGGCCGCAAACAAAAATAAAATTTTGTAAATCGATGTCAGAGGTCCCTGACACTCTCTCCTAGAGGCACGTGGGGCCGTTGTTCGCCTCCAACATCGATGGCTTTCACAATCTCTCATAAATTTCTTTTCTTTATATGTTACTGGTATAGGCCTTGTCTACTACCAGATTTTATTTGTTTGATTCGGGATACTTCCGGCGTTCCCTCACCTCCCCCTTACAATCTCTGGTACTTGCTAATAAACTACTTATCATCAGTACACTACTCGCAATTTCCTATTCTCCTCTTTCTAACCTAACCAATCATTTGTTGTTATCTTTCAACTCACTCTCCTCTTTCTAACCTGACCAGTCATCAGCTATTATCTTTTAACCCCTTTCTTTCTTTAAGTAGAGTTCCCTTCAGCTTATACCATTGATTTAATTCACTCGGTGGTTATTCTAGTTTTCCTACTTCTTACGTTACTACTCTTTAGCATGGGCACCCAATCTTCTTTTGTCTCTAAATTCCCTAGAATTCTAACTGAAACTAATTCACGCCCAGATTAGTAAGCTTCTCTATAACCCCTTTAGTGACTTCTACTTCTACCCTAACATGTAAATTTTCCAATGGTACACACCTAATGCACTACCACTCGTAGGCCTTCTTTTGCCCTTCAATCTTTCCACTTCTTATCCCCCTCTACCATGTTCCATACACCTTCGCTTGTAGATAAATCTCTATAAAAAAAACATAACTTAACATTACAGGCCAGCATGAAATCTATTTATAGATAGTCACCCGTCACCTGAAAGAAACCCAAGTGGGAGGGGCCCTCGTAAGAAGTACTAAGCATGCCCCTTAATTACTTTTCTTCCTTACTCCCCTCGCGTCCTGTCTCAAAAATAACAAAGTTTCTATGAGCATCACCAATTGCCCCTAGCTATGTATTCATTCGTGGAACAATCACCCATGAAACCCTAAAGTGAAGAGATCTATCTGTATCCTTCAGCGGTTGGGCTCTTGACTGCTCTTTTATAATTAACTTAGACCAGAAATAGAAAGTAGTTGGATTACTGGATTTCATCACTTTACTTCTAGAATTCTCACTTCTATATTTCTATTCTATTCTTCTATCATACCCTACGGCGTCTGATTGCCATACATGACTTAGAAACCATCCTTAAAAAAGGAATATCTCAGTTTTCTCACTCCTCAAACAATAAGAAAAAGTCTAGACTATTATACTCAACCAGTGATGTCCAACTTATCCTCCGATCCTGAGTTGTCTCCCATTACTTCCTGATGTCCATATCTGCTCTTATTCAGAGCGAGCAGTCACGACTCACTCTCACAGCTGATGTTCGCTGTAGCGGTGTCTCGTACTGGCCGACTTGGTGTGTTCTTCTGATTAATGACTATCTCCATATAGTCGGGTCAAGGAAGTTCACAACCAGAATTTCCTTAGATGGAAGTCTGACACACCATCATGCCAGAACGTCGCTACCGCTGTCACACATCCCAATCTCGTCTTCTCCCTTCTGCCTTTTCAACTTCTCTCACTCGTAGTCAGGCACGTACTCCCTACCGTCTTTTTCGGATCAGCTCTTCTCCCGTCGACTCACCGTCGGCGCATGCGCACTTCTCTTTTTTCTGGAATTCAAATAAATTCAGGGCAGTATCGATAGTCATAACAGGGTTCAATATCGATTAATCGAAGTCTCCCCAACCCTTCCTTTGTTTAGAAATGGTTTCTTATCGTCTATTATGCACGCAGCCATTCGCTACGTGACATTCTTCCCCCACTCACCATAAAAAAAATAATGTTAACACTGTTCACATTTTTTTTTTTTTTTTTTTTTTTTGTTTAGTTTACCAGCCTTAAAGAATGTTTATCCAGGAACAAAGGGTTTCAAGTCTTTGACGTGCCACTTCCCCAACTTTTTACCAAAACGGTTTGTCAGTTCGTAGCTATTTTCACTGAACTTTTTCTTTATAATATAGGGCCCGACAAACTTTGCACTTAAACCTGCTGTATAAGCTTGTGAGGCATCACTTAATTTAAAGTTTCTTCTTAACACTAGATCTCCTGGACGAAATTTCACCTCTCTCCTCCGAAGATTATAATAATGACTCGAATTCTTATAGGCGGTTTCTAAGTTATGTCTAACCATCAAACGTACCGTTTTCAATTTATTGAGTTTTTCCACCCAAAGTTTTGGGATTTCTTTATGAATCGGTTGGTTTTCCACCCTTTCAATCCTACTGATAATTTCAGGCTCCTTCCCATAATTTAGCATATAAGGAGTGCATCCAGTGGAACTATGCTTAGCCGTATTTATAGCAAAATTAAATTCTCTCAAATACACGTCCCAAACTGTTTGATCCTTTTGAATGTAACTAGAAATCATTGTTTTCAATACTCTATTGACTCTTTCTACTGGATTTCCTTGTGGCGAATATACAGGTAAATAACAAGGAGTTATATTAAAAGCTTTAGCTATCTCTCGCATTAATTTACTAGTATATTGCGGTCCATTATCCATCAGCAAATATCCCGGAATTCCCCATTTAAGGATAATCAATTCATAAAATGCTTCCGTAACTGCTCTACTGGTTGCTTTCCTTAACGCTTTACATTCTACATACTTGGTAAAGGTGTCCTGAAATACAATCACATATCGGTTCCCTTTTTTGGAACGTGGGTAAGGTCCCAACAAATCTGTAGCTACAGTCATCCAAGGTTTCTCTTTCTGGTAAAAATGCATTGGTCCTGCTTGAGCCGTTTGTAACACCTTCTGTCTCTGACATATTTCACAAGCAGTAACATACTTAGCAACATCTCTAAACATTCCCGGCCAATAATACTTGTTTGCTATTCTAAAGAAAGTTTTAGCTATCCCCATATGTCCTGCAGTAGGTGCATCATGACATTCCTGCAATACTTTAATCCTAAAATCTTGCGGAATAACTAATTTCCACCTATTCACTGTTCCCTCTAAAGTTTGTTCTAACTGATCTAATCTTAAATGGTACAACTTCTCATCTACGACCTTCCAATCTGGCCAAAATTTAGGTTTACTTTGTACTTGCTCCTTCCGCTTAATATACCAAGCATCTTGTATATTTTCCCATTCCACTACTTCAGAGTTATCAGTCAACAAGAGGCAAAATTCTTCCTCTACCGTTTTCTCTTGAACTTTCCCTTCGTGTATTCTAGATAAAGCATCCGGAACTTTTTGTAATCTACCAGGCCTATGTATTACTTCAAAATCATACTCCTGGAGCAATAAACTCCACCTAGCTAATCGTCCGGTCGGATTCTGTAATGTATTTAACCATTTCAGAGCAAAATGATCAGTATATACTTTAAAATGATAACCTTCCAAATAAGGACGAAACTTTTGAACTGCCCACAATATAGCTAACAATTCCTTCTCAACTATTGCCCACTTTTGCTCACCTACCGTTAAAGTTCTACTAGCATAAGCTATTACTTTTTCCTCTCCTTCCTCTCCTGTCTGAATTAATGCTGCTCCTAGTCCTGAAAAACTAGCGTCGGTCTGTAACACTAGGGGTTTAGTATAATCTGGACAAGTTAATATAGGACTACTAGATAATTTCGATTTTAATTCATCAAAAGATTCCTGACATTCCTTAGTCCAACGCCATTTCTGATTCTTTTTCAGAAGTGCAGTGAGGGGCTTTACAACTTCAGAAAAAAATGGAATGAATCGTCGGTACCAAGAAGCCAATCCTAAAAATGCTCGTACTTCCTTGACTTTTGTAGGGGCTGGATACTCAAGGATACACGAGATTTTATCTGAATCTACAGCAATTCCTAATGGAGTAATGATATGACCCAAATATTTTAATTCACTTCTACAAAATTTTGATTTTTCCCTATTAATTTTCAGGTTAGCTTTTCTTAATTTCTCTAAGACTTTTTCTAACAAGGACAAATGTTCTTCAAATGTCTCGCTAATAAGTACTATATCATCCAAATAACAAAAGCATTTCTCTCCTATCTCTTCTCTTAATATAGTATCAACTAATCTTTGAAACGAGGCTGGTGCGTTATGGATTCCAAAAGGCATAACTCGAAACTGATACAATCCTCTACCAGGTACGGTAAATGCTGTTTTTTTTTTACTTGCTTCATCTAATGGAACTTGCCAATACCCATTTTTCAAATCTATTGTACTGATATACCTAGCATGTCGTAATTTACTCAAAACATGTTCAATGTATGGCAAAGGATAACTATCTCTTTTAGTACAATTGTTTACTTTTCTGAAATCTACGCAGAACCTCCATGTTCTATCTGGTTTCTTTACCATAACTACCGGAGACGACCAAGGTGAATTTGAAGGCTCTATAACTCTTTCCAATAACATTTTATCTATTTCCGCGTGTATAACTTTTTCCAAAATGGGTGATACTGGATAATATCTTTGTTTTATAGGTTTTGCATCGCCTGTATCAATAACATGAGAAATCAGATCGGTAAGTCCAGTACACTGATCAAATTTCTGTAACTGATTTTCCAAAAACATATTCAATCTGTCCCTTTCCTGAGGTGTAGGTAAAGTAAGAATATTATGTAGTTGATCTTCTTCTTTTAAATCTATAGCCTTAACAAATTGAAAAATTTTTGCTGGTTCATCTTTGAAATACCAAGTCCCATCTTGCAAATCTACTACTAACCCAATTTGTTTCAAAACGTCCATGCCCAGAATCATATCTACTGCTAAATTTGGCATAATTTTACATTTTATCTGAAAGATCCTGTCCTGCAATTTCATCTCAAAAGTTCTCTCTCCTGTTATAGAACTATAAGTTTTATCTGCTAGTTGCACCACCCTAACTTCAGATTCTTCTACTGCTAAATCTAACATTTTACATAAAAAGTCACCCTTCTCTCCCACATAAGTTTTATCTGAACCTGAATCTATTAAAGCAATAAATGTAATATCCTCCAGCAAAATTTCAACAAAACATCTATCTCCATTAACTAAATCTGTAGGATTTATATTTAACATCACACAAGCCTGATTTTTAGTTAATTGTCATAAGGGATTTGTAGGCCTAACTTTTCTTTCTTGGGGCATCCTACAATCAATAGACCTATGTCCAAGCTTATTACAATTATAACATTTAATCGTAGCGCGTGGAGTAACTCTACGAGGTGCTTTACACTCGAACTGCCTATGTCCTGTTTTATCACAATTCCAACATCGCTGATTATTTGAAAAACGCAAAGTGGTGTTTTTACCATTATCCCTCGACTCATCCTGTCTCTCTTTATTTTCTATTACTTTAACCATTCTAGAATCATTTACAGGACTTGAATTCCGTTCCTTATCCCACGTCTTTGCAGAAAAACTAACATTGGGTTTCTTTTGTAACTCGGACGATGGAAGTTCCTGTTTTCCCTGAATTCCTAGCGCTGTATGAACTGAAGGTATAACAACTTGTCTCTGAGGTTTATAAGCCGTTTCTTTAATTGTAGCTCTAACCTGCGTTGGAGGAGGAATATATCTCTCAGAATCTAACAATATTTGTTCATACTGTCTACCTACACGTATTAAATCTGTTATAGTTTGAATCTCTGCAGGTCTAATGTACAATTTTACGTCAGGACGCAAATTTTTGATAACAGTCTTCATCATTTGTTGAGGACTCATTGGAGTACTCAGCCTCCTCATTAACGTTTGAATAGCATTAACATAATCAAAAATCGATTCTTTGGGACCTTGCGTTCTCTGTCTAATCTCATCCAAAAGCGAGTCTTCCTCATCAATAGGCAAATAATATTCTCTAAATTCTTTCAAAAAAGCTTCCCATGTAGGCCAATCTGTTAATCTGTTCCTGTACCAAAGTAAAGCTGAATCTTGTAAAATTTCGGGTAATACTGACAATAACTCTACACCCTGTAACTTAGAACTTTGTTTTAAATCTTCCAATCTCTCCAAAAATAAGTAAATACTATCCCCAGGTTTGAATTTAATGTTCCATTTACGAACCAGATCCAAAGTATTTGGTTTATGCGGCTCTAACTGAATTGTAAACGATGGTATTACTGGTACAACTTCTTCTGAATCAGCTACCGCCATGGCCTTCCTACGCATTAACTTAACCCATGTATACACTACATCTCCATATGAATCTTGTGGTACCGTTATATTATGTTCAACTAAATCTTCTTCCAAAACTTCCTGACTCAGAGCAAAAGCCGTAATTAACACTTGAAATGACTGAGGGTTCTTACGGGCATAATCTAACAAGCGTTGTCTTAACTCATCCCTTGTACCTGTGGTCGGTAACTTTACTCTATCACATTCTGCCTCTAAATCCGCCTTCCTCAACTTCCTAATAGCTTGGGTTAGCTCAGCTGCTCTTATTTGTGCATACGGATCAACATAAGTAGCCATATTTATATATTAACAATACCACTGGAAAAAAAGATTAGAACACACAATAGTTCAGTCGTCTGTCTTAGTCATCTATAGAAGTCCTTACTTGTCAATAGTCATTATTCTTTTCCCAAAAATATGTTATTATTATTATTATTATTATTTGTTTTTGAGAATAAATTTCAGTTATACTAACCTAACTCCCAAAATTCTTTTAACCCTATCTCGCCTCACGTTAGGATATCAAACTATCACTGCCTCACGCTATGGGCTATCATAATATGGAACTTCAACTGAATAAAGGTTTCTTTTTTTTTTTTTTTTTTTTTTTTTTTAACAATTTTAACTAAATTAAGTTGCAACAATTAGCAATACTGTTTTGTTTTAACACTACTCAGCCCCCACGCTGGGCGCCAAACTTTGAAGGGGACTTTTCTTACTTTATGCTATAAAGTTCCTTAACTTCTTGGATTAAATCTTCGCCAAAATTCTTCGCCAAAATCTGTGACGACTAATATGTGATTATTCTCAATCGTAGTATATAAGTTTACTGAACTCCTACAAAACAAGGTCACTCATACACCTGTCGTGTCATCACAACACTGCCTGCATAGTCCACATTCCAACGTTCAGTACAACTACCTTTGACACCGGGTGATTGCAAACTTCCTACTCTCAGTCTACTTTCTCTCTCTTTTAACAATTTACCCAGTCTTGATAATATTGATGAAAATTTATATTAACGGGCGCCATCATCAATACGCTTCCTCTTTTCTTTTTGTTATGTATCAGCCCAGACACAAATTAAATTATAGATACACAGGCTATGTACCTACATGCCCCTCGACTAGCTTTTAAATTAACAGTGGAGACGGGAGTTGGGTTCGGATTTACCTTTCTTTTTTTTTATTCTGCTTCTTCTTTTTCTCCTTTTTCAATACTCACTACCAAAGTATGTAACTTAGCACAAAAACCAGCGACTCTCAAACCATTACAAGGATAAGGGTCAAAAATCTGAACTTCACGTTAATTTACTTTGCATAACAATAACCATAATTTATTTAATATATTATTTTTTTCTTTTTTTTCAACAATAACAATCTTATATACAATAAATTACATTTACACTACATTAACCATTCAACACTTTTATTGGTAGGATAATATTTGATCATTCAAGGTTAGTATACCCAATTTTAACTATATAAGTACGTTCTCTGTTCAACAATAACAAATCCTTAATTAATTACTTTAATTTTCTTTCTTTGTTTTTCAGGTATCTACTAGAACGTCTTGTATTATTCTTCTAATTTACTACTGACTTGTGTAGTCATTTACATTTGCAACTTCAAGATAGTTCAATATATATGTTATACTGGGTGTTTTTTTTTTCTCTTGAATAAATAAAGGTTTTCAATTCATAATCCAGTCCTTACTCTACAGATTACACTCAATAATCCCACCTATGTCTCCTATATTAGTCTATTAGTCAGCTTAGTCCATGAAGAATTGTATTTAAAGATAGATAGAAAAGACAGTCTCACGAAGAAAGAAATAGAAGTTTAGGCCTATACCCACAGAGTGACTGTGGCGATAGACCACCGATACAGGAGCGACGTCTAGATCTTGAGTTACAAACAATCTGACTCCTCTCCTGCAACCGGGAAAATATTAATGGGCCGCAAACAAAAATAAAATTTTGTAAATCGATGTCAGAGGTCCCTGACACTCTCTCCTAGAGGCACGTGGGGCCGTTGTTCGCCTCCAACATCGATGGCTTTCACAATCTCTCATAAATTTCTTTTCTTTATATGTTACTGGTATAGGCCTTGTCTACTACCAGATTTTATTTGTTTGATTCGGGATACTTCCGGCGTTCCCTCACCTCCCCCTTACAATCTCTGATACTTGCTAATAAACTACTTATCATCAGTACACTACTCGCAATTTCCTATTCTCCTCTTTCTAACCTAACCAATCATTTGTTGTTATCTTTCAACTCACTCTCCTCTTTCTAACCTGACCAGTCATCAGCTATTATCTTTTAACCCCTTTCTTTCTTTAAGTAGAGTTCCCTTCAGCTTATACCATTGATTTAATTCACTCGGTGGTTATTCTAGTTTTCCTACTTCTTACGTTACTACTCTTTAGCATGGGCACCCAATCTTCTTTTGTCTCTAAATTCCCTAGAATTCTAACTGAAACTAATTCACGCCCAGATTAGTAAGCTTCTCTATAACCCCTTTAGTGACTTCTACTTCTACCCTAACATGTAAATTTTCCAATGGTACACACCTAATGCACTACCACTCGTAGGCCTTCTTTTGCCCTTCAATCTTTCCACTTCTTATCCCCCTCTACCATGTTCCATACACCTTCGCTTGTAGATAAATCTCTATAAAAAAAACATAACTTAACATTACAGGCCAGCATGAAATCTATTTATAGATAGTCACCCGTCACCTGAAAGAAACCCAAGTGGGAGGGGCCCTCGTAAGAAGTACTAAGCATGCCCCTTAATTACTTTTCTTCCTTACTCCCCTCGCGTCCTGTCTCAAAAATAACAAAGTTTCTATGAGCATCACCAATTGCCCCTAGCTATGTATTCATTCGTGGAACAATCACCCATGAAACCCTAAAGTGAAGAGATCTATCTGTATCCTTCAGCGGTTGGGCTCTTGACTGCTCTTTTATAATTAACTTAGACCAGAAATAGAAAGTAGTTGGATTACTGGATTTCATCACTTTACTTCTAGAATTCTCACTTCTATATTTCTATTCTATTCTTCTATCATACCCTACGGCGTCTGATTGCCATACATGACTTAGAAACCATCCTTAAAAAAGGAATATCTCAGTTTTCTCACTCCTCAAACAATAAGAAAAAGTCTAGACTATTATACTCAACCAGTGATGTCCAACTTATCCTCCGATCCTGAGTTGTCTCCCATTACTTCCTGATGTCCATATCTGCTCTTATTCAGAGCGAGCAGTCACGACTCACTCTCACAGCTGATGTTCGCTGTAGCGGTGTCTCGTACTGGCCGACTTGGTGTGTTCTTCTGATTAATGACTATCTCCATATAGTCGGGTCAAGGAAGTTCACAACCAGAATTTCCTTAGATGGAAGTCTGACACACC
Source organism: Ectobius pallidus (assembly GCA_964059195.1). NCBI lineage: Eukaryota > Metazoa > Arthropoda > Insecta > Blattodea > Ectobiidae > Ectobius > Ectobius pallidus. The sequence goes on from CAXKWD010000002.1 coordinate 3,579,602, forward strand.
ATCATGCCAGAACGTCGCTACCGCTGTCACACATCCCAATCTCGTCTTCTCCCTTCTGCCTTTTCAACTTCTCTCACTCGTAGTCAGGCACGTACTCCCTACCGTCTTTTTCGGATCAGCTCTTCTCCCGTCGACTCACCGTCGGCGCATGCGCACTTCTCTTTTTTCTGGAATTCAAATAAATTCAGGGCAGTATCGATAGTCATAACAGGGTTCAATATCGATTAATCGAAGTCTCCCCAACCCTTCCTTTGTTTAGAAATGGTTTCTTATCGTCTATTATGCACGCAGCCATTCGCTACGTGACAAGAATAGTCAGGAGGCTTAAATAAACAAATCTTTATGATGCGTTTTTGAAGACAAAGCAAAGGGCTGAGGATCGTTTTTGCAACTCCTCCCCACCCAATTATGCCATATTGAAGAATAGAATGAATTAGGGCCAAATAAATCGTACGTAAAACATGAGCTGGTAAACATGAACGGAGAATAACGAATTTATAAATGACTTTACGTAGCCTATTGCATAAATATTCAATGTACTTGTCCCATCTTAAATGTCGATCAATTATGATGCCTAGATATTTCACTTGATTTGATTCACTCAAGGAGGGACAAGTGCAGCTATTAATACAGCAACCAGAATTGTGTATTTTTAAGCTTAAATTTTTACTTACTTTTAATTGTTGCATACCGGTAGCTGTTAAAGCGAAAGGAACTAGCGTAGTTTTCTTAACATTTAAGGAAAGTAAATTAAAATCCAGCCATGATTTAACAAGATTTATACCTTTGTTGGCATTTTCGTAAGTTTCAATCCATGAAGAACCACTAAATATTACAACGGTGTCATCAGCATATGAGTAAATGGAGCCATTAAATATATTCAAATTAATCTTCAGTAGGTCATTTATGTATATTAAAAACAATATGGGACCCAATACTGTACCCTGTGGTACACCGATATTTATTTTCCGGAAATCACTGAGATCATTATCTATTCTTGTAGCCTGAGTTCTATTACTTAAGTACGACCGAAACAAATTTAGAACATTTCCTCTAATGCCTAGAGCATGTAATTTTGACAGAAGAATATTATGGTCTACAGTGTCAAATGCTTTTTGTAAATCTAAAAATATACCTAAACATTTGTTTCCAGTATCTAATTCATTTATGATTTTCGTTGTGACCGTAAAAATGGCATCATCTGTTGATAGGTTTGGACGAAAACCGAATTGATTGTTAGATAAAAGTTTATTATTATTTAAATAACTCATCAGCCTAATCTTTATACATTTTTCTAAAATCTTTGAGATACTTGGTAGAAGGGAAATTGGTCTATAGTTATTTAATTGGTTCTTATCCCCTGTCTTATGAATTGGTACGATTATAGCATTTTTTAAATCTGTTGGAAATATACCTTGCGAAAAACATAAATTAAAAATATGAGTCAGCGGTTTAGCTATGAAGTCAACAATTTTCTGTAGAATTTTATTCGTAATACTATCTATACCAGGAGAAACACTAAGTTTTAATTTGTTAACAATATTGATTAACTCACTTTCGCTTATAGGATATAAAACATTGATGATGACACTTTATCTGGTAGAAAATTATTCAAGTTCGATGTCTTTATTTTTTCGGCAATTGCAAGTCCTACCTTTGAAAAATAATTATTAAATTCATTTGCCATTTTTTGCTTACATTTTAATACGACGCCATCATCACTTATAATTTCTTTTATGACTTTATTATTATTTGGTTCCGTGTCAGTAGCTTCATTGATGAGCTGCCAAAATTTTCTGGGATTGTTCATATTTTTATTAAATTGGTCTGCATAAGGCTGACAACCTTACCACCTTCATGTGCCGATGTCTAAAAATCTGGGAGCCTCAACCTCCCGGAACCCTCTGGGCCTCTATGGCCTGTAATAGGGAACACTTTACTTTTTAGTATCTAGCTTTCGTGTTTTTTATAACCAGAGTTAGCATATTTCTATAAACCTTGTAATTATTCGACAATTCTGTGTTAGATGGGATGCTTTTTAATTTTTTTGCCATTTTATCTCTTGTGCGAATTGATTTAATAATACCTTTTGTAATCCACGGTTTTATTTTTCTGTATTTGGAAGGAGTGTTTCGGAAATTGTTAGAAGTATGTTTACATATATAGTTCTGTAATATGTTATAAAAGTTATGAAAGCTTTCATCCGAATTTTGATTGTTAAGTACATTATTCCAAGTTTCTTTTTTAATATCTAAGATAAAGTCATTATAATTCAAAATACCATTTCTACGAGCTGAAATTTCGTTAGATATATTAGGAGTAGGGAAGCTAGCATTAGATAACACAGCAAAAATCAGATGATGATCAGTGATTGAACTACAATATTGATATAAAACCAATAGTGATATAAAAACAATGTTTATTTTACGTACGGTACCTTTTGTAAATATAATTTACAGTAGGGGAAGAAAAAACTCATGGTTGGTTTAAGGGAATTTTAATTTTCCGTATATTTATCCTAGGCCAGTTAAAAAATTTGGCACATGTTATTGTTGCTTAAATATATTTTCTTCTGGGTCCTGTGTGTTTGTATAGAGATGAGATATTATCAAGAGGCTTATAGAAGTAAGGGTGGTTTGTTGGTATGTACAGGGTGTATAGCTCCATTATCTCTTTAAGTGTGTATGATTATTATATATGTATTGAAATATTATTCTAGCTGACGAATTAACATTCAAAGTATCCTCTGACCCTTCACTGACATATCTATTTAATATAAATTGGCTGAACCGGTTGCGGTCATATCCATGCACGCTATGATTTCATTAGGGCAGGAAAATTGTTCCAGAAAAGGCAGAAATTCACTTGTGAACACAGGAAAACTAGAGGATATAAGGGCAGGCCTGCCAGATGTACACTGTACTCTTTCCTTTAAAAAGACAGAAGAAATAAGACCAGACATACACCGTGTGCAAGGAGCCTATAATAACATAGACTATATTAAGTTACGACTTTCATAATTAGATGTCTAATAAACGACGACTCTATATTCGACCTGCTGTTAGTTTCTGTCCCCGTCTGCGATATATGCATGCAGGAAGCAGGGCTTCGCTTGCATTTTTAACCTGAAAGCAAATCACATCAAAACACTCGAAATGAACTTAATCTGTTATGTGTAGCCTTCAAACTTTGACAAGTGCCCAAGAAAACGGGACGTTAGTAAGGTCATTAAAGTAACTATTTTATAAAGCCACATGGCTAACTCACTCAGTGACAGAAACGTTTTCCCACTTCCAAATATCCTAAAAATTTAAAATTTGACAAACTTATAGTTTTTAGCCAATCAGAATTCTTGGGTGCTTGAAAGATAAATTTAATAATAATAATATATTAAAAGTAACATGAACAGAATTGATTTTTTTCAATACAAGTTTTTGCTGCTTTGAATTCTTGAAGATTGTTTCACGTAAAATATTAACCGACTGGCAATTCGTGCTAGGTAAAAGTTAGCTATCTTCATAATGTTGTGATATTCCAGTGCGTAGCCACAGCACACACTCAACTATGACAAGAATGATACTGCATTTTGTTAGCATAAGATATTTTATTTGCATTACATTTACAAACTTGTATACATTTCATGAATCATACACGTGTAGCTGAATCAAACATCCAATGGCAATGATATTAATTATGTAAATGTATGATTTATTGCCATGTAGGTTATAGCTTTAGAACAGCCGTACAGGTTAGGAATGGACTCTGAAAACAGTCCGTCAAGAATTACATTAGTTCTATTATTTGTGCATAAGTGAGGAGCGTTTAAAGTGAAAAATACTGAAATTAAGAGAATAATGAAGGTATGGTACTCATTAGCAGTACATCTCCCCTTGCCTAGTTCTATAGAGTATCGGGTTTGTGACAGCTTTAATACAACACTTTCCTTTCACTAATCTACTCTTATACAAATCAACGGCCCTAAATAGCGTGCTTGCTCCCTCGCCCGCTTCGTGAGACATCGGGTATACTCGGCGATGTTCGTCTCTCGCAGTGTAAACTTTCATGACTACAAAATTAGGGAAACCGTTTCTTTATTATATAAGGCCTAAGTGAAATGAACACAATGAACAAATATTATAATTTTATTTTTATTTACAATTTTCATAGCTCTGAACCACAAACATTTTTAATAATCTATCAGTGTAAATTTCTTAAAAATCCTGGAGTCAATGAATAATGGCGAGCGAAGCCGGGGGCACCAGCAGTAAAATATTGATGGTTTAACTCTTGAAATATCGCTGATAATAATCCATACAAACCATTCCTTACCTTGAAACATTATATAATTTCTGAAAATTACACTGAATTGATCAAATAAAATTCACATCATATTCATGTCAATAAACAGTTGAGAAACAATACGTATTACGTGTTCACAGGTCGCTTTGGAACTGCATAATCGAATCTGAGATCGTTTTCCCAGGGGGCGCTTTCATACCGTGGAATGTACTCTAAAGCAGGAATTTTAGCTGTTTCATTAATGGCTTAGTTTATGAATGATTCGCGTGCAAGTGTTAATAAATATAATGTTTTAATAATTATTATACTCTTAATTTTTCAATTCATTATCGTGGGCGAAGCCGCGGGCACCTGCTAGTGTTAATACATTGTCGTTAACTTGTATAAATTATACTCGTGCATTGCTATACATTATAAAGATCAACTGACAAATGAAGATCATTTCGAGACATAACAATAACCACGGCCTTCTGTAATACCGAATGTTAACCCATGTCCGCGAGAGCACAATTATTCAGGGCATCAGATATCGGACTTCATTATATAGATACTATATGTACAGTCGGTCAAATAAAAAACGTCGGGACAATCTCGGAACATATGAGGCCATGCGACAGCAGGGAAAAAAATGAACAACGAGGGAAAAAATGAACTGCGCGGAAAGCGCAACACACGATATTCAACATAATGTATTGTCCTAATTCATTTTGCTGTGTGTCATCGCGCCACATAGGCCTACAAATGCTAGCTTGAAAGAAAGTGTAGTTAGGGCTGTAACTGACCTGCATTTTTCGACCTCTGAAGCATCGAGAAGGTTCCATATTTCTTAAATACCATATTTCTTAATGCGACCGGAAGTTTTCATAGGAATCGTGGATCTGGCCGGCTGCGTATTTCGATGCTAGATTGGTTGCAGAAGTTGAACGTAAGTAATTGGTTTTGCACTACAAGTAGCCTACCGGTATTATAAAATAAAATCTTTAAAAATTGCTCCTTGAATAATCATATTCCTTGCGAATTTATTAATTATTAATATTATAAGAATTTGCAACCAAGAATATGGCGGATGTGAGACATATAGCCACAGCCTTCTATACATGTTTGATTTGGAACAAAACTGACTAAATAATCAAGAAAATACATGGAGAGACAAGAGGCAGGAGTGAACCTAACCTTAAGGCTTCCTGTACATGCGCATATGCTCGTTCGTGATACTTAATCAAATACCGCCCGACGTTTTTTATTTGACCGACTGTACTCTGTTGAATTTGACAGTAATAAGAGTATTGCAATATGTCTGAACAATAAATGTTGTGTTTTTTGGGAATGATTGCTGATTAAATTAGATGTGTCTATAAATTTCAGCAAGCTTAAGTTAAACGAACGTTGATTAATTGAGGTAATTCAATTATAGAGGGGAGTTGAATATGGTTAAGTGTACGCTCCGGGGTTATTATTAGCATAGCCTTCACACTGTCTTAGGCAGCATTATAAGCTTCAATTACTTTGATTAAAAGCGTCAAATTAAAAAACTACAACAAAATCATGCAAACCAACAAATATGCACACGAATTAATCTGTTGTTGATGATATCTTTGTACTAAACAGAGGCAAAGTCTGACAGTACACCACAGAGTGAACAAGTCTCTCAATTTCCTTTATATACAATCACAAAAGACAGCAAACAGAAACACATATTCCAGATATACAAAAAACCTACCAAGACAGACACACTGATACACAACAGCTCCACAAACTGGAGAATACTCCACTAGCCACTGAAGACATTACAAAACACTTAGCTGAAACAAATGGTTACAAACACACAATCAATGCTAACCTATTGCACAAGATCAAAACGCAAAAAAAGAATGATCCAAAGACTAAAGACTATAAAAAGAAAGACCACAACCCAAAAGAATAAAACAAAGATAAACACATCACACTTATAATCCAACACAAAAACACACCAAACACTTCAAAAGTCATGCAGTTGCAATAAAAAACAAAACACTCAACAGAATAAAGCCCACAATACAGAAACTAATACAGTAAACCACTGAAATATCCAAAATTCTACATCGGACAAACAGGCCGAAGTTTCAAAACACAGAACACATCAGAAACACAGATTCTGCCAACGCAAGTCATTTTGGATCTCCTTCAGAATACTGTAGCTAGCTAACGGGGAGGACATTGCCCCTCAGAGTTGCGAAGAACAAAGGAGAAACGGCTGGCGCAGTGGTAAAATTTCCCACTGCAGAAGACATTCAATGTGGGACAAACTAAACCCCGCGCTATTCAGCTAATGTAATAAACTGTTCCCAACCTACCATAACCTGTCACTGACCTTGAATTTACTTGTCACTACTTACCTAAAGCTTTTTACCCTTCCTCACCTTTCATAAAGCATAGTTACACTAAGTAGTTCAAAAGCTTGTTTGCAACTCCTACTAATACAGATTTTATTAGCCATCCTGTATTTCCCATCGTATTGTGGGTGTGTTATTTCCTTTGGGAGGCTTATCGTGTTATTTATGTGCAGACTTCAATCGGCATGTAGTCATGTTTGTAATATTGTAAGATTGGTCCCAATCCGTACGGCCCGGCTGACACGGCAGTCACATTATACTCAAGTTAAACGGCAATTTTATAAACACGGGTCACGAACACGCAGCCATCAACACAGACATGGAAATCCAAAACGTTAAACACAAAGCACACTAGAACAATATGAAATACACAAGACAACACAAACATCTTATGGACCGTGACTATGGGAGTCAGTTGCTGAAGATGTCTGCTCAATGCAGTAGAAAGCGCTCCAACGAGGTGATTAACATTGCCTAATCACAGTAGTGAGTGTCAAGAAAATATTTTATCTTTGTAAGTTACAGCGTCGTTACAAAATGGACAGCATTTAAAGATCACAGCACAAAAATAGTCACGAAAATGCCTCTCAACACTTGGGTGCGCTCTAAATAATATTTTACATGACTCCTTATTCACGTTTCTGGCTCAATGTTACAGTTTGCATCTTATCATTAATCACTAAAAAAGCATTTACAGTGAATTACACTTTTTCATTAAATACATTTTTTTCTAGAACAAACTTCAGTGTTCTTTATACATTTTGGTAATTTAGAAAAAGTGGAATCATCAGCATAGACTAGGAAGTTAGCAGTAAAGTGATCATCGTTCATAATGCGAAATAGAAAAGGTCCTAAAATAGTACCTTGTGGTGAGCCAGACTCTGTTTTAATTTTTTCAGCCATATGGCTATCTCCTGATAAATAAATTGTTTTTAAAAGTTAATTGAGATTTATAAAGAATCTAATTTTTGTGAAAATAATTGTCATAGATAATGTCGAGTAGGATTTATTAAGACTATTCCATGAATAAAATGCTACGGATTTTGTAAATAATAATTATTTTCTTAACTTCGTTGTCAATATCCTGTCAACCGTACGATCACGGCATATTACATGACTAGCTTAAAAGACCCGGCGTCGCCCGGGTTTTGTATTTTGTAATTGGAAATTAGCTTATGAAGGATTTTCAATTTTAAATTCTATGTCCTTATATAGTCATTTATAATTTGAAATAGGAAGAACGACTTATTACACTCAAACTATTCCCTCAGAAAACGCTTGATATAGTTTTTTATGGCTCATAGAGGATCTAGAATTTTGCATCCCATCGCTTGTACAGTGCACAGCAAGCCTGGTAGAGGTTTAAATAAGAAGAAACAGAAATTCCTGTAACATAAAATTGTAATATCGAGGCGGGAAATTTCCCACTCTTATGTTACCATAAAGCCGTTTTGGAGATGAAATTAAACAGAAAGCATTCACTTTCATACTTTTCTCTCCAAAAACCTGCGATATAATATAATAATATACACATTACCATACCTCGTTTTGTTTTCTCTATGTCTACGGTAGAGAAAGTTATGTGATTCCATTATTTTAGTGGATTTCATTCTGTAATATTTATTTATAACATGAATTATTTTGATAACTTCTCTTATTTGTCAAAAGTGCATTTCATGTGTTTTTTCCAAGCCCACCTGATACCATTTGGCAACAATATATTCTGTGATTTGGAATGGATAATTCTATGTAGAAAGGGATTAAGTATTTTCAAAAACATTTAATTTTTGGCATTTAGAATCAGAATTTTTCAAAATCCTTTCTTAGTGAGCACCTACATTATGAAACGAAGGTACTGTCAAAATTCCAAGTCTGTACCTGTTATAGTTTAGGCTGTACGTTGATTCCTGTCATTCAGTCAATCAGTCAGTCAGTCATTCATTCAGTCAGTCAGGACAAAGCCTTTTATATATATGGAGATTGAACAATCAACGAATAGATTCGATTAATCGATCCGATTTCCCAATGCTACCAATAGTGGGCATCACCAGATGGAGGGCGTCGTGGTAGTTGCTTACATCATAACTCTATAAACAACTCGAACTGGCTTGCACCGAGTCAAAATTGAGTTTCTAATATATGTAAATTTATATTATTTAAATTTCCAAACATGTATTAAATAATGTGTTTCCATCCTTCCCAAATGTAGCATGTGACATATTAATCACCGCACTTTGATGCCTTACGTATCCAGTAATGCCTTATATCCAGTATTATATAAAATTGCTTCCTTGCGATCCGTGGAATGATATTGTAAGGTAAACGATCGTGATTGGTCTATATCCGAGGAATTGCGTATGAGTAGATTAGTCAATTGAATTAACTTTATTCGTGCTGAATTTTTTGAATTTTACTTATTTCTCATTTAATTTGGGATATGCAAAAAATAAATACCTAATTTTTATTAATATATTTGGAAAATCATTGTTTTTGTGTAAGATAACAATTTTCTGCATCATTCAGTCGGTAGATATGAAAGCTAAGCGGATGTCCGTGAAAACATTTTAAACACACCGTAATTTTCAGCTGTAAATTTGTACATAACATATTGTGCCATCTACTCAGGGAAACCTAGAACTAAAAGGAAAAGGAATTGGTCCCGTCTGGCAGCCGGTAACGTATGCCAATGAGTTAAAGAGATTTTCTGCGCCATCAGGGCCCTTATGGCACAAAACGACCATGTAACATGTAAATTATACTTAATTCAATGAAAATATACAATAAACCGAGAAGCCACATTTTTTATCAAATGTGCTTACAACCTCCTCTTAACAAGTATATACGAGGAAAATTCCTAAAGATATTTATTTAAATAAAGCTTTCGGCTGATAAGTATTGTCACCCATGAGCAGAAGGGCTCTTTGGCTAATTAGAAAAGTATTAATTAAACCCAGAATATTCATAATATCTAGAATCCTAGATCCAGTTGCTAAACTTACCTCTAGCAGTCTTGGGTTTCAAAACTCGAATAAGGTTGCTAAGGTACCTGGTAACCATAAACAATTGATTGTGTAATATATCTTATTAGTTATTACACAAACAACTTGTTGCAACATTGCAATAAATTGCATTACATTGCATGATTGCTGATTAAATTAGAAGTGTCAATAAATTTCAGCAACTTTGAGTTAAATGAACGTTGATTAATTAAGGTAATTGATTTCTACAGGAGAGGAGAATCGAGTTAAGTGAACGCCTCCGAGGTGATTATGATTGTAGAACATCTGACTTCACACTGTATTAGATTGCGTCATAAGCTTCTAATTACTTTGATGTAACACACATGAAATTCACTAAGCCTAATTTTCTCTCGTTCAAACCGCAACAACTCATGGTTTACTAATCCGGGTTATGCACTGGTCAGAGCAATCTGGACTTAGCACGGATACATCCATGTTATACAAGAAAACAATGCATACATTTTACACACACTACTGTGGAATTTCAACCAATCACAAGTGTCTATGCTCATATTTTTATCGTTTTATTTTTATATCTTTCGTTTCTTTGCACGTACCAGTAGTACAATAGGTAGAGGATCTATTGTTTTCGATCCCAACATTCCAAGTTGAGTTTTAACATAAACACAAGTTTTCAGGTAACCTGAATCAAAATACTAATTTCAAAAATATGTTTGTATCTGTGAATAGCCTGGCTCCAGAACCGAAAATTGTATGAAAACAAATTATATATTTGGATTAGGTACCTTCTGCAAATGTTACGCTAAGATTTGTGAGGACTTTCTCTTTTTCTTAAGGGGAGATTACTTTATAAAAATTTCGTTTTTCGCAGTTTTTTTCGAAAACGGCTCTTACGATTTTGTTTATATTTTACACACGGGGTACTTATACCAAGTGATAAAACTTTAATTTGATACTTTTTCGGAAAAAATCTCTGAAAGGTAATTATAAGCCACCCATTGTTTATAGAAACTAGGTCTTCCCTGATTAACAATGAAGCTTTACGCGCTCTTTGCAATATGGCCTCTTATTCTATATCAGAATGTGAAGTGAGAAAGGTGTATTGCCCATGCTTAGAGCAAAGAAAGTTACAATCAAATTACATTTGGGTTGTGTATCCTCCAGGGATGCTTTCTCGAAAAAAAATTAGCAAATTCATTAGACAATAAAGTTAAATGTTTTTCTAAAATCAGAAGTCAGGTTTTGATTCATTGCTTTAAGAAATAATAGTAAATAGTAAAGTTTATTTAGGAAAGCTTGTTGTTCAAAATTATGACCCCTAAAGGTTATAAATACTTCCTCAAGCACGAGTTACTTCTTCTCCTTTCAGAAACGCATTTTAGGAGACTGTGTAAAAGATTCAAATGTTCATATGGTCTAACAAAAATGCACTGAATGCCATATAAGATAACTTTCAACGTGAAAATGACGTTCTTCGTGAATAATTTGAATAAGAGTTAAGAAATTGTTCATAATAAGTAATAAAACAAGAATTTTCAAATTAAAGAACCTGTGTAGTTGGTAATAGTAATTGTTTCTTTGGGCTATTAATTTATATTATTTCACCTACAATTTCCTTAAAGGAGACTCAGCCGCTGATTGGGTATCAGCCAGAGCCAATAAAAATGCTTCGGGTCTTCGGGCAACGCACTTGATATAATAGATATACCAGTGTTCTCTTCATTTCAATTCAATTTATTGACATTTTTAAGTATAATATACAATAGGTCATGTAATAATGGTGTAAATAGGTATGTTATACTAAAGGAAGGACTAGGAAATAAATATTGCTAGTTTTCAGAAATTAATGTTACAATAGCTTTAAAATTACATAAGAAATTTCATCAGTATTAAAAAATATGTTAATTAACATACAGAAAAATCATTTCACATAAAAGACCTCACAACAATTTTGTTTAACCTTCCATTAGATGGTTGACAAATTGGTGTTACAATTTCCAACGAACGCAGAAATCTGAACATATCAAAGGCAAAAAATTGCACTCAACTCATAAAATGAATGAATGAATGAATGAATGATCTGTTTTTATTGGTGCAACACAAATAAAATTACTTTATACATTATTCGTTGGACGGGCCATTAGGCTGTTCTTGCAATAACTGTAAGCAAGACAAAACACACAATTAAAACACACACAAGCAAACCTCACATAACACAACCAAGCCAAAACAAAAACATAAATTAAAACACAAACAAACAAAGCTCATAACACACCAGCTGGCCAAGGCAAAAATATGCAATTAAAACAGCAAAATTCACTTTACACCACCTAACCAAAACAAAAACATACAATTAAAACACACACAAAAGCAAAGCTCACATTACACCACAAGGCAAAACGAAAACAAAATTTAAGAAACACACTAGAAAAACTCTCATTATACCACAAAGCCAAAACAGAAACCATTCAATAGAAAATAAACTCACAATCTCTATATATATAAAAGGCTTTGTCCTGACTGACTGAATGGCAGGAATCAACGTACAGCCTAAACTATAACAGGTAGAGACTTGGAATTTTGATAGTACCTTCGTTTCATAATGTAGGTGCTCACTAAGAAAGGATTTTCAAAAATTCTGATTCTAAATGCCAAAAATTAAATGTTTTTGAAAATACTTAATTAGTCCAATCGAATTGTCAAAAGTGGATGCAAAATTTAGGGTAGAGCTAATTTTTTTATATGATGTCTGGGATGGTTTTGAGAGTAATTTCTGACATTTTGCCAACAAAATTTTTTGCCGCCGGAGCCGCCAAAATTGAAAAAACTTCAAAATTTTCTATTTTATTTCTGTGTTTGCCCATTATCTGCCAAAATACGCACCTGACAAAAATGTTTTATTACCCATCCCAAAGTAGACTAAATTTTCTACAGTTTGAGATCAAAGTGAGCTTTCTACCATGAAAAGTTTCGTAAATACAGCTCTCCGAATTTCAGCAACATTTTGCAAAAAATAAAAAAATCTGAATTTTCAACTAGTTTTTGCTCGCTATCTTCTAAATGTCCAAACCTATAGTAAAACTCCATATGGAAACTTAAACTAGAGGTAATTTGAAACTTGTCGAGTACTTTAAACTTATCCTACCTCTTTCAGGTCACAAAATACAGAGGTTTAAAAATATATATACAGCAACGATTGAATAAATGCATGTGCGTACAAGTTAGGAGCAATAACGGCACAGAACATTCATTTTTATACAAAAAGATTTTATTTAGCTAGAGTTCTGGTGAAACATTGCACTGAGTACTTTAAACTTATCCTACCTCTTTCAGGTCACAAAATACAGAGGTTTATAAATATATATACAGCAACGATTGAATAAATGCATGTGCGTACAAGTTAGAAGCAATAACGGCACAGAACATTCATTTATATACAAAAAGATTTTATTTAGCTGGAGTTATGTTGAAACATTGCATTGAATAACTTGTTTGTTCATAGTCTTCGGCACTTAGAGGGACTTGGGCAGTTGACGTCTGCTATTTCGTCCATGATGTTCACAATCTAGCCAGTGTTGATAAAGTACTCTTCAGCGTCTTCATCCAAAAACGAATTAATTGGCTCATCAGGAGTGTCCTCACTGTCGGAGGACAGGACTATTAGTCACACGACTGCCCATTGCAATGTTTGCATATCGTTGTGCACTTTAATCCAGCTTTACGACACCCACAAGCGTTTAAACACCCCTTCTTGCAGGTACAGGAAATACTTTTCAGAATTGATTCTGGAGCTGGTTACTTCTTGGCTTTAAGGGGAAAGAGGCCTCTTGGTGTGTTCACCCAGCCCCACTTCAAAGGGTCTTTGTATTCACTGAGCCATGCCTGAACTTGGTGGTATGTTCGCATGGCATGAAGTTGAGCCGCATCACTGGTTGGGGGCAAGTTCGCTAAGTTAAATTTCATTCTTCCTGCAGCTTTTACAAATATTCCGTGCCGAAGTTCGTCAAGTGTTTGTGTAGCAGGGTCTCCTCCACATAAGTGACCCAAAAAATGTTGGCCCACTTCAGCCACTTCTCCTGATGTAGCTTGAGGGTTCAGAATTACATTAGCCTCCTCTTCTAGTTCAGGATGTTTCAAAATCGGCGAACAGAAGTGGGTTTTCCCGTGGCCAAAAACTGCAGATGTTGTGTCACAACCACTGAAAGCATGGATTAACAGCAGCATGTTGGAGAAGCTGTGGCGAAATGACTGCCTTGATTAGAAGATGTCTGCAGCTTTGCTTCTTCCGTACTTTTGGATATATGTATTCTTTATATGAGGGGATGGTAATGTAGTGAGGAAATAAGAAGGTCTATGTCCTCCCCAACTACAAAGACAGTGTCGTATTGAGATGCTTTTGAGAAGGCAGTGCTAACAATCAAGACATCTGCATCTTTAACAGCCTATTCCAGCTTTTGCCAATTCTACGAAGCGCCTCTTGTTGTTTTCATTGGTGAGAAAAGTTTCTTGTGAACTTTTCAAAACAGTAGTTCTATCAAAGACGACATCAGGAGATGGACTCGTAGCCCGTCGGAGTCTCACAATTCTTTGTGCTTGTTTGATTAGCGTCAGAAGGATAACCATCGAAGATAACTGAAACCTTTGAGTCATAATTTGTCTGCAAATATTTCAAAATGCCTAAGGTTGCCTGGTACAAACACATAAAAACAGATGTATCCGGAGAGAACGGTATGCGGAGCAGTGACAAAGAGCCTCTTAGCGCCATTCCTCCGATAACATGTTTCCATTTTGGGACAACTGTATATGCTATAGGAAGTAATTTTTTTCAGAGGACACTGCAAAAGTGTTCTTCTAAAATAAAACGCCGTTCTCTCCAAATCAAAATGCTGTACCTACACCAACTTTTCTTATTTTCTTTTTACATTGTTTTTTTAGTCTTTTATCATTATAAATTGTTAGAAATACTGTTTTGGTTGTTAATTACAATGTAAAACTTAACTATAAGACAGCACAGGTTTTTTACTGATAAACGCCATTTAGAATATCCTAGGCAAAACTAGACTTTCGTACCTTCGATAAGTTTTCTGAAATGTGAGGAGTTGTAGATACCTCTGTATCTGGTGACCTATAATAGGTATGAAAACATTAAATACTCAACTTGTTGCAAATTTACTCTACTTTAAAAGTTATCCTTCGAAATTTTACTCAAGGTTTGGTCATTTAGAAGATAGCGAGCAAAAACTAGTTGAAAATTCAGATTTTTTTATTTTTTGCAAAATGTTGCTGAAATTCGGAGAGCTGTATTTCCGAAACTATTCATGGTAGAAAACTCAATTTGATATCAAACTGTGTCAAATTTAGTTCACTTTTAGGATAAATAATAAAATATTTTGTCAGGTGCGTATTTTGGCAGATAATGGGCAAAAACAGAAATAAAATAGAAAATTTTGAAGTTTTTTCAAGATGGCGGCTCCGGCGGCAAAAAATTTTGTTGGCAAAATGTCAGAAATTACTCCCAAAACCATCCCAGACATCATATAAAAAAATTAGCTCTACCCTAAATTTTGCATCCACATGACTGTTTTTGTGATAATTTGACTGGACTAAATCCCTTTTTACATAGAATTATCAATTCCAAATCACAGAATATATTGTTGCCAAATGGTATCAGGTGTGCTTGGAAAAAACAATTGAAATGCACTTTTGACAAATAAGAGAAGTTATCAAAATAATTCATGTTATAAATAAATATTACAGAATGAAATCTCTCTACCCTGGACATAGAGAAAACAAAACGAGGTATGGTAATGTGTATATTATTATATTATATCGCAGGTTTTTGGAGAGAAAAGTATGAAAGTGATAATGCTTTCTGTTTAATTTCATCTCCAAAACGGCTTTATGGTAACATAAGAGTGGGAAATTTCCCGCCTCGATATTACAATTTTATGTTACAGGAATTTCTGTTTCTTCTTATTTAAACCTCTACCAGGCTTGCTGTGCACTGTACAAGCGATGGGATGCAAAATTCTAGATCCTCTATGAGCCATAAAAAACTATATCAAGCGTTTTATGAGGGAATAGTTTGAGTGTAATAAGTCGTTCTTCCTATTTCAAATTATAAATGCCTATATAAGGACCTAGAATTTAAAATTGAAAATCCTTCATAAGCTAATTTCCAATTACAAAATACAAAACCCGGGCGACGCCGGGTCTTTTAAGCTAGTACACGATTAAGCCAAATCAAAAACATACAATAAAACTAGGAAACGCACAATCAAATGAAAATATTAATCACACTACACCACTGACAGCTGATGTCCGTTTAGCTACAATGAAATGTCATTCCTCGAGCAGTCCCAGCTGATGACTCTAATAGATATCCTATAACCCTACTATGTCCTTCATGATGATTCCTGATGTTCCTGATGTTACACTGCCAGAGACGAACATCGCCGAGCATACCCGAGCGGGCGAACGCTAGAAGACTCAGATACATCTAGCATTATTTAGATGTTACAATTTTCCAACGAATGCAGAAAATGAAACAAATCAAAGGCAACAAATTACACGCAACTCATAAAATGAATGAATGAATCAACTGTTTTTATTGGTACAATACAAATAAAATAACATTATACGTTATTCATTTAAGAACCTTTAGGCTGTTCTTTAAGCAAAACAAAACACACACTCATAAAACTAGTAAGTCAAGACAAAAACACAAATTAAAACACATAAAAACATAACATAGCACACCAACACGCCAAAACAAAAACATACAATTAAAACATACACAAAGCAAAACACACTTACACCACCAAGCTAAAACAAAAACATGAATTAAAACACACACACAAAAATTCACATTACACCACAAAGCCAAAATAAAAACATACAATCAAAACTAGAAAACACCAAAAAGAACTTCAAAACACCAACCTACACATCAACGTAACACGCAAAGACACAAATATATTTGTCCCTCACACTAAGCTATTGATAGCTGATACCCGTTTAGCTATAACGAAATTACATCCCTTTAAAACCTCGAGCAGTTCCACCTTTAGCTGATGACGCTATCAGATGTCCTAAGACGTTACCATATACTCCATGATGAGTCCTAATGATCCTACCCGACGTCCCTTTCT
Source organism: Ectobius pallidus (assembly GCA_964059195.1). NCBI lineage: Eukaryota > Metazoa > Arthropoda > Insecta > Blattodea > Ectobiidae > Ectobius > Ectobius pallidus. The sequence continues at coordinate 3,596,405 of CAXKWD010000002.1, forward strand.
TCCATAGTTCTTACCACGAAGCGCAGTGTTGTTCCTCTCTCAACGAATGTACTGTCCACATAAAACCCATCTGGGATGTAAACATTTTGTCATGCCGTGTCACCCACAGACAGAATAGACGACATTCAGAGTTTGATAGCACGACTCCATGCCACAAAGCATTGGACATTTAAAAAAAAACAAGAAAATATACATAATTACACACTTTGAGAGACATATAATTGGTGTCTTAGGATTTCTTTATTGTTTCACTCGTGATACCCAAATACTTAAATATCTTGAAGATGGCACTTATCTTCATAATGCGGAAAGCAAGCTTGTATATTCTATTCCCTCAGTTGGCCTGAGCTGGATCTAGACCCGTCTGTGGGACCCATCTGGACCTAGCCCCATCTTTAGACTTGTGGGCCAAGTAGTCATTTTATGTTGTGGGGAACCAGTAGGGTCTCAGTCAAGGATGGAGCCGAGAGTATCTCGAACTATCTTGAAAATTCACGAAGACGCCTGCGTGTAGGAACAAATGTTCTCATGTTCAGTATTGCAGCGGGATACGCTAGATTAGAAAACTAAAATGCTCCTTACACCTGTATGGGAAAAAAATCCAATACGTTTTATGAAAACTATCCAGTGCGTTCTGTTTCAATATCCTGCACAGTTTCGGAGGAGCAAACCTCTAAACAGCCATATGTAATTGATTATGACTTTGTCATGTCGATTTAAGTTATAGATAACCTCTCAGACGCGTTCTCTCCTCTCGCTTATTCAAGTTTCAGGCTGAATGTTACAGTTTCATTTGCAGAGAATTACATATCCATTTCATCAATTCATCACTAGAAAGAACTTGAAAGTTCGTTAATACATTTGGATAGATACAAGTAGATTCATCAGCAAAGAGTATGACGTTAGCAGAGATTTTATTAGGTAGATCATTGATCAGAATATAAAAGGCCCTAAATAGAACCTTGTGGGGCACCGAACTATAATTCAGCCAGACAATCTGTTTTAATTTATTTTTGCCCCACATATATACGTCTGTGTCACTAACTGCTAAGACGATTTTAATTTCCTCTCTCTTTCTTCTATTTGAGGAAAAAATTACACAGTTTGGCAATTATATCTTCAACAAAAAATGTGACACATGCAATTCCTGCTCCTGCCAACAACACATAAAATGAACCTTGTAACATAACAAGAGACAATCCGTGAGGATTTTGAGAATTCCTTTTTGGATCGGTCAGGTATTGCAACCATTTTCTTATTATTCCACCACTTGTAAGTCTCCCTATTATAGAGTTCATGCGTTTCTGTAGAGGTGAGCCGCCATACACAATAAACCTGTAAACCATTGTGGTTGCTACCTCATCTATAACGAAGTAAAAATCTCGTATATCTTTACTACTTGACATAAGGTACGTATCGTCTCTTTTGTCTATCATAGCCATTTTGTTCCTCTCAGTTACACTCTTATAGATTTGTTCAAGCGGAATATTACGTCTGATTACTTTGCTGTATGATTTTCCAAACACCTGGTTTGGATGTTTCAAGTCTCTAACCTGATAACGGAGTGCATACAGATCAATATCTGAGTCGTTAAGTTCGGCAATGCTCGATATCTTTGGATATTTTTCCCGTTTGCTGAGAGCTGCAATAAAATTTGATTGATATGCAGTGTAAATCTGCAAACTGTAAAATAGCCAGAGACTAAACAAGGCTACAGATATTCTTCCAGATGGCGTGCGTGAAACAGGAACAGCAATACTTGCTTGGAATACCTCGAACAGCCTCTGGTAAATCAATGTTAAAATCCCTTTCCAAACTGTTGACACGCTTCTGTTCGAAATATCACATTCGACTTTGCATGAAATAGAAAAAACTACTATATATACAATGTAAACAAAAATTACAGCCATCCATAGATTTTTTCTGAAGACAGTCAAAAGATTTATCCAGTTATATCTTTCGTCCCAGATGACCACATACCACACATATTCTTCAACATAATATGCACTGGATTCACCAATTAACAGTTCAAGTTTTCCCATTGGGATTCCCATCTGAATGTGCTTCCCTCCCTCTCTCCGAACACTCTCGAGGTTTTGCTTGGTACGGTATTCAACTAATTGTGTTGAAAGATTTGAAATATCTGCAACTGTGTTTATAATATTAATGTCTAATCCACGCAGATTACCATCTCTGTTTTCGTAAACCAGTGGTGCATTAAACATATAAATGACGACTACGGTACAGTTCCCCATGTCTGTGTAGACTTTCGGAACTAACAAGTCGTTGTTGTGGAGAAATTCTTTCCTTCGAATTACCCAACGGTCAATGGGAACAACTTCCTCTGGGTGAACGTCTTTAAAGCAATACAAAACGCGATGTTTGCCAGGCTGCCACTTGAAGATGTCTATACCAGCATTTTCTCCTCGATTTTTATCAGGGACCAAGACAATAGCATTCATAGCACCGTACAATTGCCAAGAAATCCTAAGGAAATTTAATGGGACACCTGATTTCCCTTTTCCCTCCTTGAATCTCCGGCATAACACTACTATCACTTTGGCATAAGGATTTCGGTATTCTTGTTGCATATACAGAAAAGGGTTATACGCTACACGTAAAAATTGTATGTTATCCTGCAAATTTGGATAATTCAGTATAAATATAATTGAGTTTGGTTTTAATACGAAGTCTTCTCGAAGTTTACTTTTATCCAGTGGATTTCTTATGCCTCTGACTAGAACGGAGTTTTTACCCAGCTCTGTTTGAAGAGTGTCTTCCCATTTTGTGTAAATTCCTTTTCTTCGTTGCATCATATATGGGGCCTGTATAAAGACCGTATCTTCAGGACTGAGATATAGTTCAGTAATGCTCAGTAGACATTCTAGAAGTCCCACCTCCCTGGTGTTAAGTGATTCCTGAACTATGTAAAGTTTCAGGCTTCCCAAGTGGAAGAAACTCGATAGAGTGAGTAAAAGTATTCCTGGTGACGTCATCCTGGGGAGAAAAACAGTGGAAGTAATGTGAAAACATAATTTTTTAATAACGGTGATGAAAATACATAGTTTGTAGGAAATATACTGCAGAATATATGAATGAAATTTCAAGTATCTATGAATCTGAAACTTCAAGAAATCTGTTTTCTGGTTACGGAAAGTGTAAGAATAATTAATTGAACGTTTTAAGTACCGGGAACTTGGATTGTCTATCTAGCCCAGATTTCACATGAATCCTTAAAACTGAGTAATACCATCTAAAGGCGGGTAGAATTTATTCCGAACTCTGATGAAGATCAAAATTAATTTGTTATTTGAATTAGATGTTGCCAAGCTAATTGCACCAGAACTACAAAACCTCAGAAATTTCTACTTTAGAGTTTCGGGTATTTTGAACATAAAGTGAATTTTTTACTACGATTTTCTCCTGTCCCTCCAACACATATACAATTCAAATTGAGATACTCGCAAAACATGTTTCAAGAAGATTAGAAAAAGTAAAAAGCGTCATCGGAATTACATCTGTTCGTCTGTCTGTGTGGGCTTGTTAATTGTATTAGGTAAAGGTAAAGTCATCCCTATACAGGCCATGGAGGCCCAGAGGGTTCCAGGAGGTTGAGGCTCCCAGATTTTGGACATTCGGCACATGAAGGTGGTAAGGTTGTCAGCCTTACGCACCGGCCGCCTTCACCCCCAGGATTGCTCCTGGTACTCATTTCTGTTAGAGGCTGAGTCGACCCCAGGGCCATAGTGCCACCAGAAGGATTAGGCGTACCCCTTGTTAATTGTATTACTTTTTTATATTTTTATGGGCAGTTTTAGACTATTATTGCTACCAGAAGAATGAAGAATTATTCATGAGAAACTTTCTGCGAAATATTTTACACAATTTATTTCAACAAATTCTTTCGTCTCATAAATAATACAAACCAAGAGCAGAAGGGCTATTTCGGTATTTGTAAATAGGCTATGAATGAAAGACAACATAGTTTTGTAATCTAGATCTAGGTGATAAATTTACCTCTAGCAGGCTTGGGTTTCGAAACGCGAATAAGGTTGCTAAGGTACCTGGTAACCATAAACAATTCATTGTGTAATACATCCTATTACAGAAAACTGTTGCAGCATTACAGTAAATTACATTACAACATGGAAGTAACAGGTCAATGAGATTTGCATTCTCCTTGGATTCTCATTCCGTCCCTTTTTTGCTAAAATGTAGTTGAGATTGTTAAAAAACCATATTCTTGTGAAATAATCATTTTAATTTCTTTTGTTCATGATGTGTAAAAACTTTTGATTATTAAGAGAATATTATAGGAGAAAAATTCCTCCGACACTGGGACTTCAACCCAGGACCTTTGGCTATTCGCGCCAATGCTCTACCAACTGAGCTAAGTCAGAGTTCTCTTCACAGCGCCAGATGGAACCTCTCTCCTATGACTAAGGCCCTAATGGTCTACCTCACAGACAAACAAGTTATGCCATATGCAGTACTGTGAGGCACACAGTCCTGGGTTCAAGTCTCAGTATCGAAGGAATTTTTCTCCTACAACATTCTCATGTAATGTCCAACAGAGACAATAATCTATGGTTCATGAATGCTTATATATCTATCTGTGATTATTAAACTAACTGTTCTTTTAATGTTATAACTCCACAATTCTTTTTCTTTTGGTTGTCAATTTTAATTCAGTTCTTGCTATAATATAATAAATTCGTTCACTATTAGCGCTATTCACTAATGCTATGAATTACGTAATTTTATTATTAATTGTGTTATTGTAAATATTAAATGAATAACTGAACAACACAATCGAATCATGTACTGCAGTACGGGCTTAAAGAGTGAAATTAAATTATTAAAAAAAAACAACACAATCATAAAACTAACCCTTACGTGGAAATCACTGACATAATTGAAACTGTTAATAGAAAACTTGAGTAAAATTTATATTGATAGTAGCTACAATAGAAATATTACTTCTGTTTATAAAATTTTTGGACTGAAATTAGTACATATCAGCGAAATGCATAGAACAGCCCACGTTGTTAACATAGCTATGTTTCTTCTAAACCTAATTCATATACACTCCTATACAATGATATAAGAAAGTATTAAAATATGTGAAGATTTCACAAAATACACTGGGAATAACAATGAATATTCACTCAAGTGTTTGTTTCTAGTTTAAAGCAGCCGTGTACGTTATGAATGAATCATATTCAATCTGAAATAAATCTGTCAAGAATTACATTATACCTATTACTTCCAGAGGAACGTTTAAACTGAAATATACTGAAGATATCTTGAGCCGTACATTTCGATAGAATGCACAATATTGTAAGAACAGCAGCTGCGTTTAATTATACAAAGGCTAGATGTTTTTTAAATCTTTGATACATATTTATTAACTCTGACCTACTGTAGTTATAAAGAACGGTAGTCAAGCAGAACGGCCTACAATATCAATTTGATGTACGTTATGTTTTGGATAGAGTGGGCCATGCAGTATTATTGTAGCATCTATAATGTTATCCCCATTATAATAAGTATAAATTAATGTTTTCATGCCGTCAAGTGGACATATAATAAAATCAGGTAAACTGATGTAACAAAGTGCCAGTATAAAACATACTGGCACTTTTAATCAGTTATGACTGATTATCAGTTTTAATCAGTTATGACTTCAATTATGATATGCAGAATGTGTGTTTTTTTTAAATTGATTTCCAAGTTAAGCTCCAGATTTATTCATTAAGCAGGGCTTACGGAAGAAGAAAGGTCTACCATCTCGGCCACCTGGGTCATTTTAACAGTCTAGTTGGATAAGCGCATGTAAATCAATATGTTTTTTTGTCATAGCTACCTGTATTTTAATTTCCAAGGCCTTATAAGATCACAGTAAAACAATAGGCTATGTTGTCAAGATAACTGATTTTCATTTTTTTTATAAATTCTTTCGAATACGTATATTACCATAAAATAGACACTAAATTGAGCATTACTCCGAAACAGGTCAACCGATTTTATCCATTACCGATTTTATCCATTATGAATAGACGTCTTCCCATGGACATTATAAATGTGTATGCCAAGTTTCATAAAAATCCGGTAAAGCGTATTTGAGTTACCGCGTCTTTAAAATATACACTAAATTGGGTTTTACTCCGGTACCGGTCAACAGATTAGGTTCAAATTCAATAAGGCACTTCTTATGGACGTCATAAATGGGTATACCAAGTTTCATGGAAATCCGATATAGCGTATTTGAGTGATGGCGCCTTTCTATTAGAAAGGCGCCATAATCTATTAAAATAGGCACTAAATTTGGGATTACTCCGGTACCGGTGAACCGATTTGGTTCAATATCAATAGGGTTCTTCCCATGGACATTATAAATGTGTTTTCCAAGTTTCATGAAAATCCGAAAAAGCGTATTTGAGTTATGGTGCGTACAGACACACGGACAGACGGACAGACAGACGGACAGACATTTTTTCGTCCACCACACAATCTCATAAAGTACCATACTGGCACTTAATAAGGTTCATGTAAAGTACCAGCTGAATAGAACTTCTGGAAATGAAAGCATGCTCCTTAGTAAGTAATTTCGTATGTGATAAACCCGAGTATGCCTTGTTTGCCTTAGTTACGTATATTAATGTTTGTGGTGACTCAATAGCTGAATGGGTGTCCGCGAGAGCCAATCAAAATGCTTTGGGTCTTTGGACAACGAACTTTATATAATAAGTGTAACATTGTTCCCTTGTGTAAATATTATTTCAATTCAATTTATTGCCATTTTTAAGTATAATATACAATAGGTTATGTAAAAATTGTGTATATAGGTATGTTATGCCAAAGGAAATTAATGTTAACATGTCTTTAAAACTACACAAGAAATTTCATCAGTAATCACAAATATATTTAATAACATACTGAAGAATCATTTCACATAAAAGAACTCACAACAACTTTGTTTAACCTTCCATTAGAAGCCTGACAACCCCCAACATTATTTAAATGTTATAATTTTCAAACGAATGCAGAAATCTAAACAAACAAAAAGCAAAAAATTACTCGCAACTCATAAAATGAATCAATCAATCAAGTGTTTTTATTGGTGCAACAAAAAAACACACAATTAAAACAGATACAAGCAAAACTCCCTTTTCACCACCAAGCAAAAAATAAAAAATAAAATAAAAAAATAAACTAAAATTAAAACACACACAGAATAAAAATCTCATAATACACGAATAAGCCAAATAATACCGTTATAATCTAAACTAGGAATCACACAAAAAAAAGTTTGAAACACATCAACCAAACTACACATCAACGTAACACGCAAAGACACATATAACATAAGGGGAAAAAATCCATTACATTTTATGAAAATTTGTCTTCTGGTTTAATGTACTGCTCAGTTTCCGAGCAGAAAATCCATAAACAACTGATAGGATAGAGTTAATTGCATCTATTTTGGGTTCACCTGAACAAAACCTGATTGAGAAGGAACTTGAAGTTCTTAATTGCGTCAGGACCACACTTTGTAATGTTTTTTCTTTATTATTTCCTTATTATCTGCCGTAGTGTGCGTCACAGACAGGCTAAATCATGAAAACAGTTGACGTGCTTGAGGGATAAATAAATGGCATTGCCCTTACATACAATGGGAGACCATCTAAGCAAACAAAAATCAGTTCCAGATCTACAAGTGCAATGTTAAACTATTTCATCATTTGCTACTTTCAACATTTTGTAAGGTATTACAAATTCTCACGAAACTAGCCAAGCATCTACATTGCAGCTAATATATATGTATATTACTTCTGTTGTACATAATTATACTACTTTGTCATTAACTCATGGTTTCAATTTCCTCTTTGTTTCTTATGTTTGAGGAAAAACTTGGCATTTACAACTTCACCAAGAAATGTTGCACACCCAATTCCTGCTCCTACCAACAACACATAAAATGGACCTTGTAGCATACCAAGAGAAAATGCGTAAGGATATTGCGTATCCCTTTTGCTTTTGATTATTAATTGCAACCATTTTCTTATTATTCCACCACTTGTAAGTCTTGCTATTATAGATTCCATGCGCTTCTTGAGAGGTGAGCCGGCATATACTGTAAAAGTGTAAACACTTGTGATTGCTACCTCATCTATAATGAAGTAAAAATCTCGTATGTTTTTACTACTTGACGTGAGGTACGCATCGTCTCTTTGGCCGAAGATAGCCATTCTGTTCCTCTCAGTTATACTCTTAAATATTTGTTTAAGATGAGTATTGCGTCTGACTACTCTGCTGTATGATTTTCCATACACCTGGTTTGGATAATTAGCATCCCTTGCCTGAAAATGGAGTGTATACAGATCAATATATGAGTCGTCAAGTTCTGCAATGCTCGATATCTTTGGATATCTGTCTTGTTTGGTGAGAGCTGCAATGAGATTTGATTGATACGCAGTGTAAATCTGCAGATTGTAAAATAACCAGAGGGCAAACAAGGCTACAGATACTCTTCCAGATGGCGTGCGTGAAACAGGAACAGCAATACTTGCTCTGAATACATCGAACAAGATCATTGATAAAATCCCTTTCCGAACTGTAGACACGCTTCTGTTCGAGATATCACCTTCGACTATGCTTGAAATAGAAAATACAAAAATGTATACGATGCAAACAAGGATTACAGCCATCCACAGATTTCTGCTGAATAAACTGAATAGATTTAACCAGTTATATTTTTCGTCCCAGATGACCACATACCACACATATTCTTCAATATAATACACAGTGGATTCACCACCGTTCACCACCATTGGCATTCCCATCTCAACGTGCTTTACTCCCACGTCAAAAATTTTAGAGGGCTTTAGAGTTGACGTACGATCAATGAATTGTGTTTTAAGATTGGAAACGTCTGCAACTGTGTTCATAATACCAATGTCTAGTCCAGTGAGATAACCATATCTATTTACGTAAGCAAGTGGCGGATTTAACAAGTATGTCACAACTACGGTACAGTTCCCCATGTCTGTGTAGACTTCCGGAACTAACAAGTCGTTGTTCTGGAGAAATTCCTTTCTTGGAACTACCCAACGGTCAATTAGAACAACTTCCTCTGGGTGAACGTCCTGAAAGCAATAGAAAAAGCGATGTTTTTCAGGCCGCCACTTGAAGATGTCTATACCGGCATTTTCTCCTCGTTTTTTATCAGGGATCAGGACAATAGCATTCATAGCACCGCTAAATTTCCAAGCGATGCTAAGGAAACTCGATGGGACACCTGTTTTCCCTTTTCCCTCCTTGGATCCCCGCCATAATACTATTATCACCTTCGCATAAGGATTTTTGTATCGTCGTTCCACAAATTGAATTGATAAAACCGAGAGAGTTAACAACCTCGTGTTGTATTGCAAATTTGGGTAAGTTAGTAGAAATATAATTGCGTTTGGTTTTAATACAAAGTCTTCTCGAGGTTTACTTGTATCCAGTGGAAGTTTTATGCCTCTGACTAGAACGAAGCGTTTACCCAACTCTGTTTGAACAGTGTCTTCCCATTTGGAGTACTGATCTTTTGTTCCTAGCATTAGATATGGGGCCTGTATGAACACCGTATCTTCAGGACTAAGATATCGTTCTGTGATGTTCAGTAAACATTCTAGAAGTCCGGTCTGCATGGTGTTCAGTGATTGATGAACTACGTTCAGTTTTAGGTTTCCTAATTGGAAGAGACTCATTAGAATGAGTAAAAGTATTCCTGCTGACGTCATTCTGTGGACAGAAAAAACTGTGAAAAGATACATGAAAAACATAATAATAATAATAATAATAATAATAATAATAATAATAATAATAATAATAATGCAGTATTAATAAATTTCATTGTCCAATGAGGGTAGACTTGTAAGTTTAGTAATAAAATGTCCACCTGAGTGAACATCTGAGTTTTTATGACAATTATTAGTGTATCATTAATAAGACATTTTATTTCTGACGATTCTCAAAATATTTTTATTTATTTATTTTTATTTGAGAATTAATGTTTTAATGCTTTTAAGTCATTTAGTAAGCCAAAGAGCTGTTTTTAACATTTTAATTTTAACAATAAATCTTATGACAAAACTGTGGGTTTATTTATATAACTGAGGGTATAAGGTGAACATTTTATTACTAAACTTATAATCTGGCAGAGTTAACATATTCCCTATCAGTAATGGAAATAAGTTGCATTATGTAGCCATACAAATATATAAAACTAGGAGGTGCCCGTGGCTTCGCCACGATAATTCTTTTAAAAATTAAAAATTAAGAGTATAATAATTATTAAAGCATTATATTTATTAACACTTGCACGCGAATCATTCATAAACTAAGCCATTAATAATTAATGAAACAGCTAAAGTTCCTGCTTTAGAGTACATTCCACGACATGAAAGCGCCCCCTGGGAAAACTATATCAGAATCGATTATGCAGTTCCAAAGAACCTGTGAACACATAATACGTATTGTTTCTCAGCTGTTTATTGGCATGAATATGATGTGAATTTTATTTTATCAATTCAGTGTAATTTTCAGAAATTATATAATGTTTCAAGGGAAGGAATGGTTTGTTTGGATTATTATTATCAGCGATATTTCAAGAGATAAAACCATCAATATTTTACAGCTGTTGCCCGCGGCTTCGCCCGCCATTATTCATTGACTCCAGGATTTTTAAGAAAATTACACTGGTAGATTATTAAAAATGTTTGTGGTTCAGAGCTATGAAAATTGTAAGTAAAAATAAAATTAGAATATTTGTTCATTGTGTTCATTTCACTTAGGACTTATATAATAAGGAAACTGTTTTCCTTCCTAATTTTGTAGTCGTCATGAAAGTTTAGACTGCGAGAGACGAACATCGCCGAGTATACCCGATGTCTCACGAAGCGGGCGAGCAAGCACGCTATTTAGGGCCGTTGAATTGTATAAGAGTAGATATTACTTATTAGGCCTACTTAGTAAATTCTCGCAAGCTAAGAGATAGATAAATAAAATCAAGAAAGATACAGATACAGTGTAAAAAGCAGTATCATACAATCAGGTAAACTCATAGAGCAAAGTGCCAGATGAAGTCAAGGAAAAGTTTCCCGTGTTCATTTTTCTTCATTATTACTTCGGGGGTAATCACCTGGTATCCACTTTCCGTTCATTAGGCTATTTCCAGCAACAGGAACGAGATGACTATGACTTCAATGCAAAATCAGAATACATCTTATGAAAACATACAAAGTGTATTTATTATTTATTCTTCTACTGTTTACTTACATACATGTAATATATTACACACCCTTTATTAAGTGCCAGTATGGTACTTTATGAGATTGTGTGGTGGACGAAAAAATGTCTGTCCGTCTGTCCGTGTGTCTGTACGCACCATAACTCAAATACGCTTTTTCGGATTTTCATGAAACTTGGTATACCTATTTATGACGTCCATACGAAGTGCCTTATTGAATTTGAACCTAATCTGTTGACCGGTACCAGAGTAAAACCCAATTTAGTGTATATTTTAAAGACGCGGTAACTCAAACCGGATTTTTATGAAACTTGGTATACACATTTATAATGTCCATGGGAAGACATCTATTCATAATGGATAAAATCGGTTGACCTGTTTCGGAGAAATGCTCAATTTAGTGTCTATTTTATGGTAATATACGTATTCGAAAGAATTTATAAAAAAAAATGAAAATCAGTTATCTTGACAACATAGCCTATTGTTTTACTGTGATCGTATAAGGCCTTAGAAATTAAAATACAGGTAGCTATGACAAAAAACATATTGATTTACATGCGCTTATCCAACTAGACCGTTAAAATGACCTAGGTGGCCGAGATGGTAGACCTTTCTTCTTCCGTAAGCCCTGCTTAATGAATAAATTTGGAGCTTAACTTGGAAAACAATTAAAAAAAACACACATTCTGCATATCATAATTGCAGTCATAACTGATTAAAAAAACATACTGGCACTTTGTTACATCAGTTTACCTGATTTTATTATGATATGACTTCCATCTGATAAATATTATGACCCATGAGCATAAGGATTCTTTTACTGATTAAAAATATTAGTTGATCCCAAAATATTTATGATCTAGAATACTAGATCTAGGTGCTAAACTAACCTCTAGCAGTCCTGGGTTTCGAAACTCGAATAAGGTTGCTAAGGTACCTGGTAACCATAAACAATATTGATTGTGCATATTGCACATTGCAACATTACAATAAATTAAGGTTGCTAAGGTAGATGGTAACTATAAACAATTCATTGTGCAATATATCTAATTTCAGAAAGAGCTTCTGAAGGAATTGTTGCAACTTTACAGTAAATTGCATTTCAATATGAAACTAACATGTCAATTAAATGTGGATTTTTTTTTTGCTAGATTAAAATTTATTATTTGTTAATTAGTTAGTGGGATTAACTAGCAATTTTGCTAATTGCATTATTGCTGTTAAAAACCAGTCATTATTTTACAAATAGCGCTTTATTCTCATTTTATTCATTGTTTATAATAATGTGAAATCAGTTGTTCTGCTTTTTTATTCCATACTATGGTTATTAATGCAATCAAGATGACATCTATTAAGTGCCAGAAATAAAAAATAAAGAGCATAATAGTTAAAACATTACATTTATTAACACCTAAACCACGTGGACTACTACCACGATTAGATAGCGTCGCCTGGCAAAAGCGATCTCAGAATCGAGTTCCTTGACCCAGAAAATCCCTGTATAGTGAGTTTCGTCCAAATTGAACAAAGTTTAATCATATTTAGGTCTATGTTGATTATCCCTCTTCCGTGTAGGTTGAAGATTTCGTATGTCTACGGGCCTTGACATTCTAAACAAATGAACCAGCGTGGGCTTACAACATTCAAGCGATCGCGATGCTTCTATTTCCACGGTATGACAAAAATAGCCAAAGCCAAATGCAATTGATTTGACATTGAAATGTATTACTAAAATCTGATGCTTCGATAGCGCTAAAATCACGTTTTCTGCCAGTTTTTCACTCATAACTCGCGAACGAAAGCTAAAATTAAACATCCGGCTTCGAGGTGCATTCGCCCACCTTTCAATCCATCTATGATTAAAATTTTGATCTCTGGGTTCAGTAGATTTCGCTGGGCATCGCGGACAGACAGACAAACACGTCCTTTTATTATTATAAGATAACATGTGCCCGCGGCTTCCCCCGCGATAATTATTTCAAAACTTAAGTGCATAATAGTTAAATCATTATATTTATTAACACCTAAATCACGTGGAGTGTATTCCACGATTAGGTAGCGTCCCCTGGTAGAAAAAGCGACCTCAGGTTCCAGTTCCTTGGCCCAGAAAACCCCTGTATAGTGAGTTTCGTTCAAATCGAACAATGTTTGACCATAATTAAGCCTATGTTGATATCCTTCTTACGTGTAGGTTGAAAATGTCATATATCTGCGGGCCTTGACACTCTAAACAAATGAATCGTCCACGATGGACTTACAAAATCAAGCGATCGCGATGCTATTATTTCCAAGGTAGGCTATGAGGTATGATGACAAAAATAGCCAAAGCCAACTGTAATTGATTTAACATTGAAATATATTACTGAAACTGATGCTTCGAAATCGCAAAAAATACGCGTTTTATGCCCATTTTTTACTCATAACTCACGAACTAAAACGAAAATTAAAATTCCGGCTTCGAGGTGCATTTTCCGACCCTTCAGTCCACCTATGTTTAAAATTTCAGATCTCTGCGTTGAGTAGATTTCGCTGGGCATCGCGGACAGACGGAAGACAGACACTTCCTTTTATTAATATAGACTAGCATGTGCCCGCGGCTTCGCCCGCGATAATTATTTCAAAAATTAAAAATTAATAGCATAATAGTTAAATCATTATATTTATTAACACCTAAATCACGTGGACTACATACCACGATTAGATAGCGTCGCCTGGTAAAAGCGACCTCAGATTCGAGTTCCTTGGCCCAGAATACCCCTGTACAGTCAGTTTCGTCCAAATCGAACAATGTTTGACCATATTTAGGCCTATATTGATTATCCCTCTTCCGTGTAGGTTTAAAATTTCATATGTCTTCGGGCCTTGATATTCTAAACAAACGAATCGTCCAGGATGGACTTACAAAATCATTTTTAAGTATAATATACAATAGGTTATGTAAAAATTGTGTATATAGGTATGTTATGCCAAAGGAAATTAATGTTAACATGTCTTTAAAACTACACAAGAAATTTCATCAGTAATCACAAATATATTTAATAACATACTGAAGAATCATTTCACATAAAAGAACTCACAACAACTTTGTTTAACCTTCCATTAGAAGCCTGACAACCCCCAACATTATTTAAATGTTATAATTTTCAAACGAATGCAGAAATCTAAACAAACAAAAAGCAAAAAATTACTCGCAACTCATAAAATGAATCAATCAATCAAGTGTTTTTATTGGTGCAACAGAAAAACACACAATTAAAACAGATACAAGCAAAACTCCCTTTTCACCACCAAGCAAAAAAAAAAAAAAAAAAAAACCTAAAATTAAAACACACACAGAATAAAAATCTCATAATACACGAATAAGCCAAATAATACCGTTATAATCTAAACTAGGAATCACACAAAAAAAAGTTTGAAACACATCAACCAAACTACACATCAACGTAACACGCAAAGACACAAATAACATAAGGGGGAAAAAATCCATTACATTTTATGAAAATTTGTCTTCTGGTTTAATGTACTGCTCAGTTTCCGAGCAGAAAATCCATAAACAACTGATAGGATAGAGTTAATTGCATCTATTTTGGGTTCACCTGAACAAAACCTGATTGAGAAGGAACTTGAAGTTCTTAATTGCGTCAGGACCACACTTTGTAATGTTTTTTCTTTATTATTTCCTTATTATCTGCCGTAGTGTGCGTCACAGACAGGCTAAATCATGAAAACAGTTGACGTGCTTGAGGGATAAATAAATGGCATTGCCCTTACATACAATGGGAGACCATCTAAGCAAACAAAAATCAGTTCCAGATCTACAAGTGCAATGTTAAACTATTTCATCATTTGCTACTTTCAACATTTTGTAAGGTATTACAAATTCTCACGAAACTAGCCAAGCATCTACATTGCAGCTAATATATATGTATATTACTTCTGTTGTACATAATTATACTACTTTGTCATTAACTCATGGTTTCAATTTCCTCTTTGTTTCTTATGTTTGAGGAAAAACTTGGCATTTACAACTTCACCAAGAAATGTTGCACACCCAATTCCTGCTCCTACCAACAACACATAAAATGGACCTTGTAGCATACCAAGAGAAAATGCGTAAGGATATTGCGTATCCCTTTTGCTTTTGATTATTAATTGCAACCATTTTCTTATTATTCCACCACTTGTAAGTCTTGCTATTATAGATTCCATGCGCTTCTTGAGAGGTGAGCCGGCATATACTGTAAAAGTGTAAACACTTGTGATTGCTACCTCATCTATAATGAAGTAAAAATCTCGTATGTTTTTACTACTTGACGTGAGGTACGCATCGTCTCTTTGGCCGAAGATAGCCATTCTGTTCCTCTCAGTTATACTCTTAAATATTTGTTTAAGATGAGTATTGCGTCTGACTACTCTGCTGTATGATTTTCCATACACCTGGTTTGGATAATTAGCATCCCTTGCCTGAAAATGGAGTGTATACAGATCAATATATGAGTCGTCAAGTTCTGCAATGCTCGATATCTTTGGATATCTGTCTTGTTTGGTGAGAGCTGCAATGAGATTTGATTGATACGCAGTGTAAATCTGCAGATTGTAAAATAACCAGAGGGCAAACAAGGCTACAGATACTCTTCCAGATGGCGTGCGTGAAACAGGAACAGCAATACTTGCTCTGAATACATCGAACAAGATCATTGATAAAATCCCTTTCCGAACTGTAGACACGCTTCTGTTCGAGATATCACCTTCGACTATGCTTGAAATAGAAAATACAAAAATGTATACGATGCAAACAAGGATTACAGCCATCCACAGATTTCTGCTGAATAAACTGAATAGATTTAACCAGTTATATTTTTCGTCCCAGATGACCACATACCACACATATTCTTCAATATAATACACAGTGGATTCACCACCGTTCACCACCATTGGCATTCCCATCTCAACGTGCTTTACTCCCACGTCAAAAATTTTAGAGGGCTTTAGAGTTGACGTACGATCAATGAATTGTGTTTTAAGATTGGAAACGTCTGCAACTGTGTTCATAATACCAATGTCTAGTCCAGTGAGATAACCATATCTATTTACGTAAGCAAGTGGCGGATTTAACAAGTATGTCACAACTACGGTACAGTTCCCCATGTCTGTGTAGACTTCCGGAACTAACAAGTCGTTGTTCTGGAGAAATTCCTTTCTTGGAACTACCCAACGGTCAATTAGAACAACTTCCTCTGGGTGAACGTCCTGAAAGCAATAGAAAAAGCGATGTTTTTCAGGCCGCCACTTGAAGATGTCTATACCGGCATTTTCTCCTCGTTTTTTATCAGGGATCAGGACAATAGCATTCATAGCACCGCTAAATTTCCAAGCGATGCTAAGGAAACTCGATGGGACACCTGTTTTCCCTTTTCCCTCCTTGGATCCCCGCCATAATACTATTATCACCTTCGCATAAGGATTTTTGTATCGTCGTTCCACAAATTGAATTGATAAAACCGAGAGAGTTAACAACCTCGTGTTGTATTGCAAATTTGGGTAAGTTAGTAGAAATATAATTGCGTTTGGTTTTAATACAAAGTCTTCTCGAGGTTTACTTGTATCCAGTGGAAGTTTTATGCCTCTGACTAGAACGAAGCGTTTACCCAACTCTGTTTGAACAGTGTCTTCCCATTTTGAGTACTGATCTTTTGTTCCTAGCATTAGATATGGGGCCTGTATGAAGACCGTATCTTCAGGACTGAGGTATCGTTCTGTGACGTTCAGTAAACATTCTAGAAGTCCGGTCTGCATGGTGTTCAGCGATTCATGAACTACGTTCAGTTTTAGGTTTCCTAATTGGAAGAGACTCATTAGAATGAGTAAAAGTATTCCTGCTGACGTCATTCTGGGGACAGAAAAAACTGTGAAAAGATACATGAAAAACATAATAATAATAATAATAATAATAATAATAATAATAATAATAACAATAATAATAATAATAATGCAGTATTAATAAATTTCATTGTCCAATGAGGGTAGACTTGTAAGTTTAGTAATAAAATGTCCACCTGAGTGAACATCTGAGTTTTTATGACAATTATTTGTGTATCATTAATAAGACATTTTATTTCTGACGATTCTCAAAATATTTTTATTTATTTATTTTTATTTGAGAATTAATGTTTTAATGCTTTTAAGTCACTTAGTAAGCCAAAGAGCTGTTTTTAACATTTTAACAATAAATCTTATGACAAAGCTGTGGGTTTATTTATATAACTGAGGGTATAAGGTGGACATTTTATTACTAAACTTATAATCTGGCAGAGTTAACATATTCCCTATCAGTAATGGAAATAAGTTGCATTATGTAGCCATACAAATATATAAAATATTACTTATTAGGCCTACTTAGTAAATTCTAGCAAGCTAAGAGATAGATAAATAAAATCAAGAAAGATACAGATACAGTGTAAAAAGCAGTATCATACAAGCAGGTAAACTCATAAAGCAAAGTGCCAGATGAAGTCAATGAAAAGTTTCCCGTGTTCATTTTTCTTGATTATTACTTCGGGGGTAATCAGCTGGTATCCACTTTCCATTCATTAGGCTATTTCCAGTACGGCACAAGAAACCCTAGCACAGTAAAACTGTAGAGACAGTTATAAACAAACATTTGGGGGATGAAATACATTTCTTTATAAATGTAACAGGTATAGAGATAGGAACGAGATGACTATGACTTCAATGCAAAATCAGAATACATCTTATGAAAACATACAAAGTGCATTTATTATTTATTGTTCTACTGTTTACTTACATATATGTAATATATTTCACACCCTTTATTATATGACTTCCATCTGATAAATATTATGACCCATGAGCATAAGGATTCTTCTACTGATTAAAAATATTAGCTGAACCCAAAATATTTATGATCTAGAATACTATATCTAGGTGCTGAACTTACCTCTAGCAGTCCTGGGTTTCGAAACTCGAATAAGGTTGCTAAGGTACCTGGTAACCATAAACAATTGATTGTGCAATATATCTAATTTCAGAAAGAGCTTCTGAAGAACTTGTTGCAACATTACAGTAAATTGCATTACAATATGGAAGTAAATAGTCAACTAAATTAGCATTTCGTATTAATAATTAAAATTTATTATTTGTTAATTAGTTCAAGATTCTTGAGGGATTAACTAGCAATTTAGTTAATTTCATTATTGCTGTAAAAACCAGTCATTATTTTACTAATAGCGCTTTATTCTCATTTTATTCATTGTTTATAATAATGTGAAATCAGTTGTTCTGCTTTTTTATTCCATACTATGGTTATTAATGCAATCAAGATGACTATATCTATTAAGTGCCAGAATCGTATTTTATGAGATTGTTTGGGGGACGATAAAATGTCTGTCTGTTTGTCTGTACGCGCGATAACTCAAATACGCTTTATCGGATTTTCAAGAAACTTTGAATACGCATTTATAAGATCCGTGAGAAGTCTATTCATATTTTTCCAAATCGGTTGACCGTTACCGGAGGAATGCCGAATTGAGTACCCATTTCATGGGAATATATTGGACAGAATTTATCAAATGCATATCAGTTCTCATGACAACACATTGTTTGCAGTGTTCATTTACGGCTTTGGGAGTTGCAATACAGTTAGCTTTGACAAATAACACTACCCACATATCCTTCACAGATGCTTATCAATCTATACCTTTGTTCTTCCGCAAGCTCTGCTTAATGAATCGATCTGGAGCTTAGTTCGGAAATCGATTACAAAAATAACTTATTTTCTGCATATCATAATTGCAATCATCACTGATTAAACAAAAGAACTCTGGCACTTTGTTACATCAGTTTACCCGATTTTATTAACACTGGCATCGTCTAAACATATATTGCATGAATTACATAATTGTTTTCTTAATACAAATACTCATACGAACAAAACGAATCTTTTCCTAACATGTGGGCTTACAGATTCGAAATGACACGATTAAAATGAACCATAGATTCATGAACCTTACCAAAATCATGAATAAACAACTTTATTATAACGATTCTCAAGTCTCGTTTCATTTATTTCCAAAGCCATACGTGAAGACTGCCAACAATTCTGTTGTCAAGAGAACTGTGATTTGGATTTGATAATTCTGTGTAAAAAGGGATTAAGTATTCTCAAAAACATTTAATTTTTGGCATTTAAAATCAAAACTTTTCAAAATACTTTCTTATTGAGCACCTATATTATGAAACGAAGGTACTGTCAAAATACCAAGTTTCTACCTATTATAGTTAAGGCTCTACGTTGATTCTCTGTCTGTCAGTCTGTCAGGACAAAGCCTTTTATATATGACTAGCATGTGCCCGCGGCTTCGCCCGCGATAATTATTTCACAAATTAAAAATTAAGAGCATAATAGTAAAATCATAATATTTATTAACTCCTAAATCACGTGGACTACATACCACGATTAGATAGCATCGTCTGGTAAAAGCGACCTCAGATTCGAGTTTCTTGGCCCAGAAAACCTCTGTATAGTGATATTCGTCCAAATAAAACAACGTTTGACCATATTTAGGGCTTACAACATTCAAGCGATCGCGAAAGTTTTATTTTCAAGGTGTGACAAAAATAGACAAAGCCAACTGTAATTGATTTGACATTGAAATGTACAACTGAAAACTTATGTTTTGAAAACGCAAAAAATGCACGTTTTTTACCCGTTTTTCACTCATAACTCACGAATGAAAACTAAAATTAAAATTCCGGCTTCGCGGTGCATTTTCCGACCCTTCAGCCTACCTATGTTTAAAATTTCAGATCTCTGCGTTCAGTAGATTTCGCTGGACATCGAGGACAGTTCCTTTCATTAATATAGATAATATAAATTATAATGATACCTTCTCTAATTTGTCAAACATCCATTTAATTTATTCCAAACCCACCTATACCATTGGCAACAATATGTTCTGTGAATTTGTTTCGATAATTCTATGCAAAAAGGGATTAAGTATTTTCAAAAACACTTAATTTTTGGCATTTAGAATCAAAATTTTTCAAAATCCCTTCTTAGTGAGCACCTACATTATGAAACGAAGGTACTGTCAAAATTCCAAGTTTCTACCTGTTATAGTTTAGGCTCTACGTTGATTCTCTGTCTGTCAGTCTGTCAGGACAAAGCCTTTTATATATGATATGTTTACTTACATGTATGAGAAAGTTTATGTAATATATTTATTACATATACATATATATTTATAACATTATAATTTCCATCTGATAAATATTGTGACCCATGAGCATAAGGATTCTTTTACTGATTAAAAATATTAGTTGAACCCAAAATATTTATGATCTAGAATACTAGATCTAGGTGCTAAACTTACCTCTAGCAGTCCTGGGTTTCGAAACTCGAATAAGGTTGCTAAGGCACCTGGTAACCATAAACAATTGATTGTGCAATATATCTAATTTCAGAAAGAGCTTCTGAAGGAATTGTTGCAACATTACAGTAAATTGCATTACAATATGGAAGTAAATTGTCAACTAAATTAGCATTTCGTATTAATAATTAAAATTTTTTATTTGTTAATTAGTTCAAGATTCTTGTGGGATTAACTAGCAATTTAGTTAATTTCATTATTGCTGTTAAAAACCATTCATTATTTTACAAATAGCGCTTTATTCTAATTTTATTCATTGTTTATAATAATGTGAAATCAGTTGTTCTGCTTTTTTATTCCATACTACGGTTATTAATGCAATCAAGATGACTATATCTATTAAGTGCCAGAATCGTATTTTATGAGATTGTTTGGGGGACGATAAAATGTCTGTCTGTTTGTCTGTACGCGCGATAACTCAAATACGCTTTATCGGATTTTCAAGAAACTTGGAATACGCATTTATAAGATCCGTGAGAAGTCTATTCATATTTTTCGAAATCGGTTGACCGTTACCGGAGTAATGCCGAATTCAGTGCCAATTTCATAGGAATATATTGGACAGAATTTATCAAATGCAAATCAGTTCTCATGACAACACATTGTTTGCAGTGTTCATATACGGCTTTGGGAGTTGCAATACAGTTAGCTTTGACACGTAACACTACCCACATATCCTTCACATATGCTTATCAATCTATACCTTTGTTCTTCCGCAAGCTCTGCTTAATGAATCGATCCGGAGCTTAATTCGGAAATCGATTACAAAAATAACTTATTTTCTGCATATCATAATTGCAATCATCACTGATTAAACAAAAGAATTCTGGCACTTTGTTACATCAGTTTACCTGATTTTATTAACACTGGCATCGTCTTAACATATATTCCATGAATTACATAATTGTTTTCTTAATACAAATACTCATACGAACAAAAGGAAACTTTTGCTAACATGTGGGCTTACAGATTCGAAATGACACGATTAAAATGAACCATAGATTCATGAACCTTACCAAAATCATGAATAAACAATTTTATTATAACGATTCTCAAGTCTCGTTTCATTTATTTCCAAAGCCATATGTGAAGACAGCCAACAAATAGGAAAATAGGTTCTAAAAATCGTACAATAATCTCGTATAAAATCATTAAGTAGCCAATTTTCTGAAGTACCTCAATTGCAACGCAGAATATCATATTTATTGAAGTCACCAATTATCAATAATCATTATAAAACACAGATATAGGCCTATGGTACACCGAATTATATAAACCCATTACTAGGGCCTGCATTACTACCATAACAGTGAAAACCTAATCCCTACGCCCAGAAGCTATGCAAGCTAGCATTTTCAACCCCTTGTATCCCTCAGTGATTCAGAGAACTACTTTTTTTTTGTTACTGGATGTGGGAGTCGGGAGAAAAACACTACAATTTGTTTGGAATTCCAAGGAATCTTTCTACTGAAGACGAAACATTCCTTCCTATTTAACCAAGTCACATTTGTGTCGTGTACTGCACATTCCGAGCTAAAAATTTAGTACGAACTGAAAATAAATGCTAGAATTTTTAACAAAAAATAACTTTTTTTGAACTTTAGAGGAAAAATGAGCAAAAAGGCAATATTAGTCTCTAACGTAAAAATTGGCTGTTTTAGGTCCTATAAAAATATCAGTTTTAGGCATAGTCACTTATGAAACATGAATATACAAGTTTTCGTCCTTATATCGCTTAAGGATTAAAATAGGTTTTTACCTAAAATCTGAAGTCTAGTCATCAGGACTGTCCAAAATTCTACTTAGGACAAACACGCCGAAGTTTCAAAACACGATACACAGAACACATACGAGCTCTCAAACAAAACATATAATAACAACAGGCCATAGACAACAATACAGACATGGAAATCCTACACATTAACCACAAAGGTCATACCCTCAACACACTCGAACAATATGAAATATACAAACACACCACGTAAGACAACACCAACATCCTAAACGAACAATATTACAGTTCAAATCAAATGCACTCTACGACACAGTCATTCAAAAATGTCTTCCCATCATGGAAGTCAGTTCCACGCGGTTGAAAACGCCCCTCCAATGACATGTCATATTTTTCCCCTTTGAGCTATTTCAGGTTTAGCACTAATTTAAATTAGTGCATCCCAAGCATCCTGGTGAAAATGGGCTTTTATTGTGCATATAAGTGCATGTTTAGGAAAATTTGAACTATTGTAGCATATTTAGTACGAATATGCATATTTAGGTCATATTTTTTTACATATTTATGTGCATATTAAAGCAATTTTGAAGTTTCATATCATATTTTGTAAATTTTTGCATTACAGTATAATGATACTTTTCGATAAATTACATATATTTTAAATAACTGACATATTTTAATAAAATTAGTTGTAATGAAACTTTAAAAATATATATTTACAATGTGAAAGTGGTAAAGTCATATTTTAAATTTTATTGGTCGTATTTTAATTAACATTGCCATACCACAGTAGTGAGTGTCAGTGAAAAAAGCTATATGCTCTAAGTGAACCATTAAATTATTACATCACTACAAAATGGACAAAACACAACAATGTAATATGGAACATTGTTACAAACAGATGCAGTAGGGTCTCGGACAAGGTGGACATAGCCTAGACTATTTCGAACCATAGAAAAACCCGTGCTTACGAAATTACACGAAGAATTCACATTAAAGCCGATTATGGCGATTCCAGGCTTCACCATGATATAAAATATTTCATAACTATAACCTAAAAACGACTAATTTCGGAGATATCATGTCGTTTTTGTGTAAGACACATTGAAAACTGATGATTATTTGTTAGCCTAGTCACATATATGCAGATTTTTCTAGTCTATTAGTTGAAAGGAAAGATATATTCCCACGAAACCAACAAGGGTATTAGGAAAAAGCTCCATTGTGGCTTATTTTACCGCAGTTTGTCAAATTCCTTTTGATTTTAGTATTAGCAGGATTTGCACTTCTAAGTATAATGATTCAACAACACTGACAGGGAAAAAAGTAAGTAAAACTTTATTTTATTTTTATTTTTTCAATTTTTTATTATTGGATTTTTTTCAATTTTGCATTACTGAACTTTTTAATATTGGGTTTTTGGACTTTTTAAATTTTGACTTTTTAATTTTGGATCTTTGAATTTTTAATTTAGGATTTTTTAAATTTTCGATCTTTGAATTGTTTATTTTTTTATTTTTTTTATTATTTATTAAATTTTGGATTTTTGGACGTTATAATTTTAATTTTATTTTTTAAATTTTGGAAATTTGTATATTTTAATTTTGGATTTTAATTTTTTTAATTTTGGATATTTTAATTTTGGATCTTTGATTTTTTAATTTTGTATTTTTTAAATTTTGATTCTTTGAATTTTCTTATTTTTTTATTTTTTTTTTATTTTGTATTTTAGTTCTTTTAATTTTGGATTTTTTCAATTTTGGTGTTCGACTTTTTAATTTTTTAATTTTTTAATTTTGGAATTTAATATGTATTAAATTTTGGATTTATGGATGTTTTAAGATTTAATTTTGTTTTTTAAATTTTGGAAATTTGTATTTTTTTAATTTTGGATTTTTAATTTTGGATTTGCGCGGTAATCAACCTCCGGGTTCCATTAAATAGATAATATACCTTTATATTGCTTAGGAATTGTCTATTGCCATTGAGGAAGTAAGGTCTGAAAAATTTCCTTTGATTACTCCTAATCATTGAGTTGATTGTTTTCTGTGCAGTCCGCACCGAAACAAGTAAGTAATTTTGAGTGTGACTGATTTCGTGACGGTTTTAGTGTGACTGATTTTCCAGATTTACCCTCTACCACCACTAAAGAAGTTTTACTTTAAAAAAACCGATCACTAAAATTTGTTGTAAGTTTAAGACTAAACATAAATTAGTTGGATGTTTATAAGTTGTTGTTGTTGAGGATTAATTATTATTTTTATTGGACCAATAGGTATGGATAAAGCATATCTGCTTTCTTCATATCTTCACTTTATCACTAAAGAAAACAAAAAAACATCGCGGTAGGCCGTTTCCCATCTGATTATCTGCACTAGCTTGTCATTCACACTGCAAGGTGTTTCATTGTTGTATTGTGTCATTTCCTTCCAAACTGAAAGGAAACTGTCTCCCTTTGCATCGAAGTGATTCTGTAGGTAAGTTTAGTTGAAATTATGCCTCTCAATCCCGAAGACGTTGCCAAAGCTGTTGCTCTAATTGATGATGGACGCAGCCTTCGTTATGGCCGCTGCAACATTAGGTTCACCGTACACCATGGTGCAAGATGCCATGAGGAGATTTGGAGAAACAGGCAGTTATACCAGAAGACACTAGTCTGGCAGAAAAAGTATACAACTACAGTAATTTTATTTCAAGCACTACTTCATAATTTTGGTTTAAACTTCATTTTTTTTTAATTTCTTTAAGAGATCTTTTTTTGCCTGTCAGTATATATATATATAATTCTGTTTCATTAACTGATGAGACAATGATTTCATTTTCCTCTTTCTTTCTTCTGTTTGAGGAAAAACTTGGCAATTATAACTTCGCCAAAAAATGTGACACATCCAATTCCTGCTCCTACCATCAACAAATAAAATAGACCTTGCAGCATAATAAGAGACAAACTGTGTGGATGCTGGGGAGCCCTTTTCCGTTTCATCCTATGGGGCTGGTCTTGCAACCACTTGTTTATTATTCCACCACATTTAAGTCTTGCTATTACAGACTCCATGCGTTTCTGCAGAGGTGAGCCGCAATACACAATAAACCTGTAAACAATTGTGGCTGCTACCTCATCTATAACGAAGTAAAAATCTAGTATATCTTTTGACATAAGGTACGTATCGTCTCTTTTGTCTATCATAGCCATTTTGTTCCTCTCAGTTACACTCTTATAGATTTGTTCAAGAGGAGTACGACGTCTGACTAGTCTGCTGTATGTTATTCCAAACGCCTGGTTTGGATAATGAATATCTCTTATCTGGTTGCGGAGTGCATACAGATCAATATCTGAGTCGTTAAGTTCTGCAATGCTCGATATCTTTGGATATCTGTCTCTTTTGGTGAGAGCTGCAATGAGATTTGATTGATACGCAGTGTAAATCTGCAGATTGTAAAATAACCAGAGAGCAAACAAGGCTACAGATACTCTTCCAGATGGCGTGCGTTTAACAGGAACAGCAATACTTGCTCTGAATACATCGAACAGCCTGTGGTAAATCATTGATAAAATCCCTTGTCGGAGTGTAGACACGCTTCTGTTCGAGATATCACCTTCGACTTTGCATGAAATAGAAAAAACAACGATATATACAATGCCAACTAAAGTAACAGTCATCCATAGATTTTTGCTGAAGAGAGTCAACAGATTTATCCAGTTACATCTTTCGTCCCAGATGACCACATACCACACATATTCTTCAACATAATACGCACTGGAATCAACACCAAATATTTCATTACGTCTAGCCATTGGCATTCCCATCTCAACGCGCTTTGCTCCCGCGTCAAAAAATTTAGAGGGCTTTCGAATTGACGTACGATCAATGAATTGTGTTTTAAGATTGGAAACATCTGCAACTGTGTTCATAATACTAATATCTAATCCACGTGGATTACCATCTTTGTTTTCGTAAATCAGTGGTGCATTAAGCATATAAGTGACAACTAGTGTACAGTTCCCCATGTTTGTATAGACTTTCGGAACTAACAAGTCGTTGTTATGCAGAAATTCTTTCCTTGGAACTACCCAACGGTCAATAATTACAACTTCCTCTGGGTGAACGTCCTGAAAGCAATAGAAAAAGCGATGTTTTTCAGGCTGCCACTTGAAGATGTCTATACCATCATTTTCTCCTCGTTTTTGATCAGGGATCAGGACAATAGCATTCATAGCACCGCTAAATTCCCAAGCCAGGCTAAGGAAATACGATGGGATACGTGTTTTCCCTTTTCCATCCTTGACTCCCCGCCATAATACTATTATCACCTTCGCATGATGATTTCTGTATCGTGATTCTACGAATTGAATGGATTGATACAAAGTAGTTAACAACTGCATGTTCTGTTGCAAATTTGGGTAAGTTAGTAGAAATATAATTGAGTTTGGTTTCAATACAAGGTCTTCTTGAAGTTGACTTGTATCCAGTGGATTTCTTATGCCTCTGACTAGAACGAAGCGTTTGCCCAACTCTGTTTGAACAGTGTCCTCCCATTTTGTGTAATATTCTCTTCTTCTTTCCATCATATATGGGGCCTGTATGAAGACCGTATCTTCAGGACTGAGATACAGTTCAGTGATGTTCAGTAGACATTCTAGAAGTCCGGTTCGCATGGGGTGCAGTGATTCATGAACTACGTTCAATTTCAGGCTTCCCAACTGGAAGAAGCCCGTTAAAGTGAGTAAAATAATTTCTGCTTGCGTCATCCTGGGGAGAGAGAAATGATACGTGAAAAACCAAATTTTATTATTATAATTAATAATAATAATAATAATAATGCATCATGTTATCTGGAAGAGTTAACACATTCCCTATTAGGATTGGAGCTAGTTTGCATTATTTAGGCATACAAACATATAAATTCCGGGGCGCGCGGGCAAAGAGAGTTAAGTCCACCATCCTAAAAAGAAATTGAGATATGTTCATAGAGTTATAGATTAAAATGTTCTCTACATTTGCGTTAAGTCCAGTAAGTCATAATGAAAATTGTACGGTAGTTATGGATGTGTGGCTCATGGGTTTATCCATCTCTGAAGCTATGTTGGGCTGGTATAGTGTGTTAAGTCACTCTAATTCTCAGTAACAAGAAAGTGGACTTAACTCTCTTTGCCCGCGCACCCCGGATTTATTACTTATTACTTAGTAAATTCTAGTAAGCTAAGAGATCAGACACATTGTAAAAAGCAATGTTATACAATATACAATTCAAGAGCCCTAAATAGCGTGCTCACTCGCTCGCCCGCTTCGTGAAACATCGGGTATAGGCCTACTCGGCCATGTTCGTCTCTCGCAGTCTAAACTTTCACGAAGAGTACAAAATTAGGAAGACCTTTTTTTTATTACATAAGGCCTAAGTGAAATGAACACAATGAAAAAATATTCTAATTTTATTTCTACTTACAATTTTCATAGCTCTGATCCACAAACAATTTTAATAAGCTGCCAGTGCAAATTTATTAAAAATCCTGGAGTCAATTAATAATGGCGGGCGAAGCCGCGGGCACCAGCTATAATATTACTGATAGTTTAACCCTGAAAGTATCGCGGACAATAAACATCCAAACAAACCATTCCTGAAAATTACACTGAATTTATAAAATAAAATTCACATCATATTCATGTGTCAACAAACAGTTGAGAAACAATACGTCTTACGTATTCACAGGTAGCTTTGGAACTGCATAATCGAATCGAAGATCGTTTTCCAGGCGGCGCTTTCTAATCGTGGAATGTACTCTGAAGCCGGAATTTTAGCTGTTTCATTAATTATTAATGGTTTAGTTTATGAATGATTCCCGTGCAAGTGTTAATAAATATAATGCTTCAATAATTATTACACTCTTAATTTTTAATTTTTCATTTAATTATCGTGGGCGAAGCCGCGGGCACCTGCTAGTCTCTATACAATCAGGTAAACTGATAAATCAAAGTGCCAGACGGAGTCAGTGTAAAATTTCCCGTGTTCATTTATCTTAAAATATTATTTTTAATTTTTAAAAATATTAGAGACAATTTTAAGAAACAAATTGAGGGGGGTGAAATACATTTCTTTATAAATGTAACAGGTATAGAGATAGGAACGAGATGACTATGACTTCAATGCAAAATCAGAATACATCTTATGAAAACATACAAAGTGCATTTATTATTTATTGTTCTACTGTTTACTTACACATATGTAATATATTTCACACCCTTTATTATATGACTTCCATCTGATAAATATTATGACCCATGAGCATAAGGATTCTTCTACTGATTAAAAATATTCCTTCACAGATGCTTATCAATCTATACCTTTGTTCTTCCGCAAGCTCTGCTTAATGAATCGATCTGGAGCTTAACTCGGAAATCGATTACAAAAATAACTTATTTTCTGCATATCATAATTGCAATCATCACTGATTAAACAAAAGAATTCTGGCACTTTGTTACATCAGTTTACCCGATTTTATTAACACTGGCATCGTCTTAACACATTATATTGCATGAATTACATAATTGTTTTCTTAATACATCTACTCATACGAACAAAAGGAATCTTTTGCTAACATGTGGGCTTACAGATTCGAAATGACACGATTAAAATGAACCATAGATTCATGTACCTTACCAAAATCATGAATAAACAATTTTATTATAACGATTCTCAAGTCTCGTTTCATTTATTTCCAAAGCCATATGTGAAGACTGCCAACAATGCTGTTGTCAAGAGAACTGTGATTTGGATTTGATAATTCTGTGTAAAAAGGGATTAAGTATTCTCAAAAACATTTAATTTTTGGCATTTAAAATCAAAACTTTTCAAAATACTTTCTTATTGAGCACCTATATTATGAAACGAAGGTACTGTCAAAATTCCAAGTTCTACCTGTTATAGTTTAGGCTCTACGTTGATTCTCTGTCTGTCAGTCTGTCAGGACAAAGCCTTTTATATATGATATGTTTACTTACATGTATGAGAAAATTTATGTAATATATTTATTACATATACATATATATTTATAACATTATAATTTCCATCTGATAAATATTGTGAACCATGAGCATAAGGATTCTTTTACTGATTAAAAATATTAGTTGATCCCAAAATATTTATGATCTAGAATACTAGATCTAGGTGCTAAACTTACCTCTAGCAGTCCTGGGTTTCGAAACTCGAATAAGGTTGCTAAGGTACCTGGTAACTATAAACAATTCATTGTGCAATATATCTAATTTCAGAAAGAGCTTCTGAAGGACTTGTTGCAACATTACAGTAAATCGCATTACAATATGGAAGTAAATTGTCAACTAAATTAGCATTTCGTATTAATAATTAAAATTTATTATTTGTTAATTAGTTCAAGATTCTTGTGGGATTAACTAGCAATTTAGTTAATTTCATTATTGCTGTAAAACCAGTCATTATTTTACTAATAGCGCTTTATTCTCATTTCATTCATTGTTTATAATAATGTGAAATCAGTTGTTCTGCTTTTTTATTCCATACTATGGTTATTAATTCAATCAAGATGACTATATCTATTAAGTGCCAGAATCGTATTTTATGAGATTGTTTGGGGGACGATAAAATGTCTGTCTGTTTGTCTGTACGCGCGATAACTCAAATACGCTTTATCGGATTTTCAAGAAACTTGAAATACGCATTTATAAGATCCATGAGAAGTCTATTCATATTTTTCCAAATCGGTTGACCGTTACCGGAGTAATGCCGAATTGAGTGCCAATTTCATAGGAATATATTGGACAGAATTTATCAAATGCAAATCAGTTCTCATGACAACATATTGTTTGCAGTATTCATATACGGCTTTGGGAGTTGCAATACAGTTAGCTTTGACAAATAACACTACCCACATATTCCTTCACAGATGCTTATCAATCTATACCTTTGTTCTTCCGCAAGCTCTGCTTAATGAATCGATCTGCAGCTTAATTCGGAAATAGATTACAAAAATAACTTATTTTCTGCATATCATAATTGGAATTATAACTGATTAAACAAAAGAATTCTGGCACTTTGTTACATCAGTTTACCCGATTTTATTAACACTGGCATCGTCTTAACACATTATATTGCATGAATTACATAATTGTTTTCTTAATACAAATACTCATACGAACAAAACGAATGTTTTGCTAACATGTGGGCTTACAGATTCGAAATGACACGATTAAAATGAACCATAGATTCATGAACCTTACCCAAATCATGCATAAACAATTAGAACGTTTGATAATTAGAACTTCTGCAGGAGACTAGCTAGGAGGTGTTTAAACATCCACCCTACAACCCGGACTTCGCTCCCAGTGATTTCCATCTTTTCCTACATCTAAAGAAATAATAATAATAATAATAATAATTTATTTAGCCCTTAAATACATTGTACAATAGGCATGGTCAAATATAATGAAATTGTAAGTATCACAGAGAGATAGGACTTTCCATACACTCAGTCAAATTGTAAAATGGATTATTGGACAGTCAAGTCTTTACATGAGATTTGAAAGATGAATAATTTAACTGCTTGATTTGAACGGGTAACTTATTATACATGTCTAGACTTACTACACAGTGGCTGGATTTAACCTTTTCCAATCTAGCAAAAGGCACAAGCAAGTTCTTATTTCTAATATCATAGCCATGGGTACAGTTTGAAAGGGGAAGTGTACTTGCATTTTTATGTGCATAAAGCAGCAACTCTAAAATGTAATGATTAAGAACAGTTAAGATGTGTCATTGTATAAAAAGAGGTTTGCAGTGTTCTCTGGAAGCCCTGTTTGTTAGTATCCTGATGGCATTTTTCTGTAGAATTAAAATATTATTTAGCTTGGAGCCATTTCCATACAATAAAAGACCATATTTAAAAACACTTTCAAATAAAGCATAGTAAATTTGTATTACATAACAGAAAGTATCTTTAAAGCGAATGCTCCTTAACAAGTAAACAACTCTTGAAAGCTTTCTGCATACAGTATCAATATGACAGAGAGGCGGAGATGTTTGCCACAGAGGGTTTCAGAGTTCTACGATATAGGTGTTCAATAGTTGGTTCTGTGACAAATGTTTCAGTTCCGGTGGCGAATATGTTGAAAAATAGCTGAACACCTGCTGTATCTGTTGGTATATAATATATATTTCCATCAAATTGTGTTTTTTCTGTAAACGGCCCCAGGGAACCTTACTTTATGAACGATGAACGGGAAATTGAAGTTATAAGGATCGAATTGAAGATCTCCTGTTGCCATGGCCCTCTCTAATAGCCTGTTTGAAATTGTCCTCACGTGTCAGAGTTAAGCCAATCATAGCGTGAAATAACTCGGCCTTCTGTGTCTGTAATGGAATTACCATCTCTCAGAGTCAGAATTCATTTTTCCCTTTCATTTAGACTGTACAGGAAGTGAATATATTGAGTTCTGTCCCCTTGTACGAGGATTTCTATTGTCATTTTACGCTTTTCAGAATCGAATACTGAGTTATCGTAAATGCTATGGCAGAATGAATTACCGACTCATTTCTTTTAGAGGCTCAGTCGACCCCAGGGCCATAGTGCCACCAGAAGGATTAGGCCAACTGAAAAATCTCAACAACCTCATCGGGAATCGAATCCGCGACTT
The DNA here is from genome assembly GCA_964059195.1 of Ectobius pallidus. Lineage (NCBI taxonomy): Eukaryota > Metazoa > Arthropoda > Insecta > Blattodea > Ectobiidae > Ectobius > Ectobius pallidus. The sequence continues at coordinate 3,628,547 of CAXKWD010000002.1, forward strand.
TCCGGTTTGTAGCGCAGCGCCTCAACCACTGCACTACGGCGTACCCCCAAGATCCGACATCTCTATATATAAATAAATATAAATATATATATATATATATATATATGTAGAAGGCTTTGTCCTGACTGACTGACTTAATGACAGAGAATCAACGTAGAGCCTAAACTATAACAAGTAGAGACTTGGAATTTTAACAGTACTTTCGTGTCATAATGTAGGTGCTCACTAAGAAAGGATTTTGAAAATGTTTTTGAGGATACTTAATACCTTTTTACACAGAATTATCAATCCTAATCAAAGTTCACATGACAACAGTATTGTTCACATAAGACTTTGGAAATAAATGAAACGAGACTTGACAAATTACTAGAGAACTGTCAATATAATCCATTTTATGAATAAATATTAAAGAATGAAATCCACGAAAATAATTCAGTCACATAACTTTCTCTACCCTGGACATAGAGAAAACAATTCGAGGTATGGTAATATGGTACATTATTATATCGCAGGTTTTTGAAGAGAGAAGTATGAAAGTGATATTGCTTTCTGTTTAATTTCATCCCCAAAACAGTTTTATGGTAACATTAAATTGAGAAATAAAATATTCCGCAAAGACAATACAATTTTACGTTACCGGAATTTCTGTTTCTTCTTATTTCAACTCCTTACAAGGCTTGGTGTGTAGAAGCGATGGGATGCAAAATTCTACATCCTATATGAGACATAAAAAGCTGTACCTAGCGTTTTCTGAGGGAATAATTTGAGTGTGGCAAGTCGTTCTTCCTATTTCAAATTATAAATACCTATATAGAGACCTAAAATTTAAAAATCGAAAGACCTTCATAAGTTAATTTCCATTTACAAAATAAAAAAACCCGGGCGACGCCGGGCCTCTTAAACTTGTTACTTTATATAATTTTAATATTGTGTCTTTTCTTGCTTTATTTTTAAAACATCTTTTTATAGTGCCAGTGAGATAATTAAATACTTCCAATTTTTTTGGTAGATCAGATTCTTTTTGATACAATCCTAAGAATTTAAATTCCACGATGATAGCGTCGCTGACTACAGATCCGTCGGCCCGGGTTCGATTCCCGGTACCTCTCCAGATTTTTCTGCGGTAGGGGTGCACTCAGCCTCGTGATTCAAATTGAGGAGCTATTTGATAGAGAAGCAGCGGCTCCGGTCAAGAAAACCACCATTAACGGCCGTGGGTGTCGGCATGCTAACCACATGCCCTCAATCCTGCCATCTGCCTACGGTAGATGACGCAGCGGTCGGGTGGTAGGCCAAGACCCTCCAGGGATGTAGCGCCACGGAATTTAGTTTAGTTTAACTTGTTCCACGATAGTATTATCTATTAAAATTTTTGATCGGATGCTCTCTTTTCCTCTGAATGCCATCACTTTAGTTTTGCTTAAAGATATTGTCATATTATATTCTTTTACTATTTTATTTAACGCATATATTGAATCCTGAAGATTATCTTCTGAATTGGATATAATCGATTAACTGAATATTCGATTAAATCGACAGCTCTAGTGTGAACTGAGCGACAAACGTTAAGCCTTGTTAGGAAATTCATTCGTGGGGAACTTTAATGTCGCTAAGGGGATTCCTTACATGTTGAGCCATCATCAATCACTGAACAAAACATAGCCCAGCGGATCGAGTTTTTACTTTTCTTTGTTGTAATGACAGAGTATTTAGCATGAGTCAGATGGTGACGTTGATAAATTGTTCGTGTATTCAAACACCAAAGTTACACTTGCTTCGTACTTACAAGATTCAATGTACATTCATTCAGGTCTAGTTAGAAATAAAACAATTAAATTGCTTAAACTATAAAATAAATTAGACTTCATATCAGAAACTCAACAAAATCATATTTTGTGAAAAAAAAATAAATTTAAGTCGCACCCTGGATGAATGTTCCAACCCACCACTCCCTCGCGATGCACTTTCTTTTATACCACTTCTTCTGTCCTCATATTACGAAGAAACTAGTGATTGGACGTTGGTAGTGTGACGTCATACCGGTAAACAAAAGTTGACAGGCTTACTAACTTCCGGAAGATATTATATGCCACATTTTCGAAACCTACAAACAGTGTATCGTACATTATTCGAAAATGCAAGGGCGCTTCGCTTCGGCTCCCGCCTCCGCTCGCGCACTTAACTATGTGGATAGTGTTATGCATTATTTAGACTATGTGAAGAGGTGATTGTGGTCTGGTCGGGAGTGCCGAGTAAGCTAGAGGGTTGTCATTTTGGTGTAAGGGTTGGTAGCTTGTATTTGGTACGATCGGGAGTGCCGAGATAACAAGCGAATAGCAACGCATTGTTCGGAGCGTAAGGGGCGACTTAATCTTATCTTTCGCCCATATTTTAATATTTGCATAGGCCTTTCGTTATTTTGAATAGTAAATATTGTGTTAAGAGAACTCTCTATTTTACTGGCTGAACTGAAAAGAAAAGATGACTTACTTACTTACTATGCCACCAAGTTAAATCTGCACGGCGATAGGGGAAGTGTTTTAGCGCTAGTGTCGCTCAGCTACCACTATACGGAAGGGATGTAGGGGAAGCAGTGGGTGGCGAATACCTAAACACGTGCGAAAGATCATAACGTGGTTGCCAGATTATTCATTTGGACAATGACTGTCGAAGGTGTCAGGTCATTTAAAAACACAGCAATTCTCAGCGCCCCTCTTCCAGCCAAATAGCCCAACACAGTGGACAGGAAGTGGCAGCGTGGCGGCAGGGGGTGTTCCTTCAACAGATCATTTCTACGCATTTTCCCCAGTAGGGACATCGTTGCCAGATTATTCATTTCGAGAACGAGTGCCGAAGGTGTCAGGTCATTTAAAAACATAGTAATTCTCAGCACCCCTCTTGTAGCCAAATGACTCAACTCAAAGAATAGGAAGTGGCAACGTCAAAGGAGGGAGATCAAGACGGAAGGCACATTCCTAACATATTTTCTGCATGCAGAGATAACTTGGTGGCGTAGTACTTACTCAGTGGCAATAGACAATTCCTCAGCAAGCTAAAGGAATATTATCAATTTTATGGAACTCGAAGGTTCACTGCCGCGCTTACCTGAGCCCGCCATTCAACCCTATTCTGTTCTAACTCCATCCAACCATCCCTCACAAATCCTACTTCCCTTAAATCTATTCTAATATTGTCCTCCCATCTACGTCTAGGTCATCCAAGTGGTGTTTTCCCTTTGGGTCTCCCAGTCAATACTTTTGAGATATGTCTTTCCTCCTCCGTGATTTAATTACCCTTACTATATCCGGTGATGAGTACAGGTTATGAAGCTCGTCGTTATGCAGTTTTCATCTCTCTTAGGTCTGAATATTTTCCTAAGCCCCCTGTTTTCGAACACTCTCAGATTAGGTTATTTCCGAAGAGTAAGCACGAAAAGGTGACAACCCATCAATATCACTAGTACGGTGCCACAAGATGGAGTACGTCAGCATCGGAACGCTGTAAAAGTTTTGACTATACCTTCGTTTCATAATGCAGGTGCTCACTAAGAAAGGATTTTGTAAAATTTTGATTTTAAATGCCGAAAATTAAATGTTTTTGAGAATACTTAATCCCTTTTTATACAGAATTATCAAAACCAAATCACAGTTCACATGACAACAGTGTATTGTTGGCAATCTTTACATAAAGCTTTGGAAATAAATGAAACAAAACATGACAAATAAGAGAACTATCAATATAATCCATGTTATAAATAAATATTAAAGAAGAAATCCACGAAAATAATGCAGTCACATAACTTTCTCTACCCTTGACATAAAGAAAACAATAGGAGGTATGGTAATATGTTTTGGGGAGAGAGAAGTATGAAAGTGATATTTCATTTCTGTTTAATTTCATCCCCAAAACGGTTTTATGGTAACATGAGAGTAAGAAATAAAAATTCTCTCCCAAGATAATACAATTTAATGTTACCGGAATTTCTGTTTCTTCTTATTTGAACCCCTACCAGGCTTGCTGTGTACAAGCGATGGGTTGCAAAATTCTACATTCTGTATGAGCCATAAAAAGCTATACCAACCGTTTTCTGAGGGAATAGTTTGAGTGTGATAAATCGTTCTTCCTATTTCAAATTCTAAATACCTATATAATGACCTATAATTTAAAAATTGAAAGTCCTTCATAAGATAATTTCCAATTACAAGAAAAAAAAACCCGGGCGACGCCGGACCTATTAAACTAGTTTTGTATAAAATAATGTGTTTTCATTCTATTCACTGGCCGCATGTGAAGTATTAATCACGGCACGTTTGATGCCTTATGTGTCCAGTACTGAGTTGACGTTTTGTCAGATAAAATTAAATTTTTGCGGCCCTAGGAAGCGTATTATAAGAGTAATGATCATGATTGGTGTATATCCGAGGAATTGCTAAACATTATTGGTCAATATTAAACACGAGGCTTATGTGTGGAATTGTCAGTGTAATTCATTATTATGCTTAGATAACTTACCACGTGATCGTGAGCTGTATTGAATTGACTGGACCGATATATTGGGGAGCCATATTTGAATATGACAGGAATATTATGCATGATTTATCTCCTGACAAACGCTTCCCAGATTCTGCTCATTCTGCTCACGCACGTGATCTCTCGACTTCCGCTGTGATTTGAACCCAGTATGCAATGTGTTACCGTATACAGGGTGGCAGATTTCAACAGCTTGAACAAGTCGTGAAGCATTTTCGTCCCTAAATAATCAATTTCATGTTTCAAGTGGTATAGTTATTAATAAGTATATTGAGAAATATCAGTCTATTTACCACTAATAAGATACAAACAACAGTTCAAGACTAGCAGGAAATTCATATACAAGAGTATTTAATAAAAAAATAAAATCACACTTTACAATTGACTGTCTTATATTTTACTAGCATGTGCCCGCGGCTTCGCCCGTGATAATTATTTCAAAAATATAAAAATTAAGAGCATAATAGTTAAATCATTATATTTATTAACACCTAAATCACGTGAATTACATACCACGATTAGATACCATCGTCTGGTAAAAGCGACCTCAGATTCGAGTTCCTTGGTCCATAAAACCCCTGTATAGTGAGTTTCGTCCAAATAAAATAATGTTTGACCATATTAGAGCTTAAAACATTCAAGCGATCGCGAAAGTTTTATTTCAAGGTATGACAAAAATAGACAAAGCCAACTGTAATTGTCAAACTTCCATTTAATTTAATTCCAAACCCATCTGAAACCCACTGGCAACAATATGTTTTAATGTGAAATGTGATTCGGATTCGATAATTCTGTGTAAGAAGGGATTAAGTATTCTCAAAAACATTTGATTTTTGGCATTTAAAATCAGAATTTTTCAAAATCCTTTCCTAGTGAGCACCTACATTATGAAACGAAGGTACTGTCAAAATTCCAAGTCTCTACCTGTTATAGTTTAGGCTGTACGTTGATTCCTGTCAGTCAGGACAAAGCCTTTTATATATATATATATAGAGATTAACTAGAATTTAAGTATATAGTTTGATTATATTAAGTTAAAGAGGAAATGCATTGGTTTTTCGATAAAATTTGTATTATCTTTTATTATTGTATTTTATTCCCTGCAGTTTCCTCCTTAAAAAGATATATGATATATAATTGTTCATTAATTCTATCCATGCTATTTTTTTTATTTCCCTAAGAATATCCAGACTATGGCGTGGGGATATTTTAACTTTGAACATAAGAGGTACATTTTCTCAGCTTCTAAACTAAACTGAACTAAACTAAACTAAACTATACTAAACTAAAACTAAACTCCCTGAAGGGAGGCCTACCACCCGACCGCTGCGTCATCTAACATACGCAGACGGCAGGATTGGGGGGGCATGTGGTCAGCATGCTGACACCCACGGCCGTTAATGGTTGTTTCCGTGACCGAAGCCGGTACTTCTCTATAAAGTGGCTCCTCAATTTGAATCACGAGGCTGAGTGCACCACGTTCCAGACAATAGACAATTCCTCAGCAAGCTAAAGGAATATTACCTGTTTTATGCCACGCTTACCTGAGCCCGCCATTCAACTCCATCTAAAAATCCCTCGCAAATCCTACTTCCCTTAAATCTATCCTAATATTGTCCTCCCAACTATGTCTAAGTCTTCCACGTGGTCTTTTCCCTCCGGGTCTCCCAGTCAATATTTTTTGGATATGTCTTTCCTCCCCCATTTCATCCTCCGTGATTTAATTACCCTTACTATATCCGGTGAAGAGTACAGGTTATGAAGCTCGTCGTTATGAAGTTTTCATCTCTCTTAGGTCTGAATATTTTCCTAAGCCCCCTGTTTTCGAACACTCTCAAATTATGTCAGGGGCCATGTCTCACATCCATATAATACAACCGGCAAGATATAAAATTTTATTTTTAAATTTCTGGACAGAAGACGAGAAGATAAGAGTTTCTGAATTGCATAAAAACAAATTAGTGTCTATATTGTTGAAATAAATAAATTATTACTGTATAATATAATGTGTATAGAACTGTTTCACATGTATTTTACGAGTCAACTTCTGGCTGGGGGATATCCGGTAGAATGCTGTTCGCCTGCGGCTCACGACTAGAAAACCCGCAATACACGGGTTGCAGCGAGATTGCCTACCATTCAAGGGGTTCTAAACGTGCCGGGATTGTGATATTTCTACACTAATAAGAACAGCCGAAAAGCTCAGTCGGGAGAGCGTTAGACTGGATTTATTAAGGTCTCTGGTTCAGCCCCGGGTTTGTGCATATGTATTCTTGCAGGTCTCCTGCTGTAGCCAACACATGTGCTGCTTTGAGTCTCAGGAATGTGTGTGTGTGTGTGAGAGATATAGGGCAAGACATTTAAAGACCATAAAGTAGTGCAAAAATTACACACAATTTTTAAAAAATCAATTTATTACTTATAAATTTACCATTATTACTTATAATTCGTCTTTTAAGCAATGAATTTAAAAAAGCAATATAATAGATGACAGTGTGTTATACAGCTATATAAATTTACAATATACAACAGACTTATTCTGTTACTAAAGAAGTAAGTAAATTTATACTACTTAGCGAAAAAGAAATTATTTCTGAACTGGCATGCCCATCAAATTGCCCCTAGCAAATATGTGCCATTTAGAAAGAAAGGAAAATAGAAATATTCATTGCTACAAGACAAACTGCTAAGGTGTTGACAATAAACCTGAATTAAAATGAACTATGAACACTTGGCGGAGATTCTCAAATGAAAACGATTGTCTGTTGTCTGAAAGTAACGATTTATTCATGAAAAAGCTCCTATCTACCTCCACTGAAACATGACCTAAAAATGCCGAGAATGACCGAAAAAATGACAAAAAATGACCTCTTGAAAATGACTACAAATGCAAATGCATAAGGATAAATAAAAAAAAAAAGAGTGCGTGGAACGCCACGCGACAGAAGTAAAACTTTATTTATTTATGTATTTTCTTCGGTTTTCCTTTTCTTTGTCACTTTCATCCTCTCACGGTATCCTCTTGCTCTTTCTGCAATTGATTTCGGTTTTTTAAAGTCTGTGTGTGCCTTTTTATGAGATTTATAGTTTGCATAAGGCAAAATAGATTTTAATATAGGTTCATACGTATCAGTTCTATCATGCACTTCATTTAAAATTGTATGCGTTTTCTGCTACGACTTTGTTGATTATAGTGCTGTTCAATTTTTTTCAAAATGTACACAGTCAAACAAAAAGAAAGATTCAGTATAATTCTCGAGAAGGCGGTGGTTTTAACACATTTTACCAATGTCGGATAATTTATTTAAATTTTGGATAAGCTTAATCATTGAGTTGAATCATTCAGTTTATTGTTTTAATTTTTGGATGTTTTAATTTTTTTTTAGTTTTGGAAATTTGTATTTTTTAATTTTGGATTTGCGCGGTAATCAACCTCCGGGTTCCATAAAATAGATAACATACCTTTAGATTGCTTAGGAATTGTCTATTGCCATTGAGGAAGTAATGTCTGAAAAATTTCCTTCGATTACTCCTAATCATTGAGTTGATTGTTTTCTGTGCAGTCCGCTCCGAAACACGTAGTTTTGAGTGTGACTGATTTTGTGACTGATTTCGTGACTGATTTCGTTACAGTTTTAGTGTGACTGATTTTCCGATTTACCCCAACCGCGAGAAAAGAAGTTTTACCTCAAAAAATGCCCTTATTTAATCGATTATTTCATGATACACATTTATATATATTCGAGCTATATTTTAACTTTCAAATAATAAAAAGATGCAAAATCATCAAATGCCTGGCTCTAGTAATTATGAAAATTATAAAACTAGCTTTGCTCGTTTCATAATGATACTCGCGTCCTAATAATAGCTATTTATGTATCAAGTACGCAAAATAACGCTTTAGCGGACGAATGTAGTATAGCGGCCGAGGCGAAAGCCGAGGCTGAAATACTGGATGAGGCCGCTAAAGTTTTTGCGTACGTGGTGCATACAATATTTTTTAGTAACAGCTCTCTAAATTATATGAAATAAAACAAAAATACCGTATAATTAATTATAATGAAAGGCAGTCAGTCATTTCTTTAAGTTATCTGGTCATGGCCATCTAGATCATAAAACAACAATGACCGTACGTAGCAATAACAAATGTGGTAGTATAGATGCATAATATACTTGTTTGTAAACAATATTGCATACCAACTAGTATTTATGAAAAGCTTGTGAAAATATAAATGATAATACCGAGGAAATTTCAATCCAAGCCAGAAACATTGAATTGGAGCTGCTACCAGCAACTTCACGGCAGAAATAGGCTATGAGAAGGGATATATTACAACATTTAAATGCTGTTCGTCCATGGTAAGGAATGTTTTACAAGTGAACCAAAATGTGAAAAGTTGTTGGCTTATATTTGTTGTCATGTGATGAAGTGGGCTACCGTGTTTTGCGAAAAATCCTGGTAAAGTTTCTGATTATCATAAAGAAACGTGTTGGCTTAAATTTGTTGTTTTATGACCAATTATATGCGTAAATCCATGTTAAAGTTGGTGTGACTGGTCAATGCCGTCTGGGTTTTGTTTATAGATTGCCATGACGACTTTAAAGAACAAGGCCGCTAAAATTGCATTTTGAATGCACTTTTATGCAATTTTAGCGGACTTGTCCTTTAAAGTGCAGCTTTTCGGCGTGTTACCAGTCCGATAAGCAGCTGTTTTAGAGAGCGTGTACTAAAAATGTCATTATAGGCTTGTTGCATAATGTATTATTTTCCTGATGGCAGCTGTTTAAAATAATTCCCACTCTGAATATTAGTAGGCCTAGAATTTATGAACAAGTTGAGGTCATGAACTACTCACTAATACTGTCATGAGACGCGATGCTATTAATATTAACTAGCATTATTATGTGTGTGAAACAGAGCCCTCTAGTGAAGAAGATGGAAGTGCACAAGTTGGAACCTGGAGAGAGCAGATAAGCTCCTGCGCTTTGTATCATGTGCACCATTCTCGTCATACAGGGTGTGACATTCCTAACATTTAGAGAAGTTATAAATACTAGCTTAAAAGAGCCGGTCTCGCCCGAGTTTTTTATTTTGTAATTGGAAATTAACTTAAATTCTAGGTCCTTATATAGGTATTTATAATTTGAAATAGGAAGAACGACTTATCACACTCAAACTATTCCCTCAGAAAACGCTTGATATAACTTTTAATGGCTCATAGAGGATGTAGAATTCTGGATCTGTGAACTTCTAATTTCAAAGTGAGTAGGAGCTTTCGGAAGTTTGATCCGTTATCATCTTCAAAAAGTCAGGCAGACTGGGCACTGCCCAGGGCGGCCAACCTGGAACGGGCGGCAAAGTTTTGTGTGAGAATATTTTTTTATTTTTTTATTTTTTATTTATTTTTTTTTTATTTTTTTTTTCAAAATTAATTGTATATCAATTAAATTTAAAATAAAATCAGGTAAACTGATAAGAAAGTGCCAGAATGCTTTTATTTAATCAGTGATAAGTTAATTGCAATTATGATATGAACAAAATAAGTTATTTTTGTAATCTATCTCCAAGTTAGGCCGCCGGCGTGGTCTTGTGGTTAGCGCCGCTGACTACAGATCCGCCGACCCGGGTTCGATCTCCGGTAACTCGGATTTTTCTGAGGTAGGGAGGTCTGGAACGGGGTGCACTCAGCCTCGTGATTCAAATTGAGGAACTACTTGATAAAGAAGTAGTGGCTCGGGTCATGGAAACCACCATTAACGGCCGTGGGTGTCGGCATGCTGACCACAAGCCCCCGAATCCTGCGATCTGCCTCTGGTAGATGACGCAGCGGTCGGGTGGTAGGCCAAGTATGTAGCGCCAAGGAATTTAGTTTAGTTTTAGTTTAGAAGCCGTTGTATGGATCCTGATAAATTTTCATGTTAAGGGCATAAGGTTGAATTTTTATCAAGAATTTTAATAGTTATTTGAAAAATGAAATTTCTTAATACAAATAGTATAGAATTATATTTCAAAGGTCTAAGAATACCTTAATTACAGAGATTGAGATTTGTACGACTCAATTAACTCTTAGAAATTTCCACACCAATGGGAATGCATTGAATTTGGATTACATCCAGTTGAATATTGATAATCTCGACGTCACATGGTGTATATCCCAGGGCTTCAACAGAGGTTTCTTCGGAAATGGGCTTTGTTAAGTCTACACCGGGAATTGAAATGCTTTTTACGGGCACTTGTCAGATTTCTTTTAACGAATCCAAGCATCTCTTGATAATTACTCCACCTTTCTCCGTTTTCTCTTCTCGTCACAAACGCTACTTCAATTTAATGATGTTAGGCAAGTGGCCCGCATCCTCTTTTCTCTGCAGTGTGCGTTAATGATCTGTTTCCACGGCCGTCTCTATTTACAGGCCGGAAAGCAAGATATGGCAACGTAGCATTTAATTAGCTTTAAGGCGTATTGTTGTGAATCGTCACAATTTCAACTGTTTTTCTTGAAATAACGGGGAATTTTAAATATTATGTCAGGTAATATAAAGTAATTCAGAGTTATTTGTACATTTAATCTCTCTCTGTCTGTCTCTCTCTCTCTCTCTCTCTCTCTCTCTCTCTCTATATATATATATATATATATATATATATATATATATGAGATATATATGAGAATCAACGTAGAACCTAAACTATAATAGGTGGAGACTTGGAATTTTGACAGTACCTTCGTTTCATCTGCTCACTAAGACAGGATTTTGCAACAACAACAAAATTATTTTAAATGCCAAAAATCAAATATTTTTTAAAATACTTAATCATTTTTTACACAGAACTTTATTATCAAATCCAAATCAAATTCCTTGTACAGTTCTCATGACAACAGTGTATTTTTGGCAGTGTTCACAGGTAGCTTTGGAAATAAAAGATTCGGGACTTTGACAAATTAGAGAAGCTATCGATATAGTTCATTGCTGTAAATAAAGAAATCGACGAAAATAATGCACAATGTGATGCAGTCGCATAACTTTCTCTACCATGGACATAGGGAATACCATTTTCTCACTTCACATTTTGATGTAGAATAAGAGTTCGTATTGCAGGGACAGCATTTTCAGTTGTTTCATTCTGAGTTTGTACCAACGAATATGCCATATCAGAAGACGGTAAAAAGTTCTATCCCCTGGTACGTTATTAAGTGCCAGTATGGTACTTTATGAGATTGTGTGGTGGACGAAAAAATGTCTGTCCGTCTGTCTGTCCGTCTGTCCGTGTGTCTGTACGCACCATAACTCAAATACGCTTTTTCGGATTTTCATGAAACTTGGAAAACACATTTATAATGTCCATGGGAAGAACCCTATTGATATTGAACCAAATCGGTTCACCGGTACCGGAGTAATGCCCAATTTAGTGCCTATTTTAATAGATTATGGCGCCTTTCTAATAGAAAGGCGCCATCACTCAAATACGCTGTATCGGATTTCCATGAAACTTGGTATACCCATTTATGACGTCCATGAGAAGTGTCCTATTCAATTTGAACCTAATCTGTTGACCGGTACCGGAGTAAAACCCAATTTAGTGTCTACTTTAAAGGCGCAATAACTCAAATAGGCTTTATCGGATATTTATGAAACTTCGTATACGCATTTATAATGTCAATGGGAAGACGTTTATTGATATTGGACCAAATCGGTTGGCCAGTACCGGAATAATGCCCAATTTAATGTTTTTATGTTAATATATAAGATGTCGCGATAACTCAAATATGCTTTATTGGATTTTCCTGAAATTTTGTATACCCATTTATAATGTACGTGGAAAGACGTCTACTGATATTGGACCAAATCGGTAGACCGATACCGGAGTAAAACCCAATTTAGTGTATATTTTAAAGACGCGGTAACTCAAATACGCTTTACCGGATTTTTATGAAACTTGGTATACACATTTATAATGTCCATGGGAAGACGTCTATTCATAATGGATAAAATCGGTTGACCTGTTTCGGAGTAATGCTCAATTTAGTGCCTATTTTATGGTAATATACGTATTCGAAAGAATTTATAAAAAAAATGAAAATCAGTTATCTTGACAACATAGCCTATTGTTTTACTGTTTTACTTATAAGGCCTTGGAAATTAAAATACAGGTAGCTATGACAAAAAACATATTGATTTACATGCGCTTATCCAACTAGACCGTTAAAATGACCCTGGTGGCCGAGATGGTAGACCTTTCTTCTTCCGTAAGCCCTGCTTAATGAATAAATCTGGTGCTTAACTTGGAAATCAATTAAAAAAAACATATTCTTCATATCATAATTGCAGTCATAACTAATTAAACAAAAACATACTGGCACTTTGTTACATCAGTTTACCTGATTTTATTCATAGCTGTAGGCAGTTCAAATGAATTTGGAAAGTTTAACGGAAAGTAGTTTTTTTTTTTTAATCTGAGTATGATTATGATTATTATTATTATTATTATTATTATTATTATTATTATTATTATTATTATTATTAAGTGTCACTGTGGTACTTTATTAGATTGTGTGGGGAACGGGAAATGTCTGTCCGTCTGTCCGTGTGTCTGTATGCGCGGTAACTCAAATACGCTTTATCGGATTTAAATGAAACTTGGTACACACATTTATAACGTCCATGGGAAGAACCCTATTCATATTGGACCAAATCGGTTGACCGGTACCGGATTAATGCCAAATTTAGTGCTACTTTAATGGTAATATATTAGACAGAATTTATCAGATGCAAATTAGTTATCATGACAACATATTGTTTTACAGTATTCCTATAACTTACTGCTTTGGAAGTTGCAATACAGTTAGCTATGACAAATAAGAGTATTATTTCATATATTCTTATCTAATTCGATCGTTAAAATGAGCGAGGTGGCCGAGATGGTAACATCTTGGACTCGCATTCTGGAGGTCCCTGGTTCAAATCCCGTAGCCGGCCAATTTTACTTTTTTTTATGTATTTTTATGTGAGTGTGCGATTGTCAAGGTATCACAAATCTGTACAGTTCAGCTGATGCTGGAAGATTTTAATCTGATTAAAAAAAAACTAGACCTTCGTTCTTCCGCAAGCCCTGCCTAATGAATCGACCAGGAGCTTAACTCGGAAATCGATTAAAAAGAATAATTTTCTGCATATCATAATTGCAATTATAACTGATTAAACAAAAGCATTCTGGCACTTTGTTACATCAGTTTACCTGATTTTATTATTATTATTATTATTATTATTATTATTATTATTATTATTATTATTATTAGACTAGTCGCAAAGTCGGAAGCCTGCTGCCTCGGTTTCCATTTTACAAAGTACAGGGCTTTTCCATTTATCATTATCCTGTATAAGCCGGATTAAGGAGAGTGGAAGCGTTAGGCTCAAGTTACCAGTGAATCTAAATTAAACAGTTTATTTTATCCAACTTATTTATATTTTCATTTGCTCTGCTCGTACCATACATACTATAGATACAGGAAGTATAAATTGTGTTCGATTCCAAAATTCCAAGTTCAATTTTTAAAATAAATGCACTACAAAAATGATAAATTTAAAAAACATGTCTTTGTGTCTCAGTGAACAGAACAGAACGAATAAGAGAATAAAAAATTACATTAGGGTTAGATATCGTCTACAAACGTGATACGAAGATTGGCGACGAATTTCTTTCACTTCAATACTACTTTACATTAAGAAAATTCGTTTTTCTTTATCGAAAACCGCTCTAAAGATTTTGTTTAAATTTTGTAATAGAGGTGTTTCCACTAAGTTCCAAAACTTTTATTTTAAAAAATTCTTTGAAAAAATTCTTTGAAGGGTAGTTATAAGCCACCCACTGTTTGTGTAAACTCAGTCTTGTTTGGTGAACAATAAAGCTTTGCATCAGGTTGAAACAACTGAATACGCACTCTTCCCAATACGGCCTCTTATTCTATATCAGAATGTGAAGTGAGAAAGATGTATTGCCCATGCTTAGAGTAAAGAAAGTTAAGTGAATGCATTAATCAGGTTTATTTGAGTTGTGTGTCCTTCGGGGATGCGATTTGGTGACGACATTCTCTTATTTTTACAGCCAATTTACATTAAAGGAATCATCAGATTAACGGTTTTGTTTAAATTTCGTACATGAATTCCTTAATAATAATAATAATAATAATAATAATAATAATAATAATAACACAGTATAATATACTGCATTAAGAATGACATTATAGTATTTAAGAGACAGAGGAAGTTATCCAGTTCACATCAGATTTTACCAAACGGTTAATGCAACAAAAACTTTGAAGACTGCCTCCAATCTTAAGATTAAAATTGTCTGCAACTTATTTCTCTTACATTCCTGACATAACTGTGATGAAGGCCCGACCAAACGCATCATTCAATTATCTTCCTTGTAGTCGTTAAAAATGACGTGTGTGTGTAAGGGTTTTAATTTTTGTATCCCATTTAAAGATAAAAAGGTCTACAGGATTACACGTATAAATAATTAATAATCGGTCAATAAGATAGCCTCTTTATTTACATGTAGGCCGTCTTCAGGCAGCTTTTACTCTTCTCGTTTTAAACACTTAAAACCATCAAATCGTCTAAAAACTACAGTCACCCCTTGATATAATGCGACCATCTGTTCTCTAACATTTAGTGGGAAAAAGCGAGGGTGGCACTAAAACGAAATTTAATTTTTAAAACTACCATGGCATAATACAATGCTGTATTAATTTGTATTAATATACTGTATTACGGAAGAAAAATTAAATAAAAGGCAAATAGAGAACTTTAGTACAAAATAAAATGCTGTACAGTAACTCAATTTGTTACAGTTATATGTCCAGTACACAAAGGGGTTGAAAATCATGTAAGTGATTAACTGTAACTGAGTATCTGAGTAACTGAGTAACTGAACAGTAATGTTCAACAGCTGAATGGGCACTTGAGTGAAAGAAGTGCACTTTCGAAATGTCTCATTGTATGAAGGGCTCTTTCTACCTGCTCCACCCTCACGCAGGCTGTCTGTCTGACTTCTTAACATTCCATTGCAGTAAATTTACAGTTAGTGGCAGGGGAACACTCATTTCTTGGAAATAAAATACAGTATGTTTCTTAAATAGTCTTCCTAACATTCACGCCAGTTTTAAAAGAATTCTGCAACTGAAAAAATCTCTGCAAGCTAAATTTGTAAAAATCTTGTCTTATATTCACTGGCACTAAATGAATTGGCACAGTAATGAGTTTCTTATGTACATGGGAGAAGATCCGTTCACTTGCATCTATTGGCGCAGTGCGAGGGTGGCACTGTAAAGGGGGGCATTATATCCAGGGTTGAGTGTATTTAGTTATGTTAAAGCGATGCCCTAAGAAGACGCATAAGTTACTTTAAAAATCTGCTTTAGAATATTACATGTTATGATTTTTTTTTTCCATCTCCGGTACGAGAGACAAACTTAATTCATATTCCAAAACAAAGTTATTGTTTGAAACATCCACGGCGCTGTTTCCTTTGTCTCTTTCCTCTTTTACATATCATCTGCATTTTTTGTTCTGTGTTTGCTTCTTCTCTGTAAATAATTGTGAGCTGAGCCTTTGTGTCAACACAGATGTGTACAAAATATTACATTTCGTCTCCTTGGAGAATTCAATCCGATACGATCCCCATTTCAGAGTTTAAAGCTATACTATAATATGGTTATTACTAGGGCAAGGCATTCGATGATTTTGCATCTTTTCTATTATGAAAGTTGAAAGGTGGTTCGAATAAAAGCAATTTGGTTTGGTATATTTTTGCTTTATTTTGCATTTTTTCGTCATTTTCAATAGATATGTCATTTTTTGGGAATTTTAGGTCGTTTTCTGGTCATTTTAGTTCATGTTTCAGTGGAGGTAGAGAGGAGCTTTTCAAATTGTTATTTTCAGACAACAGACAATCGTTTTTATTTGAGAATCTCCACCAAGTTTTCATTGTTCATTTTAATTAAGGTTTATAAAGATTATTTTCTTTCTTTTTAAATGGCGCATATTTGCTAGTGGCAATTTGATGGGCATGCCAGTTCAGAAAGAATTTCTTTTTCGCTAAGGGTGTCTACTGCCCGGTTTCTACAAACTAGTGAATTACCTATGGGTAAATTATCCATGGACAAATTAGTTCCATTTAACCTACAATGATATAATGAGCAAGGCCTTGGAGTTTTACAGTTAATTTAATTCAGAAGGCTTTGATTCTCATTGTTTAAATATTACTATTGATCCTATGAAAGGTTAAATTTTATCCAGCCATCCATGAAAGGATAAATTAACCCGAAGATTTGCCCTTGGAAAGATCTAGCCCGAGTTTGTGGGAACATTTTTTCTGTCATTTTCATATTTACCCAGAGGACATTTATCTAGAAACTCGCCACAAGTGTAAGTGATTGCTATCTTTGAATTATTTCTGTTTGTGTGGTGTTATTTTTGTGTAAATTCTGTCCATTGGATAATTTACCCATAGGTAATTCGCGAGTTTATAGAAACCGGCCATAAGTAGTATAAATTTGCTTTCTTCTTTAGTAACAAAATAAATGTGTTTTAAATTTTAAATTCATATAGAACGCACTATCATCCATTAAATTGCTTCTTCTTCTTCTTTACGTAAGTTTTACCTCTCCCTTTTAGGATTCACGCGACCTGTCGGGAGAGGAATTATCTATGGATCACATACATACTTTTTTGACCAGACTAGGACATGGAGGGGTTCCCCGGATGAGTGATCATCCCAAAGCCGGGGCCACCTCCGAGACAACACGAACACATAGGACGAGACACACCATTCACACACACACACACACACTCACTCCGAACAAGGCGAGGATGGGATGAAGATGATAACAAAGGCCAGATGATAACTTAGGACCACCAGGGCCTAAATTTACCCGACAGGTGAGGAAAAACCCCAGAAAAACCCCACCTAGGTAACTTGTCCCGACCAGGATTCGAACCAGGGCCCGCTGCGTGAGACTAGCGAACGCATCTCCTACGCCACAGAAATCCATTACATTAAAAAAACTTATTATACTTGTAAGTAATAATGGTAAATTTATTGGTCTTTTTTTAAATTTCAAATCATTTTTCAGTATTTTGAGGTCATGAAATGCGTTGTCCTAGATATTAGTTTACCGCTGCGTCCCACGTAATAAGCTTATGGGCGAACAAAAAGTAAGTTTCACCCCCTGTATAGCTTTTCTCGCTTCTCTTGTAATTGTGGTGTTAAGAAGCGAAGAGAAGTTTCGCTGATTAAGTTGAAGTAAGAGAGAAGAAGTATTTCTTGTGCATTATCAACAACTTCATCAACTCAACTTCTCGAGGGCCGCCCAAGGCAATTCAAAATGTCTTCAAGTTATTTACACCTCCTTCATCTCTTCTCTCGTGTACAACTATTAAGCATCTCAGGAAAGAAATGCATTTAAAGCTTTCATAGCATTTCCCGTACTATCCCTGCATAACCTACCTGCGTCTTTTTGCGCACTTACAGCACATGTGATATGTATTTTTTTTATCTCTATATATATAAAAGGCTTTGTCCTGACTGACAGGAATCAACGTAGAGCCTAAACTACAAAAGGTAGAGACTTGGAATTTTGATAGTACCTTCGTTTCATAATGTAAGTGATCACTAAGAAAGGATTTTGAAAAATTTTGATTCTAAATGCCAAAAATTAAATGTTTTTGAAAAACTTAATCCCTTTTTACACAGAATTATCAATTCCAAATCACAGAATATATTGTTGTCAAATGGTATCAGATGGGCTTGGAAAAAACAAATGAAATGCACTTTTGACAAATAAGAGAAGTTATCAAAATAATTCATGTTATAAATAAATATTACAGAATGAAATCCACTAAAATAATGGAATCACATAACTTTCTCTACCCTGGACATAGAGAAAACAAAACGAGGTATGGTAATGTGTATATTATTATATTATATCGCAGGTTTTTGGCGAGAAAAGTATGAAAGTGATAATGCTTTCTGTTTAATTTCATCCCCAAAACGACTTTATGGTAACATAAGAGTGGGAAATTTCCCGCCTCGATATTACAATTTTATGTTACAGGAATTTCTGTTTCTTCTTATTTAAACCTCTACCAGGCTTGCTGTGCACTGTACAAGCGATGGGATGCAAAATTCTAGATCCTCTATGAGCCATAAAAAACTATATCAAGCGTTTTCTGAGGGAATAGTTTGAGTGTAATAAGTCGTTCTTCCTATTTCAAATTATAAATGCCTATATAAGGACCTAGAATTTAAAATTGAAAATCCTTCATAAGCTAATTTCCAATTACAAAATACAAAACCCGGGCGACGCCGGGTCTTTTAAGATAGTAATTATATATGCAAGCTGACGTTCGCGTTCGGTTGATCAACCCGCAAGATCTACATAATCCCTCTTTAACTGGAACGGGTCACATGGGATTTGAGTGTAAAATGTCATCAATCATATCACGCTGGTGATGACGTTTCTCGCCCGCGGCTGTGAAGGAAGGATGTGGCCGTATAAGTGTACTACTAAATATCTGCAATCTTCACATATTAAATTTAAATAAAATATAATATTACATTATGCACCGGAAATTGGATTTGTACAGAAGAAAAATAAATAAATATATGATTACAATATGTAAATAGGACCTATAGCTTTTATCTATATTATATTTTTGCGATGTTCGGTAAAAGTAAAAGTAAATGTAGTAAGTGAGGAGTGTTTAAAATGAAATACAGGCTAGTCATATTAATGTTTAAAGTATATTTACTTACTTACTTACTCCTAAGCAAGCTAAAGGAATATTATCTATTTTATGGACGCCGGAGGTTCATTGCCCTGCTTACCTGAGCCCGCCACTCAACCCTATTCTGTGCTAACTCTATCCAATCATCCCTCGCAAATTCTACTTCCCTTAAGTCTATCCTAATATTGTCCTTCCCCCTACGTCTAGGTCTTCCAAGTGGTCTTTTCCTTTCAGGTCTCCCAGTTAATATTTCTGAGATATGTCTTTCCTGCCCTATTTCATCCTCCGTGATTTAATACCCTTACTATATTCGGTGAAGAGTACAGGTTGTGAAGCTCGTCGTTATGGAATTTTCTAGGTCTGAATATTTTCCTAAGCCCCTGTTTTCGAACACTCTCAGATTATGATGGGTAAACCTAACTCAATTGGAAAATGAAAATAATTGAAAATAAAAAATTGAATTTGTGGTTTCAACTCAATACTACCGCTATCTGTGGTATCTATGGTACGGATGGAGAAAGTAAAAACACAGAGGATTATAAACAACAATTTTTATAATAATATTATTCGGAGCTTTTCATGCATGTTATTGTTCTGATGGAAAGCCATTGTCCGCGTGTCATTAAAAATTATGAATTCGTTCATGTATAAACAGTTTTATCACACAATGTGGACCCCAGCAAATGTGTTGCCAATTTTATGCCGCCACCTGTGGATATGTCTCTAGTAATGAATGGAAGTGGGTTCAGAACCTGTGCTATCACCACTAGCATAATGCATAGTGCTTTATATCTGTAAGGGAATACATAACAGGCTCCACTCCCCACCCCTGCGCAAAGGAAGATACGCAGCAGAGATAACCCTGCACTTAATTTTCGCCTTATTCCTCTGAACCTGGCACCAACACCAGGAAGGAAAATTCCAACGCTAAGGAAATAGTGATCTGCCCAAACTTCCTCTACCTATAGGAAGGATAGAGGAAGTATAGCAAACATGCCTAATTTCGCAGTATCTTTTTATTTTATTTATTGCAAAGTTGGGAACAGTAAAAGTGTAAAGTGATCCCTATACAGGCCATGGAGGCCCAGAGGGTTCCAGGAGGTTGAGGCTCCCAGATTTTGGAAATTCGGCACATGAAGGTGGCAAGGTTGCCAGCCTTACGCACCGGCCGCCTTTACCCCCAGGATTGGTCCTGCTACTCATTTCTGTTATAGGCTGAGCCAACCCCAGGGCCATAGTGCCACCAGAAGGATTAGGCCAATTGAAAAATCTCAACGACCTCATCGGGAATCTAACTCGCGATCTTCCGGTTTGTAGCGCAGCGCCTCAACCACTACGCTACGGCGTACCCCGTTGGGAACAGTAGTGGAAATATTTCATTTTATTCATCAAAGAGAGCATCTTCTCTTCTATTCTATACATTTTTTTTTCCATTACTGTTCGTGATTTTGCAGTAAATAAAATAAAAAGATGCAGCGAAATTAGGCACCTTTGCCCTAAATATATATGACTTTTAGGAGTACATCAGTTAACATCTGTTTACAAGTATCCATGTCTTTTTCACTCAGCACTCTGTATACAGCTTTGTTTGATGCGGGGTATGTAATTATTCCTACACAATGTATGTAGCGGTAATGAATGTGTTTGCATGATAATGCTGAGCCATTAACATAAAAATTAATTTACCCTGCGTCTAAAGCGAGCTTCCGTGCTGAATGCAGGAAAATTGTTAGCTTGGTTAATTGAATTTTAAGACATTTTAATGTTTAATGGCATATCGCACAATAACGAGTTTATACAAACCTCATTTTTCAGCTTTTAGTACGGTTGTTATTCGAGATAGGTGGATTTTATTGTTCCACATAAACAAGAGCATTCAACTCGTGAATCAGTATAAGAATATGTGGAACTTCAAACAATCATACTTTGATCGTTTTATTTCATCACTTTCATTTCATCGTGTTGCATTGGAAATTAATACAGAAAAAAAACTAAGTACATGGTCATGAAACGACAAAATAATCCTCTACAAAATATTAGAATAGCCGGTAAATCGTTCGAACAAGTGGAAAATCAAAATATCTGGAGCAAATAATATTAAAGCAGAAGTTAAGTATCGACTAAAATCAGGAAATGCTTGTTTTTATGCAGTTCAGAAACTCTTATCTTCTCATCTTCTGTCAAGAAATCTAAAAATAAAAATTTATAAGACAACTAGCATGTGCCCAGGGATGTACCGCCACGGAGTTTAAAATCCCAGGTCTAGTTATAAGTTGCTTTCAATACTGCAATAGTTGTTTTTTTAACTGAAATTTATTTTTAAAGAATTTTTAGTTATATTTCTCGTGAATCCCATGCCCTCTCCACGCAATTCCTGACCCACCTAACACCCCTGGGGTCCTCCATTAGTTGAGTACCACTAAGCTATATAGGATCCTCTCTCGCCCACCATTTCCACCACTTTAACACAAGACACAAGTTCCGGTATCGTATTGCAATTTCTGTGCTTCGTAAGAGAAATGCTTCCTGTTTAATTATAATGGAAGTGACAGGCGAGATAAATATCTCGTTTCGAATTTAATTCACCATTTCACTATCTTCATCTTAAAAGTTCCTAAAGCTATTATACAGTACATCAATCATCGTCGTTTTATTTCCATTGCAGCCAGACGCCGATGCCTTCCGCGTGGAATGAGTTTATATCAGCGTATCCGTCGGTGTCATGCGGATTTTTAAAATGTATCCATACTTCTCTAAATTTCGTATTGTTTTAAGTAATTATTTAGTATAAGTTTTTCTCATATATAGAACTGAACCACCCCCGAACACAAGCTCTGCTTCTTCGGGTGGTGTATCAACTTTTTATGTATATTTTTCGTGTAATTTGAAACAATAAATTGTAATTGTAATTGTAATTGTAATTAATTTGATTCATTTTAGCCCACAGGCATAACTCGTGTAAGATTACAATGTGTCTGTTCACTTTTGTGTGATCTGGAAAACTTAATAAAATAGTGAGGAAAAAAGACTAGCATGAAACATCAATTTTAGAATTGTAAGAAATAAAACTTCAAAATAATGCTGTACAATATATAACAATAGCCGGTAAATGGTTCGAACAAGACGAGAAAT
The DNA here is from genome assembly GCA_964059195.1 of Ectobius pallidus. Classification (NCBI taxonomy): domain Eukaryota; kingdom Metazoa; phylum Arthropoda; class Insecta; order Blattodea; family Ectobiidae; genus Ectobius; species Ectobius pallidus. Next base: position 3,650,996 of record CAXKWD010000002.1, read on the forward strand.
TCAAATATCTGGGAGCAATAATTACAGATACAAATAATATTAAGGCAAAAGTTAAGTGTAGACTCAAATCAGGAATTCCTGTTTTTATGCTGTTCTTCTCGTCTTCTGTCCAGAAATTTAAGAATAATAATTTACAAGACAATTATCCTGCCTGCTATATTATGTGGATGTGAGACATGGCCCCTTACATAATCTGAGAGTGTTCGAAAATGGGGGGCTTAGGAAAATATTCAGACCTAAGAGAGATGAACACTGCATAACAACGAGCTTCATCACCTGTACTCTTCACCGGGTATAGTAAATCACGGAGGATGAAATTGGGGAGGAAAGACATATCTCAAAAGTATTGACTGGGAGAAATAAAAGGAAAAGACCGCTTGGAAGACCTAGATGTAGGTGAGAGGACAATATTAGGATAGATTTAAGGGAAGTAGGATTTGCAAGGGATGATTGGATGGAGTTAGCACAGAATAGGGTTGAATGGCGGGCTCAGGTAAGCGCGGCAATGAACCTTCGAGTTCCATAAAATAGATAATATTTCTTTAGCTTGCTTAGGAATTGTCTATTTCATTGAGTAAGTAAGTAAGTTCATTTTATAGTACCTAGGTAATTTTGCCCGCCTATGTGGTGAATATTTCGAAAATGGGCCACACTTTCGCCATGTATCCACCAGAGTGCGAGCCCTAAATGCGTCAGAGCAACGGGTTTGGCATTCGACACACATATTTATGACCTGATGAGAAGGACCGGGTGGCGATATTTTTCCTGCAAGAAATACCGTCTTTAATTATATCGTTCCTGATTTGGAGCTTTAAGTACGGGTCTACCAAAAAGAAATTTCTCAAAGTTAGAAATTTTTACAAGCTTAAAAAAAATCTAGTTTGGTTGATCCAAGATCGGAGAAGCGGAATTCTACTGAATTGAGGATGTGTGTAAATACACAATGAACATGACTTATTTTATATATATGCATTCATGAACCACACATTATTGTCTCTGTTGGACATTACATGATAATAGGCTATTATAGGAGAAAAAATCCTCTGACACTGGGATTTGAACCCAGGACCTTTGCCTACCCGTCTCAATGCCCTACTAACTGAGCTAAGCCAGAGTTCACTTTACAGTGTTAGATGGAACCTCTCTCTTATGACTGATTGCCCTTAATGGTCTACCTCACTACAATAATGTTACAGTACAATAACAGTGGAAGCCCGGTCACAAAAATCACTACTTAGTGTGCCTCACAGTACTGCATGTGACATAACTTGTATGTCAGTGAGGTAGACTATTAAGGGAAATCAGTCATGGGATAAAGGTTCCATCTGGCTCTGTGAAGTGAACTCTGCCTTAGTTCAATTGGTAAAGCATTGGCACGGATAGCCAAAGGTCCTGGGTTCAAATCCCAGTGTCAGAGGAATTTTTCTCCTATAATATTATCTTGAGTGATTTTGTTTTCTTGAGAACTGGAAGAAAGAAATTGATAGCTTGTGAAAAGACGTTCAGAACTTGTTGCGATTCAATCAGAGTAAATAAGAATCCCTATCTTCAAATGTGATTTTGAGAAAATTTAATTTGCAACAGAGACGGACTTGGACCAGTTTAACTGATTCAACTCCAAACCTATGTCAGGAGAATTGAATCTGCAGTCCCTTGTCAATATCCTGCCTTGTTCTCTTTTGTCTCAGAGATTCTTGTGTGTCCTTTGGGGCATGGGAAGATGTTTCATTTTGTAATGGCTGTTTTTTACATTTCATTTATCGCTATTTTTCTTAGAAAACACCCTGAACGATTTTGTCTGCTCAACTTGCATAGGGGCGGATTTCTATAACATGTCATATTTTTCCCCTTTGCATTATTTCAGGTTTCCGACTAATTTAAACCCGATTCCAAGCATCCTGGTGAAAATGGAACGGCTTTTATTCTGCATATAACTGCATATTTACGAAATTGTCAACTATTGTAGCATATTTAGTATGAATATGCATATTTAGGTCATATTTTTGGCATATCTGTGTGCATATTAAAGAAATTTTGAAGTTTCATATCATATTTTGAAAATTTTGCATTATAATGATACTTTTTGAGAATTTATAGATATTTAAAATAATAAACATTATATTTTAATAAAATGAATTGTAATGAAACTCAAAAAAAATATACATAATGTGGAAGTGGTAAAGTCATATTTAAAATTTTATTGGTCATACATTAATGTTGTTAGGTCATAAATGCAAGCATATATCCTATTCTTTAGGTCATATATCCTATTCTTTAGGTCAATGAAAGCTTAAAAGATTCGGCGTCCAAATTGAGTTATGAAGGACTTTAGATTTTATATTCTAAGTCCTTATATACGAATTAAAAATTTGAAATGAAGAAGAACGACTTATCACGCTCAAACTATTCCCTCAGAAAACGCTTGTAATAGCTTTTTTATGGCTCGTAGAGGATGTAGAATTTTGCATCCCATCGCTTCTACACACCAAGCCTGGTAGGAGTTGGAATAAGAAAAAACAGAAATTCCGAAACATAAAATTGTATTGTCTTTGTGGAATATTTTATTTCTCACTCTCATGTTACCACACAACCGTTTCAGGTCATACTTCCCTCTCCAAAAACCTGCGATATAATAAGGCACATAGTACCATACTTTGTATGGTATTCTCTATGTCCAGGGTAGAGAAAGTTATGTGACTGCATCACATTGTGCATTAAATGAATTCTATCGATAGCTTGTCTAATTTGTCAAAGGACCGTATTGTTTGTTTCCAAAGCTACCTGTGACCACTGCCAAGAATACACTGTTGCCATGAGAACTGTACATGGATTTGGATTTGGGTTTTATAACTCTGTGTAAAAAAGAATTAAGTATTCTCAAAAACATTTAATTTTTTGCATTTAAAATCAAAATTTTGCAAAATTCTTAGTGAGCACCTACATTATGAAACGAAGGTACTTTCAAAATCCCAAGTCTCTACCTGTTATAGTTTTAGCTGTACGTTGATTCCGTGTCAGTCAGTCAGTCAGGACAAAGCGTCTTATATATAGAGAGATTATACACCATAATTATTTTATGAACTTAGCTCATATGTATTTATTTTGATTTGGACCAATAGCATAATAGAATGAGTTTGAAATCAGCCAATCCAAGTTCACTCAGTATTTATCGAATATTATTTATCACCTGCTGCAAAAGTGATGAAGACACTGCCTGTTTTCTTTATATTATAATCAGTGGGAGAATCTTTTTTGGTCTCCTTTTTTGCAAGGGATGACCAGATGTAACATTGAAAATACAGGGAAACTCCGGGGAGAAATTTTGTCCAGGGCGTGTGTGGAAGAAAATGGGCTAAAAAGTGAAGAAAGGAGAGATTCACGATTGTGTTCCTTTTTATTTCAAGACACGTTCTAGTAGGGGAAAAAATTCCGTTTCAAAATTCACATCACGTTTGCAGAAGTGCAAAAGCGGCACAACGCAACTCGTTCTCACTCAATCTGTCACGAACTGCTACTCAATCTGTAACAGGAGAAAGGACGGAGCCTTGTGGGTAACAGCTTCACATACATAACATAAAAATAATACATCTAACCCGCTCTATAAAACAATATTCTAGGAGGAAAATTTCTCTCACACTGGGACCCTCTGAGCCGATGCTCCCCGAACTTTGGCTTTCCTGCGATCTCCCTGAAAGACATTGGTTCGACTCCATTGGTAGAGTTTTTCACCTAAAATATTCTCATGTGCAAAGAGTGGTTCGGAGTTTTACCAGGGCCGTCCACAAAGTAAGATTCCCTTAGGTCGTTTACAGAAACACAATACAATATTATGGAAATGTTTACTGCAACACATAAAGCAAGTGTTCAGCTATTTTTCAACATATTCGCTACCGGAATTGAGACATTTGTCATACCGTGGGAGCAACGTATGAAGACCTGTGTCGTAGAAGTCTAACGCCTGGGATTTGAACCATCTCCGCCTCTTTGTCATTCTCTGTCATTTCTTGAGGAGTAATGTCTAGCAATTGTTCGGATATAGACCAATCACGATCGTTTGTCTTATAAAATGTTTGCTATTAATACAAGAGTAAATCGTCAGCTCGTTATTGGACACGTAAGCATCAGTGCGCAGTGATTAATACGCCACATGCTGCCATTAAACAGCACGAAAACACATTATTTTATACAACATGAGTTGTTTGGAAAATCAAATAATATCAATGTACAATGATTAAAAACACAATTTCGATTCGGTGGAAGCCAATTGGTGTGCTCTTATTCTGTTCTGCTGTTAGCTTTCCTGAATTGGTTAACTATGTCTTATATGCACCATTGGTAGCACTCATCACAACATGGTAACTGGAATCCATTCATGGTAGGCCGTGATCTTGCAGCAGTTTTGTTTTATATAACAAAGCACGAAAGTAACTATTATTTTATAGTCCGTCACATTTTAGTTCATGGAATAGTCTTAGTAAATCCAACTCGAGCTGACGAGTTTCATCAGATAAATTCTTGGGATTACATACTAAAACTATATATTAGGAAGATATACACTTGTGAGAATTGAGAACTAGTCACTGATTTATGAACTGAATACTCAGCATTAACATAAAGCAGAAAGTCCACCTGAAAGCAGAAATTCCGTTTCTTCTGAAGCCGCTTATAATCTCTTCTTAACTATGAGAGGAAATCTAGAGCAAAGTTCATTAGTTGGAAGCTGGAGTAGAGTTTGGACATGAAAACTTTGCAATTAGCTGCAAGAAGCTCAGCCAACTTAACAGTTATTAACGCTCTCCTCTGGACTTGCTCGGATTACGGTTTCCCAGGTTATACAGGGTGTTAATGAATAGAGGGGAGATAGACAAGTAACTTTTATTAGGAGATTTTTGCTCTATGGATTCAATTTTTCCTGTGACAGCTAAAATCTCCCAGGGCATGGCCGCCACTGACGTCTAACATTTGAACAAATGCAAAATAAAGAAACTTCGTTGTTAATACTGGAGTTATGAATAACAAAACTAATGCAGTGGCGGCCAGTTATGTCATTAGTCTGTAAATTTTGCAGATTATGGAATCACTGAATTATGATAGAGCTGTTGATGAATGATTAAGAATCAGGTTTTTATATATCACTAATAAGGCATGAAGTGAATTTAATGAAAATTTTAACCCTATTTTGCGTAATTATTGACTTATGAGCACCAAATTGTAATGGGTTTAATGCCCTGTAGCATACACATTTTACGTCATAAGGCAACAAATTTCCTAAATAAACTTGCTTGTCTGTGTCCCCTCTATACACAGGTAAAATAGTTCGGTGTTTTTTTTAATAACACCCTGTGTAAAATGTTCTCTCACTGTGTGAACAAGACAAATTGAACATTTCTTCGAAAAGTCCAAGTGAAAATTTCCTACCTTTTCTTATTGTCTGAAAATAAATAAATTCTCTCAGTTTTCTAATATATAAAAACATAAAGGAGGGGGTGAATAATGATGAAGGTTCTATTTTCATTTTTTCTTCTTTCATCGCCATCTTTAAAGCAACTAGGGAAGATTTCTTTTGTAGGCCTATTTTAGGCCTATGTTATTTTGAATCGTAAACATCGTTTAACAGAAATGTCTCCTATGTAAAGTTTTATTTTACGGGTTGAGCCCGTTAAGGGTAAAGAAAAGGTGCTAACCTGTTATAATAATTATAGATATCACCAGATGTCACGGTCGTTGTCTTCCCTCTCGTACAAATAAATAATTATCAATTTCCTTAATTTTAACAACTACAAATACTATTATTCCTACTACTACTATTATCGTGTGTCTATTAACCATTTACAATTTAAAATAACTTTAAATATTTTGTCAATAAAAATTCTGTCCATAAACTAGATGGTTCCTGACAATGTACAACCGTTTCGCTCAAAACATTCGCTCTTTTCTAGGAGAGGAAATCTCTTGCATAGCCTGGCAATTTCCCTTCCCTTCATATGATAATGACATTTTACAATAGGGATTGAATATTGGATGACGAGAAGGGAAAAGGCGCTTTCGTGACGGCATGCGTTTTCTTGCAGTCGAACTGAAGAGAATGTAATGTTCAGAATGGAGACAAATTATAAACCCGTGCCGGACCGCACAGAAAACAAGCAACGCAACGATTAGGCTCAGAGTTTCTTTATTGTAAATTTTACATCAATTTTAAATTTTCCGTTATTTTATTATTAGGGAAGCAATTTAAACGGTGAATAACAGTTTGGTTAATTTCGAAGTTATTAAGCATTAAACCCAAATACGGCTAATGCATGTGACTGTTAACACAATCTCCCTGACCTATCCCATATCCCGATCATTCCTACTCGCAGAATAAAATGTCGTTTTTAACTAGGGATGGGTCGATACCAGGTTTTCTCGATACTCGATACCGATACATGATTTTTTCCTCGATACTCGATACTTCGATACTCGATACCTTCAACATTTCCAGTTTCAATAAATAGGTACCGGTACATTAAAAGTTAAAATTTGAGAGAACTGTGTAATACCAACTAAATTAATTAAGTCTGCGTATTTAATAAGACAAAATTTAATATCAACAGTAGCCTATAATTATTTTTAAACTTTACATTTAAACTAAAATAAGTTTTTTAAACAGTCCACTTACAAGTTTTTGTTAAAAAATACTAGCATTCTCACTTAATTGCAGAATTGCGGAATTACAAAAGTATCGAAAAAGTATCGAGCGAGTTTTCTGAAGTATCGTTCGATGCCGATACCATGAATGTATCGAGAGTATCGAGGTATCGAAAGTATCGAGGACCCATCCCTATTTTTAACCCTTGTACCATAAATAACTATTTTAGGCAGCCGTTAATGTTTGAGAAACAGTAATAAATGTTGGATTTATTGTAACGAATTACACACCCTGAAGCAAGCCATATTGGAGGGCATAGGGCTGCCAACTTAGGGCACGCTTTCCATCCACCGAGCATGATAATTTTTGTAATCACCGCGAAAAATTTCACATTTAAAAAAGCGTAATAAATTTTAAAATTTCACAATTTTTATCAAACCGAGTCTATTAACTAAATGAGTGTTTTCTATGTGACAGATAGTAAAGTTAGTTAATTAGTTAGTTAGTTAGTTAGTTTGTTTGTTTATTTTCTTACACAGTACAGTGTTTTACATTAACCTACACTTATAAGTTTACATATACTTATAAACTACATTTCCTAAATTTTAACACAGACATTTACAAATTAATAATTTACATACAAATATTTAATACATGTACAATATTTAAACATGCTACATTTTACTACATTATACATTTTAATATTTTTACAGTATATGGAAGATGAATTATACAAATTGAATGATAAATTTAAGAATATAGTATACACACACTTACAAAGAATAGAGATCACTTATATTATAAAAACAGTTTGATAAAAGAAAGGATTTAAGCATTTTCTTAAATGAAATTTCTGTTTTTTGTGATGTGATATGAGAGGGGAGTGAATTAAATACTTTAGAGCATAAGTAGTATGGAGAAGATTCGAATAGATGGGTAGAGTGTTTCGACAGTGCTATGCTGTTTTTATGTCGGGTGTTGTAAGAGTGGTAGTCAGAATTAACTTTGAAAAGGAGTCTATGAGAATAAGCAAAAATAATGATACATGGTAGTGGGAGGATCTTGTGGGTTTTAAATAAAGGTTTGCAGGAATCGAGAGGCTTGGCATTATAAATGGTACGTATTATGCGTTTTTGCAGGACAAAGATTCTATTTATGTGGAATTGATCCCCAAGCAATAATGTTATATTTTATTTTAGAATAAATATATCTGTAATAGCATTGCAGAAGAGTTTTCTTATTGCAATAAGATGATAGTTTCACCCTGGATTATTATAGTTTTTTGCACTCCTTAGCTAGTAAGTGTTACTTACGAAAGTTGTTTACATGGATCGTAAGTTGACATTCCCACACAGTCTTGTTGCTAAGGGCGGTTGCGATGAGGTTAAATTACTTACGGTCCAAGCGCTACGTCATAATTCATTACGATACACTTCATAATACAAGCCTTTATGGGCACGGCCCCCAGGACAATTATTCGGTTCCCATAACAACAAACACATGCTAATCGCTTTCTGAAATAAACATCTATTTTCAAGAATGTATTTACATAATATATTCAGGTAATATCACAATTAATATAATTAAATTGATATAAATAATCATCGTTGAAAAAATAGCATGCAAAGGCATTTACGGGTCTCGAAAACTTAAAAACCCTCGGCTGCGCCTCGGGTTTTCAATCTGTTTCCTCGACCCGTAAACGTGCCTTACGGCACTTGTGTCGCAATATACTATTACATCACTCAGTGGTAATTTTAAATTTTCCGTTATTTTATTATTAGGGATGTAATTTTATCGGAGAATAAAAATGTTAAATTTAGCTACAACAGTTTCTACTTTTTCTCTGACAGACGCACATTTTTCATGCTTCTAAATTTCCGACATATTCCTTGAGTCATTTATACACCACGGAGCTGTGAAACTCTTTACAGAACATTTAGTGATACTTGGAGAGATTTTTACGTTGCCACAGTTGTTATTCTGAATTAGTAGAAAGTTTCTACAGCCGTACAAATGAGGAAACTTTAGATGTAGATACTTGTGAAAAGGGAGAGAAGTAAAAAAGAATCTTCATTTGATATTTTTTGTGTGTGAAGTGATGAGAAGAGGAAGAAAATGAGTGCGAAGTTGAAGTTGTTCTCACCAGAAGGCGCGCAGGTCGCACGATATTGGATTTTCTGTCTATACTCCAGATCTCAGTTAAACGAAATGAACGTTTAAATGCGACTTGTCAGTCTTGTCTGGATGTAGGAGAGAAGTCTGTTTGCAGACAAAGTGGTGAATTATGTCAAACTAATTTTATATCAATTGAGCTTTTGTTTACTTATAATAATGGGTGGTTTTGTTTTATTTGGCGGAGTTAAGAACTTTTATCCGATATGAAGGTCCCAAATTTATGCATAATTATATATTAAATAAGCTGAATATATATTGCAATATATTACTTACTTAATGACAGTAGACAATTTCTATGCAAGCTAAAGGAATATTATCTATTTTATGGAACCCGGAGGTTCATTGCCGCGCTTACCTGAGCCCGCCATTCAACCCTATTCTGTGCTAACTCCATCCAATCATCCCTCGCAAATCCTACTTCCCTTAAATCTATCCAAATATTGTCCTCCCACTTAGTCTAGGTCTTTCAAGTGGTCTTTTTCCTTCGGGTCTCCCATACTTCTGAGATATGTCTTTCCTCCCCCATTTCATCCTCCGTGATTTAATTACCCTTACTATATCCGGTGAAGAGTACAGGTTACGAAGCTCGTCGTTATGCAGTTTTCATCTCTCTTAGGTCTGAATATTTTCCTTAGCCCCCTGTTTTCGAACACTCCCAGATTATGTAAGGGGCCGTGTCTCATATCCATAATAATACAACCGGCAGGAAAATTACTCAACTAGCTGAATGAAATGAAACAAGCATTTCCTGATATTTGTCCTGACTGACTGACTGACAGAGAATCAACGTAGAGCCTAAACTATAACAGGTAGAGACTTGGAATTTTGACAGTACCTCGTTTCATAATGTAGGTGCTCACTAAGAAACGATTTTTCAAAATTTGTATTTTAAATGCCAAATATTAAATGTTTTTGAGAATACTTAATCCCTTTTTACACAGAATTATCAAATCCAAATCACAGAACATATTGTTGCCAGTGGTCTCAGATGGGTTTAGATATAAATGAATTGGGAGTTTGACAAATTAGAGAAACTATCAATATAATTTATGTTATAAATCAATATTAAAGGGTGAAATCCGCGAAAATAATGCAGTCACATAACTTTCTCTACCCTGGACATAGAGAAAACAATACGAGATATGGTAATATGTATATTATTATATCGCAGGTTTTTGGAGAGAGAAGTATGAAAGTGATATTAGGTTTCTGTTTTATTTAATCCCCAGAACGGTTTTATGGTAACAGGAGAGTGAGAAATAAATTTTCCGCAAAGACAATACAATTTTACGTTACCGGAATTTCTTTTTCTTCATATTTGAACCCCTACAAGGCTTGCTGTGTACAAGCGATGGGATGCAAAATTCTAGATCCTCTATGAGCCATAAAAAACTATATCAAGCGTTTTCTGAGGGAATAGTTTGAGTGTGATAAGTCGTTCTTCCCACTTCAAATTATGAGAACCTAGAATTTAAAAATCGAAAGTCCTCCAATAAGTTAATTTTCAATTAAACAAAATAAAAAACCCGGGCGACTTTTAAGCTAGTATATTATATGCGTTTAATATGTAATCTGACAGATAATGACTTGAATTAGTGGCAATAATAATTTTACTGGCCATCAAGAATTCAAGCCATAAACTTCTTTCAAATGCACCTGCTCGCTGTTAGGAGACAAAGAAAACTGTCTTTTGTCAAGTGCATATTTATGGTTGTTATATTGTTTCCATTTTGTGAACAGGGCCTTATGTATTATGTATGTTTTTACAGTATATAATTTTCACGTTAGAAGCCAATCCGTCCTGGTTTGCAGTCAGTCTTCCTTGGAAGGACCTAAAACCATGAAATACAATAATTAGGCCCAATACCGAATACCATTGTTAAACTTCACAAGGAGTGAAGCTTAACATACACATTTTACAGCAGCTGAAATTCTCAATCCCCCCGTATTCTGACCTGGGTTCCAACCAAATACGGCATGCTTAGGACGCTGACCTAATGCTTTGCGTCTGGCGAGAACCCCACGAGCTAGACCTACAAGTGGGTTTTAGGGGTGTTTGCCTCAATTTTCAAAAGGAACAACCAGACAACCTTAAAACGTTAAACTTTATAATCAATACCGATTAGCATTGTTAAACTCTTCACCTTGAGTGAAGCTTTCGTGCTAACATAGATATTTTACAGCAGCTGAACTTCTCAATCCCCCCGTATTGAGACCTGCATGGCATGCTTAGGGTACAAATTGTACCCTAATGCTTTGCGTTTTGCGAGAACCCCACAAGCTAAGTCCTACAAGTAGGTTTTATGGGTGTTTGCCTCAATTTTCAAAAGGAAAAATCAGACAACCTTTAATAGTTAAACTTTACTCCCCTTGCTTAGTGATAAAAAGGATACTCAGCTTATAAGTGTGAAATCCATCTTTAAGTCCGAGATCTCCAACTTCTGAAAATAAATAAAACAGTTCTCTTGTTAACATCAATCAAATAAAGTGACATTTACCATAAATTTAAAAAAAAATACCAGAAGAACGCTTAAGCACCTGAGTTTGCTTGACTTTGACATAAAATGGCTGTTGGGAAAAGTGTCTTGTTACAACTATCTAAACCTTAGAACATTTCAATTTAGGAAAAATTCCTAATAAGGAAAATTTTAGATTAATTTCGGAAGAACTGTTTAGAAGAATTATACAGAGTGATTAACGATAGAATCAGTGGCCTTAATATAATGGCGTTCGGTTGCTAGGATACGATTGCAATAAACAGTTTATTGTTGACATAAATATCTCGGAAAGCTAAAACAGATTTAATTAGTTTATGATTACTCTATGCAAAATCCACATTCAACTATTTAATTTGAAATAAATCAGGCAAACTGATGAAACAAAGAAAGAGATAGAAATGATACTAATCGTAAAATAGAGATGCATGAAGGAGCATCACTTTTAACCATGGTTTAAGATTTCCACTGCTCATGTGGAAGTTTGTACTCTGTTAATGACGTCACGGGTATCCAATAAGTTTTTACCGGTTTTTAAACAAATTAACTTATTTTGCACGCTTATGGCAGTTGGATGTGCCAATACTCATGCCAAATTTTATGACTCTACCTGTTCTGTAAGTGTGTGAAATAATACATAATGTGAGGAAAGTCTACAAAATGAACTTAAAAAATTTAAAAAACCCTAATTCTATCTGAGGTATAACCGATGCATATACAACAAAAGGTCATTAAATGTTTTAAAATCCATTACTGCTCATGCATTTGGTTTTTTGGTACGACTTACTGTAAGCTCAAAGAATGTCATCTTAAACCTTAAGTTTCATCTGTAATTTTGAAGTTTTTCGGGGGATAAAAAATAAAAATTCTAACTTTATTTCCATCGGTTACAGGCTAATTCGCTAAAACCTGTAAGTGTGCCAAAACTCAAGTTTCTGCCTCATCTGGAAGTGTGTGAGTTACCAACGCGGCTTTGATTTGCTATTTAAGATCATGTGACCTGTTAATCAGTGTGCCTGCTCATTTCCGCAATCCCTCTTAACATTAATTGGGTATATATATATATGTTATTAATGTTTATTTACATTCAGCTTCCCTTAGTTAAGGGTTGCCCTAAGACAAAGCATAATATAAAAGAAAATGATTAGCACCACAAAGAAGTGTTTACAAACATTTGCAATAAACATTAAGAAAAACTCACATAGCCTATATCAAGAAAACTTATGAAACAAGAAAAAAAGAAAATTGAAGACAAATATATACAATTTAGGAATATAAGTGATTCCTGAGTATAGAGAGGGAACCTTTCAGGGCTGTCAGAGACACTTCTTTTATTAAAATGCTGTTCAGACGGAAGAATCTGCAGAAATCTACAAAGAATGAAGGAATTGTCCCTCTTGCACCCACCATCAGGCCAAAGATGGTAATAGAAGAAAGGGAGTATTTTTCTTTGTAGTATGCGATGGTGGGTTCGTAGATACGACATTTTTCAGCATGAACTTCTGCAGATTGGGTGCTACTTGTTTCAAACCTGACTGTAGGATCGATTACATATCCATTGGTTGAGCCTGGTGGAATGGCGATGATGTCAATTCTTCTAGAAGAGCCACCTTCAGAAACGCCGTAGACCTCTTCAGCTACTTGATGATGATTTTCCCGCAGAGCATTTGCAATTAATGTTCGGATCTTGTGATGGCGACTGTTCCTGAACATTTCTCCATAAGGACAAGCACCCAAGAAGTGAGCAAGAATTTGCTGTTTAGCCCATAGACCTCACAAGGTTGGATTTGTAGGCATTTGTTTAACCTATGTAAATGGGATGTAATATAGTCATAGTGACTTCTAACTAAATATAAATGTTCACTACATACCCAGTAATTTCACTGAGCCGTATTAAAAATTCCACTTGACCACTTTTTCCTCTTTCGTTTCCATACAGGTTCCAGCGTGCTGTTAATTCTGAATATTTCTTCTGAAACGCCCTGTAACAAAGTAAACACTATTATTATTAATTTGAGGCGGTATTAGGCCACGTTTTATACTCAACGACCATTGCTACTTGTCCATTGGCCTCGAATTATGTGGTTTTACAAAATCAAGCGAGCTTGCAGTTTCCAATCTCATTTCTCCGTCTTGGAATTTTCCTTTCGTAGTTTCCGGCTAAGATTAATCTGCAAGCATCTTAATTCTGTTTAACCCATTTAAATTCTTGAATTTTGTGTAGATTGCGTAATGTTTTACAAAATGAAGTTTGCTATCCGTTTCCACATCAGATATCTCCTTCTTACGGAGCTGTACTACCGTAGTTTTCGTATAAGATGTATCAGTATAAATCTTAATTTTGTTTCATACTTAGATTTTAAAATCAAGCGTCCATTCCTCTTGCAATTGTCCAACATCTACTGACTTCTGTAGCAGCTCAGAATCTGGAAATAAATAATATTCTGTTATAAATTTATGTATATATTTTGTAACATCAATCTTAGAATAAGTCTCATTTATATAGAATCCAGTGAAAAAAGTATTGACGGTTTAGAAAGAATACAGAATAGATTGTAGAAATATGTGCATTTTAAAAATTTTGGTTACTATCTTAAGTTTACATCATTCCCCATAATTATTGAAATTTTTAACGTACATGAATTTAATCACCGAAAAATAGTCAGTCATTAACAATATTCAAACATAACAGTTTTATGTACTCCTTAACTGATTATAAATATCTTAGTTTGTTCCACACGTTGTTTTAGAAGCACACGAAAATCTTTCTCTTTAGAAATAATTCAATTTTAATAATAAATTTCAACATTTGTCTATGGGCATTTTTAGTATGACAGAAAACAAATCTAGAATTGCATGGAACAAGTAATGGCCAATTATAAAGTAAAATCAATTGAGTAGTATTACTTAATGTAGAAAAGTATATTAGAAGACACACTGACTTTGATTTAGGTCTAACCATCTAACGTTGAATGTTTTAGTTTGTCCTCTTCCTGCACTTTCGACTATAATTTGTAGAATGAACTTACGTTAGAAACATGTCCATTGCTTATTAATTTCCTAAATAGGATTTATTGGTGCCAGAGCTTTTGGTGAATATAGGGGCTTGCAGCATTTAAAAAGTATTGCACGCTTGTAAGCACCTGAGTTCGCTTGACTTTGACATTTAAACTATCATAAAATGGCTGTTGGGAAAACTCTCTTGTTACCACTATCCAAACCTTTTAAATTTCAATTTCGGAAAAAAAGCAATTCCTAATACCGAAAATTTTAGGTTCGGTTGCTAGGATACGAGTGCAATAAACAGTTTATTGTTGTCATAAATGTATTCGGAAAATAAAACAAATTTCATTAGGTTATGTTTACTCTATGCAAACTTCACATTCAACTATTTAATTTGAAATAAATCAGGCAAACTGATGAAACAAAGAAAGATACAGAAATGATATTAATCACATACGAGAGATGCATGAAGGAACATAACTTTTAACCATGGTTTAAGATTTCCACTGCACATTTGTAGGCATCTGTTTAACCTATGCAAATGGGATGTTATAGTATAGGCATAGGGACTTCTAACTAAATATAAATATTTACTACGTACCCAATAATTTCACTGAGCCGTATTATAAACTCCACTTGCCCATTTTCCCTCTTTCGTTTCCATACATGTTCCAGTGTGACGTTAATTCTGAATATTTCTTCTGCAACACCCTGTAAGCAAAGTAAACACTATTATTATTAATCTGAGGCGGTATGCAACGATCATTGCTACTTGTCTATTGGCCTCGAATTATGTGGTTTTACAAAATCAAGCGAGCTTGCAGTTTCCAATCTCATTTCTCCGTCTTGGAATTTTCCTTTCGTAGTTTCCGGCTAAGATTAATCTGCAAGCATCTTAATTCTGTTTAACCCATTTAAATTCTTGAATTTTGTGTAGATTGAGTAAGGTTTTACAAAATCAAGTTTGTCCCAAGTTTCCACAATCAGATGTCTCCTTCATACGGAGCTGTACTACCGTAGTTTCCGGCTAAGAAAGCATCCCAATGAATCTTAATTTTGTTTAACCCATTTAAATTGATACTTAGATTTAAAAATCAAGCGTCCATTCCTCTTGCAATTGTCCAACATCTACTGACATGTGTAGCCACTCAGCTTCTGGAAATAAATAAATAGCAATTCCTCCAAGGGCTGCGTGATGCATCTTCATTTTGTTTAACCTATTTAAATTGATACTTAAGATTTATAAATCAAGCGTCCATTCCTCTTGCAATTGTCCAACATCTACTGACATGTGTAGCCACTCAGCTTCTGGAAATAAATAGCGTTCTCTTAGAAATTTATGTATATATTTTGTAAGACCAATCTTAGAATAAGTCTCATTTATATAGATACCAGTGGAAACAAACTTTTTACGGTTTAGAAAGAATACAGAATAGATTGTAGAAATATGATCATTTTAAAACGTTTGGTTACTGTCTTAAGTTTACATCATTCCCCAAAGTTATTGAAATTTTTAACGTACATGAATTTAATCACCGAAAAATAGTCAATCGTTCACAATATTCAAACATAACAGTTTTATGTACTCCTTAACTGATTATAAATCTCTTAGTTTGTTCCACATGTTGATTTAGAAGCACACGAAAATCTTTCTCTTTAGAAATAATTCAATTTTAATAATAAATTGCAACATTTGTCTACGGACCTTTTTAGTATGAGAGAAAGAACAAGTAAATGCAAATTATAAAGTAAAATCTATTAAGTAGTATTACTTACTGTAGAAAAGTATATTATAACTGACTCTGACTTTGATTTAGGTCTATCCATCTAACGTTTAATGTTTCAATTTGTGTATGTGATTGTCTTCTTCTTGTAATTTCGACTATAATTTATAGAATAAACTTACATTAGGGCACATGTCTGTTGCTAGGCGATGTGTATAACATTGTCATTGTTGCTTATTAATTCGCTAAATAGGATTTATATACTAAAGTTAGGTTATTGTTCCAAGTTTACATCCTACTAACTTATATTGACATTTTCAACTTGTATGAACTTAATCACAAAACAAATCGTCAATCGTTAACATCTCTGAACAAAGTAATTCATAATTCAAATATAATTGGTAAAATATTGTTTTATGTTCTACATAAAGGCCTCAACAGATTTAGAAATATATATTTTGTTCTCGCATGTTAACTTAAAATCACACGAAAACCCTCCTCTTTAAAAATAACTGAATTTTGCCCGGTTTCTATAAACTCGTGAAATACCTATGGATAAATTATCCATGGGTAATTAGTTCCAGAATCACCCACAATGATATAATGAGGAAGGCCTTGGATTTGTACAGTTAATTTAATTCAGAAGGCTTTGATTCTCATTGTTTAAATTATTATAGAGGTTAAATTTTATCCAGCCATCCATGAAAGGATAAATTAACCCGAGGATTTACTCTTGGAAAGATCTAGCGCAAGTTTGTAGGAACATTTTTTCTGTCATTTTCATATTTACCCAGAGGACATTTATCTAGAAACTCGCCACAAGTGTATGTGATTGTTACCTTTAAATTGTTTGTTATTCTTGTGTAAATTCTGTCCATTGGATAATTTAGGTATTTCGTGAGTTTATAGAAACCGGGCATTTTTGTAATAAATTGCAACCTTTGTCTATTAACACTTTTAGTATGTCAAAAAACAAGTATATACAAATTATAAAGTGAATTACCTGTAAAATACATTAAGTAGTATTAGTTAATGTAGATTAGTGTACTATAACACACTCTGATTTAAGTTATCTTGCTATTTGAGTTTCAGATTTTTGTGTGTGTGTGTTTGTCTTACAAGTGAACATTGTAAATGCTTGTAATGTTGTTGTTGTTGTTGTTCTGTCTTATTTTACGACGGCGTTGTTCATACGTTGAAATGACTTACATTCCAGCAGTAATGGCAGGTATTTCCTCACATACGGTTGCTAGGCGATGTACCTTTCATTATTGCAGGCTCTTGTTGTTGTTTATTAATTCCCTAGAACGATATAGACTCTGTATTACAGTCATGTGTACCTTTAGGGGGAACCTTACTATAATACGAATATTACGTGTGACTTTGCATTATCATAACGAATTTCATTATAACACTGTTAATGTCCAACATTCTACTAAAAACTAAAACCTGCATTTTGCATTTTGTCATTTTTGCCAGTATATTATTTTATAAGATTATTCCGCTCATATACCGCGTGTTTGAAATTGACCAATAACGTTTAGCAATTCCTCGGGTATAGACCAATCACGGCCGTTTATCTTGTAGGAATCGCGAGGATGCCGTTTTATCGGGTAAATCAGAACGAGATAGACTCTGTATTTCCGTTACTTGTTTTCTGTGCGGTTTATAATTTGTCTCCATTCTGAACATTGCATTATCCTCAGTTCGACTTCAAAATAACGAATGCAGCCATGAAAGCGCCTTTTCCCTTCTCGTCATCCAATATTCAATCCCTATTGTAAAATGTGATTATCATATGAAGGGAAGGGAAATTGCCAGGCTATGCAAGAGATTTCCTCTCCTAGACAGAATACATCTTCATACATTTTCTGTGCACGGAGGGTATTCCTTTATTTGTTTCTATGAATTGTCGCTTTTATTATTTCCTTACGTAGGCTACTTTAAATTCAGTTTTATTTATGCTCTTTTGAACATCGAGGAGTCAGGTTCTGTATTTCATTTTCCGTTGAGGGACTGCATACAATTATGATTATTATACAGCATGTACCACTTTATTCCGTCAATTGTAATTTAAGAACCCGTCTTAACGCCCATACATAGGCTATAGACATACTAAGATTTTGTATTTCATTATTATTGGCGACAAACCTGAGGTATTGCCAGCTAGAAGGTTAGATAGAGCATTAGAACAGTATAATTGCAGGTTCTGTAGGGGATACCAGAGTAGCCATATTATTACAGTGCACGCCGCTTATTGTGATCACTTCGGGATGATATTAACCGATTGATAACAGTAGCCGAAGGAATTAAATGAATGTTATTTATTCATATATAAGATAATACAATACACTACAAAACAGAATTAAAAGCTATTTATTCATAAAATAATACGTAACTGTGAATCATTGAACCACTCATAGGCTAATACAGTAATAGACTGCAAGCAACTGCTTTTTTTAAGTCAAACTTAAATCACAAAACATAATTATAAATACAGTTTTTCATTTTTTTACTCTCCTTTAGGAGTTCATTAACCAATACTCCATACTCAGTTACGAGTGTTTTTGGAAGTCCATACTGATCTGTGGTGAACACCGCGTAGCAAAACATCTAAAGCCTGTCTGTCCAAAGTCTTTTCATTTTACACTATCAATCACTGGATGACAACACTGTTATCTTCATGAAACAAAAGCTGCAGCTTAACTGTGGGGTGAAACATGCTTTATTGCTTAAAAGAGAAACTTATGCAATGCCACCCCCTCGAACTGGTCATCTTGTGAGCTGGGAGCAGAATTGCTACTTCCAGTACAACACAATACAGTTGAGTTAGTCACGAAACCCTTAAAAACCAAATTTTGAATGACGTACAGTATTTAGAAATAAAGCCGCAAAAAGGAAAATGTGATAAAATAAACTGAATCTTTAATGACAATAAACAGCATTTTTTTAATGTATCAATATTAATCCATACGGGACTTTATAAAAGTGATAACTAGGGGGCGGATTTCTATGACATGTCATATTTTTCCCCTTTGCATTATTTCAGATTTCCGACTAATTTAAACCCGATTCCAAGCATCCTGGTGAAAATGGAGAGGCTTTTATTGTGCATATAACTGCATATTTAGAAAATTTTCAACTATTGTAGCATATTTAGTATGAATATGCATGTTTAGGTCATATTTTTGGCATATTTGTGTGCATATTAAAGAAATTTTGAAGTTTCATATCATATTTTGTAAATTTTGCATTTTAATGATACTTTTTGAGAATTTACAGACATTTTAAATAAACAACACTATATTTTAATAAAATGTATTGTAATGAAACTTAATAAAATATACACAATGTGTAAGTGGTAAAGTCATATTTTAAATTTTATTGGTCATATTTTAATGTTTTTAGGTCATAAATGCATGCATATATCCTATTTTTTAGGTAATAGAAATCGGCCCCCTAGTGATAACATTATCCGATTGATAACATTATCCCCGATTACATTAAGCGGCGTTCGCTGTATTGATGAGCAACTGTTTTCTGATGATGCTCAATTTCAACGTATATGATACAGGAAGTAAATATCCAATTCGGCATTTTTCTTGTCAACTGGGGAAACCATGAGAACTCAATTAAAATGGCCGGACATTGGGACCAATACTCTGTGGTTCCATTGTGAAACGTATCACAATACTTTCTCCATACTCCTGACAAGGGAGAAAGTAAAAGTGACGGAAATAGACGGTGGTGCACTCGAGACTTGGCATGCAGTCTCTCTTGACAAAACTGCTGGATGGTTGAACTAGGCAGCTGGAAGCCTCGTTTTGTCAGAGAAGGATGCTTTGAAAAAAGACTGGAAGCTGGCAGGGCAGAGATGCTTTGTAATCGATCCACACCCGGAGCCAAACCGGAGCATCAAGTGGCTTGCCCTTCAACCCAGGAAGTTTTATATCTTCCATACATCATGCTGTCCTACATCCTGCCTGGTCGGTCCTTAAATAATTCCATCCCAGTCAAATGTTCCTGTAGATAATGTAACGAGAAATCCACATTTACTGAGAATATTCCACTAATTTTAATATTGACCAATAACGTTTAGCAGTTCCTCGGATATAGACCAATCACGATCGTGTATCTTATAAAATGATTGCTATATACACGAGGATGGGATTTTACCTGATAAAACGAAAGCTCATTACTGGACACGCAACCATCAATGTGCAGTGATTAACACGTCACATGCTGCCATTAAGCAGCACGAAAACAGATTTTATACAACACAACTTGTTTGGAAATTGAAATAAACACAATTTCAATTCGGTGCAAGCCATTTTTTGTGCTTTTATTCTGTTCTGCTCTTAGCTTACCTAATTAAGTTAACTATGTCTCATATGCACAATTGGTAGCATTGGTCGCAACATGGTAACTCGAATCGATTCATGGATGGTTGATTCATAGTATGCCGTCATCTCGCAGCTGTCATTTTTGTTTTTATGTAACAAAGTAAGAAAGTAATTATTATTTGTACAGTGAGTCCCACGCAAGAGTTGGCCAGTGACGCGGGTTTCTACGTCGCGGCGGGCACAGCTCCAACTCCCGAGTGATCGGGTGAAATATCTACGCAAATAAAGCCGCGATCGGTGTAATGATTCAGGTTCTCACATTCACAGTTGAAATTATAATAAAAATAACCACATACTTCATCACAAGAATTGTTAGAAATGTTCTCCTCTTGCATCCGCACAATACTGGCACCTTTTTAAGGAAATTTTATTTCACGCGCATAAGTAGGCCTATAGCTTCCGAGACAGAGTTCATTTCTCTTGTGATATTGTCTTTAAGTTCTTCTAATGTATGGGAAATTAACCTGTACACTTTATTTTTCAAGTTTCCTCATAAATAATAGTCACATACTATGAGAAGGAATACATTGCAATTAAATGATGGTGCATCCATGGTAAGCAATGATTCTCTTGTGAACCAAGATATGAAAAGTTGTTGGCTGAAATTTGTTGTTTTATGACCAAGTATGTGCTTAAATCCATGTTAAAGTTGGTGTGACTGGTCAATGCCATCTGGATTTTGTTTATAGGTTGCCATGACAACAATAACGTAGGCTTCTAGGCCGATGAGTGCAGTTTTATGCAATTCTAGCGGCCTTGGCCATGCCATTTTTTCGGCGTATTACCAGTCCGACAAGCAGCTGTTTTAGAAAGTGTATACTAAGTACCAATTTATTTACTTTTTTAAAAGGATGTTTAGGCCTTTGACCGTCGCCGGTGTCTCGAGGAGTTGAGTTGCGTGCCTCTAAGCCTACGGTTATAGGCGGATCACAATTATGCACAAGTTAGGATCGAACCCGTGATCTTGGGTACAGAAACCAATTTTTGTCTGCGTTGAGCATCTCCAATAAATGGTCTGCGAGCGCTTACATGACGTATATCGCGACTGTGCTGCCATGCATGAGGGCGGTGATAGAGAGAAGTATTGACAGACGAGCATCGGGGAAGGAATTGAATGAGAAGGGATGATTTGAATTCTTGAATACATGAATGGTCTATAACCTCGGATTTTCCCTCCCTGACACAGTATTGAAGCGTTCGCTAATCTCCCAACATTCATAGCGTGTGTGGTGTATACAACAGCCGCCAGCAATGAACAGAAACATACAGTTTACATATAAATTAATGTAAAGTACTTTTAAAATAAACGGTGCGATATTCAGGGTGTTAATGAATAACACCGAAATAGTTTACCTGTTTATAGAGGGGACATAGACAAGCAACATTTATTAGGAGATTTTTGCTCTATGACGTAAAATGTGTATGCTACAGGGCATTAAAGTCATTACAATTTGGTGCTCCTAAGTCAATAATGAAGCGAAATAGGGCTTACATTTTTATTAAATTGACTTCAAGCCCTCTCAGTGATCGATAAAAATCTGATTCTTATCATTTAATTTGTTGCAAAATTTGCATGCTTCAGAATGAAACCTGTTATAGCCTACCATTTTTCAGTAAAATGTCTGATTATTTTAAATAGGATCAGAAAAAATCACGCATTAGTTCTTCTATATTAGGCCTACTGTTGATTTGCAGCATTACATTATTTGAAAGAAAATGAACTTCATTATCCGTCAGATCTCGGCCCTTTCACGTCCAAGTAATGCCTTAGTTTCCGGATGGGGGTTAAGGGGCGATGGGCTTACCATCTGTCCCTCTGCCCTCTTTAGGAAAATAAGCGTAACAAAATTCACATAGGTACAGAAACCTCCACTTGGAGGCCCTTCGCCCCAACATGGGGGCACAGGATTCATGACAGAGAGATTCATTAACATTCTGTATGTTGCACATATACGTGTTAAGATATACATGAGAAATCTTTTTTCCGCCTTGAGCAGTTTTATTGTAAAGAAGGATCAGTGTTAAATAGGAATAGCATTTGTTATCTAAGGTTTTTAGGTTGACAAGAAGAATCTGGTATGTATCATTCAAAAATGTAAAACTTCCAACTTAGGTCAAAATAGATTTTTGCGAATGAGGAAGCCATGAAAAATCCAAGTGAAGTTGGTCGGGCACAAGGATTGAGATTTGAACCCAAGACATGTTACCTCCACCACCTCGCTCTGATTGGTTTATATGTGTTCATTACGACTGATGTATACTGCATTTCACAACAATAAGTTGATTATAGTTTTCCTGTGGGAAATGAAAGAATATCATTATTCACATTTTAATTCATGTTATTTCTGAGAAACTTATGTCGTGTTTATCTTTATAGCTATTAATTTTATTATACTTAAGTGCCAGAATGATAGTGTGTTGGGTGGGAAAATATCTGTCTGTACGCGCGATTTACTCAAATACGCTTTATCGGATTAACATGAAACTTGGTATACGCATTTATAACATCCATGGTAAGAAACTTATTGATATTGGACCAAACCGGTTGACCGGTACCAAATTAAAAGGTCACATGCTTTTTAAATAGCAAATAATCACTATACTATAAAGCCGCGTTGCTAACCACTGAAGGCCTTGACTAGAAAGCAGTCAGATGTTTGTAAATTTAGTATATAACGCCTTGCTTTAGCTGTGAGGCATTTGTTGTAACTTCGTTCTGTTGCCATCCCCACTTGTTTCTTCATATGCTTATCAAAAATAAAATATAAATAGATAAATATAAAACACATCTAGCCGTTGAATAATTATACACAGCTGCTGTTGATATAATATTGTGTACGTGCGTCTTCTGCATGACTTCAGTGTATCCTGCAACAGCTATCTCGAATCACAAAAATAAAAAATAATAACATCTACTGTAGTGATAAGCTTTGTTGTTATGAAGTCACTGGAGACGAGCCGGACTTCACTTGGATTTCTTTGTTGTGGAAGTTGAAGAGAGTTTGAGTCCCTCGTGTGCTGCTGGTCAGGATTCAGGCCACAGCTTATCTTTTAGAGGGATCAAACTTCCTTATGAAAAAGAAAGTATTCGGAGCTAAGAGAGATGAAAACTGCATAACGACGAACTTCATAACCTGTACTCGTCACCGGATATAGTAAAGGTAATTAAATCACGGAGGATGAAATGGGGGGAGGAAAGACATATCTCAAAAGTACTGGCTGAGAGAGCCGAAGGGAAGAGACCACTTGGATGACCTAGACGCAGGTAGAATGACAACATTAGAATAGAGTTAAGGGAAGTAGGATTTGCGAGGGATGGTTGGATGGAGTTAGCACAGAATAGGGTTGAATGGCGGGCTCAGGTAAGCGCGGCAATGAACCTTCGGGTTCCATAAAATAGATAATATTTCTTTTAGCTTGTTTACAAATTGTCTATTTCCATTGACTAATGCCCGGTTTTTACAAACTTGTGAATTACCTATGGGTAAATTATCCATGGACAAATTAGTTCCATTTCACCCACAATGATATAATGAGCAAGGCCTTGGAGTTGTACAGCTAATTTAATTCAGAAGGCTTTGATTCTCATTGTTTAAATAATTATTGATCCTATTAGAGGTTAAATTTTATCCAGCCATCCATGAAAGGATAAATTAACCCGACGATTTACCATTGGAAAGAACTAGCCCGAGATACTAGGAACATTTTTTTCCGTCAGTTTCATATTTACCCAGATGACATTTATCTAGAAACTCGCCACAAGTGTATGTGATTGCTATCTTTAAATTATTTGTGTTTGTGTGGTGTTATTCTTGTGTAAATTCTGTCCATTGGGTAATTTACACATAGGTAATTCGCGAGTTTATAGAAACCGGCCATAAGTAAGTTAGTTTATGCACTAAATTCTCAATGCTCAAATAGTTATGTATATTATTTTGAATTGTAAATGATTAATAGATAGGCTACACGATAATAGTAGTAGTAGATATAATAGTATATGTAGTTGTTAAAATGAACGAAATGGATAATTATTAATTTTTGCGAAAGGGAAGAAAACGACAGTATAATTATAACTAGCTTAAAAGGCCCGGCGTCGCCCGGGTTTTATATTTTGACATTCTAAATTAACTTATGAGGCACTTTCGATTTTTAAACTCTAGATCCTTAAATAGGTAGGTAGAATTTGAAATGAGGAATTTATCTGTAGAATTTGAAATGCGACTGCATGATATTGTGCATTATTTTCGTGGATTTCATTCTTAGTTATTCATATACACCAATGAATTATATCGACAGCTTCTCTAATTTGTCAAAGTCCCGTATCATTTATTCCTAAAGCTACCTGTGAACTCTGCCAGCAATACACTGTTGTCATGAGAACTGTACAAGTAAGAAAAAAAAGCGGACCCACTAAAATATCTAAGTTGCCGATATGAGCCACTGCGCATGCCTAGCGGCATCATTCCACGTAATTTGCATTGCTTGTGAAAACAAACGTTTCCGTTGCATCTCTTACATTTATTCACGTATCACAAGGCCCTTAAATCAGCTAGAAGAGTCGGTCCGCTTTTTTTCCCCTACCTGTACATGGAATTTGATTTGATAATTCTGTAAAAAGGTATTAAGTATATTCAAAAGCATTTGATTTTTGGCATTTAAATTCATAATTTTGCAAAATCCTTTCTTAGTGAACATTTTCATTATGAAACGAAGGTACTCTCAAAATTCCAAGTCCCTACCTACTATAGTTTAGGCTCTACCTTGATTCTCTGTCAGTCAATAATTAAGTCAGTCAGGAAAAATCCTTTTAAATGTAGAGAGATCAATTGATTGTTCTGAACTTCTTAAAATGAAAGACAAAAGGTTCGTTATTTGATTAATGATATTAATTTTTAAGCAATATTTTAAATTGACAAATAACTCTAGTGGCAGTCACATTACTTTGCTCCTACTGTTAGTTTCAAGCAGTCCGCCTGCAGACGATAACGCGGCAACTACTTGGGCACAGGAGTAATGCGGGAAGTCTAGTCGCACTCATCAGGCGTTACACCTGTGTTAGTTCCTCTCAGTATGGGAGTTTCAATGGTTAGAATAATAATAATAATCATAGAACCGAATATTTATGACGTGTCATATTTTCTTCTAGACTTTTATGTAGTCGTAACATTGATTTAAAGAACAAGTGAACAATTAATTATATATTACTAGCTTAAAAGACCGGCGTCGCCCGGGTTTTTTATTTTGTAATTCGAAATTAACTTATGAAGGACTTCCGATTGTAAAATTCTAGTTCTTTATATACGTACATTTACAGCAAATAATTCTATCGATAGGTTCTCTAATTTGTTGAAGTCCCGTTTCATTTATTTCCATAGCTACCTGAGACTACTGGTAAGAATACACTGTTGTCATGTGAACTGTGATTTGGATTTGATAATTCTGTGTAAAAAGGGATTAAGTATTCTAAAAAAACATTTAATTTTTGGCAAACAAAATCAAAATTTTTCAAAAACCTTTCTTAGTGAGCACTTGCATTATGAAATGAAGGTACTGTCAAAATTCCAAGTCCCTACCTTTTATAGTTTAGGCTCTGCGTTGATTCTGTCATAAAGTCAGTCAGTCAGTCAGGACAAAGCCTCTTATACTCGTATGTATAGAGATTCGCGTGTTAATAAATATAATGTTTTATTTAGTTTCTCTTAATTTTTAATCTTCGAATTAATTATCGTGGGCGAAGCCGCGGGCACCTGCTAGTATAGATTGCCAACAATACACTGCTGTCATGTGAACTATGATTTGGATTTGATAATTGTGTGTAAAAAGGTATTATGTCTCCTCTAAGTCATTTGATTTTTTGCATTTATAATCAAAATTTTTCAAAATCCTTTCTTAGTGAGCACCTACATTATAAAACGAAGGTACTGTCAAAATTCCAAGTCTCTACCCGTTATAGTTTAGGCTCTGCGTTGATTCTCTGTGATTAAGTCAGTCAGGACAAAGCTTCTTATATAGAGAGAGATAACGTGCTAGCACCTCTTTTGCAGCTTAGCTTGTAAAATGGAATTTTACATAGACGAAGAGTTCTGTTAGGATTCAAAATAACATAATATAATAGAGATTAACCTCGTATCTCAATCTCCACTTAAGAGCTAACGAATTCTCGGAAACAAATTACAAGACCATAAGGAAGGAGTAACAAAGGGGTTTCCGGTTGAGTGGGCACCTAAGCTTATGTTGGCTTCCAAGATGTAAAATAATGATGATTTTCTTGAGAAGACGCTACAACTTTAATAACAATAATGAGGCGGTAGGCCAAACGCAATTTATATTCAAGTTTCTCTCCCAGAATTTGCAAGTCTAAGCTCCAGCATCTTGCAAGGATGAATGACCCATCGCTACAAAATCTGCTCTGCGATCCTTTCTTCATCTTAAAACGGAATCAAAAAAATAAAAGGCCTTATACATACGTCGTTTTATATGGCTTCGAGATGCATCCAACGGTAGATTGAAAGAAAATCGAACAGTGTTATAAGTAAGTTTCCCTGGGTCCGTTTAGAAAATTAAAACACAATTTCTAGTAGGCCTAAATATATAGTTATTACAGATACAGCAAGTGTTCAGCTATTTTACAACATATTCACCACCGGAATTGAGACAATTGTCTTTTACCAAGACCCAACTTTTGAATGCCTGTTTCGTACAAGTCTGGGATTTGAACCACTGTGTGACAAACATCTCCGTCTCTCAGTCATTCTCTGTCATTTCTTCAGGTGCAGGAAAAGATGGAAATCACTGGGAGTGAAGTCCGGGTTATAGGGTGGATGTTTAAACACTTCCTAGCAGGTCTCCTGCAGACGTTCACCTGGGAGGTGTTAAAACACCCACCCTACAGCCCTAACCTAATTTCCAGTGATTTCCATTATTTAAATCAGTGTTTTCCATGTGACCGATACAAAGTTTGTACCAGTGGAGTGGCATAAATATTTTATATTTCGAGTGTTCTGCTAGAAGCTCTACTTTTAATTCAAGCTGTATAAAAACAGGTTCCCTTAGCTATATTTTTAATTTTTTAAATTTATTCATCTCTTCTAGAACATTAAGGGCAATCAGTTATAGGAGAGAGGTTCCATCTGACGCTGTGAAGTGAACTCTGGCTTAGCTCAGTTGGTAGAGCAGTGGTAGGGATAGCGAAAGGTCCTCGGTTCAAATCCCAGTGTCAGAGGAACTTTTTTCCTATAATATAATCATGTAATGTCCAACAGAGACAATGATCTGTGGTTCATGAATGCATATTATATCCATCTTTCAACATTTATTCAAGACAATTTCTAAAAGATGGTGGATCTGCGAAAACAAACCAGATGCAGAGCAGACAGAGCCATTACGAGCTTGTCTCGTGTAACAACATCACAACAACAGTTGTTTCTCAACTCTAAATTGGTTTATTTGTAATTAAATCTTAAGCAGGAAGTAGTTTCGCGTATTCTGATGTGTTGTACGGGTGATAATGGGTTTAAACTGCGCATGTGCAGTCGCCTAATGGAGCGATAACGGTTCAGTCGATAAAGGCTAAGTCGTAATCTCCGATGGGATTTATTAAAACAGTTCCATCAACGGATTATACAAATAATAAAATCTAGTAAACTGATGTAACACAGTGCCAGAATGCTTTTGTGTATTCAGTGATAATTGCAATTATAATATGCAGGAAATGAGTTATTTTTTTAATCTATTTCCGAGTTAAGCTCCAGATGGATTCATTAAGCAGGGCTTACGGAAGAACAAAGGTCTATTCCTGAATGACATTCTTCTTCTTATGGTGAGGAATGATATGTACTGTAAATAGATTATTGGGCAACACTCACCAATGTTTGTTGATCCCTTTGTGAAGCCGTTGTGATGTGATTCCTGTTGTGAAGTTGCAATTTTTAGTGTTTACGTTTTATATAATGTGTGTGTTTTATTATTTTATTAAGAAGACGAAGGCTTCACGCAAGATTAAGCAACTATTGACAAAGGCTTCACAAAGGGATCAACAAACATTGGTGAGTGTTGCCCAATAATCTATTTACAGAACAAAGGTCTAGTTTTCTTTAATCAGATTAAAATCGTCTAGCATCAGCTGAACTATACAGATTTGTGATACCTTGACAATCGCACACTCTCATAAAAAATACAACAAAAAAGTTTAGTTTTAAATTTAATAGTTATGAGATTTACTTTAGTGCATCATCAGCGGTTTTCGAACTGCTACTGGTGGGTGCCCACCTAAGTTTGCTTGTCAAGTGATAAATTTAAAACTTTTGTTAAAGCAATCAAGAATGGACACTCAAACATACAGTTATTACAATAAAAAACATGTCAAATTGTCCGGCTAGGGGATTTGACCAGGGACCTCCAGAATGCGAGTCCAAGACTTTACCATCTCGGCCACCTCGCTCAGTTTAACGGTATAGTTTGATAAGCGTATGTGATAGAATAGTGTTATTTGCCATAGCTAACTGTATTGCAATTTCCAAAGCCGTATATAAATACCATAAAACAACATGTTGTCATGATAACTAATTTTCATTTGATAAAAGCTTTCTAATATATTACCATAAAATAGGCACTAAATTGGGCTTTACTCCGGTACCGGTCAACCGATTTGGTCTAGTACCAATAGGCTTCTTCCAATGGACGTTATAAATGTGTAAACCAAGTTTCACATAAAAATCCAATTAAGCGTGTTTGAGTTATCGCGCTTACAGACACACGGACAAACAGAAAGATATTTTCCCGTCCACCACACAATTTTACTTAATAATTACTTTCTTACTTTGTTACATAAAAACAAAAATGACAGCTGCGAGATCACAGCATATTATGAATCAACCATCCATGAATGGATTCTAGTTACCATGTTGATGACCAGTGCTACCAATTGTGCATATAAGACATAGTTAACTTCGTTCAGGTAAGCCAACAGCAGAACAGAATAAAAGCACACCAACTGACTTGCACCGAATCGAAATTGTGTTTTTAATCAATGTACATTTCTATTATTTCAATTTCCAATCAAATTGTGATGTATAAAATAATTTGTTTTTGTACTGCTTAATGGCAGCATGTGACGTATTAATGACGGCACATTGATGCTTACGTGTCCAGTAACGAGCTGACGATTTTATAAGACTATTCAACTCATACGCCGTATGTTTTATATTGACCAATAACGTTAAGCAATTCCTCGGATATAGACCAATCACGGCCGTTTATCTTACAATATTCTTGTAGGAATCGCGAGGATGGCATTTTATCGGGTAAAATGGTCTGGTCGTTACTGGAGACGCAAGTATCAGTGTGCAGTGATTAATAGTCAGATGGTACCACTAAGCGGCACGAAAACAGATTATTTCATACAACATAATTTGTTTGGAAATTGAAATAATAGGAATGTACATTGATTAAGAACACAATTTCGATTCTGTGCAAGCCAGTTCGTGTGCGTTTATTCTGTTCTGCTTTTAGCTTAATTGAATGAAGTTAACTATGTCTTATATGCTGTGGTGGTAGCACTGATACACCAAAACAGCTCGAATCGATTCATGGACGGTTGATTCATAGTATGCCGTGATCTCGCAGCTGTTAGTTTTGTTTTTGTAGAACAAAGCACGAAGGTTATTGTTATTTGTATAATCTGGTGGATTTTTATTCATTGAATAGTCTTAATAAATCCAACTCGAGTTGACGAGTTGCATCAGATAAATTCGCTCCTGCTGCGCAGTCGCGAATCTATCGATAAACTCGTCAACTCTCGTGGGATTACCTATGATAAAATATCATCTTCATATTAAAGCAAGCATTTTATAAGATAAACGATCGTGATTGGTCTATAAGCCTATCCGAAGAATTGTTAAATATCATTGGTCAATATCAAATGTGAAAAGTTATATCAATGATACCAAGTTGAAGTATGTCATAAAAGAACCAAATCAATCAGAGAATACGCGAAAGCAAGGGTATTCGGAAGTTGCAAACACCTTCTCAGCTAATCCTCTTTAACTGACCAGATTTTGATTGTGGGTTTTCCTGTAATCTCTCTATAATATATATATATATGTGTGTGTGTGTGTGTGTGTGTGCGTGTGTGCGTGTGTGTATTGTATATATAAGAGGCTTTGTCCTGACTGACAGAAAATCAACGTAGAGTCTAAACTATAATAAGTAGAGGCTTGGAATTTTGGCAGTACCTTCGTTTCATAATGTAAGTGCACACTAAGGAAGGATTTTGGAAAAAAATATTTTAAATGCTAAAAATAAAATGTTTTTGAGGAGACATGATACCTTTTTACACGGAATTATCAAATCCAAATCACATTCCATGTACTACAGTTCTCATGACAACAGCGTTTGTTGGCAGTGGTCACAGGTAGCTTTGAAAATAAGTGATACGGGACTTTGACAAATTAGAGAAGGTATCGATATAATTCATTCGTGTAAACAAATAATGAAATCCTCGAAAATAATTCAGAATGTGAAATAAGTAATTTAAACAAAAATCTAGCAGTTGAATAAATTACCGCGAGTACCTGCTAGTTGCTCTATGTAATACAACTAGGAGGTGCCCGTGGCTTCGCCACGATAATTCTTTTAAAAATTAAAAATTAAGAGTATAATAATTATTAAAGCATTATATTTATTAGCACTTGCACGCGAATCATTCATAAACTAAGCCATTAATAATTAATGAAACAGCTAAAATTCCTGCTTTAGAGTACATTCCACGATATGAAAGCGCCCCCTGGGAAAACTATATCAGAATCGATTATGCAGTTCCAAAGAACCTGTGAACACATAATACGTATTGTTTCTCAGCTGTTTATTGACATGAATATGATGTGAATTTTATTTTATCAATTCAGTGTAATTTTCAGAAATTATATAATGTTTCAAGGGAAGGAATGGTTTGTTTGGATTATTATTATCGGCGATATTTCAAGAGTTAAACCATCAATATTGGTGCCCCCGGCTTCGCCCGCCATTATTAATTGACTCCAGGATTTTTAAGAAAATTACACTGGTAGATTATTAAAAATGTTTTTGGTTCAGAGCTATAAAAAATGTAAGTAAAAATAAAATTAGAACATATTTTGTTCATTGTGTTCATTTCACTTAGGCCTTATATAATAAAGAAACGGTTTTCCTTCCTAATTTTGTAGTCGTCATGAAAGTTTATACTGCGAGAGACGAACATCGCCGAGTACACCCGATGTCTCACGAAGCGGGCGAGCAAGCACGCTATTTAGGGCCGTTGAATTGTATAAGAGTAGATACTATGCAATTTCCTTTACATCTACATTACAGTTCAATAGAACCTCGTAGTTGTGACCTAATTGTCTCAAAAACCTTAAACATCACCACAAAAGGCAAAATAGGTGATTTGAATGTTATATTCTGTATTTCCGCTTGTGCTGGATTGACGATTGCGGTTTTGCTTGTGTATTGTCATCGGTGAGAACGACAACAGGAATTTCCCCTGAGTGAACATACAGGGTCATTAATTTGTATTTCAACTCACTGCACAATGTAGCTAAGCTTTGTATAGCAGGTGCAAATTTATTTAACAGCAAAATAGTTAAAGGGACTAATCATACATTCATTTGGAACGGGTGTTATAGAGACAGTTAAAACGACAAATTTTATGAAAGAAACTAGCGTGTGCCCGCGGCTTCGCACGCGATAATTATTTGAAAAATTAAAAATGAAGAGCATAATAGTTAAATCATTATATTTATTAACACCTAAATCACGTGGACTACATACCACGATTAGATAGTGTCGCCTGGTAAAAGCGACCTCAGATTAGAGTTCCCTGGCCCAGAAAACCCCTGCATAGTGAGTTTCGTCCAAGTCGAACAATGTTTGACCATATTTAGGCCTATATTGAATATCCCTCTTCCGTGTAGGTTGAAAATTTCATACGTCTGCGCGCCTTGATATTCTAAACAAATGAATCGTCAAGGATGAACTTACAAAATCAAGAGATTGCCCGCGATAATTATTTCAAAAATTAAAAACTAAGAGCATAATAGTTAAATCATTATATTTATTAACACCTAAATCACGTGAATTACATACCACGATTAGATAGCGTCGCCTGGTAAAAGCGACCTCAGATTCGAGGTCCTTGGCCCAGAAAACCCCTGTATAGCGAGTTTCGTCCAAATCGGACAACGTTTGACACCATATTTAGGCCTAAATTGATTATCCCACTTATAATAATAATAATAATAATAATAATAATAATAATCCTCTTCGGGATAGGTTAAAAATTTCATATGTATGCGTGCCTTGACATAATAAACAAATGAATCGATCAGCGTGAGCTACAACATTCAAGCGATCGCGAAAGTTTCATTTCCAAGGTTTGACAAAAATAGCCAAAGCCAGCTGTAATTGATTTGACATTGAATGGTATTACTGAAAACTAATGCTTCGAAAAGGGAAAAAATACACGTTTTTTGCCCGTTTTTCACTCATAACTCACGAACGATAGGAAAAATTAAAAATGTAATATGCCAGAAACCTTCCCGAGAATGCACTCAACAACTTCCCAAAGTTTCATGGCGATCGGATGAATGGTGTAGTAATGCATAAAGGACACACATACACACACACACACACACATACACACATACATTCATTTTTATATATATATATAAGTGATCAATGTCTCTTTAATTACACTAGATAGCTGTTAATTTGTGTATACTATGAGGTATTTTCTCCAGAAATCATTTTTTAGTGCTCTCTCTCTCTCTCTAATGCAGCTGCTTGTAGGACTGGTAACACTCCGACTAGGCCGCTAAAATTGCATAAACTACATTCAAACTGCAGTTTTATCGGCTTAGTACGCTAAAGTCATCGCAATCCGTCACAATCCGCAATAGGCCTATATATACAGTGTTAATATTTCAGCTTCGTAGTTATGCACAACAAAAGGTTTGAAAGTGTATTATCACAACCCCCACGCCATCTCTCTAATAGAGTTTTGAGTCTTAGATCACTTCTGTTCCAATGTTAAAGTTCAAACAAACTTTCTTTCCCACTCGACTTGAATGTGTTACACTTTTTTTTTCATAGAATATTTCATTCAGTCAACTAAATTTGGTTTTCCTTCTGTGCGTACAAGTCATTACAGCAGTATAAATATTCCATCTTACAGACGTCAACCCCGCCATCTTTCAAGAAAATTAAAAGAAGCTCTTCAAGTTCCTCAGGTAGACTATACTTGAAGACTTATGGAGTGCATGAATCATTTTCACTAACAAATGAAGCTCCATTCTGCAGGTGAACTTACGCTGTTACCTGATGTAATCAAAATATATTACCACAATATAACTCCTCTTAACTAGACTGACAGGTTCATTTACATGAAACCTTCTTATTTCTCAACTTAATCAATACGCACTTAATTTCCGTTCAAACTAGAACAGAATAATATCTAAAAATTAGCATCTAAAAGCCTCTTTAACTTTGAGAAATGAATTTCTGCATTAATCAAGACTTAATGAAAACTTCAGAAACACTTCAACATTTAAAACTATGGGAGTGCTTCATCAATAGAAATTATGAACAAAATATTCACATTACAGGAAAAGCAGTGCTAATTATGACAAGGTTAGGCCAGTTTTTATTAAATTAAAATTAGTTACATTTCCCAGCTTGATCATATTATGATTATTAATAAACATCAAAACAAAGAATCAGCAACAAAAAATAGATATTCACAGTCATAATACAAGAAATAAAAATGATTACAGGTAAAGTAGCACAGATTAGCTTTTTTTAAAAAAGAGTCCAAATTATAAAGGAATAAAACCATACAATAAACTTCCAGAAAATATAAAATCAATAAAATCAGGTAAACTTATGTAACAAAGTGCCAGTATGTTTTTGTTTAAACAGTTATGACTGCAATTATGATATGCAGAATATGTTTTTTTTTTAAATTGATTTCCAAGTTAAGCTCCAGATTTATTCATTAAGCAGGGCTTACGGAAGAACAAAGGTCTAGTTTTTTTTAATGAGATTAAAATCTTCCAGCATCACCTGAACTGTACAGATATGTGATATCATGACAATCGCACACTCACATAAAAATGTCAAAAAAAAAATTCAAATTGGCCGGTTTCGGGTTTTGAACCATGGACTCCAGAATGTGAGGCCAAAGCGTTACCATCTCGGCCACCGGGGTCATTTTAACGGTCTAGTTGGATAAGCGCTTGTAAATCGATAGTGTTTTTTGTCATAGCTACCTGTATTTTAATTTCCAAGGCCTTATAAGATAACAGTAAAACAATAGGCAGTGTTGTCAAGATAATTGATTTTCATTTTTTTTTATAAATTCTTTCGAATACGTATATTACCATAAAATAGGCACTAAATTGAGCATTACTCCGAAACAGGTCAACCGATTTTATCTATTATAAATAGACGTCTTCCCATGGACATTATAAATGCGTATACGAAGTTTCATAAATATACGATAAAGCGTATTTGAGTTATTGCGCCTTTAAAGTAGACATTAAATTGGGGTTTACTCCGGTACCGGTCAACATATTAGGTTCAAATTCAATAGGGCACTTCTCATGAACGTCATAAATGAGTATACCAAGTTTCATGGAAATCCCATACAGCGTATTTGAGTTATGGCGCCTTCTATTAGAAAGGC
The DNA here is from genome assembly GCA_964059195.1 of Ectobius pallidus. NCBI lineage: Eukaryota > Metazoa > Arthropoda > Insecta > Blattodea > Ectobiidae > Ectobius > Ectobius pallidus. Next base: position 3,686,143 of record CAXKWD010000002.1, read on the forward strand.
GCCATAATCTATTAAAATAGGCACTAAATTGGGCATTACACCGGTACCGGTGAACCGATTTGGTTCAATATCAATAGGGTTCTTCCCATGGACATTATAAACGTGTATACCAAGTTTCATTAAAATTCGACAAAGCGTATTTGAGTTATCGCGCGTACAGACACACGGACGGACGGACGGACAGACAGACAGACGGACAGACATTTTTCGTCCCCACACACAATCTCATAAAGCACCATACTGGCACTTAATAAACGAATTAAGTAGATTTACGGAAAAAAAACTTTTAAATTTTCTTATAGAAAGAGCATATTCAACTCAATATAAACTTATATATTATATTCTTACTGACAGGTATACTGTAAGCTTTTTTTTCAATCGTTTTGAAAAAAATGAAACTTGTATAATATACTGAATATTGCTAAAATTAATTTGTTTGCAGTAGTAAAATAGGCACTTTGTAAAAATGACTTTTTTTTCTATAAGTTTCTGTAAACACAGTATTATTGTAAATGTTGTTTCTAGTATGTACGTTAAATGACGTGTCCAATATCATTCTTGTATTCATTTTACGGGCGAAATAAATCTAATCTAATCTAATCTAATCTAATCTAGTACGTGGAAGAAAATGTATCTCAAGAGTGTCAATAAATACCTAGGTACTATATTGAGATACAAGATGGTTAGTTACTGGGGATTGGAGGAATAGTTTATAAAGACGAGTCGAAGGCTTATAATATACGATAATATCAATTCATCCGTGAGGTCTGTGTGACCGCAGTAAAAATATAAACCGTCTACTGTCTTCACAAATCTGTTATTTACACTACCTTCCCTTCTCAAGACCCTTTATCACCCCATATGTGTCACTTATCCATCAGTGTTGGTGGAGCTATATTAGAAAACAGTTCGTCGGTCTGTGAGACCTCATGTCATTGTTCTCAATCGACTATTTTGTCAATAACAATGAGGGAACGGTCGGAACCATTACAATCGCTTGTTATGGTGAACTATGATTAATATCTGATACTAAATAAGCTTTTGTGTATATTAGCTATTTATTTGAAAAATATGAACATATCTTCCAAACTGTTACTCAGATGTGTGCCCTGAAAACCCCATAAAATGATGGGGTAAGAATAATGCTTCATTAATTAAACATTTAGGAGTCAGTTTGCTTAAATAATAATGAAAACTCATATTTTGTAAGTTTTTTCAGTCCCTTAACTGTGAGCATTGCTAACATATAGGCCCTACTCCGATTTTCATTTGTTATTGTGTCCTGTGCCCGTAAAAACTGGACATGGGACCAAACAAATGAAAGTCCGACGGTGCCAGGTCCCCCAATGTTGCTGCAGCTCTTCGTGAGGAAATCAACAAATTTGGTTGGGAGGTGCTCCAATATCCTCCATACAGTTCAGACCTAGCAGTGAAATTTTGAAGTGAATGTTTTGAGAGAATGACTGTATGTCTCATTTCTACTGCACTTGTTATGGTCAACTCTGATTAATATCTGATTCTAAATAAGCTTTTGTGTATATTAGCTATTCATTTGAAATATATTAACATATCTTCCAAACTGCGCCCAGAAAACCCCATAAAATGATGGTGTAAGAATAATTAAAGATTTAAGAGTCAGTTTGCTTGAAAAACAATTAAAATTCACTTTTTGTAAGTTTTATCATTGAGACCTCACGTCCTTGTTAGGGGTAAAAACTGACTTCTTTATACTTCCTTAACAGCAAATAATAAAGCCACAATTGTCATGAAACTGCAAATTATAAAATTAAACACCCTGTATTTTAAAAACAATTAGGCCTATTCAACATCGCAACTGCTTGCTATGTCAGAATTAAGCGTTTCTCTCTTAACTCAAACAATATTTAACATTTAATATTTTACCTTAGAGGTAGATATTATTAAGTGCCAGTATGGTACTTTATGAGATTGTGTGGTGGACGAAAAAATGTCTGTCCGTCTATCTGTCCGTGTGTCTGTACGCACCATAACTCAAATACGCTTTTTCGGATTTTCATGAAACTTGGAAAACACATTTATAATGTCCATGGGAAGAACCCTATTGATATTGAACCAAATCGGTTCACCGGTACCGGAGTAATGCCCAATTTAGTGCCTATTTTAATAGATTATGGCGCCTTTCTAATAGAAAGGCGCCATCATTCAAAATACGCTGTATCGGATTTCCATGAAACTTGGCATACCCATTTATGACGTCCATAAGAAGTGCCTTATTGAATTTGAACCTAATCTGTTGACTGGTACCGGAGTAAAACCCAATTTAGTGTATATTTTAAAGACGCGGTAACTCAAATGCGCTTTACCGGATTTTTATGCAACTTGTTATACACATTTATAATGTCCATGGGAAGACGTCTATTCATAATGGATAAAATCGGTTGACCTGTTTCGGAGAAATGCTCAATTTAGTGTCTATTTTATGGTAATATACGTATTCGAAAGAATTTATAAAAAAAATGAAAATCATTTATCTTGACAACATAGCCTATTGTTTTACTGTGATCTTATAAGGCCTTGGAAATTAAAATACAGGTAGCTATGACAAAAAACGTATTGATTTACATGCGCTTATCCAACTAGACCGTTAAAATGACCCAGGTGGCCGAGATGGTATACCTTTCTTCTTCCGTAAGCCCTGCTTAATGAATAAATCTGGAGCTTAACTTGGAAATCAATTTAAAAAAAAAACACATTCTGCATATCATAATTGCAGTCATAACTGAATAAACAAAAACATACTGGCACTTTGTTACATCAGTTTACCTGATTTTATTTATTTTTAAAATTGTGCATTTTGAAGGTATTTTAACACGCAATTTTGTTGTTGTGGGAAAAATATTTAAAACAGCGGCATGTTGTGGTAATTTTAAATTATATAAGATGCAGGAAAAATTTCTTAAAATTCTGTTCAGAGCGTTAAACACATAAGTGACTGACAGAAAAGTGTAGCATCCCGCATTTAAATTCATACCTTAGAAATAATGCAGATATTCAAATAAATTTTGACATTTTCTGCATATTTTTAAAATCACTTCCAAAAATCGTTGTTATGAAGCTGTATGAAGTGAAATACGAGTGGTTAGATATTTTATAACATTATATAAGCTAATGGACAACACTTTGAACACATAGGAATGATATTACATCGATCCACGGCCCATTGTTTTCCTCATAACATAAACTGCTCTCTGATAATCTATATAATCACATCCTTGTTTGCCACAAACAGATAGGAGGCTTTGTAATCCCGCTATTTATTACATTACAACAACAGAAGGCCTAGCTTTAACACTGCTTCCCTCTATCGGCACAATTTATAACACAATGGTTTTGTATTGTTTCTATAATTCCATATTGCTGAGATGTAGCTCAATGAGAAATAAAGAGCGTGAAAGAGAAGGAAATTTATCGTAGGGACGTCCTTTCAAAGATAGAAATAAGTGCAATAATAAAAGTAAAATCAGATAAACTTATGTAACTAAGTGCCGGAATGCTTTTGTTTAATCAGTGATAATTGCAATTATTGGGATAAGCAGAAAATAAGTTATTTTTGTAATTGGTTTCCGAGTCGATTAATTAAGCAGAGCTTACGGAAGAACAAAGGTCTAGTTCATACCTGAATGTTTGAATGTTTGAATGTTTTTATTAGTAGTCATTAACATCAAGCAAGATGTTCTGGACATTGTCAAGATAAAATACAATACAAATTCCAATACAGTATGCTAGAATTACAATAAAAAATTAAAAGATATTTAAAATACCAGAACAGCATTCAAAGTACTCATTAACATTGTAAAATGGGTTTTGAGCCTGCCATTTAAACACTTCATCTTTAAAATAACTGAAAGATACAGTATTTGCCCTTTGGGGCAGTTTATTAAATAATGACACAGCCATCTGATCAAAAGAGTTCTTGGATTTTGTTAATCTGACAGGAGGCCCAAGAAGCAAGTGATTGTTTTTTGTAGAATAATTGTGTTTACATGGTTTATAAGATTTTTCTTTACTCTTAGAAGACAATAATAAATATACACATTAATAACAGTTAAAATATTTTCACTTATAAACAGTGGTCTACAGTGAGCAAGGTAAGCAGACCCGGTCATTATGCGCAAAGCCATTTTTTGTAGCTTAAGTACCTTAGGTACAGCATTACTGTTCCAGATACAAATACCATAGGTTAAAACACTGGGGAAAAATGCATAGTATGCATATTTCAAGTATATCTTTGGAATCTGAGTCTTTAGATGTCTAAGTAGATATATCACCCGTGAGAGTTGAGCAACTGGGGAAACGTTTCAGTACCCCACCCATGCTGTGACGTATGAAACCTGCTCTTCATGTTCAGTGTCACGTCGAAACTGCTTTATTCTGACGTCAAGGGCGACTGTAGTGGGAGACATTACCCCACCGCACAGTGGCACAATGTGAACCATTTGCGCACCCGTGTTCTAGTTTGATAAGCATATGTGGGTAGTGTTATTTGTCAAAGCTACCTGTATTACAACTTCCAAAGCCAATATGAACACTGTAAAACAATATGTTGTTTTGAGAACTGATTTGCATTTGATAAATTGTTTCTAATATATATTACCATTAAAATAGGCACTGAATTGGGCTTTACTCCGGTACCGGTCAACCGATTTGGTCCAATGTCAATAGGCTTTCTCTCTTGGACGTTATAAATGCGTATACCAAGTTTAATGAAAATCTGATAAAGCGTATTTGAGTTAACGCGCGTTCGGACAGACGGACAGACGGACAGACATTTTCCCGTCCCGCACAGAATCTCATGAAGTACCATACTTGAACTTTATAAATACGTTTTGCTAACATATTTTACCCCTCATATGGACGTGGGGTAATGGGGTAATGGGGTAAGCAAATTAATTAATTTAAGTCTTTTCAGTCCACCGCTGTGGCGTAGGGGATGCGTTCGCTATTCTCACGCAGAGGGCCCGAGTTCGATTTCTGGTCGGGACAAGTTACCTAGGTGGGGTTTTTTCTTGGGGTTTTCTTCACTTATGAGACAAATGTCCTGTGTGGTCCCCAGATATCATCTGGCCGTCATTATCATCTTCATCCCACCCTCGCCTTGTTTTGGAGTGAGTGTGTGTGTGTGTGTGTGTGTGTGTGTGTGTGTGTGTGTGTGTGTGTGTGTGTGTGTGAGTGAATGGTGTGTCTCGTCCTATGTGTTCGTGTTGTCTCGGAGGTGGCCCCGGCATTGGGCTGATCACTCATCCGGGGTGGCCGTCCATATCCTTGTCTGGTCAAAAAAGTATGTATGTTATCCAAAGATAATCCCTCTCCCGACAGGTCGCGGCCCTGTAAGGCCCGGGCGTCTTGGGTCGCTTAAATCCTAAAAGGGAGAGGTTAAACTAAGATAAAGAAAGAAAGAAAGAAAGATAGGAAGAAAGAAAGAAAGAAAGAAAGAAAGAAAGAAAGAAAGAAAGAAAGAAAGAAAGCCTTTTCATTTTTTATTATTGTTGTTAATATTTGACTTCGTTGTAACATTAATTTTATTTTTATTTTTTTATCCTCAAATCTCAGCTTCTTGTTGAATAATAAATAATTCCGAAATTCTTATGGAATATGCCAGGGTGTGTTTTTGGCTAACGACCGGCGTTAACGATCTGAACAATGCAAATGATCTGTTTGATAATTACTAAGCCTTGCAGATCGGCATAAAAAACATCGTAACGACCAGAGCTCAAGTTAATTGCCCGTGACAAACTTCTAAGTACACTCCGGAAAGATGAGAAAGAAATCAGTTTCACAATAGCACGCAGTAAAGAAGAGAGATGACCCAGGATTTCTGATTTCTTCTTCTTTAGTCTTCAATCCTTGGATTGGTTTGCAGCGATTCTCCATTCTGACCTTCTTTCTGCCTTCCTTTTTAATTCTCCGTACGTTTTACAGTTCATGTCATCCTTAATTTGATCCATGTACTGTAGTCTTGCTCTTCCTTTGCTATTCTTGTTTTCAATTGTGCCTTCGATATATTAGACTAGCTTAAAAGACCCGGCGTCGCTCGGGTTTTGTATTTTGTAATTGGAAATTAACTTATGAAGGATTTTCAATTTTAAATTCTAGGTCCTTATATAGGCATTTATAATTTGAAATAGGAAGAACGACTTATTACACTCAAACTATTCCCTCAGAAAACGCTTGATATAATTTTTTATGGCTCATAGAGGATCTAGAATTTTGCATCCCATCGCTTGTACAGTGCACAGCAAGCCTGGTAGAGGTTTAAATAAGAAGAAATAGAAATTCCTGTAACATAAAATTGTAATATCGAGGCGGGAAATTTCCCACTCTTATGTTACCATAAAGCATTATCACTTTCATACTTTTCTCTCCAAAAACCTGCGATATAATATAATAATATACACATTACCATACCTCGTTTTGTTTTCTCTATGTCCAGGGTAGAGAAAGTTATGTGATTCCATTATTTTAGTGGATTTCATTCTGTAATATTTATTTATAACATGAATTATTTTGATAACTTCTCTTATTTGTCAAAAGTGCATTTCATTTGTTTTTTCCAAGCCCACCTGATACAATTTGACAACAATATATTCTGTGATTTGGAATTGATAATTCTATGTAAAAAGGGATTAAGTATTTTCAAAAACATTTAATTTTTGGCATTTAGAATCAGAATTTTTCAAAATCCTTTCTTAGTGAGCACTTACATTATGAAACGAAGGTACTGTCAAAATTCCAAGTCTCTACCTGTTATAGTTTAGGCTCTACGTTGATTCCTGTCATTCAGTCAATCAGTCAGTCAGTCATTCATTCAGTCAGTCAGTCAGGACAAAGCCTTTTATATATATAGAGATTGCGATATAAGTGTCATAAGCGGTGCATACGGATCGAGGAAAGAGTTTTTTTTTTCAATTTCCGAGATCCTTATGCGCTTACGGCACGATTATTGCATGCTATTTTTTGCACGATGATTATTTATATCAACTTATTTATATTAATTGAGATATTAGCTGAAAATATTATGTTTATACATTCTTGAAAATAGATGTTTATTTCAGAAAGTGATTCGAATGTGTTGGTTGTTATGGGAACCGAATATTTGTCCTGGGGGCCTTGTCCATGAAGGCTTGTATTATGATGTGCTGTAAGTAAATTCTTACCGCACGGAAACTCTTACCGCACATAGCAACAAGATTGCGTGTGGGAATGTCAACTTACGATCCACGGCAACGACATTCGTGAGTACCACTAATTAGTTAAGTCGTTCAAAAAAGTTTTTAAAATACTTCGGTGCCTTAGTAAATGCCCTGTGAGTTTTATTCTTCTTCTCCTTATTTGGTCACAAATTTCTTTCTCTGCTTTTGTTCTCTCATAAACTTCCTCGTTGGTAATTTTATCAATCCAGCTAATTTTCAGCATTCTTCTGTTTCAAATGCTTCCATTCTTCTTCTTTCTGATTTCACATCCATACAACATTAGGCTCCATGCATATTATGTTTTCATCATATTCTTCCTTATTTCTAAACTAATATTATTGGATGCTATGAAAACAAAAGAAATCTCCGTGCGGTAAAGATTACAAAATGAACAAGTGCCGTAAGTAAAACCATCATAATACAAGCCTTTATGGAAGACCGGAACCAAGGCCCCCTAGTTGGTGGTGACTTTAACAGGACAAATAATCAGTTCACATAACAACAAACACATGCGAATCCCTTTCTAAAATATAACATCCATCTTCAATAGTGTATATACATAACATTTTTAGCTAATATCTCAATTAATATAATTAAATTGATATAAATAACCATCGTGCAAAAAATAGCATGCAATACTCATGCCGTAAGCGCATAACGGATCTCGGAAATTGAAGAAAACTCTTTCCTCGATCCATATGCACCGCTTACGGCACTTGTATCGCAATATACTTTCTTTTTTACTCCTTCCATCAGATGTTATTTTGTTGCCTAGATACTTCTAATTTACTGATACATTGTCTTGATTGGAAGGAAATAAAGCTAGAATAGAATATTACAGTTTTACCGGTAATGAAAACACTTAGTTTTCCTGTGCGAACTTTGGTTTTTTATTAATATTTTTTTATGAAGAAGTCCTGAAAAGAAAAGAACAAAAATCGAGAAACTCTACGAAGAAGAGAGCTGTATCTCATGAGGAGATAAACTAGACTGACAACACAACATAAAGTGACAAGATTTCATCTCGGCAACAGACAGCACATAAAACTTGTCGGTTTAAAAATCAAGGAAAAAATATGATGTGAAATTCACATAACTTCCTCTGCTCAAAGTATTAATGAATTTCATTCCACTAGTGCTGAATTATATGAAAAGTATATTAGATATTCAGCCTTAAGCACTAGAATATGAGCTTATTAGAATGTATCAAGAAATCTGAAGCTGAAGACGTAGAAAATTGCAATTTACATAATTTATTGTTGGTATCACAGTGTGCATTAATTGTAAATTGACATAGTTCTTTGTTATATGTAAATAAAGTAGGCCTATTTTATAACAGAGCTATCCTTTAGTATAATCAATAAACTGGATAATCACTAGTCAAATTATATGAATAAAGTTAATTAAAACGCAGTTGAATATCAACTAGTCATAACAATAAAATCTTCTTGGCTTCCGGGTATCTGCCGCGTCATACTTGAGAAATCTGCCGACGTTTCGACCATCTTGCCGTGGTCTTTATCAAGGCTACCGCAGCTCGCACTAAAAGTCTCCTGTATATATAGGGGCAGTGAATATTTCCTTCCCAGCCAATCACATCTCACTATCCAATGCTCTGTTGTGATTCACTGCCCCTATATATACAGGAGACTTTTAGTGCGAGCTGCGGTAGCCTTGATAAAGACCACGGCAAGATGGTCGAAACGTCGGCAGATTTCTCAAGTATGACGCGGCAGATACCCGGAAGCCAAGAAGATTTTATTGTCAACTCGGGCCGCGGAAGCCTACGATCTTATATTATAGTCATAACAATGATAAAATAAATTCCAGTTACTACAAATATTTATATGTTGTCAAATGTCAATTAGTTACGATCACTATAATAATACATTCAGTAATATTATTAACACTTGAAAGCTGAGTATGTAAATTGTAATTTTCTACGTCTCCAGATTCAGATTTCCTGATAGATTCTAGTAAGCTCGTATACTAGTGCTTAAGGCTGTATATCTAATCTACTTTTCCTCTGCCCAAATAAAAGTTAGCCTCTTAGTAGGCCTATAGTATATTGTGTATGACATTCTCTTCAAGTAAATTGTTGTAAAAGTGAAGAGAATGTCGAAACCATAACGCATCGCATCTTCGAAGGACACACAACCCAAATAAAACCTGATTAATGCAAGGGCAATACACCTTTCTCACTTCACATTCTGATATGGAATAAGAGACCGTGTTGCAAAGAGTGCGTATTCAGTTGTTTCAACCTGATGCAAAAGCTTTATTGTTCACCAGGCAAGAGTGAATGTCTACAAAGAATGGGTGGCTTATAACTACCCTTCTGAGAATTTTTTTCGAAAAAGGAAGTTTCATATAAACGTTTTAGCTATTAGTATAAGCACCACATTTACAAAATTTAAACAAAATCGTTAGAGCCGTTTTCGAGAAAATTGCTAAAAACGAATTTGACTTCATGTAAAGACCTCTTAAAAATAAGAGAAAGTCGTCGCCAATCTTCGTGAAATTTCCGCAGAAGTTACCTAACCAAAATGCAAAAGTTTATTTTCATACGATTTTCCGTTCTGTTTCTGAAAATAGTAGCTAGATGGTGTACCTAAGGTTGAAAAGAAAAACCTCGTAAATCATTTTGTGGGGATAATCTTCTCTTTTTCGTGGCTGTGAAAGTAGATAAGGAAAGTCGCCCTACGTCTGTCAGTGAAGAAGGTTTTATACAATGAAAATGTCCTTTCTACATCGCATGATGTCACATGTGCATGTGAAAAACACGACAACTCTTCTTCAGTGAATTCCTCGCCTGTTACAAGTTTTCCACCATCACCAGAAAACATTTTGCTGCTTTGACACAATATTTTGAAACCATGATTTTTATTTAATACCTGGCTAAGCTTATCGAATGCAATTTTAGCAAAACGGCGAGTTTCTGAAGACAGTACATTTGAAATTTGATCTATCGGAGAAAGTGAATACTCTAAATAATTTCAGGTAATTTGGAGAAGCGGCTATGAATATACTAGATCTTTTTATCAATGCCATCTTCAGAAAAACATTCCTCAGCTATCGTAATGCTAGCTGCATCTTCCGCGTTTACGGAATCTATCACTATTTTCGCTTCACTTTCACTGGAATGTACCGCCTATAACCACGTACTCCAGTGAGGTAAAACTGACTCATTTTGAAGTGTTTTGAAATTCTTCGTTAGTGTGGAAGCTCTGTCCTCCCAGATCTTTCTTCAGCTGCCAAAAAAGATGAAAGTCACTCGGCACGGGAACGATTTTTTTAAATCCACCGTGACAGGGGATGAAACGTGGATTCGTTACGACAATCCAAAATCAAGAGAACAATCCAAACAATGGATGCACACAAATTTCCCGAACAACCCCAAAATCTGGCTTCCACACCAACGAAGAATTTCAAAACACTTTAAAATGCCGTGAAGACCCTTCTCAATACGCTGGCGGCAAGCTTCTTTGAAGAGGATATAGTAAAATTGGTACCACGCTACGACAAATGACTCAATCGGAGCGAGATTATGTAGAGAAGTAGCTAGAAGGTCTACCAATGTTCCAAATAAAACAGTTTTCATTTTCACTTTGGTTTTCATTTTATGCTCCATCGGAGGTTAAAAAAAAAAGAGTGCGTGGAACGCCACGCGACAGAAGTAAAACTTTATTTTATTTTTTTATTTTTTCAATTTTTGATTATTCGATTTTTTCAATTTTGCATTATTGGACTCTTTAATATTGGGTTTTTGGACGTTTTTAATTTTGGATTTTGGACTTTTTAATTTTGGATCTTTGAATTTTTAATGTTGGATTTTTTAAATTTTCGATCTTTGAATAGTTTATTTTTTTATTTTTTAAAGTTTTTATTTTTTTATTTTTAAAGTTTTTATTTTATTATCTACTAGCTTAAAAGGCCCGGCGTCGCCCGGGTTTTGTAGGCCTATTGTGTAATATGAAATTAACTTATGGAGGACTTTCGATGCTGAAACTCTAGGTCCTTATATAATATGTATGTAGAATTCGAAATGAGGAAGAACGACATATGGCACTCAGACTATTCCCTCAGAAAACGCTAGATATAGCTTTTTATGGCTCATAGAGGATGTCGAATGTTGCATTCCATTGCTTCTACACACCATGCCTGGGAGGAGTGCAAACAAGAAGAAAAAGAAATTCCGGTTACATAAGATTGTATTTCTCACTCTCATATTACCATACAACCATTTCGGGGCTGAAGTAAAAAAGATATTCAACATCACTTTCATACTTTCCTTCCCAAAAACCTGGGACATAATATACTGCGTGCATAGGACTGAAAATGTTCCATCCCATTTTGTCTTCTTTTAGATGCTTAGGGCCTCTGATAAACATCCCTAGGCCTATTTCTCATCTAATACAAAGCCTACAGCTATGAATGACGTATCAGTGGATAGGATTTGTTACCGACTTCCGATATAGCATACTCACTGGCACACACTTAAGTTGTCCCTGCAATACGACCGCTTATTCTACATCAAAATGTGAAGAGAGAAAATTATATTTTCCATGTCGAGGGTAGAGAAAATTATGTGACTGCTTTATTTTCGTGGATTTTATTCTTCAAATTTTTTTTCACATATGTATTAATTACATCGATAGTAGGCCTATCAGAATTTGTTAAAGCCCAGTATTATAATATAGTCTCCAATGCCCTATGTAAACACCGTAAGCAATACTTTTGTTATGTAAACAGAACTTTCTAACTCTGCCTCATTTCACTTTTCCGACTTCCCCGTGGATTTTCCAAAAAATTCTTTCAAACAATCCTTGTCCTGACAATTACGAACACAACAACAAAAAATCAGTCAAATCGGTCGAGCCGTTCTCAAGTGATGCTCCGTCATAGATTTTGGAAATTCATTTTTATTAATATAGATGTGATGTGTGTTGCAGTCGAAAATGAATTTACCTTAAAAGTTGGGCTAAAGCCTTGTTCTTCAGTTATATTCGCTCCAATGGATGTCATTTGGAATCAACTGTTGTATTTTTGTATATTCTGCAAAAAATGCTTCGATTGAAGTTCTTGGCCAGAAAGCAATGATGCTAGTAGCTCTGGTGGCAGTGTCAATTGTGGTAATTTGACCTTCCCGCTTGCACAACATAATCCTGGCGGTTCATGTCGAAACCTCAAAGCTTTGCAATGTTGACAAACGGTGCTCGTGGTTCCGAAATCCACCGTTACATCCGCGGCGATTGATGGATCGTATCTGAACGCCAAACGTTCATGTCGAATTGTTACTTTTGGCCGTCTGTTTTGTCTATGTTCCAAATTATTGTCTACGTTATCTCAAACTGAGCGAGTCAAACTCCACTGTATCCGTTGTTCCGGAGTCATAATTGATCGCGCTTGAGAAATTCTTATTCGTTTTGCCTCCAAACGCTGTCTAAGTTCTTCATCATTCTCATTGATTCAATTATCATGCATTATTTTCTCTTGCTTTGCGCGTACGCCGACCGATATTAAGACGTCTTATTGGTAGCATTTTTCCAAGGCACCAAAATAATCTTTTTAACACACCACTGTTAACACAATATTCATAATGTCGCACTTCTATTTCTTTTTACACATTTTAATGGCTTGGTTGCAAGACTCGCACTTCTTTTTTTTTTGTTATGTAAACAAAACTCTCAACCTATGTCACTTCTTTTGTCACACTTTTATTTTGTTATACAAACAATTGACAGCAGAACTCTCTAACTTTGCCTCATTTCATCACATTTCCGACTTTTCCCGTGGATTTTCCAAAAATTTTCTTTCATACAAACCTTCTCCAGACAATTACGATCACAACAAAACAAAAATCAGCCAAATCGGTCGAGCCGTTCTCAAGTGATGCGGCAACAACCCTTTTGAAAATTCATTTTTATTAATATAGATTAAATTTTGGATTTTTGGATGTTTTAATTTTTATTTTTTTTTTTTTTATTTTGGAAATTTGTATTTTTTAATTTTGGATTTGCGCGGTAATGAACCCCCGGGTTCCATAAAATAGATAATACACCTTTAGATTGCTTAGGAATTGTCTATTGCCATTGAGGAAGTAAGGTCTGAAAATTTTCCTTTGATTACTCCTAATCATTGAGTTGATTGTTTTCTGTGCAGTCCGCACAGGTGACGGTTTTAGTGTGACTGATTTTCCAGATTTACCCTCTACCGCCACTAAAGAAGTTTTACTTCAAAAAATAGCCCTCGTATTAGAATTTGTTCATTGGTTTTCGCATATAATGGTGCATATTTTTTTTAATTATTCATGCATACTTGCATGCATATTTTAGTATTTGATTATGCATACAAATCCGGGCTCTAATCATTAGTTATGTGCTAGAATACAACAGTGCATGCGTAAAATCTGTCCCATGTGTTTCGTATTTGCTCCAGCTAAACACGAATAAACTGCAACAGATTCAGATGTGTTGACTTGATTCAGCCAATAAATCAAGATGGCGTATCAGAGTTTATTCAGTTTGTAGTTACAAATGTAGTTATATTTTATATTTCAACACAAACTAAAGTTTATTTTCGTTGCCAAGTAATGTTATATCATGATTTTGATTGTTTTTATCACCGCTATGTTTGAGTGTTAAAGTAAATAAACCAGTAAAGTTTATCCAGTGGTCTGAAATCAATAATATTACACCATTGCAGGCTCCAAACATTGCATTAATTCTATTATTAAATCTCAATCAGAATTTTCTAAATCAAGAACTAAATATGTCAATAATAATATTACATATTTAATATCTAATTATTTTGGAAACTTGTCTTCATCTGACGTCCATGGTTATGTATTTTTTTTCCAGTTTACTATTTCTGAGTTGGTATTACATGGATGTGAGACATGGCCCCTTATATAATCTGAAAGTGTTCGAAAACAGGGGGCTTAAGGAAAATATTCAGACTTAAGAGAGATGAAAACTGCATAACGACGAGCTTCATAACCTGTACTCATCACCGGATATAGTAAGGGTAATTAAATCACGGAGAATGAAATGGGGGAGGAAAGAAATATCTCAAAAGTATTGACTGGGAGACACGAAGGGAATAGACCACTTGGAAGACCTAGGCGTAGATGGGAGGACAATATTAGATATCTGGGAGCAATAATTAAAGACACAAATTGTAGGCCTAATATTAAGGCAGAAGTCAAGTGTCGACAGAAATCAGGAAATGCCTGCTTTTATGCAGTTCAGAAACTCTTATCTTTTCGTCTTCTGTCCAGAAATCCAAAAATAAAAACTTATAAGACAGTTATCCTGCCGGTTGTATTATACGGATGTGAGACATGGTCCCTTACATAATCCGAGAGTGTTTGAAAACAGGGGGCTTAGGAAAGTGTTCAGAGCTAAGAGGGATGAAAACTGCATAACGACGAGCTTCATAACCTGTACTCTTCACCGGATATAGTAAGGGTAAATAAATCACGGAGGATGAAATGGGGAGGAAAGACATGTCTCAAAAGTACTGACTGGGAGACCCGAAAGGAAAAGACCACCTGGATGACCTAGAAGTAGGTGGGAGGACAATTTTAGGATAGTTTTAAGAGAAGTAGGATTTGAGAGGGATGGTTGGATGGAGTTAGCACAGAATAGGGTTGAATGGCTGGCTCAGGTAAGCGCGGCAATGAACCTTCGGGTTCTATAATACAGATAATATTCCTTTAGCTTGCTGATGAATTGTCTATTGCCATTGAGTAAGTCAGTAAGTACTATTTTGTGAATAACAATGGGTGAAACCCTAAAACATAAAAAAACTGTTATGCCGAGAGTTTTAAGACTATGTGAAGACGGTTATGATGAAATTTTGTAGAGAATGACTGTATGTCTCATTTCTACTGCACTTGTTATGGTGAACTCTGATTAATATCTGATGTGAATAAGCTTTTGTGTATATTAGCTATTCATTTGAAAAATATTAACACATCTCCCAAACTGTGCCCAGAAAACACCATAAAATAATGGTGTAAGAATAATAGTTCGGTAATTAAACATTTAGGAGTAAGATATAATATGCACATGTATTCATGAAGCACAGACCGTTGGACCGTTGGACATTACATGATAATATTATAGGAGAAAAATCATCTGACACTGAGGTTTGAACCCAGGACTTCTGGCTATCCGTACCAATTCTCTACCAAGCGAGCTAAGCCAGAGTTCAATTCACAGCACCAAATAGAACCTCTCTCGCATGATGTAGACTATAAAGGGCAATCAGTCATAGGAGAGGGTTCTATCTGGCTTAGCTCACTTAGTAGAGAATTGGTACGGATAGCCAAATGCCAGTATCGGAGAATTTTTACTCCTATAATATTATCATATTTATTTATTTATTTATTTATTTATTATTTAACCTGGCGGAGTTAAGGCCATAAGGCCTTCTCTACCACTCAGCCAGGGCAAAAACACGAAATACATAATGATAATAATAATAATGATGATTAATAATAAATTAAAAAAGAACTGATATACATGAATACAAGAAACGTACATTAAATACAAAGAAAAAAATTCGAACATGAGTACTTGAATAATATGAATATATAATAAAAATGACTAAAAAAAAAGAAATAAAAAAAAAAGATGAAAGTCTGAACAAATAGCCTACATTCTTAGTTATTACATTCTTAGTTATTATTTAGGAGTTAGTTTGCTTGAATAATAATTAAAATTCACTTTTTTAGGTTTTTTTTTCAGTGTTAAAAACCTCTTAACTCTGAGCGGTCTCTCAGACCTCGCACTAATGTTAATGTAATAGAATAATCCCGTCCTTGGTTTAGGGGTAAACTTTCCTAAATGAATGTAATTGATTATATATTGAGCCCTCGCCCCCGATGGATTGATGTATCAGGTGGCAATGCTAAGTGAGTTATCACGGAGTAATGTACGCAAATGGCCCTGACTAATAATCGATGCAATGGCCATTAATTCACACTTCAGTAACACACCTATAAATCCATCACACCCCTAAACACGCTTAATAGCGCTCTTGTAGATAGCATTTGTTCTCTTTTGGCACCAATAACTTGTAGCTTGGTCAAATAAAACGCCTGATTTCGGTGTTAACTTCCTTCTATTTCGGTGTACCCATGCGTATTTCACGAAATACGTTATTTCAACTTAAGTATTAAAATCGGTCTTACGTGGGGTCATTTGCTAAAACTGCATGCAACGGAAATACATCGTCTGAACAAATGAAGAGGATTATTCCATTGTGGGCCTTGGAGAAAGAAGGAAATCAGGTGTTTGTAAATTTACGGCTTGCTTTTGATGTACAAATTTAACAGGAATGTATGTTAAATCATAGCTATAATCTATCTATTGGGTTCTGAACCATGTCATGACTTTCGAAAAATTATTTCGTATCTTTACATTTCATGCCTCCCTAAGTACGAAACCACCGCCCGTTCAAAAAAAAATTGTGATATTTATATATATATATATATCTTTACACGCTAGCGGCCGTAATTTTGAAGATATTTGAACCAAATTTTATTATATTATTAGTAGGCCCAATAGTTCGAACAAGTTCGTTAATGACCAAATTGGCCCAAGGGGGTGGTCGGAGGAGGGGGTTGAAATTTTGAAAAATGTATATCTCGGCCCCTATTAAGTATAGAGGGAAACTTTGTTTCAATATATTAGAGTACTCTCTATGGAGTTCACAGTGACACAAACGATTGGGGGGTTTGGGGGATGGAAATTCGAAAATTTTGGAACTACGTCTTGTGGGATAGCGTTGAAAAGCTCTTGATGAGTACTCTACAAATCAATAACTAGTTTCTTGATAGTTCTCAATATTTGGTGTTTGAAAAAGTGCTCTTTCCTCTTTTTTACAGTTATTATTGCGGGTTTGTCATGCCAAGGCTAAAGAAGAAGAGTGCTGCGCAGCGACAATAAATTAAACCAAAAGCACTTCGAAATCTACCTCAGCCTGTAGGCCTGCCTAAAGAGAATTTTTATTACACGCTCTCTAAAACAGCTGCTTGTCGGACTGGTAACACGCCGAAAAAATGCATCTTAGCAACCAAGGCCGATAATACTGTCGGCCATGTCCTGGGAGATTTTCGTACATGTGGCAGCCTCTAATGAGGGAAGTTTTGTTAGTAAAAATAATAGCCATTTGCAAACAAAAGATGAACATTTGCTGTAATCGACCCTAAGTTTCTATAACTGCAGTCTGTTACTAAAAAAATGAAACAGAAATTGCAAACACGCAATTACAATTTTAAATAACATTTTCATACACATTTCTCAATACTCGTCCTGGAGACAGCTTATTTCATGCGATTTTTCGTGGTTATATTTGCTTAATAGTGATATTTTAAACATCTATAACGCCTGTCTGTTCAAGTCTTTTCATTTTACACTAGCCATCACTAAATGTCAACAGTATCTTCAAAAATCAAAAGCTGCAGCCTAACTGTGAGGTGAAACACGTTTTATTGCTTAAAAGAGAAAGTTAGGCAATGCCACCCCCTCGAATTGGTCATCCTGTCAGCTGGGAACAGAATTGCTATCTCCACTGCAACACAATACAGTTGAGTTAGAAAAGAAACCCTTAAAAACTAAATTTTGAATGACGTGCAGTAACTTACTTGCAAATAAAACCGCAAAAAGGAAAATGTGATAACATAAACCGAATCTTTGATCACAATAAACAGCATTTAAAATTGTTTTAGTATTAATCCGTACGGGACTTCATAAAAGTGATAACATTACCCGGCTGTTAACATTATCCGCGATTCCATTAAGCGGCATTCACTGTATAGCTAAGAAAAACTGTTTTCTTATCGCTGTTACCATAAAATACTTGAAGCCCGGCTTGACGTCCTTCCTGATAAATATCAGTGGGCGGAAACCATCCCTGACAGGCCATCATCGACTTGACCGCTAGTGACAGACTATGACGTAGAGCTATTGTCTCGAAGCAAGCGATTTACTCTGAAATCAGGAAAAGGCTGTTGCTCGTATCCAGAAACATCCTTAGCAGAAATTCTAGATACACACATTCATTAATTTTGCAATGGACGCTTACCATTTTATTTATGTCGATTCCTAATGATTCAGCATTAGATATCTACACGTTTGGACTCTGTTAAATGAACTTGAATATTAATTAGTTGCAATCAAGAGCAGAGTTTAAAATACCTAACTTACTTTCTTCGCTAATTATATAAGAACTATTATATAAGAACACTATTTATTACTAGCATGTGCCCGCGATAATAATTTCAAAAATTAAAAATTAAGAGCATAATAGTTAAATCATTATATTTATTGACTCCTAAATCACGTGGACTACATACTACGATTAGATAGCGTCACCTGGTAAAAGCGACCTCAGATTCGAGTTCCTTGGCCCAGAATACCCCTGTATAGTGAGTTTCGTCCAAATAAAACAATGTTTGACCATATTTAGGGCTTACAACATTCAAGCGATCGCGCAAGTTTTATTTCCAAGGTATGACAAAAATAGCCAAAGCCAACTGTAATTGATTTGACATTGAAATGTATAACTGAAAACTGATGCTTCGAAAACGCAAAAGTTGCATGTTTTCTGCCTGTTTTTCACTCATAACTCACGAACGAAAGCTAAATTTAATATTCCGGCTTCGAGGTGCATTTTCCGACCCTTCAGCCCAACTATGTTTAAAATTTCAGATCTCTGCGTTGAGTAGATTTCGCTGGGCATTGCGGACAGACAGACAGGAGGAAGGAAGACAGACACTTCCTTTTATTAATATAGATTAGTTAACAAAATCGTTTTGTTCAGATGTGTTTATACTCCTTTTAGCTGCGAGGTCATATCAAGAGTTCGGGATGTGTGTCTATACAGTAGGGTAGGCCAAGGAACTATTGATTGTCAACCGTTTCTAATATTGGTGTATTTTATAGAGTAAATTTCAACTGACACTCATCCGGGGAGGCCCTCCATGTCCTTGTCTGGTCAAAAAAGTATGTATTTGATCCAAAGATAATCCCTCTCCCGACAGGTCTCGGCCCTGTAAGGCCCGGGTGGCTTGGGTCGCTTAAATGTCCCTAAAAGGGAGAGGTAAAACTACGGTAAAGATAGGTAGATAGATAGATTTATATGACACAGATTTCATATACAGTATATATATATAGTAAAAAATAAAGTAAAGTTATCCCTATACAGGCCATGGAGGCAGAGGATTCCAGGAGTTTGAGGCTCCCAGATTTTGGACATTCGGCACATGAAGGTGGTAAGGTTGTCAGCCTTACGCACCGGCCGCTTTTACCCCCAGGATTGCTCCCGGTACTCATTTCTGTTGGAGGCTGAGTCGACCCCAGGGCCGTAGTGCCACCAGAAGGATTAAGCCAATTGAAAAACTCCAATGACCTCATCGGGAATCTAACTCGCGATCTTCCGGTTTGTAGCGCAGCGCCTCAACCACTACGCTACGGCGTACCCCCGATAATAGTAGTAGTCTTGTTTATATTGTATTTTTCTCTTTCCTCTACAAGTTAGTAGTGACTTGTTTCTTGGTCTCTCTGCTAATTCGAATAATTAATCACGTCTACAAGCCACAAGTGAAATTAATTGTGTTCAAACCAGGTCGAAATTAACTCCACTCGTAATTGCGTCCTAATTTAATGAAGAAAAGTTAAAACAAACGACTTGGTCTTTAACTAGACACAGGAGTTAAATGTTATTTCTTACGTCCAAACAACACGCAGTGCACTCGGGGTTTGAAGCCGGGACTCTACTTCGCTCAACGCACCTTTGCATCACGCTGAGAATACGCATTCCTCGCAAAACGGCTTCAATTCTGTATCAATGCAGAGAAAATTATGTGGGTCATTAGTAACATAGATTGCTACGAAAACCGGTTTTGGACTGTGTCAGTAGGCCATGACCTTGACTGTAGGGTTGCGCTGCCGGCTACGAGAGGGAAGTTTACGAAACAGTTGACATACACTATTCGATAGTCATTTTTTCATCCAGATGGCGCTTCTGTCCTTGCAGTTCATAAAGCAAATGGCGGTCTTCAAGGCGCGAAGAGTTTCCGTGTGCGAATTTTACCTTTTATTAGTGTTTTTTATTAGTGATCGAGTGTTAATTGACTGTGCTATATCAAGTTGAGACACTCTAGGATTGGTTACAGACAATGGATCGAATCCAGGTGAGTCAAATAAAGAGAATTTTACAGTGGTCACAAATGAAAATGAATGAAGCTCCTCATAAAGTCATGATATGGTAAAGCTTCGTGTTTGTTATAGTGTCTACGTTAGTGATAGTGTTTTATAAAACTGTGCTACATGATGTGTAGACACTGTAGGATTGGTGATAGACGTTGGGTCGAATCCAGGTTCGTGAAGTAAAGAGATTCGAAGTGATAAAGGCCCCGAATGGCTGTGCATTCGACATGGCAAATCTACATGAAATAATCTGAACATATCCCAGGAAGGATTTGTTAGGTTTTAGTGTTATCTATCCCGTAAAACAGTTTTATAACGTTGAAGCATCAGCTCTCTTTGGAAAATCAGCAAGAGGTTATGTAGTCAAGGCTTCTGTGATGTTCCCAATCAATGTTTCTCAAACGGCGGTCCGCGGAACAGAGGTTTTTGGTTGCGTAAAGGGAAACACAATTACGCATGCATGGGGATGAAATACAATCATTTTGAAATATATTCACATATTTAGGAGGAGTGGAATATCTAATCCACGCCCGAGCTATTTCATGAATAATTAAACCTTTCGGACTATTTTATGTCCAACACCACTGAATTATCTAGGTATGAGGGCAAATTTAGGGACCCTTAATAAGGGGGTTGAGGGGGGAAAACAGTAAGAGTGCCGTATCGTCGTATCGTATACGATATGCTACCAGCAATAATAAGATCGGTGACATCTATGATCTAAATCAGTAACTACTGTAGAGTATTGGGCTGTCATAACAAGTCCTGACTGAAGCTATGAACATGAAGCCTCATCTGTAGTTTTACTCGTATTTCTAATATCGTATAGACTCAATAAGAAGGGATTTTTCATAATTCAGCCCCTAGGGATCAAAATTTATATGGAGAAGTATTATAGTAGTCTTACACTTTCTCATTTAGGCCTACTTACTTACTTACTTACTCACTCAATGGCAATAGACAATCCCTCAGCAAGATAAAGGAATATTATCTATTTATGGTTCATTGCTGTGCTTACAAGAGCCCGCCATTCAACCCTATTCTGTGCTAACGCCGTCCAACCATCCCTCGCAAATCCTAAGTTTATTTCCCTTAAATCTATCCAAATATTGTCCACCCACCTACATCTAGGTCTTCCACGTGGTCTTTTCCCTTCGGGTCTCCCAGTCAATATTTTTGTCTTTCCTCCCCTATGCGTGCAGTTATGTTGTATGATACGTAGCGTGGTAAAATGATTTTGTTTTTCTAGTAGGGTTGCTACAGTCGTCCCTGCGGGCTCGTTTCGCAAACATAGCTACTCGCAAAATAAAATCCCTCTTTTATCACTTGTATCATAAATAACTACTATTCATTCCTGCAATGCAGTATTATTGTATGTGGATATCAGAATATAAAAGCTGTTGTCTTGAGAATAAAATAGAGTTTAGAATCTGAGAGAAGGAAATTGAGTGCAGAGAATGGACGGGGTCAACATCCCACTCTATCATTCTAACCTGTTGTGTCTCTTTTTTATGAAAAGAAGAGTGAAAATGGCATGTAAGACGGTGACAACTCCGAGTGGGAAAGTTTTCTAGAGCATTTTATTCCACAAGATCGCTCTTGAGCTTTACCTGAAAAGTGGTCGCAGTAGAAACTGTCAGAGATGTCTCCGCAAGAAGGGGCTCAGTTCAACCACTTCGCCTTTACCATATTATATATATATATATATATTTATATATATATATATTTATATATATATATATATATGAGGTTTTGTCCTAATTGACTTATTGAATGACTGACTGACAGAGAATCAACGTAGAGCCTAAACTATAACAGGTAGAGACTTGGAATTTTGACAGTACCTTCGTTTCATAATGTAAGTGCTCACTAAGAAAGTATTTTCAAAAATCTTGATTTTAAATGCCAAAAATAAAATGTTTTTGAGAACACTTAATACCTTCTTACACAGAATTATCAAATCCAAATCAGAGTTCACATGACAACAGTGTATTGTTGGCAGTGGTCACAAGTAGCTTTCGAAATAAATGATACTGGACTTCGACAAATTAGAGAAGCTATCAATATAACTCATTGGTGTAAATAAATAATGAAGAATGAATCCATGAAAATAATGCACAATGTGATGCAGTGACATAACTTTCTCTACCCTGGACATAGAGAATACCTTCTCTTCACATTTTGATGAAGAATAAGAGTTCGTATTGCAGGGACAGTATTTTCAGTTGTTTCAGTCTGAGTGTGTGCCAACGAGTATCCCATATCAGAAGTCGGTAAACAATTCTATCCACTGATACGTTAGAAATATGGATGCTTATCGTAGGCCCTAAGCATGTAAAAGGAGACAAAATAGGTTGGAACATTTATGTAAAACGATGTCAGTGTTGATAAATATAATGTTTTAATTATTTTCTGTTAAACAAGTAATTTAAACAAAACTTCTAGCAGTTGAGTAAATACACGCGGGCGAAGCCGCTGGCACCTGCTAGTCTATATATATATATAAATAAATAAATGAATGTATGTGTGTGTGTGTGTCCTTTATGCATTACTACACCATTCATCCGATCGCCATGAAACTTTGGGAAGTTGTTGAGTGCATTCCCGGGAAGGTTTCTGGCATATTACATTTTCTGTCGGGGAAAAAAACATAGAGACTCGAGTTTGAAGTCTAATATCTCAAGAATGGCTCATCCGATTAAGTTAAAATAAAGTTTAAACTGAAGCTATTTTAAAGCCATTTTATCTGATATCAATACAAAAATTTTCGGTCAAGCGATAAAAATGTTAGGGATAAATATCCGTCAAAAGTACCGGTTTTCTTAAAGGTCCGGACTAAAAGTAAAGTTTAACTTTTATTGTAAACAAACCGCTAGTGCAATCGTTTTCAAATTTGAATAGGGCACGCACAGGTTTCTTGTAAACATAATCCTTGAATTTCATAATTTTATTTTGATTATTTTTTACGTTGTTGTCAATTTTCAGAACCTCTGCTAAAACCACTGTTTAAAGCCTAAAAATATAGTTCAAATCACCAATGTGATTGTCATTATTCAATTAATACTAATCAAATATAGTTTTAAACATTCCAAAGCAGTTGTTTTTAAAATTGATTTTTATTTGTCAACAAGTTTTAATCCCACGGCAGACATGAGACCACCGCTTCTCTGGCGAGCGGTTCGGGTGGGAGATGGCGCGACGTTGCCTAGTTAGAATTTATCTTCGCGCGCGATACTTATAGCCTACGTTGTTATTATTAGGGACCGGATTCTTAGGTTTTTACCTACTTTTTCTCTTACTACCAATACCAGAAACGCTCTCACACTTTCTCGAGGCATGTCCATAGGATTCACACACATTAATTTTGTAATAGCCTACCTAAAAACACCTAAATGGTACATGGAAACCTAAAATAACCTAATTTATTCCTAAATCTGTTTGAAAAATCGATAATTTACACAGACATACAAAAAATCCTCTTGTTGCAAGTAAAACCACCTTTCGTAGGCTTATTATTATTCTTCTTCAACGCATTGGTGTCTGGAATGGACAAAGACAAGAGAAAAGGGGTTGAAGTAATATCACTAGCGTATTCTTTTTAAATAACAACCAGTTTCACATTATCCTCAGCCAACCATAAAGCATATTTTATTAATCCAATTAGAAGCATTGGGTTCGAATCCTGAAAAGGCTAGCGTTTAATAGATAGGCTACAGTGGGAATTAACTATTTTGGCCCCTTGCGCTTAACTTCTCCGGGGTTTTGAGGTTTATTTTTATTGGACAGGTGAAATGCGAGCAGAAGCCTCATTTGCGGTGCTGCATTTGATTGTTTAGGCTTTCTTACTTAAAATTCAGCAAATTTAATTGAACTTTTCAGTTAATTTTTATAAGTAATATATGTGTGGAATTCTATGTAGCAATTTGAAGGTTCATTAAATCTATTATTATAACCTAAAACGATAACTTGGAAAAAAAATCAATTAATGAAAACCCTAAAAAGTGTTTTATAAAACCTAAAAATCCAATTCCTAATTATTATATCAGGATACAATAATGTAAAACACACCAACAAGAAAAGATATACATGATCTCATTCTGGAGAGGGTCACAGCAATGGAGTACCCCCAGGCAATGGAATTCGGGAGGTACCGGTACTCCCGGCAAAATTTGAAAAAATGTCTTTTAAAACAGAATTTTATATTTTTTCTTTAGTAATAAAACTTATATAAATAAATAAATTTTCAAGTGTTGGGCAGATCATTTACTTTGATTACGGATTAGTTATTAGGGATAAAAACTAATGAGAAACATGTTTAGTAGAAAAAGCTAACTGCCAGAATGTTTTAGTGTAGTCAGAGATAATTGCAATTATGATATGCAAAAAATAAATTATTTTTGTAGGCGATCTCCGAGGTACCCTGCAGATTGTTTGATTAAGCAGGGCTTACTGGCGGGGGGGGGGGGAGATCTAAAGTTTGATAAGCATATGACATCGTAAAGGAATGTGTGGGTATGTTCCTCCTCCGGATTGCTCGGTGACTCATGGAAGTACCGTTCTTCCATCTATTTTAAGGACAAATTTAATAATAATCTGCACTACCAAGGACTTGAACATTTATTTATTTTCCAGTCTTATTACCCCAGAAATAATTTAAAATGCTGTTTTAAAAGGCAGATTTTTCATATTTCAACTGGAGTACCTCCCGAACTCGATTGGCTGGGGGTACTCCATTTCTGTGAGATCCTGTGCCTTTTTTTGTTTGTGTGTTTTACGTTATTGTATCCTGATATAATAACTAGGAATTGGATTTTTAGTTTTTATAAAACACTTTTTTAGGGTTTTCATTGATTGAATTTTTTTTAGATTTTTTGTCCAAGTTATCGTTTTAGGTTATAATAATAGCCTAGATTTAATGAACCTTCAAAATGCTACATAGAATTCCACACATATATTACGTATAAAAATTAACTGAAAAGTTCAGTTATATTTGCTGAAATTTAAGTAAGAAGCCTAAACAATCAAATGCAGCACCGCAAATGAGGCTTCTGCTCGCATTTCACCTGTACAATAAAAATAAACCTCAAAACCCCGGAGAAGTTAAGCGCAAGAGGCCAAAATAGTTAATTCCCTCTGTAGCCTATCTATTAAACGCTAGCCTTTTCAGGATTCGAACCCAATGCTTCTAATTGGATTAATAAAATATGCGTTATGGTTGGCTGAGGATAATGTGAAACTGGTTGTTATTTAAAAAGAATACGCTAGTGATATTACTTCAACCCCTTTTCTCTTGTCTTTGTCCATTCCAGACACCAATGCGTTGAAGAAGAATAATAATAAGCCTACGAAAGGTGGTTTTACTTGCAACAAGAGGATTTTTTGTATGTCTGTGTAAATTATCGATTTTTCAAACAGATTTAGGAATAAATTAGGTTATTTTAGGTTTCCATGTACCATTTAGGTGTTTTTAGGTAGGCTATTACAAAATTAATGTGTGTGAATCCTATGGACATGCCTCGAGAAAGTGTGAGAGCGTTTCTGGTATTGGTAGTAAGAGAAAAAGTAGGTAAAAACCTAAGAATCCGGTCCCTAATAATAACAACGTAGGCTATAAGTATCGCGCGCGAAGATAAATTCTAACTAGGCAACGTCGCGCCATCTCCCACCCGAACCGCTCGCCAGAGAAGCGTGGTCTCATGTCAGCCGTGGGATTAAAACTTGTTGACAAATAAAAATCAATTTTAAAAACAACTGCTTTGGAATGTTTAAAACTATATTTGATTAGTATTAATTGAATAATGACAATCACATTGGTGATTTGAACTATATTTTTAGGCTTTAAACAGTGGTTTTAGCAGAGGTTCGGAAAATTGACAACAACGTAAAACATAATCAAAATAAAATTATGAAATTCAAGGATTATGTTTACAAGAAATCTGTGCGTGCCCTATTAAAATTTGAAAACGATTGCACTAGCGGTTTGTTTACAATAAAAGTTTAAACTTTACTTTTAGTCCGGACCTTTAAGAAAACCGGTACTTTTGACGGATATTTATCCCTAACATTTTTATCGCTTGACCGAAAATTTTTGTATTGATATCAGATAAAATGGCTTTAAAATAGCTTCAGTTTAAACTTTATTTTAACTTAATCGGATGAGCCATTCTTGAGATATTAGACTTCAAACTCGAGTCTCTATGTTTTTTTCCCCGACAGTAGGTAGATTTTCGAAGAAAAATCTACCTATTGCAATGGATACCACTTTATGATTTTCGAAAAATTCTTTCATATCTTTACGTTTCATGCTCCCCTAAGTACGAAACCACCGCCCGTTCAAAAAAAAATTTTGTGGTATTTATATATATATATATTATATATATATATATATTATATATATATATATATATATCTTTACACGATAGCGGCCGTAATTTTGAAGATATTTGAACCAAATTTTATTATGTTATTTCTAGGCCCAATAGTTCGGACAAGTTCGTTAATGGGCAAAATTGGCCCAAGGGGGTGGTCGGGGGAGGGGGTTGAAATTTTTAAAAATGTATATCTCGGCCCCTATGAAGTATAGAGGGAAACTTTGTTTGAATAAATTAGAGTACTCCCTATGGAGTTTACAGTGACACCAACGATTCGGGGGTTCGAGTGAGGGTGGGGGTGGAGGTGGGGGTGGGGGATGAAAATTCGAAACTTTTGAAACCACGTCTTGTGGGGTATCGTTGAAAAGCTCTTGATGAGTACTCTACAAATCAATAAATAGTTTCTTGATAGCTCTCATATTACGCGAGATTTTAATGTTTGAAAATAATAACACTTAAAAGAATTATTATAATATCATAATTTTGTCTTGTTTAGCGGCTTTGCTAATTTTATTCATTGCTGATCTTGCGCACGGCCTCCCAGAATATTATATCCTATTCTTGTTGTCAAAACAAATGATTGTAGGCTCTTCCTCTTTACCGAATTCAGTTCTTATTACTGCAGGTTTACCATGCCAAGGCTAAAGAAGAAGAGTGCTATGCAGCGACAATAAATTGAACCAAAAGCACTTCGAAATCTACCTCCGCCTGTAGGCCTGCCTAAAGGGATTTTTTCCTTTCGTTCGTGAGTTATGAGTGAAAAACGGGCAAAAAACGTGTATTTTTTGCGTTTTCGAAGCATCGTTTTCAGTAATACCATTCAATGTCAAATCAATTACAGTAGGCTTTGGCTATTTTTGTCATAAAACCATCACGATCGCTTGAATGATGTAGCTCACGCTGGTCGACTCATTTGTTTATCATGTCAAGGCACGCAGATATATGAAATTTTCAACCAACACCAAAGATTTTTATTATTATTATTATTATTATTATTATTATTATTATTATTATTATTATTATTATAAGAGGGATAATCAATATAGGCCTAAATATGGTCAAACGTTGTTCGATTTGGACGAAACTCACTATACAGGCGTTTTCTGAGCCAAGTACCTCGAATCTGAGGTCGTTTTTACCAGGCGACGCTATCTAATCGTGGTATGTAATTCACGTGATTTAGGTGTTAATAAATATAATGATTTAACTATTATGCTCTTAATTTTTAATTTCTGAAATAATTATCGCGGGCGATCGCTTGATTTTGTAGGTCCATCCTTGACGATTCATTTGTTTAGAATATCAAGTCCCGCAGACGTATGAAATTTTCAACCTACACGGAAGAGGGATATTCAATATAGGCCTAAATATGGTCAAACGTTGTTCGACTTGGACGAAACTCACTATGCAGGGGTTTTCTGGGCCAGGGAACTCGAATCTGAGGTCGCTTTTACCAGTCAATGCTATCTAAACGTGGTATGTAGTCCACGCGATTTAGGTGTTAATAAATATAATGATTTAACTATTATGCTCTTAATTTTTAATTTTTGAAATAATTATCGCGTGCGAAGCCGCGGGCACACGCTAGTATTTTATAAGTATAGGCTATGAATGGATCAATATCAATGCAGGGCGGGCTATCAACATTGAAGCTATTTTATCCGTTATATTAAAATTTCAGCTATGCTCTTTCTTCCCCGTTTGTCATGGCAGCACAGCTAGGCCGTCTGTTATTAATTTTACAATAGAATAACTCGATGGCGCAAAAATAAATAGCTTTCTTGTCATTTTTTACTTATAGCTCGGGAATC
Organism: Ectobius pallidus; assembly: GCA_964059195.1. Lineage (NCBI taxonomy): Eukaryota > Metazoa > Arthropoda > Insecta > Blattodea > Ectobiidae > Ectobius > Ectobius pallidus. The sequence goes on from CAXKWD010000002.1 coordinate 3,714,774, forward strand.
AAAGAGACAAAAATCAAATTACGAGGTGCATTTGGACACCCTTCAGTCCATCTATGTTAACCATTTCAGATCTCTACGTACCCTAGATTTGGCTGGGCAACGCACACAAACAGACTAACATTTACCTCTTTTTATGCAGTCGCATAACTTTCTCTACCCTGGACATAGGGAAAACAATACGAGGCAAGGTAATATGTTTTGGAGAGAGAAGTATGAAAGTGATATTGCATTTCTGTTTAAATTCATCCCCAAAACGGTTTTATGGTAACATGAGAGTAAGAAATAAAAATTCTTTGCCACGATAATACAATTTTATGTTACCGGAATTTCTGTTTCTTCTTATTTGAACCCCTACCAGGCTTGGTGTGTAGAAGCGATGGGAAGCAAAATCTTACATCCTTTATGAGCTATAAAAAGCTATATCAAGCGTTTTATGAGGGAATAGTTTGAGTGTGATAAGTCGTTCTTCTTCGCTTCAAATTTTTAATACGTATATAAGGACCTAGCATTTAAAAATCGAAAGTCCTTCATAAGTTAATTTCGAATTACAAAATACAAAACCCGATCGCAAAAAATCACTTTTTTTGTCATTTTTTACTTATAGCTCGGGAATCAAAGAGTCAATTAAAAATTCAAATTTGACGTGCATTTGAACACCCTTTATCCATCAATGTTAAACATTCAAATCTCTACGTACCCTAGATTTTGCTGGACATCGCACAGAAACAGACTAGCATTTTTCTCTTATTGTGCAGATTCTTTCACTTGTAACGATCGTATAAGTTCTGTAATAATAAAGGGAGTGAGAAATAGGATCTTGGGGTTTACCAGTAGGCCGTGGAACACTGATATTGCTCTTCTTATAGATAGCATGAATTTGAATTTGAATGATTACGATGAGCTATTTTCGCCAATATGGTGGCTCCAATATTAGAGTTGTTATCAGAAACAGGAAACATGAAAGCTACCGGGAGAGGAAAGCTGTTTAATGCAATACTACTGACCCAGTAAATTGCTTCTTAGATTAAAATCTAGAGAGGGTAAATTAACTTTTAGAATTATTGGCTATGTAAATACGCTTGGGGTATGCAAATTAGAAACGTAAATCCAGCTGAAACATTTCCTAGATAATATTTCCTGTATTTCGATGCGTTTATCTTCGTCCAAGTTCTGAGCTTAATTCCCTTGTGTAATCTGTCTTTCTTCCGCTCACTTTCATTATATTCGCATTTACATTCTGCCGCTTTTTTTCAGGGCCGCGCGCAGCTTCATATGTCCATTTGGTCGTGAGATAAGGTTAATGTTTACTACAGTTATTTTATACTACGCACTGCCCTATTCTTTTTTTAATATAATCAGGCAGGCCTACACAGATATAACAAAGTGCCGGAGTTAATAGGCCATATTTAAGAAATTTCTATCAGCATATGTGAAGGAATAAGTGGGGTAACTAGAACATTAACTGAGCTAATCTATATATATATATATATATATATATAAATGAATGTATGTGTGTGTGTGTGTGTGTCCTTTATGCATTACTGCACCATTCATCCGATCGCCGTGAAACTTTGGGAAGTTGTTGGGTACATTCCCGGGAAGGTTTCTGTCACACTACATTTTTAATTTTAGCCTTCGTTCGCGAGTTATGAGTGAAAAACTGCAAGAAAACGTGCATTTTTAACGCTTTCGAAGCATCAGTTATTCATTTCAGTTGTCAAATCAATTGCAGAAGGCTTTGTCTATTTTTGTCATACTTTGGAAACAATAGCATCGCGATCGCTTTGGAAGGCAATGGATATCTCATGTTATTATAAACGCCAGAGAAGTTAATGATAAGGTGATGATAAGGTAATATTAAATATTTATTTAACGTGGAATATGCTTCTTATGAAAGATGGTTTACAGAAAATTCCGGGGAAGTTGCTTAGTTCGGGGTCCAGGCTACAACATTTCTATATGTATTCATAAGTAAAATCTCTTATGTAGGGTCGTTAAATCTGCCTGAAATGTAACGGAATTATAAGTCTGGACAAATGAATATAGAAACTATGGCCTCAGTAGGCTTATTCCATTCTTCATCTATATAAATAAAAACGAATATATGTCTGTCTGTCAAATACATTTACACACATTTTTTTCATCGTGAGTTTAATCGATTTCAATTCTCATAATCTTCTGAGATTGCAGCAACGCTCGACGGGTAATCTATATAGATCTTCTGTATAGCCTACATAAAAATGAATGTATGTGTGTCTGTCCTTTATGCATTACTATGCCATTCATCCGATCACCATGAAACTTTGGGAAGTTGTTGAATACATTCCCGCAAAGGCATGCTACATTTTTAATTTTAGCTTTCGTTCGCGAGTTATGAGTGAAAACGGGATTGAGACGTACATTTCTTGCGCTTTCGAAACATCAGTTTTCAGTTGTCAAATCAATTGCAGATGACTTTGCCTACTTTCGTCATACCTTGGAAATAAAAGCATCGCGATCGTTCGAATTTTGTAAGCCCACCATGGCCGAATCATTTGTTTATAATGTCAAGGCACGCAGACAGATGAAATTTTCACCTAGACGGAAGAAGAATAGTGAATATAGCCCTAAATGGACAAACATTATGCAGGGTTTTTTTAGGCCAGGGAACTCGAATCTGAGGTTATTTTTCCCATGCTGCGCTTTCTAATCGTGGAATTCACTTCAAAGCCGGATTTACAGTTGTTTCATTAATTAGGCCTATCAATCGTTTAGTTTAGACCTATGAATGTTTCGTGTGCAAAGTGTTAGTAAATATAATAGTTTAATTATTTTGCTCTTAATTTATAATCTTCCTATTAATTATTGTGGGCGAAGCCGCGGGGATCTGCTATAAGCTATAATAAGCTGTAGCTTATCTAGCGTTTTCTGAGGAAATAGTTTGTGTGTGATAAGTCGTTCTTCCCCATTTCAAATTCTAAATACCTATATAAAGACCTTAAAGACCTCGAGTTTGAAAATCGAAAGTCCTTCATAAGTTATTTTCGCATTTACAAAATACAAAACCCGAGCGACGCCGGGCCTTTTAAGCTAGTTTACAATAAATTTTCCAAGTAAATATATTCCTTTATTTTGCCAGCACATCTGAAAACGTTCAAATAGGCAGTGAAAAAAAAATGCGTGGAAGGCCACGCGACAGAAGTAAAACTTTATTTTATTTTTTTATTTTTCAATTTTTTATTCTTGGATTTTTTCAATTTTTCATTATTGGACTTTTTAATATTGGGTTTTTGGACTTTTTAAATTTTGGATTTTGGACTTTTCATTTTGGTTCTTTCAATTTTTAATTTTGGATTTTTTAAATTTTCGATCTTTGAGTTGTTAATTTTTTATTTTTGGATTTTTTTATTTTTTATTTATTAAATTTTGGATTTTTGGATGTTATAATTTTTAATTTTTTTATTTTATTTTGGAAATTTGTATTTTTTAATTTTGGATTTTTAATTTTTGGATTTCTGGATTTTTTAATTTTGGATCTTTGAATTTTTTTAATTTTGGTTTTTTTCAATTTTGATTCTTTGAATTTTTTATTTTTTAATTTTTAATTTTAATTTTTTTAATTTTGGATTTTTAGATTTTTTCAATTTTGGTATTTTCGATTTTTAATTTTTTATTTTTGAATTTTGGAATTTATTATTTATTAAATTTTGGATTTTTGGATGTTTTAAATTTTTTTTTTTTTATTTTGGAATTTTAATTTTGGATTTGCGCGGTAATGAACCTCCGGGTTCCATAAAATAGATAATATACCTTTAGATTGCTTAGGAATTGTCTATTGCCATTGAGGAATTAAGGTCTGAAAAATTTCTTTTGATTACTCCTAATCATTGAGTTGATTGTTTTCTGTGCAGTCCGCTCCGAAACACGTAGTTTTGAGTGTGACTGATTTTGTGACTGATTTCGTGACTGATTTCGTTTTAGTGTGACTGATTTTTCAGATTTACCCCAACCGCGAGAAAAGAAGTTTTACTCCAAAAATTCAAAGCTTTTTTTTCGGCAGGATATTAACAATTTGAACTTTTTGTAACTTTCCCATCAGTTATAGCTGTAAAATTATACTAAAATGTACCACCTTATACCACAAATTTAATACTGCAGATAGTTTTTATCTTGATACACGGTTGCTAATAATACTGTTTTCATTTATTGCCCAACTAATATTTATGGTAATATTCAATGTCTTACATCAAGTGCATTTATATAAATTTTATTTCAAATTCCTGGTTTGTAGGCTACTTATAACTAAATATGTGTCAATTTAACACTGGTTATGACTTAAAATCTAAATAGTCATAGCATAGAGTTTTCTTTCCAAATGATTTCCCATTTAGGACTAAATTCATGATCCCCCTTCTGTCCACCTGTGCAAAAAAATGAGATCTCTGCATGCCGTAGGCCTAATGTTATAAACGAATGAAGCAGAGCGGGCTAACAAAATTATATTGAAAAAATCTATTTACGGGGCGATCTTTTTTCCGGTTGCTATGGTAGCAGAGCAAGGCCACCTGTAATTAATTTCACAATCGAAATATATTCGCGAAAACTGGTGGTTCGATAGCGTAAAAATCATGTTTCCTGCCATTTTTTCTCTAATTTCTCGTATAAAAAAACGAGAAAAAAAAACTAGCAAGTCTCCTGCAGAAGTTTCACTGGAAGGTATTTAAACATCCACCCTACATCCCGTATCTCGCTCCCAGTGATTTCCATCGTTTCCTACGCCTAAAGAAATGGCAGACAATTGCAAAAAGGAAAAGGTGGTCGTTGGACAATGGTTCAAATCCAGGCGGTAGACTTCTACGACACAGGTATTCAAACGTTGGTCCTAGGGAATGAAAAATGTCTCAATTCCGGTGGCGAATATGTTGTAAAATAGCTGAACACTTGCTGTGTCTGTTGCAATAAATACTTCCATGAAATTGCGTTTTGTTTTTTAAACGGCCCCAGGGAAACTTAATTTATTAACGGATATCGTAATATCAAATTTGGTCGTTTCTCTGACTCTAAAACCAAAATACATTATCACATCCAGCACAGAGCTATAAGTGATGACTCCGAACAGCATTTTTAATACAGTCTTAACTTAATGTAACATTTAGTCATGCTGAGAGTTATATTTTCAAATCACCCTATAGCGTGAGTGTAGCTTCTGTTCTAAGTTATGTAGACCCCGGCCATCATTCACGTTGACAAAAACAAAACACAGTCACATACCATGAATCATCCTCACCATTTCATCCTGTATCATATCCATTTAAATTAATATCAGTTGAAATTTCCTCCATTAAATACACCGACACTATTGATTGACAAGCAATAGTTCCATGGCCTACACTACTGTACATACACAGATTCGAACTCCTGCCTCGCAGCTAAATGGAGTATAAACACAGCTGAAATAAAAACATATAATTGTTTCTGGTAAATATTAGTCTACATAAATTTATTTATTTCATGCCTTTTTTCGCTAAATTCTCTGAAGGGTAGTTATAAGCCACCCACTTTTTGTATAAACTCAGTCCTGTCTGGTGAACAATAAAGCTCTGGTCAGACTGTTAGACTGAAAAATTCAATGCCATAGCCGGGATCTAAACTATGTTCAGTTGTTAGTCAGATGAATTTATTGTTGTACCCGCATGTTGCCATGGTAGCTCAGGTGGTTAGAGCAGCGGCACGAATAGCCGAAGATCCTGGTTCAAATCCCGGCTATGGCATTGAATTCTTCCACCTTAGCCTATACATGGCCAGTGTGAAAAAATTATCATTCCAATAAAGCTTTGCATCAGGTCTAAACAACTGAATACGCGCTCTTTGCAATACGGCCTCTTGTTCTATATCAGAATGTGAAGTGCTCATTCGGGTGTATTACTAAATGTAATACCTCTTGTAATATCTCTTGTAATAAATAAATAATAAAATAAAATAAATAAATAAATATATCAGGGAAAAAAAAAAAAAAAAAAAAAAAAAAAAAAAAAAAAATGTATTGCCCATGATTAGAGCAAAGAAAGTTACGTGAATGCATTAATCAAATTACATTTGGGTTGTGTATCCTTCGGGGATGCGATGCGATATAGTAACGACATTCTCTTCATTTTTACAACCGATTTACATGAAGAGAATGTCATACATAATAATTATATTGTACTAAGAGGCTAACTTTTATTTGGGCAGAGGAAGTTATGTGAATTTCACATCAGATTTTACTAAATTAAAAGTCGCATTATACACTAGACAAGTCTTAAAACTTAAGTTTGTGTATGAAATGAGTGGCTTACAACTACCCTTCACAGAATGGGGTAGGGTACTATCATTATTATTGTTATAAATTCTTTTTATTTAGGAATATTCCACAATACAATGGTTTTCCTTCATCCCACAACTATCTTTTGCTTCCCTAATTCCCTGTCCATAGAATCTTCTTCACTTAATCCCTTTCTCGCCATACTCCTTTTCACCCCATTAATAATATTATTATTATTATTATTATTACTTGTATTATTATTATTATTATTATTATTATTATTATTATTATTATTATTATTATTATTATTAGCCCCGTTATCGAGGAAACTTTCTGCAAATGCCAAAAACACGAACTGTCATTTAATACAAAAATTAAAACAGGTTTATTGTTTTGCAGGTGACTTCGGAGCGATGGCGTGTGAGAATGATGTACAGGGTGTTCCGGAGGAAAGTGAGTGTTTGTAAACTTTTTACTTCCTTATTGGATTTTAATGAATTGAAGAGCTGAGAACCAGAGTGAATCATGTACACGAGGACATAATGAAGATTAAAGTTAAATGATCATATTATAGCTTATTTAATAACTTGATTCAAAATACATGAGCTCCAGTGTAGTTTAGAACATGGACTTCTCACAGTTAACACAAAGAATCTAACTGGACATTTTGATCACATTTCTTTTACCCAATTATCTCAGAATTGACTAGTTACAGTTATTTTGAATCTTTATCTATAATAATAAAAGGGCGTGTTTGTCTTTCTGTCTGTCTGCCTTTCTGTCTGTCTGTCTTTCTGTCTGTCTTTCTGTCTGTCTGTCTGTCTGTACGCGATGCCCAGCGAAATCTACTGAACGCAGAGCTATGAAATTTTAATCGTAGATGGACTGAGGGGTGGCCGAATACACCTCGTAGCCGGATATTTTATTTTCGCTTTCGTTTGCGAGTTATGAATGAAAACCTGGCATCAGTTTTCAGTAATACATTTCAATTCTAGTGGCTTTGCCTACTTTCGTCATACCTTGGAAATAAAAGCATCGCGATTGTTTGAATGTTGTAAGCCCACCCTGGTCGATTCATTTGTTTACAATGTCAAGGCACGCAGACATCTGAAATGTTCAACATAGGCGGAAGAGGGATAATGAATATAGGCCTAAATGGTCAAACGTTCATCAATTTGGACGGAACTCACTATGCAGAGGTTTTCTGGGCCAGAGAACTAGAATCCGAGGTCGTTTTTCCCATGCGGGGGTTTCTAGTCATGGAATTCATTTCAAAGCTGGATTTTTAGCTGTTTAATTAATTATTAAATGTTTAGTTTATGAATGACTAGCATGTGCCCGCGGCTTCGGCCGCGATAATTATTTCTAAAATTAAAAATTAAGAGCATAATAGTAAAATCATTATATTTAATAACACCTAAATCACGTGGACTACATACCACAATTAGATAGCATCGTCTGGTAAAAGCGACCTCAGATTCGAGTTCCTTGGCCCAGAAAACCTCTGTATAGTGAGATTCGTCCAAATAAAACAACGTTTGACCATATTTAGGGTTTACAACATTCAAGCGATCGCGAAAGTTTTATTTTCAAGATATGACAAAAACAGCCAAAGCCAACTGTAATTGATTTGACATTGAAATGTATAACAGAAAACTTATGTTTTGAAAACGCAAAAAATGCACGTTTTTTGCCCGTTTTTAACTCATAACTCACGAACGAAAACTAAAATTAAAATTCCGGCTTCGAGGTGCATTTTCCGACCCTTCAGCCCACCTATGTTTAAAATTTCAGATCTCTGCGTTCAGTAGATTTCGCTGGACATCGAGGACAATTCCTTTTATTAATACAGATAATATGAATTATAATGATACCTTCTCTAATTTGTCAAACATCCATTTCATTTAATCCAAACCCACCTGATACAACTGGCAACAATATGTTCTGTGAATTTGTTTGGATAATTCCGTGTAAAAAGGGGTTAGTATTCTCAAAATCATTTGATTTTTGGCATTTAAAATCAGAATTTTTCAAAATCCTTTCTTACCTACATTATGGAACGAAGGTACTGTGAAAATTTCAAGTCTCTACCTGTTATAGTTTAGGCTGTACGTTGATTCCTGTCAGTCAGGACAAAGCCTTTTATATATATAGAGATTCGCGTACAAGTGTTAGTAAAAATAATGTTTTAATTATTTTGCTTTTAATTTTTAATCTTCCAATTAATTATAATGTGCGGGGATCGGCTAGTTAAATATAAACATTAAACAATGCAGGTGGACAACTTTGATATTATATGATGAATAACTCATAAAGTTGGCTTCAGGCCATTTCAATGGAGATAAACCACTATGGTTCCAAGCTCTCCAATTATGCATGTCTTAATTATATTTTCCTAATATATTCTAATGATGTGTATGGATAAACTTAGGTAGAACTTGTTTTATTCCTATAAATTCTATTTTCATTTGTTTTCAACCAGTATAAGGATAAGTGGTTCGTATCTTTGAATGCGCAGCGTAGTAATGTAGCCCCTTTATCGTCAAGTACTGATGGTGTTGACGTCGATAGTAAATACATTATCACCAGGGCCCGGATTCAAATGACATGTCATCTTTTTATTGATGCTGCATAGACATTGCCAACTTGTGGATAAATCCTAATAACGGCCTCTAGATTATAGAAATGCATTTTTATTAGGTCATTATTTTGACATTTTATGCCATTTTATACTTTTAGGGCATTTATTTCAATTTTACGGCATTATTTTGTCATTTTCGTGTCATTTGCTTACTTATTTAGTCATTTTCATGCCTTTACATTGAGTGTATTCTTATATATTTAAATAAATTACTAGGTTAAATTAATGCAACATTTTTTGGAATCTACTTTTTTTTTTAAATTCTTACTTTTCTTCTCAGATGGTCCAATCAAGAACAACGAACACAGCTTTTAGACATACAACATCCTTTCTGTATTTACAGTTTTTACAATTATGTATGTGTGTAAATAATAATTTTTTATAAATAAAGTAATCAGTTTTAGGGCATTCTTTATAATTATTAAGCCATTTTCTTTAAAATTTAGGGTCATTTCATGGGTCATTTTTCAAACAAATTTAGGTCATCAGAATCCGGGCCTTGATTATCACTAACACAACATACCAGTACAGGTATCATAGAATTAGCCGTGGTTGTCGGCATCCTGACCACATACCCCCCAATCCTGCCGTCTATCTATGGTAGATGACGCAACGGTAAAGTGGTAGGCCTTGTCCCTTCTGGGATGTTAGCGCCAAGGAGGTAGTTAGTTATCATAGAATCTAAAAATAAAACAGCTCATCTTAATCAAAAGTTCAGCGCTACTATCGCAAAAAATCGATTGTTTCGCCATAGGCTATCTCGCTTACAACATTTTCGTGGTTTTAATAATATTGATTACATGGTTAATTCTGTGAGTATTCCCAAATACTATAGAGGACAATACCGGACACTTACTGCTTTGGCAATGGAAAAATGGGGGACAGCACTCCTGGTGGCACAACCTGCAAACTTGGGGGCAAATTAAAATATTGAAAACACAATATATAAACTGCAATGTTTTAATGTTTCACCAAACACTAAGGATCAAAACACTGTTTAAGTAATTATAAGAATAATAATGAGCAAACAAAACACAGAACTTCCGAAATAGTTCTCAAAATATCAATGAAAACACAAATATTTCAACTTAGCGGTTGCTAACAACAACAACTTTCTCTTTTTAGGTAGTTTTCGAAGAAAAATCTACCCATTGCAATGAATACCATGTCATGATTTTCGAAAAATTCTTTCATATCTTTACGTTTCAAACCTCTCTAAGTACGAAACCATCGCCAGTTCAAAAAAAAAAAAAAAAAAAAAAATTGTGATATATATATCTTTACACGCTAGCGGCCGTAATTTTGAAGATATTTGAACCAAATTTTATTATGTTATTTCTAGGCCCAATAGTTCGGACAAGTTCGTTAATGAGCAAAATTGGCCCAAGGGGGTGGTCGGGGGAGGGGGTTGAAATTTTAAAACATTTATATCTCGACCCCTGTGAAGTATAGAGGGAAACTTTGTTTGAATAAATCAGAGTACTCCCTATGGAGTTCACAGTGACACCAATGATTCGGGGGTTTTGGGGGTACGAGTGGGGGTGGGGGGATGGAAATTAGAAATTTTTGAAACTACGTCTTGTGGGGTATCGTTGAAAAGCTCTTGATGAGTACTCTACAAATTAATAACTAGTTTCTTGATAGTTCTCATATAAGGCGAGATTTGAATGTTTGAAAAAGTGCTCTTTCCTCTTTTTTGCAGTTATTATTGCGGGTTTGTCATGCCAAGGCTAAAGAAGAAGAGTGGTACGCAGCGACAATAAATTAAGCCAAACGCACATCGAAATCTACCTCAGCCTGTAGGCTTGCCTAAAGGGATTTTTTTCAATGGTGCTTTTTTGTTTTAACTTTTTAGGTCATTTATTTTCAAACCAGCATTTTTTCCTGGACCATAGATAGATAGAAAAGTCATATCCCTTATACATAACATGCCGAGGATGGCTCTTCGACTCCTCTAATAGAAATTGGTTGATATCTTTGTATCTAGTTAATGCATCTGTATTCAGTAGTAGCAGGTTCGGCCGCTAGATGGTGCTCAAGATATTGTTCCTCGATATACCGCAAAGTGTCCTGTATTGTCCTCTACTAGGAGGTGCCCGCGGCTTCGCCCACGATAATTTATTGAAAAATTAAAAATTAATAGTATAAGTATTAAAGCAGTATATTTATTAACACTTGCACGCGAATCATTCTTAAACTAAACCATTAATAATTAATGAAACAGCTAAAATTCCGGCTTCAAGAGTGCATTCCACGATTAGAAAGCGCCCCCTGGGAAAACGATCTCAGATTCGATTATGCAGTTCCAAAGATAACTGTGAACCACTGCCTTCTAAACTGTATAATTCTCGTGCGTAATTCTCGAGACGGCGGTGGATAGGCCTAATACGTATCGTTTCTCAACTGTTTGTTGACAGATGAATTTGATGTGAATTTTATTTTATCAATTCAGTGTAATTTTCAGAAATTATATAATGTTTCAAGGGAAGGAATGGTTTGTTTGGATTATTATTATCAGCGATATTTCAAGAGATAAAACCATCAATATTTTACAGCTGTTGCCCCCGGCTTCGACCGCCATGATTCATTGACTCCAGGATTTGTAAGAAAATTACACTGGTAGATTATTAAAAATGTTTGTGGTTCAGAGATATGAAAATTGTAAGTAAAACTAAATTAGAATATTTGTTCATTGTGTTCATTTCACTTAGGCCTTATATAATAAAGAAACGGTTTTCCTTCCTAATTTTGTAGTCGTCATGAAAGTTTAGACTGCGAGAGACGAACATCGCCGAGTATACCCGATGTCTCACGAAGCGGGCGAGCAAGCACGCTATTTAGGGCCGTTGAATTGTATAAGAGTAGATAGTATTTGGTATTCCCTTAATAGTCATAATAACCGGAGGTCCATCGATAAAACCCGCACCTCTCCTTATATTACCTATGAAAATGTTTTGCAGAGTAATATTAGCTTTCATTGCTGATGCCATTCTGATATTTACAAGTACATAAATTATTTTATAGCTGAGATATACATTTTAGTGAGACCGTATTCATGGAACAAGTAATAATTCCAGAAGCGCTGTAAAGCTGTTGCATACAAATTCAGTCGCTCAGTCAGCACAATTTTCAGCTCACGAGACATCAAAAAGAACTTCATCATGTGTATAGATTGAAATCTGCATACATGATTTTGGTTTAGCGCGTTTCTCAGATCCTATTTTATATTTCACGTGTACCGGTCGCGACGTTGCCAACAAACATCGACAAAGGCAAGAAAAGAGAAGCTCAACTTGAAGACATAGAGCACGCATTGCAGACAGTTCATATTCAAACTGTACAAGGACTATTCCTGACTATTCCACTCATATGCCACATGTGTGATATTGACCAATAACGTTTATTAATTCCTCGGATGTAGACCAATCATGATCGTTTATCTTATAAAATACTTGCTATTAATACGAGGATGGGATTTTACCTGATAAAATCGTCAGCTCGTTACTGGACACGTAAGCATCAATGTGCAGTGATTAATATGTCACACTCTGCCATTTAAGCATCACGAAAGCAGATTATTTTATACAACATAACTTGTTTGGAAATTGAAATAATAGAAATGTACATTGATTAAGAACACAATTTCGATTCGGTGCAAGCCAGTTGGTGTGCTTTTATTCTGTTCTGCTCTTAGCTTACCTAATTAAGATAGATATATAAGCATTCATGAACCACAGATTATTGTCTCTGTTTGACGTTACATGAGAATATTATAGGAGAAAATTCCCTCCGACACTGGGACTTGAACCCAGGACCTTTGGCTGTTCGCGCCAATGTCCCAGTGTCGGAGGAATTTTTCTCCTATAATATTCTCATGTAATGTCCAACAGAGACAATAATCTGTGGTTCATGAAAGCTTATATATCTATCTTGAATGTCGACTGTACAATAACAGTGGGAGCCCGGTCACAAAAATCACTAATTAGTGTGCCTCACAGTACTGCATATGACATAACTTGTCTGTCTGTGAGGAAGACCATTAGGGCAATCAGTCATAGGAGAGAGATTCCATCCGGCGCTGTGAATTGAACTCCGGCCTAGCTCAGTTGGTAGAGCATTGGCGCGAATAGCCAAAGGTCCTGGGTTCAAGTCCCAGTGTCGGAGGAATTTTTCTCCTATAATATTCTTACCTAATTAAGTTAACTATGTCTTATATCCACAATTGGTAGCATTGGTCGCAACACGGTAATTCGAAATGATTCATGGATGGTTGATTCATAGTATGCCGTGAACTCGCAGCTGTCAGTTTTGTTTTGATGTAACAAAGTAAGAAAGTAATTATTATTTGTATAATCCGTTACGTTTTTATTCATGGAATAGTCTTAATAAATCCAACTCGAGTTGACGAGTTTCATCAGATAAATTCGCCAACTCTCGTGGGATTACCTATGATAAAATTGAAATGAAAGTGACAGAAGCTTTAAGAGATGTGGTACCAAACTACATTGACTGTTTATCCCATATGTATTTCTTTATACTTGGACCTATAACACTTAAGAATGAGTCTGAAATCACTCAATCTTCATCACCTCCTACATTTTTCTTTATTTTTTAATCACTTGGGGGAATCTATATGCATACGTCACCACTCTCGCTGTACGTTGAGATTTATTCTAGAAATAAAGTGAATATTATGCTTTCATCTGTTCAGGAATCAGCATTATGTTTTGCGGGAAATGTATTCCATAGTTCAGCAACGTTGGCATTTAATTAATATAATCACCTCCAAAAACTTTATAAACACATAACCTCAACAGCATGAATGTACTCTGGTGAAACGCGCTGAGAGGAAGTTTTCGATTCGATAATAGACTCGTCCAAACAGATCGAAACCTTTTATTTTTAATGTACATGTTCCTACTTCCGTAATATCTTTTAAGAAATAGCACTTACCAGTATGCATCGATAGGAACTATAACAATAATATAATCACCGAGCGAGGTGGCCGAGATGGTAACGTCTTGGACTCGCATTCGGGAGGTCCCAGGTTCAAATCCCGGGGCCGGCCAATTTGACATGGGTTTTTTCATGGTTTCCCTAGTCGTAAAGCCAAATGCCGAATTGTATATTTACATACCATGAATCATCCTCACCATTTCATCCTGAACCATATCCATTTAAATTAATATCAGTTGAAATTTACTCCATTAAGTACACCGACAATAGAAACAATTGACAAGGAACAGTTCCATGGCCCAGCCCGCTGTACAGACACACATCCCGAATTCGTAGCTAAAAGGAGTGTAAACACAGCTGAATTAAAATAAAAATTATAATTATGTTTTCACAATATTTCATTTCAGCAAACAATACTCGAATAAATGGATGTTTATTAACCGACAGTCTTTTGTTCACAGAAAACAGCCACATTGATTATATGCCATTAAATAGTAGGCCTAGTAGGCCTATGCAAGTGCCTTAGGCGATGCATACGGATCGAGGAAAGAGTTTGAAAAAACGAGGCGCTTGCGCCGAGTTTTTTCAATTTCCGAGATCCTTTATGCGCGTTCGGCACGACTATTGCATGCTATTTTTTTGCACGATGATTATTTTTATCAATTTATTTATATTAATTGAGATATTAGCTGAAAATATTATGTATATACATTATTGAAGATAGATGTTTATTTCAGAAAGTGATTCGCATGTGTTTGTTGTTATGGGAACCGAATATTTGTCCTGTTAAAAGTAGCCACAAACTAGGGGGCCTTGGTCCATAAAGGCTTGTATTATGATTATTTTACTTACGGCACTTGTGCTTTTTGTAATTTTTACCGCACGGAGATTTCTTTTGTTTCCATAGCAACCAGATTGCGTGCGGGAATGTCAAGTTACGATCCATGGCAACAATATTCGTAAGTACCACTAATTAGTTACGTCGTGCAAAAAATACTTATTTAAACTCGCCTTACTTAAAAAACTAAGCGAGAAAATCTTCCCTTTAAAAATGTAATTCATTTACCGGTTTGTGACAGGTCGGCCTCTGATTGGCTATCTTCGAGAGCCAATTAAAACGCTTCGGAGCACGGAACATAGGAAAATATAATATGAATTCTTTTGTACGAGGCTGTAAGGTTGTATATGTATTGTTTGAGTGGTAAATTGTTATCAATAACAGTTTTTAATCTGGGATTACTCGCTTTTAGGTAATACATCACTTTAATTGGCAATAACCAAACCATGTTTGTGTGGTTGTTCTACACGGCTCTTGAATACAGTGGCTGTGTGGATTTATCAAAACTAACTTTCAACATCGCTCTTTTCAGCTCCTAAGCCCCGGATTTCCGTACTTGTGTGGCAAAAACTTTTACAACACCACAAAGTGAAAAGTTTCTAAAGCCACTCTTTTTAATATCACAGGATGATGGTCAGCATTCAAATGGATATATTTTAATTTGCGTTTTTAATAAGTACAGAGGCAAAGAATAAACCACCAACTGATGGACAAGAAATTTAGGAAAGGTTTTACTTATCTTCTCGTTTTCTGTCCAGAAATCTAAAAATAAAGATTTATAAGACAGTTATCCTGACTGTTGTATTATATGGATGTGAGACATGGCCCCTTACATAATCTGAGAGTGTTCGAAAACAGGGGGCTTAGGAAAATATTCAGACCTAAAAGAGAGATGAAAAATGCATAACGACGAGCTTCATAACCTGAACTCTTCACCGGTTATAGTAAGGGTAATTAAATCACGGAGGATGAAATGGGGCAGGAAAGACATATCTCAAAAGTAATGACTGGAGACCAGAAGGGAAAAGACCACCTGGAAGACCTAGACGTTGGTGGGATTACATTATTAGAATAGCTTTAAGGGAAGTAAGGTTTGGAAGTGAGGTTGGATGGAATTAGCTCAGTTAATCGCAATACGATGTGGTGAAGACACTTTCTTCATTTCTACAACCAATTTACTTGTAGAGAATGTCATACATAATATATTATACGGAGAGGTCAAAATTTTATTTGGGCAGGCGAAGTTATTCGTTTCACAATCACTGTTTTATGTCGATTTGGCGTGCTATTGAAGATGTCTTTTCAACTGTTTTTCGCCCAATATTCCCGCATTCTTCTTAGATAAGCTTCTTTTCTCTCTTCAGTCCACTTCTGGCCTGGTTTCCTCCAGACATCTGACTGCTTTGTAGTTAAGGCCCTCTCTATTCGTTATCAAGAACGGAATTAGCCTATGAGGTTTATAAATTCAATTGTCCAGACTTGCTGTTTTTCTGTTGCATCCGGCATTAGCAAACTGACACTTTTGCAAGCGAAAAATTACGAAATCTGGAAAATTTTCGCCGGAAATAGTGCACACATTGTGAAAATATCTGCGAACTTGAGAGATTAATTGTCTGTATTTAACGCAGCAGCACGAGAGAGAGAGAGCGAGCGAGCGAGACAGAGAGAGAGAGAGAGAGAGGGGGGAGAGAGGGAGAGAGAGGGGGGAGAGAGGGAGAGAGAGGGAGAGCGAGAGAGCACATCCCTGCTGGAAATGAAGTGGCATCTAATGGAAAATACTTGTTGGGTAGGGAGAGAGCATTCTGGCTTTGTAGCACATTCAACAACATACGAAAAGCCTTGGTTTGCTAATTTAACCACAAGTTAAGTAAATCGACCGAAATTAAAATCTCTACCACATTTAACACCTTGATGAAGACAGCGCTTAGGAAAAAATATATTGTTTAAATTCTGTTTTATTTACATCTTTTGAACAAATAGGTCATACAAGGAGTCAGGTTCTATGGCCATGTAACTATTGGTGTACAACTGTTTTCTATTGTTGATGTGTTTATGGCGTCTGTTAATTTCAACTGAGATTCAAATTCCTATTAATATGATACAGAATGCCTTTACGACTTTGGAAACCATGAAAAAACCCCAAGCCAAATTTACCGACCACGAGGTTTGAACCCAAGACGTCCCGAGTACGAATGCAAGATGCTACCATCTCGGCCACTCGCTCAGTAAAAGTTTTTTAAAACATCATAAACAACTCAATGGCAATAGACAATTCCTCAGAAACTTAAAGGAATATTATCTATTTTATGGAACCCGGAGGTTCATTGCTGCGCTTACCTGAGCCCGCCATTCAACCCTATTCTGTGTTAACTCCATCCAACCATCCCTCGCAAATCCTACTTCCCTTAAACCTATCCTAATATTGTCCTCCCACCTACGTCTAGGTCTTCCAAGTGGTATTTTCCCTTCGGGTCTCCCAGTGAATACTTTTGAGATATGTCTTTCCTCTCTCATTTCATCATCCGTGATTTAATTACCCTTACTATATCCGGTGAAGAGTACAGGTTATGAAGCTCGTCGTTATGCAGTTTTCATCTCTCTTAAGTATGAATATTTTCCTAAGCCCCCTGTTTTCGAACACACTCAGATTATATAAGGGGCCATGTCTCACATCCATGTAATACAACCGGCAGGATAATACCCATAGAGACATCATAAAATGCATTTTTATTTCCTGTCTATGAACAGACATATCGAGATCCCGATCAATACAGATCTCTTATAACGTACTGGTTTGCTATATAAGACTTTATTTCTGCCTTGTGACTGAATATGGGGTCTGATTTTTTGTTTGTTTGTTTGTTATTTGGTTTTATGGTTCTTTAGCGACGGGGGTGCACTTCCACTTATGCCGGAGTACTTTTGCATGTTTGTACATCTACATATTTATGCACACATAAATGCCATCGTCCTAGTCCGGGATCGAATCCCCGATCTTCAACACAGAAAGTCAGCACGATACTCACTTAGGTGTTAACTTTTTTATTTCGTGGATAATTCACGAAATAAGTTATTTTATAGGCTATCTTACTTTACTACTTCAAATATGGCGGTGAGATATATAACCAAAACTAAAACATTATTTGGCGATGAAAATAAATTTGAATTTCAATGTTCAAAGATTTAACATAATTATTAACTGTATGCCTTGTGTAGTCTATTATTCTTCGGGAATAACATAATCTGAGAGTGTTTGAAAACAGAGGGCTTAGGAAAATATTCAGACCTAAGAGAGATGAAAACTGCATAACGACGAGATTCATGACCTGTACTCTTCATCGGATATAGTAAGTAAAGTGAAGTAAAGTGATCCCTATACAGGCCATGGAGGCCCAGAGGGTTCCAGGAGGTTGAGGCTCCCAGATTTTGGACATTCGGCACATTAAGGTGGTAAGGTTGTCAGCCTTACGCACCGGCCGCCTTTACCCCCAGGATTGCTCCTGGTACTCATTTCTGTTAGAGGCTGAGTCGACCCCAGGGCCATAGTGCCACCAGAAGGATTAGGCCAATTCAAAAATCTCAACTACCTCATCGGGAATCGAACCCGCGACCTTCCGGTTTGTAGCGCAGCGCCTCATCCACTACGCTACGGCGTACCCCTCATCGGATATAGTATGGGTAATTAAATAACGGAGGAGGAAATGGACTGGACTCGGGGGAGGAAAGATAGCCTAGATCTTAAACGGGGAAAAGCAATGACTTGTAAGAAGTCGCAGGTTGCGCGCCTGTAAGACCCGCCGCTAGGCAACACGCAATACACCCGTGCTGAAGAAGTGGTCGCCCCTGCAAGGGGCACACGCTACATGTAGTAGTATGCGTTGTTGTACAAGTAATGGAATCCTTTGAAAACCAACAAGAAAAAGAGCTCTCTATAGACTTTATTACGGTAACATACATCTGTCTTTTTAAAGAAACAGAAGCATTTTTTACTCTTCACTGGATATAAATAAATAAAATAAATAAATAAATAAGCCCGTCACAATCCCTTATAGGGCAAAGGCCTCCTACCATGGTAGGGCTGGCTCTGTTTTACTCTCCCAAGGTGAGCTATTTACTTGGATATAGTAAGGGTAATTAAATCACGGAGGATGAATTGGGGGGAAAGACATATCTCAAAAGTATTGACTGGGAGACCCGAAGGGAAAAGACCACTTGGAAGACCCAGACGTAGGAGTGAGGACAGTATTAGGATAGATTTAAGGGAAGTAGGATTTGCAAGAGATGGTTGGATGGAGTTAGCACAGAATAGGGTTGAATGGCGGGCACACGTAAGCGCGGCAATGAACCTTCGGGTTCCATAAAATAGATATTATTCCTTATTAGTATGTTTCCAAGAGTCGACAGTGGGAAGACTGAAGGCAATACTTTTGTGCTAGGTCTATTCTAGTTTTATAGTAGCCATGGAGACCTGAAGGGAAAAGACCACCTGGAAGACCTAGACGTAGGTGGGAGCACAATATTAGGATAGATTTAAGGGAAGTAGGATCTGCGAGGGATGGGTGGATGGAGTTAGAACAGAATAGGGTTGAACGGCGGGCTCACGTAAGCGGGGAAATAATTTCGGAAATTTATGGAATATTCCCCTGAGCTATTTATTTACTGTAAGCATGGCCAACGATACATCTTTCTTACTTCACATTCTTACACAGAATAAGAGGCCGTTTAAGAACGCGTATTCAGTTGTTTACCAGGCAAGACAGTTTCTACAAATAGTGGGTGAGCAGTGGGTAGCTTATAAGTACCCTTCATAGAGATTTTTTCAAAAAATGTTACAAGTAAAAGTTTTAGCTCTCAGTATAAGCAACCCATGTGCAAAATTTAAAAAAAAATCATTGTGTCGTTTTCGATAAAATTGCGAAAAACGAAGATTTCTTCATGTAAAGTCCCCTTAAAAATAAGCCAAACTTGCCACCAATCTTCGGCTCACATCAAAAGGTACATGACCCAAATACGAAATTTTGTTTTCATACGATTATCCGTTTTGGAGCTAGACTTTTCAAAGACATCAATACAGACACACACAGACATGTTTCCAGAAATAGTATTTTTGCACTCCTTAGCTAGGAATTGTTACTTACGAAAGTTGTTTACATGGGTCGTAAGTTGACATTCCCACACAGTCTTGTTGCTATGGCCGTTGCGATGAGGTTAAATTACTTACGGTCCAAGCGATACGTCATAATTCATTACGATACACTTCATAATACAAGCCTTTATGGCCACGGCCCCCAGGACAAATATTCGGTTCCCATAACAACAAACACATGCGAAGCACTTTCTGAAATAAACATGTATTTTCAAGAATGTATTTACATAATATTTTCAGGTAATATCACAATTAATATAATTAAATTGATATAAATAATCATCGTGCAAAAAATAGCATGCAACACACGGGCCGTAAAGGCATTTACGGGTCTCGAAAACTTAATAACCCTCGGCTGCGCCTCGGGTTTTCAATCTGTTTCCTCGACCCGTAAACGTGCCTTACGGCACTTGTATCGCAATATACTATTTTGGTTTCAAGGGGCCTCAAAATGTGTATTACGTTAAAAACTCAACTTCGAATTTTGGGGGTTCGAAAACAGTACTTCCTCTACCTATAGTACCTATGGTAAAAATTACTTCCACTGTCGATTGTAATATTTTGTACAACTTGTTCAAGTACAGTTTTTACATAATAGTAATGGCTGGGCCATTTTTTACTGAGTTTTTACTATAACTGTAAAATAGTGTTTGAAGCAGTTTGGCATGGATGTTCCCTGAAGTAATTGAAAACTATGTATGTGTAAAGGTTTTTATTTTTTCTGTCTAGTAGTAGAGTTCTGTACAGACTTGGTACGACAGAAGAGAATAAAGGTTCAAGTCGAGCTCTGTAAAAGTAGAGGACTCAATTATCGGCAATGCTTCTGAGCTTTTTCATGCAGTCCTCGTTATTTCCAGTGCTTGCTATGTTCTGATGGGCCTAATCATGACGCCTGCCTCCTAACAGGTGGGACTTGTCTGACGTAATACAGTGCCTCTCACACTGCCTAATCGCAAAGCATCACAATAACCGTGTGACTTGCCTTGCTATATTAATGCTTTAAGGGATGACAGAAGTAAAGAAATCTCTACTCTTTGGATTATAATAAGGAAAAATCCAGCCTTAATGAATGAGATTTTAAAGATTTTTTCCACCTTATAGCCTGAAAAATAATGCTAAATAACCTTCAAAACTGTCATATGAATTTTTGGTTTGTTTTGAAATTACATAGAATTATCGGATTTTATACAGGAATTTTTATTTTCATGTCCTATGCAAGGCTATATTGTTTATATACTAGCAGGTGCCCGCGGCTTCACCCACTGTAATTAATTTAAAAATTAAAAATTAAGAGTATAATAATTATTAAACCACTATATTTATTCACACTTGCACGCGAATCATTCATAAACTAAACCATTAATAATTAATGAAACAGCTAAAATTCCTTCTTTAGAGTACATTCCACGATTAGAAAGCGCCGCCTGGGAAAAGATCTCACATTCGATTATGCAGTTCAAAGAAACCTGTGAACACTGATAATTAGACTTCGGTCTTTAGGTCGCTAAAAATGCTGTTTTAGGTACCTAAAATAGGATCTAAAATTGGAAAATAGGTTCTAAAAATCGTAAAATAGTCTCTTATAAAAATCATTAAGTAGCCAATTTTCTGAAATATCTCAATTGCATTGCAGAATATTATATTTATTGAAGTCACCGTTAATCAATAATCATGACAAACCACAGATATAGGCCTGTGGTACACAGAATTATATAGACCTATTACTAGGGCCTGTATTACTACCATAACAGTGAAAACGTAATCCCTGCGCCCAGAAGCTACGCACGCTAGCAGATTCAATCCTTTTTATCCCTCAGTGACTCAGAGTACTTTTTTTTCTGGATGTGGGAGTCGGGAGAAAAACACTACATTTTCTTGGGAATTCCAAGAACTTTTTGTACTGAAGAAGAGATATTCCTTATTATTTAACCACGTCATAAATGTGTCATGTACTGCACATTCCGAGCTAAAAATTTAGTACTGTACGAACTGAAAATAAATGCTAGAATTTATAACAAAAATAACTTATTTTGAACTTTAGGCCTACAGGAAAAACGAGCAAAAAGGCAATATTAGGCTCTAACGTAAGAATAGGCTGTTTTAGGTCCTATAAAAGTATCAGTTTTAGAGATAGTCACTTATGAAACATGCATATATACAAGTTTCTGTCCATATATCACTTAAGGATTAATATAGGTTTTTACCTAAAATCCGAAGTCTTCTTATCATCGTCTTCATTATCAAACAGTCGTGGCGGGATATCAATCATTTCATACTTTGACGTTCTATTTTAGGCATTTTATACATTACCTAGACATTCTATATAATGCCGGATTTCACACGTTGCCGGTAACATACACAAAACATTTGGAATCGAACCCGGGAGCCTCAGCGTTTAATTTAAGAAAGAAAGCTCGATTGACTTTACTGTATGTATGCCCGGTTTCTATAAACTCGTGAAATACCTATGGGTAAATTATCCATGGACAAATTAGTTACTAATCACCCACAATGATATAATGAGGAAGGCCTTGGAGTTGTACAGTTAATTTAATTCAGAAGGCTTTGATTCTCATTGTTTGAATTATATGAGAGGTTAAATTTTATCCAGCCATCCATGAAAGGATAAATTAACCCGACTATTTACCCTTGGAAAGATCTAGCCCGAGTTTGTAGGAACATTTTTTCTGTCATTTTCATATTTACCCAGAGGACATTTATCTAGAAACTCGCCACAAGTGTATGTGATTGCTATCTTTAAATTATTTGTGTTTGTGTGGTGTTATTTTTGTGTAAATTCTGTCCATTGGATAATTTACCCATGGGTAATTCGCGAGTTTATAGAAACCGGCCATTAATTGACTAAACAGTCTCAAAAACGTACTCCTGTGAACTGTGCTTTGCACTTTCACATTCGGTTGTTTACTTTTGCTCCGTAGACATCTTGGATCAAGTATAAATGTTGATCAATGACTTATTTGTTTTTCGTGAAAAACTAACGCGTCCAGACCGACGGGTTACCAAGTCCCTAACACAAAACGCAGGTTTCACAGCTTTATAAAAATAATGTCGTTCCCTGCATTACCGACGTCTCTACTCTACCTGGAATTAAATTATCATCTCTGTATTCCGAACAAGTGACTTCTCTAACTCAATTAGAACTTCCATTCCTACCATCTCTGAGATATTTAAAATGGTATACAGTGGTTTTAATACAGACGTACTACGAATTAATAATTTTCTTTTATTTAGGAGTTTTCTACAATACTATAGCTTTCAGTCGATCATACCCACGCATTATTAATATTTATTTATTTGTTATGGCAATAAGAAGTTCTCTTCCATTTCAAAAGTAAAACTATACAGTGCACGCCGCTTATTGTGATCACTTCAGGACGCAGCTAATCTGATAGTATTAACCGGTTGAAAATAGTAGTCGAAATAATTAATTGAAGCATATTTATTCATACATCAGACAATAAACTACAAAACAGAATTAAAAGTATTTATTCATAAAATATTACGTAACTGTGAATCATGGAACCACTCATAGGCTAATACAGCAATAGACTGCAAGCAACTATTTTTCAACCAGTAACAAAGTTTTAAATTGTTTTTGCACTCTTTAGCTAGTAAGTGTTACTTACTAAAGTTGTTTACATGGATCGTAAGTTGACATTCCCACACAATCGTGTTGCTAAGGGCGTTGCGATGAGGTTAAATTACTTACGGTCCAAGCGCCACGTTATAATTCATCACGATACACTTCATAATACAAGCCTTTATGGACACGGCCCCCAGAACAAATATTCGGTTCCCATAACAACAAACACATGCTCTCGTACTTATTATTATTATTATTATTATTATTATTATTATTAATCACTTTCTGAAATAAACATCTATTTTCAAGAATGTATTTAGGCCTACATAATATTTTCAGGTAATATCACAATTAATATAATTAAATTGATATAAATAATCATCGTGCAAAAAATAGCATGCAACACACGGGCCGTAAAGGCATTTGTATCGCAATATACTATTTTACTTTCCTTTAGGAGTCCATTAACCAATACTCCGTACTCAGTTACGAGTGTTTTTGGAAGTCTGTACTGATCTGTGGTGAACACCGCGTAGCAAAACATCTAACTCCTGTCTGTTCAAGTCTTTTCATTTTACTTTAGCCATCAATTCATGTCAACACTGTTATCTTCATGAATCAAAAGCTGCAGCTTAACTGTTAGGGGTGAAACGTATTTTATTGCTTAAAAGAGAAAGTTAGCCTCATGTAAGAATTAATATATCTACAAATTGACATGGATTCGTACCTAGAAAATCAACACTCACAAACCTTTTGAATTTTACGCACTATGTTTTATCGGGATTAGATAAAAGAAAACTATTCTTTGTGATATATACTGATTTCGAAAACCGTTTGATAAAGTTGATCATGATATTTTAAATACCAAATTGACGGTTTATAATTTTGCTCCGCACATACTAACACTTTAGTAACAGATCACAAGTTGTAACATTGAATGTGAATTCTGGTGTTCCTCAGGGATCAAATCTTGGTCCATTATTTTTTCTACTATTTATTAATGACATCTTTGATCAGGTCTGTTTTTCAAATATTACTGCATTTTCTGATGATATAAAATTATTTAAAATAATTTTGGGACTTATTGTACGGAACTAGAGAATGATTTGAACAAATAAAGTGAATGGAGTGGTCATAATAGATCACCCTTAAATATTTTTAAAAATGCAAAATAATCACTTTCTCTAGATCTAAAAATAATATTGCACGGCAAAATTGTATTAATGGTATTCAGTTCAACAAAATTGCCACTATAAAAGATTTCGGTATATTATTTAACAGTAATTTGACTTTCTAAATTCACATTAATAATATTATTTGTATAACTCTTAAAAATATTATATTTATTATAAGCACACTACTTAGACTATATAGAATCATTGTCAGAACAAAATTAGAAATCTTGCTACCATTAAATACAGTGTATTCATAATATATGTGCGACAGTTCCATGTCTGCAGATGAAGAGGCAAGTTAAATAAGTTTCTCGGGTGGTGCAGGCAGTATAGCAGTGTTACAAAGTTTGCAGGAGAGTATCTTTAGATATGGAAATGTTGTTTATACAGAGTGTTAATAAATAACACCGAACTATTTTACCTGTGTAGAGAGGGGACTTAGACAAGCAACTTTTGTTATAAGATTTGTGCTCTATGGCGACAAACGTGTATGCTACAGGGCATTAAAGTCATTACAGTTTGGTGCTCATAAGTCAATAATTACGCAAACTAGGGTTAAAATGTTCATTAAATTGACTTCATGCCTTCTTAGTGATCGATAAAAATCTGACTGTTAATCATTTGTCAACAGCTACATCATTATTTAGTGTTTCCATAATCTGCAAAATTTACAGACTAATCGCATGACTGGCCACCACTGCATTAGTCTTTTTTTATTCAACTACTGATTTATTCAACTACTGACTACAGTGTTAACAACGAAGTACCTTTGTTTTGCATTTTTGAAGTGAAACTTCTTTAGCCGCGGTAGGGGTAAATCCAGAGCTTGTGTCACCCTCAAATATCGTCACGAAATTAGTGAGGTGTGACGGAACGGACTGCACAGAAAACAACTCAATGATTAGGCTTATCCAAAATTTAAAAAATCAAAAAATTTAAATTAAAAAATCCAAAATTAAAAAATTAAATAGGCTATCTAAAAATCCAAAATTAAACAAATAAAAAAACAAAAATTAAAAAATCCCAAAAATTCAAAGATCCAATAATTTTAAAAAATCCAAAATCCCAAAATTAAAAAATTCAAAGATCCAAAATTAAAAAGTCCAAAAATCCAAAATGTAAAAAATTAAAAATTAAAAAATCCAAGTAACCAAAATTTAAAAAAATGAAAAAATTAAATAAAAAAAATTAAAAAATTGAAAAATCGAAAATTTAAAAAACAACAAATCCAAAATTTAAAAATAAAAAAAATCCGAAATTAAAAAATTAAAAGTAAAGAATCCAACATTGAAAAAATCAAAACATTAAAACAAGTTTCACTTCTGTCGCACACTTTTTTTTTCAAATGTTAGAGGTCAGTGGCGGTCATGCCCTGGGAGATTTTATGCTGTAACAGAAAAAATTTAATCCATAGAGAAAAAATCTATACACAGGTAAAGTATTTCGGTGTATAATTCAGTTAACACTGTCTGAACTGATCAGTGTATAATTACACTTATTGTCAGCATATCTGGTCCTCAATTAGAGTTTTGCGGCCGCACGTGCGTCTCTTTACACTTACTGGTCAGAAGTAAGAACAACAAGCAGTACTGCTAACCATTCTCCAAATCGCTAAAGGTATAAATTTTCATTCAAGATAATGGGTTTGTTCCTTGAGCTCACAGCAACCATGATCACATAGTTCACGCATGCGCACAGTGTCAGTTTCCATATGTCGTGCAGCAAAACTGTCAACTGTTTTTGAGTGAACAAGGAACAAAACTTATTAAAACTTTTGTTATGATCGAACATCGATATTTTCTTAACGATATAAGTAATCGATATTAATATCGCGTTCTTGCTTCCGATCACTATTCAGCAGTGCCTCGTCCATCTGAAATATCATAAGAGTGGCAGTGTCCACCGCCATGATCCAGTAGGCACATAGCTACGGCAGTTTGTTTGGGTTTTTCTTTTCTTTTCAAGTGAATGATACAGAATGGAGCCTGCACTTAAATCGGAGTTTAAGATAGAAATTAAAGAAGAGATTTCTCAAACACAACCAAAGAGTGAACCTGCCCCAGTTACAATACAGACGCAGCGAGTCAAATGTGAAAACACAGACAACGACAATTCTGCAGCTTGCAGCGTCATTTACAAATGCGAACCAAATAATCAAGAAGAGGATAGCCTAATACAATCAGACTCATGTGATGTGGGCACAGGCACATCTTCTGTACCCAGTAAACAGCTGACTGGTTCCACAAAGCAACTCTTCACATGTGATATTTGTTGCAAGCATTTTCCCCGAAGAGGGCACCTCGAACAACATCTGCGTACTCATACTGGACAGAAACCATTCTGTTGTGATATATGCACCAAGAGATTTTCCGCTTCAGGGACGCTTAAAAAACATCTGCTATCTCACAGTGGACATAAACCATACTCCTGTGATATGTGTTCCAAGAAATTTTCTGAAAAATCTCATCTCAAAACACATCTGCTCAGTCACAGTGGACACAAACCATACTCTTGTGATATGTGTACCAAGAAATATTACCAAAGAGGTAACCTAAAAGTACATCTACTCACTCACACTGGAAATAAATCATTCGCTTGTGATATGTGTACCAAGAAATTTCCCGAAAAAGGGAAGCTTAAAAGACATATAATCACTCACACTGGACTGAAACCTTTCTCGTGTGATGTGTGTACCAAGAAATTTTCTGAAAGAGGGAAGCTTAAAATACATATACTCACTCACACTGGACTAAAACCTTTCTCGTGTGATATGTGTGCCAAGAAATTTTTCGAAAAAGTTAAGCTTAAAAGACATCTGCTCAGTCACAGTGGACACAAACCATACTCTTGTGATATGTGTACCAAGAAATTTTACCAAAGAGAAAGCCTGAAAGAACATCTACTCACTCACACTGGGAAGAAATCATTCTCTTGTGATATATGTAACAGCAAATTTTCCGCAAAACGTAATCTCAAAAGACATTTACTGATTCATGAAAGGAACAGTGTTTCCTAATGTACTGTGTGCACCGACCCTTTGCCTTCCTTGAGACTATTATAACTGGCAAGATGGTTTCTTAGTAGGGCAAGGTAGAGAATAGCTTAATTTCTGGAAGTGGAAAGCTTAAAGTCCAATTTGAAATGTTTAAAATGGTGGCCTTCAGCATCAATACATTTTTGAGTTCGAGTCACTACTGATTCCGTTCATCGTACCAAAGGGTCCAATGAGATATCTGCACACACCGCTTGCATCTCATTCAAAGTGTGTCTTGTTTACGTTTGTACACCTCTTTTACTGTGCCCCATAAGAAAAATCTAGCGGCGTAAGGTTGTTGGATGATTGTTGAAGCGATTATCGGCATGATTGTTGAAACTATTCTCCTGCCACCTGTTGAAGAAATATAAAATTACTTTCTCCCAGAATTTTAACCTAGTAGAATGGGAAATAAATTTTCTATGACTATTCAAAGTGTGTATACATTTTTTTTTTAAGCACTCTGTATTTTTTTCGTTTATCTTAGTGTTCACAATTTCAAGACAGGTTTATGTCGCTTTATGCCTACTTATTCAAGGGCGCCCATATGATATTTTCTAGGGGGGGGCCAAATTTTTAGTTAATTTATTTTTTGTCCCTTTAACTTCTTGGGTTAGTTTGTAACATTACATTAATAATATAATAATGTAAGTGCAACAATGAAGTAGCCAGAAAATAATTTCGGGGAGGATTGGAAGTGGCAGGGGATTTGGAATACCCCCCAAGCAAGGGGGTCGTGGGTCCATCCCCAGAAAATTTTAAAATATTCAACTAATTAAAATCACTTTTTACGCTATTTTAGCACTGAAAAACTAGTTAGGAAATTTGTTTACATGCCAATGTAAACAAGAAATCGTTACCTAAGTCAGGGGTCCACCCCTGGAAAATTTTTAAATAATGAACTAGTTGAAATCACATTTTACGCTATTTTAGCTCTGAAAAACAAGTTATTAAATTTGTTTACCATACTTTAAGATATGCCAACTTAAACAAGAAATTGTTACCTAAGTCGGGGGTTACCCCCGGAAAATTTTTAAATACTGAACTAATGAAAATCACATTTCACTCTATTTTAGCTCTGAAAAACTAGGTAGGAAATTTGTTTACCATACTCTAAGATATGTCAACTTAAACAAGAAATGTTACCTAAGTCGGGGGTTACCCCCGGAAAATTTTTAAATACTGAACTAATGAAAATCACATTTCACTCTATTTTAGCTCTGAAAAACTAGGTAGGAAATTTGTTTACCATACTCTAAGATGCCAACTTAAACAAGAAATTGTTACCTAAGTCGGGGGTTCACCCCCGGAAGATTTTTAAATACTGAACTAATGAAAATCACATTTTATGCTATTTTAGCCCTGAAAGCTAGTTAAGAAATTTATTTACCATACTCTAAGACATACCAACGTAAACAAGAAATCATTACCTAAGTCGGGGGTCCACCCCTGGAAAATGTTTAAATATTGAACTAATTAAAATAACATTTTACGCTATTTTAGCTCTGAAAAACTAGTTAGGAAATTTGTTTACCATACTCTAAGACATGCGAACTTAAACAAACCTAAGTTATAATACTCATTACTATTTATAAGAAAAGTTAAATAACACAAGGAACAATGGAAATAACAGGCCTACTAATTATGTTATGGAAAAAAATAACTGCTATATCATATTTGACACACCCACAAAAATTGTTTAATTTATTAATTTTTTTTAAATACAAAAATAGAATTTTAGGTTTTGATTTTTGGGGGTCCAAACCCCCAGGATCCCCTTTTCTAATCCAGTGTGGATTCTGCTTCCATGGTGTCGATATGGTAAAACTTTTGCAAACTTATGTCTCTACTGACTTTCAAATAATTGTCTTAAAAGAAAAAAAACAGACTATAATTATTAATATTGAATTTTTTCCTGACCCTGAGAGCTAGGGGGGGGCCGCGGCCCCCCCCTGCCCCCGGGTATGGGCGCCCTTGTACTTATTTGCTTGAAATTATTGTGACTGGAAAATAAGTCAAATGCACATGATACGTACAGAATTTGTAAAACCTAATTTTCCAATAATAAAATTGTTCCATCCTAAAACGCTTCAAAAATGCTAAATTTTAACAGATATTATATAAAGGTCTAAATTTAATTTTTGATATGCTAAATCTGTACTTTTTAATTGTCAAAATCTACCATCCCTAGTTACAATGTTTGTATGTGTTAGAAATTTGATTTGTCATTCCCCATATCTATTGTACTGTCGATCAAATAAAAAGCGTCGGGCGTTATTTGGTAAAATACCACAAACGAGCATATGAGCGTGTACCGGAAGACTTAAAGTTAGGTTCACACCTGCTTCTTTTCTATCCATTATTTTCTCGATTATTTAATCAGTTTTTTCCAAAACTTCAAGTTCTTATCATATTAATAATTAATAAATTCGCGAGGAATGTGTTTATTCAAGGAGCATTTTTAAAAGACTTTATTTTATAATACCGGTACTTGTAGTGTAAAATCATTAACTTTGGCTTAAACATATTTTCAAGCTTGGATATTACAATCTCATCAGAATTGTGTAGGCTACTCTTATTTGTTCGCAATGGTGTAATGGTCAAGACATCGGAATTGAACATGTGAGACCAGCGTTCGGTCCTTTGTGGGATCTTGTATATATTTTTTATCTTTATGTTTATTTTTTCAAACGCGGCATTGACTGAAATAAAATAATAATTCCTTCCAATGAATTATCATTGTTGGTGTCGAATTTTGAACACACACAAAAGAAAGCAAAAAAGAAAGTATGATTGTACTGTAATGTGGATCAATAAAAAATATGAATAGGAACCACATCCCGGCAATCTCGGCGGTGAAGCCTAGCCTTGCGCTCAGCCGCCATCTTGGCTGATTGTAAGACACCCATTAAACTACACATAATTCAATAAGAAACTTAGATCTAAAGTCTATTTTCACAATTTTCTGTTGGAAATTTCGCATTCACTGGTGAAACATACTGAAAATAAAGCACTCTTGCTATTATTCTTAAGTACTGGTTTCAATTACATGCTAAAAATTAGGTTTTTTATGGCAGAAAATTTGACGTTTTAGAATAATGTTAATATTAATAGGAACTCAAGTCATATAAATATGACCACATAATTCCACCAGCACTGGATATACAATATAAAAGAAAATATACTGATCAAATAGAACTTTCTCTTCACAGTAGCCTAGGCCTACCTGTTTTA
The DNA here is from genome assembly GCA_964059195.1 of Ectobius pallidus. Lineage (NCBI taxonomy): Eukaryota > Metazoa > Arthropoda > Insecta > Blattodea > Ectobiidae > Ectobius > Ectobius pallidus. The sequence continues at coordinate 3,745,682 of CAXKWD010000002.1, forward strand.
GGGAAATTTATTGTAGAATATTAACAGTCTAACAATATTTCATCTTTGTGTACATTCTATGTTCAGAAGAGTTCTTTCCTTATAGACAAGTAATAAATTTTGTCAAATGCATGATTTAATTAGGCAGAGAAAGTATATGGACTGATGTGTACACCCACTCAAAACATTTATTATTATTATTATTATTATTATTTTTTTATATTATTATTATTATTATTATTATTATTATTACCATTACCATTATTATTATTGTTATTATTATTATTATTACCATTATTATTATTATTATTATTATTATTATTATTATTATTATTAACATAGAGCCCCTCCGTCTGACGTAGCATAAGGGAGGCAGTGACCGCCGCCATGATCCAGTACGCAGTTACTACGTTATGGCTGTGTGTTTCATGTCTTTTAATTAAATGTCAGGTGAACGATACAGAATGGATCCTGTACTTAAATCTGAGTGCCTTAAGATAGAAATTAAGGAAGAGATTTCTCAAACACAACCAAAGAGTGAACCTACACCGATTACTTTTGACACAGTACAGACACAGCGAGTCAAAAGTGAAAACACAGACGACGACAATTCTGCAGCTTTCAGCATCATTCACAAGTGTGAACTTGCATCTTTTTCATCTGAGACACCAAATAATCAGGAAGAGAATAGGCTAATACAATCAGAGTCATGTGATGTGGGCACAGGCACATCTTCTGTACCCAGTAAACAGCTGACTGGTTCAACAACTCAAGAAACTCTTCACGTGTGATGTATGTGGAAAGAAATTATCCCGTAAGAAGGGGCACCTCAAAAAACATCTGCGTACTCACACTGTACACAAACCATTCACTTGTGATATATGCGACAAGAAATTTTCCACTAAAGAGTACATCAAAGCACATCTGCTCTCTCACACTGGTCATAAATCTTTCTCGTGTGATATATGTCACAAGAAATTTTCACGCGGTTGTCACCTCAATCAACATCTGCTTATTCACACTGGACACAAACAATTCTCTTGTGATATATGTGCCAAGAAATTTTCCCATAGTGGGAAACTCAAACAACATCTGATCATTCACACTGGAGTTAAACGGCTTCCGTTCTCATGTGATATATGTGCCAAGAGATTTTCCGATAGAGGAGGGCTCAAAAGACATCTGCTATCTCACACTGGAAATAAACCTTTCTCGTGTGATATGTGTTCCAAGGAATATTCCTCAAAATCTACTCTCAAAATACATCTGCTTACTCACACTGGAGATAAGCCATTCTCATGTGATATATGTGCCAAGAAATTTTACCATAAAGCGAACCTAAAAGCACATCTGCCTACTCACGCTAAAGATATTATTCGTAGCGCTTATAAATTCTCATGTGATATATGTTTCAAGAAATTTTCCGAGAAAGGTTCTCTCAAAAGACATTTACTGATTCATGATAGGATCAATGTTTCCTAATGTAATGTGTGCACCGACCCTTTGCCTTGCTTGAGACTATTACAACTGAATGCGCACACTGGCAATGTGCATTCTTATTAGGGCAAGGTAGAGAATAGGATGATTGGTGATTAAGGTCAAAATATTCAATGGCTTAGCGAAAGGGAGACATAGGTGTCGACCACCCCAGATAGCATTTTCCTAGGGTTGGAAAAATCTCTAACAAATTAATGTTATGGAGATTCTGTCAAAATCATTTAAACTGCTGGTATCTAGTTTATGGACCAAGTTCTCAATGATGAAATAGTTACTTGGGTTATTTTGAATATTGTAAATGATTAATAGATGTACGATAATAGTATTTGTATTGGTTAAAATTAATGAAATTGATAATTACTAGGAGGTGTCCGTTGCTTCACCCACAATAATTCATTTAAGAATTAAAAATTAAGAGTAAGGCCTATAATAATTATTAAAGCATTATATTTATTAACACTTGCACGCGAATCATTCACAAACTAAACCATTAATAATTAATGAAACAGCTAAAATTCCGGCTTCAGAGTACATTCTACGATTAGAAAGCGCCCCCTGGGAAAACTATATCAGAATCGATTATGCAGTTCCAAAGGAACCTGTGAACTCATAATAGGTAATGTTTCTCAACTGTTTATTGACATGAATAATATGATGTGAATTTTATTTGATCAATTCAGTGTAATTTTCAGAAATTATATAATGTTTCAAGGGAAGGAATGGTTTGTTTGGATTATTATTATCAGCGATATTTCAAGAGTTAAACCATCAATATTTTACTGCTGGTGCCCCCGGCTTCGCCCGCCATTATTCATTGACTCCAGGATTTTTATGAAATTTACACTGCTAGATTATTAAAAATGTTTGTGGTTCAGAGCTATGAAAATTGTAAGTAAAAATAAAATTAGAATATTTGTTCATTTCACTTAGGCATAATATGATAAACAAACAGTTTTCGTAATTTTGTACTCTTCGTGAAAGTTTAGACTGCAAGAGACGAACATCGCCGAGTATACCCAATGTCTCACGAAGCGGGCGAGCGAGCAAGCACGCTATTTAGAGGGCCGTTGAATTGTATAAGAGTAGATTAATTTGTACGACAGTGACATCTGGTGGTATCCTGTATCAGCGGTGGATGCAGAGTGGGGGATCGGGGGATATTTCCCTCCCCCCCCCCCCCCCCGAAATTTGTAAAAGTAGGGTTCATATATTTTATATCTGTGTCTGGTAGTATTTAAATTGTACAGAGGTCCACCACTGTCCAGTATAATCTCTATACTGGTGCTAGCACCTGAATTTCTGCCATAACAAGCCTGGCCTGAGATAGAGTTTATGATTCAAAATATGAGACGCGTCCAGAAAGTAAGTTTACAGAAATGAAACAATTTCATTTAAATATTTATTGCAACATATACAGAAAGTGTTGAGCAATTTTTAACAAATTCGCCACCATGGGACCAACTTTTGATTACCTGTGTTGTAGAAGTCTGCCGCTTGGGAATTGAACCACTGTGTGACAAATATTTCTTATTCCCTGTCATTTCTTGAAGTGTAGGAAAAGATGGATATCACTGGGAGCGAGGTCTGGAATGTAGGGTGGATGTTTAAACTCTTCCCAGCTGAACTTCTACAAGAGACTTTCTGGGAGGTGTTTAAAAATCTCGTTCCCAGTGATTTTCATCTTTTCCTACACCTCAGGAAATGACAGAGAATGAAAGAGACCGAAATGGTTTTCACACAGTGGTCCAAATCCCAGGCGGCTGACTTCTACAACACAAACATAAAAAAGTTGGTCACACGTCATTTCAAATGTCTCAATTCCGGTGGCGAATATGTTGAAAAATAGCTGAACACAGAATATACCTGCTACAATAAATATTTCCATGAAATTGTGTTTTGTTTCTGTAAACGGTCCCAGGGAAACTTACTTTCTGGACACGCCTCATAACATGAAAGCTGCAATTATGTAGTTACAAATTGGATGACATAGGGTTGAGGGGTTTGGATCTGGAAGCATTGCTTTGTACGGATCGGAAAATGGACACTAAGAAAAATTGTGGAAATATATCTGGAAAGTTCTGAAATCAGGTACTAGAGAAGAATTTTTAAAAAGTGGCAAATGAAATCCTGAGAAGAGATCAATCCTGAACACAGTTCTTCGTTGGAATGGATAGATGACATCATGAGAAGGAATTGTCTTCTGCATGAAGTCATCAAAGGAGAGCTGGAGAGAACTTAAAGAGGAGTCCAAGGATAGGAAAATAAAATAAAAAATAAAAATACACAGGAGCAGATGGAATACCACTATATAAGTTATTATTATATTCTGTAGAGAATATTTAATTCTATCCTTGAAAATACTATCTCATCTTGTGAGTAAGTAAATTATATAATCCCTAATGTTTGGAAACTTGCTAAAATCGTACCTGTCTATAAGTCGGGCAACCCAAAATTAACAGAAAGCTAAAATACCAATATCCTTATTAACAGTACCTGCTAAAATATTTGAAAACTTATTATACCCTCTTATTTTCAATCACGTCACAATTAATATATCTATAAATTGACATGGTTTCTTGCCTAGAAGTGCTGACTCACAAACCTTTTGAATTTTACGCACTATGTTTCATCGGCATTAGGTAAAAGAAAAGTTGATGTGATATATACTGATTTAAAAAATCGTTTGCTGAAGTTGATCATGATATTTTAAATAACAAATTGACGGTTTATAATTTTGCTCCACCCATACGAACACTTACTACTTGTTATTTAAGTAACAGAGCATAGGTTGTGACATTGAATGTCTTTTCTGGTGTTCCTCAGGGATCAGATCTTGGTCCATTATTTTTTCTCCTATTTATTAATGACATTTTTCATCAAATCTGTTTTTCAAATATTGTAGCATTTACTGATTGAATAAAATAATTTTTGGACTAACTACAGAATTTGAATAAATTAAGTGAATGGAGTGCACATAATAGATTGCCCTTAAATAAAAAATAAAAAAAATATTGCATGGCAATATTGTAACAATGATATTCAGTTGCACAAAATTTCCACTATGAATGTTTTAGGAATATTACATAATATATTATATTAAACTCCGTGGCGCTACATCCCTGGAGGGACTTGGCCTACCGCCCGACCGCTGCATCATCTCCTGTTGGCAGATAGCAGGATTGGGGGCCATGTGGTCAGCATTCCGACACCCACAGCCGTTAATGGTGGTTTTCTTGACCGGAGCCGCTACTTCTCTATCAAGTAGCTCCTCAATTTGAATCGCGAGGCTGAGTGCACCCCTACCAGACCTCCCTACCTCAGAAAATTCCGAGGAGGTACCGGGAATCGAACCCGGTGACGCTAACCACAAGACCACGCCAGTGGACATATTATATATGTTATATATTATATTTTATATATATTATATATAGCAGTAATTTGATTTTCTCAAATCACATTGATAATATTATTTGCAAAACTCTAAAAAATCTTGGGGTACGCCGTAGCGTAGTGGTTGAGGCGCTGCGCTACAAACCAGAAGGTCGCGGGTTCGATCCCCGATGAGGTCATCGGAGATTTTCAATTGTCCTAATCCTTCTGGTCTCTAACAGAAATGAGTACCAGGAGCAATCTTGGGGGCAAAGGCGGCCGGTGCGTAAGGCTGACAACCTTACCACCTTCGTGCACCGATTGTCTAAGCATCTAGGAGCCTCAATCTCTTGGAATCCTCTGGGCCTCCATGGCCTGTAATAGGGAACACTTTTTATTTAAAAATCTTGAATTTATTCTTAGGAACTCAAAAAATTGTAGTATAAGTAGACTATATAGAACCATTGCCAGACCAAAATTAGAAATCCTACTACCATTAAATACAGTACAGAACATTCAAAATAAATTTCTAAAATGTCGTAGATCTTCTCTTGTACGTTCATGGCGTCGGTCAAATCGAAGCAAATGCAAGTAAATCAAGTTTGCAGGGTGATGCAGTGTTTCAAAGTTTGCAGAAGAGTATCTTTAGAAATGGAAATGTTGTTTATATATGAGTCAATACTATCTGAACTGTTCAGTGTGTAGTTACTAGGATTCGGATGTTTATGACATGTCATATTTTAATCCCGACCTCTGTTCTCGCGGCAAATACAATTTGCATATTTGTTATCCTAATCGCACAGTTTTTATTTTGCATATAAAGTCCTATTTTGGTCATTTCGTTGTCTTGGTATGCGTGTGAGAGATACCACATGAAGTCATGTGACAAGAGACAAGGGTCCCTAACATCATAACCAACTTATGCACATTGTGCGATCATCATATTTCATCATAAGTAGACCTGGGATTTTAAGGCAAATGCCTATCTTGTTCCTTATGAAATAACATGAATTTTTTTAAATTTGTAGATGTTTCATGATAAATCACTTACTAACCTAAAATGCCTATTTGGCCCTTTAGAGCCTATTTTACTATTTTAGTGCCTAAAATGCCTATTTTTAACATTTAAAATAAAATTCAACTTCTGTAATTACAATCTCATAATGGACATCCTTGAATGATGAGCAGAACAGCAGAGGGTGGATTTTTCACAAAAATTTGACTATTCCAAACAGTTGTCGCTAAAGGAATGCTGACTGACGAGGGAGGGGCAGGATTAAGGGAAAAGGACTGTTTTGTCAACTTACCAGTGAAAGAACATATGTTCAGGCCCGACGAGAGGGAGGGGCAGCCGGGGCTGTAGCCCAGGGTCCCAAAAGGGGGCCCGGCCGACCAGGTTTTATTTTTTAATTTACTCGAAAATAAAATTGGTTATAAGTCAATAAACAGCTTAAGTTATGTTTTATGTGTTTATTTTATCTGCATTGTCCTGTCTTATAAGTTAAGTGACACGGAATTAATCATTTAATCTGAAACGGATTATTCTTGAAGAAAAATTGTTCTTTTTTTTTAAAGTAGGAGCAGAAATCTATTGATAATTTTCAAAAGATTAAACTGGTACAACAATTTAAAAAATTGTTCCTGATAAAAATAAAATTGTTCCATTAGAACATTTTAATGTATTTTTCCTCTTCGTGCCCGACATCAGTTAACTGATTTGGTCCAAAATCAATAGGCTTCGTCCTATGGGCGTTATAAATGGAAGGCTATACCAAGTTTTATGAAAATCCGATAAAGCGTATTTGAGTTATCACACTTAGAAACACACGGACAGACAGACAGTCCCGTCTACCAGACAATCTCATAAAGTACCGGTAATATTCTGGCATTTAATAATTATGTAATATCATTACATAATCTTTTTGTTGCATAACTTACATTATAAAGGGCGAGTTGGGTAGTGAATTTAGTATGTGACGGGGGCCCGGGAAAATTTGTCCCTGGGGCCCTTGTTTCTTTCCACGGCCCTGGATATGTTTAAGTGGATATAGTTCGTGATGCCTAATTTTGCAGATAATTCTCTTAAGAATACAATAATAGTTATACCACGTTTCTTGCAGTGAGACTATGTTACCGTTTAAGTGTATATTGTAATATTTTAAAGTCTATTTTCTATCTATTTAGGCATTTTCAAAGCATATTTTAAGTGCCTATTTTCTCTTTTAAAAGCCTATTTACTTGTTTTAAAAAGCATATTTTAGGTGTCTAAAAATAATTTTTTAGAGCCTAAAATCCCTGGTCTAATCATAAGGGTGGCAGTGTCCGCCGCCATGATCCAGTACGCAGTCATTTAGGTACGGCTGTTTGTTTGTTTTCAAGTGAATTATACATAATGGAGCCTTCACTTAAATCGGAGTTTAAGATAGAAATTAAAGAAGAGATTTCTCAAACACATCCAAAGAGTGAACCTACACCGATTACTTTTGACACAATACAGACACAGCGAGTCAAATGTGAAAACACAGACAACGATCCTACACCATGCAGCATCAGTTACAAGTGTGATCCTGCATCTGACACACCAAATAATCAAGAAGAGGATAGCCTAATACAATCAGACTCATGTGATGTGGGCACAGGCACATCTTCTATACCCAGTAAACAGCTGACTGGTTCAACAAAGCAACTCTTCACGTGTGATATATGTTGCAAGCATTTTACCCGTAAATGGCATCTCAAAACACATCTGCTCTCTCACACTGGCCATAAACCCTTCTCGTGTGATATATGTGGCAAGAAATTTTCCCGAAGTGGGCACCTCAAACAACATCTGCTTATTCACACTGGCCATAAACCTTTCTCGTGTGATATATGTGCCAAGAAATTTTCCCTAAGCTGGCACCTCAAATCACATTTGCTTATTCACACTGGACATAAACCATTCTCTTGTGATATATGTGCCAAGACATTTTCCGAAACAGGAAGGCTTAAATTACATCTGCTCTCTCACACTGGCCATAAACCCTTCTCGTGTGATATATGTGGCAAGAAATTTTCCCGAAGTGGGCACCTCAAACAACATCTGCATACTCACACTGGACATAAACCATTCTCTTGTGATATATGTGCCAAGACATTTTCCGAAAAAGCTTATCTCATAAGACATCTGCGTACTCACACTGGACAGAAACCATTCTGTTGTGATATATGCACCAAGAGATTTTCAGAAGCATCGAAGCTTAAAAGACATATGTTATCTCACAGTGGACATAAACTTTTCTCGTGTCATACGTGTTCCAAGAAATTTTCCATAAAATGTAATCTCAAAACACATCTGCTCAGTCACAGTGGACACAAACCATACTCTTGTGATATGTGTACCAAGAAATATTACCAAAGAGGTAACCTAAAAGTACATCTACTCACTCACACTGGAAATAAATCATTCGCTTGTGATATGTGTACCAAGAAATTTTCCGAAAAAGGGAAGCTTAAAAGACATATAATCACTCACACTGGACTGAAACCTTTCTCATGTGATATGTGTACCAAGAAATTTTCTGAAAGAGGGAAGCTTAAAATACATATACTCACTCACACTGGACTAAAACCTTTCTCGTGTGATATGTGTGCCAAGAAATTTTCCGAAAAAGCGAAGCTTAAAAGACATCTGCTCAGGAACAGTGGACACAAACTATACTCTTGTGATATGTGTACTATGAAATTTTACCAAAGAGGAATCCTGAAAGAACATCTACTCACTCACACTGGGAAGAAATCATTCTCTTGTGATATATGTGCCAAGACATTTTCCGAAAAAGCTTATCTCATAAGACATCTGCGTACTCACACTGGACAGAAACCATTCTGTTGTGATATATGCACCAAGAGATTTTCCGAAGCAGCGAAGCTTAAAAGACATCTGCTATCTCACACTGGACATAAACTTTTCTCGTGTGATATGTGTTCCAAGAAATTTTCCATAAAATGTAATCTCAAAACACACCTGCTCAGTCACAGTGGACACAAACCATACTCTTGTGATATATGTACCAAGAAATTTTATCAAAGAGGGAACCTAAAAGTACATCTTCTCACTCACACTGGAAACAAATCATTCTCTTGTGATATATGTAACAACAAATTTTACGCAAAAAGTACTCTCAAAAAACATTTACTGATTCATGATAGGAGCAATGTTTCCTAATGTAATGTGTGCACCGACCCTTTTCCTTGCTTGGGACTATTATAACTAAATGCGCACACTGGCAAGGTGGTTTCTTAATATGATAAGGTAGAGAATAGGATGATTGGTGATTAAGGTCAAAATATTCAATGGCTTAGCAAAAGGTAGACAAAAGTGTCGATCACCCCAGGTAGCATTTTGCTAGGGGTGGAAAAATCTCTAACAAATAAATTTTAGGGAGATTCTGTCAAAATCATTTAAACTACCGGTATCTAGTTTATGGACCAAGTTCTCAATGATGAAATAGTTATTCGTGTTATATTGAATATTGTAAATGATTAATAGATACACGATAATAGTAGTAGTAGGAACCATAGTGGCAAAAGATAGATTTATGCTGCACCCCAGCCAAGCTCCGCCGTTTTGTTAGGTTATGAACGTTTATGTTAGTTTAGGAGCAATATACAGAATAGCACGAGATTTATTACGTCTCACATTGAATTTCTTCTGTGACGAAACTCTAAACCTCACCTTCCCAGGCGAGCATCATTACAGAGGAGCCTAGGGTGGAGCATAAACCTATTTTTTCCCGATCCACCCTGTCTTCTTTTCGGTTCTCCTAATGGTCATTTTCTTTCTGGTCTTCTCATTAAAATTATATAAATGTACCTCTCCGCTTTCACTCAATCCAACATATCCAGCTCGTACTCACCACCTGCATTTCATTAATCCTGACATTCCCCTTGAAATTCCAAATACTTTCCTTAAAACTTTGTTTACAAGTATGTTCCTTCTGCATGGTAATTGGCCATATTTCACATCCAAACAAAACTTATGGTAACGTTACAGTTTTATAAACTCTTATATTTATAAGAGAGAATTTATTTTTTTTCTATCTTTCTATCTCCTATAATCCCTCCCCGAAAGAAAATTCTGTGTCTGCCACTGTCCAGTATAATCTCTATAACATGCTAGCACCGGAATTTCTGCCATAACAAGCCTGGCCTCACATAGAGTTTAAAATTAAAAATATGAGGCACATCCAGAAAGTAAGTTTCCCTGGGACCGTTTACAGAAACGAAAGACAATTCATTGAAATATTTATTGCACCATATGCAGAAAGTGTTCAGCAATTTTTAACAAATTCGCCACCGTTTGTTAAACCATGGGACAAACTTTTGAATACCCAAGTTGTAGAAGTCTGCCGCTTGGGAATTGAACCACTGTGTGACAAACATTTCTCTTTATGTCATTCTCTGCCTGGAATGTAGGGTGAATGTTTAAGCTCTTCCCAGTCGAACTTCTACAGGACACTTTCTGGTTACATAAAAGCTGCAATTATATAATTACAAATTGGATGACATTTAGATCAGTCCACCAGATATTTTTACATAGCATCTTGTGCTTTGTATAAATATCCGGGGGGAAGGATCTAAATATTGTAAAAATGCTGTGAAAATAAATAATTATTTGTCTCTCCTAAAACTTTGTAATTATGACTTATTCGCTTTTTCTCTATCACTCTAGAAACCTCATCTCTTTAGCCAGAGGTATGATTGGTAAGAAACACTAAAATTCAACAGAGAAAATTTTAAATATCACATTATATTACATTTTTAAAAAGATTCGATCAAACCACTATACGAGTACAAACTAAAAAATTCCCTATCCGTTAAAACCATATTTTCCCCCGTTGAATGGGTTAAAAATCCAACTTAATAAACGGGAATTCCAATAAGTTGGCAACACTGTGTGTACAAACGTCAGTTATCATCAGCCGGGACCATTATGTCTATGCAAAAGATGTGGGAAAGCATGTGAGAGATACCACGTGAAGTCATGTGACGAGAGACAAGAGTCCCTAACATCATAACCAACTTATGCACATTGTGCGATCTTCATATTTCATCATAATAGGAGGCAGTGACCGCGGCCATGATCCGGTACGCAGTTAGCCACGGCTGTTTGTTTGGGGTTTCTCACAGCCCGGCAATCTGGGTCACGGCGGTGAAGCCAGCCTTGCGCTATGCCGCTATCTTGCCTCACCTGAAGACACTCATTGAACTACACGTAATTCAATGGGAAACTATCGCGAGAACTTAGATTAAAGTCTATTTTCACAATTTTCTATTGAAATTTTGTATCCACTAGTGAACACACTGAAACCACAATGAAAAAGCACGTCCTCTTGCTATTTTTCTCAAGTATTGGTTCCTATTACTTGCTAAAAATGAGGTATTTTACGTGAAACTTCTTTAGCCGCGGTAGGATTAAATCGAGAGCTGGCGTTACGGACAAAATCGTCACGAAATTAGTTTGGTGTGACGGAACGGACTGCACAGAAAACAATCAACTCAATAATTAGGCTTATCCAAAATTTAAAAAATCAAAAATTCCAAAATTTAAAAAAATCAAAAAATTCAAATTAAAAAATCGAAAATCCAAAATTTTAAGTCTAAAAATCCGAAATTAAAAATAAAAATAAATTAAAAATATAAAATTAAAAAATCCAAAATTCCAAAATAAAAAATTCAAAGACCCAACATTTAGAAAATCCAAATTTTAAAAAATAATCCAAAGTAAAAAAATTAAAATATCCAAAATTTAAAAAATTAAAAAATCTAAAATTTAAAAAATTCAAAAAATAAAAAATAAAAATTCAGAGATCCAAAATAAAAAATCCAAAATTTAAAAAATCCAAAATTTAAAATTTACTATCCAAAAGTTTAACCTTACTGTACCAAGAGGTATATTAAGGTTATAGTTATTTACAAACATAAATTAAAGCATAACATATGAATATTAATATTATAGTGCATAAGATGGCTTATATGTTAATAGTTACTTACAAATATTATAACACATTCTTAAATGAATATTAATATTATAGTGCATAAGATGGCTTATATGTTAATAGTTACTTACAAATATTATAACACATTCTTAATTTTTTAAGGAAGTATGAATATGTGTAATACAAGAAATAGCTATCAATGTATGCTTATAGTTATTTATAAAAATATAAAACATTCCTAGTAACTAAAGCATAATATTATTAACAATACAAAAATACGCATAAATTGAGGTTGTTTAGTTGCAATTTCTAAATGCTAAAGTAATATATGACTATTTACAGTGTATGAAATAGTTAACAATATTAGATTATGGTTATTTACAACCATATAATACATTCATAGAAACTAAAGCATGTATAATGCATGAAATGGCTAATAATAATAATGAAATGCCTACTTACGAATGTATTGAAACATGTTCCTTTCCTTGTTTCTTTCTGTCGTAGTATGAAAAATTACACCCGAATACCACACATGTATTCACCATTTTTAGACAAAGTATTTATACTCCTCAGTCCAATTACATTATTAGCTAAAATGCTAAAATTCACATCGCTGTAACACTATTGTGGCATGTACTCGATCAGCTGCTACAGTGTAGTAATATGGCGGTCCGCGCATCAACGTGGCTTCACTGCCGCCAATAGTACAGCATACACCATTGCCGATCTATCTCTATATATCTGTGGGGTTTCTTTTCTTTTCTTTTCAATTGAATGATATAGAATGGAGCCTGTACTTAAATCGGAGTTTAAGATAGAAATTAAAGAAGAGATTTCTCAAACACAACCAAAGAGTGAACCTACGCCGATTTCTTTTGACACAATACAGACACAACCAATCAAATGTGAAAACACAGACAACAACGATCCTACACCATGCAGCAGCATTCACAAATTGGAACCTGCATCTGACACACCAAATAATCAAGAAGAGGATAGCCTAATACAATCAGATTCATGTGATGTGGGCACAGGTACATCTTCTATACCCAGTAAACAGCTGACTGGTTCAACAAAGCAACTCTTCACGTGTGATATATGTTGCAAGCATTTTACCCGTAAATGGCATCTCAAAACACATCTGCTCTCTCACACTGGCCATAAACCCTTCTCGTGTGATATATGTGGCAAGAAATTTTCCCGAAGTGGGCACCTCAAACAACATCTGCTTATTCACACTGGCCATAAACCTTTCTCGTGTGATATATGTGCCAAGAAATTTTCCCTAAGCTGGCACCTCAAATCACATTTGCTTATTCACACTGGACATAAACCATTCTCTTGTGATATATGTGCCAAGACATTTTCCGAAACAGGAAGGCTTAAATTACATCTGCTCTCTCACACTGGCCATAAACCCTTCTCGTGTGATATATGTGGCAAGAAATTTTCCCGAAGTGGGCACCTCAAACAACATCTGCTTATTCACACTGGCCATAAACCCTTCTCGTGTGATATATGTGCCAAGAAATTTTCCGGAAGTGGGCACCTCAAACAACATCTGCGTATTCACACTGGACACAAACCATTCTGTTGTGATATATGCACCAAGAGATTTTCCGAATCATCGAAGCTTAAAAGACATCTGCTATCTCACAGTGGACATAAACTTTTCTCGTGTGATATGTGTACCAAGAAATTTTCCATAAAATGTAATCTCAAAACACCCTGATACATAACATACTGGTAGTGAATAGAATACAAATCTGCGACGGAATAACTACGTCTGAGGAAATTCTTCAAACTAACGGAGTGTTACAAGGAGACCCCTCAGCCCACACCTGTTCATCATAGCTACACATGACATTGTCCGGAGAATAAAACAAACGACTAAAGAGGTGAAAATATATATATACGCAGACGATATGGTGATTGGATCGAACAGTACGACAGAACTACAGAAAGCGATAAACACACTGGAGGAATGGGCGGTAGAAAACAAACTACATATAAACAAAGGAAAAACAGTAATGATGACCTTCAGGAAAGGGGGAAGACAAGCCCAGGAGGACAAAATACTTTACGAGAGGGAACCACTGACGGTTGTAAATCATTACAAATACCTCGGGCTAACACTGCAAACCACAGCAAAGACCTTCCGACTACACGTAAAAGCCCGAGCAGCAGCAGCAACAAAGGCCATATTTGACATAAAGGATCTAACGAGACTGTCCATGGACACAGCATTAAGGTTATTCAACGCCAAAATAATACCAATGCTCACATACGGCATAGAAGTAATATGGGAGAAGCTAGGGAAAAGAGACCTGCAAACCATGGAAGCTGTCAAGGCAAGATTCCTAAAGGCGGCGATGGGAATTTCTAAATACACGCGCTCAAGATTGGTCTATATACTAGCCAGAGAACCTTTTCTGATGGAAGACCTACGCCACAGATATGATCTACCATCAACAAGTGGATGGAAGGACATAATGGAAGAAAGGAAGACCAAGCAGAGGGACATATGGACAGAGTTCTACAGCTCGGAGGCCATGATAAACAGAGAGTGGACAGGCACAAACCAGGATTTGAGACATTTTGTGATTTCTCTCGCAGTCCATGGTTACCACCACAAAATATGCGCCCAAAAGGCATTTCATGACCCGGACCAAAACTGTGTGTGCGAACGGTGTGGTAACGAGTGCAATCGATATCACGTCATCTATTGCAAGAATAGAGGAAAATCCCTGATTGAGTACTGTAAATAAGACTGATGTCCCAAGTGCAGGGAACACAGTTAAAATATGCTCAACTTGAGTGCACCTTTCTGTTATTATTATTAAAACACATCTGCTCAGTCACAGCGGATACAAGCCATACTCTTGTGATGTATGTACCAAGAAATTTTATCAAAGAGGAAATCTAAAAGAACATCACTCACACTCGGAAGAAGAAACCATTCTCTTGTGATATATGTAAGAACGAATTTTCCACAAAAATTACTCTCAAAAAACATTTACTGATTCATGATAGGAACAATTAGTCCAGGCAACGAACGAAAAATAGAAAAAAAAAATCGTGTAGTTTTGAAATTTTTCAGAGTTGTCGGAGGGAGTGTCCTGAACAACATACTAAAAGTCCCCGATGGTGGGGGGTGAGCGGGGGGCAGGGGGGCCCGCAGAAGGTCCCTATTTTAGGTTGTTCGCTTATATGTAAACAATGGTGCATCGTAGAGGAAAGGTTGCTATATGCAAAATTCAAGCTGATAAAATTTCCTACAAGTTTGTCTATACACATTTCTGTCTATTCCCAATAGTTTTCGAGATATCCGCCAGCGAAAATAACGAATTTCCGAAAAAAGCTCTTTCGCCTCGCGCTTTTCGACACACTTTGCCTTCTAGCGCTTCAGCCCTTAGGTATACAGCAATGTTATAATGAAAGAAGTTGTAGGCAAATAAATTATCTTGAAAATGAGTAGTCATTTGTTACTTTGTCTTCAAATGTTCAAAAGGTATAACAATTTTAAATTCGGTCAAATTTCGAGATTTCGAAAGAAAACCGTATATCGCACTTTCTCTATATTTAGGGGTTATATCTTTGTACATAAGCTGTAATTGTGTATTAATTGTGTGTAAGTTGAAATTATTAAAAATCCGATCACGGTACAAGCACAGTAAATGTAATGGAAAATACATTATATTGCAGGCAAGATAGGAAAAATAGGTACAAAAAACTCATGTAGATTTGAAATTTGGCAGAGATGTGGGGGAAAGTGTCCTAAACAACATAGTAAAAGTCTCCATTGATAGGGGGTGAGGGGAACTTTTACCGGTAAATGTAATTTCCCTCAGTTTTCCCTAAATAAACAAAAAACTATGGGTTCTAGCATAAAACAGTTTATGCACAAAATTAAACTACATAAAAGTTCTTATAAAATTTATCTGAATGATATTTCTCTAGTATTAATAGTTCAGGAAATAGAAGGATATGAAGTATGACACAGTTCTGGAAATTCTGTATTACATAGGCCTACACCTGTATATTATATTTTTAACAAAAGAGAAGGCAGATGTTAATTAAATTAGCGTGATGCCAAGCAAGCGAACTAGTTCTTAGAAAAATATACTTACTAATGGTTAATGTTACATATAAAACTCATTATCATTATTATTATTAATAATATTCTTCTTGTAAAGCTGAGACGTTTTATGTTTCGTTAAAATAATTACCGGTATTCTGAAATATGGTAAGGAATTGGACAATTATATTTTAAGATTCTAAGAATAGCAGGCCTATCTATTACTTTAAATAAACGTTTACTTGTCTATGTGGCTCCTGAGAATATTTGCACATCATATTTTGTCACTGTGCAACTCGGTGTGGTGGAAGATATGGATCCAGAAAAGCTAGTATTAAATGCTCATCCGTTTGTGGAACCTGTCTTGATACAACAGTAAACCATTAGAAGAAGATGATGAATTTAAAATTGATGACGTCCAAGCAAAATAAGTTGTTTAGGCACTCTTTAATTAATGTTATATATGTGTATAAATACTGAGTGTTCGGTAGATAGAAAAATATAACCCTAACTTATCATACGATGTACAGTACTAGGATTCCAGTATTGGAGATTGAAAAAAATAGACAACTAAACATTTATTTAAAGTACTATGTAGGCCTATTAGGTCTTATAATTTCTAAATATCTACAAATTCTAACTATTTACAATTTTTCCAAATGATATTTTAAGCGAAAAATAGAACGGCTAATAGGCCTGATTTATATTTCTTATAAAGTTCACTCATACCATGTGATTTTTGTAAGCTTTATAATAATAATAATAATTATTATTATTATTATTATTTTATGTGTGATGTTTACCTTTAGTACAAATATTGTTCTAAGAAGTAGTTTGCTTGCTTGACATCAAGCTAATTTAATTAACATCTTATCTCTTTTTTGTTAAAAAATATAAAATATAGGTGTAATGTAAAACAGAATTTCCAGAACTGTGTCATACTTCATATCCTTCTGTTTCCTGAACTATTAATACTAGAGAAATATCATTCAGATAAATTTTATAAGAACTTTTATGTAGTTTAATTTTGTGCAAAAAACTGTTTTATGCTAGAACCCATAGTTTTTTGTGTATTTAGGGAAAACTGAGGGAAATTACATTTACCGGTAAAAGTTCCCCTCACCCCCTATCAATGGAGACTTTTACTATGTTGTTTAGGACACTTTCCCCCACATCTCTGCCAAATTTCAAATCTACATGAGTTTTTTGTACCTATTTTTCCTATCTTGCCTGCAATATAATGTATTTTCCATTACATTTACTGTGCTTGTACCGTGATCGGATTTTTAATAATTTCAACTTTAATGGTTGTGTCATGTTTCTCCACTTGTTTCATGATATAAATATACAATTTACAGCTTATGTACAAAGATATAACCCCTAAATATAGAGAAAGTGCGATATACGGTTTTCTTTCGAAATCTCGAAATTTGACCGAATTTAAAATTGTTATACCTTTTGAACATTTGAAGACAAAGTAACAAATGACTACTCATTTTCAAGATAATTTATTTGCCTACAACTTCTTTCATTATAACATTGCTGTATACCTAAGGGCTGAAGCGCTAGAAGGCAAAGTGTGTCGAAAAGCGCGAGGCGAAAGAGCTTTTTTCGGAAATTCGTTATTTTCGCTGGCGGATATCTCGAAAACTATTGGGAATAGAAAGAAATGTGTATATACAAACTTGTAGGAAATTTTATCAGCTTGAATTTTGTATATAGCAACCTTTCCTCTACGATGCACCATTGTTTAGATATAAGCGAACAACCTAAAATAGGGACCTTCTGCGGGCCCCCCTGCCCCCCGCTCACCCCCCACCATCGGGGACTTTTAGTATGTTGTTCAGGACACTCCCTCCGACAACTCTGCAAAATTTCAAAACTACAATATTTTTTTTTCTATTTGGTGTTTTTCGACGTTTATTGACTGGACTAAATGTTTCCTAATGAAATGTGTGCACCGACCATTTGCCTTGCTTGAGACTATTATAACTGGCAAGGTGGTTTCTTAGTAGGGCAAGGTAGAGAATAAGATGATTGGTGATTAAGGTCAAAATATTCAATGGCTTAGCAAAAGGGAGACAAAGGTGTTGACCACCCCAGGTAGCATTTTGCTAGGGGTGGAAAAATCTCTAACAAATTAATTTTAGGGAGATTCTGTCAAAATCATTCAAACTGCTGATGAAATAGTTCTTCGTGGTATTTTTATTATCGTAAATGATTAATAGATGTACGATAATAGTAGTAGTTGGAATAATAGTATTTGTAATGGTTAAAATTAATGAAATGGATAATTATTAATTTGTACGACAGTGACATCTGGTGGTATCCTGTATCAGTGGCGGTCGCAGTGGGGGGGGATTGGGGGATGTGTCACCCCCCTCCCCGAAATTTTTAAAAGTAGGCCTAGTATATTTTATATCTGTGTCTGGTAGTATTTAAATTGCTTATTTCTATCAATTGTAAAGACAGCATAATAGACTCTAGAATGCAGAAAATATTAGTCGTTTAGTCAGCTGTGTCCAGTTCGAAATTTTACATTCAGATCCACCCTGTCTTCTTTTCCGTTCTCCTAATGGTCATTTTCTTTCTGCCCTTCTCATTAAAATTATCATAAATGCCCCTCCCCGCTTTCACCCAATCCAACATATCCAGCTCGTACTAACCACCTGCATTTCATTAATCCTGATATTCCCGTTGAAATTCCACTCTTTTTTTATCTAATATTTTCCTTAAAACTTTGTATACAAGTATGTTCCTTCTGCATGGTAATTGGCCATATTTCACATCCAAACAAAACTTATGGTAATGTTACAGTTTTATAAACTCTTATATCTATAAGAGAGAACTTATTTTTTCTTTCTTTCCATCTCCTATAATCCCTCCCCGGAAGAAGATTCTGTGTCCGCCACTGTCCAGTATAATCTCTATAACATGCTAGCACCTGAATTTCTGCCATGACAAGCCCAGCCTGTAAAATGGAACTTTACATAGACTTTTGCTTTTTACTTGTATTAAATATGTATGTATATGTAAATGTAAATCAAAGTAAATAATGCAATAAATAAAATAATTCAGATAGATTTTATGATTCAAAATACAAGGCACGCCCAGAAAGTAAGTTTCCCTGGGACTGTTTACAGAAACACAACATAATTAATAATTTCGTTTTCCCAGGCAGCGCTATCTGATCGTGGAATGTACTCTAAAGCTATTACCTATTAGCTGTTTCATTAATTATTAATGGCTTAGTTTATGAATGATTCGTGTGCAAGTGTTAATAAATATAATGCTCTAATAATTATTATACTCTTAATTTTTAATTTTTCAATTAATTATTGTGGGCGAAACTGCTAGTATATGACAAACGAATCGGCGAAAGCCAATTACAAGGTGCACTTTAAGCTCCGCCCACTCGATATTCACATTTTGTTTGT
The DNA here is from genome assembly GCA_964059195.1 of Ectobius pallidus. NCBI lineage: Eukaryota > Metazoa > Arthropoda > Insecta > Blattodea > Ectobiidae > Ectobius > Ectobius pallidus. The sequence continues at coordinate 3,765,025 of CAXKWD010000002.1, forward strand.
CCTTGTATATTGTCACCGACACTTCCGACTCTACCAAATATTAAAAATGCGAGAGTAAGTGCCTTGTACCCAAAGGTTTGTCAGACTGTTCATCCTTGAAGAATTCGCTAGATGGTGGTATAAAAGGAACTGCTTCACTGAGGATGGGCTTGGTGGGATATGTCTCATGCGAAGGTGCGCCTTATATTTGCTTTTTCCCAAAAGAAACAACTGCAAGAACTTTAAAAATTCAAAACAACTTATCTAAAGAATGTGCTAAGCGTCTCAAAATTCACACCAAATCGTCTAGTGTATATGCTTGCCAGAGAGAATTTTTACACAGAGGAACTACGACTAGGTAGACTTTTTCCAAATACAAGAGGATATAAATGGCTACAGTACGGACGCCATGACTACCCAAGAATAGATGCAAAATAATTACGAATTGAGACATATAATAGCGAGATACGCAGTGCATGGTTTTCACCACCTGATGTGTACACAGTGTTGCCAACTCTAAACAATATCGTTCCGTTAAAATCCGCTAAATTAAGTTAACTAATTTACTATGTTCAACTAGTCGAAAGAACTTTCAGCTTCTGCATTTGAGCATGGCAGCACTAAAAGCATAAGGACAATTCCGAGACTTCTTGAGAAGTATCCAAACCATTTGCATCTAGATTCTCATTTAAATCCAAAATTCACTCATATTTTGGTTTTTTTCTGCCTCACACAGTTGTAAGATTCAACCATTTCAATTCTGCTTCAATCAGTGTGGAAACATCTCTTTAGCCAGAGGTATTATTGGTAACAAACATAGGCGTAACCAGGCCGATCATATGGGGGTTATAACATTCAGGGAGAGGGGGGTCCGGGGGTCCTCCCCCGGAAAATTATAAAAATTAAGATGCAAAATAACGAGTTTTACGCTTCCGGGGTTTCCCCGGAAAATTTTAAAAATTAAGACGCAAAATAACGAGTTTTAAGCTTCCGGGGGTCCGCCACCGGAAAATTTTAAAAATTAAGACGCAAAATAACGAGTTTTAAGTTTCCCACGCTTTATACTTGTATTAAGTAATTTATGGGCAGACTTTAAAAAATTATACAATTTTCCTTTTTTTAATCAATGGGGGGGGTTCAACCCCCCCCCCTTGGTACGCCTATGGTAACAAACACTAAAATTCAATAGAGAAAATTTAAAATATCACATTATATTACATTTTTTAAAATCTTCAATCAAAGCACTATACGAGTACACACTAAAAAATCCGCTATCCGTTAAAACCATATTTTCCCCCGTTGAAAAGGTTAAAAATCCACCATGTTTAAGGGAGAACCGAAGTGTTGAGAGTGATTTTCTAAACTATTTGGACTAGAAACTTGAAATTTTGTACAAATAATTTAAACATAAACAGATGTTGAAGTTTTTAAATTTCATTTTGATATCTCAATTTGTTTTTGAGATATAATTAAATTAATTGATTTTTTTAATCAAAATTTAAATCTATCTCCTCCGACAGATATTAAAAAATGGATCTGAATTTTTTATGTGAGATTCTATGATGCTTGCTTAAAAGATTCAATGATTCATATTTTTGATATTGTTTATACTTTGTGCCAAAAAAATATTTTACCCGGAGGAATAAAAAGTTGATAAAAAATTTATATATTTTTATGTAAAATATTGATTTAAAAAAAAACTAAGACCCATACCAAAAATCTGATTATACATTTTATTACACACATCACAAGGTACACTGAGAAAAAATTTCATAGCTGTGTCTATATTTTTATGGGAGGAGATAGATTTTGAATGTGGCAAATTAACATGAAAATTGAAAATGAGAAAACAAGGGATTAAAGTTTACATGCACTGCTACGGGTTCTTATTTAAATAATACTTATAGTCAGGGACCTGTCTGAAAAGTAGCAGTGAAATACAAAATCACAAATAATTATTAAGTCCCCAGTCAAAACCCAACCCGTAACGTATTTGGCCATAACACCCTAGAAAATCCTGGTGTTATACAAAAGCCAATATAGAAAATCATACTGTATATACATGAAAGGTGCTAAAGGAAACTAAGGGCCAGCATAATTAAAGATTTTGGTTTCCACAAACGAATTTTAATTTTAACAAATACTGTACAACAATGTTTAGTAACAATATATACAAATTAACTTTCTTTATTTACAAAGCCTTCAAATTTAATTTAAGTGCCATGGTTATTACTGTTGAATTTGATTATAGAAAGAAAGGGGAAAAGAAAGATAGAAAAAGAATATACACTCACTCTAGATTTATACGTGTTACGCTGGGTTCACGGCAAAGCGGGCCATACTGGCGATTGCATGTAGAAGATTTCCAGAATAACATAAGATAGTTATATGAATCAAATCGACTACTTACAATAACCAGTATGACGGCCAACGGCGTGAAGCAAGCGTAACTCCATTCACCATGATGCATCCGAAGAACACACGTACACAGTCCGGAAACGAAGGAGAAGATCAGACGATAGCGAGAGAATGAAGAGTGACGAGACTAATATTTTGATGGTAACAAGAAACCTCTGTTTCCCCCTACTCTTACCATGTGATGCGACATCAGCGCCATGAACAAAATTTACTGATGACGTCACAGCGTCGTAATAGAACAATTGATATATCTATTTCAAGCCAAGAAGTAAACATAGTTAACCTTACTATACTAACTCACCTACTCGCAGCATGTATAGAAAAAGTGTTTTATATGATAGAAAAAGTGTTTTAACGTACTGTGCACTGGATTATAACAGTTTTTAAAGTAAGGCACAGTACAGCTCCCCCGCCGAAACAAGCACCACCACAAAATTTTCAGAGTGTCTGTCAAAAAAAGTACATGGTCTCAGAATAGTGCTATGTAGAGAATGCAGGAATGAATATTGCGAATGGTCACACAGAAATTTCCTTGCAAGAATGTCCAAATTCCTTTGCAGGAAAAACATATAGTGCTAAGTAATAGTCCAGCTATATGGTGATATGTGTGTGAGTTCATGCATACAATACATTCAGACAGCAGGTTGTAGATTGCTGAAGGTGCGATGTTCAAGGTGATCCAACAATACCGGACCCAACAAGTTGCCAAGTCAAAACAATCTGGGATGATCATTCCCAATGCAGAGCAGATCCTCTTGAATCTTCTAGCACAAGTAGCAAGTACTGCATATACAGTGTCTTTTCACAACAGCAGTAGTGTAGCACAACTTGAGACTTCTTTTGGCACGGGGTATTGTTACTGTAAATGCAAACAAACTGCGAGCAGATTTTGTTCCATAGAAAATGCTTAAACAACTACAAAATCTTTTAACGCAATATATTACAAGCAAAAACCTTATGCTAATTTTGAATTAAATATCTGGCTTCAAATAGGGTGATAAGTTACATTAATTTAATAATTTAATATTCTGTATATTTAAACTCTTCATATATAAATTTGTAATGGCACTATTATTCTAAATATATGGCACTTTTATTCATTTTGACAATTATTACAACTTTACTTATGAAATTAGGATTATGAAGCATATAGGCCTATGAAAAGTTAGGTTCAAACAGATTCACATATATCTGTATTTCTACCATACAGTAAATATGCCCTTTTTTGTTTTTAAACTTCTTCCACATATGGAAAAAGGAAAATCAGAACTACTTACAACTGGCAAAAGCAAAATGAAAAGATTGGAAACTCTAAGTTTTCAAACCAGAAAAATCGCCAGAGGACACAAATAGAATTGAGATACAGTAAGAAAATACAGAGAAAATACTGAAATTTTGACTTCTTTATATTAAGTTATGACAATAATAAATTTAAATGAAAATTTGACTACAAGCTAAGTAATACAAAACTCCCAAAGAATATGCTTATGAAAAAATACAATTATTCCACAATTGGTATGATCATGAATTTTAACAACACAAATATTATTTATTTATTTCTACATCCAATTCTTTATATATATGGAATAATTTTATGAATTCACTTACTAATTTATTAATACAACCATTAATTTATTAATTACCTAGGTTTTTTGTTTACCCACCGGTGGGTGTAATGAACAATACAATTTCCAAATTTAGACAATCTAGCAAGAAGAAATATATGTACCAACAATGGCTACAAATAATACCATATAATGAGATAGTACATATTTCAAAATTTTCCAAATGATTAGAGAAATAAGATGGTGTATAGAAATCATAGGTAGAGTAGAAGTGGTGAGCAGGGAGCTCTATCCTGTTCAAAACCTCTAGTCCACGGAATTTTCCAAATAAATACACCATAAATTTCAAAACGCTGTAGTATTATACAGCTATATATGAATGAATTCTTTCTTCTCTTTCACTTCTCTTTCCAAAAACTGCTCAAAAATTTTTGAATAAACTAGACTGTAATTTACAGCAAACAAAATCCAAATTTTATCAAAATACAACTGAAGTGAAATATACCAATTACTTAACTGCAAAAAATTTCAACTGTGAAGCATGAGCACGTTTGACAATACTAGGATTCTGAAGATTTTGAAGAATATACGTAACTGGGGAGCACTGTTCTTTAATAATGAAAGGTCCAGAATATCTTTCACACAATTTAGCCGCTACTTTATCTATTGCTTTACTTTGGGGGTGAGCTGTACTGTGGAAATTTCAAGTAAATATTCTCGAACTGGGAGAGAATCTCCCCCCCGAATTGATACTTAGTCCGGAGTTGCATGGAAGGCCATGGAGTTGCAAGGTCGTAGACACAAATAGCTCTGAAGGTCAAAGTCTCCACGCGTGACAATGGAGGTCACAAGCAAAGTCAGACACGCAGATATGAAAAACAAAAGGTCTGAATGAACGATAATCCTGAAGTATGCAAAAAATGGCACAAAAAGGGGTGGCAGATAGCAAAAACTAGAAAATCCCATAAGTAGTAGAGCAGAATATTAAGTGGAAACCAATAGTATGGTCGCTACCATACGAAAATTTAGAAAATTCAATACGAAGCTACTGCTACCAATTGCTACGGGTTCTTATTTAAATAATACTTATAGTCAGGGACCTGTCTGAAAAGTAGCAGTGAAATACAAAATCACAAATAATTATTAAGTCCCCAGTCAAAACCCAACCCGTAACGTATTTGGCCATAACACCCTAGAAAATCCTGGTGTTATACAAAAGCCAATATAGAAAATCATACTGTATATACATGAAAGGTGCTAAAGGAAACTAAGGGCCAGCATAATTAAAGATTTTGGTTTCCACAAACGAATTTTAATTTTAACAAATACTGTACAACAATGTTTAGTAACAATATATACAAATTAACTTTCTTTATTTACAAAGCCTTCAAATTTAATTTAAGTGCCATGGTTATTACTGTTGAATTTGATTATAGAAAGAAAGGGGAAAAGAAAGATAGAAAAAGAATATACACTCACTCTAGATTTATACGTGTTACGCTGGGTTCACGGCAAAGCGGGCCATACTGGCGATTGCATGTAGAAGATTTCCAGAATAACATAAGATAGTTATATGAATCAAATCGACTACTTACAATAACCAGTATGACGGCCAACGGCGTGAAGCAAGCGTAACTCCATTCACCATGATGCATCCGAAGAACACACGTACACAGTCCGGAAACGAAGGAGAAGATCAGACGATAGCGAGAGAATGAAGAGTGACGAGACTAATATTTTGATGGTAACAAGAAACCTCTGTTTCCCCCTACTCTTACCATGTGATGCGACATCAGCGCCATGAACAAAATTTACTGATGACGTCACAGCGTCGTAATAGAACAATTGATATATCTATTTCAAGCCAAGAAGTAAACATAGTTAACCTTACTATACTAACTCACCTACTCGCAGCATGTATAGAAAAAGTGTTTTATATGATAGAAAAAGTGTTTTAACGTACTGTGCACTGGATTATAACAGTTTTTAAAGTAAGGCACAGTACAGCACTCAGCGTAAAAAATAAGCATCTTCTGTACATATAAATAAACCTTTATAATTACAAACTTCTTAATTACAATGAACTATCACTACATATGAATGGAGCCCTACACAACACTTATATTATATATTTTGTACCTAAATACACTATATTAAATACGACTAGGTAACAAAGCATAGCACGAAAACAAATACTCTCCCCCCCCCCCCCCCGTGGGCACCCTGTTTTACTAGAATTTATATTATATTTTCGTACACAAAACACAACAGACAAACGTTAACTATATCAGCTGACGAGTAACTGCCCATTCCTGCTCACTGGCGGCGCTAGTAGTAGCGTGTCCCGGAAAAAGACAGGGGGTGGACGGTATTACTTATTGAGAGTATTTGACGAAAATTACGTATAGTACTTTAAAAATGGCGTCAGAAACGCCCAAATCGCATAAACTTTTGCACAGATATACTTTAGAGTATGCTTGATGTTTTTACACAAAATAAAAAAGATCGCATTTCTTTACCAAAATAGCAAAATCAACACTTCTGTCCTCCCTTAACGGGAATTCCACTAGGTTGGTAACACTGTGTGCACAAACGTCAGTTATCATCAGCCGGGACCATTATGTATATGCAAATGATGTGGGAAAGCATGTGAGAGATACCACATGAAGTCATGTGTCAAGAGACAAGGGTCACTAACATCATAACCAACTTATGCACATTGTGCGATCTTCATATTTCATCATAATAGGAGGCAGTGACCGCCGCCATGATCCGGAACGCAGTTAGATATGATGTGGCTGTTTGTTTTTTTGTTTTTCATTGAATGATACAGAATGGAGCCTGTACTTAAATCGGAGTTTAAGATAGAAATTAAAGAAGAGATTTCTCAAACACAACCAAAGAGTGAACCTACGACGATTACTTTTGACACAATACAGACACAGCGAGTCAAATGTGAAAACACAGACGACGACAATTCTCCAGCTTACAGCAGCATTCACAAGTGCGAACCTGCATCCGACACACCAAATAATCAAGAAGAGGATAGCCTAATACAATCAGACTCATGTGATGTGGGCATAGGCACATCTTCTATACCCAGTAAACAGCTTACTGGTTCAACAAAGCAACTCTTCACGTGTGATATTTGTTGCAAGCATTTTTTCAGTAAATGGCACATAAAAAAACATCTGCTCTCTCATACTGGTCATAAACCTTTCTCGTGTGATATATGTTGCAAGCATTTTTCCAGTAAATGGCACCTCAAAACACATCTGCTCTGCCACATTGGCCATAAACCTTTCTCTTGTGATATATGCGCCAAGAAATTTTCCCGAAGTGGACATCTCAAACAACATCTGCATACTCACACTGGACACAAACAATTCTCTTGTGATATATGTGAGAAGAAATTTTCCCAAAATGGGCACCTCAAACAACATCTGTTTATTCACACTGGACAGAAACCATTCTGTTGTGATATATGCACGAAGAGATTTTCAGAAGCATCGAAGCTTAAAAGACATCTGTTATCTCACAGTGGACATAAGCTTTTCTCGTGTGATATGTGTACCAAGAAATTTTCCATAAAATGTAATCTCAAAACACACCTGCTCACACACACTGGACACAAACCATACTCTTGTGATATGTGTACCAAGAAATTTTACCAAAGAGGGAGCCTAAATGTACATCTACTCACTCACACTCGGAACAAATCATTCTCTTGTGATATATGTAACCAGAAATTTTCCGCAAAAAGTACTCTCAAAAAACATTTACTGATTCATGATATGAGCAATGTTTCCTAATGTAATGTGTGCACCGACCATTTGCCTTGCTTGAGACTATTACAACTGAATGCACACACTGTCAAGATGGTTTCTTATTAGGGCAAGGTAGAGAATAGGATGATTGGTGATTGAGGTCAAAATATTCAATGGCTTAGCGAAAGGGAGACAAAGGTGTCGATCACCTCAGGTAGCATTTTGCTAGGGTTGCAAAAATCTCTAACAAATTAATTTTAGGGAGATTCTGTCAAAATCATTTAAACTGCCGGTATCTAGTTTATGGACCAAGTTCTCGATGATGAAATAGTTATTCGTGTTATTTTGAATTTTGTAAATGATTAATAGATGTACGATGATAGTAGTAGTAGGTATAATAGTGGCAAAATATAGATTTATGCTGCACCACAGCCAAGCTCCGCCGTTTTGATAGGTTATGAACGTTTATGTTAGTTTAGGAGCAATATACTGAATAGCACGAGGTTAATTACGTCTCACATTGAATTTCTTCTGTGAAGAAACTCTAAACCCTACCTTCCCAGGGGAGCATCATTACAGAGGATCCTAGAGTGCACCATAAAACTATTTTTTCCCCATTCTGTATCAGTGGTGGTCGCAGAGGGGGGATCGGGGGACATATCCCCCCCCTGAAATTTGTAAAAGTAGGCCTTTTTTATATCTGTGTCTGGTAGTATTTAAATTGCTTATTTCTATCAATTGTAAAGACAGCATAATAGACTGTAGAATGCAGAAAACATTAGTCGTTTAGTCAGCTGTGTCCAGTTTGAAATTTTACATTCAGATCCACCCTGTCGTCTTTTCGGTTCTCCTAATGGTCATTTTCTTTCTGGACTTCTTATTAAAATTATCATAAATGCCCCTCCCCGCTTTCACCCAAGCCAACATATCCACCTCGTACTAACCACCTGCATTTCATTAATCCTGATATTCCCGTTGAAATTCCACTCTTTTTTATCCAAATTTTTTTACAAGTATGTTCCTTCTGCATGGTAATTGGCCATATTTTCATCCAAACAAAACTTATGGTAACGTTACAGTTTTATAAACTCATATTTATAAGAGGGAACTTATTTTTTTCTTTCTTTCTATCTCAAATCCCTCCCCGAAAGAAAATTCTGTGTCTGCCACTGTCCAGTATAATCTCTATAACATGCTAGCACCTGAATTTCTGCCAGAACAAGCCTGGCCTGAAATAGTGTTTAAAATTAAAAATATGAGGCACGTCCAGAAAGTAAAATTTCTTGGGACCGTTTCCAGAAACTAAATACATTTCATTGAAATATTTATTGCACCATATACAGAAAGTTTCAGCAATTTTTAGCAAATTCGCCACCGTTTGTTAAACCATGGGACCAACCTTTGAATACCCATGTTGTAAAAGTCTGCCGCTTGCAATTTGAACCACTGTGTGACAAACATTTTTATTTATTTCATTCTCTGCCTGGAATGTAGGGTGGATGTTTAAACTCTTCCCAGTCGAACTTCTACAGGAGACTTTCTCGTTACATAAAAGCTGCAATTATATAATTACAAATTGGATGACATAATGGCAAGGGGCTTGGATCTGGAAGCATTGCTTTGTACGGATCGGAAAATGGATACTAAGAAAAATTGTGGAAATGTATCTGGAAAGTTCTGAAATCAGGTACAAGAGAAGAATTTTTAAAAAGTGACAAATGAAATCCTGAGAAGAGATCAATTCTGAACACGGTTGGAAAGGTTAGATGACATCATGAAAAGGAATTGTCTACTGGGGAATATGTTGAAAAATTGCGCATGAGTGGTAAAGGAACAAAACTTATTAAAACTTCCAATATTATCAAATAATGATATTTTCTTACCGATATTATACTGATATGAATATAAGTAACCAATATTAATATTGAGTTTTTTCTTCCGATATCCCATCCCTATATAGTTAATACGCTTTCATGAACCACAGATTATTGTCTCTGTTGGACGTTACATGATAATATTATAGGAGAAAAATTCCTCCGACACTGGGACTTTAACCCAGGTCATTTGGCTATTCGCACCAATGCTCTACAAACTGAGCTAAGCCAGAGTTCAATTCACAGCGCTAGATGGAACCTCTCTCCTATGACTGATTGCCCTAATGGTGCTTGGTGCGAATAGCCAAAGGTCCTGGGTTCAAGTCCCAGTGTCGGAGGAATTTCTCTCCTATAATATTCTCATACCATCCCAATTCAGCATACATTTTACCTCGTCCGTCCGGCAAATCGTAAGGGACACAGCCATGAAATTGTTTCATATAAAGATCTCGCCGATTGCCACATGTGGTCTGGAAAACAAAAGGACATCTACTCTTATGCAATTCAACAGCCCTAAAGAGCGTGCTTGCTCCCTCACTTCGTGAGACATCGGGTATACTCGGCGATGGTCGTCTCTCGCAGTATAAATTTTCACAATAATATAAAAATATATTACCGTTCGGAAAAGCGTTTCTTTATTATATAAGGCCTAAGCGAAGTGAACACAATGAACAAATATTACAATTTTATTTTTACTTACAATTTTCTTAGCTCTGAATGAACCACAAACATTTTTAATAAGCTGCCAGTGAAAATTTCTTAAAAATCCTTGGGTCAATTAATAATAGCGGGCGAAGCTATAATATATTGATAGTTTAACCCTGGAAGTATAGCGGACAATAAAAATCCAAATGAACCACTCCTTCCCTTGAAAAAATTATATAATTTCTGAAAACTACACTAAATTTTTCAAATAAAATTCACATCATATTCATCTGTCAACAAACAGTTGAGGAACGATACGTATTATCATTGTTCAGAGGTAGCTTTGGAACTACCGGTACATAATGGAATCTGAGATCGTTTTCCCAGGCGGCGCTTTCTTAATCGTGGAATTTTAGCTGTTTCATTAATTATTAATGGTTTAGTTTATGAATGATTCGCGTGCAACTGTTAATAAATATAATGCTTTAATAATCATTATAGGGCCTACTCTTAATTTTTAATTTTTCAATTGGTTATCGTGGGCGAAACCGCGGGCACCTCCTAGTATATGACAAAGAAACGGGGATAGCCAAATGCAAGGTTCATTTTAAGCTCCGCCCACTCAATATTCACATTTTGTTTGTCCTTGTATATTGTCGCCGACACTTCCGACCCTACCAAATATTAAAAATGCGAGAGTAAGTGCCTTCTGCCCAATGGTTTGTCAGCCTGTTTATCCTCGAAGAATTCGCTAGATGGTGGTATAAAAGGAACTGCTTCACTGAGGTTGGGTTGGGTGGGATATGTCTCATGCGAAGGCGCACCTTATATTTGCTTTTTCCCAAAAGAAACAACTGCAAGAACTTGAGAAATCTGGAGTGGTTATTGAAAAAGCGAATAAGTCAAAATTCCAAAGTTTCAGGAATGAAAAAAAAAACGTCAATTTAGATTAGTCCATCAGATATTTTTACATAGTATCTTGTGCTTTGTATAAATATCCGGGGGGACGGATCTAAATATTGTAAAGTTGCTGTGAAAATAAATAATTATTTGAGAATGTTATAGGAGAAAAATTCCTCCGACACTGGGACTTGAACCCAGGACCTTTGGCTATTATTTGTCTCTCCTAAAACTTTGTAATTTTGACTTATTCGCTTTTTCTTTAGCCAGAGGTATGATTGGTAACAAACACTAAAATTCAACAGAGAAAATTTAAAATATCACATTATATTACATTTTTTAAATATCCGATTAAAGCACTATACGAGTACACACTAAAAAAATCCGCTATCCGTTAAAACCATAATTTTTCCCGTTGAATAGGTTAAAAATCCAACTTACTTAACGGGAATTCCACTGAGTTGGCAACACTGTGTGTACAAACGTCAGTTATCATCAGCCGGGACCATTATGTCTATGCAAAAGATATGGGAAAGCATGGGAGAGATACCACATGAAGTCATGTGACAAGGGACAAGGGTCCCTAACATCATAACCAAATTATGCACATTGTGCGATCTTCATATTTCATCATAAGGGTGGCAGTGACCGCGGCCATGATCCGGTACGCAGTTAGCCACGGCTGTTTGTTTGGGGTTTTATCTTTTGTTTTCATGTGAAAGATATAGAATGGAGCCTGTACTTAAATCGGAGTTTAAGATAGAAATTAAAGAAGAGATTTCGCAAACACAACCAAAGAGTGAACCTACGCCGATTACTTTTGACACAATACAGACGCAGCGAGTCAAATGTGAAAACACCGACGACGACAATTCTGCAGCTTGCAGCATCATTCACAAATTGGAACCTGCATCCTTTTCATCTGACACATCAAATAATGAAGAAGAGGATAGCCTAATACAAGCAGACTCATGTGATGTGGGGACAGGCGCATCTTCTATACCCAGTAAACAGCTGACTGGTTCAACAAAGCAACTCTTCACGTGTGATGTATGTTGCAAGCATTTTACCAGTAAATGGCATCTCAAAACACATCTGCTCTCTCACACTGCTCATAGACCTTTCTCGTGTGATATATGTGCCAAGAAATTTTCCCGAAGTGGGCACCTAAAAACACATCTGCATACTCACACTGGACACAAACAATTCTCTTGCGATATATGTTGCAAGGCATTTTCCGAAAAAACTTATCTCATAAGACATCTGCGTACTCACACTGGACAGAAACCATTCAGTTGTGATATATGCACCAAGAGATTTTCCGAAAGAGGAAAGCTTAAATTACATCTGCTATCTCACACTGGGCAAAAACTTTTCTCTTGTGATATGTGTACCAAGAAATTTTCCATAAAATGTAATCTCAAAACACACCTGCTGACTCACACTGGACACAAACCATACTCTTGTCATATATGTACCAAGAAATTTTACCAAAGAGGGAACCTAAATGCACATCTACTCACTCACACTGGGAAGAAGAAATCTTTCTCTTGTGATATATGTCCCAAGAAATTTTCCCGAAGTGGGCTCCTCAAAATACATCTGCACACTCACACTGGACACAAACAATTCTCTTGCGATATATGCGCCAAGAAATTTTCCCAAAGTGGGCACCTCAAACAACATCTGCGTATTCACACTGGACACAAACCATTCTGTTGTGATATATGCACCAAGAGATTTTCAGAATCAGCTAAGTTTAAAAGACATCTGCTATCTCACACTGGACATAAACTTTTCTCGTGTGATATGTGTACCAAGAAATTTTCCATAAAATGTAATCTCAAAACACACCTGCTCAGTCACAGTGGACACAAACCATACTCTTGCGATATATGTACCAAGTAAAACTTGGTTCAGTGACAGCCTTTAAATACCTTGGAGTAACGCTACAATCACGTGGAAATACTTTCTCAACCCACACACAAGAAAGAGCGATAGCAGCCAATATTGCTATGAACGACATACCTCGTCTAAACCGGCTATCAGTAGAAACAGCCAAAAAACTATTCTCAGCCAAGATAACGCCTATAGCAACCTATGGCTTAGAGCTAACTTGGGAATACCTATCTGTAAGAGATTTGAAAAAGCTAGAGCAGGTGAAAGCAGCATACTGGAAAAGAGTGTTGTGTGTATCAAAATACACACCCTCAAGACTGATATATGAACTGATCAGGGAACCCTTCTTCATTGAAGAGCTGAGGTACCAGCTGTTGCTACCGTCCACTCCACAGTACAATGTTCTATTGCAAGAGCTACAAGGAAAGAAGAATCTCATCCCACCTGATTTCTATTCTACTGATGCTATGACCAGCAACGAATGGACAAGTACTAACTATGAGCTAAGACACACAGTAACGCGCTTTTCAATTCATGGCTTCCACCATAGGGTGTGCACAGAAAAAAGGTATCATGACCCGAGCCCCGAATGCAAGTGTATATGGTGTGGAAGTTTGTGCACAAAATACCATGCGTTGACATGCACAAAAAGAACAATATCAATAGTGCAGCTCTGCAGTGAATAACAGTGTTTAGTTTTATCTTAATGCCCATTGGGCGCACTTTACTTTATTATTATTATATATGTACCAAGAAATTTTACCAAAGTGGGAACCTAAAAGAACATCTACTCACTCACACTGGGAAGAAGAAGTCATTCTCATGTGATATATGTAACAACAAATTTTCCGCAAAAAGTACTCTCATAAAACATTTACTGATTCATGATAGGAACAATGTTTCCTAATGTAATGTGAGCACCAACCCTTTCCCTTGTTTGAGACTATTATAACTGGCAAGGTGGTTTCTTAGTAGGGCAAGGTAGAGAATAAGATGATTGGTGATTAAGGTCAAAATATTCAATGGCTTAGCAAAAGGGAGACAGAGGTGTTGACCACCCCAGGTAGCATTTTGCTAGGCGTGAAAAATCTCTAACAAATTAATTTTAGGCAGATTCTGTCAAAATCATTTAAACTATTGATGAAATAGGTTTTCGTGTTATTTTGATTATTGTAAATGATTAATAGATGTAATTGATATAATAGTAGTAATTGATATAATAGTGTTTGTAATGGTTAAAATTAATGAAAATGAAATGGATAATTATTAATTTGTACGACAGTGACATCTGGTGGTATCCTGTATCAGTGGTGGTCGCAGACGGGGGGATTGGGGGATATATCACCCCCTCCCCGAAATTTGTAAAAGTAGGCCTAGTATATTTTATATCTGTGTCTGGTAGTATTTAAATTGCTTATTTCTATCAATTGTAAAGACAGCATAATAGACTCTAGAATGCAGAAAACACTAGTCGTTTAGTCAGCTGTGTCCAGTTCGAAATTTTACATTCAGATCCACCCTGTCTTCTTTTCGGTTCTCCTAATGGTCATTTTCTTTCTGGTCTTCTCATTAAAATTATCATAAATGTACCTCTCCGCTTTCACTCAATCCAACATATCCAGCTCGTACTCACCACCTGTATAACATTAATCCTGACATTCCCCTTGAAATTCCACTCTTTTTTATCTAATATTTTCCTTAAAACTTTGTTTACAAGTATGTTCCTTCTGCATGGTAATTGGCCATATTTCACATCCAAACAAAACTTCCGGTAACAGTACAGTTTTATAAACTCTTATATTTGTAAGAGAGAACTAATTTTTTTCTTTCTTTCTATCTCTTCAAATCCCTCCCCGAAAGAAAATTCTCTGTCTGCCACTGTCCAGTATAATTAATCTCTATTATAACATGCTAGCACCTGAATTTCTGCCATAACAAGCCTGGCCTCAGATAGAGTTTACGATTCAAAATACAAGGCACGCCCAGAAGGAAAGTTTCCCTGGGACCATTTACAGAAACAAAACACAATTTCATTGAAATATTTATTGCAACATATACAGAAAGTGTTCAGCAATTTTTAACAAATTCGCCACCGTTTGTTAAACCATGGGACCAACTTTTGAATACCCATGTTGTAGAATTTTGCCGCTTGCAATTTGAACCACTGTGTTACAAACATTTCTCTTTATGTCGTTCTCTGCCTGGAATGTAGGGTGGATGTTTAAACTCTTCCCAGCCGAACTTCTACAGGAGACTTTCTCGTCCATCAGATATTTTTACATAGTATCTTGTGCTTTGTATAAATATCCGGGGGGACGGATCTAAATATTGTAAAAATGCTGTGAAAATAAATAATTATTTGTCTCTCCTAAAACTTTGTAATTTTGACTTATTCGCTTTTTTTCTGTCACTCTAGAAACCTCATCTCTTTAGACAGAGGTATGATTGGTAACAAACACTAAAATTCAACAGAGAAAATTTAAAATATCACATTATATTACATTTTTTAAAATATCCGATTAAAGCACAATACGAGTACACACTAAAAAAAATCCGCTATCCGTTAAAACCATAATTTTTCCCGTTGAATAGGTTAAAAATCCAACTTACTTAACGGGAATTCCACTGAGTTGGCAACACTGTGTGTACAAACGTCAGTTATCATCAGCCGGGACCATTATGTCTATGCAAAAGATGTGGGAAAGCACGTGAGAGATACCACGTTAAGTCATGTGACAAGAGACAAGGGTCCCTAACATCATAACCAACTTATGCACATTGTGCGATCATCATATTTCATCATAATGGAGGCAGTGACCGCGGCCATGATCCGGTAAGCAGTTAGCCATTGCTGTTTGTTTGGGTTTTTTTTCTTTTCTTTACTTTTCAAGTGAATGATATAGAATGGAGCCTGTACTTAAATCGGAGTTTAAGATAGAAATTAAAGAAGAGATTTCTCAAACACAACCAAAGAGTGAACCTGCTCCAGTTACATTTGATATAATACAGACACAGCGAGTCAAATGTGAAAAAACAGACAACAACGATCCTACAGCTTCCAGCATCATTCAAAAATTGGAACCTGCATCCTTTTCATCTGACACATCAAATAATGAAGAAGAGGGTAGCCTAATAAAATCAGACTCATGTGATGTGGGCAGAGGCACATCTTCTATATCCAGTAAACAGCTGACTGGTTCAACAAAGCAACTCTTCACGTGTGATGTATGTTGCAAGCATTTTTCCAGTAAATGGCACATCAAAGCACATCTGCTTTCTCACACTGATCAAAAACCTTTCTCGTGTGATATATGTGCCAAGAAATTTTCCAGTAAATGGCACCTCAAAACACATCTGTTTGCCCACACTGAAAACAAACCTTTCTCGTGTGATATATGTTGCAAGAAATTTTCCCGAAGTGGGCACCTAAAAACACATCTGCACACTCACACTGGACACAAACAATTCTCTTGCGATATATGTGCCAAGAAATTTTCCCAAAAAGGGCACCTCAAACAACATCTGCGTATTCACACTGGACACAAACCATTCTGTTGTGATATATGCACCAAGAGATTTTCCGAAGCAGCGAAGCTTAAAAGACATCTGCTATCTCACACTGGACATAAACTGTTCTCGTGTGATATGTGTTCCAAGAAATTTTCCATAAAATGTAATCTCAAAACACACCTGCTCAGTCACAGTGGACACAAACCATACTCTTGTGATATATGTACCAAGAAATTTTACCAAAGAGGGAACCTAAAAGTACATCTACTCACTCACACTGGAAACAAATCATTCTCTTGTGATATATGTAACAACAAATTTTCCGCAAAAAGTACTCTTAGAAAACATTTACTGATTCATGAAAGGAACAGTGTTTCCTGACGTAATGTGTGCACCAACCCTTTGCCTCCTTTGTAGTGTTCCTACGCTCAAAGCGAGAGTGTCCTTATTCATGGGCGTCCGCAGAAATTTTGTCAAGGGGGCGGCCAATGAACAAATTACTGCCACCTCAACTGCTACTACAACCATTTTATTATTTTTGCTATTATTAATATTATTAATGTTGTTATTATTACTATTATTTTTATTATTATTGTTATTATATAATCAACATCCTTGATTTACTGTAGGTTGACCTATGACTATGGACAATGAAAACATTTGATATTTACACTCACGTCTGTTTTTCTGCACCTTACAATTTCACAGGTAAAAAAATATAAAATGCAATACTTTCTTGCCTTATCTTCATTATAATAAAATATTATACTGTAAGTGGTTTTAAGTTTAGGGGAAGTAATTATTCCTACATGCTCATATCTAAGGTTGTCAGCTGTTACAACTCGTTTTCATCCAAACAACGCTAACTACAGTGTGTGGAAACTTAAGCCTCTCTTCACATTAGTTTCTTATAAGTCATTTAGTTTAGAAGTTTGTGTGTAAATAAAATTTCCAGGGAGGGGCAGCATCCCTACCCTGCTCCCAATTCCAGACGGCCATGTCCTTATAAGAAGAGTTAAAACTGGAAAGTATGCAGCTAAGGACTTTTGTTGCGACTGAATGTGAATTCAAGCCCATGTGTTGTCTCAGAAGCTTCTCTAAAATGAAGTCAATTAAAAATTATGGCATAATCCAGTGACGCAAGGCCCATTCACGTGATATGTATGTTTGTATGGGCGATGTTATGATTTTTGTTTCTGAGCAAAGCAGAGTGACCAACTGTCCTCCAGTCCTGTCTTGGGACAGACCCACCTCTGTAGATTCTACTTTAGTGGCAGTTATGTTAGGTTAGGTTAGGTTCATTTGGTTAGGTTATGAACCAGCGATATTAGTGTAGTAGGGCATACTTAATTCCCGCATCTCATACAAGGTTTGTCATTACATGTTAAGGTTTGTCATGTTGGCCAACCTGTCGGAGTTTAAGATAGAAATTAAAGAAGAGATTTCTCAAACACAACCAAAGAGTGAACCTGCCCCAGTTACATTTGATACAATACAGACACAGCGAGAAAATTTGTATTGTTTCGGAAAGGTAATATGGCGGAGTACGTTGCTTTTTGCTAGATCGTTAGATAAATGGAAGTGTAACAATTAAGGCGGGTGGGTTGGACCGAAATCGTTCGCCAAGACAACATCTCCTCTCCACATAACTATGTATAACAAAGCATGTGTGATATTAGGTGTCTTATGAAGAGAATCTTGGTTTTAAAAAAAGAGTGCGTGGAACGCCACGCAACAGAAGCAAAACTTTATTTAATTTTTTCCAATTTTTTATTATTGGATTTTTTCAATTTTGCATTATTGGACTTTTTAATATTGGGTTTTTGGACTTTTTTACTTTTGGATTTTGGACTTTCTAATTTTGGATCTTTGAATTTTGGATTTTTTAAATTTTCGATCTTTGAATTGTTTATTTTATTATTTTTAAAATTTTTTATTTTTAAATTTTTTGTTTTATTATTCATTAGATTTTTGGATTTTTGGATGTTATAATTTTTAATTTGGTTTTTTAAATTTTGGAAATTTGTATTTTTTAATTTTGGATTTTTAATTTTGGATTTGCGCGGTAATGAACCTCCGGGTTCCATAAAATAGATAATATACCTTTAGATTGCTTAGGAATTGTCTATTGCCCTTGAGGAAGTAAGGTCTGAAAAATTTCCTTTGATTACTCCTAATCATTGAGTTGATTGTTTTCTGTGCAGTCCACACCGAAACAAGTAAGAGTGTGACTGATTTCGTGACGGTTTTAGTGTGACTGATTTTCCCGGTTTACCCTCTACCGCCACTAAACAAGTTTTACTTCAAAAACGGGCCTCATATCACTGGATTTTACCAAAATTATTTACGATTGGCATTGGGATTGACTAATCTGGCTTTTTAGGCTATTCAGCAAGAAATGACCGTTGTAATCCATATTAGATTTTACTATAAGAAAAAGTAAAATAATAATATTTTAGATTAAGAAAGAAGTTCTATTTTTATTTCTAATATAAGTTTAAGAATCATCTGCAGGTACTGTGCCAAAAAATTTGGAATTTTAGACTTCTTGAACAGAAAGATGTGCTCTTTCTTGTACATGAACTTAGAAATGATACGGTGTTATTACATAAATCATTTTGTACACACCAATTATAAAATTCTGTAATTGCTTTCAAAGTTTGTAATGATTGTATTTAAAAAGTATTGTGTTTGCTAAACAACCAAATAAAAAAGGAATAAAATTCATAGGGGATTTTCTAAATTTATAATTTTATAAATCACTAGCATGTGCCCGCGATAATTATTTCAAAAATTAAAAATCAATAGCATAATAGTTAAATC
Organism: Ectobius pallidus; assembly: GCA_964059195.1. Lineage (NCBI taxonomy): Eukaryota > Metazoa > Arthropoda > Insecta > Blattodea > Ectobiidae > Ectobius > Ectobius pallidus. The sequence goes on from CAXKWD010000002.1 coordinate 3,784,405, forward strand.
ATTATATTTATTAGCACCTAAATCACGTGGACAACATATCACGATTTGATAGCGTCGCCTGATAAAAGCGACCTCAGATTCGAGTTCCTTGGCCCAGAATACCCCTGTATAGTGAGTTTCATCCAAATCGAACAATTTTTGACCATATTTAGGCCTATATTGATTATCCCTCTTCCGTGTTGGTTGAAAATTTCATATGTCTGCGGGCCTTGATATTCTAAACAAATGAATCGTCCAGGATGGACTTACAAAATCAAGCAATCGCCCGCGATAATTATTTCATAAAAAAATTAAGAGCATAATAGTTAAATCATTATATTTATTAACACCTAAATCACGTGGACTACATACCACGATTAGATAGCGTCGCCTGGTAAAAGCGACCTCAGATTCGAGTTCCTTGGCCCAGAATACCCCTGTACAGTGAGTTTCATCCAAATCGAACAATGTTTGACCATATTTAGGCCTATATTGATTATCCCTCTTCCGTGTAGGTTGAAAATTTCATATGTCTTCGGGCCATGATATTCTAAACAAATTGAATCGTCCAGGATGGACTTACAAAATCAAGCGATCGCCCGCGATAATTATTTCATAAATTAAAAATTAAGAGCATAATAGTTAAATCATTATATTTATGAACACCTAAATCACGTGGACAACATACCACTTCTGTCGCGTGGCGTTCCACGCACACTTTTTTTTATATCATTAATATGAGTTTTATATACAATGGTGACCATATAACTAATGCATACTCTAACTTCCCGTGTACAAAACTATTATAAAGTAACTGTAAAACACTGCCTCTTCATTTAAAACACAAACTTGCCTTGTGAATAATGCGACTGGCACAACTGTGTATATTATATATTTTTGTTGCCTTCTGGAATTGCTAATAATTGATGTCTTAATAGAAAAACCGTCCTGAATTACAATACTAGCAACACAAATTTCGTTAAATGAAAAGAGCATTGAATGCCCTCTGTCGCAAACAACTTGAATTCGCTTTTATTTACACGGAAAGTGTTTTATTGATTCCATTCAATCTTTGATTGAATTTCCAGTGAAGACATCCTTGAGATTTCCTTGCAGTCACATCAACTGATCTGTTGTGGATTTTATGTTATTTTGCATCTTACACACTTTCTCCGTCTATGTCAAGAGTCCATTATTGTAGAAATTTAGGTGCTAGCATGTTATAATATTTATAGAGGATATCACCAGATGTCACTGTCGTAGGCTACAAATTAATAATTATCCATTTCCTTCATTTTAACCATTACAAATACTATTATCGTGTATCTATTAATCACTTAATTTCAAAGTGGTTTAAATAACTATGTGCAGATAGGGAAAGAAAAAGGTGACCGACTAAAATATCTAATTGCCGATATGAGCCACTTCGCATGCCTAGCTGCATTCACAGGATAGCAGGGAATGTACTGAAATGAACATAGCTTCAATTGAGAAATAATTTCACGTAATTTGCATTGCCTGTGGAAACAAACTTTTCCGTTACATCTCTTACATTTATTTACGTATCACTTATGTCCAACTACATAGGTCTAAGGAACACTGGTGTGACCAAGGCTCTGAAATCAGCTACAAGAGTTGGTCCGCTTTTTTTCTCTACCTGCACAAATAGAACAGGATTCAGTATTTTCAACAACTGTTTTCATACGTGATTTTTTTTTCAAACGAATTGTTGCCAACCAAAAGAGCCTGAATTCCGCACCTACGAAATTACCAAAAACTATTTGCATTCCTATTCTAAGCCCAAGCGCACTGTGATTATTTTCCTTTTAAAATTCAAGGTCCACACGACTTTCTTTACCCTGTTTTTTTTCACTCGTCTCATTTAGACAGTCGGCACATGAAGGTGGTAAGGTTGTCAGCCTTACGCATCGGCCGCCCTTACCCCCAGGATTGCTCCTGGTGCTCATTTCTGTTAGAGGCTGAGTCGACCCCAGGGCCATAGTGCCACCAGAAGGATTAGGACAATTGAAAAACTCCAATGACCTCATCGGGGATCGAACCCTTGACCTTACGGTTTGTAGCGCAGCGTCTCAACCACTACGCTACGGCGTACTCCCATCAAACTCAAGTCGGGAAGTTTATTTTATATCGATCGTGATGGTGACGTCACACAAGCATGCCATGAGGAGCGCCAAAGTATCGGAAGTTCTATGAGAATTTTATTTTAAAAGCAAAAATTCGCCTTCCATATAAGAAAGTCGCTTTTTAACGATCGTTTTTGCATGGAATTCTCAGGCCACTGTGATATAGATTACCGATATTCTTATTGGTGGAATGTTGCTTTAAAGTTTCTAACATTTTCACTTGCCGCCCGAGGCCACAAGTTGTACAGCGCTCTTCAAGCAAAATGAATTATCTTTCAGTGTTTCAATCTGGAGATATGAGAGTCTGTGTGAGATGATTGGAATTCCATCGATCGCAATGAAAGTGTCTGCATTAAAGAGAATGGACTGACCACGCCGAGAGCTGGGAGAAATAACTCAACAGAGAAAATAAAACAATTGGCTGTTAATTGAAAACATTTAATTAAATACTGTATTCTTCCGTCGAGTTATAAGCTTACATTATCTTCACTAAACTCTTAATAAAATGCTTATGGCTTACTAACAAAATTAAAAAAGGATAAGAATTCTGCCGGTTGTATTACATGGATGTGAGACATGGCCCCTTACATAACCTGAAAGTGTTCGAAAACAGGGGGCTTAGGAAAATATTCAGACCTAAGAGAGATGAAAACTGCATAACGACGAGCTTCATAACCTGTACTCTTCACCGGATATAGTAAGGGTAATTAAATCACGGAGGATGAAATGAGGGAGGAAAGACATATCTCAAAAGTATTGACTGGGAGACCCGAAGGGAAAAGACCACCTGGAAGACCTATACGTAGGTGAGAAGAGAATATTAGGATAGATTTAAGGGAAGTAGGATTTATGAGGGATGGTTGCATGGAGTTAGCACAGAATTTTTATTACTAGAAGAGATCATTCAGTATTTATAACCTATTGATATAAATAATTCAACAACAGGATAACTCAGCACCTTTGTATTTGTATTTGTATTTTTATTTTTTGTATTTTTATTTTTTATAATTTTACTTATCTGAATTATAAAACTGGTACTTAGGCTATAAATTAATATAAGTCAATAATTTGCTAATATCTATATTTTATACTCTGTAAAGAAATTTTCATATTGTACATATTTCTTCAACTGTAAGTTTATATTTGTATTTGTAATCATATTGACGTGTCCCATAACATGCATATGTTCCGATGGACTTAATAAATCAAATCAAATCAAATAGGATTGAATGGCGGGCTCAGGTAAGCGCGGCATTGAACCTTCGGGTTCCATAAAATATATAATATTCCTTTAGCCTGCTTAGGAATTGTGTATTCCCATTGAGTAAGTGAGTAAGGATTCATATTTAGTTAAATAGTTCACTATGCAAGTAGCCTATAGGCCTAATGGCATTTATCAAACGAGCAAAGCAAATCTAGTTTCATAATTTTCATTGGTATACGGCTGTTTTTGTTTATGGTTTTGAGATGCATCCATGGTAAGCAATGTTTCTTTCGTGAACCAAGGTGTGAAAAGTTGTTGGCTTAAATTTGTTGTTTTATGACCAAGTATATGCTTAAATCCATGTTAAAGTTTGTGTGACTGGTCAATGCCATCTGGATTTTGTTTATAGATTGCCATGACGACTAGGACGATGTGTGCAGTTTTATGCAGTTTAAACGGCATTGGTTGTTAAAACGCCAGCAGCTGTTTTAGGCCCGTTCTTACGATGTCCAGTTAAGTAGGAGTAAATGTTAACTGACAGTTTATTTTACGGTCGGAGTAAAGTTCCAGTAAACGCTTCTTCGTTCTTACCATCTTCTAGTTAAAATTTACTCCCAGTTAACGCAATGAGACAAAAGTCATAGCAGTTGGTACGAGCGTTTTTCAGTTGTTTGCAGCAGTTATTCATCTGTTTTCATTGTTTTGTTTGATTTTGCAATGGATAATGAGGTTATGGCTGATATCAAAAAATAAAGACACAGAAATTTCTTTTCAAGTGAAGAACAAATCTGTACCTCAGAGCCAAAGGAACGTAACTCCAAATTTCATATTTTTTTGTTTTTTTCATATTCTTTACTAACTTCTTGACCTCTATAGAACCAATTAATATTAAATCCATAACTTCATTAGAAACCAAGATATTGAGAGCCAAATAGTAGCAACTCCATTCCCCTTTATTGTTCATAATTTTGTTTTTCGCTCCTCCTGTAAAATTTAGTTTTTGGCAGTTACGCTCGTTTGGCTCTGAGGTACAGAAATATCATCGACGAAAAGCATTCTAAATAAATAAACACACAGTAATGTGTGGACATAAGAGCACAGCTCGGAAAGTTGTATCAGAAAAAATCTCATGTGAAACACATAACTTCATCTAAACTTAATATATTCCAGTATACACTAGGCCTATACAGTACGGACAGTAGTGCGCATTCAGTTGTCTTAGCCTAAAAAGGTCGCATAATTTGCGAGGCAAGACCTAAAACCTAATAAGTTTGTGTATGAAATGTGTGTAGCTAATAACTACAGGATATATTACGAGATGTTTTCAAATGAAATTATTAGTTCTTAGCATAACATAGGCCTATTAAAATACATTATATATAGGCCTATATATTTTATATATTACGTTTATTTTACAATCCCTGTTAAAATCTAAAAGTTGTTAAGCCGCTTTCTAAACAATAAAGAAGAACAAAATCATCCTGAAAATGAAAAGAAATTTACCACGTGTCTAACCCCATCCCCGAAGGATTCAAAACCCAAATATAATCTGATGTACGGGTAGAGGAAGTAAACAGTAAAATAATTGATTGTCGAAACTGTCATAATAGTTTGATCTAGTTTTCAATATTTTTTAAATCTTTTTTTTTTACATATATTGGCATTGTTCTTCATCACCACTGACGTTACAAAAGCAGATAAATAATTTCATCTCTCCATTTTAATTCAGTTCGCGAGAAGTATAACCTCAAAAAATCCTCCGGTTAGGAGTTGACTTGTACATTTTCCTACAGTAAGATTAAGTCGCCCCTTACGCTCCGAACAATGCGTTGCTGTTCGCTTGTTATCTCGGCACACCCGATCGTCCCTTCTCTCCAAACTCCCGATCGTACCAAATACAAGCTACCAACCCATACACCAAAATGACAACCCTCTAGCTTACTCGGCACTCCCGACCAGACCACAATCACCTCTTCACATAATCTAAATAATGCAAAACACTAACCACATTAGTTAAGTGCGCGAGCGGAGGCGGCAGCCGAAGCGAAGCGCCCTTGCATTTTCGAATAATGTACGATACACTGTTTGTAGGTTTCGAAAATGTGGCATATTATATCTTCCAGACGTTAGTAAGCCTGTCAACTTTTACGTAAGACATGAGGCTTTTGTTTACCGGTATGACGTCACACTACCAACGTCCAATCACGAGTTTCTACGTAATATGAGGACAGAAGAAGTGGTATAAAAGAAAGTGCATCGCGAGGGAGTGTTGGGTGGGAACATTCATCCAAGGTGCGACTTAAATTTATTTTTTCCCAAGATTACTGCCAGTTAAGAGATTTTTACCAACAGTTAACACCTAACCAGATATTGTAAAATCGAATTGTCAGTAAAGTAACCGTAAAAGTAGCCGTAAATATTTTACTGGAGGTGGTAATAACGGGCCTTAGAGAGGGTGTACGCGGCTCTTTCCTCTTAATCTCTATATCTTGTAGAATGAATGCAATGGATGTAATTCTAATGGATTAGAAACTGAGTCTGAAGTTTGAACACTGGAGGGTCTCCCTGGAGGGTTACAGGTGTGTTGCTGGATGGAAACCGCACCTCCCCAACACGAAGACTGTTTCAATTTACTGAAACTAATTACAGCAAGAAGAAGAAGAAGAAGTGTCAAGTGAGACGAGACAGACACGCACACAACGCACGGAAGACGGATAGGATCACACTATCTACTACTACTACTCTAATCTACTATTAGATAGTATCTAATCTACACTATAGTATTATGCTCACACTTTATCTTGAGCCGAAAAAATGCGGGGGTGAGGGGAGCTGATATTGCATGCAGTATAAGAGACTGACTATTGCAGAAGGCGGTGAGTTGAAATTGACGTTGTTTCTGAAGGGTTGCCAATTACCAGAAAATATAACGTGTGTAGTTTTATGCTGGTACACAATGGAACTAACTGTAATTTGAAGCACTTTCAACTCTCGCTACCAAACTAAAGGTTTTATATTGATTCAGATATTTTAGTAGAATATATCGCTGGAGAAATGAATAAAGTAATATATTTACGCCTATTTAGACAATTTCTCTCCCGGTCTTCAGAATATAGAAAATCGTTTAAAAGTCGTAGCATTATACATGTAGGCCTACTTGAATACGCACTTTCACATGCCTGAATTGATGTAATTTAACTAAATGACTTTCGCGAAAGTTTGTAGGTAATTAATACAACACAATTAATACAACGAAATAATAAAACTTGACTTGTTCTTTTCCCCAACGACAGATTCAGCTTAAAACACATTAAATTGCTTTTCATTTAATTTATTTGGTTCATTATTTCGCTGATTTCCGATACTTCTTGGTTTAAAGAATCTTTATTTTTAACTTCGTTGTCACTTATATCGACCATTTCCACAACACCAGTACTGTTCTTTTAATATCCCTGGATTTATTCTGTCATTTTCAGAATAATATGATGTAAACCAATAAAAAAAAAATTGACGGTTGCTCAAGAATGCCTCAACGGGAAGTTTTTGGGTATGGCAATACTGGGGACGGGTTGCGTTCTTCATTTTTTCGAGCGAGGCCTTCTTTATATGGACGGTTTTCAGCATTATGGAGTGTTGAGCTCAAGATAAAGTGTGCGAATAATATCTAGGATAGTATTTTCCGCCTGTGTTGAAAATTTCAGATGTCCGCGTGCCTTGACATAATAAACAAATGAATCGACCAGCGTGGGCTTACAACATTCAAGCGATCGCGATGCTTTTATTTCCAAGGTGTGACGAAAGTAGACAAAGCCACCTGTTCATTGATTTGACAATTGAAATGTATTACTTACTGAGAACCGATGCATCGACACCAATATTGAAATACTAACTTTTTAAAGTTGGTACGCCTGTAACTATACCATTATCTCGAACAGCTGTTTGTATGTAATTATCTGGTATGTAAACATTTGTAAGTAATATTTACCTTTATAGGAAAAATCATGGGCGTACGGTGAAATTTTGTTCGGGGGGGGGGGGGTTCAATGCAATGAAGTCTCAGCTCCATGTCCTTACGCACATTGTGAAATATTTTCATTTTTTAATTACTAAACAGTTGTATTGTGATAATTAATACACTGTAATAAATGAATATGCAGCTCAGTCTTTGAAACTGTTTTTCTTGAGATTTCTATCCATTTCTCGTTTGAGCTAGAGCCTATAAATAAAAAATTTCTTTTGAAAAATTATCATACTACTGTATGATGTTTAGGGCACGTTTTTAAAGTCATCTGTGGAAAAACCCGATTAATGCCAATTACTTAAAGATAATTTTGTGATGAGCTCTTGATTACTGTTGGCTTTACAAACAGATTGATGTATTTCGGCGGGAGTATTCGAGATGTCGTTTGATAGATTCCGAAGGGATTTTTCTTCACTAGTAATAAATCAGTTATTAAGCTGAAAAACTATCAAGACGACGAGGTTTTGAAATTTGAATCTTAAATAAATTACGATAAATCTTAAATAATGCTTTCATATGTACGAAATTGTAAAATATGTAACAACCGAATCAGAGTTTTTTTTTTTCATTTTTTTTTTTTTATTTCGTTCCATGATTTATAATCTTCGAAATATTGCAGATATTTCGGGAGGGGTTTCAACCCCCTGAACCCCCCCTTACCGTACGCCCATGGAAAAAATAGTATGCTAAACTCAAGCTCTTAGCACACTAGTTTACAATAAAGCCTGTTCTAATACGCACATCACATCTGAAATGATTTTAATGCATCTGCACTTCCGTTAACAAATGAATGTATAGACCGTACATTTCAATTTTAAAATTACAGTTTATGATCGGAAAGCGAACAACGTGCACAATGCTATTGTGTTTGGAGGGGGGGGGAGAGACTGTCATGAAAGGAAAAACCTCTGGGAATTAACTGTGATAAATGATATTGTGATAAAAACAGGCTTTCATTTCTACAATAAAACGCAAAGTTAGTTATGTATTGAGTAATATCTGTTTGAAAAAATCCCTTTAGGCAGGCCTACAGGCGGAGGTAGATTTCGAAGTGCTTTTGGTTTAATTTACTGTCGCTGCATAGCACTCTTCTTCTTTAGCCTTGGCATGGTAAACCTGCAGTAATAAGAACTGAATTCGGTAAAGAGGAAGAGCCTACAATCATTTGTTTTGACAACAAGAATAGGATATAATATTCTGGGAGGCCGTGCGCAAGATCAGCAATGAATAAAATTAGCAAAGCCGGTAAACAAGACAAAATTATGATATTATAATAATTCTTTTAAGTGTTATTATTTTCAAACATTAAAATCTCGCGTAATATGAGAGCTATCAAGAAACTATTTATTGATTTGTAGAGTACTCATCAAGAGCTTTTCAACGATACCCCACAAGACGTGGTTTCAAAAGTTTCGAATTTTCATCCCCCACCCCCACCTCCACCCCCACCCTCACTCGAACCCCCGAATCGTTGGTGTCACTGTGAACTCCATAGGGAGTACTCTAATTTATTCAAACAAAGTTTCCCTCTATACTTCATAGGGGCCGAGATATACATTTTTAAAAATTTCAACCCCCTCCCCCGACCACCCCCTTGGGCCGATTTTGCCCATTAACGAACTTGTCCGAACTATTGGGCCTAGAAATAACATAATAAAATTTGGTTCAAATATCTTCAAAATTACGGCCGCTATCGTGTAAAGATATATATAAATATATATATATATAAATATATATATATATAAATATCACAAAAATTTGTTTTGAACGGGCGGTGGTTTCGTACTTAGGGGAGCATGAAACGTAAAGATATGAAAGAATTTTTCGAAAATCATAAAGTGGTATCCATTGCAATAGGTAGATTTTTCTTCGAAAATCTACCTAAAAATCGAACATTGTGTATCACAATATCAGGAAATAGTTCTCCAGCAACGGATTCTTTGTAAATGAAACAAAAACTGAAAAGATAAGTTTTAGTCTTAAACACTTTTCAGAAAATATGTGTAACGGAACTGTATAATTCTTAGGTTTATGTCTAGACTCTCAGTTTAAATTGGATGATTTATTTGAAAATATTTACAGATACGGACTATATCTAGTATAACATGTGCCCGCGGCTTCGCCCACGATAATTATTTAAAAAGTTAAAAATTAAGAGCATAATAGTTAAATCATTATATTTATTAACACCTAAATCACGTGGAGTGAATTCCACGATTAGGTAGCGTCCCCTGGTAGAAAAAGCGACCTCAGGTTCCAGTTCCTTGGCTCAGGAAACCCCTGTATAGCCTAGTGAGTTTCGTCCAAATAAAACAATGTTTGACCATATTTAGGGCTTACAACATTCAAGCGATCGCGATGATATTATTTCCAAGGTATGACAAATATAGCCAAAGCCAACTGTAATTGATTTGACATTGAAATGTATAACCTGAAAACTGATGCTTCGAAAACGCAGAAAATGCACTTTTTTGCCCTTTTTTCACTAATAACTCTTGAACGAAAGCTAAAATTAAAATTCCGGCTTCGAGGTGCATTTTACGACCCTTCAGCCCACCTATGTTTAAAATTTCAGATCTCTGCATTCAGTAGATTTCGCTGGGCATCGCGGACAGACAGACAAATCCTTTTATTAATATAGATAACATGAATTACATTGATACCTTCTCTAATTTGTCAAACTTCCATTTCATTTAATCCAAACCCACCTAATACCAATGGCAACAATATGTTCTGTGATTTTGTTTTGAAAATCCTATGTAAATTGGGATTAAGTATTTTCATAAATATATAATTTTTGGCATTTAGAATTAAAATTTTTCAAAATCCTTTCTTAGTGAGCACCTGCATTATGAAACGAAGGTACTGTCAAAATTCCAAGTCTCTATCTGTTATAGTTTAGGCTCTACGTTGATTCCTGTCAGTCAGTCAGTCAGTCAGTCAGTCAGTCAGGACAAAGCCTTTTATACAGTATATATAGAGATGGAGTCAGCACTAAGACTAACGAAATTTTACTTTAGCAAAAAAAGGCTATTAGAATTTCAACTAATGACCCTTTTAGGACGACTTTTTAGGTATTTTGACCATTTTTAGCTCTTACATTTTAGAACTTTTATTGTATGTACATAAGAATAGAAACACTTATCCCACTGTAGCTCACACACATCCTCACAGTACTAGAAGTCAAGACAAATTACAAGTAGGCTACCGTTTGTTAGACTGGAAAAATAAAAAATAAAAATAATAAAAACAGCCATGTAATAAACATCATCGTACTCTTTAACAGATTACCAGCACAAGTCAGAAATTTGAATATTACTTTTAAATCCAGTAGTAGTAGTAGTAAGTATTCTGCCTTCCGGCAGGTTTTCAAACTTGGTACGCGAATTTTGTTTTCCAAAACTGTCTATCCTCTGCTTCCTCCTTCAGCATCCAATATTTCCGCTTTTCCCTTAAATCGTCCAACAGCTGAATTCTTCTTCTTCCAAGTCTAGTTGTACCCTCCAATCTTCCTTCTACGACATCATGTAATAAGCAGTTCCTTCTGAGAATGTGCCCAACCCAGTTTGCTTTCCTCTGACGAATTGTGTGTATGATTGACTTCTTCTCACCCACTCTACTCAGAACCTCTTCGTTTGTCACCATGTCCATCCACTTTATATTTTCTATCTGTCTCCAGCACCACATTTCAAAACTTTCTAAATATTTCTTCTCTAATTTCCTCAAAGTCCATGTCTCTGATCCATACAAAGCAATACTCGAAATATAACACTTCACCAGGTTTTTACGTAGCTCTAGGTTCAGACTACTAGTTAGCAGAGTTCTCTTCTTCATAAATGCTTTCTTGGCCATGGCAATTCTTGATCTTATCTCCTTGGTGCAATAGGCATCTTTTCGTCAGTACACTTCCTAAGTATTTGAACTGGTTCACGTTCTCTAATTCTTGATTTCCCATGATAATTTGAAGCGGCTCTTCTCTCTTCGATATCCTCATCACCTTCGATTTACCTATGTTGATTTCCATTCCATACTTTCTTCCTGTTTCCACCAGCCTGTCAATCATTCCATGCAATATTAATCATTAAATCCAGACTGAAGTTTTTTTTTTAAATATATAAATAAAACTTATAATCAATTTTTTTTAGTATTACAATGTATCGGTTGCAATTTTAAGTTTTAGTTTGTTGTACTATTTAATTATGTGTGAATCTTTTAGTCCAAGTAGGGCCTATATTTAACATGACTTAGTATATTCTCTGGGGTACGCCGTAGCGTAGTGGTTGAGGCGCTGCGCTACAAACCGGAAGGTCGCGGGTTCGATTCCCGATGAGGTCGTTGACTGAAAACCTTACCACCTTCACGTGCCGAATGTCTAAAATCTGGAATCCTCCAGTTTCTGGAACCCTCTGGGCCTCCATGGCCTGTATAGGGATCACTTCTCTATACTGAGATTTTACTAACAATGCCTATTGTATTATTACTTAATAAAATTATTATTATTATTATTATTATTATTATTATTATTATTATTAATGAATTTGTAGCAAAGTTTTGCAGTGTATTCTGCTATGCATATTTAAGAGCCCTAATATGAAGCATCACTCAGGAAGGTCAGTAATTTATTTGTAGAAAAACTATTGCGTTTTACCCTGAAATCTTGTTTCTTTATTTCGGCTGTGCTTATACTGTACTTTTAGCAGCGAGGTCATATCAGGAGTTCGGAAGGAACGTTATGGAACCCGAAGGTTCATTGCCGCGCTTATCTGAGGCCGCCATTCAACCCTATTCTGTGCTAACTCCATCTAATCATCCCTCTCAAAACCTACTTCTCTTAAATCTATTCTAATGTTGTCCTCCCACCTACGTCTACACGTTTTCAACCTCAATTTCGGAAAAAGTAATTTCAATTTCGGAAAAAGTAATTCCAATTTCGGAAAAAGTAACTTCAATTTCGGAAATGCGAGGGCTATGAAGAGGGTATAGTAAAGTTAGTACCACGCTAAGACAAATGACTCAATCGGAGCGAGATTATGTAGAGAAGTAGCTAGAAGGTGTACCTAAATGTTCCAAATAAAACAGTTTTGATTTTCACTGTGGTTTTCATTTTATGCCCCATCGAATGCTTTAAAAAATAGCCCTCGTATTTCCGAAATTGAAGTTACTTTTTCCGAAATTGAGATGACTTTTTCCGAAATTGAAATTACTTTTTCCGAATTTGAAATTACTTTTTCCGAATTTGAAATTACTTTTTCCGAAATTGAAATTACTTTTTCCGAAATTGAGGTTGAAATGGTGTAGATCTTCCGCGTGGTCTTTTCCCTTCGGATCTCCCAGTCAATATTTTTGAGATATGTCTTTCCTCCCCCATTTCATCCTCCATGATTTAATTACCCTTACTATATCCGGTGAAGAGTACAGTTCATGAAGCTCGTCGTTATGCAGTTTTCTCCAGTCCCCATTTTCATCTCTCTTAGGCCCATCTCTCTTGTTTAAACAGGTTAACCACACAAATACTAATACATAACCAAGTTGGCCAACAGTACAAAACACACTATCAGAACTTCTTATGTAAACAGGGAAAGTATTGATTTGGAATCGGGTTCAGATCGGTTTCAAACCTATATGTAATCGAGCCAAGCGAGGATTACGCACTTCATTTGTCTGTTAATTTGTTCTCTACGCAGTCGCCATCTGATTTGGCATGAATGTTCCTTGAACATATGTGTAAGGGTTTTTATTTATTTTTTTGATTCCGTTTCAAGATGAAGAGCTATAAGGGTTTTGCTAGTTTAATATAAAGTTGGCAGGGAATGTGTCAGCATGGATCCGGCGACCTCGCTAAATGAATTACCGGCTGTCGTTAACCTTTACAATGCATTAGCCAGCCAGTCCCTAAAGGGAAACACATCATGTCTTTATTAAGTGCCAGAATGGTACTTTATGAGATTGTGTGGGGGATTTGTGCGTGTACGCGCGATGACTCAAATATCGGATTTTCATGAAACTTGGTATACCCATTTATAACGTATATGCGAAGTAGCCTGTTCATTTTGGATCTAATCGGTTGACCGGTATCGAGTAATGCCCAATTTAGTGTCTATTTTAATGGCGCGATACCTCAAATATGCTTTATCGGATTATCATGAAACTTTTTATACGCATTTATAACGTCCATGGGAAGACGTCTATTCATATTGGATAAAATCGGTTGACCGGTAGCGAAGTAATGACCATTTTAGTGCCTATTTTAATGGTAATATATCAGAATGGCGCGATGACTCAAATACGCTTTGTCGGATTTTCACGAAACTTGGTATATGCACTTATAACGTCCATGGGAAGAAGCTTATTGAAATTGGTGCCGAAGTAATGCCCAATTTTATGCCTATTTTACCTTAATATATTATAAAGAATTCATCAAATGCAAATCAGTTATCATGGAAACATATTGTTTTACAGTGTTCATATACGGCTTTGGAAGGTGCAATAAGTTAGCTTTGACAAATAAAACTGCCCACATATTCCTTCACATATGCTTATCAAAACTAGACCTTTGTTCTTCCGTAAGCCCTGCTTACTGATTCGATCTGGAGCTTAACTCTGAAATCGATTAAAAAAATAACTTATTTCCTGCATATCATAATTGCAATTATCACTGATTAAACAAAAGCATTCCGGCACTTTGTTACATCAGTTCACCTGATTTTATTAACATTGTATTTATTATAGTGATTTTAAATGTTTAATAATGATTGTACATTATTTTCACATCTCATATATCTCTCTATATATAAAGGCTTTGTCCTGACTGACTGAATGAATGACTGATTGACTGACTGACTGATTGACTGAATGACAGGAATCAACGTACAGCCTAAACTATAACAGGTAGAGACTTGGAATTTTGACAGTACCTTCGTTTCATAATGTAGGTGCTCACTAAGAAAGGATTTTGAAAAATTCTGATTCTAAATGCCAAAAATTAAATGTTTTTGAAAATACTTAATCCCTTTTTACATAGAATTATCCATTCCAAATCACAGAATATATTGTTGCCAAATGGTATCAGGTGGGCTTGGAAAAAACAAATGAAATGCACTTTTGACAAATAAGAGAAGTTATCAAAATAATTCATGTTATAAATAAATATTACAGAATGAAATCCACTAAAATAATGGAATCACATAACTTTCTCTACCCTGGACATAGAGAAAACAAAACGAGGTATGGTAATGTGTATATTATTATATTATATCGCAGGGTTTTGGAGAGAAAAGTATGAAAGTGATAATGCTTTCTGTTTAATTTCATCTCCAAAACGGCTTTATGGTAACATAAGAGTGGGAAATTTCCCGCCTCGATATTACAATTTTATGTTACAGGAATTTCTGTTTCTTCTTATTTAAACCTCTACCAGGCTTGCTGTGCACTGTACAAGCGATGGGATGCAAAATTCTAGATCCTCTATGAGCCATAAAAAACTATATCAAGCGTTTTCTGAGGGAATAGTTTGAGTGTAATAAGTCGTTCTTCCTATTTCAAATTATAAATGCCTATATAAGGACCTAGAATTTAAAATTGAAAATCCTTCATAAGCTAATTTCCAATTACAAAATACAAAACCCGGGCGACGCCGGGTCTTTTAAGCTAGTAGCTTATATATAGGCCTACCATATCACTGTGTTCAATGATCAATAGTTGTTCAAAGAAGCTACAGGTACGAGGATGTTTCAGTGTTCAGTCCTTTTGAATTTACATAAAAACAAATGCACATAGGTGTGATAAAATAGAGTGATACAATTATAACGATAGAGACTTGCGATTGGTTGAACTTCCACATTACAATAGATTGGTCACTGATTCATTAGGTAAATAGTTGTAAAGTGACTACAGTGCTTTCATTTGAACGCAGCCTCCTGTGTTTAAAATATCGTGAATACGCTGTCTGTTAGCCAAAAGTTTAATATTAAGTTTGGAGTGGGTCGACGCATGCGCTAGTGTGACTACCGGCTGTCTAAATTTAGACACTCTCGCCATTTTGCAAGATGACCTATGAAAGTGTGAAGAAGATTCCTGTTCCTAAGATAGACACGTGATGTGTCCGAATGAGTGAAATTCTTATTACCTAATTTCATTCTTATTAATTGACGCGAGGTCAATAAAAAGGATCGGTTTCTTTTTTAAATTATGTGGTTTATTACGAATTTATTTAAAAATGTAAGGATTTAAAAAAAAAATCGTATAAAAATTTTAAAATATCTCTTGTTTGAGAAAAATTTTCCGAAATAATATTATATAGGCATACACCTTGGTCTTGTGGTTAGCATCGCTGTCTACAGATCCGTCGGCCCGGGTTCGTTCCCTGGTGCCTGCTTGGATTTTTCTGACATGGGGAGGTTTGGCAGGGGTACACTCAGCCTCGTGATTCAAATTGAGGAGCTACTTGATAGAGAAGTAGCGGCTCCGGTCATAAAAAAACACCATTAACGGCCGTGGGTGTCGGCATGCTGACCACATGGCCCCCAATCCTGCCATCTGCCTAAGGTAGATGACGAAGTGGTCGGGTGGTAGGCCTTATCCCTTCTGGGATGTTAGCGCCATGGATTTAATATTATATTATATATAATACATAAGACGAAATTTATATTAATATAATATACGTATTTATATTTAAGGCATTAGCTTATAAGTAATGTAAGGTATATTCTTCTTTTGAGATAAAAAAACTATATGAAATATTTCCTTAAATGCAGGAAGTATATCTATTAGATGTCAGTAAATTATTTAATATATTATAATTAATTATTTAAATGTAATAAGAGAAGGTAATTAATTACATTATTTTTAATATTAAATAATTATTATAAGATTTTGAAATAATTATAGTAGATAAATTCCTTAATGATATATATACGTATAAGTATCACACAGACCTCATTTAATAAAAGAAAATAGTATATTGCGATACAAGTGCCGTAAGGCACGTTTACGGGTCGAGGAAACAGATTGAAAACCCGAGGCGCAGCCGAGGGTTTTTAAGTTTTCGAGACCCGTAAATGCCTTTACGGCCCGTGTGTTGCATGCTATTTTTTGCACGATGATTATTTATATCAATTTAATGATATTAATTGTGATATTACCTGAAAATATTATGTAAATACATTCTTGAAAATAGATGTTTATTTCAGAAAGTGATTCGCATGTGTTTGTTGTTATGGGAACCGAATATTTGTCCTGGGGGCTTTGTCCATAAAGACTTGTGT
Source organism: Ectobius pallidus (assembly GCA_964059195.1). Lineage (NCBI taxonomy): Eukaryota > Metazoa > Arthropoda > Insecta > Blattodea > Ectobiidae > Ectobius > Ectobius pallidus. The sequence goes on from CAXKWD010000002.1 coordinate 3,801,016, forward strand.
TGTGAAGTGTATCGTAATGTTTTATGACGTAGCGCTTGGACCGTAAGTAATTTAACCTCATCGCAACCGCCCTTAGCAACAAGACTGTGTGGGAATGTCAACTTACGATCCATGTAAACAAAGTTCGTAAGTACCACTTACTAGCTAAGGAGTGCAAAAAAAAGTTGTTCGTCATTTCGTGGGTTTGTAAATTTGTGTCTTACGAAATTACGACCAAATGCGTTGTTCGATTTTCTTCCCATTTGGCATGAATGTTCCTTGAAGTAATTATAAAAGAAGTATGTGTAAGGATTTTTATTTTGTTTTATTCCTTTTCAAGATGGTGGCCGTTTTAATTTTTTCGTTCCTATTCATGTTATGTTCAGCTTTTTTCAAACGACTCGTGCTTTAAGAATTTGAATTCCACATTCACTCTCGACTGTGAAATTTTCTACAAATTGTTATAGTACATTTTTTTCTCTAACTCTAATGTTTTCGCCTGTTTCGCTGTAAATGTCTTTGTTATGGAGTCACGATCTAACGCATTGTTTCATTTTGTTTTAATTTGACTTAAATGTTCCTTTAAGTCATTAAAAACGTCTGTGTAAGGATTTTTGTTTTTTATTCCGTTTCAAAATGGTGGCTATTTTAACTGGTGATTATTTTGTTTTATTTTTTTCTGGGGTTTACCGTTCTATGATACAAGACAATTGAAACAAAACAATGAATACATACCAAATTTAAATTATACAAGAAGAAAACGTTCAAGTAACATTGAACAGCATTTATAACTCGATTCTGAATCTCAGATGTAATTAATAGGTTATGTACAGATTTTTAATGAATAACACCGAAATATTTTACCTGTGTATAGAGAGGACATAGACAAGCAACTTTTATTAGGAGATTTTTGCTGTATGGCGACAAACGTGTATGCTACAGGGCATTAAAGTAATTATAATTTGGTGCTCGCAAGTCAATAATGAAGTGAAATAGGTTTAAAATTTTCATTAAATTTATTTCACGCCTTCTTAGTGATCGGTAAAAAACTGATTCTATTCATTCATCAACAGCTATATCATAATTTAGTGTTTCCTTAATCTGCAAAATTTACAGACTAATCACATGAATGGCCACCAGTGCATTAGTTTTTTCTTCCTCTGCCCGTACCATAGGTACTATAGGTAGAGGAAGTATTGTTTTCGACCCTAAAATTCGAAGTTGAGTTTTTACTGTGTGTGTGTCTGTGTGTGTCTGTCTGTCTGTGTGGAAGTTTGTGAACAGGCTAGCTCCGAAACGGTGAATCGTATGAAAACAAAATTTCGTATTTGGGTCAGGTACCTTCTGAAGATGTGATTCGAAGATTGGCGACAAATTTCTCTTATTTTTAAGGGGACTTTACATGAAGAAATTTTCGTTTTTCGCGATTTTCGCGAAAACGGCTCTAACGATTTTCTTTAAAATTTGCACATGTGTTCCTTTTACTGAGAGCTAAAACTTTTATTTGAAACTTTTTTTCGAAAAAATTCTCTGAGGGTAGTTACAGGCCACCCACTGTTCACCCACTGTTTGTAGAAAGTTTATCTTGCGTGATGAACAACTGAATTACGCTCTTCCACGGCCTCTTATTCTATATAAGAATGTGAAGTGAGAAAGATGTATTGTTGGCCCGGTATAGAGTAAAGAAGTATCTGAGGGAAATATTCGATAATTTCGGAAATTATTCTTTACGGCGGAAAGTTCAATAAACGTCTGCAGTCACTTGTTCTTTTTTTAAAGTTTGTTATATAGGCTAGCCTGCGCTTTTAGTCGCATCATTGAAAGAAGAGGTATTTATAGGATAATCAGCGTAAAATTGTGTCTTGATATGTGAATGCTGCTAACTTTTTTTTTTGGGCAGAGGAAGTTATGTGACTTTCACATCAGATTTTTTGTTCATAACTCCAGTGTTAACAACGAAGTTCCTTTGTATTGCGTTTTTTTTTTTTTCAAATGTTAGAAGCCAGTGTTGGCCATTTTCTGGGAGATTTTATGCTGTAACAGGAAAAATTGAATCCATACAGTAAAAATCTCCTAATAAAAGTTGCTTGTCTATGTCCCCTCTATACACAGGTAAAATATTTCGGTGTTATTCATTAACACCCTGTATAGACGTCATACGCTCCAGAAAAAAATATGGGGGATGTTAGAAGAACTTTGACATTAGGGAAAATGTAGCCTATTACTAAGGTTACAAATATGGTAACACAAAGTGGCACTTGGCATGGACATGACCTATAAATAGAACACGTCACACCTGTCCACGAGGCAACCTGGAAATATGATGTGGTGCAATGCAAACAGCTAGTACAGGCATGAATCATGAATCTCTAAACGAAAATAATTTCATGCTTAACAGTAATTGAAGTTTTTCGTAATTTTGTATTGTAGCGTAATTCAGGCCCCTTTGGTTGGCAACAAATCGCTGTATGGAAACATTTGAAGAACCACAAATATTGGTGGAAAAGAATAGAGCGTGCTTTATTTATAAATGAATGTATCTCTCTTGAAGTTATTGAAAAGACAAATAATAAATTAATATTGAAAAATCCTTCGCCATGATAAAGAGTTGCAGACTTTGAATGAATGGAGAGAAAGGAAGGCCGTAATTAGGCTAAATATTGTGTTGGCTTACGATTGTTTTGTCAGTAACAGAGCTGCCAGTGTCTAGTAGTTTGTGGACTAAATTATTATTGCCGAAATAGCTATTGATGTTAGAATATTATAGAAGAAAAATTCCTCCGACATTGGGACTTGAACACAGGACCTTTGGCTATTCGCGCCAATGCTCTACCAACTGAGCTAAGCCGGTGTTCAAGTCACAGCGTCAGATGGAATCTCTCTCCTTATATACATCTATCTTGAATGTTAACTGTACAATAATAGTGGGAGTCCGGTCATAAAAATCACTAATTAGTGTGCCTCAGAGTACTGCATATGACATAACTTGTCTGTCTGTGAGGTAGACCATTAGGGCAATCAGTCATAGGAGAGAGGTTCCATCTGACGTTGTGAATTGAACTCCGGCTTAGCTCAGTTGGTAGAGCATTGGCGCGAATAGCGAAAGGTCCTGGGTTCAAGTCCCAGTGTCGGAGGAATTTTTCTCCTATAATATTCTCATGTAATGTCCAACAGCGACAATAATCTGTGGTTCATGAATGCTTATATACAGTTACTAGCTTAAAAGACCCGGCGTCGCTCGGGTTTTGTATTTTGTAATTGGAAATTAACTTATGAAGGATTTTCAATTTTAAATTCTAGGTCCTTATATAGGCATTTATAATTTGAAATAGGAAGAACGACTTATTACACTCAAACTATTCCCTCAGAAAACGCTTGATATAGTTTTTTATGGCTCATAGAGGATCTAGAATTTTGCATCCCATCGCTTGTACAGTGCACAGCAAGCCTGGTAGAGGTTTAAATAAGAAGAAACAGAAATTCCTGTAACATAAAATTGTAATATCGAGGCGGGACATTTCCCACTCTTATGTTACCATAAAGCATTATCACTTTCATACTTTTCTCTCCAAAAACCTGCGATATAATATAATAATATACACATTACCATACCTCGTTTTGTTTTCTCTATGTCCAGGGTAGAGAAAGTTTTGTGATTCCATTATTTTAGTGGATTTCATTCTGTAATATTTATTTATAACATGAATTATTTTGATAACTTCTCTTATTTGTCAAAAGTGCATTTCATTTGCTTTTTCCAAGCCCACCTGATACCATTTGGCAACAATATATTCTGTGATTTGGAATTGATAATTCTATGTAAAAAGGGATTAAGTATTTTCAAAAACATTTAATTTTTGGCATTTAGAATCAGAATATTTCAAAATCCTTTCTCAGTGAGCACCTACATTATGAAACGAAGGTACTGTCAAAATTCCAAGTCTCTACCTGTTATAGTTTAGGCTGTACGTTGATTCCTGTCATTCAGTCAATCAGTCAGTCAGTCAATCATTCATTCAGTCAGTCAGGACAAAGCCTTTTATATATATAGAGATTGATGTTATTTTGAATTGTACGTGGTTAATAGATACACGATAATAGTAGTAGTTGATAATACTATTTGTAGTGGTTAAAATTAAGTAAATTGACAATTATTTATTTACACTAAAGCAAAGAGAACGACAGTGACATCTGGTGATATCCTATATAATTATAACTAGCTTTAACGGCCCGGGTTTTGTATTTTGACATTCGAAGAACTTTCGATTTTTAAACTCTAGGTCCTTAAATAGGTAGGTAGAATTTGAAATGACGAATTTATCTCTGGAATTTGAAATGTGACTGCATCACATTGTGCATTATTTTCGTGGATTTCATCTTCAATATTTATTTACACCAAAGAATTCCTTTGTTATCTTCTCTAATTTATCAAAGTCCCGTTTCATTTCTTTCCAAAGCTACCTGTGACCACTGCCAACACTGCCACTGTAGTTCGTAAGTAATGTTTTGAGCGGAACTAAATATTATGTTGGCTTAAGTTTGTGTTTTATCAAAACATCTAGTTTATGCACCAAACTATTATAGCCGAAATAGTAAATGATTAATAGGTACACGATAGTAGTAGTAGTAGGAATAATAGTGTTTGTAGTGGTTAAAATGAAGGAAATTGATAATTATTAAGTGCCAGTATGGTACTTTATGAGATTGTGTGGTGGACGAAAAAATGTCTGTCCGTCTGTCAATGTGTCCGTCTGTCTGTCTGACCGTGTGTCTGTACGCACCATAACTCAAATATGCTTTTTTTGGATGTTCATGAAACTTGGAAAACACATTTATAATGTCCATGGGAAGAACCCTATTGATATTGAACCAAATCGGTTCACCGGTCCCGGAGTAATGCCCAATTTAGTGCCTATTTTAATAGATTATATTAGAAAGGCGCCATAGCTCAAATACGTTGTGTCCGATTGCCACGAAACTTGGTATACCCATTTATGACGCCATGGAAAAGTGCCCTATTGAATTTGAACCTAATCTATTGACCGGTACCCAATTTAGTGTATATTTTAAAGGCGCAATAATTCGAATACGCTTTTTCGGATTTTTATGAAACTTCGTACACGCATTTATAATATCCATGGAAAGACGTCTATTGATATTCGACCAAATCGGTTGGCCAGTACCAGAATAATGCCCAATTTAGTGCATTATATGTTAATATATAAGAAGTCACGATAACTCAGATTTGCTTTATTGGATTTTCTTGAAACTTTGTATACCCATTTATAATGTACATGGGAAGACGTCTATTCATATTGGACCAAATCGGTAGACCGGTACCGTAGTAAAACCCAATTTAGTGTCTATTTTAAAGACGCGGTAACTCAAATACGCTTTACCGGATTTTTATGAAACTTGGTATACACATTTATAATGCCCATGGGAAGACGTCTATTGATACTGGATAAAATCGGTTGACCTGTTTCGGAGTTATGCTCAATTTAGTGCCTATTTTATGGTAATATACGTATTCGAAAGAATTTATTTAAAAAAATGAAAATCAGTTATCTTGACAACATAACCTTTTGTTTTACTGTGATTTCTAAGGCTTTGGCAATTAAAATACAGTTAGCTATGACAACACTATTGCTTTAAATGCGCTTATCCTATAACTGACCCAGGTGGCTGAGATGGTAACGTCTTGGCGTCACATTCTGGAGTTCAAATCCCGAAACCGGCCAATTTGACTTTTTTTTTTGTATTCTGCATATCATAACTGCAATCATAACTAATTAAACAAAACATACTGGCACTTTGTTATATCAGTTTACCTGATTTTATTAAGTGCCAGTATGGTACTTTATGAGATTGTGTGTGGGGAGGAAAAATGTCTGTCCGTCTGTCCGTGTGCCTGTACGCGCCGTAAGTCAAATACGCTTTTTTGGATTTTCATGAAACTTGGAAAACACATTTATAATGTCAATGGGATGAACCCTGTTGATATTGAACCAAATCGGTTCACCGGTACCGGAGTAATGCCCAATTTAGTGCCTATTTTAATAGATTATATTAGAAAGGCTCCATAGCTCAAATACGCTGTATCGGATTTCCATGAAACTTGGTATACACATTTATAATGTCCATGGGAACACGTCTATTTATAATGGATAAAATCGGTTGACCTGTTTCGGAGTAATGCTCAATTTAGTGCCTATTTTATGGCAATATACGTATTCGAAAGAATTTATGAAATGCACATCAGTTATCATGACAACATAGTCAATTGTTTTACTGTGATCTTATAAGGCCTTGGAAATTAAAATACAGGTAGCTATGACAAAAAAAAACACTATTGATTTACATGCGCTTATCCAACTAGACCGTTAAAAGGACCCAGGTGGCCGAGATGGTAGACCTTTCTTCTTCCGTAAGCCCTGCTTAATGAATAAATCTGGAGCTTAACTTGGAAATCAATTTAACAAAAAACATATTCTGGATATCATAATTGCAGTCATAACTGATTAAACAAAAACATACTGGCACTTTTTTACATAAGTTTACCTGATTTTATTAATGTGTACGAAAGGGAATAGAACGACAGTGACCTACCCTAAAGGCATTATTGTGCGTTGCTATGGAAATTATAAATTAATAGATCCAACATTTTATGCTTATAAAATTTTTCGGCAAGTCAAGTTTCAGACATGGCTGATTCCAATAGCTCAAACGTAAACTCCTCTGAAAATGAACCCACAGGATCCGGAGATGATCAGAATCCAGAATATCATTGCAGCTGCTGTTCCAAGAACAAGAAAGACAGCTCTAGTGGAGTAAAACCCAAACTCCGCGGGGTTACAAAGAAAAGGATCACACGTACTATTGTGTTGACGCCCTGGAGGATTCTCCTGGATGATCTTCTGGAGACTTGCGGTGTGGCTAAGAAGAAACCATCAGAATAACTGTTATGTGATCATTCTAAAGTTTGTTAACATGTTTCAAAATTGACTGGTTTTTATAGAAATACACCAACTTCAAAGATAATGTTAATTTTAAAATTTGTTGTAAAAATACATCGCTAATAACACTAGTGTTGCATTTAATGACATGGGTAATATAATGGGAGGTTCAGGTTTTATTGACTTTCTGTTCGTAAGACTCGTAATATTGATATTTACCAATAACGTTTAGCAATTCCTCGTATATGGACCAATCAAAGTCGCTTGTCTTATAATATACTTGCTAGAAACATCAGGATGCTATTTTATCTTATAAAAAGTAAAATCGTTACTGGAAACGCAAGGTATCAATATGCAGTGATTAATACGTCGCATGCTGCCAATGAACAGAATAAAAACACATTGTTTTATACAACATAAATTGATTTATGTATAGCGTAGAGCTTTATCACTGGTACTCACTACTAAATTGCGGTATTTTGTTACCTGTTGGAGCGCTTTCAACCGCATGGCCGCTCCATGCGGTTGAAAGCGCTCCAACAGGTAACAAAATACCGCAATTTAGTAGTGAGTACCAGTGATAAAGCTCTACGCTATACATAAATCATTAAGATTATCGCTACAGAATGGACAAAACTCAAGAACATAAATTGATTGGAAATTGAAATAATAGAAATGTGCATTGATTAAAAACACAATTTCGGTTCGGTGTACGACAGTTTGTGTGCTTCTATTCTGTTCTGCTGTTAGCTTACCTGAATGAAGTTAACTCTTTTTCAGGAGACTGTTATGGAAGTGTCTCAAAATTAAATTTTCAAAACGTTTGCACTCTCATCTCAAACTACTTTAGCATTCGGTAGTGAAGAACTGGCAGCGGAGCACAAAGTAAGTTTCCCTTGGACCTTTCACAGAAACAAAACACAATTTCGTGCAAATATTTATCTCAACAGATACAGCAAGTGTGCAGCTATTTTTCAACACATTCACCACCGGATTTGAGACATTTGCCATACCATGTGATCTACTTTTTAATTTGTGTCGTCTGCCGCCTGTGTGACAACCATGTCTGTCTCTTTCATTCCCTGGCATTTCTTGAGGTGTAGGAAAAGATGGAAATCACTGGGAGCGATGTCCGGGCTTTAGGGTGGATGTTTAAACATTTATCCACCCTACAGCTACACTGAAGTGCCGTTTCCCTGATAACTCAAACATTTATTAACATATTCCAGTGAAATTTTGCATGCAAGTATATTTGATATTAGTGAACAACATAATCTAGAATCATTGATGTAACTTTAATAGTTTTTTTTCTTATGTAAAAATTTCTAAAAAAAATTAACAAGGGATGAATTATTTTTTAATAATATTTATACTGCAGATAATCCAAAGATTCTAGATTATGATATGATGTTTAGAAATAGATAGAAAGAAGAATCATTCAGAAATATTGCTATTTATGAAAATTATCAAGGAAACGGCACTTCGCTGCAAAAAATTTGGCTGCCATTTTGTAATGATAATTACTCTTTAACTGTAATAGTTCAATTAATTCTAAAAATAGTATGCAGTTGTAGAGATAGTCAATATAGAGCATGCCAGATTGCAAGGCTACAGAACATTTCATTGCTGGGAAAAAAAATGAAACCACCTATTTTTCAGCATAGAAAGCTGTATGTCCCCCTACAGTCAGGACAAAGCCACTTATTGTAGACTAGAATGTGCCCGCGGCTTCGCCCGCGATAATTATTTAAAAAATTAAAAATTAAGAGCATAATAGTTAAATCATTATATTTATTAACACCTAAATCGCGTGGACTACATACCACGATTAGATAGCGTCGCCTGGTAAAAGCGATCTCAGATTCGAGTTCCTTAGTCCAGAAAACCCCTGTAGGCTTATAGTGAGTTTCGTCCAAATATAACAGTGTTTGACCATATTAGGGCTTACAACATTCAAGCGATCGCGAAAGTTTTATTTTCAAGGTATGACAAAAATAGACAAAGCCAACTGTAATTGTCAAACTTCCATTTAATTTAATTCCAAACACATCTGAAACCCACTGGCAACAATATGTTTTAATGTCAAACGTGATTCGGATTCGATAATTCTGTGTAAGAAGGGATTAAGTATTCTCAAAAACATTTAACTTTTGGCATTTAAAATCAAAATTTTGTAAATTCCTTTCTTAGTGAGCACCTACATTATGAAACGAAGGTACTGTCAAAATTCCAAGTCTCTACCTGTTATAGTTTAGGCTCTACGTTGATTCCTGTCAGTCAGTCAGTCAGTCAGGACAAAGCCTTATATATATATATATATATATATATATATATATATATATATATAAGATAATTATATCTCCCCTTGAATGAAAATATTTTCAAGCTGACTTCGAGGCGGGTCACATACGGCCCGCGTGCCGCCATTTATAAACCCCCGTAAGATAAGACATGAAAGTGTTAAGGAAGCTAGAACAAAGCCGTACGTCGTATAATAGGAAGAGGAAGCGGTTTTTAACGACGAGTCTATTAACCATGAAACAAGACAATAATTACTGACTTGAAGCAGCCAACCAGAAACTTTGAGCTGCCTTGACTCGTCTATAAATAGATCTGCTAACGCGTTCTCAATCTCTTCAACTAGAGTGCGACGCGCTGCCAAATACCTCGATCGAGTCGGCCAGCCATCTTCGTACCCTCTTTTCGAGCCAAAGAGAAAATAGTTGAGACGCGACGCGGCGTCCGATGAACCACCGGTGAAAAATGCCAACAATGATCCAATTTACTAGCTAACGGATTGATTGGATCCTAGCTTAGCTTCCTTTAATTGGAAGGCAAGAAGCGGCAACGTCGCACGTAGGCCGTGTTGTTTATCAGCGAGATCAAATGGCGCGTTTGCGAAATGTGGCATGTTGGCGAAAATAAACACACGGTTTGCGAAACGATTCTGCAATATTTTCCTTTCCTACATTTACTGATTCAGGGGTGAACAGAGTGTATTTATAGGCTAAACATCTTATTTTAACAGGCCATGGCAAGAATTTATCTTCCCAATATCATAGAGTAGCCATATAGTGTTTACGTAAAAACGGGATATTTTAAACATTTTCCTGAAAACCGGGGACAGTTAAGGAAAAAAGGGACAAAAATTGCATCCACAAAAGTTTACTATTGCACTCATACGCCGCGTGTTTGATATTGACCAATAACGTTCTGCAATTCCTCGGATACAGACCAATCACGATCGTCTATCTTATAAATTATCCTTCCTCGGATCGCAAGAGTGCAATTTTATCTGATAAAACATCAGCTCGTTAGTGGACATGTAAGGTATCAACGTGCGGTGATTAATCCGTCACATGCTGTCATTAAGCAGCACGAAAGCACATTATTTTATACAACAAAACTTGTTTTGAAATTGAAAAAATATTAATGTACATCGATTAAAGACACAATTTCGATTCGGTGCAAGGCAGTTGGTGTGCTTTTATTCTGTTCTGCTGTTGGCTTAACTGAGTGAAGTTAACTATTTCTTATATGCACCATTGGTAGCACTGGTCACAACATGGTAAATCGAATCGATTCATGAATGGTTGATTCATGGTAGGCCGTGATCTCGCAGCTATTAGTTTTGTTTTTATACAACAAAGCACGAAAGTAATTATCTCTATATATATAAAAGGCTTTGTCCTGACTGACTGAATGACTGAATGACAGGAATCAACGTACAGCCTAAACTATAACAGGTAGAGACTTGGAATTTTGACAGTAACTTCGTTTCATAATGTAGATGCTCACTAAGAAGGGATTTTGAAAAATTTTGATTTTAAATGCCAAAAATCAAATGTTTTTGAGAATATGTAATCCCTTTTTACACAGAATTATCAAAACAAAATCAAAATGATTATTTTCAAAGATATAATATGTTACAATGTTAAAATTTTTAATATTTCTTGGTTTTATGATTCCTCTTTGTTTATATAAAAAATTTTGGTGATTGGTACAATCATTAATATTTTTATTGTCTTTTATATTTTTATTTAAAACATATTGTTGCCAGTGGGTTTCAGATGGGTTTGGAATTAAATTAAATGGAAGTTTAACAAATTAGAGAAGGTATCAATATAATTTATGTTATAAATAAATAAATATTAAAGATTGAAATACACGAAAATAATACAGTCACATAACTTTCTCTAAACTGGACCTAGAGAAAACAATACGAGGTAAGGTAATATGTCTTGGGAAGAGAAGTATGAAAGTGATATTGCTCTCTGCCACAATAATACAATTTTATGTTACCGGAATTTCTGTTTCTTCTTATTTGAACCCCTACCAGGCTTGCTGTGTACTGTAGAAGCGAAGGGATGCAAAATTCTCAGATGGGTTTGGAAATAATTGAAGTGGGACTTTCACAAATTAGAAAAGCTATCAATATAATTCATGTTATAAATAAATATTACAGAATGAAATCCACGAAAATAATGGAATCACATAACTTTCTCTACCCTGGACATAGAGAAAACAAAACGAGGTATGGTAATGTGTATATTATTATATTATATCGCAGGTTTTTGGAGAGAAAAGTATGAAAGTGATAATGCTTTATGGTAACATATGAGTGGGAAATTTCCCGCCTCGATATTACAATTTTATGTTACAGGAATTTCTGTTTCTTCTTATTTAAACCTCTATCAGGCTTGCTGTGCACTGTACAAGCGATGGGATGCAAAATTCTAGATCCTCTAAGAGCCATAAAAAACTATATCAAGCGTTTTCTGAGGGAATAGTTTGAGTGTAATAAGTCGTTCTTCCTATTTCAAATTATAAATGCCTACATTAGGACATCTTCTTCTTCTTCTTCTTCATCTTCCCTATTTATGCCGCTCTGTGCAGCGTTAGGGGATGTCCTCGTATCCATCTTCTGTAACTTTCTCTGTCCCTGGCCATGCTTCGTAGTTGATGTATTGTCTTCTCCCTTCTTCCTGCCACCTGTTTTACCACATACTCCCATGTTATTCTGGGTCTTCCTACGGGGTACATTAGGACATAGAATTTAAAAATCTAAAGTGCTTCATAAATTAATTTCCAATTACAAGATAAAATTATTTTCCGGGCCTTTTAAGCTAGTTATTTTTAAGCTAGTTATTTTTATTCGTGGAATAATCTTAATAAATCCAACTCGAGTTGACGACTTTCGTCAGATAAATTCTATCGATAAACTCCTCAACTCTCGTGGGATTACCTATGATAAAAACCCTTCTTCGATGTACAATTCACAATATTAAAGTGCAATGCCCGGGGGAAAATACCTCAGATTTGAGTTCCCTAGCCCGCATAGTGAGTTTAGTTCAAATCGATCAATGTTTTCCCATTTAGGCGTGCATTACGTTCACCTATGTAAAGAACTTGAGATCTGTGCCAAGGATAGGACAGCTAAGTCCAAGGACCTTGCCCAATAATAAACAGATAACTATGCAATGTCAGTTTGTATTGAATGAATCATTTGGATGCGAACCAAGTCCTGTGGAAAGCGTTAATTAGCTATTAATGATGAGGGTTCAGAATAGATTCATAGCTGCATGGCAAAGTCGAAATCAGATAACGAGCAGGAATCAATCGGTACAGTAGATAATTACCAGACAGGATACCAACTGTTGCCTAATTGCAGTCAGTTTAGCCAGTAAATACCTTTTGCGGATTAAATATTAATCAAATAGAGTATGAAATTAACTTCAACATTGGCTACCTCACACGTCTTTTTTCAGACTTTGACACAACACACACAAGGTAAAAGTTAAACATTATAGCTCTAGTGTTATAAAAGCTTTATTATCCATCACATGGAAAGCACTATTTTAGTTAGAAATAATTTCATATGATTATTAAGTGCCAGAATGGTAGTTTATGAGACTGTGTGGTGTTGGGAAAATGTCTGTCCGTCTGTCTGTCTGTATCGGATTTTCATGAAACTTGGTATACGCATTTATAACGTCCATGGGAAGAAGCCTATTGATATTGAACCAAATCGGTTGACCGCTACCGGAGTAATGCCCAGTTTAGTGCCTATTTTGTGGTAATATATTAGAAAGAACTTATCAAATGCAAATTAGTTATCATGGCAACATGTTGTTTCACAGTGTTCATATACGGCTTTGGAAGTTGCAATTCAGTTAGCTTTGAGAAATAACACTACCCATATATTCCTTCACATATGCTTATATCAAACTAGACATTTGTTCTTCAGTAAGCCCTGCTTAATGAATCAATGTGGAGCTAAACTCTGTGAAGGATTACAAAAATATCTTATTTTCTGCGTATCACAATTACAATTATCACTGATTAAACAAAAGCACCCGGCAATTTGTTACATCAGTTTACCTGATTTTATTAAATAGTCAGTTTGTTAAACACTGGAAATGTTAAAATTCATTACTTTTTTTAAATGTTTAATTTTTCACGGCGGTCGGGATAGCCAATTGCAGTAATTGTACATTCAACATAACCTTGTCAGCCTTAAGCGCCGGCCGCCTTTACCCCCAGGATTGCTCCTGGTACTCATTTCTGTTAGAGGCTGAGTCGACCCCAGGGTTATAGAGCCACCAGAAGGATTAGGCCAATTGAAAAGTCTCAACCACCTCATCGGGAATCGAACCCGCGACCTTCCTGTTCGTTGCGCAGCGCCTCAACCACTACGCTACGGCTAATATTTCACTAATATCATCGGCTATTAAAAAAATGAACTTCAGAATGTACCTGTTCCTGTAGTCCCGTACTATCGATAAACTAAGTGAACATTTGCTATTTCCCCTAGGTTTGGGTTTTACATCTAATTAATCAGAGTATTTAAATTGAAACTGTATGGAAGTCACATAGTATCAGAACGTAGAGAATCAAATCAACAGTTAAACCATGTTCAACTCTAATGAACCAATTTAAAAGTCTGTTGGCTTATTCGAGGCGCATGACCACTAATTAACATGATGCACAATTTTCTTCATGAGATGATTTGAGGTCTACTCCCCAGTTGTTTTATAAACAACCCACCAATATCACGGAATTCTCTAAAAGGTAGTTGTAACTCAATCACATTTACAGAAACTCAAGTTTTATGTGGCGAACTCGTTCCTCAGGGTTCCATTTTGGGCCTATGAAAATGCCAATATATATAACAACAGAGGGACAAAAAACAACAAAGGAAAAAACTGACATGATAAAACATCATCAGAAGACTTCATTGGTCATAATTCGGACACATCTACTGCCAGCCTTTACATGTGTACATGTCTACATATAGGCAATTTATATATATATTCTCATGGCCTATTTTTTTTTTTAATGACCTATAAAATGACCCTAAATTTTAAAGAAAATGACTTAATAATTATAAAAAATTACCTAAAAACTGATATTTTATTTATAAAAAATTATTATTGTACACACAAAGTTATAGACTAGTTTGTACATAATTGTAAAAACTGTGAATAACCTGTAATGTCGTTAATGTTCTTTTCTCACGGAAATTTATACTGGCACTGAGGCACTGGCGAGTCAAACTTTGGCACATCCTTTTGTGGTCTGCTGGATTATGTTATTGTTTATTGAGGGTAAACTGTAGTTTGCACTCTCAAATCCAAGCAGGTGGCAGACTCTGGTGCCAAGTCAATCTAATACCAATAGTAATATAATACAACATTTTGGCGTTTCTTTGATTCTCACTTCCGACTGGGACATGTCAACACTTTAACGCCGAATTTTTCCTTCTTGCATTAAACACACAACACTTCAAAGACAGCACCGCTAGCAACGACAAAAAGTTAATACACTCAATGTAACTACATGAAAATGACTAAATAAGGAAGCAAATGACACGAAAATAACAAAATAATTACCTAAAATTGAAATAAATGCCCTAAAAATATATAATGACAAAAAATGACCTAATAAAAAAATGCATTTCTATAATCTAGAGGCCATGATTAGGATTCATCCACAAGTTGGCAATGTCTATGCAGAATCAATAAGAAGATGACATGTCATTAGAATCCGGGCCCTGATTATGATATTAGGTGGTCAAGAACTTGAGTCCTATAACCTTTTCGGGTATAAAAGCTATGTTCATACTGAATTTCAGCTCTATCGGATTAGTAGTTTTTGCTACAAATCGGAACAAAGTGATACATTTTTATATAAGCATATGAATGAACATGGGCCTCTCTTCCTCTGAAGAGGGGAATGACTCGCTGTGCCAAAAACTGTCTTCGCTTCTCATCCCTTCCACACTTGTGTGGGACTCATCTCGATGTCCACCAGCCACCAAAGTGAGTCCCCGAGGCCTTGCGAGTGGTGTCAGAGTGTTCCGTAAAGTGCAGTGTGACTACCTAAGCTAATCAGGGATCAGGGATCAGGGAGTGCGTGTGAACTTGAAGTAAGTCGTAACAATTATCAATGCATCTTATGTATCTCAAATAACTTTTTCCTCCTATAGTGTTTTTTTTTTATTATTCATTTCCCGTTCATGGAACTTTCATTTTCCTACACTCAGTACTGGTAACCTAACTTACCGCACAGGTTCCCCATTATTAAAGCCTGTGACTTTTGATATACAGGGTGTTATTGTATAACACCGAAATATTTTACCTGTGTATAGAGGGGACATAGACAAGCAACTTTTATTAGGAGATTTTTCCTCTATGACATAAAATGTGTATGCTACAGGGCATTAAAGTCATTATAATTTGGTGCTCATAAGTCAATAATTTCTGGTATTAAGCAAAGTCCTAAGAAGTGTGATTGTCTTGTCTGGAAGGGGTAAAGTCTAAAGATCGGCCGGGAAGTGGATAAGCCAGATTTATTGGAAATCCATGTAACCCCAGCAAACATTGCCTCAATGGCTTCCAGCTTTAGTTCTCACAAGCACCAAGCACCAAGCACCAAGCACCAAGCACCAAGCACCTTTATTTTATGGTATTGTATTGGGTGTGTCAAATACAGAGTGCTAATGAATAACACCGAAATATTTTACCTGTGTATAGAAGGGACATAGACAAGCATCTTTTATTAAGAGATTTTTGCTCCATGACGTAAAATGTGTGTGCTACAGGGCATTAAAATCATTGCAATTTCGTAATCATAAATCAAGAATGAAGCGAAATGGATTTAAAAATTTCATGCCTTCTTAGTGATCGATAAAAACCTTATTCTTAATCACTGATCATCGGCTATATCATAATTTAGTGTTTTCATAATCTGCAAAAATTTACAGACTAATCACATGACTGGCCGCCACTGCAGTAGTTTTTTTTTTTATTCATAACTCCAGTGTTAACAAAGGAGTTCCTTTCTTTTGCATTTTTTCAAATGTTAGAAGTCAGTGGGGGCCATGCCCTGGGAGGAAAAATTGAATCCATAGAACAGAAATCTCCTAATAAAAGTTGCTTGTCTATGTCCTCACTATACACAAGTAAAATATTTCGGTATGACTCATTAACACCCTGTATATACATAAATGCACACAGGGTGGTCCTGAATTGCTGTCCACTTTTTTGGAATCGATTCATGGACTTAGATGCCTTATGTCTCCAGTAACGACCTTGCGACCCAAGGAAACACGATAAACAACAGTGATTGGTCTATATCCAAGGAATTCCTAAACGTTACTGGTATACGCGGCGTTTGAATGGAATGGTCATTTTTAGTGTATTTAGTTTGGGAAAAACTCGACAAAAATAAAATAAAATAAAATATAATCAGCACTTGAATTCAATAAAGCAATATCGTTCTACATAGTCAAGAGGTCAAACCGTCTTTTTTCCATTGAGTAAATTTGTATATGAAATGTATTTTTACTAGGAGGTGCCCGTGGCTTCGCCACGATAATTCTTTTCAAAATTAAAAATTAAGAGTATAATAATTATTGAAGCATTATATTTATTAAAACTTGCACGCGAATCATTCATAAACTAAGCCATTAATAATTAATGAAACAGCTAAAATTCCTGCTTTAGAGTACATTCCACGACATGAAAGCGCCCCCTGGGAAAACTATATCAGAATCGATTATGCAGTTCCAAAGAACCTGTGAACACATAATACGTATTGTTTCTCAGCTGTTTATTGACATGAATATGATGTGAATTTTATTTGATCAATTCAGTGTAATTTTCAGAAATTATATAATGTTTCAAGGGAAGGAATGGTTTGTTTGGATTATTATTATCAGCGATATTTCAAGAGATAAAACCATAAATATTTTACAGCTGTTGCCCCCGGCTTCGCCCGCCATTATTCATTGACTCCAATATTTTTAAGAAAATTACACTGGTAGATTATTAAATATGTTTGTGGTTCAGAGCTATGAAAATTGTAAGTAAAAATAAAATTAGAATATTTGTTCATTGTGTTCATTTCACTTAGGCCTTATATAATAGCGGTTTACCTAATTTTGTAGTAGTCATGAAAGTTTAGACTGCGAGAGACGAACATCGCCGAGTATACCCGATGTCTCACGAAGCGGGCGAGCAAGCACGCTATTTAGGGCCGTTGAATTGTATAAGAGTAGATGTAATATTGTTATAGATATATTCGTAATATGGTGCTTCTTATTGCTTCCAGAACGGCAAAATGGAAACGAGGGTTTTAAGGTAGCCCTCACTCTCCCCTCGGGGCCTCGGACGACCAAACCCACATCAGGGTCTACAGTGGTCCACCTTCGGGTATTTCAGGTAAGAATTAATATTATTATTAACTTTGCTGTATGAATCCAAGATGGAAATATTTCTTTATCCGCTGCACTAACAGCGGAAACTATAGAGGCTTTCAAGGTGGGCATGCTCTGCCAGCTCTCTCCAAAGCGATTCCAAGACTTCCGGTTCCTTCCATAAACTTAAATAAGTGATGTTTCTTAACCATCCTTGTTTCTTGCCCTCTAGCAGAAGCTATTTCTCCCAGCTGCCTAAGAAATCAGTATTGCCAACTTCCACTCTGAATAATGTAATCACTACAAAGCTAGCAAAGCTACAGCCATTTCATAAATACGGGTGGGACATTCTAGCAAATTATATGAACTATTTTTGTTTATTACACATCATAAATAATAAACTGGAATTGGTTGTTCACATTCTGTAAATTTTACAATGCCTTCTCCTTCACACTACATACAAAGCATTATTTAAAATTTATTCTGAATATTTTAAATTTGTTTTTCAAAATGTGTTACGGGTGGGACATGATTTGGACACTGATTTTAATGATGCAAAACAAAAGCTCATTTTCTGTTCTGCTATTACTGTTAGGGTCTTAATGTTGTTATTAATGAAGAAATGAGGGATTCAATACAAATAATTATAAACTGTTTCCAGGTTGTCAGAACATTTATTTAACTCATCAATAATAATTTAACAAAACTATCACTGTTACGGGTGGGACAAAAATTCCCTTGTTTGTTATTTTACATAGTAATTAACCACACATATTTTTTGAAGTAAATCTTATACCAAATTGTACCTTAAGATGTATATTTTCTCAAATGAAAATGGACATAGCTGATTACTCTTGACTACTTGGTATTAAAGAGTGTTAAAATCATGCTAAAAATGGCAAAAAAAAGTAACTCAACGCTATAAATAAGTAAATCTTCAGATTTTATACATGAAACCACTTCAAATATACCCAAGTCCTTATAATTCAGATAATTTGAGGTTTTAAACTTATTTTTGAC
This sequence comes from Ectobius pallidus, assembly GCA_964059195.1. NCBI lineage: Eukaryota > Metazoa > Arthropoda > Insecta > Blattodea > Ectobiidae > Ectobius > Ectobius pallidus. Next base: position 3,819,670 of record CAXKWD010000002.1, read on the forward strand.
CACCCAATTACAATAATTTTATAACTTCTCTCTTTGAGGGAAAAATTCCCATATTTTATGAAATGGCTGGCTAGCCAAGTCATATCCGGTGTTCACTCGAACGTTCGTTACGCAATCACGACCAAATGCGTTGTTCAGTTTTCTTCCAAATTTTCATAAATGTTCCTTGAAATCATTAAAAACGACGTATTCCGTTCAAGATGTTGGCCGTTTTAATGGTTCCGTTCAAGTAATGTTCAGCTTCTTTCAACGGTTCTAACCAAACGGTGTTTGCTGCACAAATTTGACGTTTTGGAGAGTTTATGATAGGTAATTTAGTTCCAGTGTCGGCCACGGTGGTCTGGAGGTAGCGTGCCCGCCTCTAGATCCGCAGGGCGCGGGATCAAACCCGGCCGCGGTCGATGGATTTTTCAGGACGTAAAAAACCTGGGCACGGAGTCCTCCGGGAGGGACTTTAAGCTGGGGGGTCCCGTGTCGTAGATTTACGGCACGTAAAAAGAACTCCAAGTCTAAATTAGAGCCTCTGGACAAAATTTCTCGGCTCTTTCACGTCCAAGAAATACTTAGTTTCCAGAGGGGGGTTGCGAGGCGATGGGCTTACCACCTGTCCCTCTACCCTCTCTCGGAAAATAAGCATATCAAAATTAGTATAGGTAATGAAACCTCCACTTGGAGGCCCCTTCGCCCCACCTGGGGATCATAGGGTACCAGATACAGATACAGAATTTAGTTCCAGTAGATTTTAGGCGTCTAGTGATTTACCACCAATGAAGAGCAAGGTTTTTCTTCTTGTTGTTCTTCTTCTTCTTTATTTATTTATTTAAAAACATACAAATACATATTTATAAAGTAAAGCAGAAAAAAATACAAATTTCAAGAATAACTACAACTGCTATTTAAAAAAGGAAAATAAAGATAGGCTAAACATAATTCATAATAATTATTCTAGCACAAGAAACGCGATTTTTAATTTGTTATCAAAAATGAAGAATTCTGATCTGAAAAAAGAACAAATTTCATGTGATAATTGAGAAATTCAGATTTCTTTTGCTGATCTAAATGTTATCTTTAATATTAAAAAAGAGTTAAATTTTGGTAATAATTATTTGACCAATAGTTCGAAATAAATTAAATAATGCATATCTTTAAAAATTGATAATTCCTAAATTTTTAAATGTAAAGAATACTTTTTCTTTTGCATTGAAGAGCAGTTTTCAAACATAGAGCTTATAATATGTCATTATAAAAGACTGTATGGGAACGGAGGAATGAAATTTTATATTATATGCAGATTTTTTTTCCTGTTACATGATGTGTGTATCCCTTTACATCAGCTGTGTATGCAAATATTAAACATTTAATAGGGCCTAAATTTGTCCCTTGCGGCACTCAAACATTTTCATTTCTAATTTGATTAAATTCGTTATCGATTTTGACTGTAAATTCTATAGTTTAGATAATGTATATGCTTCTCTAGTATGAACGCAGTCTAAACAGTATTGAAGTCATTCAGCTGGACTTTATTGGTGAAATAGTCCAACGCAAGCCATACATTTTGACATGGTCGTGCATTTATCGGCAGTTTTACACTGCCCATGGCAACTGGGTCAGCTCGCACGTGATGCTGGGGCAATGGTCCAGATGGACACGAGAATAGCGTGCTCAATTCCTGACAACTAGAGCGAGGAACTAAGGGATTCTTCCTGCATTCAGTTGCTGATCTCAGTAGCACAAAGTGAGTGTAAATATCTTTTTTGCACGACGTAACTAATTAGTGGTTCTTACGAATATTGTTGCCGTGGATCGTAACTTGACATTCCCTCACGCAATCTGGTTGCTATGAAAACAAAAGAAATCTCCGTACGGTAAAAATCACAAAGAGCACAAGTGCCGTAAGTAAAATCATCATAATACAAGCCTTTATGGAAGACCGGAACCAAGGCCCCCAAGTTTGTGGCGACTTCAACAGGACAAATATTCGGTCCCCATAACAACCAACACATGCGAATCACTTTCTGAAATATAAACATCCATCTTCAATAGTGTATATACACAATATTTTCAGCTAATATCTCAATTAATATAAATAAATTGATATAAATAATCTTCGTGCAAAAAATGCCATGCAATACTCGTTCCGTAAGCGCATAACGGATCTCGGAGGTTGAAAAAACTCTTTCCTCGATCCGCATGCACCGCTTACGGCACTTGTATCGCAATATACTATAATAATGCCGTATTGTTTATTGTGTGGGAAACATAATATAAGGGAATATACCATAGTCATTTTTTAATTCAGGTGTCTTTATACTCCTTTTAGCTGCGAGGCCATATCAGGAGTTCGGGGTGTGTGTCTGTAGAGTAGGGTAGGCCATGGAACTATTGATTGTCGATTGTTTCTATTGTCGGTGCATTTTATGGAGTAAATTTCAACTGATATTAATTTAAATGGATATGATACAGCATGATTCATGGTATGTAAATATCCAATTCGGCATTTGCCTTTACGACTGGGGAAACCATGAAAAAACCCATGTCAAATTGGCCGGCCACGGGATTTGAACCTGGGACCTCCCGTAAGCGAGTCCAAGACGTTACCGTCTCGGCCACCTCGCTCGGTTAGTCGGTTTTATAGGTAACCAAACGAGAGATTAGGGTATTACCTGATGAAACTCGTAATCTCGAGTGCGATTTATTAAGCCTTTGTTAAAAAAAAACAATCGTGATCTATTTATAAAGAAACTAGCTTAAAAGGCCCGGCGTCGCCCGGGTTTTTTATTTTGTAATTGGAAATTAACTTATGAAGGACTTTAGATTTATAAATTCTAGGTCCTTATATAGGTATTTATAATTTGAAGTAGAAAGAACGACTTATCACACTCAAACTATCCCCTAAGAAAATGTTTGAAATAGCTTTTATGGCTATATGTAGAATTTTGCATCCCATCGCTTGTACAGTACACAGTAAGCCCGGGAGGGGTTCTAATAAGAAGAAACCGAAATTCCGGTAACATAAAATTGTATTATCGTGGCTGAAAATTTTGTTTCTCACTATCATGTTACCATAAAATGAAATTAAACAGAAATACAATATCACTTTCATACATCTCTTCCCAAAACATATTACCTTACCTCGTATTGTTTTCTCTATTTCCAGGCTAGAGGAAGTAATGTGACTGCATTATTTTCGTGTATATTGATAGTTCTCTCATTTGTTTCTCTCATTTGTCAAATTTATTCTACTTTCATTTTTTTCCATGGCCATCTGAGACCCGCTGGTAACAATATGTTTTAAAGTCAAATGTGATTCGGATTCGATAATTCTGTGTAAGAAGGGATTAAGTATTCTCAAAAACATTTGATTTTTGGCATTTAGAATCAGAATTTTTCAAAATCCTTTCTTAGTGAGCACCTACATTATGAAACGAAGGTACTGTCAAAATTCCAAGTCTCTACCTGTTATAGTTTAGGCTGTACGTTGATTCCTGTCATTCAGTCAGTCATTCAGTCAGTCAGGACAAAGCCTTTTATATATATAGAGATGTATATCTCTCTTGAAGTCATAGAAAAGACAAATAAGGAACTGATATTGAAAAATCCTTCGTTATGAATGGAGATAAAAGAAGGTCGTAAATAATGTTTTGAGCGAAACTAAATATTGTGCTGCCTTACGTGTACGTTTTGTCAAATTTTTTTGGACCAAATTTTTATTGCCCAAATAGTTATTTATGTTATTTTGATTAATAGAAAGATGATAATAGTAAAGGTAAAGTGATCCCTATACAGGCCATGGAGGCCCAAAGGGTTCCAGGAGGTTGAGGCTCCCCGATTATGGACATTCGGCTCATGAAGATGGTAATGTTGTCAGCCTTACGCACCGGCCGCCTTTACCCCCCAGGATTCCACCTGGTACTCATTTCTGTTAGAGGCTGAGTCGACCCAAGGGCAATAGTGCCACCAGAATGATTAAGCCGATTAATCAAATTCCGACCTCATCGGGAATCGCACCCGCGACCTTCCGGTTTGTAGCGCAGCGCCTCAACCACTACGCTACGGTGTACCCAAGACGATAATAATTGTAGTAGTAGTAGGAATAATAGTATTTGTAGTGGTTAAAATGAAGGAAATGGATAATTTTTAATCTGTACGAAAGGGAAGAGAATGACAGTGACATCTGGTGATGTCCTCAATAAGTTTCTTAACGTGCTAGCCCCTTTTTCTTTACACTTATGTTTACATAGGCGGAGAATGTTTACGATTCAAAATAACCTAAAATGCTATAACAATTTTCAGTGTTTTAACTTGCCATAATTATATGTACGAATTAATTATTCACATGTTTATATAATCTGACTCAAAATTTGTTAAAATTGTAGAAAATGCATAACGAGGATGAGGCGGCTTAGTATTTCCTTCACAAATACAAAAATGTAGCCTCGAGCTTGACGCATGCGCGTAGCGACTGGATCAATGATAAGCATCGCCTCTATCATCCTATGATATCAATAGAACGAAATATATCATTTACACGAGGAATGGCAACCATTTTAAGATTTTTAAATATACAAATGAAAGGGCAGGGTATGGAGTGTATGCATAATGCAGATAATGGCTACTAGATGTAGGATAGCGAAGGAAACAGACACCCATAAACATGCATACGCGACTGCATCGTGCCACTCTAATGTATTGTGGTAGTTGAAAGCACTCCATGATCCCTTAAAGTTCGGTAGGATGAGCATTATTCCCCAAAGTTCCTATCAGCTCCTTGTCTGACATTTCTCCCTCGGATTGTGACTATTCTGACATAAGAAAGCTGTTCACATCTTATCAATCCATTGTGACTCACAACTAAATTACCATCTCCTGTATTCCTATAACCGTACATCAAATGCTACCCCATATATTAGAGACTAGCATGTGCCCGCGATAATTATTTCAAAAATAAAAAAATTAAGAGCATAATAGTTAAATCAATAACTCCTAAATCACGTGGACTACATACCACGATTAGATAGCGTCACCTGGTAAAAGCGACCTCAGATTCGAGTTCCTTGGTCCAGAAAACCCCTGTAGAGTGAGTTCCGTCCAAATAAAACAATGTTTGACCATATTAGGGCTTACAACATTCAAGCGATCGCGAATGTTTTATTTCCAAGGTATGACAAAAATAGACAAAGCCAACTGTAATTGTCAAACTTCCATTTAATTTAATTCCAAACCCATCTGAAACCCACTGGCAACAATATGTTTTAATGTCAAATGTGATTCGGATTCGATAATTCTGTGTAAGAAGGGATTAAGTATTCTCAAAAACATTTGATTTTTTGCATTTAAAATCAGAATTTTTCAAAATCCTTTCTTAGTGAGCACCTTCATTATGAAACGAACGTACTGTCATAATTCCAAGTCTCTACCTGTTATAGTTTAGGCTGTACGTTGATTCCTGTCAGTCAGTCAGTCAGTCATTCATTCAGTCAGTCAGGACAAAGCCTTTTATATATATAGAGATGCCATAGTCTCACGTGATTTCATTTTCGTTATTTATTTATACCAATGTATTACATCGATAGCCTCAGAATTTGTCAAAGCCCAGTAGTATGTAGTTCCCAAAGCCCTATGCGAACACTGTAAACAATACATTGTTGTCGTGTGAAGTGAATTGCATTTCATTTTTTCAGTGTAATATTTTCAGAAATTATATAAATTTTCAAGGGAAGGAGTGGTTTGTTTGAATTTTAATGTTGACCGCGTTATTTCCCGGGCTCAACTGGGTATGTATGCAAAATTTCGTGCAAATTGGTCAAGAAATGTAGATTTGTATAGGGAACATTCATACATACACACTTTCGATTTTATATATTAGATTAAACGAAAATTTCTCCATGCTGAATGGCAAAATGTGAAACGAGAAAGTACGCATGCGTGAACTGGGAGACGCGAGGCAGAAGGGAGTTCTATTCTTGTGGAGATCGCATCGCGCTGGTTCTTTCATTAACTTACCTTCTTCTTCTTCTTTCTTTTCCACTATTGCTTTTATCTCCCTTGTTTTACGACCGCATTTCTGCCTGGTTTGCTCTAATAAAAGTGCACCACATCTTTCTTTTAAAGTCTTCCTTTGTGCAATTCATGTTTTCATTACTAACGTAGCCCTGATCCTCTACAAGTGGATTTCCATAAGCACGGCTAGGGTTGTATTATATTCCAGACATCATGGAAATATGCTCCAGACATTATTTTATTCTAAGGAGAAGCCACTGATGAATATCTACATTCCTTGACCAATTTGCACGAAATTTTGCACACATACCCAGTTCAGCCCGGAACGTAACGCTGCCAACTTTAAAATTCAAACAAACCACTCCTTCTCTTGAAAATTTACATAATTTGTGATAATATTATACTGAATTAAACAAATGCAATTCAGTAGTCATGACAACAGTGTATTGTTTATAGTGTTCACATAGGGCTTTGGGAACTACAAAATGTTGGACTTGAACAAATTCTGATGCTATCGATCTAATAAATTGGTGGAAATAATTAATGAAAAACGAAATCCACGAAAATAAAGCACAATGTGATGCAGTCACAAAACTTTCTCTACCCTCGACATGGAAAATATCATTTTCTCACTTCACATTTTGATGTAGAATAAGCGGTCGTATCGCAGGGACAGCATAAGTGTGTGAGTATGCTATATGAGAAGTCTTTAAAAAATCCTATCCACAGATACGTTATTCATAGCTGTAGGCTTTGTATTAGTTGAGAAATAGGGATGTTTATCATAAGCACCTAAAAGAAGACAAAATACGATGGAACATTTTCGGTCCTATGCCCGCAGTAAATTATGTCCCAGGTTTTGGGGGAAGAAAGTATGAAATTGAATTTATTTTTATTTCATCCCCGAAACGGTTGTATGGTAACATGAGAGTGAGAAATAAAATATTCCGTGAAAACAGTATAATTTTATGTTACCGGAAATTTTGTTTCTTCTTATTCGAACCCCTACCAGGCATGGTGTGTAGAAGCGATGGGGTGCAAAATTCTACATCGTCTATGAGCAATAAAATGCTACACCAAACGTTTTCTGGGCGAATAGTTTGAGTGTGATAAGTAGTTCTTCTTCGTTTCAAATTTCTAATACCTATATAAGGACCTAGAATTTGAAAATCGAAAGTTCTTCATAAGATAATTTCCAATTACAAAATACAAAGCCCGGGCGAGGCCGGGTCGTTTAAGCTAGTAAATTGGGCTGTACCGATTAATCGATTGAACATATAATCGTCGATCAATTACATTTTCCGATTAATCGGTTTAGTCGAATTCTGAAAAACGTTTTTCGAGAAACGGGTCAAATGACCAAACTCCTTTCTCTCGCTTCTCCGGCCTTGGCACAATCTGTGTCATTCAGCCTATTGTGTCCTAACAATTCCCGTTATTCAGAAACCTGAAGGGTAGTTTAGTCAACAAACTCGTGTGTCTCAAGTCTTGGCTGTAAAAAGTAACCGGAAATGAAAGTTTTGTGTATATTTTTTGCACTAGTTAACTAATAATGGTATTCATCAATTCAGGATTTCTTCTGATTATCTGTAGTGTAGTAGTTATTAAACGTGTAATACAATATTAAATGTACAGTCGGTCAAATAAAAAACGTCGGGACTCGTATGCAGTTAAAAATAAAGTTTTAACGCATTAGTTCACAAGTTTCCTATAAAAAACATAAAATACAGATCATTTTCGGAACATATGAGGCCATGCGACAGGAGGGAAAAAATTAACAACGAGGGAAAAATGAACAACGCGGAAAGCGCAACACACGATATTCAACTTAATGCATTGTCATAATTCATTTTGCTTTGTGTCATCGCCGCATACAAATGCTAAAGTGAGAGAAAGTGTAGTTAGGGCTGTAATTGACCTGCATTTTTCGGCCTCTGAAGCAGCGAGAAGGTTCCATATTTATGAAAGAGCAGCTCAGAGGTGGGGATTTCACTATAATGCGGCCGGAAGTTTTCATAGGAAATGTGGATCTGGCCGGCCGCGTATTTCGATGCTAGATTGGTTGCAGAAGTTGAACGTAAGTTACTGATTTTGCACTACAAGTACCGGTATTATAAAATAAAATCTTTAAAAAGTGCTCCTTGAATAAAAATATTCCTCGCGAATCTATTAATTATTAATATTATAAAAATTTGCAACCAAGAATATGGCGGATTTGAGGCATATAGCCACAGCCTTCTATACATGTTTGTTTTGGAACAAAACTGACTAAATTATTAAGAAAATACATGGATAGACAAGAGGCGTGTGTGAACCTAACCTTAAGTCTTCCTGTACATGCGCATATGCTCGTTCGTGATACTTAATCAAATACCGCCCGACGTTTTTTATTTGACCAGCTGTACACTTTGGTTTGTTTAAAATGCCGATTAATCGGTAGATTAATCGATTAAAGTCAAGCGTTAGCTCGATTAGAAATTTTAATCGATTTTCAGCCCTACTAGTAAAATATAAGAAAATGGCATTTTCCTAGGTCTGTCGTGCAATTAAACACCCTGTATTACGTCATTTGTTTCTAGCTGTTTTAGTTTAGTTCACAAAACTGCTTCTGACGTAGAATGGCGTGTAAGTAATAAACTTTCCTCTCTCCTCCGCCTCGGCATTATCTCCTTTGATGTCAGAACCACTAGCGTCTTGTTGAGCTCCAAGCCCCGATAACAAGAAAACAAACCCCACAACAAGATAAAAACACAATGCAAAACGAATATTGGAAAACGATAATTCACAATTAAATACGAAATCTGATCCGAAACACTCGCATAACCCCCTCTATATTCCGTCCGCATTGTGCATGGCGCTGGCTTTCTATGCTCAAGACCGCAGGTTCGATCCCGACCTAGGTCGATGGCATTAATCTCTATATATATAAAAGGCTTTGTCCTGACTGACTGAATGACTGAATGACAGGAATCAACGTACAGCCTAAACTATAACAGGTAGAGACTTGGAATTTTGACAGTACCTTCGTTTCATAATGTAGGTGCTCACTAAGAAAGGATTTTGAAAAATTCAGATTCTAAATGCCAAAAATCAAATGTTTTTGAGAATACTTAATCCCTTCTTACACAGAATTATCGAATCCGAATCACATTTGACATTAAAACATATTGTTACCAGCGGGCCTTGGAAAAAAAATGAAAGTAGAATAAATTTGACAAATGAGAGAAACAAATGAGAGAACTATCAATATCCACGAAAATAATGCAGTCACATAACTTTCTTTACCCTGGACATAGAGAAAACAATACGAGGTATGGTAATATATATATTATTATATCACAGATTGAAATTCACGAAAATAATGCAGTCACATTACTTCCTCTAGCCTGGAAATAGAGAAAACAATACGAGGTAAGGTAATATGTTTTGGGAAGAGATGTATGAAAGTGATATTGTATTTCTGTTTAATTTCATTCCGAAAACGGTTTTATGGTAACATGACAGTGAGAAACAAAATTTTCAGCCACGATAATACAATTTTATGTTACCGGAATTTCGGTTTCTTCTTATTAGAACCCCTCCCGGGCTTGCTGTGTACTGTACAAGCGATGGGATGCAAAATTCTACATATAGCCATAAAAGCTATTTCAAACATTTTCTTAGGGGATAGTTTGAGTGTAATAAGTCGTTCTTTCTACTTCAAATTATAAATACCTATATAAGGACCTAGAATTTATAAATCTAAAGTCCTTCATAAGTTAATTTCCAATTACAAAATAAGAAACCCGGGCGACGCCGGGCCTTTTAAGCTAGTACATGTATAAATGTGACAGGCTCATATCTGTAGATTTCAATAACTCCTGCGGGACAAAATTCCGGTTACAGGCCTAATTTGCAGTACAACCCCGTCGTTATATAGGCCTAACCATATAACCAACCTCAATATATTGCAGTAGGCCTATACAGAGTGTTAATGAATAACACCGAAATATTTTACCTGTGTTTAGAAGGGACACAGACAAGCAACTTTTATTATTAGATTTGTGCTCTATGACGTAAAATGTGTATGCTACAGGGCATTAAAATCCTTAAAATTTGGTGCTCATAAGTCAATAATGAAGCGAAATAGGGTTAAAATTTTCATTAAATTGACTTCATACCTTCTTAGTGATTGATAGAAACCTGATTCTTAATCATTAATCAACAACTATATCATAATTTAGAGTTTTTTTTTTAATTCTGCAAAATTTACAGATTAATCACATGAATGGCCGCCACTGCATTAGTTATTTTATTCATAACTACAGTGTTAAGAACGGAGTTCCTTTGTTTTTCATTTCGTTTTCAAATGTTAGAAGTCAGTGGCGGCCAGGCCCTGGGAGATTTTTATGCTGTAACAGGGAAAATTAAATCTTTAGAGCAAAAATCCCCTAATAAAAGTTGCTTGTCTATATAAGTTGTTCATTAACACCCTGTAGAGCACACGGCTGTGTTGTTGTCTCAGCCTCATTTAAGTCGCATTACTCACGAGTGTATAAATGAGTGATCTATAATTACCCTTCAGAGAATTTATTTAGAGGAAAATAATTCAAATTAAAGATTTAGCCTATCCTATAATATAATGTGGAAAGTCAGTCAATCGGGACTTAGAGTGGTTCGGGTTATGGAACACTAGCAGGTTCTCGCGGCTTCACCCGCGATAATTAATTCAGAAATAAAAAAAATAAGAGCATAATAATTAAAACATGATATTTATTAGCACTTACAAGCGAGTAATTCATCAACTAAACGATTAATAATTAATTAAACAGCTAAAAATCCGTTTTGAAGTGCATTTCATGACTAGAAACCGCTGCTTTGCAAAAACGACCTCATATTCGAGTTCCCTGGCCCAGAAAACCCCTGCATAGTGAGTTCCTTCCAAATCGATCAATGTTTGCCCATTTAGGCCTACATTCATCATCCCTCATCCGTCTAAGTTGAACATTTCAGATGTCTGCGTGCCTTGACATTATAAACAAACGTATCGACCAGGGTGAGCTCACAGAATCGAAGCGATCGATAATTCCATGCGATATATTGAAAAAATCGCCATGCTTCTATTTCCAAGTTATGACAAAAAAAAGAGGCAAAGCCACCTGCAATTGATTTGTCAATTGAAATGTATTACCGAAAACTCATGCTTCCATAGCGCAAAAAAATCACGTTTGCTGTCAATTTTTCACTCATAACTCGCAAACGAAAGCGATTATTAAAAATCAGATTTCTGCATGCAGTAGATTTGGCTGGGCATTGCGCACAGACAGAGGAACACTTCCTCTTATTATTGTAGATGTACAAAATAACTAAAACTTGGTGAAAAGTATAACAATTGAAATGGACAACAATACAGTTACACTGTATAAACACTGATTTCATCTCAAGCTTGTAACGGATTTTCATCCATTGCTACGCCTGCTGCTGGTGAGCTATGCAACACGCATTACGGCTCTGCTGGAGAAATTGCCGCATAACCGCGGGGCTTCTTTATAGAAAGTAAAAATGACGTCATCGCGAATAACTTCGCTCGGAGAAATACAACGGTTTTACAAGTAATTGACTAATTTAGACAAGTTGTAATGTATATAGAAAACAATGCACAAATACGAAGGAGTGATTCATCGGACTAATATTGTGAAGAAATAATAATAATAATAATAATATAGGAATTTATAAATATGCAAATAGTGTAATAGTCTAATAATAAATACAATATTAATTCCACTATATTTTATTATATCAGTGATATTAATGTAAACAATAAAACTGATGACGTAAAGTCGCACCATAGCATGATGGATATATTATAGTATAACTAGGGTTCGATGTTTATGACATGTCATATATTTTTATCCTCACCTCCATTCTCGCCGCAAACACAAATTAAACACGAATTGCATGCTTGATATCCTAATCGGGCCTTTTTGTTTTTTTTTGGGAGAAAGAAAGTCATATTTTGGCCATTTTATGGTCTTTGTCTTATTTTGGTCTTATCTGTAATTTAACGTCATATTCCAGGAATGAATTCGGTAAAGGAGCACAATTATACAGTGTATGTACTACATGGTCAAGTTGAATTTGAAATTTATATAATTAATTTAATGTTTATACTAAATTAATAGATTACTTAAATTTTAAAAGTAATGCAGTTGTTCATATTTCATAGACACGCAAGGTCTACAAAATATTACGAGTTGATGAAACGAGCAAACAGGAGCAAATTCTTTAAAAAAATATAAGTTCAAAAATCCAAAATTCCAAAATTAAAAAATTCAGAGATCAAAAATAAAAAAAATAAAAATTCCAAAATTTAAAAATTCAGAGATCCAAAATTTAAAAAATCAAAAATCAAAAATTAAAAAATACAATAATATCTAAAATTTAAAAAATTCAAAATTCAAAAATCCAAATTTAAAAAAACTAAAAAAATACAAAACTAAAAATACAAAATACAAAATTAAAAAATTAAAAAATCCAAACTTAAAAATGCAAAATCCAAAATGTTATTTTCCAAAAAATAAGACATTCAAAGATCTAAAATTTAAAAATCAAAAATTCCAACATTTAAAACTTAAAATATCAAAAATTTAAAAAATCAAAAATTAAGAAGTCCAAAAACCCAATATTAAAAATTCCAACAATCCAAAATTGAAAACATCCAAAAATTAAATGGAGTTTCACGTTTGTCGCGTGGCGACAGTTTTTTTTACATATGCGAACACATTTCACAAGAAAACGTTTTGTAATCGTTTGTAATTTGTTAATGAAAACTGTTTTCTTGAAAATTTTGACTAAATAGTTAAAACTATAAACGATTGAAACACCAAATTTCAATATTTTGTAAATAAAAGAGCTCTTTAGGACCTGGCGTCCAGTATTTTAAATTTAAATTCAATTTAAATTGTTATATAGAATGAAAATATATATTTCTTTTTGTTCACATCATTATAAACAAAAATCCAGAAGACAGTAGAATATTCATATAACAGGAATTTCTCCACGTCAAGCACTAGAGAACATTTCAAGCTTCAAAATGACACCAAAATTACCTTGATATGTTAATTTATAGAAGAATTGTGATGTTTGAAGTAACTGAATACCAAGCGATTTCCTACTTACGGGAAACTGAGAAGAATGCAAACCTTGTATTGCAACGCATGGAAAACACATGTCGGGATGAACAAACAATTCTTACACCAGCATAGCTCCACTTAGCCTACTTACTAGTGTATTAGTCAATATGAGAACTTCTTGAAGAGAGGGAAGAATAAAAATAGTAAAATTTGACAGATGGCTAAGGGGCAAAGTCGCAATGTAGGGGGCCCTTCTCGCGATGTGAGCAGGCTTCCACGGACGGGTGATGTTTTTTTGTTTCTGAGCTAGGCAGCATGACCAACTGCGGTGCCTTGTACCCACCTCTGCATTAAGGTACGTTGTCTTAGTCTAAATAATGCTTAACACTTATCACATAGTTAAGTACGCGAAGCGGAGGCGGGAGCCGTAGCGAAGCGCCCTTGCATTTACAATTTTGTATGATACACTGTTTGTACCCTAGTAGCACAGATCGTTGGGCCAATGTTGGGGAATGATCGCCATGTTTCGTTGGTCAACGGTTATGAATGTCCGTCGGGGTTCCGTTGCCAAGGAGCGTTTTATCCAACCAACTGCCAACTGTAGCCAACCAATATACAACAAAATCCCAACAGTTGAGAGACATCTATTAGGTAATGGTGGAACTACTACGCAGCGCAGCGCAGCGCAGAGACATCTGGCGGAAATACTAGAAGCACACAAAATTTAATTTTTTATTTTCCCTTCCATCCCTTTTCTCCTCTTTTCCCTATTACCTCCCTTCTCTCCTTCGTCCTACCTACCTATTCCTATCGTATAAAATTCGCACCTATGGGGATTCGATCTCGGGACCGCTAGCGTTATAGTCTATCGCTTTAACCACTTCGCCATTAGTGATCGTTGCAATAAAAATCGAGAATTCTTCTAGCCTATTTACTACAGAGATGTGTAATACATGATAAATAGTAAGAAGGATATACATCTCGTATTTTGAATATTTGATGTGAATATATGATATCGTTATTTTCAGAGAACAAATAAAGAGCCCTAATATTAATAGAAGTAAAAACACCATTCGGATTCTTCAACATATCAAGATGGCGAATAACCGTTGTATCTTCATCGACTACGTGATGACCTACGAAGTACGCCGGAAATTGTCGAAGACTGGCAGGAAGAGGTGGAGAAGTAAATTTTTAGCATGTAACGCGCACAAAGAGCTCGAATAATTAATGAATTAAAACTGTTTTATTTTATAGGAAATGAAAATTTAACGCTTATAATGTTATTTCAACACTTTTTAATTGCGATTATATTCCAACGAAATGTATTGTTGGGCCAGCCATCCTGTTGGTTGGTAACGCCAACGGACGCTTAGCCAACGAAATGTATTGTTGGGGCAACAGCCCTATTGGTTGGAAAAGCCAACAGTAGGACGGGAGGGCGCGCCAACCAATAAATCCGTTGGCAAAACCGAGGAAATTACAACCAACCTTTTCCCAACATATCCCTTCCATGCCAACCAAATCCCGCCGTTGGGCCAACGAAGTGTGCTACTAGTGTAGGTTTCGAAAATGTGCCATATTACATCTCCCGCAAGGTTTTGTCAATCTTTTTACCCACAATTATAGTTCGTCTAGCGGTATGACGTCACACCTCCAACGTCCAATCACTAGTTTCTTCATAATACGAGGCCAGAGAAATGGCGGAGAACAAGCAAGTTTTCGCTAGATCGTGTTATAAAAGAAAGTCTTACGTTTAGGCAGGGCCGTAGCTAGGCGGTGGCTAGGTGGGCGACCGCCAAGGGCGCAGGTACGAAGGGCGCAAAATTAACCATGAAAAATCCCGCCTTTTTTAGGCTGGTGCAATTTATCAAGCAATATAAATTCCACGTTAGTGGAAGAAATCTTTCAGGGTATTAAAAATTAATGCTCGTGAACTATCTATACCTATAGTATTATGCCGATTGTCTACAAGCAAAAAGCAGCCATGCAACGTCCTTTAATTAACACGATTCATATTGACAGAGTAAAACATAAATCATGAACAGTATGGAAAGATATAACGACAATGAAAATTAATATGTACGTTATTATTGTGATGAAAGTGGTTCAACTCATAGGCGTAACCAGGCCGACCATATGGGGGGGTTATAACATCCAGGGAGAGGGGGGTCCGGGGGTCCTCCCCGGAAAATTTTAAAAATTAAGATGCAAAATAACGAGTTTTAAGCTTCCGGGGATCACCCCCGGAAATTTTTAAAAATTAAGACGCAAAATAACGAATTTTTAGCTTCCGGGGTCCTCCCCCGGAAAATTTTAAAAATTAAGACTCAAAATAACGAATTTTAAGCTTCCCACGCTTTATACTTGTATTATGGCCGGTTTCTATAAACTCGCGAATTACCTATGGGTAAATTATCTAATGCACAGAATTTACACAATTTACACAAGAATAACACCACACAAACACAAATAATTTAAAGATAGCAATCACTTACACTTGTGGCGAGTTTCTAGATAAATGTCCTCTAGGTAAATATGAAAATGACAGAAAAAATGTTCCTACAAACTCGGGCTAGATCTGTCCAAGGGTAAATCTTTGGGTTAATTTGTCCTTTCATGGATGGCTGGATAAAATTTAACCTTTCATAGGATCAATAACAATGAGAATCAAAGCCTTCTGAATTAAATTAACTGCACAACTCCAAGGCCTTGCTCATTATACCATTGTAGGTTAAATGGAACTAATTTGTCCATGGGTAATTTACCCATAGGTAATTCACAAGTTTGTAGAAACCGGGCATTAGCCTAAGTAATTTATGGGCACACTTTAAAAAATCATACAATTTTCCTTTTTTTAATCAATGGGGGGGGGTCAAACCCCCAAACCCCCCCCCCCCTCGCTACGCCTATGGTTCAACTCAATCCCTTTCCAGGGATTGTCGTCCTCAGTGCTACTACTGTCGGCAGGATTGATTACAAAGCGGTCAACAATGGCATCGCTCATACTGTTACATGCTACATGCAAAAATGACTGACCAACTATATTATTACAACAGAAAAAGCCGAATGCGCAGATCTCAATTCCTTTTGTTATTACTATTTTATTATAAATTAAGTGTGAACTAAAATTTCTTATTTTAAAAATGTTTAGTTCTTTAATCACACAATGTATTAATGTACATTAAAATGAATTTAAGTAACTTTACATTGAATAATATGTGTTGTGATCCGCGGCCGATTTACGCTCTGCCACCTGGCAGTACACATGCTGTTTGTTTTGATCAAGTTCCCTTCTAAGGCCGGCGCTGATATTATAGTCGCTGCTATTATTAAGTGCCAGTATGGTACTTTATGAGATTGTGTGGGGGACGAAAAAATGTCTGTCCGTTTGTCCGTGCGTCTGTACGCACCATAACTCAAGTACGCTTTTTCGCATTTTCATGAAACTTGGTATAAACATTCATAATGTCGATGGGAAGAACCCTATTGTTAGTGAACCAAATCGGTTCACCGGTACCGGAGTAATGCCCAATTTAGTGCCTATTTTAATAGTATTATATTAGAAAGGCACCATAACTGAAATACGCTGTATCGGATTTCCATGAAACTTGGTACACTCATTTATGACGTTCATGAGAAGTGCCCTATTGAATTTGAACCTAATCTGTTGACCGGTACCGGAGTAAACCCCAATTTAGTGTCTACTTTAAAGGCGCAATAACTCAAATACGCTTTATCGTATATTTATGAAACTTCGTATACGCATTTATAACGTCCATGGGAAGACGTCTATTTATAATGGATAAAATCGGTTGACCTGTTTCGGAGTAATGCTCAATTTAGTGCCTATTTTATGGTAATATACGTATTCGGAAGAATTTATAAAAAAAAATTAAAATCAGTTATCTTCACAACACTGCCTATTGTTTTACTGTGATCTTATAAGGCCTTGGAAATTAAAATACAGATAGCTATGACAAAAAACACTATTGATTTACATGCGCTTATCCAAATAGACCGTTAAAATGACCCCGGTGGCCGAGATGGTAACGCTTTGGCCTCACATTCTGGAGTCCATGGTTCAAAACCCGAAACCGGCCAATTTGAATTTTTTTGGTATTTTTATGTGAGTGTGCGATTGTCATATCATCACAAATCTGTACAGTTCAGGTGATGCTGGAAGATTTTAATCTAATTTTTTAAAAAACTAGACCTTTGTTCTTCCGTAATCCCTGCTTATGAATAAATCTGGAGCTTAACTTGGAAATCAATTTTAAAAAATCATATTCTGCATATCATAATTGCAGTCATAACTGATTAAACAAAAACATACTGACACTTTGTTGCATTTACCTGATTTTTATTTTTAATTATATTATACTGTATTATTATTAGGGCCCGGATTCTGATGACCTAAAATTGTTTGAATAATGACCTATAAAATGATCCCAAAAGTTAAAGAAAATGACTTAATAATTATAAAGAATGACCTAAAAACTGATATTTTATTTATAAAAATTATTATTGTACACAAAAATTATAGAATAATTTGTACATAATTGTTAAAACCTTAAATTAAGAGAGGATGTTGTAGGTCTAAACAACTTTGATTTTTGCTGTGAATATTCTTTCCTTACGGAAATTTATACTGGCACTGAGGCACTGGCGAGTCAAACTTCGGCATTTCATTTTGCGGTCTGCCGGATTATAGGGTTTATTGATGGTAAACAGTAGTTTGCACTCTCAAATACAAGCAGGTGGCAGACTCTGGTGCCAAGTCAATCTAATAACAACAGTAATGTAATACAACATTTTGGCGTTCCTTTGATTCTCGTTTCCGACTGAGACATGACAACACTTCAACATAGAGTGTGTCCTTCTTGCATTAAACAAACACTTCAAAGACAGCACCGCTGAGGACGACATTGGCAATGTCTATGCAGCATCATTAAAAAAGATGACATGTCATTAGAATCCGGGCTCTGATTATTATTGTATTTTTTAACTAAGCGATTTTTAAATTAAACAGTGAAACAATCAGTGGCGGCCTAAGAGGTAGTGCCGCCGTGCCATGGCACTACCAACACAAAACAAGAAGAGAAGAATTCATATTTTCCGCGCCGCAACTGGTGAGAAACGAAATAACGCACGGAAATGCTTCGTAAAGTTGCCACCAGGTTGACAGAGCACTGCTACTGAAAGATTCAGAAACCGTCTGCTGTAGGTAGTGCCCGGCACTACCTCCCATAAGGAAAATAATGGGATGCGCGCGCAATGTATAGGTTATTCCTCTTAAAATTCTAATAGAAAGCCGTGCTCGGCACCAGAAAAGAAACACTGGCTACATGGTCGATTTGCCGAGGCTAACACTTAGAAGAAAGACCGCACACAAAAAAAATGCAATTCCGCGTGAAGGCCTGTGTTTCCTTAAAAGAGAAAGCAGGGTGAATCTTTGAAGAAACAAGGTCACTAAGATCATAAAATCCCTCCCTGTTTTCATCCACTAGTTCAGTCTTTGTGTGAAATCTGTTATGTGAAGTTGTATCAGTTTCTTACGTAGTGTCAAGTGCAGTGCAGCAATGAATTCTGTAGGCGCTTTATTAAAGACACCATTTTCAGCATTATCGTATGAAAATAAGTTACGAATTAAAGAATTAGGCAGACCCACCCCGTTCTTAAATATCAATCAGAAACAGGAAAGTGCTAAAGTGAACAGGTCTCGTAAATTCAACCCAGATATTTACCTAAAGAACAACTGGTTGTGTGGGTGCGAGGAAAAAAATGCGCTATTCTGCTTCCCCTGCATTCTCTTCGGAGGTGATACCAGCTGGACAAAAGGGGGTATTACGGATTTAGTGCACTTGTGGGATAAAATGAAATCACATCAAAAATCAAAGATACATATGAACAATATATTCAGTTTGTCTATGTTGGGCAAAACTAATATTGAAAATCAATTGCATTCACACTATAGGCTCGCGATTGCAAAACACAACGAGCAAGTTGATAAAAACAGATATGTATTAAATTTAATAATAAATTGTATAAGGTTTTGTGGTGCACTAGAATTAGCTTTAAGCGGACACGACGAATCTGAGAATTCACAAAATAAGGGTATCTTTCGTGAATTAATTAACTTCAGCTCCGAGTTAGATAAAGACTTAAAGGAACACTTAAGCAAGTCATCAGCTTTTAAGGGGACTTCAAAAACTATCCAAAATGACTTGCTTGACTGCATGTTAAAAGTGTATCATGAAGAAGTCAAAAAAGAGTTGGACAGTGCAAACTATATTTCTATTATTGCCGATGATACGACTGATGTCTCTTGTCAGTTTCAATTAGTTTTACTATTACGTTACATTGTTGACGCAAAGCCTGTGGAAAGATTCTGGAAATTCTTAAATCCTGAAGGTCATGATGCACATGCCATTTCCAAGTGCATTTTAACTGAACTTAAGTCATTACTAAGTAGTAATCCAAATAAACTAATCGCCCAGAGTTATGACGGTGCTTCCGTAATGAGCGGGGGTTTGAGTGGTGTTCAAAAATTAATAAAAGACAAATACCAAAATGCTAATTACATACACTGTTATGCACATCAGGTTAACCTAATAATGTCCAAAGCAGCATCGATTAACCGACAAGCCCGAATATTTTTCTCAAATTTGTCTGGAATTTGTTCTTTTTTTTCTAATTCCTCCAAAAGAACGCAAATATTAGATGAAATTGTTCAAAGAAGATTACCTCGAGCTTCAAATACTAGATGGAACTTTCAATCTCGTGGCGTAAACACAATTTTTGAATTTAGAAACGAATTAATTGATGTGATGGAAACAATTGAGAACCGTGATGATATAACTTTAGATTCTACCCTGCGCCAAGCCAGTGCATACAAATTATTGTTGAATGATAAACATTTTGTCTTCTGGTTAACCTTTTTCCACAAAATAATGAAACCACGAACATAGATGGTGCAACATCGTTTAAAAGAAGGCGTGCTGATGTTTTTTCTGATGATAAAAAAAGGCTAGCAGTAGAAATTTGTGACGCAATTATCGTAGATATAAAGTTCCGATTTCAGTTTACCGACCACCTTACAGCTACCAAATTATTTGACGTTGAACAATTTTAAAATTACAGACAGTTATCTTAGCCAAAGTATTAAAATGTGCCCATCTTTAGACGGAAAGAGATTGAAAAGTGAGTTGGAATTGTGCTACACAAGACCAGAGTTAAGGGCGGTTTCTGGTGCAGTACCACTTTTAAACTTCATTTTGGACAATCAGCTATGTGATCTTTTCCCTGAAACAGCAACACTTTTGAAAATGCTGATAACAATGCCTATGTCAACATCAGAAGCAGAGAGGTGTTTTTCCATGTTGAAACGGATTAAAACGTTTCTTAGGAACACTATGAAAGAAGACAGATTAACGGCTTTAGGAATGCTGTCGTGTGAAAAAACTTTCGTTTGTAAAATAGACAATTTCAACAAAAAAGTTATTGATATGTTTTCAAGTGAGAAGGATCGGCGAATGGATTTTATCTATCGAAAATATTAGTCTCATCAGCAGGGTGTACACTGGTTGCGTTTATGGTCTTTTGGTGAGTTGTTCCTTTTATTATTATTATTATTATTATTATTAATTTTGTAATTATGTAGTTGTTTTTATAGTTTCCATAGTCTCAGTAGTAATAGTCAGTAGTAGTAGTCAGTAGTAATAGTAGTATTTTTATCTCCGGTATTGGCACTGGTTGTTGAATATGTGCGAGCCGCCACTGGAAACAATATTAATGTTTGTGTTGTTTCGTCTCTTGTTAATGTTGGCGTTGCTTCTGTTGTATAGGTAAGAATGATTTCAGTAAAAAAATGTGCCAACTAAAACTACCATGACCATCATAGCTTAGTCTACATTATTAGTTTTGATCTATTAGGCAGTGGTTTTTTTAAAGAAATGGGACCAAAAAAAAAAAAAACCTTCTGCAAGCGAATTTAAGAAAATCAGTTTTACAGAAATTTAAAAAAATTGTTCATTTGGAGGGCGCAGATTTGTCAAACTCGCCAAGGGCGCAAAAGGACCTTGCTACGGCCCTGCCGGTTTAGGGCGGGCTGGTTGGACCAAATCTTTCGACGAGACAACATCTCCTCTCCAGAGAACTATCTAGAACAAAATAGGCTACGTGTGATATCAGGTGTATTAGTTGGTTTTAAAAGTGGGCCCCCCTACAAAGCAATTTGACCAAAATTTGTATACATTTTCTGTGGCGTTTACAAATAAATAAATAACATGTAATTATTGTTATTATTATTATTATTATTATCATTATTATTATTATTATTATTATTATTATTATTATTATTATTATTATTATTATTATTATTATTATTTTACTATTACTATTATTATCATCATTATCATTGTGATTAAGCAAGAAAGTACGAGCCGCCATTTTTATTAGTTTTAACCACAGCCCGGCAATCTGGGTCCCGGCGGTGAAGCCAAGCCTTGCGCTATGCCGCCATCTTGTCTCACCTGAAGACACCCACTGAACTACACGCAATTCAATGGGAAACTATCACGAGAACTTAGAATAAAGTCTATTTTCACAATTTTCTATTGGAAATTTTGTATCCACTAGTGAACACACTGAAACCACATTGAAAAAGCACGTCCTCTTGCTATTTTTCTCAAGTATTGGTTCCTATTACTTGCTAAAAATTAGGTTTTAGATGTGAAACTTCTTTAGTCGCGGTAGGATTAAATCGAGAGCTTGCGTTACGGACAAAATTGTCACGAAATTAGTGTTATGCTCAAAATCGTCGCGAAATTAGTTTGGTGTGACGGAACGGACTGCACAGAAAACAAGCAACTCAATAATTAGGCTTATCCAAAATTCAAAAAAAATAAAAATTTAAAAAATTCAAATTAAAAAATCGAAAATCCAAAATTTTAAGTCTAAAAATCCGAAATTTAAAAATAAAAATAAATTAAAAATATAAAAACTTCAAAGATCCAAATTTTAAAAAATAATCCAAAGTAAAAAAATCCAAATATCCAAAATTAAAAAAAATCTTAAAATCCAAAAAAATAAAAAAACCAAAATTTAAAACATTCCAAATTTAAAATCAAGAGAAAAACATCAATACTATTAATAAACTACAGTATTGCTCAATTACAACACGCACAGTGAAATGACAGGCATAAATGAAATAAGGACATTATTTTATTAAGACTATATTTTAGATAACTTCCATTCCATTGATCAAAAGAATCAGTATATGGGTCATTCTTCAAATACGGGAAAATTTGGAGTGTCTAAAATCAAAATTTTTTAGTTTATATTTAAAATCTCAAAAAAATTGCTAAAATACTTCAGGGGTTTCTTGATAATAATAAGACACCAGCAGAGCTTAAATGTTTATATATATATTTTTTTAAAGCCATGTGAATGACATCCGTGTACATGTGGATGGCAGAAGGCCACATTAATGACTAACTTTGGCAACAATATGCTTTTTTTATGTGGTTTCATATTTTTCTCAGTTTACTTCAGTTTATTTTGCACCAAATTTGCAATTTTGTGTGCATACTCCGGAATCAATGCAATTTCAACTAGACTGTGTTTTTACGGTTGGGGGGGGGGGAATCAAGCAGAAATTCATTTAATCAGTTTTAAGATTTTAAGTACAGGTCACAGACACCACAAACACAATAGTATCCTACATTTATCATCTACATGACTTGAGAGTCATCCACGTACCCCTTTATGAGGAATGTGGATGAAACAAAAATTAGGCATGTGGATGACAAAAAAAAAGGAGTTTAAGTGGTCTCAGCAAGCCATTCCTAAACCTCTGTAGGCTTAACTTCAGTCAGGTACTTTGAATTGGTAGGTTTATCATAGGGCATAATCAAAATTAATTAATATTCACTTTTTGCCTATTTTCTAGAAGTCATGTTAATGACGGAGAATAAAAACGCTTTCCTTTGCTAATCCCAAACTGTTTGTAAGCAAGCAAAATTCAACCACAAGCTGCTCTGTTAGCTTCCTAACACTGTTGCCAGTTATACAAATTTCTCATTCCTGCAGAAAATTTTTCTATTCTTTTCAGCCATGTGGATGACCAAAAACCCTTGGGACATTCTTTATGTTCATTAGGTGAAATGACAATTTTATTTTCACACAATCATACTCATTGGCAGGAAAAAAGTCGAAAAGGAAGTAACATTTTGTTTTGTGGAAAAATGCAGTAGAATATACAAAACCGGGGTATGGGACAGGGCATGTGGATAACATTTAATTGAATTAAATTTGGTTTTGGAGTATCATAATTTAAAGTTAGTGACATTTCAAAGTGGTAGTTGTGGTATGGAAGTAGTAGAAAAAACTTTTATTTCAATTTTTTATAAAGTTGAATTTGAAGGGAAATATCACTCCGGAACGCACATTTTCCCGTATTTGAAGAATCACCCATACATGAACTATCTACTACATATCCTATGTCACAATATAGCAAGGTAGTGATATTTTAATAATTAATTAGTCATTTTAGTTAAATCAAATTTTTAAATATTGACAACACACAGTTTTACTGATTTCAATATATGTAACTTTTGTTAACTTGAGCTCTTTGTTCAAACATGAAAATATAATTAAAGTATTGATACTAACCCGGATTGGATAATAGTTTTTATATCAAATCAAAATCATCATATAACTTAATCCTTGCTAAAATACTGACTAATAAACATACAAACAATTTCTCAATAGAAGTGAACTGGCATTCCTGATTATTTTTTCTCTTCTTCAGCTTTCACATGTGCCTAATCAAATTAGTGGTATACTAGGCGGAACTTATTAAGATCATTCTTCTTACTGAAATACTTGGATTATTTTCTTTATGTACGGCTCCTCCGTTTTCACAATTGGGTAAATGTGACAATACTGCGCCAGAATGTCAACCACATATAAACCTTCTGAAAATCTGTGAACTCTAAGAATTGAGGAACTTTATTTACACATTTTAAACTACAAGACCTTTGAAGGCCTCAAAGGCCTTTGAAGATGGAGGCAGCGTGTGATTAAATTGTAAACTAGATAGCCTACATCTTTCCATTTAGATAGCATTAATGAATGAATTGGTGTCCTGTACTCACACTAGTCTATATCTAATTAACACTTAAATATGTTTTCAACATTATTAAACAAAATGAAATAGGAATAGGTTGCGTATGCTATTTGCATTTAACATGCAATCACTTGCGCTGTTGAATCGGATCTAACAATTATGTATATATTTTAAAAACTCTCATATATCTTGAAAGAGAGAGTTGTTTTTCTAGCAATGCCTTCTGTGACAACTGCTTCATTATTTGTGTCAGCAGTGGTTTTATTCATCCTGTGTATAAGCTCTTGAATAATATTATTAGGATTCTCTCCTGTATCACTTTTAACTATTATATTCTCTATATATATAAGAGGCTTTGTCCTGACTGACTGATTGACTGACTGGCTGACAGAAATCAACCTAGAACCTAAACTATAATAGGTAGAGACTTGGAATTTTGACATTACCTTCGTTTCATAATGTAGGTGCTCACTAAGAAAGGATTTTGAAAAATTTTGATTTTAAATGCCAAAAATCAAATGTTTTTGAGAATACTTAATCACTTTATACACAGAATTATCAAATCCAAATCACAACAGTATTGATGCTTAGGAAGCTGTGGGCCGATATGAAATGCCAGCAGAGAGAAATGCTTATGGAAGATAGGTGATTGATATTTCCAAAATTGTGTCTTTTTGAAACTAAATCTCTTTTTAAATTTATTGTCACTGTAGAATTTGAATGGATTCATCATCTGTCTCAAATAACGCTTTGGGGTATGAGTATCTTCTAATACCCAGCCCAGATCCTCAAAATAACTATCCATGGTTCTGGCTTAAACTGAAATAAGTCATGGGGACCCTTGACTTGATAAAGTACGACTTTTTTCGACAAATAAGTCGTACTTTAGTGGCTATGAATAGGAATAAGCTCGACTTTGTCAAATCTCACTTTATAAAGTAACTACGTCATAAGTAGGGGAGACCGGCCTTGGTTGTCACACTTTTCAATAAAATATATTTTTTAATTATTCCTATCGGTTTTTTTATTTAACTAATTATCAAGTCTCTCTTTTCAACTCTTTGGCATATTGTAAAACAAAGTTCAAAACAAACAATGAAACAGAAAGTATTTAAATATATAAAATTAAAAAAAGGTGAAATGTGACAACCAGCCCCAGCTCAGGGTTGGTTGTCACATTGCAAAAAAAAAATAACTGGAATAAAAATGTTGTAAGTTCAACTGTGTGGTATTTAATACTCAGGAAAGCATTCCCATAATAGAATGTCAATGTTATTAAACTGTTGACAAAAAAGTGTTGTATCATGTGACAGATTAAACTTTTGACTGATACATGGGATTGAGTCTAACAAGGAACTTTTTGTTTCTTTAAAATGGATAGAAAAATGAATATACATTATTATAGCATAGAAATCTTGGATCACCTTCAATCTCGTATGTTAGGCTTCTAATTTGGTCTGTTGTCACACGAGACAACCAATCCGGACGGGGATGGAAGTCACGTGTGACAACCAACCCCTTGACGCCATTTCGGAATTCCATTGCTCTAGCGAGCTTTTCTACCAAGCAAAAGCTGAAAAGATTATAGGAATGTACTCCTAAATAAATGTATTGCTTAACGTAATGTAGAAGATATTTGTAAACTTATCCGTTTACGAAGGAGTAGAAGTAAACTTCAGAGCAAAAATTTTATTTTCAACACAGCAAATCAGAAATCCTTGAACGATGGACACAAAACTAACACCTGCTTCGCGGGAAACTGCAAGCGGTGCTAATGGTCAAGGGAGCATCTTTTTCACTTAAAACCAATCACTCCTGCCAACTGTGTATCCAGTTACATACTAGTGAGACAACCATCCCGTGTGACAACCAAGGCCGGTCTCCCCTTTAACTTGTTTGTGCCAGAAACTCAACTTAAGACGAGATTAAAGTTCGACTTTGATATAAGCACGACTTATAGGGACTATGAATACCGGCTTTAGTTTTTTAATCATCAATCGTTTTAATTCTTTATGCAAAATTTGGGTAAGTTCATGAGTCTGGGCCATTCATTTTAATCGTTTCATTTCATTCTATTCCTTTAATTATTTGCACTTGTTACGAAAAACAATATGATTAAGATAAAATTATGTAATTCATGTCATGTAGGCCTATGTAAAAACGATGTCTATATTAATAAATGAGTTTTAATTATTTTTCTGTTAAATAAATTATTTAAATAAAACATCTTACAGTTAAGAAAATAAAATCAATGCCAGTATGTTTTTGTTGAATCAATTATAATTGCAATTATGATATGCAGAAAATAAGTTTTTCTAATCAGCGTCAGCAGAACTACAGACTTGTGATACCTTAACAATCGCGCACTCACATAAAAATAAAAAAATCCATGTCAAATCGGCCAGCTCCGGAATTTGATCCGGGGACCTCCAGAATACGAGTCCAATGCCAACTCAGTCAGTTTGACGGTGTCGTTTGATAAGCATTAGTGAAGGAATAGTGTTAACTGTCAAATTATGCCGGTAGACAAAAATTAAAAAAACAACCGATTAGATCCAAAATTAATAGGCTTCTTGCCATGGACGTTATAAATGCGTATACCAAGTTTCATGAAAATCCGATAAAGCGTATTTGAGTTATGGCGCGTTTAAATAAAAACACTAAATTGGGTTTGACGCCGGTACCGGTGAACCGATTTGGTTCAATAACAATAGGGTTCTTCCCATGGACATTATAAATGCGTATAGAAAGTTTCATGAAAATCCGATAAAGCGTATTTGAGTTAATGGCGCGTACAGACACACGGACAGATAGACGGACAGACAGTTTTCTTCCCCCACACACAATCTCATAAAGTACCATACTGGCACTTAATAATCACGGGCGAGCTCTTGCTAGTATCTTGAAGAAAAAGCAGTAAATGTTGTGTATTGAAGCAATTCAGACGTGTGCGAATATTAACAAATTATTCATTGTAAAATTACACCTCCATAAAATATACTACAAAACTGACTGAAAATATTGAAATATTCACTTCGTCACATTCCAATACAACAAAAATAATAATTGAGGAGTTTTTTTTTCTAAACGTATTATCTCAAAAAGAAATCTAAGTTCTTTTTCACTTTCCTGACCTGTTTTAGGGGGATTTAAAATTTACTTTCAAAACGCAATATTTTACTTTTAGAGAATTTACATTTTTCAATCAAAACTGCTTCACGAACATTCTTTTAATATGATATGATGATATGATATATCTGAGGTGGTCTCCAAGTCCCAGACACTTCGACCTTACGGTCCATTGTGCCTACCTCTTACAGCATTGATTGGAGTCAATCAAATAGTCCGGTGCCTTTAACCAGACTAATAAGCTGCCTCACAATCCTATCTGATGCTGATATCTGCTGGATTTCGGGAGTTCCAAAAATTTGGACCCTTCTCCTGCAGAGAGTTTCACAATCGTGTATAACATGCCAGGCAGTTTCCTCTGCAAGGCCACAGAGTCTGCATTCAATACTACCTGTATGAATGCCCATCTTATGCATGTGTTTCTTCAGTGTACAGTGTCCTGTAAGTAGTCCTATCACAGTCCTCAGGTCGGATTTTTTCAGTCCTAATACCTGAACTGCTATATTCCTGGAGGGTTTTTTGAAACATCCCTTACAGTGTTTTGCTTTTGGGTATGAGCTCCACAACTTGGTGTGCTCCTTAGTTATCCATGATTCCACTGCAGTGCGAATTAGTTTACATGATATTCCACTAAATGGTTCTGGGCCTATAAACGCTTCTGCTGCCGCTGCCCTCGCCAGACCATCTGCTCTCTCATTGCCAGGTATACCCTTGTGACCTGGCACCCAGAAGAGTTTTACTTCATTCCGTTTCGCCAACTCAACAAGGTCTCTATAACAATCCCTGATTAATTGAGATCTAAAGGTACAAGACATAAGGGCCTTCAACACTGCCTGGCTGTCCGTGAAAATTGAGATCCTCTGAGCTATGTATTTTCTCCTCAGATTCTCACGGACACAGGCATGTAGTGCATAAGTTTCTGCCTGGAACACAGTCATATGTTTACCCATAGGAAAGCTTAAGTCTTTCCTGGGTTTACAGCCATATATACCAGCTCCAGTCCCTACTTCAGTTTTGGAGCCATCTGTATACCATGTTAGTTGCTCCGGTCCTGAAGTTGTTACGATGTTATTTGTCTTCCATTCTTCTCTACTGTCAATGGTGATCTGGAATGGTTTTTCAAAATGGTATTCAGGAAGAGAGTAGTCTGAAATCATTTCACCTACCTCTCCTATATTAACCATTTTATTGATTTTGGAATGCCCCAAATTTATATAAGGGTTGTTCCAGCAATCACTCGCAGCCATTCTGTACGATGCCATCCTTGCCTCCCCCTGGATGAATATATCCAGAGGCGGAAGGTTGAGGATGACATCCAGTGCTGCAGTCGGGGTACTTGAAATAGCCCCTGTTGTGATTAATCCTGCTAGTCTTTGTATCCTTGCTAATTTTCTGGTGTACGTTACTTGCTTAACTTTTGGCCACCAAACAATAGCAGCATAGGTTAACCTAGGCCTAATCACTGCTGTATATAGCCAATGTGTGATCTTGGGTTTCAGACCCCAGTTTTTCCCACAAGCCCTTATGACAACCATTAGGGAAATTTTGGCTTTGTTTACAATTTTTTCCACATGCTTGTTCCAGGTAAGCTTAGGTTCTAATGTTATCCCTAGATATTTAACCTGTTCAGAAAGTGTAAGTCTTTCTCCAAAGAAACTTGGAGATTTTATACTCCTTAAGTTTGTTTTGAGAGTGAAGGGTATGAGAACAGTTTTCTCAGGATTCACTTTTAAGTTTTTACCTGCGCACCATTTCTCTATTCTGTGTAAGGCAGTCTGCATTACCTCAGCAACCACACTAGGGAATTTGCCTCTAATTAAAACCACTATATCATCAGCATATCCCTGTGTATAGTACCCCTCACCGTTGAGTTCTATCAATAGTTCATCTATGACTAAGCTCCACAACAGGGGGGATAATACCCCTCCCTGTGGGCACCCAGATGCTACACCCTTAGCCATATTCACCCCCAACAGTGAGGTTTTAATTATTCGCATATTCAGCACAGAGTTAACCCAATTACAAATTGTGGGATTTACATCTTTTGCTGTCAATGCCTTAATCATGGATTCGAAAGAGGTATTACTAAAAGCTCCTTCAATATCCAGGAAGGCACCAAGGGCTATTTCTTTTCCCTCTAGTGCTGCTTCAATTCTGCTTACAAGTTGATGGAGTGCTACCTCACATGATCTTCCTGGTCGATATGCAAACTGGTTTTGGTGCAGGGATTTAGCTCTCAAACACCTGCCCCTGATATGCCTATCGACCAGTCTCTTCATCGTTTTTAACAGAAAAGACATCAGACTTATAGGTCTGAACGCTTTTGCCTTGTCGTAATCTACTCGACCTGGTTTCGGAATATATATTACTCTCACTTCTCTCCAGGTTTTAGGAATATAGTTAAATGCTATACTCGCCCTGAAGAGTCTGATCAGGATGGGTACAAGTATCTCCATTCCTTTCTGCAGTAAGATAGGATATATGCCATCTGGGCCTGGAGATTTATACGGTTGAAACGTATTAATAGCCCAGCAAACCTTCTCATATGTGGATTAAAAATTTTCTTTCAAAACGCAATATTTTACTTTTAGAGAATTTACATTTTTCAATCAAAACTGCTTCACGAACATTCTTTTAATAACTTAATGTATCTTTTTTTTTTTAAGGATTGACATGCAATTAGAATTATTACACAATATCGAAACGCGTGGAAAACACATGTCGGGATGAACAAACAATTCTTACACCAGCATAGCTCCACTTACTTACTAGTGTATTAGTCAATATGAGAACTTCTTGCAGAGAGGGAAGAATAAAAATAGTAAAATTTGATAGATGACTAACGGGCAAGGCTATTTAAAATTTG
This sequence comes from Ectobius pallidus, assembly GCA_964059195.1. Classification (NCBI taxonomy): domain Eukaryota; kingdom Metazoa; phylum Arthropoda; class Insecta; order Blattodea; family Ectobiidae; genus Ectobius; species Ectobius pallidus. The sequence goes on from CAXKWD010000002.1 coordinate 3,849,908, forward strand.
GGCAAAGTCGCAATGTAGGGGGCCCTTCTCGCGATGTGAACAGGCTTAAACGGACGGATGATGTTTTTGTTTCTGAGCTAGGCAGCATGACCAACTGTGGTGCCTTGTACCCATATCTGCATTAAGGTACGTTGTCTAAGTCTAAATAATGCTTAACACTAACCACATAGTTAAGTACGCGAAGCGGAGGCGGCAGCCGTAGCGAAGCGCCCTTGCATTTACAATAAAGTATGATACACTGTTTGTAGGTTTCGAAAATGTGCCATATTACATCTCCCGCGAGGTTTTGTCAATCTTTTTACCCACAATTATAGTTCGTCTAGTGGTATGACGTCACACCTCCAACGTCCAATCACGAGTTTCTTCACAACACGAGGACAGAAAAATGGCGGAGAGCAAGCAAGTTTTCGCTAGATCGTGTTTTAAAAGAAAGTGTTACGTTTAGGGGGGCGGGTTGGACCAAATCTTTGACGAGACAACCAGTGGCGGACGCAGAATTTTTTTCGGGGGGGGGGGTGGGGATTTGAAAAATTAATTAACTTACATATATAATTAGTTTATAAAACTGGCCATATATAGCATATATAGCCTTTTTTCAAATGTCGGGGGGATATAACCCCCCTATCCCCCCCTGCGTCCGCCACTGGAGACAACATCTCCTCTCCAGAAAACTATCTATAACAAAATAGGCTACGTCTGATATCAGGTGTTTTAGTTGGTTTTAAAAGTGGGCCCCCCCTACAAAGCAATTTGACCAAAATTTCTATACATTTTCTGTGGCATTATAAATAAATAAATGACATCAAATTATTATTATTATTATTATTATTATTATTATTATTATTATTATTATTTCATCATCATCATTATCGTTGTTATTAAGCAAGAAAGCACGAACCGCCATTTTCATTAGTTTTAACGACCTGGGAACACACTCCTGCCTGTCAAACTGTTGAATTTGAAGGAGTCACTGCCTCTCAGATAACACACAGCACTGATTTAATTTCAGTAACTAATTATGCACATTGTGCGCAATTCCTTATTATTATTAATTTCAGTAACTAACACCGTGTGATTAATGGTACAGAATGGAGCCTGTGCTTAAATCTGAGTGTATTAAGATTGAAATTAAAGAAGAGATTTCTGAAATACAACCAAAAAATGAACCATTGCCTGTTACATTTGACACAATACAGACACAAGTAATCAAATTTGAAAATACAGACGATTCTACTTTACGTAGTATCATTCACAAGTGTGAACCTTTGCCAATTATATTTGACACAATACAGTCTCAGCAAATAAAATGTGAAAACACAGGGAACAATGAAGCAGGAGTTTCTCAGAGAAATAATGAAGTTCAGCAAATTCAATCGCACTCAACAGCTGTACGTACAAGCACATCCTCTGGTAGAAGTAGTAAACAGCTCACCTCTACCAGACTTAGACATCATCTCTCGTGTGGTATATGTGCCAAGAAGTTTTACCACAAAGGGCATCTCAAAACACATCTGCTTACTCACACTGGAGATAAGCCATTCTCATGTGATATATGTGCCAAGAAATTTTCACAAAGTGGAAACCTTAAATCACATCTGCTTACTCACACTCATGAGAAGCCATTCTCATGTGATATATGTGCCAAGAAATTTTCAGATAGTAGTAGCTTCAAAAAACATCTGCTTACTCACACTGGAGAGAAGCCATTCTCATGTGATATATGTGCCAAGAAATTCTCGCAAAATTCACATGTCAAAACACATTTGCTTACTCATACTGGAGAGAAACAGTTCTCATGTGATACATGTTCCATGAAATTTTACCAAAAAGTGGGTCTCAAAAAACATTTGTTTACTCACACAGGAGACAAGCCGTTCTCTTGTGATATATGTGCCAAGAAATTTGCAAGACGTTATAACCTCAAATCACATCTGCTTACTCACACTGGAGAGAAGCCGTTCTCTTGTGATATATGTTCCAAGAAGTTTTACCTCAAAGGAGATCTCAAAAAACATCTGTCTACTCACACTGGACATAAGTCGTTCTCGTGTGAAATATGTGCCAAGACATTTTCTCTAAGTGGTAACCTCAAAAGACATCTGCTTACTCACACTGAAGAGAAGCCATTTGCATGTGATATATGTGCCAAGACATTTTCAGACAGTGGGAGCCTCAAAAAACATCTGCTTACTCACACTGGAGACAGGCCATTTTCCTGTGATATATGTGCCAAGAAGTTTTCCCAAAGAGGGAATCTCAAAATACATCTGCTTACTCACACTGGAGAGAAGCCTTTCTCATGTGATATATGTGCCAAGAAGTTTTCCCATAGAGGGAATCTCAAAATACATCTGCTTACTCATGAGAGGAAGAATCTTTCCTAATGTGATGTGTGCTCTGAGCCTTTGTCCTGTGTGAGGCTATTCAACTAATGGAGAATATCACAGGTTGGCCTCGCACTATGAGAGTGATAGAAATAATCCTTTGAGAGTTCAAATATTTTTCTTTTTAAAAAGAAGCAGTGAAACAAAGCCTGCAATTGGTTAGATACGAATGTAGATGTAGATGTAGATATCTCGTCCTGTAGATCTTGTGTTGAGTGGGGCTCAAGGATATAGAACACGTCAGATCAAAAAATACATGCATGTTATAACAATAATATAGGTCTACAGAAACTGCAAGCTGCCAAATTTATCCAAGCTGGAAATATTCCTCCAAATTGTAGAAGGTGTGAGTTATTACAAATTCCTTCACAGCTGTTTTGAAATGTTTGCTCTTTCTTTGAATGTTGTGCCGCTCATATCTAGTCACTCTTTATACTCTATCAGGCATTACTTTTAATTGAAGATTATTGTTTTGGTACTTACTCATCAGCGATCTTTCCACCATTCTGTTTCTCTTTTGTTTCTTGTTTATATAAATAGTATTAAAACATTTTTCGCTTTGGTTTCTTTAATCTTGCTCTCTATAGCTTCCGTTTTATTTCCTTATTAATTCATTTTTCCGGCACACCATCATTGCCCGATGCTTGGAAGGTCAACATCTGTTTGTGTTACCGGTTCGAGGAGTGGAACCAAGGGGCCCATAGTCTAGCGTTGCAGGTATGTTTTGAGTTAAGTTGCTGTTATTTCTTCCTGGTGGGTTACTTAAGTTATTTTCTATTACTAGGACATTACGTTTTTGAAACATATTGATGGAAAGCCCACCTTTTGACATTGCACATATCTGTGACTATCTGACGTGTTCTATATCCTTGAGCCTCGCTCAACATAGGATCTACATAATGAGATGTCTATATCTACATCTACATCTACATCTATCTGAATATTTAATTTGGCCTTCAGCCTAACATATTGAATCTTTCTTGACGTTCTTAAATATTAAATCAAAACCAGCGCTATGTATTCCCTAGTAGCACAGTTCGTTGGGCCAATGTTGGGAAATGATCGCCATGTTTCGTTGGTCAACGGTTATGAATGTCCGTCGGGGTTCCGTTGCCAAGGAGCGTTTTTTCCAACCAATTGCCAACTGTAGCCAACCAATATACAACAAAATCCCAACAGTTGGGAGACATCTATTAGGTAATGGTGGAACTACAAGCAGCGCAGAGACATCTGGCGGAAATACTAGAAGCACAGAAAATTTAATTTTTTATTTTCCCTTTCATCCCTTTTCTCCTCTCTTGCTCCTCTTTGCCCTATTACCTCCCTTCTCTCCTTCGCCCTACCTACCTATTCCTATCGTATAAAATTCGCACTTATGGGGATTCAATCTCGAGACCGCTAGTGTTATAGTCTATTGATTTAACCACTACGCCATTAGTGATCGTTGCAACAAAAATCGATAATTCTTCTAGCCTATTTACTACAGAGATGTGTAATACATGATAAATAGTAAGAAGGATTTTGAATATATGATAACGTTACTTTCAGAGAACAAATAAAGGGCCCTAATATTAATAGAAGTAAAAACACCATTCGGATTCTTCAACATATCAAGATGGCGAATAACCTTTGTATCTTCATCGTCTACCTGATGACCTACGAAGTACGCCGGAAATTGTCGAAGACTGGCAGGAAGAGGTGGAGAAGTAAATTTTTAGCATGTAACGCGCACAAAGAGCTCGAATAATTAATGAATTAACACTTTTATTTTATAAGAAATGAAAATTTAACGCTTATAATGTTATTTCAACACTTTTTTAATTTTAACATAAATGCGATTATATTTCAACGAAATGTATTGCTGGGCCAACAATCCTGTTGGTTGGTAACGCCAACGGAGGCTTAGCCAACGAAATGTACTGTTGGGGCAACAGCTCTATTGGTTGGAAACGCCAACAGTAGGACAAGCGCGCGACCCAGCCAAAAAAGTCCGTTGGCAAAACCGAGGGAATTACAACCAACCTTTTCCCAACATATCCCTTCCATGCCAACCAAATCCCTCCGTTGGGCCAACGAAGTGTGCTACTAGGGTTACTGTTCAAATTGTTTTTCTTTTTGTATGTCCGATACAATAAATTTCTTTGGGCATCTTCTTACTGAAATACTTGGATTATTTTCTTTATGTACGGCTCCTCCGTTTTCACAATTGGGTAAATGTGACAATACTGCGCCAGAATGTCAACCACATATAAACCTTCTGAAACTCTGTGAACTCTAAGGATTGAGGAACTTTATTTACACATTTTAAATTATAAGAGCTTTACTTGATGTGATAAAGTTGTGAACTAGATAGCCTACATCTTTCCATTTAGATAACATTAAGGAATGAATGAATGTCCTGTACTCACACTAGTCTGTATGTAATTAACACTTAAATATGTTTTCAACATTATGAAACAAAATGAAATAGGAATAGGTTGCATATGCTGTTGACATTTAACCTGCAATTGCTTGCGCTATTAGATCGGAACTAACAATTGTGTATATATTTTATAAACTCTCATATTTCTTGAAAGAGATAGTTGTTTTTCTAGCAATGCCTTCTGTGACATCTGCTTCATTATTTGTGTCAGCAGTGGTTTTATTCATCCTGTGTATAAGGTCTTGAATAATATTCTTAGGATTCTCTCCTGTATCACTTTTAAATATTATATTCTCTCTATATATAAGAGGCTTTGTCCTGACTGAATGACTGACTGACTGACTGACAGACTGACTGGCTGACAGAAATCAACGTAGAACCTAAACTATAATAGGTAGAGACTTGGTATTTTGACATTACCTTCGTTTCATAATGTAGGTGCTCACTAAGAAAGGATTTTGAAAAATTTTGATTTTAAATGCCAAAAATCAAATGTTTTTGAGAATACTTAATCACTTTATACACAGAATTATCAAATCCAAATCACAACAGTATTGTTGCTTAGGAAGCTGTGGGCCGATATGAAATGCCAGCAGAGAGAAATGCTTATGGAAGATAGGTGATTGATATTTCCAAAATTGTGTCTTTTTGAAACTAAATCTCTTTTTAAATTTATTGTCACTGTAGAATTTGAATGGATTCATCATCTGTCTCAAATAACGCTTTGGGGTACGAGTATCTTCTAATACCCAGCCCAGATCCTCAAAATAACTATCCATGGTTCTGGCTTAAACTGAAATAAGTCATGGGGACCCTTGACTTGATAAAGTACGACTTTTTTCGACAAATAAGTCGTACTTTATGGCTATGAATAGGAATAAGCTCGACTTTGTCAAATCTCACTTTATAAAGTAACTACGTCATAAGTAGGGGAGACCGGCCTTGGTTGTCACACTTTTCAATAAAATATATTTTTTAATTATTCCTATCGGTTTTTTTATTTAACTAATTATCAAGTCTCTCTTTTCAACTCTTTGGCATATTGTAAAACAAAGTTCAAAACAAACAATGAAACAGAAAGTATTTAAATATATAAAATTAAAAAAAGGTGAAATGTGACAACCAACCCCAGCTCAGGGTTGGTTGTCACATTGCAAAAAAAAAATAACTGGAATAAAAATGTTGTAAGTTCAACTGTGTGGTATTTAATACTCAGGAAAGCATTCCCATAATAGAATGTCAATGTTATTAAACTGTTGACAAAAAAGTGTTGTATCATGTGACAGATTAAACTTTTGACTGATACATGGGATTGAGTCTAACAAGGAACTTTTTGTTTCTTTAAAATTGATAGAAAAATGAATAAACATTATTATAGCATAGAAATCTTGGATCACCTTCAATCTCGTATGTTAGGCTTCTAATTTGGTCTGTTGTCACACGAGACAACCAATCCGGCCGGAGATGGAAGTCACATGTGACAACCAACCCCTTGACGCCATTTCGGAATTCCATTGCTCTAGCGTGCTTTTCTACCAAGCAAAAGCTGAAAAGATTATAGGAATGTACTCCTAAATAAATGTATTGCTTAACGTAATGTAGAAAATATTTGTAAACTTGTCCGTTTACGAAGGAGTAGAAGTAAACTTCAGAGCAAAAATTTTATTTTCAACACAACAAATCAGAAATCCTTGAACGATGGACAACTAACACCTGCTTCGCGGGAAACTCCAAGCGGCGCTAATGGTCAAGGGAGCATCTTTTTCACTTAAAACCAATCACTCCTGCCAACTGTGTATCCAGTTACATACTAGTGAGACAACCATCCCTTGTGACAACCAAGGCCGGTCTCCCCTATGACTTTTTTGTGCCAGAAACTCAACTTAAGACGAGATTAAAGTTCGACTTGGATATAAGTACGACTTATAGGGACTATGAATACCGGCTTTAGTTTTTTAATCATCAATCGTTTTAATTCTTTATGCAAAATTTGGGTAAGTTCATGAGTCTGGGCCATTCATTTTAATCGTTTCATTTCATTCTATTCCTTTAATTATTTGCACTTGTTACGAAAAACAATATGATTAAGATAAAATTATGTAATTCATGTCATGTAGGCCTATGTAAAAACGATGTCTATATTAATAAATGAGTTTTAATTATTTTTCTGTTAAATAAATTATTTAAATAAAACATCTTACAGTTAAGAAAATAAAATCAGTGCCAGTATGTTTTTGTTGAATCAATTATAATTGCAATTATGATATGCAGAAAATAAGTTTTTCTAATCAGCGTCAGCAGAACTACAGACTTGTGATACCTTAACAATCGCGCACTCACATAAAAATAAAAAAATCCATGTCAAATCGGCCAGCTCCGGAATTTGATCCGGGGACCTCCAGAATACGAGTCCAAGGCCAACTCAGTCAGTTTGACGGTGTCGTTTGATAAGCATTAGTGAAGGAATAGTGTTAACTGTCAAATTATGCCGGTAGACAAAAATTAAAAAACAACCGATTAGATCCAAAATTAATAGGCTTCTTGCCATGGACATTATAAATGCGTATACCAAGTTTCATGAAAATCCGATAAAGCGTATTTGAGTTATGGCGCGTTTAAATAAAAACACTAAATTGGGTTTGACGCCGGTACCGGTGAACCGATTTGGTTCAATAACAATAGGGTTCTTCCCATGGACATTATAAATGCGTATAGAAAGTTTCATGAAAATCCGATAAAGCGTATTTGAGTTAATGGCGCGTACAGACACACGGACAGATAGACGGACAGACAGTTTTCTTCCCCCACACACAATCTCATAAAGTACCATACTGGCACTTAATAATCACGGGCGAGCTCTTGCTAGTATCTTGAAGAAAAAGCAGTAAATGTTGTGTATTGAAGCAATTCAGACGTGTGCGAATATTAACAAATTATTCATTGTAAAATTACACCTCCATAAAATATACTACAAAACTGACTGAAAATATTGAAATATTCACTTCGTCACATTCCAATACAACAAAAATAATAATTGAGGAGTTTTTTTTCTAAACGTATTATCTCAAAAAGAAATCTAAGTTCTTTTTCACTTTCCTGACCTGTTTCAGGTGGATTAAAAATTTTCTTTCAAAACGCAATATTTTACTTTTAGAGAATTTACATTTTTCAATCAAAACTGCTTCACGAACATTCTTTTAATATGATATGATGATATGATATATCTGAGGTGGTCTCCAAGTCCCAGACACTTCGACCTTACGGTCCATTGTGCCTACCTCTTACAGCATTGATTGGAGTCAATCAAATAGTCCGGTGCCTTTAACCAGACTAATAAGCTGCCTCACAATCCTATCTGATGCTGATATCTGCTGGATTTCGGGAGTTCCAAAAATTTGGACCCTTCTCCTGCAGAGAGTTTCACAATCGTGTATAACATGCCAGGCAGTTTCCTCTGCAAGGCCACAGAGTCTGCATTCAATACTACCTGTATGAATGCCCATCTTATGCATGTGTTTCTTCAGTGTACAGTGTCCTGTAAGTAGTCCTATCACAGTCCTCAGGTCGGATTTTTTCAGTCCTAATACCTGAACTGCTATATTCCTGGAGGGTTTTTTGAAACATCCCTTACAGTGTTTTGCTTTTGGGTATGAGCTCCACAACTTGGTGTGCTCCTTAGTTATCCATGATTCCACTGCAGTGCGAATTAGTTTACATGATATTCCACTAAATGGTTCTGGGCCTATAAACGCTTCTGCTGCCGCTGCCCTCGCCAGACCATCTGCTCTCTCATTGCCAGGTATACCCTTGTGACCTGGCACCCAGAAGAGTTTTACTTCATTCCGTTTCGCCAACTCAACAAGGTCTCTATAACAATCCCTGATTAATTGAGATCTAAAGGTACAAGACATAAGGGCCTTCAACACTGCCTGGCTGTCCGTGAAAATTGAGATCCTCTGAGCTATGTATTTTCTCCTCAGATTCTCACGGACACAGGCATGTAGTGCATAAGTTTCTGCCTGGAACACAGTCATATGTTTACCCATAGGAAAGCTTAAGTCTTTCCTGGGTTTACAGCCATATATACCAGCTCCAGTCCCTACTTCAGTTTTGGAGCCATCTGTATGCCATGTTAGTTGTTCCGGTCCTGAAGTTGTTACGATGTTATTTGTCTTCCATTCTTCTCTACTGTCAATGGTGATCTGGAATGGTTTTTCAAAATGGTATTCAGGAAGAGAGTAGTCTGAAATCATTTCACCTACCTCTCCTATATTAACCATTTTATTGATTTTGGAATGCCCCAAATTTATATAAGGGTTGTTCCAGCAATCACTCGCAGCCATTCTGTACGATGCCATCCTTGCCTCCCCCTGGATGAATATATCCAGAGGCGGAAGGTTGAGGATGACATCCAGTGCTGCAGTCGGGGTACTTGAAATAGCCCCTGTTGTGATTAATCCTGCTAGTCTTTGTATCCTTGCTAATTTTCTGGTGTACGTTACTTGCTTAACTTTTGGCCACCAAACAATAGCAGCATAGGTTAACCTAGGCCTAATCACTGCTGTATATAGCCAATGTGTGATCTTGGGTTTCAGACCCCAGTTTTTCCCACAAGCCCTTATGACAACCATTAGGGAAATTTTGGCTTTGTTTACAATTTTTTCCACATGCTTGTTCCAGGTAAGCTTAGGTTCTAATGTTATCCCTAGATATTTAACCTGTTCAGAAAGTGTAAGTCTTTCTCCAAAGAAACTTGGAGATTTTATACTCCTTAAGTTTGTTTTGAGAGTGAAGGGTATGAGAACAGTTTTCTCAGGATTCACTTTTAAGTTTTTACCTGCGCACCATTTCTCTATTCTGTGTAAGGCAGTCTGCATTACCTCAGCAACCACACTAGGGAATTTGCCTCTAATTAAAACCACTATATCATCAGCATATCCCTGTGTATAGTACCCTTCACCGTTGAGTTCTATCAATAGTTCATCTATGACTAAGCTCCACAACAGGGGGGATAATACCCCTCCCTGTGGGCACCCAGATGCTACACCCTTAGCCATATTCACCCCCAACAGTGAGGTTTTAATTATTCGCATATTCAGCACAGAGTTAACCCAATTACAAATTGTGGGATTTACATCTTTTGCTGTCAATGCCTTAATCATGGATTCGAAAGAGGTATTACTAAAAGCTCCTTCAATATCCAGGAAGGCACCAAGGGCTATTTCTTTTCCCTCTAGTGCTGCTTCAATTCTGCTTACAAGTTGATGGAGTGCTACCTCACATGATCTTCCTGGTCGATATGCAAACTGGTTTTGGTGCAGGGATTTAGCTCTCAAACACCTGTCCCTGATATGCCTATCGACCAGTCTCTTCATCGTTTTTAACAGAAAAGACATCAGACTTATAGGTCTGAACGCTTTTGCCTTGTCGTAATCTACTCGACCTGGTTTCGGAATATATATTACTCTCACTTCTCTCCAGGTTTTAGGAATATAGTTAAATGCTATACTCGCCCTGAAGAGTCTGATCAGGATGGGTACAAGTATCTCCATTCCTTTCTGCAGTAAGATAGGATATATGCCATCTGGGCCTGGAGATTTATACGGTTGAAACGTATTAATAGCCCAGCAAACCTTCTCATATGTGGATTAAAAATTTTCTTTCAAAACGCAATATTTTACTTTTAGAGAATTTACATTTTTCAATCAAAACTGCTTCACGAACATTCTTTTAATAACTTAATGTATCTTTTTTTTTTAAGGATTGACATGCAATTAGAATTATTACACAATTATTACACAATATCGAAACGCGTGGAAAACACATGTCGGGATGAACAAACAATTCTTACACCAGCATAGCTCCACTTACTTACTAGTGTATTAGTCAATATGAGAACTTCTTGCAGAGAGGGAAGAATAAAAATAGTAAAATTTGATAGATGACTAACGGGCAAGGCTATTTAAAATTTGGGCAAAGTCGCAATGTAGGGGGCCCTTCTCGCGATGTGAACAGGCTTAAACGGACGGATGATGTTTTTGTTTCTGAGCTAGGCAGCATGACCAACTGTGGTGCCTTGTACCCATATCTGCATTAAGGTACGTTGTCTAAGTCTAAATAATGCTTAACACTAACCACATAGTTAAGTACGCGAAGCGGAGGCGGCAGCCGTAGCGAAGCGCCCTTGCATTTACAATAAAGTATGATACACTGTTTGTAGGTTTCGAAAATGTGCCATATTACATCTCCCGCGAGGTTTTGTCAATCTTTTTACCCACAAGTATAGTTCGTCTAGTGGTATGACGTCACACCTCCAACGTCCAATCACGAGTTTCTTCATAACACGAGGACAGAAAAATGGCGGAGAGCGGGGGGCGGGTTGGACCAAATCTTTGACGAGACAACCAGTGGCGGACGCAGAATTTTTTTTCGGGGGGGGTGGGGATTTGAAAAATTAATTAACTTACATATATAATTAGTTTATAAAACTGGCCATATATAGCATATATAGCCTTTTTTCAAATGTCGGGGGGATATAACCCCCCTATCCCCCCCTGCGTCCGCCACTGGAGACAACATCTCCTCTCCAGAAAACTATCTATAACAAAATAGGCTACGTCTGATATCAGGTGTTTTAGTTGGTTTTAAAAGTGGGCCCCCCCTACAAAGCAATTTGACCAAAATTTCTATACATTTTCTGTGGCATTATAAATAAATAAATGACATCAAATTATTATTATTATTATTATTATTATTATTATTATTATTATTATTATTATTTCATCATCATCATTATCGTTGTTATTAAGCAAGAAAGCACGAACCGCCATTTTCATTAGTTTTAACGACCTGGTAACACACTCCTGCCTGTCAAACTGTTGAATTTGAAGGAGTCACTGCCTCTCAGATAACACACAGCACTGATTTAATTTCAGTAACTAACACCGTGTGATTAATGGTACAGAATGGAGCCTGTGCTTAAATCTGAGTGTATTAAGATTGAAATTAAAGAAGAGATTTCTGAAATACAACCAAAAAATGAACCATTGCCTGTTACATTTGACACAATACAGACACAAGTAATCAAATTTGAAAATACAGACGATTCTACTTTACGTAGTATCATTCACAAGTGTGAACCTTTGCCAATTATATTTGACACAATACAGTCTCAGCAAATAAAATGTGAAAACACAGGGAACAATGAAGCAGGAGTTTCTCAGAGAAATAATGAAGTTCAGCAAATGCAATCGCACTCAACAGCTGTACGTACAAGCACATCCTCTGGTAGAAGTAGTAAACAGCTCACCTCTACCAGACTTAGACATCATCTCTCGTGTGGTATATGTGCCAAGAAGTTTTACCACAAAGGGCATCTCAAAACACATCTGCTTACTCACACTGGAGATAAGCCATTCTCATGTGATATATGTGCCAAGAAATTTTCACAAAGTGGAAACCTTAAATCACATCTGCTTACTCACACTCATGAGAAGCCATTCTCATGTGATATATGTGCCAAGAAATTTTCAGATAGTAGTAGCTTCAAAAAACATCTGCTTACTCACACTGGAGAGAAGCCATTCTCATGTGATATATGTGCCAAGAAATTCTCGCAAAATTCACATGTCAAAACACATTTGCTTACTCATACTGGAGAGAAACAGTTCTCATGTGATACATGTTCCATGAAATTTTACCAAAAAGTGGGTCTCAAAAAACATTTGTTTACTCACACAGGAGACAAGCCGTTCTCTTGTGATATATGTGCCAAGAAATTTGCAAGACGTTATAACCTCAAATCACATCTGCTTACTCACACTGGAGAGAAGCCGTTCTCTTGTGATATATGTTCCAAGAAGTTTTACCTCAAAGGAGATCTCAAAAAACATCTGTCTACTCACACTGGACATAAGTCGTTCTCGTGTGAAATATGTGCCAAGACATTTTCTCTAAGTGGTAACCTCAAAAGACATCTGCTTACTCACACTGAAGAGAAGCCATTTGCATGTGATATATGTGCCAAGACATTTTCAGACAGTGGGAGCCTCAAAAAACATCTGCTTACTCACACTGGAGACAGGCCATTTTCCTGTGATATATGTGCCAAGAAGTTTTCCCAAAGAGGGAATCTCAAAATACATCTGCTTACTCACACTGGAGAGAAGCCTTTCTCATGTGATATATGTGCCAAGAAGTTTTCCCATAGAGGGAATCTCAAAATACATCTGCTTACTCATGAGAGGAAGAATATTTCCTAATGTGATGTGTGCTCTGAGCCTTTGTCCTGTGTGAGGCTATTCAACTAATGGAGAATATCACAGGTTGGCCTCGCACTATGAGAGTGATAGAAATAATCCTTTGAGAGTTCAAATATTTTTCTTTTTAAAAAGAAGCAGTGAAACAAAGCCTGCAATTGGTTAGATACGAATGTAGATGTAGATGTAGATATCTCGTCCTGTAGATCTTGTGTTGAGTGGGGCTCAAGGATATAGAACACGTCAGATCAAAAAATACATGCATGTTATAACAATAATATAGGTCTACAGAAACTGCAAGCTGCCAAATTTATCCAAGCTGGAAATATTCCTCCAAATTGTAGAAGGTGTGAGTTATTACAAATTCCTTCACAGCTGTTTTGAAATGTTTGCTCTTTCTTTGAATGTTGTGCCGCTCATATCTAGTCACTCTTTATACTCTATCAGGCATTACTTTTAATTGAAGATTATTGTTTTGGTACTTACTCATCAGCGATCTTTCCACCATTCTGTTTCTCTTTTGTTTCTTGTTTATATAAATAGTATTAAAACATTTTTCGCTTTGGTTTCTTTAATCTTGCTCTCTATAGCTTCCGTTTTATTTCCTTATTAATTCATTTTTCCGGCACACCATCATTGCCCGATGCTTGGAAGGTCAACATCTGTTTGTGTTACCGGTTCGAGGAGTGGAACCAAGGGGCCCATAGTCTAGCGTTGCAGGTATGTTTTGAGTTAAGTTGCTGTTATTTCTTCCTGGTGGGTTACTTAAGTTATTTTCTATTACTAGGACATTACGTTTTTGAAACATATTGATGGAAAGCCCACCTTTTGACATTGCACATATCTGTGACTATCTGACGTGTTCTATATCCTTGAGCCTCGCTCAACATAGGATCTACATAATGAGATGTCTATATCTACATCTACATCTACATCTATCTGAATATTTAATTTGGCCTTCAGCCTAACATATTGAATCTTTCTTGACGTTCTTAAATATTAAATCAAAACCAGCGCTATGTATTCCCTAGTAGCACAGTTCGTTGGGCCAATGTTGGGAAATGATCGCCATGTTTCGTTGGTCAACGGTTATGAATGTCCGTCGGGGTTCCGTTGCCAAGGAGCGTTTTTTCCAACCAATTGCCAACTGTAGCCAACCAATATACAACAAAATCCCAACAGTTGGGAGACATCTATTAGGTAATGGTGGAACTACAAGCAGCGCAGAGACATCTGGCGGAAATACTAGAAGCACAGAAAATTTAATTTTTTATTTTCCCTTTCATCCCTTTTCTCCTCTCTTGCTCCTCTTTGCCCTATTACCTCCCTTCTCTCCTTCGCCCTACCTACCTATTCCTATCGTATAAAATTCGCACTTATGGGGATTCAATCTCGAGACCGCTAGTGTTATAGTCTATCGATTTAACCACTACGCCATTAGTGATCGTTGCAACAAAAATCGATAATTCTTCTAGCCTATTTACTACAGAGATGTGTAATACATGATAAATAGTAAGAAGGATATACATCTCGTATTTTGAATATTTGATGTGAATATATGATAACGTTATTTTCAGAGAACAAATAAAGGGCCCTAATATTAATAGAAGTAAAAACACCATTCGGATTCTTCAACATATCAAGATGGCGAATAACCTTTGTATCTTCATCGTCTACGTGATGACCTACGAAGTACGCCGAAAATTGCCGAAGACTGGCAGGAAGAGGTGGAGAAGTAAATTTTTAGCATGTAACGCGCACAAAGAGCTCGAATAATTAATGAATTAACACTTTTATTTTATAGGAAATGAAAATTTAACGCTTATAATGTTATTTCAACACTTTTTTAATTTTAACATAAATGCGATTATATTTCAACGAAATGCATTGCTGGCCCAACAATCCTGTTGGTTGGTAACGCCAACGGAGGCTTAGCCAACGAAATGTACTGTTGGGGTAACAGCTCTATTGGTTGGAAACGCCAACAGTAGGACAAGCGCGCGACCCAGCCAAAAAAGTCCGTTGGCAAAACCGAGGGAATTACAACCAACCTTTTCCCAACATATCCCTTCCATGCCAACCAAATCCCTCCGTTGGGCCAACGAAGTGTGCTACTAGGGTTACTGTTGAAATTGTTTTTCTTTTTGTATGTCCGATACAATAAATTTCTTTGGCCATCTTCTTACTGAAATACTTGGATTATTTTCTTTATGTACGGCTCCTCCGTTTTCACAATTGGGTAAATGTGACAATACTGCGCCAGAATGTCAACCACATATAAACCTTCTGAAACTCTGTGAACTCTAAGGATTGAGGAACTTTATTTACACATTTTAAATTATAAGAGCTGTACTTGATGTGATAAAATTGTGAACTAGATTCATCTTTCCATTTAGATAACATTAAGGAATGAATGAATGTCCTGTACTCACACTAGTCTGTATGTAATTAACACTTAAATATGTTTTCAACATTATGAAACAAAATGAAATAGGAATAGGTTGCATATGCTGTTGACATTTAACCTGCAATTGCTTGCGCTATTAGATCGGAACTAACAATTGTGTATATATTTTATAAACTCTCATATTTCTTGAAAGAGATAGTTGTTTTTCTAGCAATGCCTTCTGTGACATCTGCTTCATTATTTGTGTCAGCAGTGGTTTTATTCATCCTGTGTATAAGCTCTTGAATAATATTCTTAGGATTCTCTCCTGTATCACTTTTAAATATTATATTCTCTATATATATAAGAGGCTTTGTCCTGACTGAATGACTGACTGACTGACTGGCTGACAGAAATCAACGTAGAACCTAAACTATAATAGGTAGAGACTTGGAATTTTGACATTACCTTCGTTTCATAATGTAGGTGCTCAATAAGAAAGGATTTTTAAAAATTTTGATTTTAAATGCCAAAAATCAAATGTTTTTGAGAATACTTAATCACTTTATACACAGAATTATCAAATCCAAATCATAACAGTATTGTTGCTTAGGAAGCTGTGGGCCGATATGAAATGCCAGCAGAGAGAAATGCTTATGGAAGATAGGTGATTGATATTTCCAAAATTGTGTCTTTTTGAAACTAAATCTCTTTTTAAATTTATTGTCACTGTAGAATTTGAATGGATTCATCATCTGTCTCAAATAACGCTTTGGGGTACGAGTATCTTCTAATACCCAGCCCAGATCCTCAAAATAACTATCCATGGTTCTGGCTTAAACTGAAATAAGTCATGGGGACCCTTGACTTGATAAAGTACGACTTTTTTCGACAAATAAGTCGTACTTTATGGCTATGAATAGGAATAAGCTCGACTTTGTCAAATCTCACTTTATAAAGTAACTACGTCATAAGTAGGGGAGACCGGCCTTGGTTGTCACACTTTTCAATAAAATATATTTTTTAATTATTCCTATCGGTTTTTTTATTTAACTAATTATCAAGTCTCTCTTTTCAACTCTTTGGCATATTGTAAAACAAAGTTCAAAACAAACAATGAAACAGAAAGTATTTAAATATATAAAATTAAAAAAAGGTGAAATGTGACAACCAACCCCAGCTCAGGGTTGGTTGTCACATTGCAAAAAAAAAATAACTGGAATAAAAATGTTGTAAGTTCAACTGTGTGGTATTTAATACTCAGGAAAGCATTCCCATAATAGAATGTCAATGTTATTAAACTGTTGACAAAAAAGTGTTGTATCATGTGACAGATTAAACTTTTGACTGATACATGGGATTGAGTCTAACAAGGAACTTTTTGTTTCTTTAAAATTGATAGAAAAATGAATAAACATTATTATAGCATAGAAATCTTGGATCACCTTCAATCTCGTATGTTAGGCTTCTAATTTGGTCTGTTGTCACACGAGACAACCAATCCGGCCGGAGATGGAAGTCACATGTGACAACCAACCCCTTGACGCCATTTCGGAATTCCATTGCTCTAGCGTGCTTTTCTACCAAGCAAAAGCTGAAAAGATTATAGGAATGTACTCCTAAATAAATGTATTGCTTAACGTAATGTAGAAAATATTTGTAAACTTGTCCGTTTACGAAGGAGTAGAAGTAAACTTCAGAGCAAAAATTTTATTTTCAACACAGCAAATCAGAAATCCTTGAACGATGGACACAAAACTAACACCTGCTTCGCGGGAAACTGCAAGCGGTGCTAATGGTCAAGGGAGCATCTTTTTCACTTAAAACCAATCACTCCTGCCAACTGTGTATCCAGTTACATACTAGTGAGACAACCATCCCGTGTGACAACCAAGGCCGGTCTCCCCTTTAACTTGTTTGTGCCAGAAACTCAACTTAAGACGAGATTAAAGTTCGACTTTGATATAAGCACGACTTATTGCGACTATGAATACCGGCTTTAGTTTTTTTAATTATCAATCGTTTTAATTCTTTCTTGCACTCCTTAACTAATTAGTGGTACTTACGAACGTTGTTGCCGTGGATCGTAAGTTGACATTCCCACACGCAATCTTGTTGCTATGTGCGGTAAGAGTTTCAGTGCTGTTATGAATATAACGACATACTTCATTATACAAGCCTTTATGGACAAAGCCCCCCTCAGCACAAATATTCGGTTCCCATAGACAATAACAAATGCGAATAACTTTCTGAAATATAACATCCATATTCTTTTGTGTATATACATAGTATTTTCATGTAATATCACAATTTATATAATTAAATTGATATAAATAATCATCGTGCAAAAAATAGCATGCAATACACGTGCCGTAAGCGCATAACGGATCTCGGAAATTGAAAACACTCGGCGCGAGGGCCTCGTGTTTTCAAACTATTTCCTCGATCCGTAATCATGCCTTACGGCCCTTGTATCGCAATATACTATATGCAAAATTTGGATAAGTTCATGAGTCAGGGCCATACGTTTTAATCGTTTCATTTCATTATGCCCATAAGTTTCATTCTATTCCTTTAATTATTTGCACTTGTTACGAAAAACAATATGATTAAGAATAAAATTATGTAATTTATGTAAAATTATGTCGGTGTTAACAAATATGTTTTAATTATTTTTCTGTTAAATAAATTATTTAAATAAAACATCTAACAGTTAAGTAAATAATCACGGGTGTGCTCTTGCTAGTATCTTGAAGAAAAAGCAGTAAATGTTTTGTATTAAAGCAATTCAGACGTGTGCGAATATTAACAAGTTATTCATTGTAAAATTACACCTCCATAAAATATACTACAAAACCGACTGAAAATATTGAAATATTCACTTCGTCACATTATAATGCAAAAAAAAAATAATAATAATTGAGGAGTTTTTTTTCTAAACGTATTATCTCAAAAAGAAATCGAAGTTATTTTTCACTTTCCTGACCTGTTTCAGGTGGATTAAAAATTTTCTTTCAAAACGCAATATTTTACTTTTAGAGAATTTACATTTTTTCAATCAAAACTGCTTCGCGAACATTCTTTTAATAACTTAATGTATCCTTTTTTTTTTAGGATTGACATGCAATTAGAATTATTACACAATATCGAAACGCGTGGAAAACACATGTCGGGATGAACAAACAATGCATTCCTACACCAGCATGGCTCCACTTACTTACTAGTGTATTAGTCAATATGAGAACTTCTTGCAGAGAGGGAAGAATAAAAATAGTAAAATTTGATAGATGACTAAGGGGCAAGGCTATTTAAAATTTGGGCAAAGTCGCAATGTAGGGGGCCCTTCAGGCGATGTGAGCAGGCTTCCACAAACGGGTGATTTTTTTGTTTCTGACCTAGGCAGCATGACCAACTGTGGTGCCTTTACCCACCTCTGCATTAAGGTACGTTGTCTAAGTCTAAATAATGCTTAACAGTAACCACATAGTTAAGTACGCGAAGCGGCAGCCGTAGCGAAGCGCCCTTGTATTTACAATTTTGATGATACACTGTTTGTAGGTTTCGAAAATGTGCCATATTACATCTCCCGCGAGGTTTTGTCAATCTTTTTACCCACAATTATAGCTCGTCTAGCGGTATGACGTCACACCTCCAACGGCCAATCACTAGTTTCTTCATAATACGAGGCCAGAGAAATGGCGGAGAAGAAGCAAGTTTTCGCTAGATCGTGTTATAAAAGGAAGTGTTACGTTTAGGGGGGGGCGGTGGGTGGGTTGGACCAAATCTTTGACGAGACAACATCTCCTCTCCAGAGAACGATCTATAACAAAATAGGCTACGTCTGATATCATCATTATCATTGTCATTAAGCAAGAAAGTACGAACCGCCATTTTCATTAATTTTAACTCGTTCAAATACTTAGGAATTACCTTACAAACTACTGGAACATTCAGACTACACATCAAAGACAAAGCAGTGGCAGCCATGAAAGCATTGCATGATATTGGTAATTTACAATGCCTATGAGTAAAAACAGCTCTACTACTTTTTGAAACAAAAATCTTACCCATACTCACTTATGGGATCAACCTGATATGGGAAAAACTGACAAAGAAGGACCTAACCACCATAGAAGCTAAATTCTTGAAAGCCATAATGGGCATCTCAAAGTACACACGCTCCCGCCTAACATACGAATTAGCACGGGAACCCTTCCTCATTGAAGAACTAAGGATAAAACTGCAACTGCCATCCACTAGAAGCGCTCCTAGAAGAAAGAAGGAAGAAGAGAGAAGAAATCCCCTTAGAATTCTACAGCACGGATGCCATGTTGGACAGGAGTTGGACCAACGCAAACCAGAAACTAAGACATGTCATAATAAATAATAATAATAATAATAATAATAATAAAAATTTATTTCTGTCCAATACAGTGTAGAATACACAAGTGGACTAACTCAGTCCCTACTAAAACGTATATAGAAAAACATAAAAAATCAACACGTTCCCATATATACAATTATTCATTTGTCGACATGCAAGTGAAACAAAGTCATACTCTTACTTCCTAAGTTTAAAATAGATACATAACTAAAAGATGGCGTCTTCATTTACTCACACCCAATACATTTAACCATTTTGCAGTTTAATTTACTACTCACATATTGTTCATTTTGTTGTCCGCACACTTGATATCATAGCGAATTTCCTTAATGGTTGTCCTCCAAAAATTCCTCTACGTTATAATACGCTTTCTGTGTTAGGTATTTCATTAGTGTGTTTTTTAATTTTAATTTATTTTGTACTAATGATTTGATAGATTTTGGTAATTTATTAAAAAACTTAGTGCCACTATAGCTGGGTTTTTTCTCAAATAACTTTATTCTATGTCTATCTACTGCTAGGTCACACGTTCTTCTGGTATTGTACCCATGTGTGTCAGAGTTCAATTGTGGTAGTGTATTATTATGAACAAATAGAATGGTTCTAAATATATAGATGCATGGAACTGTTAATAAATTAAGTTTTTTGAATGTTTCCCTACACGTACTATTGTATGGTATTTTGCCTATATATCTGATTGCTCTCTTCTGTAATACTAAGATTTTGTTCAAATTAGTTTTAGAGGCACATCCCTACAACTCAATCCCATATGATATGTGTGAATAGATGAGAGCAAAATACACTCCCTTTGCTACATTCAGGGGTACATATTTAGTAATATTACTCAGTACAAAAAGTGCCCTGCTTATTTTTTGTTCAAGTTCGTATACATGGCCATCCCACGTTAATTTGTCATCTATGGTTAAGCCCAACACTTTTGTTTCGCCTGTAAGTTCTATTAAGTTATCATCTATTCTAAGAGCAGGTTGAAATGGTCCGGTTTTGTAGTTGAAGTAGATAAATTCACTTTTTGTTGGGTTTACATTTAATTTGAGTTCATTAAAATATTGTATCAAAGTATTGCAAATAACGTTTATATCTACTTCCATCAGTTCTAAGTTATTGTTACTGATACATAAACTTGTATCATCCGCATACATTGTAAGGCCACTATGTATAGGTATGATATTTTGTATATCGTATACATATAATATAAACAATAAAGGCCCTAGAATGGATCCTTGGGGTAGGCCAGTAACTATGCTGGCTTTGCTAGATCTATACAAGCCATTCTCATTTATGAATTCCACAAATTGTGTTCTGTTAGTGAAATAAGACTTTATTAGGTTGTGACTGATGCCTCTAATGCCTAGATATTGTAACTTTTCCAATAAAATATTAATGTCCACACAGTCAAAGGCTTTCGTTAAATCTAACAATGCACAAGCTGTGTATTTGCCGGCATCAATACTGTTTATAATGTATTCAATGGCAGTACACGGGTATCACCATAAAATATGCAAAAATATGGCGTATCACGACCCAGACGGAAACTGTGTATGCTCATTATGTGGACAATTCTGTGATTACAGCAAAAGCTAGTTACCAAGCTACGCTATGCACATTCGTGCGCTTTCCTGTTATTATTTTTAATTTTAACGACCTGGGAACACACTCCTGCCTCTCCAGAAACTGTTGAATTTGAAGGAGTCACTGCCTCTCAGATAACATTGGATATCGGCAGTTTAGTAGTTTAATTTCAGTGACAAACACCCTGTGATTAATGGTACAGAATGGAGCCTGTACTTAAAAATGAGTGTATTAAGATTGAAATTAAAGAAGAGATTTTTGAAGTACAACCAAAAAATGAACCTGTGCCTGTAACATTTGACACAATACAGACACAAGTAATCAAATGTGAAAATACATGAGAATATCATAGGAGAAAAATTCCTCCGGCACTGGGACTCGAACCCAGGACCTTTGGCTATTCGCGCCAATGCTCTACCAACTGAGCTAAGCCGGAGCTCAATTCACAGCGCCAGATGGAACCTCCCTCCTATGACAGATTGCCCTAATGGTCTACCTCACAGACAGACAAGTCATGTCATATGCAGTACAGTGAGGCACACTAAGTAGTGATTTTTGTGACCGGGCTCCCACTGTTATTGTACAGTTAACATTCAAGATAGATATATAAGCATTCATGAACCACAGATTATTGTCTCTGTTGGACATTACATGAGAATATCATAGAAAAATTCCTCCGGCACTGGGACTCGAACCCAGGACCTTTGGCTATTCGCGCCAATGCTCTACCAACTGAGCTAAGCCGGAGCTCAATTCACAGCGCCAGATGGAACCTCCCTCCTATGACAGATTGCCCTAATGGTCTACCTCACAGACAGACAAGTCATGTCATATGCAGTACAGTGAGGCACACTAAGTAGTGATTTTTGTGACCGGGCTCCCACTGTTATTGTACAGTTAACATTCAAGATAGATATATAAGCATTCATGAACCACAGATTATTGTCTCTGTTGGACATTACATGAGAATATCACGACCCAGACAATATCCTCCTCTTGCATGCACCCAACACTGGCACCTTTTTAGGAAATTTTCTTTCACGCGCATAAGTTCGGCTTCCGAGATAGAGTTAATTTATTTTGTGATATTGTCTTTAAGTTCTTCTTATGTATGGGAAATTGACCTGTACACTTTATTTTCAAGTTTCCCAATAAATAATATTCACATACTGTTAGAATAACTTAAAGACAATGTCACATAGGCCTATCACAAAAGAAAGTGTAATGTTTAGGGCGGGTGGGTTGGACCAAATCATTCGTCAAAACATCACCACCTTCCAGAGGACTATCTATAACAAAATACGTGTGATATCAGGTGTATTAGTTGGTTTTAAAAGTGGGCCCCCCTACAATGCAATTTGACCAAAATTTGTATACATTTTCTGTGGCATTTACAAATAAAAAATGACACGAAATTATTATTATTATTACTATTACTATTATTATCATCATTATCATTGTGATTAAGCAAGAAAGTACGAACCCCCATTTTTATTAGTTTTAACGACCAGGTAACACACTCCTGCCTGTCCTGAAACTGTTTGAATTTGAAGGAGTCACTGCCTCTCAGATAACACTTAATTTCAGTGACAAACACCCTGTGATTAACGTTACAGAATGGAGCCTGTACTTAAATCTGAGTGTATTAAGATTGAAATTAAAGAAGAGATTTTTGAAGTACAACCAAAAAGTGAACCTGTGCCTGTTAGATTTGACACAATACAGACACAAGTAATCAAATGTGAAAATACAGACGATTCTACAGCATGCAGCGCCGTTCACAAGTGTGAGCCTGTGGTGCTTACATTTGACACAATACAGTCGGGGAAAATGAAATTTGAAAACACAGACAAGAAGGAAGTTGGAGTTTCTCAGGGAAATAATGAAGAGGAGCTAATGCAATCACACTCATTCACATTCTCTGGTAGAGTTAGTAAACAGCTCACCTCTACTAGAGCCAAACATCTCTCATGTGATATATGTGCCAAGAAAATTTCACAAAAAAGTAATCTCATAAAACATCTCCTTACTCACACTGGAAATAAGCCATTCTCATGTGATATATGTGCCAAGAAATTTTCACAAAAACATTATCTCCATAGACATCTGCGTACTCACACTGGATATAAGCCATTTTCATGTCATATATGTGCTAAGAAATTTTCAGAAAGTCGGCAACTCAAAACACATCTGCTTACTCACACTGGATATAAGCCATTTTCATGTCATGTATGTGCTAAGAAATTTTCAGAAAGTCGGCAACTCAAAATACATCTGCTGATTCACACTGGAGAGAAGCCATTCTCATGTTATATATGTGCCAAGAAATTTTCACAAAAAAATTATCTCCAAAGACATCTGCGTACTCACACTGGAGAGAAGCCATTTTCATGTTATATATGTGCCAAGAAATGTTCCCAAAGTGGAGACCTCAACACACATTTGCTTACTCACACTGGACATAAGTCGTTCTCGTGTGAAATATGTGCCAAGACATTTTCTATACGTGGTAACCTCAAAAAACATCTGCTTACTCACACTGGAGATAAGCCATTTTCATGTGATATATGTGCTAAGAAATTTTCAGAAAGTGGGCAACTCAAACCACATCTGCTTACTCACACCGGAGAAAAGCCATTCTCTTGTGATATTTGTGCGAACAAATTTTCCAGACGTGGAAACCTCATAAGACATCTGCGTAGTCACACCGGAGAGAAGCAGTTCTCATGTGATAAATGTTCCAAAAAATTTTGCCATAAAGGGGATCTCAAAACACATTTGTTTACTCACACTGGAGAGAAGCCGTTCTCATGTGATATATGTGCCAAGAAATTTTCCCTTAAACGTTATCTCCAAAAACATCTGTCTACTCATGAGAGGAACAATCTTTCCTAATGTAATGTGTCCTCTGAGCTTTTGTCCTGTGTGAGGCAGTTCAACCAATGCAGACTATCACAGGTTGGCCTCGCACTATGAGAAGTGATAGAAATAATCATTTGAGAGTTTTAATGTTTTTCTTTTTAAAAAGAAGCAGAGAAACAAAGCCTGCAATTGGTTAGATACGAATGGATTTTGAAATAAGAACTTGGCCATTCCAGTTGTGACGGAATTACAAAGTCAATGTTTTTTCACCCCCTGTCGTTGTGAAAATGTTGACTCGTGTGTGTTGGTAGGTAATGTGTGGATGCCTTTAGAAGTATATAAGTTTGCTGAATTTAAAAAAAAATTTAGAAGAAAAAGAAATGTTTGTAATATTTCTGATGGAATTAAAGCATGTTGTGCCGCTCATATCTCGGCACTATTTATAATTTATTAGGCATTACTTTTAATTGAAGATTATTGTTTTGGTACTTACTCATCAGCGATCTTTCCACCATTCTGTTTCTGTTTCTTGTTTATATAAATAGTATTAATCATTTTACGCTTTGGTTTCTTTAATCTTGCTCTCTATAGCTTCCGTTTTATTTCCTTATTAATTAATTTTTCCGGCACACCATTATTGACCGATGCTTGGAAGGTCAACATCTGTTTGTGTTACCGGTTCGAGGAGTGGAACCAATGGGCCCATAGTCTAGTGTTGCCAGTATGTTTTGAGTTAAGTGGCAGTTATTTCTTCCTGGTGGGTTACTTAAGTTATTTTCTATTACTAGGACATTACGTTTTTGAAACATAAAGATGGAAAGCCCACCTTTTGACATTGCACATATCTGTGACTATCTGACGTGTTCTATATCCTTGAGCCTCGCTCAACATAGGATCTACAGAATGAGATATCTATATCTACATCTGTCTGAATATTTAATTTGGCCTTCAGCCTGACATATTGAATCTTACATGACGTTCTTAAATATTAAATCAAAACCAGCGCTGTGTATTACTGTTGAAATTGTTTTTCTTTTTGTATGTCCGATACAATAAATTTCTTTGGCCATCTTCTTACTGAAATACTTGGATTATTTTCTTTATGTACGGCTCCTCCGTTTTCACAATTGGGTAAATGTGACAATACTGCGCCAGAATGTCAACCACATATAAACCTTCTGAAACTCTGTGAACTCTAAGGATTGAGGAACTTTATTTACACATTTTAAATTATAAGAGCTGTACTTGATGTGATAAAATTGTGAACTAGATTCACAAACTATAAATCACAGTAAATTATTACCATCGTATGAATGTCCTGTACTCACACTAGTCTGTATGTAATTAACACTTAAATATGTTTTCAACATTATTAAACAAAATGAAATAGGAATAGGTTGCATATGCTGTTGACATTTAACCTGCAATTGCTTGCGCTATTAGATCGGAACTAACAATTGTGTATATATTTTTCAAAACTCTGATATATCTTGAAAGAGATAGTTGTTTTTCTAGCAATGCCTTCTGTGACATCTGCTTCATTATTTGTGTCAGCAGTGGTTTTATTCATCCTGTGTATAAGCTCTTGAATAATATTCTTAGGATTCTCTCCTGTATCACTTTTAAATATTATATTCTCTATATATAAGAGGCTTTGTCCTGACTGAATGACTGACCGACTGGCAGACTGACTGACTGACTGACTGACTGACTGACTGACTGACTGACTGACTGACTGACTGACTGACTGACTGACTGACTGACTGACTGACTGACTGACTGACTGACTGACTGACTGACTGACTGACTGACTGACTGACTGACTGACTGACTGACTGACTGACTGACTGACTGACTGACTGACTGACTGACTGACTGACTGACTGACTGACTGACTGACTGACTGACTGACTGACTGACTGACTGACTGACTGACTGACTGACTGACTGACTGACTGACTGACTGACTGACTGACTGACTGACTGACTGACTGACTGACTGACTGACTGACTGACTGACTGACTGACTGACTGACTGACTGACTGACTGACTGACTGACTGACTGACTGACTGACTGACTGACTGACTGACTGACTGACTGACTGACTGACTGACTGACTGACTGACTGACTGACTGACTGACTGACTGACTGACTGACTGACTGACTGACTGACTGACTGACTGACTGACTGACTGACTGACTGACTGACTGACTGACTGACTGACTGACTGACTGACTGACTGACTGACTGACAGAAATCAACGTAGAACCTAAAGTATAATAGGTAGAGACTTGGAATTTTGACATTACCTTCGTTTCATAATGTAGGTGCTCACTAGGTGAAAAATTTTGATTTTAAATGCCAAAAATCAAATGTTTTTGAGAATACTTAATCACTTTATACACAGAATTATCAAATCCAAATCACAACAGTATTGTTTCTTAGGAAGCTGTGGGCCGATATGAAATGCCAGCAGAGAGAAATGCTTATGGAAGATAGGTGATTGATATTTCCAAAATTGTGTCTTTTTGAAACTAAATCTCTTTTTAAATTTATTGTCACTGTAGAATTTGAATGGATTCATCATCTTTCTCAAATAACGCTTTGGGGTACGAGTATCTTCTAATACCCAGCCCAGATCCTCAAAATAACTATCCATGGTACTGGCTTAAACTGAAATAAGTCATGGGGACCCTTGACTTGATAAAGTATGACTTTTTTCGACAAATAAGTCGTACTTTAGTGACTATGAATAGCAATAAGCTCGACTTCGTCAAATCTCACTTCATAAAGTAACTACGTCATAAGTAGGGGAGACCGGCCTTGGTTGTCACACTTTTCAATAAAATATATTTTCTAATTATTCCTATCGGTTTTTTTATTTAACTAATTATCAAGTCTCTCTTTTCAACTCTTTGGCGTATTGTAAAACAACGTTCAAAACAAACAATGAAACAGAAAGTATTTAAATATATAAAATTTAAAAAATGTAAAATGTGACAACCAACCCCAGCTCAGGGTTGGTTGTCATTGTCATTGGGGTTGGTTGTCACATTGCAAAAAAAATAACTGGAATAAAAATGTTGTAAGTTCAACTGTGTGGTATTTAATACTCAGGAAAGCATTCCCATAATAGAATGTCAATGTTATTAAACTGTTGACAAAAAAGTGTTGTATCATGTGACAGATTAAACTTTTGACTGATACATGGGATTGAGTCTAACAAGGAACTTTTTGTTTCTTTAAAATGGATAGAAAAATGAATAAACATTATTATAGCATAGAAATCTTGGATCACCTTCAATCTCGTATGTTAGGCTTCTAATTTGGTCTGTTGTCACACGAGACAGCCAATCCGGACGGGGATGGAAGTCACATGTGACAACCAACCCCTTGACGCCATTTCGGAATTCCATTGCTCTAGCGAGCTTTTCTACCAAGCAAAAGCTGAAAAGATTATAGGAATGTACTCCTAAATAAATGTATTGCTTAACTTAATGTAGAAAATATTTGTAAACTTGTCCGTTTACGAAGGAGTAGAAGTAAACTTCAGAGCAAAAATTTTATTTTCAACACAGGAAATCAGAAATCCTTGAACGATGGACACAAAACTAACACCTGCTTCGCGGGAAACTGCAAGCGGTGCTAATGGTCAAGGGAGCATCTTTTTCACTTAAAACCAATCACTCCTGCCAACTGTGTATCCAGTTACATACTAGTGAGACAACCATCCCGTGTGACAACCAAGGCCGGTCTCCCCTTTAACTTGTTTGTGCCAGAAACTCAACTTAAGACGAGATTAAAGTTCGACTTTGATATAAGCACGACTTATTGCGACTATGAATACCGGCTTTAGTTTTTTTAATTATCAATCGTTTTAATTCTTTCTTGCACTCCTTAACTAATTAGTGGTACTTACGAACGTTGTTGCCGTGGATCGTAAGTTGACATTCCCACACGCAATCTTGTTGCTATGTGCGGTAAGAGTTTCAGTGCTGTTATGAATATAACGACATACTTCATTATACAAGCCTTTATGGACAAAGCCCCCCTCAGCACAAATATTCGGTTCCCATAGACAATAACAAATGCGAATAACTTTCTGAAATATAACATCCATATTCTTTTGTGTATATACATAGTATTTTCATGTAATATCACAATTTATATAATTAAATTGATATAAATAATCATCGTGCAAAAAATAGCATGCAATACACGTGCCGTAAGCGCATAACGGATCTCGGAAATTGAAAACACTCGGCACGAGGGCCTCGTGTTTTCAAACTATTTCCTCGATCCGTAATCATGCCTTACGGCCCTTGTATCGCAATATACTATATGAAAAATTTGGGTAAGTTCATGAGTCAGGGCCATACGTTTTAATCGTTTCATTTCATTATGCCCATAAGTTTCATTCTATTCCTTTAATTATTTGCACTTGTTACGAAAAACAATATGATTAAGAATAAATTATGTAATTTATGTAAAATTATGTCGGTGTTAACAAATACGTTTTAATTATTTTTCTGTTAAATAAATTATTTAAATAAAACATCTAACAGTTAAGTAAATAATCACGGGCGGGCTCTTGCTAGTATCTTGAAGAAAAACCAGTAAATGTTGTGTATTAAAGCAATTCAGCCGTGTGCGAATATTAACAAATAATTCATTGTAAAATTACACCTCCATAGAATATACTACAAACCTGACTGAAAATATTGAAATATTCACTTCGTCACATTCCAATACAACAAAAATAATAGAGGAGTTTTTTTTTTTCTAAACGTATTATCTCGAAAAGAAATCGAAGTTCTTTTTCACTTTCCTGACCTGTTTCAGGTGGATTAAAAATTTTCTTTCAAAACGCAATATTTTACTTTTAGAGAATTTACATTGTTTCAATCAAAACTGCTTCACGAACATTCTTTTAATAACTTAATGTTTCCTTTGTTTTAAGGATTGACATGCAATTAGAATTATTACAGAATATCGAAACGCGTGGAAAACACATGTCGGGATGAACAAACAATGCATTCCTACACCAGCATGGCTCCACTTAGTTACCAGTGTATCAGTCAATATGAGAACTTCTTGCAGAGAGGGAAGAATAAAAATAGTAAAATTTGATAGATGATTAAGGGGCAAGGCTATTTAAAATTTGGGCAAAGTCGCAATGTAGGGGGCCCTTCTCTCGATGTGAGCAGCTTCCACGGACGGGTGATGTTTTTTTGTTGCTGAGCTAGGCAGCATGACCAACTGCGGTGCCTTGTACCCACCTCTGCATTACGTTGTCTTAGTCTAAATAATGCTTAACAGTAACCACATAGTTAAGTACGCGAAGCGGCAGCCGTAGCGAAGCGCCCTTGTATTTACAATTTTGATGATACACTGTTTGTAGGTTTCGAAAATGTGCCATATTACATCTCCCGCGAGGTTTTGTCAATCTTTTTACCCACAATTATAGTTCGTCTAGCGGTATGACGTCACACCTCCAACGTCCAGTCACTAGTTTCTTCATAATACGAGGCCAGAGAAATGGCGGAGAACAAGCAAGTTTTCGCTATATCGCGTTATAAAAAAAAGTGTTACGTTTAGGACCTTTGGACCAAATCTTTCGACGAGACAACATCTCTCCAGAGAACTATCTAGAACAAAATAGGCTACGTGTGATAGCATCATTATCATTGTCATTAAGCAAGAAAGTACGAACCGCCATTTTCATTAATTTTAACTCATTCAAATACTTAGGAATTACCTTACAAACTACTGGAACATTCAGACTACACATCAAAGACAAAGCAGTGGCAGCCGTGAAAGCATTGCATGATATTGGTAATTTACAATGCCTATCATTAAAAACAGCTCTACTACTTTTTGAAACAAAAATCTTACCCACACTCACTTATGGGATCAACCTGATATGGGAAAAACTGACAAAGAAGGACCTAACCACCATAGAAGCTAAATTCTTGAAAGCCATAATGGGCATCTCAAAGTACACGCGCTCCCGCCTAACATACGAATTGGCACGGGAACCCTTCCTCATTGAAGAACTAAGGATAAAACTGCAACTGTCATCCACTAGAAGCGCTCCTAGAAGAAAGAAGGAAGAAGAGAGAAGAAATCCCCTTAGAATTCTACAGCACGGATGCCATGTTGGACAGGAGTTGGACCAACGCAAACCAGAAACTAAGACATGTCATAATAAAACTGGCAGTACACGGGTATCACCATAAAATATGCAAAAATATGGCGTATCACGACCCAGACGGAAACTGTGTATGCTCATTATGTGGACAATTCTGTGATTACAGCAAAAGCTAGTTACCAACCTACGCTATGCACATTCGTGCGCTTTCCTGTTATTATTAAGTGACAGTATGGTACTTTATGAGATTGTGTGGGGGACGAAAAATGTCTGTCCGTCTGTCCGTCCGTCCGTCCGTGTGTCTGTACGCGCTCTAACTCAAATACGCTTTATCGAATTTTAATGAAACTTGGTATACGCGTTTATAATGTCCATGGGAAGAACCCTATTGAAATTGGACCAAATCGGTTCACCGGTACCGGAGTAAAACCCAATTTAGTGTATATTTTAAAGTCGCCATAACTCTCATACGCTTTATCGGATTTTCATGAAACTTGGAATACCTATTTATAATGTCCATGGGAAGATGTCTGTTGATATTGGACAAAATCGGTTGGCCGGTACCGGAATAATACCCAATTTAGTGCCCTTTTATGGTATCATATAAGAAAAGGCGCGGTAACTCAAATACGCTTTATCGGATTTTCATGAAACTTCGTATACTTATTTATAACAATCATGGCAATAAGCCTATTGAATTTGGACCTAATCGGTGGTCCGGTACCGAAATAAAGAGTAATTATCAGTAAAATTTATTATAATATTTTGGTTCATTTCGAAGCATTTTGATTGGCTCGCGGCCAACCAATCAGCGGGCGAGTCCCGTAACTAAGGTAAATAGAGGGAAATTCTGGAACAAGCCTTCAATTCCTGTCGAAACCTTCTTTAGTAAAGGAGGGTAAAAAGAAGGCACCTTCTTCAAATGCAAAATCAAATTCTCGGTTCTTTCTTATAGCGTCATCAATTAATGACAGCTTATAAAGCTTCCTTCAGTTGCCATGGACAGTTTGACATCTACATGAAAAACAAATGTTCCCATATGTACGATTATAGATGAAATGCTGCTGTATAATGACTAATTATTTTGCTAAAATTGATTACAATTAGATTAAAGCATTGAATTTTATTTCAGCCTATGTCAGATTTATAATCCCTGACCTCTTAATAAATAAAAACATTAAGCTTTGAGAATATGGTTAGGTTGGTACCTATGCTTCAACGAGGGCCTCATCCTAATTTATCACTCAGATATCGCGAATATTATAGTACTAATTAATGAAATAATTCAACATTGTACCATAATAAATCTAGCAGGCACGATATATAGCCTAATTTCGAAATACGGTGATTTTTCTCTTCTGTGAGCAACGACGAAATAGTATTCTTTGGTATTGGACACCCAAAAGTCGCAGTGTGGTTTGGTCTTGGGGTAAGGTGCTTGTCTAGTAATCAAGAGATATCACGTTCGAGTCCACCCTGAAGCAAATTTTTTTTTATTATTATTATCAATTGTGTTAAATTGAGCCTATTCCATTCTTATGTCCTAATTTGTCAATGTGCTTAAATAAGTATTACATTTTTCTTTTTAAAAAAACTGGGAATTCATTGTCTTTCATTGACCTACATCATTCCTAAATAATAACATAAGCCTATAAATGTTATTTCACGAACAGAAACTAGCTTTAAAGTTATTGCGTTGCGTTAAAATTGCATAAGCCTATACTCAGAACAAAACTGCATACCGCTAGGTGGAACTATCCTCTTCTTATTGGCCTACTGTACTATTTCATTGTCAATGCATTTTGTAAAATGTTTACATATTTTAAGAATTAGTATATCAGTGTATACCAATATGAATTAAGGTTAAGAATCAAACTTTAGACCTTTGTTCTTCCGTAAGCCCTGCTTAATGAATGTATCTGGAGTTTAACTCGGAGATCTATTTAAAAAAAAAAAAAAAAAAAAAAAAAAAAAAAAAAAAAAAAAAAAAAAAAAAAAAAAAAAAAAAAACTTATTTTCTGTATATCATAACTGCAATTATTACTGATTAAAAAAGCATACTGGCACTTTGTTATATCAGTTTACCTGATTTTCTTTTTAATTTTAACGACCTGGGAACACACTCCTGCCTCTCCAGAAACTGTTGAATTTGAAGGAGTCACTGCCTCTCAGATAACATTGGATATCGGCAGTTTAGTAGTTTAATTTCAGTGACAAACACCCTGTGATTAATGGTACAGAATGGAGCCTGTACTTAAAAATGAGTGTATTAAGATTGAAATTAAAGAAGAGATTTTTGAAGTACAACCAAAAAATGAACCTGTGCCTTTAAAATTTGACACAATACAGACACAAGTAATCAAATGTGAAAATACAGACGATTCTACAGCATGCAGCGCCGTTCACTCTTCTGAGCCTGTGGCGTTTACATTTGACACAATACAGTCGCAGCAAATAAAATGTGAAAACACAGACAACAATGAAGCTGGAGTTAATGAGGGAAATAATGGAGAGCAGGAAGTGCAATCACACTCAACTGCTGTATCTACAAGCATATCCTCTGCTAGTAGTAATAAACAGCTCACTTCTAGAGTCAAATATATCTCAAGTGGTATATGTGCCAAGAAATTTTCATTAGGTGGTAACCTCAAAAAACATCTGCTTACTCACACTGGAGAGAAGCCATTTTCATGTGACATATGTGCCAGGAAATTTTCCAAATGTGGGTACCTCAAAACACATCTGCTTACTCACACTAGAGAAAAGCCATTCTCATGTAACATATGTGCCAAGAAATTTTCCTTCAACTTGCATCTCAAATCACATCTGCTTACTCACACTGGACACAAGCAATTCTCATGTGATATATGTGCCAAGAAATTTAACGAGAATTGGATTCTCAAAAGACATCTGTTTACACACACTTTAAATAAGCCACTTTCATGTGATATATGTGCCATGAAATTTTCCCAAAGAAGGGATCTCAAAAAACATCTGCTTACTCACACTGGAGAAAAGCCATTCTCATGTGATATATGTGCCAAAAGATTTTACGAAAAAGAGTATCTAAAAAAACATATGC
The DNA here is from genome assembly GCA_964059195.1 of Ectobius pallidus. Lineage (NCBI taxonomy): Eukaryota > Metazoa > Arthropoda > Insecta > Blattodea > Ectobiidae > Ectobius > Ectobius pallidus. The sequence goes on from CAXKWD010000002.1 coordinate 3,883,431, forward strand.
TTACTCACACTAGAGAGAAGCCATTTTCATGTCATATATGTGCCAAGAAATTTTCACAAAGTGGGACTCTCTATAAACATCTGCTTACTCACACTGGATACAAGCAATTCTCATGTAATATATGTGCCAAGAAATTTTACGAAAAAGAGGTTCTCAAAAGACATCTGTTTACACACACTGGAGATAAGCCATTCTCATGTGATATATGTGCGAAGAAATTTTCACAAAGTGGGACTCTCAAATATCATCTTCTTACTCACAATGGAGATAAGCCATTTTCATGTCATATATGTGCCAAGAAATTTTCCCGGAGTGGGCATCTCAAAAGACATCTACTTACTCACACTGGAGAGAAGCCGTTCTCATGTGATATATGTGCCAAGAAGTTTTCACAAAGAGGTTATCTCAAAAGACATCTGTCTACTCATGAGAGGAACTGTCTTTCCTAATGTAATGTGTGCACTCAGCCTTTGTCCTGTGTGAGGCTATTCAACTAATGCAGACTATCACAGGTTGGACTCGTGCTATGAGAAGTGATAGAAATAATTATTTGAGAGTTTTAATATTTTTCTTTTCATTAAGAAGCAGACAAACAAAGCCTGCAATTGGATTAGATACGAATGAATTTTGAAATAAGAAGTGCTTCATTTATTTATTAATCTCCTGATAACTTGGCCATTCCAGTTGTGACGGAATTACAAAGTCAATGTTTTTTCACGCCCTGTCCTTGTGGATATGTTGACTCTTGTGTGTTGGTAGGTAAAGTGTGGATGCTTCTAGGAGTAAATAAGTTTGCTGAATTTAAAGAATTTTTAGAAGGAGAAAAATGTTTGTAATATTTCTGATGGAATTTCAAGCATGTTGTGCCACTCGTCTTTCTCGGCACTATTTATATTCTATCAGGCAATACTTTTAATTGAAGATTATTGTTTTGGTACTTGCTCATCAGCAATCTTTCCACCCTTGTTTATATATAGTATGCTCATTTTTTGCTTTGGTTTCTTTAATCTTGCCCTCTATAGCCTCCGTATTATTTTCTTGTTAATTTATTTTTCCGGCACGCCATTTGCGTTGCTGTGGTGCGTTTGGTGGGGGCTTTTCACATGGTAGTCATTGCCGGATGCTTGGAAGGTCAACATATGTTTGTGTTACCGGTTCGGGAAGTGGAACCAATGGGCCCATAGTCTAGCGTTGCAGGTATGTTTTGAGTTAAGTTGCAGTTATTTCTTCCTGGTGGGTTACTTAAGTTATTTCCTATGACTATGACATTACGTTTTCGGTTCTGAATGAAACATAAAGGTGGAAAGCCCACCTTTTCACACAGCACGTATCTGTGACTATCTGAGTATTTAATGTAGCCTTCAGCCTTACATATTGAATCTTACTTGTTGTTCTAAAATATTAATTCAAACCAGGACTATGTATTACTGTTCAAATTGTTTTTCTTTTTGTATGTCTGATACAATAAATTTCTTTGACCAGCTTCTTACTGAAATACTTGGGTTATTTTCTTTATGTTTGGGCCACGACTCCTCCGATTTCACATTTGGGTACTGTGTCACAATGTGAACCACATATAAACCATAGTGCAGAGCCTTTTGAAACTGTGTGAACGCTAAGGATTGAGGAATTTTATTTACACATTTTAAACTACAAGAGTTGTAGTTGATGTGATAAAATTGTAAACTAGATTCATCTTTCCACTTAATTAACATTAAGGAATGAATGAATGTCCTGTACTCACACTAGTCTGTATCTAATTAACACTTAAATATGTTTTCAACATTTTTAAACAAAATGAAATAATAATTGGTTGCATATGCTGTTGACATTAAACCTGCAATTGCTTGCGCTATTAGATCGGAACTAACAATTGTGTACATATTTCAATAACTCTCATATATGTTTAAAGAGAAAGTTGTTTTTCTAGCAATGCCTTCTTTGACATGTCTGCTTCTTAACTTCCAAATGTGAGCTCTAACATGATATCACACAGTGGTTTTATCAACAGAGCAACGCATTCATCCTGTGTATAATATTATGATTATCTCCTTTATCACTTTTAAATATTATAATAACAATATATAAGGAGCTACAGCTGCCCTTTCACTTTTAAATGTCATAATAATAGTAATATTAAATTTTACTAATAATAAGAACATAATATTAAAAAATAATAGCATAAATAATACAGTATAATAACAGAAATTAAATGGTTACAATGCCAGAATCATGTAAAAAATATCTTTTTTGATAGGCCACTTATTATTATTAGGCTATTATTATTAATGTTAAGTTTTTGAAAAAGAATATATAACAGTGCTTGTTTTACAATTGTTAAAATGGTGATATAGGATCTTATTGTACATTTAACCCTTGCATTTGATTTGCATTTAACAGCTATAAAGTGAAACAAAAAAAACGCCTGTTAGATCAAATGTAACATGTGTGTGATGGAATGGCAACCACAGGCATGAGGGATCACGGATTAATGAATGTAGGCCTTTTTAAGAATGGCAATTGCTCTTGCAGTGAGTTGTTAGTCTTCACACTCTTATGTCATTGTTGCACTTTAATATAATATTACAAAGTGGATTAAAAGTTAAAGCGACGAAAAATTAATTAATTTAAAAAATACCCCCCTAGAAAATATCATACGGGCGCCCTTGAAAGACGGGATGGGAAAAGTAATTGAATTACATCTAGTGTTTTGTTATCAGGCATGGCCAAGTGCACCGACCACGATTAGTGTAATCAGCGTTTATAATTTCTTCCTAACCTATGATTAGGAAAAGTTATGGAGCATCAACCTCGATTAGTGTCGAAATCACCGATTACCGTTGATTAAACTTAAACAGTCAAAATCGGGCGGTTACTGAAGCTAAACAATGATTAGCAGTTTGCTGAAATGGCGGGGGTCGACTGCAAACAATAGATGAGACTCTCTTCTTCTCATATTTCTCTTTTTAGACGAATTAGGTCTCGATATTAATGTTATCAGTATCATGATACCATTTTTCCGAACTGAAAAGTACAATAAATATTACACGAGGGTTGGTCAATAAGTAAGGTCTCCAACACTCTAGCCCAAGCTCACAACGTCGGACGAGAGATTTGGCACCACTGCCATGTCCCGCTATCTCCCCTCTTTCAAACGAGCCATTGCTGCAGCCTCTGAACCTTCTAGTGTCCGAGTTGGAGCTGTTTGAAATGGATCTCCCGATTTCCGTCCCCGCCAAGTAAAAGTAAGGTCTCCAACACTCTAGCCCAAGCTCACAACGTCGGACGAGAGAGTTGGCTCCACTGCCATGTCCTGTTATCTCCCCTCTTTCAAACGAGCCATTGCTGCAGCCTCTGAACCTTTTAGTGTCCGAGATAGAGCTGTTTGAAATGGATCTCCCAATTTCCGTCCCCGCCAAGTGCGGCCTCCGCGAACCCACCTCGCACAAACCTTATGGAACATCAATTTGTCACTCAAAGTGGTCTGTATGGAACCTTTAGAAATGTCAGGAAGCAATAAACAAAGTTCACGAGTAGTGACGCGTCGATCTTGTCGCACCAATTCATCGACTTTTGCCACCATCTCATCTGTGACGGCTGTTGTTGGTCTCCACTTCGCTCTTCATCATCAATATTTGTCCGGCCCTGTTTAAACTCATTTACGCACATTTTTTATGCCCATACATCTCTCTCCATAAACTTCGAAAAGCTGTCTGTGAATTTCAATCGGCGGAACTTTTTTGCAGTAAGAAACCGTATGACGTCGCGGGGGCGGAAATCGGGAGATCCATTTCAAACAGCTCTATCTCGGACACTAAAAGGTTCAGCGGCTACAGCAATGGCTCGTTTGAAAGAGGGGAGATAGTGGGACATGGCAGTGGCGCCAAATCTCTCGTCCGACAGTGTGAGCTTAGGCTAGAGTGTTGGAGACCTTACTTTTACTTGGTGGGGACGGAAATCGGGAGATCCATTTCAAACAGCTCTTTCTCGGACATTAAAAGGTTCAGCGGCTGCAGCAATGGCTCGTTTGAAAGAGGGGAGATAGTGGGACATGGCAGTGGCGCCAAATCTCTCGTCCGACAGTGTGAGCTTGGGCTAGAGAGTTGGAGACCTTACTTTTACTTGGCGGGGACGGAAATCGGGAGATCCATTTCAAACAGCTCTATCTCGGACACTAAAAGGTTCAGAGGCTGCAGCAATGGCTCGTTTAAAAGAGGGGAGATAACAGGACATGGCAGTGGAGCCAACTCTCTCGTCCGACGTTGTGAGCTTGGGCTAGAGTGTTGGAGACCTTACTTTTACTTGGCGGGGACGGAAATCTGTAGATCCATTTCAAACAGCTCTATCTCGGACACTAGAAGGTTCAGAGGCTGCAGCAATGGGTCGTTTGAAAGAGGGGAGATAGCGGGACATGGCAGTGGAGCCAACTCTCTCGTCCGACGTTGTGAGCTTGGGCTAGAGTGTTGGAGACCTTACTTTTACTTGGCGGGGACGGAAATCGGGAGATCCATTTCAAACAGCTCTATCTCGGACACTAGAAGGTTCAGAGGCTGCAGCAATGGCTCGTTTGAAAGAGGGGAGATAACAGGACATGGCAGTGGAGCCAACTCTCTCGTCCGACGTTGTGAGCTTGGGCTAGAGTGTTGGAGACCTTACTTTTACTTGGCGGGGACGGAAATCGGGAGATCCATTTCAAACAGCTCTATCTCGGACACTAGAAGGTTCAGAGGCTGCAGCAATGGGTCGTTTGAAAGAGGGGAGATAGCGGGACATGGCAGTGGAGCCAACTCTCTCGTCCGACGTTGTGAGCTTGGGCTAGAGTGTTGGAGACCTTACTTTTACTTGGCGGGGACGGAAATCGGGAGATCCATTTCAAACAGCTCTTTCTCGGACATTAAAAGGTTCAGCGGCTGCAACAATGGCTCGTTTGAAAGAGGGGAGATAGTGGGACATGGCAGTGGCGCCAAATCTCTCGTCCGACAGTGTGAGCTTGGGCTAGAGAGTTGGAGACCTTACTTTTACTTGGCGGGGACGGAAATCGGGAGATCCATTTCAAACAGCTCTTCTCGGACACCAAAAGGTTCAGCGGCTGCAGCAATGGCTCGTTTGAAAGAGGGGAGATAGTGGGACACACATCTCATAGATCTACAAAGACGATTTTAAGTCTCGAAGCACGACACAAGAGAAGCCTTACCGGTTCCTATTGCCAATATTCAAGCGATGTTCCTAACGTCGTTCGTGGCTGAGTGGTTATAGTACTGAGCTGTGGTGCAGGAGGTCGCAGGTTCAAACCCTGGTCGCGACTCATTTTTGTTATCATAATATTTTTAAGTTTAATTAGTGTACCGGTACTGTATGAAATTTTAAGAATTCACTGTCAATAATAAATAATAATAGTAATTTTATTTCGTCCAGGAATCAAATACACATTTGATGTTGGACATGTCCGAAACTTACAATCTGAATTATACAATAGGCCTAGTTATACAATAGAGATACATGCTAAGGCTGTCCATTTCATAGTTCTTCTATCCTGTAGAGGGCTTTTTGGCATTATTTTAATTTATTGGCGAATTTTGTCCCGGTACACTGTTTTATACTGTCTGGTAGTTTGTTATAAAATTTTACCCTGATTACGTGTGGATCCCTTTCCGATGCTTTTTATTGTGCCCTATTGTGTATAAGTTCTTTCTTGTTCTTGTGTCGTATTTGTGTATCTCTTCTATTGTGACATTCATTTTTTATGTTGATTTTACAAGTAAAATTACCCTGAATCTCTATATATATAAAAGGCTTTGTCCTGACTGACTGACTGACTGACTGACTGACAGGAATCAACGTACAGCCTAAACTATAACAGGTAGAGACTTGGAATCTTGATAGTACCTTTGTTTCATAATGTAGATGCTCACTAAGAAAGGATTTTGCAAAATTTTGATTCTAAATGCCAAAAATTTAATGTTTTTGAAAATACTTAATCCCTTTTTACATAGAATTATCAATTCCAAATCACAGAATATATTGTTGCCAAATGGTATCAGATGGGCTTGGAAAAAAACAAATGAAATGCACTTTTGACAAATAAGAGAAGTTATCAAAATAATTCATGTTATAAATAAATATTACAGAATGAAATCCACTAAAATAATGGAATCACATAACTTTCTCTACCCTGGACATAGAGAAAACAAAACGAGGTATGGTAATGTGTATATTATTATATAATATCGCAGGTTTTTGGAGAGAAAAGTATGAAAGTGATAATGCTTTCTGTTTAATTTCATCCCCAAAACGGTTTTATGGTAACATAAGAGTGGGAAATTTCCCGCCTCGATATTACAATTTTATGTTACAGGAATTTCTGTTTCTTCTTATTTAAACCTCTACCAGGCTTGCTGTGCAGTGTACACGCGATGGGATGCAATATTCTAGATCCTCTATGAGCCATAAAAAACTATATCAAGCGTTTTCTGAGGGAATAGTTTGAGTGTAATAAGTCGTTCTTCCCATTTCAAATTATAAATGCCTAGAATTTAAAATTGAAAATCCTTCATAAGTTAATTTCCAATTACAAAATACAAAACCCAGGCGACGCCGGGTCTTTTAAGCTAGTATATATATAAGAATATTACAGTTATTACTGCCCGGTATAATTCTTGGTGAATAATTATATATGGTATTGACAGATAATTCATGAAGTTTTATTCAGTAGACTGCAGTCTGAATCATTATGACAGTTTATTATAAGTTATTATATAAAGACAGTGGGCGTGAATTTTTAAAGTATTATACGGTAAACTGTATTTACGTTTTTAAAATATTAAAAAAGAAAAAAAAATACAGACACAAAGCAGTAGCAGCGAATTCTATAAAATCTTATATGGAACACTGTATTTCAGTTTTTAAAATATTCTTAAAGCAAAATATATATATTAGGCAGTGAAGTCTTAACATGTTAAACGGTACAGTGTATTTATGTTTTTAAAATATATGAAAGCAAAACAAAAGAAAAAACAAGGCTATGGCAGTGTATTTTTGGAATTCAAGTGTTTATTATAGAAAACACAATGTGCAGATGATGACTTTGAAGAGAGTTATTATATCTGGAATATCTTGAACGGAATGAAAACGAGCGTAGAAATTTTATAGTGCAGCGAGGAGATCCTTTCGAAGAACTTTCCGTTAGGAAATTCGTGGCGAGATTTCGCCTGTCTAAACAAACAGTTTGCAATTACCAACAGAAAGAAAGCCTCGTGTTTCTGATATGAATCGACTACTAACTGTATTGAGGTATTATGCTACCTGATCATTCAATATTGTTGTATATACGGGACATTGGAAATATGCTCAGAACTGAAGCTCGAATTATACATGATGAAAGCAATGCAATAGCTTCACTGACTCGCCGATACATAATACTATGCGTCCCTACATCACAGGCAGAGCAGAGAATATCCTCGCTCCTCCATGGTGTCTTCTTGTTGTTAACTTCTTCTCCTTCTTCCTCCAGGTAATGGCTTCGTCAACAAAAGAACGCGTTCATTATACTACGCTCGCTTTCCGATTTTATGCTCTGTGTTTAAACAAGCCGTCAGCTAAACACGGCCCCGTAAACAGAAATTAGGAATGGTGCACCACATTCCTTCTTAATCATGTTTAAAATCTTAAACGTGTGTAAGTAAACACTGTTTAACCAAATCTTAATCAGTGTTGATGCACTTGGCCATCAGTCGTCTGCATATTGAACAGTAATGGGCCATATACCAAGTTTCATGAAAATCCGATAAAGCGTATTTTCCCGTCCCTAAACACAATCTCATAACTAGGGACCGGATTCTTAGGTTTTTACCTATTTTTTTCCTTACTTCCAAACCAAAAAGCGCTCATACACTTTTTCGAATCATGCCCATAGGATTCACCCACATTAATTCTATGGCACCTAAAAACGCCTAAATCAGTAGCGGCTCGTGGCTCAAAACTAAACGAAACTATTTCATACAGCAAACTTAAAATAGTTTTAAAAGTTATTAGTAGGCCTATCTAAACTGCACGTCTCTTAATCCATCTCTGGGAACTCTCACGCGATTTTTTCTGCCCTAATTATTTCTTTGCTAATTTCTCTCGTCTCGTCGAACGTTGTGTGAGTTGTGTGACGAGAGAAAATATCAAAAATAAAAATTAATAATAATAATAATAATAATTAGGGCAGGGAAAATCGCGTGAGAGTTCCCCGGAATGGAATAAGAGACGAGAAAATGGTATTTTTAATGATCGAGGTAGAGAAAGTCGCTTAGTGTTCCCAGTCCGACAGAATACTTAATCGGGGTTGTGGAATCCGGGTTTTTCTGAATTTAACACATTCGAATTTGGCGGTGAAGATGAAAAGCATTGCTTACTCGCTACATCACGGCCCCCTACCGTCAGATGGTGGAAGATCTTCTCACATAACTAACAGTGCGCCCGCCGGCGAGACGTGAACCTCCCTCAGAATCTCACTCTGGGCTGCCCGCTGCCGCAGCACATTCTGCAGGTTAAAACTCCCATATACGCCATGCAGTCAAGGTTGAGCATGACGTCACAGCCCTACGAAAGATGTGCTTTTCAAAGAATAGCACCGTGGTGCCGGAAAGGTAGTATTCACATTACCGACTCTTGACTCCCAAGCTACCAGCTAAGAAATTCTCGCGTGGACGCGCCAAGTTCAAATTCTACGCAAAAGAAAATATAATATTGCGTTTGAAAATAACATTATACGACGAGCAGAAAACAAGCTGTGTGATGCAGCACTGCAGCTCATAGGACAAACCGCCACTGACCTAAATGGGGTATAAAAGTCTAAATATACCTAAACGGGATATAAAACCTAAAATATATAATTTAGGCTACTTTTTTTGTCTTTTTTGTTTGTCAGTTGAGAAATCGATATTTTGCAAAGAGGCAATAATTTTTGTCGGGTTGAAATTAATACCACCAGTCGTCTAGGATGGACAGTAGGCCTATCTAGAGAGGAAGTGTAAGAGTACCGGCGTATTCCTTTAAAAATATTCGTACGAACAACCAATGCTGCCGTGTATGAACAAGGATATAGATTTCTGTGTTTAAAGCGCTTGTTTGCCTTTAGTACTTCCCTGTTATTCATATTGGGTAGTCACACTGTGAGTTTTAAGAAGACGTGTTAATCATGCCGAAACAAATGAAATCGAGTTTATTACGGCAGTGGATTGGCGAAGACCTGAATTTCACTACAGATGGCAAAGTAATATTTTGTCAAGCCTGCCAGGAAAACGTATTATTTACCTTTCTAGAAAAGGGGGAAGTTTTCGTCCCTAGTAGATCTGTTGTGCGGTTAGCATGCGTAACAACCGAAGAAAGGAAAATAATCCGTTTCACATTAACCACATCCAACCGTAAAGTATTTTAATCACTAAATTAGAAGCATCGGATTCGAATCCTGAGAAGGGTAGTGTCTAGATACAGTATTAACAATTAACTAAGAGATAACAGGAAGAAACTTACAGTTGAGAATCTTGAAAGATATTTAGTGATATAACCAGGAAATGTGAGGCAATCTTATTTTCACTGCTTCTTTTGATTGTTTATGCTTTCTTTCTTCATTTGTATAATATTCCCCTAAAGCAAGTTTACACAAATTTAAGACTTTTTTTTTTTTAAGTTAAACTTTACAAGTATTATGTATTGAATCCTATGTAGCACATTCAAATTCATTAAACCAATTATTCTACCTGAAAAAAAAAACTATTTCCCCTAATGGAAAGCCAAAAACAGTGTTTTTAAGAACCTGAAAATCCGGTCCCTACTCATAAAGTACCATACTGGCACTTAACTAGTACGAACCGCCATTTTCCTTAGCTGTGACTTCCTGGGTGCACACTCTTGCCTGTCCGCAAACTGATGTATTTGAAGGAGTCACTGCCTCTCAGATAATACATAGTAATTTAATTTCAGTTCAGTAAGAAAACAGAAACCGTGTTATTAATGATAGAGAATGGAGCCTGTACTTAAATCTGAGTGTATTAAGATTGAAATTAAGGAAGAGATTTCTGAAATAGAACTAAAAACTGAACCTGTGCCTGTTAGATTTGACACAATACAGACACAAGTAATCAAATATGAAAATACAGACGATTCTACAGCATGCAGCGCCATTCTAAAGTGTGAGCCTGTGACAATTACATTTGACACAATACAGTCGCAGCAAATAAAATGTGAAGCACAGACAAGGAAGTTGGAGTTAATCAGGGAAATAATGGAGAGCAGCAAATGCAATCACACTCAACTACTGTACGTACAATCACATCCTCTGCTAGAAGTAGTAAACAACAGCTCACCTCTACTAGAGTCAAACATCTCTCATGTGATATATGTGCCAAGAAATTTTCACGACGTGGAAACCTCAAATCACATCTGCTTACTCACACTGGAGACAAGCCGTTCTCGTGTGATATATGTGCCAAGAAATTTGCACAAAGTGGATACCTCAAATCACATCTGCTTACTCACACTGGAGACAAGCCGTTCTCGTGTGATATATGTGCCAAGAAATTTGCACAAAGTGGATACCTCAAATCACATCTGCTTACTCACACTGGAGACAAGCCGTTCTCGTGTGATATATGTGCCAAGAAATTTGCACAAAGTGGATACCTCAAATCACATCTGCTTACTCACACTGGAGACAAGCCGTTCTCGTGTGATATATGTGCCAAGAAATTTGCACAAAGTGGGACTCTCAAATATCATCTTCTTACTCACAATGGAGATAAGCCATTCCCATGTGAAATATGTGCCAAGAAATTTTACCGAAGGGATAACCTCAAAACACATCTGCTTACTCACACTGGAGAGAAGCCATTCTCATGTGATATATGTGCGAAGAAATTTTCACAAAGTGGGACTCTCAAATATCATCTTCTTACTCACAATGAAGATAAGCCATTTTCATGTGATATATGTGCCAAGAAATTTTCCCGGAGTGGGCATCTCAAAAGACATCTATTTACTCACACTGGAGAGAAGCCGTTCTCATGTGGTATATGTGCCAAGAAATTTTCCCAAAGAAGGAGTCTCAATAGACATCTGTCTACTCATGAGAGGAACAATCTTCCCTAATGTAATGTGTCCTCTGAGCTTTTGTCCTGTGTGAGGCTATTCAACTAATGCAGACTATCACAGGTTGGACTCGTGCTATGAGAAGTGATAGAAATAATTATTTGAGAGTTTTAATATTTTTCTTTTCATTAAGAAGCAGACAAACAAAGCCTGGAATTGGATTAGATACGAATGAATTTTGAAATAAGAAGAACTTGGCCATTCCAGTTGTGACGGAATTACAAAGTGAATGTCCTTGTGGATATGTTGACTCATGTGTTGTTGGTAGGTAATGTATGAATGCTTCTAGGAGTAAATAAATTTGCTGAATTTAAACAATTTTTGGAGGGAAAAAAGTGTTAGTAATATTTCTGATGGAATTTCAAGCATGTTGTGCCGCTCATATCTAGTCACTGTTTATACTCTATCAGGCATTACTTTTAATTGAAGATTATTGTTTTGGTACTTACTCATCAGGGATCTTTCCCCCATTCTGTTTCTCTTTTGTTTCTTGTTTATATAAATAGTATTAATCATTTTACGCTTTGGTTTCTTTAGTCTTGCTCTCTATAGCTTCCGTCTTATTTCCTTATTAATTAATTTTTCCGGGAAACCATCATTGCCGGATGCTAGGAAGGTCAACATCTGTTAGTGTTACTGTTCGGGGAGTGGAACCAATGGGCCCATAGTCTAGTGTTGCCAGTATGTTTTGAGTTAAGTTGCAGTTATTTCTTCCTGGTGGGTTACTTAAGTTATTTTCTATGACTATGACATCACGTTTTTGGTTCTGAATGAAACATAAAGGTGGAAAGCCCACCTTTTCACACAGCACATATCTGTGACTATCTGACGTGTTCTATATCCATAAGCATAAGTGAAGGAATACTGTTAACTGTCAAATTATACCAGTAGGCAAAAATTTTAAAAAAACATGTGACCTTTAATTAGTCGTTACTCTGGTACCGGTCAACCGATTAGGTTCAAATTTAATAGGCTTCTTGCCATGGACGTTGTAAATGCGTATACCAAGTTTGTTGAAAAACCGATAAAGCGTATTTGAGTTATGGCGCTTTTAAATAAAAACACTAAATTGGGTTTGACGCCGGTGCCGGTGAACCTATTTGGTTCAATAACAATAGGGTTCTTCCCATGGACATTATGAATGCGTATACCAAATTTCATGAAAATCCGATAAAGCGTATTTGAGTTATGGCGCGTACAGACAGACAGACAGACATTTTTCGTCCCCCACACACAATCTCATAAAGTACCATACTGGCACTTAATAATCACAGGTGGGCTCTTGCTAGTATCTTGAAGAAAAAGCAGTAGATGTTGTGTATTAAATCAATTCAGACGTGTGCGAATATTAACAAATAATTCATTGTAAAATTACACCTCCATAAAATATACTACAAAACTGACTGAAAATATTGAAATATTCACTTCGTCACATTCCAATACAACAAAAATAATAATTGAGGAGGTTTTTTTTCTAAACGTACTATCTCAAAAAGAAATCGAAGTTCTTTTTCACTTTCCTGACCTGTTTCAGGTGGATTAAAAATTTTCTTTCAAAACGCAATATTTTACTTTTAGAGAATTTACATTTTTCAACCAAAACTGCTTCGCGAACATTCTTTTCATAACTTAATGTATCATTTTTTTTAAGGATTGACATGCAATTAGAATTATTACTAGGGCTGAAAATCGATTAAAATTTCTAATCGAGTTAACGCCTGACTTGAATCGATTAATCGACAAACAGGTCGGTATTTTAGACGAAACCAAAGTGTACATTTAATATTGTTTTACACAATCAGAAGAAATCCTTAATTAATGAATACCATTATTAGTTAACTAGTGAAAAAATATATACAAAACTTACATTTCTGGTTACTTTTTCAGCCAAGACTTGAGACACATGAGTTTGTTGACATTTGAATGATGAAGAGACGATCGTAGCTTGTTTACAATAATACCGTCAGCACTAAAAACTCTCTCACTCGACACTGAGATAGGAGTTTGGTCATTTGACCCATTTCTCGAAACACGTTTTTCAGAATTCGACTAAACCGATTAATCGGAAAATGTAATTGATCGACGATTAAATATTTAATCGATTAATCGGTACTGCCCTAATTATTACACAATCTTTGATATCCAAGTCATGATTCAAAAGTTGAAAAAAAGCTTATTTTCATTGACAATAACAGTTTTTCTTTAATTCGGTTCGGGGGTATGCCGTAGCGTAGTAATTGAGGCGCTGCGCTAAAAACCGGAAGGTCGCAGGTTTGATCCCCGAGGAGTTCGTTGGAGTTTTTCAGTTGGCCTAATCCTTCTGGTGGCACTATATGGTCCTGGGGTCGACTCAGCCTTTAACAGAAATGAATACCAGGAGCAATCCTGAGAGTAAAGGCGGCCGGTGCGTAAGGTTGACAACCTTACCACCCCTTCACGTGCCGATTCTCTAAAAATCTGGGTGTCTCGATATCCTGAAACCCTCTGGGCCTCCATGGCCTGTAATAGGGGATACTTTACTTTTTTTACTTTAATTCAGCTATGTTTATACTGCTTTTAGCTGTGAGCAGGGCCGTCGCGTGGTTTGTTGGCGCCCGGGGCAAGATTTCGTCAGGCGCCCCCCCCCCCCAAACTCAATCCCACGTGCACCCACCCGACATTCCACCTATCTGTAAGGATTCAAACACAAACACACAGCGAGCGACGTGACGCGACACTATCAAATAGGCCTACATATAAACATTTGGGATTAAACACGCAATGAGCGACGTGGACTGGACAAGTTCCAAGCCGCATCGCGTCCAGTCGCTCGTTAGCCAAGTTGCGCGTCGGGTTGCGTCGCTGTCTGTGTTTTTGTGCCCAAAAGAGACACCTAATCGGATTACCTTACAAAAATACCAGAAATAAAATTATTTAAATTATTGTTAAAGATTGTATTGAAAATCAAATTAATACAAGTTTAGTAATGTTAGAAAATCTTAACAATCATAAAAAATGCTATAGACGTTATTAATGGACTACAAATTAATAGTGTGGGAAACCTCGATACATACATTGAATAGAATATAGAAAAGGGAACCGCGTTTATCAAATTAAGAAAAGGTACTAAACATTAAATGGCATTCGCCTGGTTTTTGCACCAGCAAATGTCGTTAGAATTTCCATCAAGTCTATTTTTTGTGCTTCGTCATTTTCAAGGGGCAAGAAGGCCAGAGAATTCAGTCTCTCCTGTGACGTAGTTGATCGTAAATATGTCTTTATAAGGAAATATTTATTTTGGGATAACTTAATTACTACAAATATAGGCCTAAAGTTATTTGTGTCAAATGTTTATTTGTTCAATAAAAACATACAACGTAATATTCAAAATTCAGTTATACCTAACTTTAAAAAATGTGTTATGTACATCCTACTCATTTTTTCAAAGTTTGTTGTTTTATTTTGGCCGTTGCCACGGCGCCCGGGGCGATCGCCCCGCCCACGCGACGGCCCTGGCTGTGAGGCTATATCAGGAGTTCAGGATGTGTGTCTATACGGTAGGGTAGGCCATGGAACTATTGATTGTCAGTTATTTCCTAATGTTAGTGTATAACAGTTTTTTGTTTCTCCTGTAAAATTTTAAAAACTGGTGACGTTGAGTTTTGCCTCTATTGCAACACACGGGAGGCGTTGGTATTGCACCAGCTGTCAAAAGGATGCATTTTTTTGTATAGCTTAGCGACTGTATGATCTAATAGACTGTGACACGCCCTATAAACGTTCTCGCTTCATATATTATGTTATAAAACATTAATATCACAGCAGTCTGTTGGATCATTAGCGACCTATTTCGGATAAAACTGATTTTGAGATGTTTGCCATAAAATGGCAGAGGCTATTAGTTTTAATCCTGACTGGCGATACACTAACCCATTTTACGAGGTTCTCTCGAGACACCTTGACCGCAATCATCATGACGTCATCGTGCGGAACTAATGCCTTGAGCTGACCCACTTGAGAGTTCACCAGGAATAAAGCTAGTCCAATTTCCTTGACAATTTTATGAACACCACGGCACTTGATATAAAGTGTGTTTTAACCTGAGGAAAAGAAAACAAAACAAGTTTTTTTTTTTTTTTTAATACAAGTAGGGTGACCAACTTTTGAACATAAAAATAAGGGAGATAGGGTCACGACAAATTTTAGCGGAATATTTGGTATGTAATTCCTAGATTAATGGGGTGGAAGTTCATATTTAAAATACCAACATATTAATTTAAGGTAAATGTACACCTTTAGGTATGAAAATTTTATTTTCAAGCATTAGGACTCTCAATTTTTTATATATTATTATACTTGCAACATGATTAGTTGAAAACTATGAAATATGAAAACACAGAATGTTCATTATTTTATAGTTATAATAAGTTAATTCTCTAGTGTCTGACATTTAGTTTTTTATACTTAAGACTTTAAATTGTTACATACTATAAAATAGCCCGTGGCTTTGCCACGGTTAAAAATGATGCTTAAATACGAAACTTATCTGGATATCTTACGCTTTTTCCTTCAAAATACATTCCTATCAGTATGTAGATTACAGAAATTAATTATATCGTAAATTTTATGCAGTCCCAAAGCCACCTAAACCCTGATAATACATATTGTTTCTCAACTGTTTGTTGACAGATGAATATGATGTGAATTTTATTTCATCAATTCAGTGCAATTTTCAGAAATTATATAATGTTTCAAGGGAAGGAGTGATTGGTTTGGATTTTTATTCTTCGCGATATTTCCGGGGTTAAATTATCAATATTCTCCAGCTAGTGCCCGTGCCTTCACCCGCCATTATTAATTGACTCCAGGATGTTTAAGAAATTTACAATGGGAGTTTATCAAAAATGTTTGTGGTTCAGAGCTATGAAAATTGTTCCAAAACGAACATGTATAGAAGGCTGTGGCTATATGTCTCACATCCGCCATATTCTTGGTTGCAAATTCTTATAATATTAATAATTAATAAATTCGCAAGGAATATGATTATTCAAGGAGCATTTTTTAAAGATTTTATTTATAATACCGGTACTTGTAGTGCAAAATCAATAACTTACGTTCAACTTCTGCCACCAATCTAGCATCGAAATACATGGCCGGCCAGATCCACGATTCCTATGAGAACTTCCGGTCAGCTGCTCTTTAAGAAATATGGAACCTTCTCGCTGCTTCAGAGGCCGAAAAATGGAGGTCAAATACAGCCCTAACTACACTTTCTCTCAAGCTAGCATTTGTGTGTGGTGCGATGACAAAGCAAAATGAATTATGACAATACATTAAGTTGAATATCGTGTGTTGAGCTTTCCGCGTTGTTCATTTTTTCCCTCGTTCATTTTTTCCCTCCTGTCGCATGGCCTCATATGTTCCGAAAATGACCTTTATTTTATGTTTTTTATAGGAAACTTGTGAACTAATGCGTTAAAACTTTAATTTTAACTGCATACGAGTCCCGACGTTTTTTATTTGACCGACTGTACATAGCATAGTTGGGAGCCATGACAACACTAACGATAAGTGACAGAAAACGCACGGTGATCGTCCGAAACAAAAACCGTCGCTGATTCTTTTGACCCTAATTTAAGAATAGTTATTTGGACACTGACTCTATCTGACACGCTTTCTACAGGCCTGTGAATCTAGAACGAGTAAATAGGCCAACAGCAAACACACAATGTTAGCGGTGAAAATCCTTTCTCAAAGGGCGACAGTACGAAACTGTGTAGGAACTTTATTATAAGTTGACGAATAAAATACTTCATTCGTGTGTACACATATACACATGATTAAAATTTGATGTGAAACTTGTAACTTCATCTGCCCAAATACACACCACACAGACATGTTTCTGAAAATAGCATTTGGATTCAGGGGAACCTCAAAACCTGTATTTATGTTAAAAACTCAACTTGGACTTTGGGGTTCGAAAACAATACTTCCTCTACCTGTAGTATCTATGGTACTGACAGAGGAAGTAAACATTTTACTTGAATATATGAAAACGCCATTCACACTGAAGTCGTAAATTGATTATGTCTAAATTCGAACTCATTACCATTAAATATCTCAAAAATATCCTTTGTCTTCATTGTCAAGTACTACACCCAATCGTTATTAAGTACCAGTATGGTACTTTATGAGATTGTGTGGTGGACGAAAAAATGTCTGTCCGTCTGTCCGTGTGTCTGTACGCACCATAACTCAAATACGCTTTTTCGGATTTTCATGAAACTTGGAAAACACATTTATAATGTCCATGGGAAGAACCCTATTGATATTGAACCAAATCGGTTCACCGGTACCGGAGTAATGCCCAATTTAGTGCCTATTTTAATATATTGTATCGGATTTCCATGAAACTTGGTATACCCATTTATGACGTCCATGAGAAGTGCGCTATTGAATTTGAACCTAATCTGTTGACCGGTACCGGAGTAAAGCCCAATTTAGTGTATATTTTAAAGACGCGGTAACTCAAATACGCTTTACCGGATTTTTATGAAACTTGGCATACGCATTAAAATGTCCATGGAAAGACGTCTATTCATAATGGATAAAATCGGTAATGGATAAAATCGGTTGACCTGTTTCGGAGTAATGCTCAATTTAGTGTCTATTTTATGGTAATATACGTATTCGAAAGAATTTATAAAAAAAATGAAAATCAGTTACAGTACATTTTTCTCACTTCACGTGCTTATATAGAATAAAATACCTTAAATGTCCGCGTATTGAGTTGTTCACCAGGTAAGTTGGTAGGTTACAACCACCCTTCAGAGAATGTTTTTGAAAAGGTATAAGCAATCCATGTACAAAATTTAAAGGAAATTGTTAGAGCCGTTTATGAGAAAATAGCAAAAAACAAAATATTCTTCATGTAAGGTCCCCTTAAATATAAGAAAAGGTTGTCGCCAATCTTCACAGCCTCAGAAGGTACCTAACCCAAATACAAAATTTTGTTTTCGTACGATTTACAAGAAGCCGTATTGCAAAAAGTACGTATTCACAGTGGGTTGCTTATAACTACCCTTCAGAGAATTTGTTCGAAAAAATGTTTCAAATAAAAGTTTTAGCTCTTGGTACAAGAAATTCATGTGCAAAATTTAATGAAAATCGTTAGAGCCGTTTTCGAGAAAATCGCGAAAAACGAAAATTTCTTCATGTAAAGTCCCCTTAAAAATAAGGGAAATTCGTCGCCAATCTTCGAATCACATCTTCAGAAGGTACCTGACCCAAATACGAAATTTTGTTTTCATACTATTCTCCGTTTCGGAGCTAGCCTGTTCACAAACTTCCACACAGACAGACACACACACAGACATGTTTCCAAAAATAGTATTTTTGGATTCAAGGGGCCTTGAAACGTGTATATATGGTAAAAACTCAACTTCGAATTTTAGGGTCAAAAACAATACTTCCTCTACCTATAGTACCTATGGTACGGGCAGAGGAAGTAAAAAAAATCTGATGTGAAAGTCACATAACTTCCTCTGCCCAAAAAAAAAGTTAGCAGTATTCACATATCAAGACACAATTTTACCCTATTATTATCCTATAAATACCTCTTCTTTCAATGATGCGACTAAAAGCGCAGGCTAGCCTATATAACAAACTTAAAAAAAGAACAAGTGACTGCAGACGTTTATTGAACTTTCTGCCGTAAAATATAATTTCCGAAATTTATCGAATATTTCCCTCAGATACATGTTTACTCTATGCATGGCCAACAATACATCTTTCTCACTTCACATTTTTATATAAAATAAGAGGCCGTGAAAGAGCGCGAATTCAGTTGTTCATCACGTAAGACAAACTTTCTACAAACAGTGGGTGAACAGTGGGTGGCTTGTAACTACCCTCAGAGAATTTTCTCGAAAAAATGTTTCAAATAAAAGTTTTAGCTCTTAGTAAAAGCAACCTATGTCCAAAATTTAAAGAAAATCGTTAGAGCCGTTTTCGAGAAAATCGCGAAAAACGAAAATTTCTTCATGTAAAGTCCCCTTAAAAATAAGAGAAAATAGTCGCCAATCTTATCCTCACATCTTCAGAAGGTACCTGACCCAAATACGAAATTTTGTTTTCATACGATTTTCCGTTTTGGAGCTAGCTTGTTCACAGATATTTTCCACACAGACACACAGACATGTTTCCAAAAATAGTATTTTTGGATTCAGGGGGCCGTGAAACGTGTATATATGCTAAAAACTCAACTTCGAATTTTGGGGTCGAAAACAATACTTCCTCTACCTATAGTACAGGTATCGCAATTGATTTAGACGAATGAAAAATTGTAATGGAAGCATGAAAGCGAGTTACGTACTTAGCGACAGCTGCAGTTGAGTTGAGTCAGAAGTCACCGATAAGCGATGGCGATGTTTGTTTTGGTACAGAGCTGTCAGCTATCTAAATGTTTACGGTCACCACGAGGAAGCGGTACAGTCACTATAATATAACACATAATTTTAATTGAAATAACTAAATAAGTACTGTAATGCTTACATCTATTTTTATAGTCTTCTTCAATTTCTTTAACACCAGACATGACATCGCCTTCCGTTGGTTCAACCTGATATTCCACATATTCATCATCATCATTACTGCTTTCCATACCATTGTCTTCTATTATAAACCTTTTAATTCTTTCCTCCACGATGCAGTTTTTCTCCCAATATTCCTGTTCAATTTCTTCAACGCGCCTACATACGTTTTCCCATTCTGCTTGGCCGAGTTCTTGAAATCTTTGCCTACACAATGCTTCTACGTCATTTGTTTTAAATGTTGTATTCCTGCTTGCAACCCATTGTTTAACATCTCCCCAAATTGACTCAATGTGGTTCAAGTCGGGGTGGTAGGGTGGAAGCCTCAAAACCGAGTGGTTATTTTCTGCCAATATTTGGTCAATTATGTAGGTTTTGTGTGCTGGCTTATTCGCTAGGATTAAATCATATATTTTATTATTGTCCGAAGGTTTGAGGAACTGCCTTCAAACTCAATCGTATTTCGTATTTTCATCAGCAGTCTCCTTATTGTTGGTGCAGCCTTTTCTTCCGTATAGAAATTGTATATGGTGCGACGAATTACACACTTGTCGAAGTCATCAATGTCTGTTATCCTTTTTGGAACATTGTTTTTCCCCATGTGTGCCGAACGACCTTCCTTCCCCTTCTTGTGTTTTCCTGTCACGTAAAATTCGATAAACAGAAGTGTTAGAAACTTTGGTGACTGCAGCAACTCTTTCCTGGACTTTTTAAAATTTGTTTAAAATACTCAGGTGTAAAAGGGTCCTTTTCTTTTACTTCCTCCTTCATATAGTCATAAACATTAGCAATAACCTCCCGAGTTTGACTGTGTAATGTTTTCCCTTTTAACTACGAAATTGTTGTAGGCATAATGAGAATAATAACAAAACTATAATAATAGCACGTAAATATTAACGTTCATGTAAATAACGTATGCTGTAAATATTGACTGTATAAAACTGTATACACTAACACGTAACGAACAGTGAAAGAAACAGAACTTCAAAAAGAATTTACAAAGATTTTTTTTGTACAACGGACTGTACTGTACCCTGTGAATAGCAGGAAGGAATTAGCGTCACGTGCGCGCGTGGGCAGAGGGGATTCACAGGTCTCAAGGACTCAGAAGGCTCACTCACTAGATTCTCACTCAAGGTTATTCGTCTAAAACCATTGCGGGACCTGTACCTATGGTACAGGCAGAGGAAGTAAAAATGAAGGAAAATGGTCAAAAAATGACTCAAAAATTACTATTTTTATAATCTAGTAGTCATAATCTAGGGATATCTGCAGTAATGGGCAATGTCGATGATGTTCCAGTTAAAATATGACATGTCATCAAAATCAGGGCCCTGGTCATGAGTGTATATGTAATAAAATGTGTCTCTAAATTGATAAAAAGTTCAATTAACTTTTAAATAATTTAGTCGGATATCCAAATAAATGCGTTACTGGAATTGGACGCCAACAACAATTTAAAAGTCGCAAAACAAATATGAGTATGAAATGTTTTAGCTACTATTGCAGTTTTGGGGGACATCTGATTTTTTCTTAAAGATTTGCTTATTTCTGATGCAGTGTGTTAAATCTCCAAACCTGAAACTGCGTCTATTGTCTGTGAAAATTGCTTTGTACTCAGTAAAACTCCGCTCAACATCACAAGAAATAACAGGGACCTTTCTAAATCTTGCAACATCTTCAGAAGCTAAATCCAGTTCGTGTTGGCAACATTTCATACAAATTCAAGAATCCAACTCTAATACACTTTGTAGTGAAACAAGAATAACTTTGAAACCTGCAACATATATCAAATAGAATGTTCAATTTTGTAAAAGTTGTTCCAAAATATGTAAAAATATGTATCATACTCTGAAACATGGACAAGCATGGGAAATCAAATGAGTCTTAAACCATTCCGAATGTCTCAATTCATAAATCTACAAGGCGCGTCCATAAAGTATGTTTCCCTGGGGCCGTTTACAGAAAGTAAACACAAGTTCAGCAACAGATACAGCAAGTGTTCAGCTATTTTTCAACACATTCGCCACCGGAATTGAGAGATTTGTCTTACCGTGGGACCAACTTTTGAACACTTGTGTCGTAGAAGTCTGCCGCGAAGAATTTCAACCACTGTGTGACAACCATCTCCGCCTCTCTGTCGTTCTCTGTTTGTTTGTTTGTTTGTTTGTTTTTTTTTTTTTTTTTTTTTTAGCAGTCGAACTTCTGCAGGAGACTTTTTGAGAGGTTTTAAAACATCCACCCTACAACTCGGTTCTCGCTCCCAGTGATTTCCTTCTTTTCCTATACCTCAAGAAGTGTCAGAAAATGAAAGAGAGCGGATATGGTTGTCAAACAGTGGTTCCAATCCCAGGCGGCAGACAAGCATTAAAAAGCTAGTCACACAATATGGCAAATGTCTCAATTCCGGTGTTGAATATGTTGAAAAATAGCTGAACACTTGCTGTATCTGTTACAATTAATAATGTTCATGAAATTGTGTTTAGTTTCTGTAAACGGACACTGGGGAAGTTACTTTATGGACGGGCCTCGTGTATTGAAATTTTCACTTTAACTAAAGTAAAAACAAATACAGTATCTATTTACATAGAAACCCTAGCCCTGAATTTAGATTTATGTTTCTATTCAACTTGAAGAATATCGTGATGGAAGAACTATAGTTCAGAACAGGAGCATTGCCAGCTGTTGATATTTCATGATAATTTATGGACAGTTGCTGAAAGCCTGTTGCTTCAGATTTGGCAGTTCTCCTTTATTCTACTATCTTCCTTTCTACTCCACACAAAACAAGTGACGAATAAACTAGGTCAATATTTTATGGCAATAATTTAGTCTTTACACCGCTTGTAAACAAGGATAATATGGCTGCCTTAACTGTCAAAGACTTGCCACACTTCGCCACAGTGGAAGGTGATTTACAAGAGAGGAGAATATCCCAGCCCATCATGCAATGCACACTTTGCGATGTTCATCTGTTGTCTATAACATATGTTAATCAGCAAGATATTGACTTCCTGTTCCTAAGTAGTTCAATGCAATCCCATTTACGTTATGTAGATTTACAAGCATGTAAAATAACTCATCTAGGATAAAATTCCAACGCACTATGATCTTTACGGCCTAAGTAAAAATATACAAAGGATTATGGGTTAATGTGCACGCAGCATGATTTTCATCTTAGTCGCAGCAAAGGATGATGGGAATATACTCAGAGAACGCTATTGCAAAAGAATGATTTGTTAGACCTTACTATAAAACACATACGTTATAATACTGCCGTCCGTTAAAGTACTGTTGCTGTTATTACATCTGTCCATTAATATCATACATGGAATAATCTTCAAGCCTTAAAATCTGCAAATCAAACAGCACAATATGCAACTCTATTTAAAACAATATTAAATCTGAAAAAAAAAAATTCTGAATGATAAAAACACTTTATTCTCCACTTACGTCACTTTTAATAACACAACAACCAGAATAACAGTCGACCACCAGCCGATGATGGGAGCGAATAAAAGACTAAGAATTGCATGTAGTGTTACGTGAGTAACGGAGCATGCAGTATTAATTATAATAATAAAAAATAAAAAAAAATAAAAAAAAAAAAGGCTCTCGAAACTAGTCCTGTGTTATTAAAAGTGACGTAAGTGGAGAATAAAGTGTTTTTATCATTCAGAATTTTGGTTTTTATCAGTATACTCCACTGTTTATACAACTTCTTTTTATTGTGTTTTTTTAATATTAAATCTGTTCATGTGAATTTTAATATTGTAATAAATTGAATTCATTTTGTGGGTTTTAATGTGCGTTGCTTTGAGGTTAAAATGTCCAAGAGAAGCCCTGCTCCCTGCATGCCTTTGTCGCGTGCCATCTGTCGCAAAAGACGAGAACTTAATAACAGCTGATCGCCGACATAGAGAGTCGATTGTTTTATCATAGGTAATCCACGAGAGTTGACGAGTTTATCGCAGCAGGAGCTAATTTATCTGATGAAACTCGTCAACTCGAGTTGGATTTATTAAGACTATTCCGTGAATAAATATTAACGGATTATACAAATAATAATTACTTTCGTGCTTTGTTGTATAAAAACAAAACTAACAGCTGCGAGATCACGGCATACTATGAATCAAACTTCCAGAAATAGATTCGAGTTACCATGTTGTGACCAGTGCTATCAATGGTGCATATAAGACATAGTTAACTTCAATCAGGTAAGCTAACAGCAGAACAGAATAAAAGCACACCAACTGGCTTGCACCGAATCAAAATTGTGTTTTTAATCAATGTACATTTATATTATTTCAATTTCCAAACAAGTAATGTTGTATAAAATAATGTGATTTCGTGCTGCTTAATGGCAGCATGTGACGTATTCATCACGGCACATTGATGCTTACGTGTCCAATAACGAGCAGACATTTTACCCGATAAAACGGCATCCTCGCGATTCCTACAAGAATATTGCAAGATAAATGATCGTGATTGGTCTATATCTGAGGAATTGCTAAACGTTATTGGTCAATATCGAACACGCGGCATATGAGTGGAATAGTCAATATAAAGGTGTTCTAAAATCTCAAAACCTAAATACCTAATTATTGTCTAACAAAAATTAGTTTCGTAAACATACTCGAGTCTTAAATGAAGCCATTGTATAATATATCAATAACAGGTAGATGAGATTGAAGTCATAAGCCTAATGCTCCATTTCCAGAAGAGCTCCCAGAGCACTTGTTAAATATATTCCTTCCATCCTCTTCCTCAAATCACCTCAGGGCTTAAGGGCTCATAAACCATCAACGTACCAACCTGAAAATGTAGGATTAATAAAATTCCCACCTAAAAGAAGAAATGTTCCTTTCAGAGTAAATTGACTAATACGAGACCTACATTGTTCTAACTAAACACCTGGGGTAACTTGCACATCTCCATTTGTGAAGAATCAATACTCCAGTCTGAGTAAACTTGTTACGCTTTCGCTTAGGTAATGTATTTCTTGGACTATTGGACAGAAAATAGCATATTTTGTATTATCAAACATTGAAAATCTTACATGTGTATTTTGTTTGAAAGCCCCCAGATGACGAAAGCTCCCAGCATTTTTTTTAGATAAATATTAGAATTTATTGTCATTATGTGGTAATTTTTGGCCATGTTACGATCTTTATAAATATAAAGTCATTATTTTGTGTTGTTTCTTGCATTTTATAGAGTTTTTGTGCATTTAATTACATTGAATATTATCAGAACCCTAGAGAGATGAAAACGGGGACTGGAGACAAGTGCATAACGATGAGCTTCATAACCTGTACTCTTCACCGGATATAGTAAGGGTAATTAAATCACGGAGGATGAAATGGGGGAGGAAAGACATCTCAAAAGTAATGACCCGAAGGGAAAAGACCACGTGGAAGACCTAGACGTAGATGAGAGGACAATATTAGGATAGATTTAAGGAAAGTAGGATTTGCGAGGGATGGTTGGATGGAGTTAGCACAGAATAGGGTTGAATGGCGGGCTCAGGTAAGCGCGGCAATGAACCTCCGGGTTCCATAAAATAGATAATATTCCTTTACCTTGCTTAGGAATTGTCTATTGCCATTGAGTAAGTAAGCAAGCCTATATTTCACCTTAAACACTCCTTACTTATTTATGTGTCAGTATGTGCTTCAGGACCTGTACGCTTCACAGGATATAGTAAGGGTAATTAAATCGCGAAGGATGAAATGGGCTGGACATGTTGCACGCATGGGGGAGGAAAGACATATCTCAAAAGTATTGCCTGGGAGACCTGAAGGGAATAGACCACGTGGAAGACCTAGACGCAGGTCGGAGGACAATATTAGGATAGATTTAAGGAAAGTAGGATTTGCGAGGGATGGTTGGATGGAGTTAGCACAGAATAGGGTTGAATGGCGGGCTCAGGTAAGCGCGGCAATGAACCTCCGGGTTCCATAAAATAGATAATATTCCTTTAGCTTGCTGAGGAATTGTCTATTGCCATTGAGTAACTAAGTAAGTAAGATAATCATACATAAGTAGATCTTGTTATAATTTTAATTTGGATACAGAAAGACTGTGTTTGCTGTTTGCATTTAACCGTATGTACCAATTAACTAATTACAAGCGTATAAATGTGTCAACAACATAAAGTAATGTAGAATAGACACAAATCTGATGAATAAACTAGTGTTTTCATACAATTTTTTGGTACTATTTTTTTTTTTTTTTTTTTTTTTTTTTTTTAGTTTTTGGTTAATTTTTTTGTATTTTTGCAGTCATTTTTACCACATTTTTAAAAGTATTTTAGGTCATCATAATCCAGGCTCTGCTCATGACCGCTACTGGCTCATATCGATACATGTTTAAAGACAAACATGAGTTTCATGTTTACTTAACATATTATTAATTGACAGACAATTAATTAAATAATCCTAATTGTGTTACTGAAGCGGATAAAGAGATATAATGATCTTAATTTCATGCCACAAAATACTGATACTGTGGTTATAAACATCTCAAGCTCAATGGGGAATGGCGTCGCGCAGGGAATTTCCACTATTAAGCATGTCTCACAGCTGGGACAGACAGAATCATTCCTTGTAATGCGCAAGCGTCCGTCGTGCGTTAATGGAATGAAGCCATTCATTGCTGTGCCAGGTGCAAAGTTGAATTCTTAATTTCCTTAATATAATGTTATGTCAACTTTTTCCCTACACAGAAGTGGTTAATATGATGCATTTTGCTTATGGTGTCTTTTTCGATGAACAGAAAATTAATAATGTCGAGCGAGGTGGCCGAGACGGTAACGTTTTGAACTAGCATTCGGGAAGTCCCTGGTTCATATCCCGTGGCTGGCCAATTTGACATGGGTTTTTTCATGGTTTCCCCAGTCGTAAAGGCAAATGCCGAATTGGATATTTACATACCATGAATCATCCTGTATCATATCCATTTAAATTAATATCAGTCGGAATTTACCCCATTAAATACACCGACAATAGAAACAATTGACAAGCAATAGTTCCATGACCAACCCTACTGTAAAGACACAGATCCCGAACTCCTGATATGGCCTCGAAGCTAAAAGGAGTATACACACAGCTGAAATAAGAAAAATTAATAAATAATTACACAAATAGACTAAATAAATAAAACGCCATAGAAGCAGAATCATACAGTTGTAATAAGTAAGATTGGGCAAAGGATATACGGCGTATACCTGCGTATACTCCACGGAGTATATGGACGCTGACGATATCTTCTTCAAAGAATGATTTAGACAATTTCATGTTCTCAGAAAAAACCTGTGTAAGCATTGAGAAGAATTAGCTAGTCACAAATTGTGTAGAGTGATTCCTGGCAGAGCGGAATTGCAGGGAATTTCTGCTCATTCGAGGGAATTTAGCGCTGACTAATCAAATGCTATTGTAATTATAATGACTGTTTAACGAATAATATCCAATACGTAATGTCTACACCTCGGAATTTCAGGCAAATTCCTATTTATTTCCTTCAGGGAAATGTGTAAAATTATTGCAGATGTTTGCAATTTATGGAAAATTAGACTGATTGAGAGCAGTTTTATTGTGCGAAAGACAACCTAAAATGAGAGTCTGTGCCTTCCTTTTTGTGCCTAACTCTGCCTAAACAAGTATTTTTTTAAGATTCTTTAAGAATTTCAAGAACTTTTTCATATTACATACTAGCATGTGCCCGCGACTTCGCCCGCGATAATTATTTCAAAAATTAAAAATTAAGTGCATAATAGTTAAATCATTATATTTATTAACCCCTAAATCACGTGGACTACATACCACGATTAGATAGCGTCGCCTGATAAAAGCGACCTGAGATTCGAGTTCCTTGGACCAGAAAACCCCTGTATAGTGAGTTTCGTCCAAATAAAACAATGTTTGACCATTTTTAGGCCTATGTTGATAATCCCTCTTCCGTCTATGTTGAAAATTTCATGTCTATGGGCCTTGACATTATAAACAAATGAATCGAACAGCGTGAGCTTACAACATTCAAGCGATCGCGATGCTTTTATTTCCAAGGTATGACAAAAATAGCCAAAGCCAACTGTAATTGATTTGACATTGAAATGTAGGCTATTACTCAAAACTGATGCTTCCAAAACGCAAAAAAATGCACGTTTTTTGCCCTTTTTTCACTCATAACTCACGAACGAAAGCGAAAATTAAAATTCCGGTTTCGAGGTGCATTCGCCCACCTTTCAGTCCATCTATGTTTAAAATTTCAGATCTCTGCGTTCAGTAGATTTCGCTGGGCATCGCGGACAGACAGACAAACACGTCCTTTTATTATTATAAGATAACATGTGCCCGCGGCTTCCCCCGCGATAATTATTCCAAAACTTAAAAATTAAGAGCGTAATAGTTAAATCATTATATTTATTAACACCTAAATCACGTGAATTACATACCACGATTAGATAGCGTCGCCTGATAAAAGCGACCTCAGATTCGAGTTCCTTGGACCAGAAAACCCCTGTATAGTGAGTTTCGTCCAAATCGAACAATGTTTGACCATTTTTAGGTCTAGGTTGACAATTTCAGATATCTGCGTGCGTTGACATTAAAACCAAATGAATCGACCAGCATGGACTTTACAACATTCAAGCGATCGCGATGCTTTTATTTCCAAGGTATGACGAAAATATCCAAAGCCAACTGTAATTGATTTGACATTAAAATGTATTACTGAAAACTGATGCTTCGAAAACGCAAAAATTCACGTTTGCTGCCCGTATTTCCCTCATAACTCACGAACGAAAGCTAAAATTAAATTCCGGCTTCCAGGTGCATTTTCCGACCCTTCAGTCCACCTATGTTTGAAAATTCAGATCTCTGCGTTGAGTAGATTTTGCTGGGCATCGCGGACAGACAGACGGAGGAAGGAAGACAGACACTTCCTTTTATTAATATAGACATGCAAAGATGATATAGCATTCTTATCGTTGTCACTTATGTCTCTCCCAAGTAAACAGACTTTTCAAAGCTTTCCGTATGTAAAAAGTTATTTGCAATTTTCATATCTTGCTAATAAGTGAATAAATGTACTAAATTGAAAAAGATGACTTTATTACAATCATTGCTGAAAAGAAATTTTGAGGATGGGCCGCGTATGAACTCAGTGTGGGTTTTGCCCACAGAACCCACCCTACCCCCCCCCCCCGAATTCTGGTAATGGTGAAGCAATGTGCATTTCCAGGGAGTCACGGGGTACACGAACTTGAAAACTAGCGAACTCATGATCGAGGGGGGAACGGAGCAGGATCACCAGTAAAAATAGACCAACGTTCCTTGTGTTGGACTGTAGCAGAGCCAGTCTGCTCACGGTGGCGCGCGAGGTGTTATTGTGTAGTAACAGTGGAATACACTCTCTGGGGGTAAGTAACAGTACATGCATAAATACTTGATGCCAACATGTCTTCATTTATTATGACTATTTGACGAATAATATGTGATAAATAAAATCAGGTAAACTGATGTAAAAAAGTGCCAGTATGTTTTTTTAATCAGTTATGACTGCAATTATGATATGCAGAATATGCTTTTTTAATTGATTTACAATTTAAGCTCCAGATTTATTCATTAAGCAGGGCTTAGGGAAGAACAAAGGTCTAATTTTCTTTTTAATCAGATTAAAATCTTCCAGCATCAGCTGAACTGTACAGATTTTTGATATCTTGACAATCGCACACTCACATAAAAATACGAAAAAGATTGTAAAATTGGCTGGTTTCGGGATTTGAACCATGGAACTCCATAACGTGAGGCCAAAACGTTACCATCTCGGTCACCTGGGTCAGTTTAACGGTCTAGTTGTAAGTTATAAGCGCATGTAAAACAATAGTGTTTTTGGTCATAGCTATCTCTATTTTAATTTCCAAAGCCGTAAAATATCACAGTAAAACAATTGACTATGTTGTCATGATAAATGATTTGCTTTTTTTTTATATCAATTCTTTCGAATACGTATATTATCATAAAATAGGCACCAAATTGAGCATTACTCCGAAACAGGTGAACCGATTTCATCCAGTATCAGTAGACCTCTTCCCATGAACACTATAAATGTGTATACCAAATTCCATAAAAATCCGGTAAAGCGTATTTGAGTTACCGCGTTTTTAAAATAGACACTAAATTGGGTTTTACTCCGGTACCGGACAACCGATTTGGTCCAATATCGGTAGACGTCTTCCCATGTACATTATAAATGGGTATACAAAGTTTCAGGAAAATCCAATAAAGCATATTTGAGTTATCGCGACTTCTCATATATTAACATAAAAGGCAATAAATTGGGCATCATTCCGGTACTGGCCAACCGATTTGGTTGAACATCAACAGACGTCTTTCCATGGATAGTATAAATGCGTATACGAAGTTTCATAAATATCCGATAAGGCGTATTTGAGCTATTGCGCCTTTAAAATATACACTAAATTGGGTTTTACTCCGGTACCGGTCAACAGATTAGGTTCAAATTTAACAGAGTACTTTTCATGGATGTCATAAATGCGTATACCAAGTTTAATGGAAATCCAATACAGCGTATTTGAATTATGGCGCCTTTCTATTAGAAAGGCGCCATAATCTATTAAAATAGGCACTAAATTGGGCATTACTCCGGTACCGGTGAACCGATTTGGTTCAATATCAATAGGGTTCTTCCCAATGACATTATAAATGTGTTTTCCAAGTTTCATGAAAATCCGAAAAAGCATATTTGAGTTAGAGCGCGTACAGACACACGGACGGACGGACAGGCAGACAGACAGACGGACAGACATTTTTCGTCCCCCACACAATCTCATAAAGTACCATACTGGCACTTAATAACTGATAAAATGTATTGAAGTTTAATTATTAAGTGCCAGTATGGTACTTTATGAGATTGTGTGGGGGACGAAAAAATGTCCGTCCGTCCGTCTGTCCGTGCGTCTGTACGCACCATAACTCAAGTACGCTTTTTCGGATTTTCATGAAACTTGGTATAAACATTTATAATGTCGATGGGAAGAACCCTATTGATATTGAACCAAATCGGTTCACCAGTACCGGAGTAATGCCCAATTTAGTGCCTATTTTAATAGATTATGATTAGAAAGGCGCCATCACTCAAATACGCTGTAACGGATTTTCATGAAACTTGGTATACCCATTTATGATGTCCATGAGAAGTGCCCTATTGAATTTGAACCTAATCTGTTGACCGGTACCGGAGTAAAACCCAATTTAGTGTATAGTTAAAGACGCGGTAACTCAAATACGCTTTACCGGATTTTTATGAAACTTGGTATACACATTTACAATGTCCATGGGAAGACGTCTATTCATAATGGATAAAATAGGTTGATCTGTTTCGGAGTAATGCTCAATTTAGTGCCTATTTTATGGCAATATACGTATTCGAAAGAATTTATAAAAAAATGAAAATCAGTTATCTTGACAACATAGCCTATTGTTTTACTGTGATCTTATAAGGCCTTGGAAATTAAAATACAGGTAGCTATGACAAAAAACACTATTGTTTTACATGCTCTTATCCAACTAGACCGTTAAAATGACCCAGGTGGCCGAGATGGTAGACCTTTCTTCTTCCGTAAGCCCTGCTTAATGAATAAATCTGGAGCTTAACTTGGAAATCAATTAAAAAATATATATATATCTTCTGCATATCATAATTGCAGTCATAACTGATTAAACAAAAACATACTGGCACTTTTTTACATCAGTTTACCTGATTTTATTTGAATAGCATTTTAGATTGAAGGAATTCTATTAAGAAACATTCATGAGTAGGGGGCGGATTTCTATGACATGTCATATTTTTCCCCTTTGCATTATTTCAGGTTTCCGACTAAATTAAACCCGATTCCAAGCATCCTGCTGAAAATGGAACGGCTTTTATTGTGCATATAACTGCACATTTAGGAAATTTTCAACTATTGTAACATATTTAGTATGAATATGCATATTTAGGTCATATTTTTGGCATATTAGTGTGCATATTAAAGAAATTTTGAAGTGCCATATCATCTATAGGCTATATATAAAAATGAATGTATGTGTATGTGTGTGTGTGTGTGTGTGTGTGTGTGTGTGTGTGTCCTTTATGCATTACTAAACCATTCAACCGATCGCCATGAAACTTTGGGAAGTTGTTGGGTACATTCCCGGGAAGGTTTCTGTCACACTACATTTTTAATTTTAGCCTTCGTTCGCGAGTTATGAGTGAAAAACGGGAAGAAAACGTGCATTTTTACGCTTTCGAAGCATCAGTTATTCATTTCAGTTGTCAAATCAATTGCAGAAAGCTTTGTCTATTTTTGTCATACTTTGGAAACAATAGCATCGCGATCGCTTTGGAAGGCAATGGATATCTCATGTTATTATAAACGCCAGAGAAGTTAATGATAAGGTGATGATAAGGTAATATTAAATATTTATTTAACGTGGAATATGCTTCTTATGAAAGATGGTTTACAGAAAATTCCGGGGAAGTTGCTTAGTTCGGGGTCCAGGCTACAACATTTCTATATGTATTCATAAGTAAAATCTCTTATGTAGGGTCGTTAAATCTGCCTGAAATGTAACGGAATTATAAGTCTGGACAAATGAATATAGAAACTATGGCCTCAGTAGGCTTATTCCATTCTTCATCTATATAAATAAAAACGAATATATGTCTGTCTGTCAAATACATTTACACACATTTTTTTCATCGTGAGTTTAATCGATTTCAATTCTCCTAATCTTCTGAGATTGCAACAACGCTCGACGGGTAATCTATATAGATCTTCTATATAGCCTTCATAAAAATGAATGTATGTGTGTGTCTGGCCTTTATGCATTACTATGCCATTCATCCGATCACCATGAAACCTTGGGAAGTTGTTGAATACATTCCCGCAAAGGCATACTACATTTTTAATTTTAGCTTTCGTTCGCGAGTTATGAGTGAAAACGGGATTGAGACGTACATTTCTTGCGCTTTCGAAACATCAGTTTTCAGTTGTCAAATCAATTGCAGATGACTTTGCCTACTTTCGTCATACCTTGGCAATAAAAGCATCGCGATCGTTCGAATTTTGTAAGCCCACCATGGCCGAATCATTTGTTTATAATGTCAAGGCACGCAGACAGATGAAATTTTCACCCTAGACGGAAGAAGAATAGTGAATATAGCCCTAAATGGACAAACATTATGCAGGGTTTTTTAGGCCAGGGAACTCGAATCTGAGGTTATTTTTCCCATGCTGCGCTTTCTAATCGTGGAATTCACTTCAAAGCCAGATTTACAGTTGTTTCATTAATTAGGCCTATCAATCGTTTAGTTTAGACCTATGAATGTTTAGTGTGCA
The DNA here is from genome assembly GCA_964059195.1 of Ectobius pallidus. Classification (NCBI taxonomy): domain Eukaryota; kingdom Metazoa; phylum Arthropoda; class Insecta; order Blattodea; family Ectobiidae; genus Ectobius; species Ectobius pallidus. Next base: position 3,916,536 of record CAXKWD010000002.1, read on the forward strand.
AAGTGTTAGTAAATATAATAGTTTAATTATTTTGCTCTTAATGTATAATCTTCCTATTAATTATTGTGGGCGAAGCCGCGGGGATTTGCTATAAGGTATAATAAGCTGTAGCTTATCTAGCGTTTTCTGAGGAAATAGTTTGTGTGTGATAAGTCGTTCTTCCCCATTTCAAATTCTAAATACCTATATAAAGACCTTAAAGACCTCGAGTTTGTAAATCGAAAGTCCTTCATAAGTTATTTTCGCATTTACAAAATACAAAACCCGAGCGACGCCGGGCCTTTTAAGCTAGTATTTTGTAAATTTTGCATTATAATGATATTTTTTTAGAATTTACAGATATTTTAAATAATTAACACTATATTTTAATAAAATGAATTCTAATGAAACTTAAAAAAATATACATAATGTGTAAGTGGTAAAGTCATATTTTATATTTTATTGGTCTTATTTTAATGATTTTTAGGTCATAAATGCATGCATATATCCTATTTCTTAGGTCATAAAAATCCGCCCCTATTCATGACACATAGTCAGTGTGGCTGTTTTCTGCGAACAAAACAGGATCAGTTAACAAACATTCATTCGTTCAAGTATTCTTTGCTGAAATATTTAAGGTATCTTACGCAAAACATAATTATATTATTAGACAAGCATACTGGAAAGTATACTTTGTTGAAATATATGTTAGGCACGTAGGAACAGATGTATTGCATTCATGCTGTTGAGGTTATGTGTTTACTGTATAATTACAAAGATAATTTTCCACCTGACCACAAACAATTTTAACCAAAAGTTCAATGTATGCAATATTTACTTAGCCCTTTATTCTACAGTAGTGTAATATTAATTAAATACTTACATATATAGCACTCATGTGTACATTTTCATACATACTATTACATTTTCTACAATAATGTTAAGGAGCTGATAAAACTGACTTACAAATGTTTATCTATTGTCCTTAAATATATGGTAGCATATATTATGCTATTCATATAGTATTCATTTGTACCTTAACTAGTAGCTTGCTGAATGCATTCAATTTGAAATATAAAACCATATAAAACCATTTACAAAAGACTACTTCAGTTAAGGATTTTTTATCAGAAGATATAGTACAGATAATATTAAAAAATTATATTGTCTTGTATGCTGTATAAACTTAAAAAAAAAAATTAAAATGTGTTGTCAAACTATTGTCCTGAAGATTAAAATTTAGTAAAATTGCCGAATTATTCAGCAAATAGTCATTGATATAAAATTAGTGTTATATACACTGGGGCTATGCAATTGTATTTTAGTTGTAAAACAATTGTAAATTGCAGTAATTGCAAAATAATTTGTCTGTACCTAGTTGTAAAATATAAGTAAAATTGCCAAGAATTTTAGCAAATAGTCATTAATATAAAATTCTTCTTTAATACACTGAATCTATTTGTAGAAACGTTGGATTGATGATGGCTACTGTATAATGTTTAAAGGAGGTGAAGATTGTTAATGACCACGTTTTTTTATGAAAATCATAACATATAATGCTGATTCCTGAACAGATATACGTTCAATTCGCTTTATTTCCAGAATAAAACTTAATGTTCCGAGACCATGGTGACATATGCATAAGTCACTGCCATGAGATTCCCCCACGTGATTAAAATAGAAAGAAAAGACGACGTGTGTTTGCCACTTTTCTAGGAGGTGATAAAGATTGTGTGAATCAGGTCTGTTATTGATTTCAGTATCATTCTTATATGAGTGAAGTAATGCTTACTTACTTACTGAATGGCAATAGACAATTCCTCAGCAAGCTAAAGGTATATTATCTATTTTATGGAACTCGAAGGTTCATTGTCGTTCTAACATGAGCCCGCCATTCAACCCTATTCTGTGCTAACTCCATCCAAATCCTACTTCCCTTAAATCTATCCTAATATAGTTCTCCCACCTACGTCTAGGTCTTCCAAGTGGTATTTTCCCTTCGGGTCTCCCAGTCAATACTTTTGAGATATGTCTTTCCTCCCCCATTTCATCCTCCGTGATTTAATTACCCTTACTATATCCGGTGAAGAGTACAGGTTATGAAGCTCGTCGTTATGCAGTTTTCATCTCTCTTAGGTCCGAATATTTTCCTAAGCCCCCTGTTTTCGAACACACTCAGATTATGTTATGTGAAGGAATGCTATCTTAGAAATATTACACAAAACCTTTCCATAATTTGTAGTTTGAAAATGCCAGAGCTTTGAGCGTGCTTCTGAAACCACAGTTTTTCACTCTTCTGAAACTCAACATACAGCTCACCTGTGTGGTAAGTGAGGATGTCAGACCCTATCATGATAGCATGAGCGGGAAATGAATATAAAAAGAGTATCGTAGATAACTACGATTTATTCGCACCTGGCTCTTAGCCAGGGTCAAATTTTCGAGGGGGAAATTTAATTTCAGAGGAAATTATAAATTAATATTTATAATTTTAATATCATCACCCCAAAACAAAATGAACTGAATCGTAAGTAAGAAGATAACCAGTCCACACATTAAAATAGTTTATTAACATAAATTACACACACTGAAATTAAGATATATTGAAAATTGCTACAAAACGTTTACTTTGAAAGAAGTGTGGAAGGATTAAACCCTTATTTGCCAGTGAAAATTATGAATAGACAAGCGTAATACTTATAAAGCTAACTGCAAATTTACCTACATCAAGGATCTTGGTTAAATATCTCTATATATATAAGAGGATTTGTCCTGACTGACTGACTGACAGGAATCAACGTACAGCCTAAACTATAACACGTAGAGACTTGGAATTTTGACAGTACCTTCGTTTCATAATGTAGGTGCTCACTAAGAAAGGATTTTGAAAAATTCTGATTTTAATTGCCAAAAATTAAATGTTTTTGAAAATACTTAGCCCTTTTTTACACAGAATTATCAAAACAAATTCATAGAACATATTGTTGCCAGTAGTATCAGGTGGGCTTGGATTAAATGAAATGGATGTTTGATAAATTAGAGACGGTATCATTATAATTCATATTATCTATATTAATAAAAGGAACTGTCCTCGATGTCCAGCGAAATCTACTCAACGCAGAGATCTGAAATTTTAAACATAGGTGGACTGAAGGGTCGAAAAATGCACCTCGAAGCTGGAATTTTAATTTTAGTTTTCGTTCGTGAGTTATGAGTGAAAAACGGGCAAAAAACGTGCATTTTTTGCGTTTTCGAAGCAACAATTTCCAGTAATACATTTCAATGTCAAATCAATTACAGTTGGCTTTGGGTATTTTTGTCATACCTTGGAAATAAAACTTTCGCGATCACTTGAATGTTGTAAGCCCTAAATATGGTCAAACGTTGTTTTATTTGGACGAATCTCACTATACAAAGGGTTTCTGGGCCAAGAAACTCGAATCTGAATTCTGACGTCGCTTTTACCAGACGATGCTATCTAATCGTGGTATGTAGTCCACGTGATTTAGGAGTTAATAAATATAATGATTTTACTATTATGCTCTTAATTTTTAATTTTTGAAATAATTATCGCGGGCGAAGCCGTGGGCACATGCTAGTTTGTTATAACTCAAAAGCATGTGACATGGAAAGTCTATGGTTGTAATACGGATGTTAAATGTGAAAAACATGTTTCTACAGTTGAGTAGTTATTGCCCTGGAAAAGCTCCTCCATATTTAGAGGTTGAGAGAATGAGATTTGTGACCAACTTGAGTTTAGCTCCAATATCTTAGCACTGCTTCCGGTTTTCACCGTAATGTTTTTAGTCTTTAGAAATGCTAAAAATCTAGATGGTCTGAGCGATGTGGCAGAGATGGTAACGTCTTGGACTCGCTTTCGGGAGGTCCCAGTTTCAAATCCCGGGGCTGGCCTATTTGACATGGTTTTTTTCATAGTTTCCCCAGTCGTAAAGGCAAATTAATCATCCTCACCATTTCTTCCTGTATCATATCTATTTAAATTAACATCAGTTGAAATTTACTCCATTAAATACACCGACAATAGAAACAATTGACAAGCAATAGTTCCATGGCCTACCCTACTGTACAGACACAGGTCCCGAACTCCTGACATGGCCTCGAAGCTGGAATAAAAAAAAATCTAGATGGGGCAAGACATAATTTTAGGGCACCAGTGCTTTCTGTAACCCACCCCTGGCTACGTGTACATTGAACCTCTTGACAAATATCTAAATTATTGAAGCTATCAGATAGTATTATTATTATTATTATTATTATTATTATTATTATTATTATTATTATTATTATTATTATTATTATTATTATTATTATTGTTGTTGTTATTTAAAACTCTTGAATGTTGAATTAAAGCGATCTAGAATTATGTAAGATCATTCAGAGCATGAAAAGAAATAAGGAAAGCAATAGAGGTCTTGTCAAGTTATGCCATTCAGTCAACTTGACTGTAAACATGGCCTTCTTGAAATCAGGTCAGGAAACATTTTTATATTCTGTCTGTATCCGACCTAGTTAATATAACCCTACTAGCATGTGCCCGCGGCTTCGCCCGCGATAATTATTTCAAAAATTAAAAATTAAGAGCATAATAGTTAAATCATTATATTTATTAACACCTAAATCACGTGAATTACATACCACGATTAGATAGCGTCGCCTGGTAAAAGCGATCTCAGATTCGAGTTCCTTGGCCCAGAAAATCCCTGTATAGTGAGTTTCGTCCAAATCGAACGATGTTTAACCATATTTAGGTCTATGTTGATTATCCCTCTTCCGTGTAGGTTGAAAATTTCATATGTCTACGGGCCTTGACATTCTAAACAAATGAATCGACCAGCGTGGGCTTACAACATTCAAGCGATCGCGATGCTTTTATTTCCACGGTATGACAAAAATAGCCAAAGCCAACTGCAATTGATTTGACATTGAAATTTATTACAGAAATCTGATGCTTCGACAGCGCTAAAATCACGTTTTCTGCCAGTTTTTCACTCATAACTCGCGAACGAAAGCTAAAATTAAAAATTCGGCTTCGAGGTGCATTCGCCCACCTTTCAGTCCATCTATCTTTAAATTTTCAGATCTTTGCGTTCAGTAGATTTCGATGGGCATCGTGGACAGACAGACAAACAGCATGTGCCCGCATATGCCCGCGGCTTCCCCCGCGATAATTATTTCAAATTATAATTATTAACACCTAAATCACGTGGAGTGCATTCCACGATTAGGTAGCGTCCCCTGGTAAAAGCGACCTCAGATTCGAGTTCCTTGGCCCAGAAAACCCCTGTATAGTGAGTTTCGTTCAAATCGAACAATGTTTGACCATATTTAGGGTTGATTATCCTTCTTCCGTGTAGGTTGAAAATGTCATATGTCTGTGGGCCTTGACACTCTAAACAAATGAATCGTCTAGGATGGACTAACAAAATCAAGCGATCGCGTTGCTTTTATTTTCAAGGTAGGCTATGAGGTATGTTGACAAAAATAGCCAAAGCCATCTGTAAGTGATTTGATATTGAAATTTATTACTGAAACTGATGCTTCTAAAACGCAAAAAAATGCACGTTTTCTGCCAGTTTTTCACTCATAACTCACGAACGGAGGCGAAAATTAAAATTCCGGCTTCGAGGTGCACATTCCGACCCTTTAGTCCGCCTACTTATAAAATTTCAGATCTCTGTGTTGAGTAGATTTCGCTGGGCATCGCGGACAGACTGACGGAGGACAGACAGACGGAGGACAGACAGACGGAGGACAGACAGACGGAGGACAGACACTTCCTTTTATTAATATAGATATTAGCCTGTTTGCCTGGAAAATCACGATTCGACATTCCTTCACAAGATCCTTTCTACGCTATCAAATTATTATTGGCCTCAGACCTATTGATAGGTTTATTTTATTCACCACGATGTTTTATTATCAATCGAAAGTTCTTTCTCTCCGGTTTAACTAAGTTGCATGCCGTTGAGTTGTAATAAATATTTTGGCTAAAATATTGAAATTAAAATGTTATATTTTAAAGTCGAACAGAACGTTTCGTCTCGTTATCTCGATCCAAAGCCCCACAAACGATTCATTTAATGAACAGTTCATAACAATGAAACAAAAGATAAATGCTAGCGCTTATGGTCAACTTGGAAGCTAAAATTGATGTTAAATCTACACTGAACGTTAGTGTGATTAACCAAAAATTCGTTTTAAACACTCCTTGATTATTTATGTGCCAGTATTAATGTATTGTCTACAACTTGAAAGTGGTTTCGCTGTGCTGTATTATTATTTATTTATTGTACTAAGAATATACCAGGCCAATGCCCAATTACAATATTCTCGCTTATATTAATACACCAGATTATAATGTTAAATATTTAAAGTGACACTCAAAATAATTAAACTAATACTATAACTAAAAAAACACAGAAAAGAAAAACAGAAACACAAATAACATGACAGTTACACAAGGGAACATTATATGAAAACATAAATAATAATATATAAGACTACATCAGAAAGATTCAAATATAGAAAATGACATGGAGCATATTTTAATAATTATTATTTTAAAGTTTTCCATTTTTTTCACATATATTTTTAAACCGCTTATTGTTAGTATTAAAAATATCTATATTGTCCATTTTGTGCAACTGATTGTATAGTCGGAGTACATTATAAAGAGGAGAATTATTATGAGAGTCAGTGTTTGCTTTTGGGATGAAAAAAAGATTATGCAATTTATGAGATCTATAACGTGGAACATAAAAATATATTTCTTTGAGAATATTAATATAATCTATTCCATTATTAATTAATTTGTATAAAAACAACAATGCATGAATGTTTCGTCTGTGTGATAATTCAGGGATATTGAAATACTGTAACATAGTTGAATATGATTCAAATTTAGGATAGTAGTTAAACTGTCTGAAATACATATATTTTAGAAATTTATTTTGAATGGACTCTATCAATTTCTTGTATTTAATGGTAGTAGGATTCCAAATTAATTTTGGTCTGACAATTGTTCTATATACTCTAAATAATGTACTTATACTACAATATTTTGAGTTTCTGACAATAAATCCAAGATTTTTAAGAGTTTTACAAATAATATTATTAATATGATTCGAGAAAGTTAAATTATTGTTAAATAATATACCTAAATCATTCATAGTGGTAGTTTTGTTCAACTGAATAACATTAATACAATACTGCCATGCAATATTATTTTTTGATCTAGAGAAAGTCATAATTTTGCATTTTTTTATGTTTAAAGGTAATTTATTATGTCCACTCCAGTCACTTAATTTATTTAAATCATTCTGCAGTTCCATACAATAACCTGCACCGCAGTGTTAAAGATACATTTCAGTGAATCTTAATAACTGCCAATGCAAGCTTAAGGATTTATTAAGTTAATCTCTATATATATAAAAGGCTTTGTCCTGACTGACTGACAGGAATCAACGTAGAGCCTAAACTATAACAGGTAGAGACTTGGAATGTTGACAGTACCTTCGTTTCATAATGTAAGTGCTCACTAAGAAAGGATTTTGAAAAATTCTGATTTTAAATGCCAAAAATCAAATGTTTTTGAGAATACTTAATCCCTTCTTACACAGAATTATCGAATCCGAATCACGTTTGACATTAAAACATATTGTTGCCAGTGGGTTTCAGATGGGTTTGGAATTAAATTAAATGGAAGTTTGACAATTACAGTTGGCTTTGTCTATTTTTGTCATACCTTGGAAATGAAACTTTCGCGATCGCTTGAATGTTGTAAGCCCTAATATGGTCAAACATTGTTTTATTTGGACGAAACTCACTATAGAGGGGTTTTCTGGACCAAGGAACTCGAATCTGAGGTCGCTTTTACCAGGCGACGCTATCTAATCGTGGTATGTAGTCCACGTGATTTAGGTGTTAGTAAATAGGCCTATAATGATTTCACTATTATGCTCGTAATTTTTAATTTTTGAAATAATTATCGCGGGCACATGCTAGTAGTCTATAATGGTGGAAGACTTGTGTCTAATGTGTTTTTTCTCTTTCAGATGAACTGCTTCCAACGTCACTTACTTGAGTAAGTAATGCACATAACTGTTTCACATCAACTTGACTGCTTTAACGGAATATTTGTCATATCACATGTTTAGGATCTTTGGGTTTACCAGCAGCCTCCTGTAATAATTCATTCGTGTGCATCTGTTTCTATTGTTCTTGACTTATATTCAGTTTAAACTATTGTGATATTGGGCGATATTGGGTATACTCAGCGATGTTCGTCTCTCAAAGTCTAAATTTCCACGAAGAGTACAAAATTATGAAAACCGTTTCTTTATTATAGAAGGCCTAATTGAAATGAACACATATTCTAATTTTATTTTTACTTACAATTTTCGTAGCTCTGAAACACAAACATTTTAAATAAATGGCCAGTGTAAGTTTCTTAAAAATCCTGGAGTCAATTAATAATGGCGGGCGAAGCCGCGGGCACCAGCTATAATATATTGATAGTTTAACCTTGGAAGTATCGCGGACAATAAAAATCCAAACAAACCCCTCCTTCCCTTGAAAAATTATATAATTTTTGAAACTTGCACTGAATTTATGAAATAAAATTTACATCATATTCATCTGTCAACAAGCACGTATTATGTGTTCACAGGTTCCTTTGGAACTGCATAATCGAATCTGAGATAGTTTTCCCTGGCGGCGCTTTCTAATCGTGGAATGTACTCTAAAGCTGGAATTTTTAGCTGTTTCATTAATTATTAATGGTTTAGTTTATGAATGATTCGCGTGCAAGTGTTAATAAATATAATGCTTTTATAATTATTATACTCTTAATTTTTAATTTTCAATTAATTATCGTGGGCGAAGCCGCGGGCACCTGCTAGTATAATACAACCGGCAGGACTATAGACAAATTAAAATTAAGACCGAGTGTCTATCAATGCCAGGCTTCTCTACAAGCATTCGGACATCATTTTGAACATCTAGTGTAAAAATAACATACATTAACTGGAACACTATTAGAGTAATGCAATAGTGAAAGATCTTAAAAGAGAATTTAAGGAGGTATGCAGATACAAATTGAGCTATTCTATAGGTAATAATACCAGTGAGAATAATAAATTTGACATATTACAGTTGTTAAACTCGTGGCTATGTTGGCTAAGGGAATTAATAAAATGTTGCGTGGGTCGGTGGATTTTGGAGTGGCTCGCTCCAACCAGGCCAGAGAGCAAAGTCTGGATCAGAGCTAAATGCGGACTCCGGGTCCTGCAGACAGAAATATCTCCTCTCAAACTAAGGTAAGGGCTGATTTGTTTGAATGTTATTGCTGTGTAGAATGTGGTTAATATCGGTCAAAGAATATAAATACGTTTCTAATCGGGGCCAATTTAAACACCCACATCTGTAGGCCCCCTTCGTCGCCCTCTTGCAAAACAAAGCTGGTAAAGAGCAAGTTAAAATGGCTGCATTTCCTGTAGGATCTAATATTATTATAGGTAATCCCACGAAAGTTTACGAGTTTATCGATAGAATTTATCTGATGAAACTCGTCAACTCGAGTTGGATTTATTAAGACTATTCCATGAATAAAAATGTAACGGATTACACTAATAATAATTACTTTCGTACTTTGTTATATAAAAACCAAACTAACAGCTGCGAGATCACGGCCTACCATGAATCAACCATCCACGAATCGATTCGAGTTACCATGTTGTGACCAGGGCTACCAATGGTGCATATAAGACATAGTTAACTTCATTCAGGTAAGCTAACAGCAGAATAGAATAAAAGCATACGAACTGGCTTGCACCGAATCGAAATTGTGTATTTAATCAATGTTAAACTAACTCCGTGCCCTATATCCCTGAAGGGACTTGGCCAACCACCCGACCGCTGCGTCATCTACCGTAGGCAGATGGCAGGATTGGGGGCATGTGATCAGCATGCCGACACCCACGGTCGTTAATGGGGGTTTCCGTGAACGGGTTTTAATCAATGTACATTTACGTCATTTCAATTTCCAAACAAGTTAATATGTTGTATAAAATAATCTGTTTTGGTGCTGCTTAATGGCAGCATATAACACATTAATCACCGCATGTTGATACCTTACATGTCCAGTAACGAGCTGCCGTTTTATCATAGGTAATCCCACGATATTTGACGAGTATCTGATACAACTCGTCAACTCGAGTTGGATTTATTAAGACTATTCAATGAATAAAAATCCACCAGATTATACAAATAATAATTACTTTCACGCTATGTTGTATAAAAACAAAACTGAAAGCTGCAACATCACGGCATACTATGAATTAACCATCCATGAATAGATTCGAGTTACCATGTTGTGACCAGTGCTATCAATGGTGCATATAAGGCAGGTAATCTAACAGCAGAACAGAATAAAAGCACAGGAACTGGCTCGCATCAAATTGAAATTGTGTTTTTAATCAATGTATATTTATATTATTCCAATTTCGAAACCAGTTATGTTGTATAAAATAATTTGTTTTAATTGTGTTCACTGGCAGCATGTGCCGTATTAATAACTGCATATTGATACCTTACGTGTCCAGAAAGAGCTAATGTTTTATCAGCTAAAATCCCGTCTTCATATTAATAGCAAACATTTTATACGATGAACGATCTTGATTGGTCTATATCCGAGGAACTGCTAAACGTTATTGGTCAATATCAAACGCTGCGTATGAGTGGAATAGTCCTTCTAAATGTACCGGTTGAATAAACTCTTGCCCCGTTAGTGATAGTTACTATCCTTGCATCAGCTGACAGCCGGAAGTGACAATATCCACTTTCATGCACAGAGCCTAAAATCTCAAAACAATTTATCGTTGTCTGTCGAACTCTTTTTTTTTTTTTTTTTTTTATCGATGTAACAGCTGTGCTAATTTATGAGCTATTTTTCTGCATCTAGATATAGTCTACATTTCCTCCCAAAATGCAAGAAAAATTGAAATTTAAGTGAGCAATTTTTATTCTTTGTTTATTTTTTCTAAGAAGTTAGAAAAGGAAAGATACTTTTTTTTTTCAGTTTGCGGCAGTTAATTTTGGTAAAATAATTAGAATGAGGCTGTACTGTGTATTTCAGAACTGACAACAAAAGTTTGAGAAACAAAGAACAGGAGATATTAAAATAATTAATACCAGTAAATGGAACATAGTATCTTTCTTATTCAGTCTTCAGATTTGTCATGCTGAAATTCTCTTGTAATTTTATGTTAGCGAGCAGGGCCGTCGCGTGGTTTGTTGGCGCCCGGGGCAAGATTTCGTCAGGCGCCCCCCCCCCCAAACTCAATCCCACGTGCACCCACCCGACATTTCACCTATCTGTAGGATTCAAGGATTTAAGGCCCACAGTAGAGTTCATTATTAGGGTATTATTATTAACAGTATAGGCTACAAGCGAATCCAGCTGCTCAATTTTGAGCAAATATTTATTTTGGGATAACTTAGCAAATATAAAGTTATTGGTGTCAAATATTTAGCCTATTTGTTCAATAAATACATACGTACATACATACGAGTACAAATACATAAGTGCAACGTAATATTTAAAATTCAGTTATACCTAACTTGAAAAAATAAGTTATGTACATCTAACTTATTTTTTCAAATTTTGTTGTTTTATTTTTGCCGTTGCCACGGCGCCCCCCTGGTCGCGGCGCCCGGGGAGATTGCCCCGGCCGCCCCGCCCACGCGACGGCCCTGTTAGCGAGAATAGGCTAGACTTTTGAGGTTTGTTTTGTAAAATAGTATGTACTTTTTATTATTTATTAGTTTGACCAAAGTACAAAATTGTTACAGATTTCGTCACCATATGAAAATAACGATTAGAATCTAATAGCAGAGTGGTCTGATTCATAAAATTCAGCTAAACTATAAAATGAGTTAACAGTCAACAATTGATGAACAATGCTTTTAAAATTCTTAAAGTAAAGTATATAGCACTGAGAGGCATAAAGTTAAATATACGTGCAGAAACAGAATTGAAAGAATACGTTTTACAATTTGGGTCTGATCTGTTGAGGATACATCTAGTATTGTAACTATGGACTTGATCAGTTGTTATTAATTTACTATTCCTCTCTTTAACATAAACTAAACATACCGGCCGTAATTTTGAAGATATTTGAACCAAATTTTATTACATTATTAGTAGGCCCAATAATTCGGACAATTGGCCCAAGGGGGGGTCTGAGGAGGGGGTTGAAATTTTCAAAAATGTATATCTCGGCCCCTATGAAGTATAGCTGGAAACTTTGTTGGAATAAATTAGAGTACTCCCTATGGAGTTCACAGTGACACCAACGATTCGGGGGTTTTGGGGGTGGGGTAGGGGTGGGGGATGTAAATTCGAAATTTTTGAAACCACGTATTATGGGGTATCGTTGAAAAGCTCTTGATGAGTACTCTACAAATCAATAACTGATTTCTCGATAGCTCTCATATAAGGCGAGATTTAGCACTTCGAAATGTACCTCAGCCTGTAGGCCTGCGTAAAGGGATTTTTTTACTTATACTCTTTTGCCTTAACAGTCTGGATATAAAAAGGGATTTTTGTTTCAATATTATCGTTGCCGAGTAGCTCTTCTCCTCTGTGATGACGTGGTCATTACTTTCCCGTGACGGGAGACAAGGGGCTTCAGAAATCTTATTTATGTCACCACTGGGAATTTTGTTGAAAGAAATACACCTCTCGATGAACGCACCAGCTCGATAGTGAAAATCTTAAGAGTTTTACTTTCATGTCCTCGTAAAACGATCGTGTATTAAGTGAGTTTGTGTGGGGGACGGGAAAATGTCTGTTCGTGATAACTCGAATACGCTTTATCGGATTTTCATGTCACACTTATAACTAGACTTCGGACTTTTAGGTCGCTAAAAATGCTGTTTTAGGTACGTAAAATAGGCTCTAAAAATTGGAAAATAGGTTCTAAAAATCGTAAAATAGTCTCTTATAAAACCGTTAAGTTGCCAATTTTCTGAAATATCTCGATTGCAATGTAGAATATTATACTTATTGAAGTCACCATTAATCAATAATCATGATAAAACACAGATATAGGCCTATGATACACAGAATTATATAGACCTATTACTAGGGTCTGTATTAATACCATAACAGTGAAAACCTAATCCCTGCTCCCAGTATAAATGGCAGCACCGGCAGTCTCACATTCGGCCTCATAGCATTCCCCGTTCTCCTCCCGGTACTGAAAACAGTCCTTTTTGAGTTCCTTCAATTTTTATATAATTTGTTCATAATTTAGCTATAGAGCAACATCTCACGAACGAAAGTCGACTTGAACATTTTAGCAAAACATGTGATATCACTAGACTTCGGACTTTTAGATCGTTAAAAAATGCTGTTTTAGGTACGTAAAATAGGCTCTAAAAATCGTAAAATAGTATCTTATAAATTCTTTAAGTTGGCAATTTTTTTAAATATCTCAATTGCAATGCAGAATATTATATTTATTGAAGTGAACATTAATCAATAATGATGATAAAACCACAGATATAGGCCTATGGTACACAGAATTATATAGACCTATTACTAGGGCCTGTCGGCCGCGGTGGTCTAGAGGTAGCGTGCCCGCCTCTGGATCCGCAGGGCGCGGGGTCAAACCCGGCCGCGGTCGATGGATTTTTCAGGACGTAAAAATCCTGGGCACGGAGTCCTCCGGGAGGGACTTTAAGCTGGGGGTCCCGTGTCGTAGATTTACGGCACGTAAAAGAACTCCAAGCCTAAATTAGAGCCTCTGGACAAAATTTCTCGGCCCTTTCACGTCCAACAAATACTTAGTTTCCAGAGGGGGGTTGCGAGGCGATGGGCTTACCACCTGTCCCTCTACCCTCTCTCGGAAAATAAGCATATCAAAATTAGTATAGGTAATGAAACCTCCATTGGAGGCCCCTTCGCCCCACCTGGGGATCATAGGGTATCAGATACAGCAGATACAGATTACTAGGGCCTGTATTACTACCATAACAGTGAAAACCTAATCCCTGCGCCCAGAAGCTACGCACGCTAGCATGTTCAACCCCTTGTATCCCTCAGTGATTCAGAGATTTTTTTTTTTTTTTTACTGGATGTGTGAGTCGGGAGAAAAACACTTCATTTTCTTGGGAAATCCAAGGAATTTTTCTACTGAAGACGAAACATTTCTTACTATTTTACCACGTCACAAATGTGCCATGTACCACATTCCGAGCTAAAAATTTAGTACGAACTGAAAATAAATGCTAGAATTTATAACAAAAAGTAACTTATTTTGAAATTTAGAGGGAAAACAAGCAAAAAGGCAATATTAGGCTCTAACGTAAAAATAGGCTGTTTTAGGTCCTATAAAAGTATCAGTTTTAGGCTTAGTCACTTATGAAACATGCATATACAAGTTTTCGTCCATATATCACTTAAGGATTAAAATAGGTTTTTACCTAAAATCCGAAGTCAGTTATAACGTTCATGGGATTTTATTTTGGACTAGCTTAAAAAGCCGGCGTCGCCCGGGTTTCGTATTTTGTAATTGGAAATTAACTTATGAAGGACTTTCGATTTTCAAATTATAGGTCCTTATATAGGTATAAGAATTTGAGGAAGAACTACGAGGGATGTTCTGAAAGTAAGTTTCGTCATTTTTTTTTTCACATGGAAACTTCATTACCAAAACAAATACACCATGCAATCATGAAATATACCCCTTGCACTATTTTTCAACATAGTCTCCACCGACATTGAGACATTTGCCATAGCTTGCAATCAGTTTGAAGAAACCACTCTGGTAAAACTCGGTGCCCTGCTATGCAAGGAATTGTCGCACAGCCTTCTCCACCTCAGCATTGTTTTGGAAGTGACGTCCCGAGAGTGCGGCTTTCATTGCATGGAACAGGTGCCTTCCTTCACTGAACATGCAACACCAGCGACCAACAATTTGATGAGACATGACCTCTTCACCATACACAGTCTGTAGGCGTCCATGGATGATGGACACACTAGTCCTACATGCCCATTCATACCGGATAACAGCATGTACTTCCATTGTCGACCACGTTTTCAGTACACGTCCATCTGCCATCGTGATTTGTACTCAAATAACCTCGGGCACGCCAGTCTACTGCTACTCTCTCTTCTTCGGGACTCTACTCATGCATCGTTTCTCCTCTGCTGACGCTCTTTCCGTCGTTGAACCAGCAATAGGTGTCGATTCTTATGGCAGTTGTTTGCTTCATCTGCTTTACCATCTTCACTTTTTAAAAAAACCACGAAACTTACATTTGGAACATCCCTCGTACTTACCACACTCAAACTATTCCCTCAGAAAAAGCTTGTTATAGCTTTCCATGGTTCATAGAGGATGTAGAATTTTGTATCCCATCGCTTCTACACAACAAGTCTGGTAGGGGTTGAAATAAGAAGAAGCAGAAATTCCGGTAACATAAAATTGTATTGTCTTTGAGGAATATTTTATTTCTCACTCTCATTCGTTTCGGGTATGAAATTAAAAAGAATTTCAATATCACTTTCATACTTCCCTCCCCAAAAACTTTAGCTCGTCTGCGAATAAATTCATAGATACTGTACAGACCATGTTCTCTGTGAATTTGACTTTTTCGCAAAAACCATTGAATTCACTTGAACGAGGAACGAGGAACTGTAGGAACTATTAGAACACACAAAAAATGTAATTATACTTATGTAATTCGTAATAGTATATTGCGATACAAGTGCCGTAAGCGATGCATACGGATCGAGGAAAGAGTTTGAAAAAACGAGGCGCTCTCGCCGAGTTTTTTCAATTTTCCGAGATCCGTTATGCGTTTACGGCACGAGTATTGCATGCTATTTTTTGCACGATGATTATTTATTTCAATTTAATTATATTAATTGTGATATTACCTGAAAATATTATGGATATACATTCTTGAAGATAGATGTTTATTTCAGAAAGTGATTCGCATGTGTTGGTTGTTATGGGGACTGAATATTTGTCCTGTTAAAGTCGCCACAAACGTGGGGGGCCTTGGTCCATAAAGGCTTGTATTATGATTTTACTTACGGCACAGTGTGCTTTTTGTAATTTTTACAGCACGGAAATTTGTTTTGTTTCCATAGCAATAAGATTGCCTGCGGAAATGTCAAGTTACGATCCACGGCAACAATATTCGTAACTACCACTAATTAGTTACGTCGTGCAAAAAATATTATATACTATCACTCATTAAGCCAACAATGCGTGTAGTCACTGCCTCCTGAATATATGGAATTTTTAAATGAACGGGTTTGTGGCTGATTTGGGGGCTTTGAATATAATATAGATGTTATTACATGGTATTGGACATAGCCCGCTTTATTAGGCCGAGCACACAAACGTAGATTCCACACAACAAAGAGATTCTGCTAATCCATGCGTATTATTCCTTTCTGTACCACCTGATCCTGGTCATAAGGGTTTTTGCAACCGCAATTTCAGTCAAAGCCAGCGAATGTATGTTTGAATCTATAGAAATACGATATCTGTGAAATGGCCGTGTTTGTGTTTGTGTTTGTGTTTGTGTGTGTGTGCGCGCGCGCGCGCGTGCATGTATGTATGAACCGGCCTTGTGTTCTGTAGCATCCAAACGTTTTTTTTTTCCTTTTTTTAAGCCTTAACCATGGACATGAGGTCTGTGAAACCGCAGTAGATACATAAACCTCTGCTACTGCCTTCACAAGTGTGTTATTTACACCACCTTCCCTTTTCAAGACCCTTTATTACCCCATTACTTACCCATCAGTGTTAGTGGAGCCGTGCTAGAAAATGGTGTTTGTAGCGGTCTGTGAGACCTTACCTCTATGTTAAGGCATGACCGAAGTATTAGGAGTGGTGTTTTTAACTATTTATCCTACAGTTTAATTTTTTTAATATCTCAATTTGTTTTCGAGGTATTGAATAATTTAATTAGGTTTTTAATAAAAATGCATAGGCGCCGACTTAGGGGGGGGGGGCAAGGTACTTTCTGCCCCCCCCTCCAAAGACTTAAGATTTTATCATGTAAGGCCTATGTATAGCTACTGAAAATCCAGTTCTTGCCCCCCCCCCGAGAAATATTTCCAAATCAGCGCCTCTGTCAAAATGTATATCTATCTCCTCCAATAGTTATTAAAGTATGAATTGATACAAAAGATTTTGATCACCTTATACCCTCAAAAATAAAATCCTATATCTTATAAGAAAAATAACCTTCAAAAATGTTCATAAAATTTGGGATTGCTTTGGAAGTACAACAAATATTAGGATTTACACTGGAATTTATAATCATATCTTGATGTTCATAAAACAGAGCCATATAGACTTACTTCAATTTTTAAAACTTTAATATTGACAGGGCGCTGTGAAGTGAACTCAGTCTTAGCTCAGTTGGTAGAGCATTGGCACGGACAGCCAAAGGTCCTGAGTTCAAATCCCAGAGTAATTTTTCTCCTGTAATATTATCATATAATGTCCAACAGGGACAATAATCTGTGGTTCATGAATGCATATCCATATAGCTATGATTAATTTTATTTCTATATGGTTTATATTTTTGTATTTACACAAAATATTTGTAAAAATAACGAAGGCTATACAGAAAATCTGATCAGACATCTAATAGTAAAGTAAAAAGGTAAAGTGAACCCTATACAGGCCATGGAGGCCCAGAGGGTTCCAGGAGGTTGAGGCTCCCAGATTTTGGACATTCGGCACGTAAAGGTGGTAAGGTTGTCAGCCTTACGCACCGGCCGCCTTTACCCCCAGGATTGCTCCTGGTACTCATTTCTGTTCGAGGCTGAGTCGACCCCAGGGTCATAGTGCCACCAGAAGGATTAGGCCAATTGAAAAACTCCAACGACCTCATCGGGAATCGAACCCGCGACCTTCCGGTTTGTAGCGCAGCGCCTCAACCACTACGCTACGGCGTACCCCCTAATAGTAAAGTACATCGTAAAAAAAATACATCTATATCTGTATTTTTATGGGAGAAGATATATTTTGATTGAAACCTAGAAACCAGCCGATTAAAGTTTGCAAGAGTCAGCAGCAACTGTTCCATGTTCCAAACGGCATGAAATTTTGCACAGGTACACTTTAGGGTGTCGGCCGCGGTGGTCTAGAGGTAGCGTGCCCGCCTCTGGATCCGCAGGGCGCGGGATCAAACCCGGCCGCGGTCGATGGATTTTTCAGGACGTAAAAATCCTGGGCACGGAGTCCTCCGGGAGGGACTTTAAGCTGGGGGTCCCGTGTAGGAAAATATTTGGGCCAAAGAGAGATGAAAATGTTTACTAGAGAAGACTGCATAACGACGAGCTTCACCGGATATAGTAAGGGTAATTAAATCACGGAGGATGAAATGGGGGAGGAAAGACATATCTCAAAAGTATTGACTGGGAGACCCGAAGGGAAAAGACCACTTGGAAGACCTAGACGCAGGTGGGAGGACAATATTAGGATAGATTTAAGGGAAGTAGGATTCGGATGGAGTTAGCATAGAATATGGTTGAATGGCGGGCTCAGGTAAGCGCGGCAATGAACCTACGGGTTCCATAAAATAGATAATACTAGCATGTGCCCACGGCTTCGTCCGCGATAATTATTTCAAGAATTAAAAATTAAGAGCATAATAGTTAAATCATTACATTTATTAACACCTAAATAGCATGGACTACATACCACGATCAGATAGCATCGACTGGTAAAAGCGACCTCAGATTCGAGTTTCTTGGCCAAGAAAACCTCTGTATAGTGAGATTCGTCCAAATAAAACAACGTTTGACCATATTTAGGGCTTACAACATTCAAGCGATCGCGAAAGTTTTGTTTTCAAGGTTTGACAAAAATAGCCAAAGCCAACTGTAATTGATTTGACATTGAAATGTATAACTGAAAACTTATGTTTTGAAAACGCAAAAAATGCACGTTTTTTGCCAGTTTTTCACTCATAACTCACGAACGAAAACTAAAATTAAAATTCCGGCTTCAGCACACCTATGTTTAAAATTTCAGATCTCTGCGTTCAGTAGATTTCGCTGGACATCGAGGAGAATTCCTTTTATTAATATAGATAATATGAATTATAATGATACCTTCTCTAATTTGTCAAACATCCATTTAATTTAATCCAAGGCCACCTGATACCACTGGTAACAACACGTTCTGTGAATTTGTTTTGATAATTCTATGTAAAAAGGGATTAAGTATTTTCAAAAACATTTAATTTTTTGCATTTAGAATCAGAATTTTTCAAAATCCTTTCTTAGTGAGCATCTACATTATGAAACGAAGGTACTATCAAAATTCCAAGTCTCTACCTGTTATAATTTAGGCTGTACGTTGATTCCTGTCATTCATTCAGTCATTCATTCAGTCAGTCAGTCAGGACAAAGCCTTTTATATATATAGAGATTCCTTTAGCTTGCTGAGGAATTATCTATTGCCATTGAGTAAGTAAGTAAGTAAGTAAATAAATAAAATCCCGCAGTTTTTTACCACAATTGCTATTCAATTCTGTAACAACGTCAATGGAATTGTTCTGATAGATGCCAATTTTAAATCGCAGCTTTCGGTGTTTCGTTAGTATCACTAGGTCGAACAAGTTCTGTGCATCTCAATGAGAGTGGGACATTAAACCGTCGAGCGAGATTTATTGACTGCAAAATGCACAACATTGAAATAGAAGAGTGCCCTGGTTTTATATCCCCATGAATTACAAATGCACATGGACTGAAATAGTTGTTATAAATCTTTTGCCTCGGACGTGATTGTTCTATTACATTAACGAAATGCAGAGGAGATATGTTAATATTTTCAAATGAATAGCTAATTTACACAAAAGCTTATTTAGTATCAGATATAATCACAGTTGACCATAACAAATGCATTAGCTTAACTTAGGCTATAACTCGATCGGTAAGACCTGAGCCAAACACGCGCGGATAGCTCATCGTTAGACCTGGGATTTTAGGCTCTAAAAAAATTAGTTTTAGGCACCTAAAATAGGCTTTTAAAACAAGTAAATAGGCTTTTAAAAAAGGAAATAGGCACTTAAAATAGGCTTTAAAAATGTGTAATTAGATATAAAATAGACTTTAAAATATTACAATATTCACTTAAACTGTAACATGGTCTTTTTTTACTGCAAGAAACGTGGTATACCTATTCTTAACAGAATTAACTGCAAAATTAGGCATCATGAACAATATTCACTTAAACAGGTGTTCTTTCACTGGTGACTTGACACAGCAGTCCTTCCCCTTAATTACCCCCCTCCCGTCAGTCAGCATTCCTTTTGCGACAATTGTTTGGAATAATCAAGTTTCTGTGAAAAACCCACCTCTGCTGTTCTGCTTTTCATTGAGGGATGTCCATTATAAGATTGTAAAAATTACAGAAGTTGAATTTTATTTTAAATGTACAAAATAGGCATTTTAGGCACTAAAATAGTAAAATAGGCTCTAAAGGTTCAAATAGACATTTTAGGGCATTATAAAACTCTATAACGGTAAGTGATTTATCATGAAACATCCACATATTTAAAAAATTTCATGTTTTTTCATAAGGAACAAAATAGGCATTTGCCTTAAAATCCCAGGTCTACTCATCGTCCAATGGAGTAAGGGCAGAAGAGAGTACATTCATTCCAAACTATTCAAAACAAAAATAAAGTGAAGTATTTGTTTTTGAAGTAAAACTTCTTTAGTGGCGGTAGAGGGTAAATCCAGAAAATCAGTCACACTAAAACCGTCACGAAATCAGTCACAATCAGTCACGAAATCAGTCACACTCAAAACCGACTTGTTTCGGTGCGGACTGCGCAGAAAACAATCAACTCAATGATTAGGAGTAATCAAAGGACATTTTTCAAACCTTACTTCCTTAATGGCAATAGACAATTATTCCTAAGCAATCTAAAGGTATTCTATCTATTTTATGGAACCCGGAGGTTCATTACCGCGCAAATCCAAAATTAAAAATCCAAAATTAAAAAATACAAATTTCCAAGATTTAAAAAAACAAAATTAAAAATTAAAACATCCAAAAATCCAAATTTTAATAAATAATAAATTCCAAAATTTAAAAATTTAAAAATTAAAAATTAAAAAATCAAAAATACCAAAACTGAAAAAATCTAAAAATTAAAAATTAAAAATTAAAAAAACTAAAATACAAAATTAAAGAATCCAAAAAATAAAAAATTCATAGGATCAAAATTTTAAAAATTCAAAGATCCAAAATTAAAAAATTAAAAAATACATTTTCCAAAATTTAAAAAATCCAAAATTAAAAATTCAAAGATCCAAAATTAAAAAGTTCAAAATCCAGAATTTAAAAAGTCCAAAAACCCAATATTAAAAAGTCCAATAATGCAAAATTTAAAAAAATCCAATAATCAAAAATTGAAAAAATAAAAAATAAAATAAAGTTTTACTTCTATCGCGTGGCGTTCCACGCACTCTTTTTTTTTTAGTTACGAAATGTTATTTAAGTAATGGTATTTAATTCTCAGAATATCGCTGTTGGGCCTTCACTATTGAATGCTGTGAGGCTAACTAAGATGTTTTTACACGGTCTGTACAGCAGGGAACATCACGTGCTATGAAGGTCAGGCAGGTCTAGATTACGTCATCGTAGACGACTGCGCAGCCGTTTGTTTGGCTCAGGTCTTTCCAATCGAGTTATAAAAGTATAACATTGAGCCCTTTACCGTTCGAGTTATACACGTAAAACATTGAGGCATACAATCAATCTCTCAAAACATTCACTGCAAAAAAAATTATAGGAAAAAAATTCCTCCGACACTGGGACTTGAACCCAGGACCTTTGGCTATATGACATAACTTGTCTTTCTGTGAGGTAGACCATTAGGGCAATCAGTCATAGGAGAGAGGTTCCTTCTGCGCTGTGAGGTGAACACCGGCTTAGCTCAGTTGGTAGAGCATTGGAGCGAATAGTCAAAGGTCCTGGGTTGAAATCTCAGTGTCAGAGGAATTTTTCTCCTATAATATTCTCATGTAAAGTCCAACAGAGACGGTAATCTGTGGTTCATGAAAGCTTATATTCACTGCAAAATTTCATCATAACTGTCATAACTAGGGACCGGATTCTTACGTTTTTACCTATTTTTTTCCTTGCTTCCAAAACAAAAAGCTCTCATACACTTTTTCGAATCATGTCCGTAGGATTCACCCACATTAATTCTGTGGCACCTAAAAATACCTAAATGGGTATAAAAACCTAAATATACCTAAATGGGGATATAAAACCTAAAATATCTAATTAGGCAACTTTTTTTGTCTTTTTTGCTTGTCAGCTGAGGAATTGATATTTTGCGGAGAGACAATAATTTTTGTCGGGTTGAAATTAATACCACCAGCGTTTCGTTCAACCCATTGTCGTCTAGGATGGACTGTATCAAGAGAGGAAGTGTAGAGTACCGGCGTATTCCTTTTAAAATATTCGTACGAACAACCATTGTTGCCGTGTATGAACAAGGATATAGAATTCTGTGTTTTAAAGCGTTTGTTTGTTGGCCACACTGTGTTTGAAGAAGACTTGTTAATTATGTACTGAATCCTATATAGCACATTCAAATTCATTAAACCAATTATTCTACCTGAAAACGATATTTTGGACAAAAAACCTAAAAAAAACCTATTTCACCTAATGGAAAACCTAGAACAGTGTTTTTAAAAACCTAAAAATCCGGTCCCTAGTCATAACGTAGTCTTAAAACTCTCGGTCTGACAGTTTTTTTTTTTTTTTTTAATGGCAAGTGACACATAATGGGGTGATAAAAGATCTTGAGAAGGGAAAGTAGTGTAAATAACACACAGCGGTCTATGTTTTACTGCGGTCACACGGACCTCACTCCTATGGTTAAGAGTAGTCTTGCTGTAAAAGTCCTTCAGGAATAAAGTAACACCTTTATACAGTTTTGTCGTTTTATTGGGAATTTTGTATTTGTCCCTGTGGAGATGAAAGCGGCGACATTCTGTAGGAGTGAGAGATTTCTGTATTAGCAATCCTCACTTTCTCGGAATATACAGATATTAATAGCCACTGATCTGCAGTTTAGAATAGCGCATCTATTCATAGCTTTATAACCAGCTGGCACAAGAACACCATCCGCGTTATGTCTAAACAGTTACATCAATATGCAACTGCGAATCAAACCGGCCATCACTGGGCACAGGGCGATCGTTCGAAGAGATAAAAATGATCTCTCGCTGATTGTATATGTGCCAGGGAAACTCAACCATAAGTCCAAATAACAATAAAAAACAGCTTTCAGAGTGCAAAATGTTGATTTTCACGCCAACTATCGGTTTCATTCATGTACTACATTCTCTGATCACAATAAACCATAAAGACAGTATTGCCAACCGTAGTATTTTTTGGGGGGAATGACGTCAGTCCGTCTGTCTGTCTGTCTGTCTGTCTGTCTGTCTGTCTGTTTGTCTGTCCGTCCGTCCCTCCGTCCGTCTGCCTATGGACAAGCACAGCAGGTAAAGAGTTCGTTGTATTTACTTCATTTTTTTAACTAAGGACTTTTTTCGGAATGTTATCGAACAGCCCGGAATTTGCGTTTTATAACTGAAATATTAAGGGGACTTTTCATGAAAACTTTTTTTTAATTTTGGTTTTTTTAAAATTTACTCTAACGATTTTAATAAAAATGTGAAATTGGAAACTCTTATCTGTGACTAATAAAATGGCTATATCCTTTTTTTCTGCAAAAATGACTTAGAGGGTTACTTTACTCGTATCCATTTTCAATTTTTCTCGATTATCTCCATCACAGTAGCTGATACATGAAAATCTAGCAAAGTAAACTTTGGAAACCACCAAAGCAAACAATTAAATAAATGTTGATGGTGTTGAACTTCTTCACGACAATGCCCCCATGTTGCAGCGGCTGTTCGTGATAAAATCAACAAATTTGGTTGGGAGGTATTCCAGCATCCTCCATACTTTCATTTGTTTGGTCCCATGAAGAAATTCCTGGCCGGTAAACGCTTTGCGTCAGATGCAGAAGTGAAAACAGCAGATGACTATACTCCAACCGAACGAACTTCTATGAACAGGGTATTTTGAAACTGGTATCATGATGGGAGAAACTTGGCAACAGAGTGTTAATAAATAACACCGAAATATTCTACCTGTATATAGAGGGGACTTAGACAAGCAACTTTTATTAGGAGATTTTTGCTCTACGACATAAAATTTGTATGCTACAGGGCATTAAAGTCATTATAATTTGGTGCTCATAAATCATTAATTACGCGAAATAGGGTTAAAATGTTCATTAAGTTGACTTCATGCCTTCCTAGTGATCGATAAAAATCTCACTCTTAATCAATCGTCATCAGCTATATCATAATTTAGTGTTTACATAATTAATCTGCAAAATTTACAGACTAATCACATGACTGGTCGCCACTGCATTAGTCTTTTTTTTAATCATAACTACTCACTACAGTGTTAACAACGAAGTTCCTTTGTTTTGCTTTTTTTTTCCCCCCCCCTAATGTTAGAAGTCAGTGGCGGCCATGTCCTGGGAGATTTTATGCTATAACAGGAAGAATTGAATCCATAGAGCAAAAATCTCCTAATAAAAGTTGCTTGTCTATGTTCCCTCTATACACTGGTAAAATATTTCGGTGTTATTCATTAACACCCTGTATAGAAAAATAGACAAAAGATGTCCCTTCAGGTGTGCATTTGTTTGTAATTGTACCTATTAAACTTTTTGTTAAAAAAAAAATATTGTACGTTACTTTTCGATCCACCCTCGTATAAATAAGGCCACGCCATGCTGCAAATAAACTAATCAGAAATCATTTCGAATCTGTATGTCCATATGACAGCATAACATTCGTTTTATCCGTTTAATTGTTTATATTTACTTGAGAAAACTGCATAACGACGAGCTTCATAACCTGTACTCTTCACCGGATATACAAAAAAAAACTAAGCTCCGTGGCGCCACATCCCTGGAGGGACTTGGCCTACTACCCGACCGCTGCATCATCTCCCGTAGGCAGATGGCAGGATTGGGGGGCATGTGGTCAGCATGCCGACACCCACGGCCGTTAATGGTGGTTTACTGGACCGGTCACCGGATATAGTAAGGGTAATTAAATCACGGAGGATGAAATGGGGAGGAAAGACATATCTCAAAAGTATTCACTGTGAGACCCGAAGGGAAGAGACCACTTGGATGACCTAGACATAGGTGGGAGGACAATATTAGAATAGATTTAGGGGAAGTAGGATTTACGAGGGATGGTTGGATAGAGTTAGCACAGAATAGGGTTGAATGGCGGGCTCAGGCAAGTGCGGCAATGAATCTTCGGGTTCCATAAAATAGAAAATATTACATTATCTTGTTTAGGAACTGTCTATTGACATTGAGTAAGTAAGACAAAGTTATGTGAGTGTACTTATATCGGTTCCTGTTAATAGATTAAGTTTGAACTATTTTGCAATTCATTTTCCAGTTTTGATATTTAAAATTAAAATTGTAACCAACATACTTTTTGTTTGTTTCATGGTTGAGTTATTAAGTGCCAGTATGGTACTTTATGAGATTGTGTGGGGGACGGGAAAATGTCTCTCTGTCTGTCCGTGTGTCTGTCCGTATGTCTGTACGTGCCATAACTCAAATACGCTTTATCGGATTTTCATGAAACTTGCTGTACGCATTTATAACGTTCATGGGAAGAACCCTATTGATATTGAACCAAATCGGTTGACCGGCACCGAAGTAATGCCCAATTTAGTGCTTTTTTTAATAGATTATATTTACCAGTATTTTTCATATGGGAAGCCTTTTCCTTCACCGCCAATCACGTGCACAGGCTAAAAGGCTGCCGCTGTCAGTGAGAGTCTTCCCTCCGTCTCGCCGTCTCTGATTGGACCGCGTATATATGCAGTTGAAGGACATAGGGCTTGTCATCTGCAAAGCACTTTAATAGTTTATTTTATACGGTGTCTTACATTTAAATGTTGGCACAGAATGGGGTTGAATGGCGGGCTCAGGTAAGCGCGGCAATGAACCTTGGGGTTCCATAAAACAGATAATATTCCTTTAACCTCCTGAAAAATTGCATATTGCCATTGAGTAAGTAATTTGAGTAAATAAGAAAAGAAATAAGAAAAAAAAGAGTGCGTGGAAGGCCACGCGACAGAAGTAAAACTTTATTTTATTTTTTTTATTTTTTCAATTTTTTATTTTTGGATTTTATCAATTTTGCATTATTGGACTTTTTAATATTGGGTTTTTGACTTTTTAAATTTTGGATTTTGGACTTTTCATTTTGGTTCTTTTAATTTTTAATTTTGGATTTTTTAAATTTTTGATCTTTGAGTTGTTTATTTTTTTATTTTCTGGATTTCTTAATTTTTAATTTTATTATTTATTAAATTTTGGATTGTTGGATGTTATAATTTTTTATTTTGTTTTTTTAATTTTGGAAATTTGAATTTTTTAATTTTGGATTTTTAATTTTTTTATTTTTTGTTTTGGATCTTTGAATTTTTTAATTTTGGATTTTTTCAATTTTGATTCTTTGAATTTTTTATTTTTTGGATTTTTTAATTTTGTATTTTAGTTTTTAATTTTGGATTTTTAGATTTTTCAATTTTGGTATTTTGGATTTTTAGTTTTTTATTTTTTATTTTGGAATTTTGGAATTTATTATTTATTAAATTTTGGATTTTTTGATGTTTTAATTTTTAATTTTTTTTTTTTTTTCGAAATTTGTATTTTTTAATTTTGGATTTGCGCGGTAATGAACCTCCGGGTTCCATAAAATAGATAGAATACATTTAGATTGCTTAGGAATAATTGTCTATTGCCATTAAGGAAGTAAGGTCTGAAAATTTTCCTTTGATTACTCCTAATCATTGAGTTGATTGTTTTCTGTGCAGTCCGCTCCGAAACACGTAGTTTTGAGTGTGACTGATTTTGTGACTGATTTCGTTTTAGCGTGACTGATTTTCCAGATTTACCCCAACCGCGAGAAAAGAAGTTTTACTTCAAAAATATTGTGCGTTGCTTTTCGACCCACCCTCGAATAACACGCCACGAAGCTGGTAGCGACATTCTGAAGCTAATAAACTAATCAGAAAATTAAAGTCATTTCTAGTCGCAAGTTTATGGAGTAAAATAATATATTAGGTGGTGTAAATTAAACATGTGGAACATGTAACAGCCGTTATGCACTTGTTGGGTCCAGAATTGGGTCACATTAACTAATTGCATTCCATACTTTTCTCTCGTGTTCTGCTTGTCGTATATTACTTAACATCTGTTATACATTATACACCACTGTGTTACACACTGGTGTTAAAATGTGTACAAGACATGAAAGAAATAACAGAAAATTTATGGTTTCATTATGCATATTGTTGCATATTTTGTTAGTTTGGAGATAATGCATCATATTTGCTTGATATAAAAATACTAGCAGGTGCCCGCGGCTTCGCCCTAGTTGCAGCTAGCTCATTCAAACGGGTATTTTGTATAAATTGCATATAATAATTGATGACATGTGATTATTTGTATTTAAACATTGACCAATGTATTAAACTAAACTAAACTCCGTGGCGCTACATCCCCGGAAGGACTTGGCCTACCACCCGACCGCTGCATCATCTCCCGTAGGCAGATGGCAGGATTGGGGGGCATGTGGTCAGCATGCCGACACCCAGGGCCGTTAATGGTGGTTTTCAGGACCGGAGCCGCTACTTCTCTATCAAGTAGCTCCTCAGTTTGGAATCACGAGGCTGAGTGCACCCCTACCAGACCTCCCTACCTCAGAAAAATCCGAGGAGGTACCGGGAATCGAACCCGGGCCGACGGATCTATAGTTAGCAACGCTAACCACAAGACCACGCCGGCGGACTGACCAATGTATTACATGATCAATATTACTTATACTGAAATCAGTTTTATTATGTATTCATATTAGTTTATGCTGCATAAAGTTAAAATTTTATTGATCATGTGTATATCATTCATGTGATATTATTATCTTAATAAGTTGACGAAGTTGATGCTTGTTATTGTAACAGCCAAAGAACGAATAAAAATCTTGAATCTTGAATCTTTATTTACTCAACTGCTAGATGTTTGGTTTAAATTACTTATCTAACAAAAAAAATAATTAAAACATTATATTTATTAACACTGTTATCGTTTTTACATAAATATTCCATTCTATTTTGTCTCCTTTTACATGCTTATGATATAAACATTTCTCAACTAAAAATACAAAGCCTACAGCTATGAATAACGTATCTCAGACTGAAACAACTGAAAATGCTTTCCCTGCAATATCAAAATGTGAAGTGACAAATATGAATATTTTATTAATTTGTCACTTTTTAACGACATATTTCTGATAGATTTTAAATATTGTGCATATCTCTGTTAATTCAAATATTTACAGCATATTTGGCTAAGAGAATGTTTTCAGAACGACTGTACAATCATTGACACTAAAGGTAAGGTGATCCCAATACAGGCCATGGAGGCCCAGAGGGTTTCAGGAGGTTGAGGCTCCCAGATTTTGGACATTCGGCACGTGGAGGTGATAAGGTTGTCAGTCTTACGCACCGACCGCCTTTACCCCCAGGATTGCTCCTGGTACTCATTTCTGTTGGAGGCTGAGTCGACACCAGGCCCATAGTGCCACCAGAAGGATTAGGCCAATTGAAAGATCTCAACGACCTCATCGGGAATCGAACCCGCGACCTTCCGGTTTGTAGTGCAGCGCCTTAACCACTACGCTACGGCGTAGAGTACGATTACTTCCACAAAGTCTCTGGGTTTTTACGTATATACCTTAAGAGCGAGTGTCACCGTTCCTAGAGTTCCTGCCTAGGGGAGGTAGCTGCACCCTGATTGGCTCAGCTCTTCTATCCCACTCCACGGGTTGTCTGTCTCTGTCTCGCTACGGCATTATCCCTCCACTCAATATTATAGTATTTTCTACGACTGGCAACGTGCTGCATGATCTTCACTCTGTGCTCAACAGTAGCTAAGTGATCTTACGCGCATGCGAGTCTGCGCAAGCTGGTAACGAGAAGCTCGCTGGCTGGGTTAGTCTTCAAGGCCAGAGACTTTCTGGAAGTATTCGTACTCTACCCCTTAATTGTCAGTACATAGCCTAATGTTTTCGGAACTGATTAAAAAAGCCACGTTTCACTTCATTTGTTTTCAATTTACTAAATTTGTTGCATTGACTTTGTTTTTTAAGAAGTTTTGTGGTGTAATTTATACAACTTCTACCATGGGCGTCGGTTTGGGGGCACAAGAGGGTCATATTCCCCCCTCTGAAATGCCTTGTGGTCTCATTAATTTTTGGTAGGCTTACTCTTTATCTCTGCCAACCTCCAGTTGCAGGGAGAATAAAAATTTAAATATACTTATGACTCACGAACGAAAGCGAAAATTGAAATTCCGGCTTCTAGGTGCATTTTCCGACCCTTCAGTCCACCTATGTTTAAAATTCCAGATCTCTGCGTTGAGTAGATTTCGCTGGACTTCGCGTCAAGATAGACAGAAAGACAAACACTTTCTTTTATTATTGTATATTTTTACTTCCTCTGCCCTTACCATAGGTACAGTCGGTCAAATAAAAAACGTCGGGACTCGTATGCAGTTAAAATTAAAGTTTTAACGCATTAGTTCACAAGTTTCCTATAAAAAACATAAAATACAAGTCATTTTCGGAACATATGAGGCCATGCGACAGGAGGGAAAAAATGAACACCTAGGGAAAAATGAACAACGCGGAAAGCGCAATACACGATATTCAACTTAATGTATTGTCATAATTCATTTTGCTTTGTGTCATCACCACATACAAATGCTAAAGTGAGAGAAAGTGTAGTTAGGGCTGTAATTGACCTGCATTTTTCGGCCTCTGAAGCAGCGAGAAGGTTCCATATTTCTTAAAGAGGTGGGTACTTCACTATAATGCGACCGGAAGTTTTCATAGGAATCGTGGATCTGGCCGGCGTATTTCGATGCTATTAGATTGGTGGCAGAAGTTGAACGTAAGTAATTGAATTTGCACTAGAAGTACCGGTTTTATAAAATAAAATCTTTAAAAAATGCTCCTTGAATAAACATATTCCTCGCGAATCTATTAATTATTAATATTATAAAAATTTGCAACCAAGAATATGGCGGATTTGAGGCATATAGCCACAGCCTTCTATACATGTTTGTTTTGGAACAAAACTGACTAAATAATCAAGAAAATACATGGATAGACAAGAGGCGTGTGTGAACCTAACCTTAAGTCTTCCTGTACATGCGCATATGCTCGTTCGTGATACTTAATCAAATACCGCCCGACGTTTTTTATTTGACCGACACCATTTCCACTATTTGTAGAAACTCTGTCTTGCCTGGTGAACAACTCAGTACGCGGACATTCACGGCCTCTTATTCTACTATATAAGCACATGAAGTGAGAAAGATGTATTGTTGGCCATGCTTACAATAAAGAAATATCTGAGGGGAATATTCGATAAATTTCGGAAATTATTCTTAACGGCGGAAAGTTCAATAAACGTTTGCAGCCACTTGTTTTTTTAGTTTGTTATATAGCCTGCGTTTTTAGTCGCATCATTCAAATGAGGGGCTATAAGGTATTTACAGCATAATTAGCGTAAAATTGTCTTGCGATTCTGTACAAGGATATGTGAATACTGCTAACTTTTATTTGGGCAGAGGAAGTTATGTGACTTTCACATCAGATTTTTATTCAACTTGTATGACATAGAAACACGGCAGTGTAATATACGGTAAGCTAATTGCTTGAATCCCAACAGGGCGAGTTGGCACGGCCCCAGAAATAAATTATCCCGACTCCCATTTCACACATTATCCGCAACCAAACTCATGAACAGAATCACTGATTGTAGTTAATTGTTGTCTCCTCAATCCCAATCTGTATTCCTAAGTTATATTTCGCATCACGTCGGGCTAATTCATTAACTCATTTGAGATACAATAGGTTTTAGTAAAAGCTCTCTAAATTATATGAAATGAAATAAAAATACCGTATAAATTAATTATAATAAAAGGTGTAGTCTGTCGTTTGTTAACGCCATATTCTCAAGGCCATCTGTATCACAGAACAACAATGAACCGTACGTACCAATACGAAATGCATAATATATGAGTCGCTTTTTGTAAACAGTAATGCATATGAAGTAGTATTTAAGGAAAGCTTGTGAAAATATGAGTGATAATCCCGAGGAAATTTCAATCCAAGCCAGAAACATTGATTTGGAGCTGCTGCCAGCAGTAGACTACGAAAAAGAATATATTGCAATTAAATACTGGTGCATCCAGGGTAAGCAATGATTCTCTTGTGAACCAAGATGTGAAAAGTTGTTGGCTTATATTTGTTGGTACATGATGCATAAGATTACTGTGTTTTGCGAAAAACCCTGATAAAGTTTCTAATTATCATAAAGAAACATATTGGATTTAATTTGTTGGTTTATGAGCAATAATATGCTTAAATCCATGTTAAAGTTGGTGTGGCTGATCAACGCCAACTGGATGTTGTTTATAGATTGCCATGACGAGTTTAGCGTCCTAGGCCGATAAAACTGCATTTTGAATGCAGCTTTATGCAATTTTAGCGGCCTAGGTCGCTATACTTCAATTTTTCTTAATGTTACCAGTCCGACAAGCAGCTGTTTTAGAGAGTGTGTACTAAAAAAATAATTTTTATCGTGATTCGATAAAAATTAATTATACAATTTTATTTTATTTGAGTGTTTCCTGCGAAAACATTGGAATTTGAATTAGCACTTGTAAATATGAAATGTGTTGTTGCAGAAGCTGTGATTGCTGATCATGGAGCAGTTTGAACAATTGCTGACGTGCGCCATCTGCCTGGACCGCTACAGGAACCCCAAGCTGTTGCCATGCCAACACTCCTTCTGCATGGAGCCCTGCATGGACGGGCTGGTGGACTACGTCAGAAGACAGGTAAGTTTAATTGTGAAATAATTGCAGGTGGCTTTGCTCGGTTGCCATGGCAAACTGGAAACTTACTTAAATATTCACAGAGGGCATTGGCACATAATGTGGTGTACCATGAAACATTTCGAGATTGAATGGTTGCTTTTCGGATCAAACAAATACCCAGGGGAAATGAACATGAATTAGCAAATGACTATGTTTTTTTGTTTTCATAAATTTGCTTTTATTCTACAAGCCCGGAATTTTGAGACAGGCCCACCAGGCTAGTTACGAGGGCCATACATGCAGTAAGTTTCCCTAAGGCCATTTACAGAAACAAAACAAAATGTCATGGAAATATTCATTGCAACAGATACAGCAAGTGTTCAGCTATCTTTCAACATATTCGCCACTAGAATTGAGACATCTGTCATACCGTGGGACCAACTTTTGAACACTTGTGTCGTAGAAGTCTACCGCCTGGGATTTGAACCACTGTTTGACAACCATCTCCGCTTCTCTATCATTCTTTAACATTTCCCAACGGATAGGAAAAGATTAAAATCACTGGGAGCGAAGTCCGGGCTGTAAGGTGGATGTTTAAACACCATCTAGCAAGACTCTTGCAGAAGTTTGGCTGGGAAGTGTTTAAACATCCACATTAAAGCCCTGACCTCGCTCCCAGTGATTTCCATCTTTTCCTACAACTCAAGAAATGACAGAGAATGACAGAGAGGCGGATAAGTTTATCACACAGTGGCTCAAATCCCTGGCAGCAGACTTCTACTACACGGGTGTTGAAAAGTTGGTTCCACGGTAAGACAAATGTCTCAGTTCCGGTAGCGAATATGTTGAAAAATAGCTGCACACTTGTTGTGTCTGTTGCAATAAATATTTCCATGAAATTGTGCTTTGTTTCTGTAAATGGCCCCAGGGAATTACTTTGTGGACGGCCGTCGTAATTAATATGCTGAGTATTCATTAAATAAAATTATATTTAGATTAAAGACAATTTCAGAAAATACGGAAATTTAAGAAAATACGTTATATAAGTTATTGATGACTGGAGCCGATATAAAACAGAATTCTCTTGCTGGAGTCGGGAACAACCACAAACGCCATCTGTTAGCCTGGATCACAACTACTGCTCCTTGTCCACTGTAGTTCAAATTAAATTAATACTGGAGCAGATATTGGCCTATATTTTCACGTGGGTGCATCATAAACGACGAAAATTCACATAATTATATAATTTTCTCATTAATTATAACTTGTGGTTATATTTCGACTTTGCAGTGAAGAGAGAAAAAATGGTAGGAAATGGAACCACGGATTGAATTTTCAAAGAAATAGACTGATAGTTTATTTCAGGAAATAGGGATCGGTTTCCATGGCAATGGTATTACTTACAGTGTTCACATAGGGCTTTGGAAGTTGCAATACATGCTACCGATAGAAGTAATTTCCGTAAACCGAGCGAGGTGGCCGAGATGGTAACGTCTTGAACTCGCATTTGGGAGGTCCCAGGTTCAAATCACAAAGCCGACCGACTCTTTATTTCCGATACGATGTCAGTTCAGGGGGGAAAAAAATTCCTAAGAACCTCACTGGGGGTTTGGGGGCAGAGCCCCAGCAAGATCCGAGACTTGGACTATGATATGCAATGATTAGGGCCCTGATTTATTGGTGAAATAAAATGGCTGATTTCGGTGTTAACTTCCTTCTATTTCGGTGGGTATTTCGTGAAATAAATTAATTATAGGCTAATACATTGGGAACATTGCGCAATGATAAACTTTGCTTCTTTATTTACATGAACTAACACCCCCCATTTCTATATTCTTCTGCCCTTGTATTAACTGAAGTAACTTTCGATTTAGGCATGATTAGAGTAATTATTAAAATATAATGACGAGAAATATTATCGTAATGTCTACTAAACACCATCAGATAGCCATTTGCAAACAGAAGTGCCAACCATACCACTGTGGATATAAGACGAAATCTGTCGAATACAAGTAACAAACATTCTACACTCTTCTGCTGTAATCCAGTGGCGGCTATTCAGGGGAAGTAGGTGAAGTAGCACTTCACCAGTATTTTTCCTTTACAATACGTATTTTTAAAGTTTATTTTCCATATCACGAATGTTCGTTTTTACTATAATGTATTTCTACAATTTTGAATATCCCGCCACGACTGGTGTCAACGCTAGGAGGCAAGTGTGCTCCCAAGTCCTCTGTCCTCCTAGCATTGAATCTGAACCTTCCCAGACGCATGGGTAGTCTGTTCCACTAAAAATGGGGGCGTGGGCTCATGGAAACCAGCCGTTTTCTCGCTTATCCCACTGTCTTCTTACTGAGGGGATCAGACTACCAAGTGAAGGTGAACAGTTCTCTCAGTCTCCACCAGACTTCTCTGTAAAGAAGTCACGTGATATTTACTTCTTTCTGCATATAGGAATAGTCAAGCGTCCACGGTGCTTTCTACGCATGCGCGACCTTCCAGCTGTCGACAATTGTCACGGAGGAAAGAATACACGGAGACGCCGTGCTTGCGGTGTCGTATGGGAAACAGATGAAGCCAATGACCACGCCCCCTTAGATGACCAAAAGGGAGGCTTGCTATATACAATAGCACACAAATACTCCGAAGTTTCACGGGTTATAACAACGTAACGGTAGGGAAAATATGTAATATCCCAATTTCATATATTAACTACATACTCTGACATCATAATAATCCCGGTAGTAAGCATTAACCTATCTCAGAAGAGCCAAAAATGTAACTTTCAAATGAGCAACTTTACATGTGCGAGTATAAATACTGAGTCAGAAAATGATTAAGTGACCGTGCTACTATGATAATTCAGAACGAGAAAAATATTCTGGACAGTTATATAGCTACACCATGTGGTTATTGACTCTATTAAACGCAATAAATGGCAACTAATATAAATATTGAAAATCTAAAGCAATAAATTACTTAGTATAACTAATAATTCAGATAAATGCATTTTATTTGATTAATTACAAGTAGCCTAAGGCCGTTATAAAGAAAATACATCAATAATTAGCAGCCTAGTGTAAAATACAAGTAAATTATGCTTAGCAATTATACCCATATTCAGGGGTGCCCACCCCCCAAAAGGTCATGACTCACCCCCCCCCCAAACATCATTGCTCACCCCCTCAAACTTTATTGCTCACCCCCAGCCCAATTGGCTGTCGACAAGGGCTCCCATATAATATTTTCATGGGGGGGCAATTTATTAATTAATTGATTTTTTGTCACTTTAACTTCTTGGGCCACTTTGTAACATTATATTAATAATATAATAAGTGCAACAATGACGTAGCCATAAAATAATTGCGGGGAGGGCCGGAAGTGCCGGGGGTCCATCCCCAGAAAATTTTTAAATATTGAACTAAATCTAATGAAAATCACATTTTACGCTATTTTAGCTCTCATAAACTAGTTAGGAAATTTGTTTACCATACTCTAAGACATGCCAATATAAATAAGAAATCATTGCCTAAGTGGGGGGTCCACCCCCGGAAAATTTTTAAATATTGAATTAATGAAAATCACATTTTATGCTATTTTAGCACTGAAAAACTAGTTAACAAATTTGTTTACTATACTCTAAGACATGGCAACTTAAACAAGTAATTGTTACCTAATTTATAATACTTATTACTATTTATAAGAAAAGCTGAATAACACATGGAACAGTGGACATAATTGGCCATTATGTTATGAAAAGAAAATAACGGCTATATCATATTTGACACACCAACAAATCTTGTTTAATTATTTTCTTTTTTAATACAAATATAGAATTTTATGTTTTGACTTTTGGGGGTCCAAACCCCCTGAACCCATCTTTCCTAATCCACTGTGGATTCTGCTTCCATGTTGTCGATTTGGTAAAACTTCTGCAATTCAAATAATTGTCTTAAAAGAAAAATACCTGACTATAATAATTATTAATATACATTTTTTTTCCTTGCGCCCCCCCCCCGGGTATGGGCGCCCATGACTGTCGAAATTCTTCATCTTTATCTTTATAAAGAATTAGAAGTGACCTTTTGAAGTAATAGAACTTGACTGTTTTTATTTTTAACATATAAAACTAATTTTGCAACAATTTTCAACCCCCCCCCCAGAAAATTCGTAAATGATAATATTTTGCCCCCCCCCCAGAAATTTCAATGACGCAGTCTGCGTCTTAACCCCCCCCCCCCCGTGGGCACCCCTGCCATATTCATTCATCCCAAAAATTGACTATTTTCAGTACCTAAATTTTACAAAATTATTAATTTTTAAGGTAGGTTCATAGAATAGTGCACAACATGCACTCATTTTCACTTCTGAATTGTTCAAAACAAATAAACAAAAACGAGTAACCACGCTATCCGTGCACACTATAAACATATAAACACAGTGACACGCCCCCTTAAGTGCCAAACGCTCGGACAGTTGGCTTCACGCTTGCGGTCTCAGGGCATCTCCGTGTATTCTTTCCTCCGTGACAATTGTTCTGTTGTTGTCCACGCATGCGCGATAATCCAGCAGTCGACAATTTTGTTCTGTCGTTAAGTTCATAACATGGACAGTTTATTCTTTTCCAATATTTAGGAAGCATGAGATCACGTTTTTAAAAATAATATTAATAACTAAAGAAAAATGAAATATTAGAAGACTTCACTTTAATTAATAGTTTCTGTAGAGAAAATCATAGTGCAGTGTCAATTTATGCTAAAACCCCTCTTGTTGAAGGTGCTGGTATCAACGAGTCCTGTAAAAATACAGAACCAGTACTCCAA
Source organism: Ectobius pallidus (assembly GCA_964059195.1). NCBI lineage: Eukaryota > Metazoa > Arthropoda > Insecta > Blattodea > Ectobiidae > Ectobius > Ectobius pallidus. The sequence continues at coordinate 3,953,426 of CAXKWD010000002.1, forward strand.
GATCGTCACGAAATTAATGTAACGCTCAAAATCGTCACGAAATTAGTGATCTGTGACGGAACGGGCTGCACAGAAAACAGTCAACTCAATGATTAGGCTTATCAAAAATCCAAAAATTAAAAAACCCAAAATCCAAAATTTAAAAAATCTAAAATTAAAAAAAATATTCAAAGATCCAAAATTCAAAAATCCAAATTTATAAAATAAAAAATCCAAATATCCAAAATTTAAAAATAAAAAAATTAAAAAATAAAATATCCAAAATTCAAAATCTAAAATTAATAATAAAACATCCACAATTAAAAAGCCCAAAAACCCAATATTAAAAAGTCCAACAATCCAAAATTTAAAAAATCCAATAATCCAAAATTTAAAAATCCCTAAATTAAAACACTTCTGTCGCGTGGCATTCCATACACACTTTTTTTCTCTTCACCTAATTTTCCGGTCACGAGCCGCCACTGCTGTAATCGATCATAGGCATCGCTAACTTGGTAAAGACATAGCACGAAAGGAGTGTACTCAACAGTACAAATCAGGTCACAGACAATCTTTGCGTAAATTCTGCAATCTTTGTAATCGATCTCAAATATCGATATATCGGTAAATCTTCGACAGCCACAGAAACAGCAGAAAAAAGCCTGCTGCTAAGAAATAAAAAATACAGTACACCAAAACACAATATTGTGATTTTAAGGCACATTTTCGTGCTCATTTCTCACTTTACGGACAGAAGGGGCATATTTCGCGCTTGAAGACACATTTCGCGGAATCGAGTAAATTTCGCGATATTTCGTGGATTCAATTTCGTTCATATTGGTATTTTAAGCATATAAAAGTTAAATATAGCTAAAGGGAGGTTGTTTTATAAAATTTCGCGCTTATCGTTGTTACCAAAAAATACGGCCCCTAGCAATGATAAAAAAATGATAAAAATAAAAATAATAAAAAATAAATAAAAAATTACAAGCTGCAGAAATTAAATTCCTTAGATCGGTTAAAGATTGCACCAGGTTAGATAGATTTAAGAACGAAGATATACTGAAAAAATTACAAGTAATATCATTAGAAGAAAAAAATGCAATTACATAGACCAATGAATTCAGCATGTCAATACAATGGACTCTAACCATATACCAAAAAAAAAAATGTCAACTATAGACCAAGAGGAAGGAGAGACCTGGGACGACCTAGAAAAAGATGGACAGATGCAATATGAAGCCGGAACAGGCTGGAAGCCTAATCCTTGTATTGAAGAAGAAGAAGAAGAAGAAGAAGAAGAAAAGAAGAAGAAGAAGAAGAAGAAGAAGAAGAAGAAGTAGAAGATGATGAAGAAGGCCCCAACAAGCAAAGCTAGTTTTAATATAGAACACTAGGGATTTTTTTCCCTCGTTATAGCTACGTGGTTTTGCCTGTGAATATCGTTACATCTTCTGCTAACTATCTTGGTGAGCGTTATTACATTTTTCTCATGGTTCAGAACTGAATTCCAAATCCATTTTAGTCCTATCTTATCCAATAGTTTCGTATGAAAGCTAAATGTCAATACCGGATACACTTTCCTCGTATAACTCGATCGGTAAGACCTGAGCCAAACACGCGCAGATAGCTTACTTACCCAATGGCAATAGAAAATTCCTCAGCAAGCTAAAGGAATATTATCTATTTTATGGAACCCGAAGGTTCATTGCCGCGCTTACCTGAGCCCGCCATTCAACCCTATTCTGTGCTAACTCAATCAAGCCATCCTTCACAAATCCTACTTCTCTTAAATCTATCCTAATATTGTCCTCCCACCTACGTCTAGGTCTCCCAGTCAATATTTTTGAGATATGTCTTTCCTCCCCATTTCATCCTCCGTGATTTAATTACCCTTACTATATCCGGTGAAGAGTACAGGTTATGAAGCTCGTCGTTATGCAGTTTTCATTTCTCTTAGGCCCAACTATTTTCCTAAGCCCCCTGTTTTCGAACACACTCAGATTATGTAAGGGGCCGTGTCTCACATCCAAAACCGGCAGGAAAATTGTCTTATAAATCTGTATTTTTAGATTTCTGGACAGAAGATGAGACGATAAGAGTTTCTGAACTGCATTGTCCTGATTTGACTATCCCTATTCGAACAAAATGGACGGGGATTCGGAAACACCCGGTATAAGTGACTTGGGAAATAAGAGCAGTGTAATAACGAGCTCCGTTGAGATGTTTTAACGAGACCACTTGACGTATGCGAATGTATAATATTGTAGTCTAAAGTGGTTTATAATTGAAGAGCTGAGCTAACCTCCAACTCACACAACTACTCTTAACAGCATTCAAACACAATTTTATCCTTATTTCTATTATATATATATATTTATCTTTTTCTTCTTGATTTTCCCCGTTAAAACGTCTTCCTCTCAACATGCACACACACTGCCCATCTAAAGACCTAGCTTCTTCACCTCTTCTCACCGACAGATTTTCCCCCGTTGTTGGAGAAATGAAAGTACTTTATTTTCCTTTATGTCTGTGGTTATTTCGTGAAATAAGTTATTATACAGGGTGTTAATGAATAACACAGAACTATTTTACCTGTGTATAGAGGGGACATAGACAAGCAACTTTTATTAGGAGATTTTTGGTCTAAGGATTCAATTTTTCCTGTTATAACATAAAATATCCCAAGGATATGCACGCCACTGACTTCTAATACTTGAAATGATGGGAAACAAAGGAACAGTGAATATTGTGTAGTGGTCGGGAAAATTGTAAAAAATGACGATCGATATCTTACAACTCTGAGGGGAAAAAAAGACAAACGAAACATTTTTGTTAGGTTTGGAATTAGGAATAAAAACATAATGCAGTGGCGGGCAATCATGTGATTAGTCTGTAAATGTTGCAGATTATGAAACCACTAAATTATGATATAGCTGTTGATGAATGATTAAGAATCAGGTTTTTATCGATCACTAAGAAGGTGTGAAGCCAATTTAATGAAAATATTAACCCTATTTCGCTTCATTTTTGGCAGCACCAGATTGTAGTGACTTCAATGCCCTGTAGCCAGGGCCGTAGCAAGGTCCTTCTGCGCCCTTGGCGATTCTGGCAAATCTGCGCCCTCCAATACTGGGGGGTCTGAACAATTATTTTTAATTTCTGTAAAATTGTGTATTATTTTAATATAAAAACACTGTTATTATGAAAGAAAACCTAAACCTCAATTTGAAAATGAACTAAATGTTGGACTTTCAAGGTATTAAATCTTTTTTCAGACGATTGAACTACTTAAAAAATCATTAATTCATAAAATCTATAATTTTTATTGCTTGATAAATTGCCTTAAAAAGGTGGTATTTTTCATTGTTAATTTTGAGCCCTCTTTATACCTGCACCCATGGCGGGGGCCCATCTCGCCAACACCTAGCTACGGCCCTGCCTGTAGCATACACATTTTACACCATAGAGCAAAAATCTCATAATAAAAGTTGCTTGTCTATGTCCCCTCTATACACAGGTAAAATATTTCCGTGTAATTCATAAACATCCTGTATGTCTTTAATTTCATAATATTTATTATTTACTGTCTGGTTGGCAGGAAGAAGCTGAAGGAATTTCTTTCTAAATAAATAAATATGTTAATTCTTTTTGTAAAGAAATGTTAATTTAAGAGAAAATACTCAGGTAGAACATCTCATGATTTATGAGCACCAAATTTTAAGTACTTTAATGCCCTGTAGCATACACATTTTACGTCATAGAGCAAACATCTCCTAATAAAAGTTGCTTCTCTATGTCCCCTCTATACACAGGTAAAATATTTCGGTGTTATTTATTAACACCCTGTATAACATTACTTGGCAATGAAAATTAATTTTAGTGTTTGTGATGAATTGAAATTCCACATATTGGATTGGATTGAGCATTTTGATTTGTTTTAGGTGAAATGTCCAGAATGTCGAGCCGAGCATCGAATCCCGTACCAGGGGGTGCAGGGGTTCCCCACAAACGTGACGTTGCAGAGGTTCCTGGAGCTCCACATCGAGATCACTGGAGAACTCCCGGATCCGACCAGTGGCCAGATAATGGAGCGATGCAACGTCTGTTCAGAAAAGTCGTATTGCTCCGTCTGCGTCCACTGCGAGAAGAAGATCTGCAACGACTGCAAAGGAGCCCACATGGACATCTTGCGGCGGGAAATTGCAAGGATCAACAATCAGGTCAGAACTGTTTACAAAATCTTGTTTCATAGAGATAGACTAGCTTAAAAGACCCGGCGTCGCCCGGGTTTTGTATTTTGTAATTGGAAATTAGCTTATGAAGGATTTTCAATTTTAAATTCTAGGTCCTTATATAGGCATTTATAATTTGAAATAGGAAGAACGACTTATTACACTCAAACTATTCCCTCAGAAAACGCTTGATATAGTTTTTTATTTCTCATAGAGGATCTAGAATGTTGCATCCCATCGCTTGTACAGTGCACAGCAAGCCTGGTAGAGGTTTAAATAAGAAGAAACAGAAATCCCTGTAACATAAAATTGTAATATCGAGGCGGGAAATTTCCCACTCTTATGTTACCATAAAGCCGTTTTGGGGATGAAATTAAACGGAAAGCGTTATCACTTTCATACTTTTCTCTCCAAAAACCTGCGATATAATATAATAATATACACATTACCATACCTCGTTTTGTTTTCTCTATGTCCAGGGTAGAGAAAGTTATGTGATCCCATTATTTTAGTGGATTTCATTCTGTAATATTTATTTATAACATGAATTATTTTGATAACTTCTCTTGTTTGTCAAAAGTGCATTTCATTTGTTTTTTCCAAGCCCACCTGATACCATTTGGCAACAATATATTCTGTGATTTGGAATTGATAATTCTATGTAAAAAGGGCTTAAGTATTTTCAAAAACATTTAATTTTTGGCATTTAGAATCAGAGCACCTACATTATGCAACGAAGGTACTGTCAAAATTCCAAGTCTCTACCTGTTATAGTTTAGGCTGTACGTTGATTCCTGTCATTCAGTCAGTCAATCAGTCAGTCAGTCATTCATTCAGTCAGTCAGGACAAAGCCTTTTATATATATAGAGATATGTTGATTGTTGTCTCTGTGTCACGGCCCACGTATACATTTATGAAATCTCACCGCACTTCTTATGTTTCTTTTCTATTTGCTTTTTCAAGAACGCGTTGTTGTGCAAGACAACATAATGCTAGCTCTGATAAATTAATAAACCTATAGAGCATGTGAAACAGGGACGAATCCAAGATATTTTTTTCGGGAGGGGCTATGTAAGTCTAACACTGTTATCACTAGGGCCCGGAAATTTATGAAAATCATATGTTTAATAATGCAAATTATTACAAGGTGTCAAAGAAATATTAAGAAATTGATGGTTTAATTTTGCATATTTTGTTAGTTTTGCAATGATGCATCATATTTGCTCAATATTAAAATATTTGTGCATATTTAACCAATTTGTCACATTTATAACAGCATATTATGAGAGATGCCAAATATTGTGCATATCTCTGTTAATTTAAAAGAAAAATGCTATTTGGCTGAGTGAATGTTTTGGAAACCGACTATAAAATTTGTTGATAGTAAATAGACTATATTCTTTTCTAACCGATTATATAATATTAAAGCAGCGTTATATTCATTATTTTTCAATTTACTAAAATTTATTGCAATAACTTAACCTTGTTTTATTTTAATTTTTATTATGTAATTCATAAGACTTATACTAGTTATCTTTTAAAATTCGTGATGTAATTCAGCCAACAACAGAACGTCTGGTACAGTATTAAATTTACTTAAATAATAGAGCATACCTCATTTTTCCGGAGCATATTTCACAAATTTCAGGTAAAAATTCGATGTTAGGCTGAATTTTGTCAGGATGTGCAATTAAACTGTCTACTAGATCTATTTGTCAAATTAAAATGTTCTTATGTGCAACATATTAGCATTACTTAACGTTTCGGGGGGCTGTAGCCCCCTCAGCCCCCTCTGAATACGCCCCTGATGTGAAATAAGATAGTAGTAGCTACTTTTTTAAATTGATAATGGTATTAATAAAATCCAACCTAAATTTCTAAAATATTATTTCCATGCTAGCTTTTTTTGTGACTCAAATTCCTTCGACTTTTTTTCTTCTTCTTCATCGCTTATTGAATCAGGGTGATTCATTTTCCACAATTTTAACATCATAAAATTTGTATCACGTAAATTTGAGAATAACTTAATAGTTCAAATACACTTATAAAAATCCTAATATTATGATTGAATGTTATTACTTATTACTAAGGCCCAGAAGTTAATACTCTATCAGAAGACAAAATATGCTCTAAAATTTGTAAAATATGCTCTGAAATCATTCGAGCATCCTCTATCATTTAAGTAATTTTAATCTACTCTTATACAATTCAACGGCCCTAAATAGCGTGCTTGCTCGCCCGCTTCGTGAGACATCGGATATACTCGGCGATGTTCGTCTCTCGCAGTCTAAACTTTCATGACGACTACAAGATTAGGAAAACCGTTTCTTTATTATATAAGGCCTAATGAAAAAATATTCTAATTTTATTTTTCCTTACAATTTTTATAGCTCTGAACCACAAACATTTTTAATAATCTACCAGTGTAATTTTCTTAAAAATCCTGGAGTCAATGAATAATGGCGGGCGAAGCCGGGGGCAACAGCTGTAAAATATTGATGGTTTTATCTCTTGAAATATCGCTGATAATAATAATCCAAACAAACCATCCCTTCCCTTGAAACATTATATAATTTCTGAAAATTACACTGAATTGATAAAATAAAATTCACATCATATTCATGTCAATAAACAGCTGAGAAACAATACGTATTATGTGTTCACAGGTTCTTTGGAACTGCATAATCGATTCTGATATAGTTTTCCCAGGGGGCGCTTTCATATCGTGAAATGTACTCTAAAGCAGGAATTTTAGCTGTTTCATTAATTATTATTAATGGCTTAGTTTAAGAATGATTCGCGTGCAAGTGTTAATAAATATAATGCTTTAATAATTATTATACTTTTAATTTTTAAATGAATTATCGTGGGCGAAGCCACGGGCACCTGCTGGTACTTTACATTCTCTTGGCTGAATTACATTAAAAAGATATTAGTAACAGTTTTATTAATTATATTAGAATGGAATACAGAACTTAAAAAGAAAATAAGGTCACTGCAACAAATTTTATTAAATTGAAAACTAAACGTGAAATTTTGCTCTAAAATTATATACTCAGTTCCGAAAACATTACTGTCAATTACTGCACACATTCACTTAGCCAAATAAGCTGTAAATGTTTGAATTAACAGAGATATGCACCATGTTTAAAATCTGCCAAGAATATGCTGTTAAAATGAGACAAATTAATAAACTATTCAGAAATATCAGTCAAATATGATGCATTATGACAAAACTAACAAAATATGCAATGATATGCAAAACGAAACCATCAATTTTCTCTAACTTATTTCATATCTTGAACACATTTTAATTCTCGCATGTAATAAGATCTATTTAAAAATATGAATTTTCTTAAACTTCCGGCCTTTGAAATCTTTGAAACAGTGTACTAATTTTTTTACTAATATTATTGATAATTTATTTAGTAATTAATAATATTAACCAATATTCTTATGAAACAGAAGATTAATAATATTAAATTATCTTTCTGCTGTCTTTTAGTGTATTTTCAAAGTTCCCGGTCTAAAAGGAATATTTCTTTTCACGTTGAGAAATTTGTGTAGTGGCCAACCTGTTCTTTGCGCATGTAGCTTGTCATTTGTTTGCCTTCTCTCTCAGTTTGAATACCGCGAAAACAATGGATTGTGATGTAAAACTGAAGACCATGCCAAGAAAAAAGCTTATTTTTAAGGAATATAAAGGTTCCAGACGAGGTCCTGGAAGACGAAAAGTGGGCGGGTGGGACCTATTCATCCCAAGGTGCGACTTATATTTGGATTTTCCCACGTCAGGTAAATGTAGTGCAAGTCCTTATGTAGTTAACAGATGCTAGGTTAGCTAGGTACTTTCATCAAGAGGGCCATTTCTCATTTTGGCGCAGTTAGTATTGCTTTGGCTTTCTGTGTCCAAGGTTGTGGGTTCGATCCCGGCCCAGACCGATGCCATTTGTGTGTGCATAAATACGTCAGGTCCATGTCAGTAGATTTACTGGCATGTAAAAAAACTCTAAAATCCCGGCACACCGGCGACGATCACAGGCCAGGCCGGTGCCTAAGTTGCAGTACAACCTCGTCATTAAATAGCCATATACCAACCAATCAATTCATGTATTAAAGTTCTCTAAACTTAAATAGATGAATTTTCACTTGAGCACTCAACAATCACTTGTGGTGTAGTGATTAAGGCTGCTAGCTACGATGTTAGTAGCCCCATGTTCAAATACTGGTCTTTGGGAAAAATTCACGGTTAACAATAAGGGCAAAAGACAAATACAAGGTAAGGTACACTTTAAGCTTCGCCCACTCGATATTCACATCTTGTTTCTCAGCGAAGCAGGGTGACCAACTATCCTTGTATATTGTCTCTGACACTCCCAACCGTACCAAATATTAGAAATGCAAGCATGCCCCTTGTACCAAATATTAAAACTGAGACAGTAAAGTGCCTTGTACCCAACAGTTTGTCAGCCTGTTCATCCTCGAAGAATTCGCTAGATCGTGGTATAAAAGAAAGTGCTTCACTGAGGGTGGGTTGGGTGGGACATATTTCATGTATCTTATATTTGGTTTTTCCCGGAATAAGTCCCAAATAGGTTAGAGCGAAGAGGAAGTGAGACAAAGGGATAAAGGAGGAAAGAGAAGAAAGGAGAAATTAATTATTTAATTCTTTTCCCCATTTCACCTTTTGCCTACTAGATGGTGTTGCTAGTAGTTCAAATGGTGCAACTGCCTCTCCTTTGCAGGCGGGTCCCATTAGTGAGCAGGAGTGGGGGGGTAGGGTTGCACAAATTTTTATTTTTTCCAGACTCCCCAAACATAAATAGTCGTGCCTACAGCATCTTTGTATAATATTAGCCTATATTAGTTTGGCCATCCCACATATTCTGTTAGGTATTCATTTCATAATCTTAAAAATTCCAGAAACAACTTGCCCTTTTAGTATAACACCCTATAGTCCGTGATATTTTCATTTTAAAAGCAAGGAAAATGGTCAGATATCATGTTGCATTATTCTTTAGAACCTATAATAGATTCCAAAAATGTAAATACCTTATATTTGTACAGAGGTTCTAAATCTAAAGGCGTGAAGAAGTAGACACGAAATTAACCTAAAATGACGCTGAGAACTGCTGTTATATCACGAATCTCCATGCCCTAGACCAGCGTTTCTCAACCTATGGTCTGTGGACCACTGGTGGTCTGCGAAGATGGTGCAGATGGTCCGCAGACATAATTAAAAAATATAAAGCAAGTGGAAAGTAAAGAAGTAAAATTTTTTCACATATTTTGTTATAATGACCTAAAATTAATACCCCAAATATTAAGAATATAGGCCTTCTTTTAAAAATGGGATGTAAGATTAGGGGCCAGGTAATATTTTTTAGACATTTTAGAGGTCCTCGGGTTCAAAAAGGTTGTGAAACGCTGCCCTAGACAATGATCTATTGTTGGGCCAGGAGTGGGCAATTGGTCACGTGAAAATAATTCAATGCTGAAAACCAAACTTTGGTCACGGTGCCTCAGTTGCTATCGAGGCTGAGATACAAAACCATCATATATGCCCTGGATTACCTTCCTGTGTTTCTGTATTGGGGCCTTCCCCCAAACCCCGCTCTGGACCCCCCTTTTTAAGCTTCCAGCAGACCCCTTCACTGAGAATGTTTCATAACAAATTACCTTAAGAATGAATGCATAACCTCAGAATTCAATCTCAGACATCTACGAAACGACCAGGTGTTACAGATATCAACCATCTTTATTATTTACGTCACGTTAATACAAGGGTGTTAGGCTGTGTAAAGTCTTGTACACATTTAGTCATTTACGCAGGGATTAGCCTATTAGTACTTTTTTCTCGTTGGCTGTGTATGTTCCTAGTATAAATGTTGCACATGGATTATTAGTAATAGTAAATAATTATATAATAATTTATTGTTAAAACTTAATAATTACTTAACTTGTTTCAGGTGCGTCGAGCCATGCATCGACTGGAAGACGCCCTGGCATTGGTAGAAAAGAATTCCCTGAACTTGCAACAGAACTGTACGTCGGTTTCAGAAGAAGTTGAGGAAATTTATCGTCGTTTGAATAAAGCCCTCAAAGACCGCACTGAATTTCTCCGTGGAGAAATTGACCGTTACATGTCCACAGAACTTAGAAACCTTTCTACGCTGAAAGATAACTTAGAACTGGAGATCTCCAATATTCAGAGTAACTGTGATCTGGCCGACAAGCATATGACTGAAGCAGTGGAGTGGGATGACTGTGAACTCATGGACGCAAAAGAAATCTTTCTTAAAACAGTAGAATTCATCCGTAACTTTGAGTATGAAAATGCAGACTACAACCGGCGAGTGAGATTTTCAATGTCTACTGACCCCAACCAACTGGTTCTTCATGTCGCAGGATACGGAGAACTCACCATCAATATGCCTCACCAGCCTTTTCTGGGTGGTGGTGGGCCTGGGGGTGGAGTTGCCCCCAGCGGAGGCAGCAGCAGCGGTCTGCTTCAACCCCCTGGAGTTCCAGGCCTCATGAGGTCTAAAAGCGACCATCGCCTCGCTTCACAGTTCCGGCAACAAGAAGAGCGGGGTGGATACGATAGAGGTTATGGTGAAGGTGGAGAAGGTGGAACTTCGGGACGAGTATCTCCTTTAGGAGGTCGCAAGTTCGGAGAAAGGTACCCACAGAACCGTGGAGGAGGAAATGACCGCTATGAACAACAACAGACAAGATACGGAAGTCGAGGAGGTGGTGGCGAATACGGTGGTGAATTTGAATCTCCGTTTGATAACGAAGGCAATAGGCCAAGATCCAAATATCGATCCCGATTTTCACGCCATGGGGATAATACTGATTCTGACAATGACACAGGAGGCGGTCGCTCGGTGAGGTTCACGGAGGGTCAGCAGCACAAGGAGCGGGAGAGAGTGCTGGACACAGAGGATGTAGCCAGGGGACCTCTAAGTGGCATCACACGACTTTATGACTCACCTCGTGTGATGAAGCGTCTGCAAGAATCGGGCAAAAAGAAAGAGAAGGAGCCTGTAGTCCAGCCTGCCCCGCAGCCGGTGAAGGCGCCTCAGCCGGTGCCCAAGCGCACGCAGCGTCAGGTGAGCGAGGACGATGAGATCTCCAGGATCAAGAAGGCAAACAAAGCTGCAGGTACTTCTGCGTCAGCCACTACCGAGACCCCGGCGACAGAAGTGCCTCGACCAGCAGCAGAACGGGTTGCAGCACTGAAAACCAGCCGGGACAATTCCCAAGATGACAACAGTCAACCCTCATCACCAACTAACAGAACTCCACCATCTGACCACTCCTCGCCGACGAGGAAGACTTCTACACAAGAGGTAACAACTATTGCTTTTGTGTGATTGATATGCCCCGGGCATTCCACTACAGCCTGTCTTATTTCTGGGAACGATAATCCCGCATACAACAATATTTGTCTTTTTCCCTGGAAAATTTCTTCTCTTAACAATGTTAAATTTCACTGATTAGAAAGAAACGCTCTTAAATTAATGTTTTGAAGTTCTGTTTTTATAAAGGAGAAGCTTAGCCTGTAGATCGGGGGCATGAAATTTCTGGTTGCCAGATCACCATTGGCAACCAGAATTCTGAGGCAGGAAGAAAGATTCAATTTTGAAAAGTTACTAAATTTTAGTTCAGTACTTTAGGTTTGGTATTTAGTTTCAAATTTAATAGATTTTGCCATGGACTGTCGCTTTTGCCTGTAACAAGATTAGTTGTTATTTGTATTTAGTCTACTTGGAATGTATGGAAATTGTCGATATAAGTTGCATTTCGCATTCGACTAATTGGTTTTGGTTCCCTTTGTGTTAGCCATTCATTGCTCTGCTAAGGAAAAAACACACTTGTTACATCCTTATATAATAAATTGAAATGTTCAGTATGTTTTGGGGCGAGGTACCCCTTTAGCTAGTGTGAATTTACTATATTTAGAAAAATAAATTCAGATATTTAAATTTTGATACAATTCTGGTTTTGAGATGATTTTAATCAACATATCTACAGTGTGTTTTACGTACGAGTTGGCCAATCATGCAGCTTTCTGTGTCGTGGCAGCCACAGCTCCAACTCCCGAGCGATCAGGTGAAATATCTACGCAAATAAAGCCGTTAATAGTATAGTGATTCAGTTTCTCAAATTTAGAGTTAAAATTACAATGAAAATAACCACGTACCTCATCACAAGAGATGTTGGAAATGTCCTCCTCTTGCTTCCACACAACACTGGCACCTTTTTAGGTGATTTTCTTTCAGTTTGACCTGATTCATTTACATAGATATTTCACCCAAACTTGAACTTGAAAAATAAAGTGTATTGATCAAACCCCCATACATTAGAAGAACTTAAAGACAATATCACAAGAGAAATTAATTCTATCTCAATAGCTGAACTTAGGCCTATATGCGTGAATGAAAATTTCAGTACAGCCATTTCATAATTACGGGTGGGACATTCTAGCAAATTATAAAAACTATTTTTGTTTATTACATATCATAAATAGGCTAATAAACTAGAATTGGTTCTTCACATTCTGTAAAATTTACAATGCCTTCTCCTCCACACTGCATGCAAAGCATTATTTAAAATTTATTTTAAATATTTTAAATTTATTTTTCAAAATCTGTTACGGGTTGGACATAATTTGGACACTGATTTTAATGATGCAAAACAAAAGCTCATTTTCTGTTCTGCTATTACTGTTAGGGTCTTAATGTTGTTATTAATGAAGGTATAAGGGATTAAATACAAATTATAAACTGTTTCCAGGTTGTCAGAACATTTATTTAACTCATCAATAATAATTTAACAAAACTATCACTGTTACGGGTGGGACAAAAATTCCGTTGTTTGTTATTTTACATAGTACGGTAATTAACCACACAAATTTTTTGAAGTCAATCTTATACCAAATTGTACCTTAAGATGTATATTTTCTCAAATGAAAATGGACATAGCTGATTACTCTTGACTACTTTGTATTAAGAAGTGTTAAAATCATGCTAAAAATGGCAAAAAAAAGTAACTCAATGCAATAAATAAGTAAATCGACATATTTTACACTTGAAACCACTTCAAATACACCTAAGTCTTTAAAATTCAGAGAATTTGAGGTTTTAAACTTATTTTTGACCACCCAGTTACAATAATTTTATAACTTCTCTCTTTGAGGGAGAAATTCCCATATTTTATGAAATGGCTGAGTAGCTATTATTTGGAATCCTATTTTTTGGTGAATAAAAATGTTAAATTTGGTACAAAAGATGTTATGTCTCATATAAATTTTGTGCATTATTTTGCATTAAAACTTACAGAATTATGGTTCATGTTGTGCAAAATATTGTATATTTGTGTAAAGCAGTTCTTCAAGGAGATTTTAGGCATTTCAGTTTGTAGGTTTTCATGATTCTTACGAGTTGACAATTACCACTTGTCTGTAGTGTATGAATTCAATGTAGGAACTCTCCTAAAAAACTGTAGGATAGACAGACAAAGAGGAGCATTGAAGGATGATTGAGAAAAGAGGCTGTACGTGGATGCCCAGATATGTGTAAGCTTATGTTATGTGTATGTGAATTGCTCTAGAGCAGGGTTTCTTCAAAACTACCAGATACAATCATAGTGGCTTGTAGTTCCCACCCATCACTACATGAGTGATAGTCTCGGTGGCATTGCTATTGAAATTCCTTTTATCCATTCGCTTTCAGAAGTCGCTTTGAAAACATGCTCGTGACTTGAACCTCATCATACATCATGCTGTAAGACAAAATAATCCCACGTTATTTATTATTTTTCACTAAACTTGAGAATAAGGTGACCGCTGTCACAACTGGTCCATACCGAGTGGGACCAAGTCTACAATGTCGCCAATATTACGAACATGATTACATGCCGATTGAATTCGGCAGGTAAACGACTGTTGTAGCGATGTTTTATGAAAGATGCCAAATTCTAGGTCAGTGACAGGTTACATTAGGAACATTTGTATTAGTTTAGGAGCAATATACTGAATAGCACGGGGTTTATTATGTCTCGAATTGAATCTCTTCTGCAATGGGAAGTTTTAGCCTTGCACTGATCGTTTGTCTTTTGTTCCCCGCTGCTCGGAGGGGCACGGTCACTAATGGCAGAGAATGGCTGGCTACGCTATTCTGAAGGAGTTCCTTATTTTTATTACAGTAAAAGCTCAGCCATAACATTGCAATATCACACTCTGAGGAAGGCCATAGAGTGAAGATGGCCGAAAGTTCGAGCTTATTACTTTTGACACAGCTCATAACCCGAGAAGCCATCTTCATAAGCAGTGCCGTGAATGCTTCAAGTCTTAAAGTACAATAACAGTTTGTTTAAAAATGTCCAGTGTAAGGCGAAGCCTGGAACTCATAACATAATAATTCAGTTTGAGAGAAGCATTTTTATGCATGTGTCTTTACATAATGGTGTATTATCTCGGACTCAATATTGGGGTTAATAAAATAATTTAGTTTTCATCATTTTGTTTCTATAAATAAATAAGACTTAACAATTAAATTTTGAACTTCCAATAAGTACGAAGGTGGATCAAAAAGTAATGCACAATTTTTTTTATTTTATTTTTTTTTTTACAAAAAGTTTAATACATACAGTTACAAACAAATGCACACATGAAGGGACATCTTTAGGGGCCGTATTTTTTGGTAACAACGATAATTTTTATAAAACAACCTTTTCTATGCTTAAAATACTAATATGAACCAAATTGGATCCACGAAATATCGCGAAATTTACTCGATTCCACGAACTGTGTCTATAAGCATGAAATATGCCCCTTCTGTTCGTAAAGTGAGAAATGAGCACGAAAACTTGCCTTAAAATCACAATATTGTGTTTTGATGTACTGTATTATATTTTGTCTGCTGTTTCTGTGGCTGTCGAAGATTTACCGATATATCGATATTTGTGATCGATTACAAAGATTGCAAAATTTACGCAAAGATTGTCTGTGACCTGGTTTGTACTGCTGAGATAAGGTTCGTGGACAATGTATGTGGAATGATACAAATCCAATGTTTATATGAAAGTGAATGGATACTAGCAGCTTCAGTCCACCAGACGCGATATGTAACAGTAGTATTATCACGACCTTTATTATAAAATCTGTGTTCGTCGTTGCAACAGCTAGCGCCTTAATGTGCTTCTTCCTTTTGTGATAACATATCTGTGTGACATGGGGATCCCTTGCTCCCGATTGCAAAAGAAAACAGCAAAGCATCAGTCATATTCAGTTTCCAGATTACAATTTTATTAACTTCAGAACACATGAGTGGAGGTATTATACACTATACTTCACTAGATTTTACCACTGACCTGGACATGTTTCGGGATTCTGTCTTCATTCTTCTGTCGTGGGCTGAGTTGGTCTTCATCAGCATCCTCTCGTGGGCTCTCAGCCCACGAGAGGATGCTGATGAAGACCAACTCAGCCCACGACAGAAGAATGAAGACAGAATCCCGAAACATGTCCAGGTCAGTGGTAAAATCTAGTGAAGTATAGTGTATAATACCTCCACTCATGTGTTCTAATTATTAACTTCACTGTGTAAACTTCCTACAATACTTAGATTATTAACTTCACTTTGAAATTTGTTTGGTCATTCTTTATTGAAAATTAGATTGAATCACTTATATTGAAAAAACTTTAGGCTAGGAGGTCACAGTAAATCACTCTTCATTAAGTTAACAACCTGAGTGTGTTTTTAAAATTGTAAGATTTATTTTAAGCTATCGCAAAGAAAGTTACAGTTTTTTTTTTCTGTGAATATGAGTTTTCCATACATAAGTTCTCCATGTTCAACACAGCTCCGGACGATTCACAAGTCAGGATGTTACAAATAACATCTTGTGAGTAATATGCCATGCATCATCAGTTTGTAAATTTTTTTCATAATCATTGGCTCTTTTTTTTTATTTTTACGGCTATTAGAAACTTATTTTCAGCTTACGAGGTGTTGAATGTTTATTTTTTAATATTCCATAAGATGGTTTTTATTGCACTTAAGAACATTTCTTCATTACCTAGAGTAACTTTTAAAAAATACAGTTACAATGTTACGAATACAGAACATCTTCAGAATATCAATATGTTATTTTGTTAGTCTACATTCATATTTTTTACGTGTGGAAGGGAAAGTAGTCAGCAGTTATTTGCTATCTTCCTCTCTGCCCTGTTTCAACGACAGTTAGGAAAAACTATTCCTTTGACAAAAGTCGATATCATTACGGCGAACTGCAACAAATGTTTCACAAGTTGCTAGCCCTTTTGAAATTAATGAACGTTTACATTCCTCAAATTGCGAGGCATTCCAGATTTTTCAGAAATCTTCCAGACGTTATGTCTGGTAACCCTACCGAGAAACCATTATCCATGCTTAACCCCAATCACAAAATCTAAGCTCTCCATGTGGTAATATTAGGCTATGTCTGTGTTTATAATGCCGTGTTACTTGGGAGTATATGATACTAATTTAAATACGAGGGTCATTTCAAAAGTTCTGCACACTGTAAGATAGAATGGAAGAAAATAATTTATTTTGCAAAATACCTTTACAGGCCTTCAATATAATCTTCATTCTTACTTATGACAGCTTCCCAACTTTTGGCAAATTTTGTGTTCTGGATAGGGCACCTTCATTGTTGAGCTGTCTGATTACTCAGGTCACCTCACTGGAAGCTTTATCAATTGTAACAAAACGTTTTCCACGTCTATGGATAGGAAACACTTCCCTACCCATCATACAGTCCTGATTTGAGCCCACCAGACTTTGATTTGTTTCCCAAATTGAAGGAACAACTCCATGGAAAACGTTTTGTTACAATTGATGAAGCTTCCAGTGAGGTGATCTGAGTAATCAGACAGCTCAACAATGAAGGTGCCCTATCCAGAATACAAAATTTGCCAAAACGTTGGGAAGCTGTCATAAGTAAGAATGAAGATTATATTGAAGGCCTGTAAAGGTATTTTGCAAAATAAATTATTTTATTCAATTTTATCTTACAGTGTGCAGAACTTTTGAAATGACCCTCGTAAAAAGACATTTTTAAAATCATTTCAGAACTAGTGGATAATTGTTAAAAAGTTAAAAACACGAAGTTTCAACTCTACCCTTGAGTCTTCCTCAGGTGACATATCATTCTATACTGATCATAAGGAAGAATGAGTTTCGTCATGGTAACTCCTTTGTCCGCCATCGATAAAAACATTGTTCCTAAAATATATGTCTTTCCGTTCCTATGGAATATCAAATATTGCTTCCTCTATATTCCAAAGGAATGGAAAAACAGATATTTTGGGAACAATGTTTTTATCGATGGTGAACAAACGATTTACCATGACGAAACTCGATCTTCCTTATGATCAGTGTAGAATGATGTGTTATCTGAGGAAGACTCAAGTGTAGAGTCGAAACGTGTTTTAACTTTTTAACTCTTAACTTATCCATTGGTTTTGAAATAATTTTAAAATCGTCTTTTTATTGTATTTTGCTCAGTGGAAATCAGGACTGATATCGATGTTTTATTGGATACTAATTTCATTGCAAACGACAACATTTGCATTAAAATAGACGTATGTCTTATTCTAATGTTTAGACTCACAAAAGCATTGAACTTTCCTCGTTTATCTGAGGTTTGGAGAAACCCTGGCCTAGGCAGTTAATAGTGAAACGTATTATAGCTTGTGTGACGTTCTATTTCCAGTCTATGGAGAGTACTTGATGTCCCTAGTGGATGGCCAACGCCACGATCTTCTGCCACAGACTTTATAGGCCTACTCTTGTAATTCTTTGTAAACTAGTCTTTAACACTTTTACATGAGTAGTTGTGGTGAACATAGTGCATTACAATGTATCAACCCTAACACGAGTTACTTGAATAAACATTTGTTATATTCTTTACGTATCTACTACATTTCTTCTTTATAACATGTTCTCTGATATTTAATACAAATTTCACACTACTAAAAATGTGGATCATATATCGTCATGTTAGTTCAGGACGTCAACAGTAGGGAGTGTAATAAAGAAATTCACTTTTACTTAAAATATTTCAGTACAAACTCTTCATGCCAACTAAACTTCACATATTCAGTATCGGATCCATGTAATAAACCCAACATCTCAGCTAATGGGATGACATTAGGTTATCAGTAAACAGTGAGGAAAGTCCCAGAATGTCGTCAGGTTTGTAAGAATGAGGTTTTGTTTCTTTTCTGGTATACTTCGGTCACACATGCGTCTTTCATCGAGTAGCATGAAACGAATTGGTTTCCATTACAACACACAGCAGTATAATACAAACATATTCTATCTGTGCTCCACTTTTTTGTAATAATAATAATAATAATATTTATTCGTCCAAGGTCAAAGTTATTTGAATAGGACTTTATCAAATAAATTATATCAGATTTAGCAGTACCTGTCAGCTTCCGTCTTGCGTTACACCACTGTAAGTCTAGGGCCCTGTTTCATAAAACTTGCTAATAATATTAGAACTCATATTATTTATTAGTTATCAAAATCTTGTTTCATAGAGATATGAACACTACTTACTCATAAAATCTCTTGACTAATATTATTAGTTTACTAGTCAGCTGATTAATTTGGAGGTTATGTCTGGATTGTTGTTTGTGTTTTTATATATTTGTCAATACTACTTCAAAGCAGCACGGCCTACATATATCTTCATAATAGCTAGCTTTAAGAAATGAATAAATCTGCCAGGCCCTTATTCAAGATAAGTAGGCTTATGTACTGAAATCTAACCTCAAATCCTAAAAACTTATCACAAAAATTCCTTTGATAGCATATGTAAACTTTTTCTAAATTGATAATAAAATCAGATTGATTCATTTTCCACAAATTTAAAATTACAAGATCTGAATTACACAGGTTTAAGAATAAATTATTGGTTCAAAAATACTTATACAAATCACCTAATATTATCAGTAAATTTTATTAGTTCTGCAGTCTTTGAAACAGATTACTAATAATATTAGCAATATTTACAAATAATTTAGAGCTATGAACTCATGTCTTATATTATTAGAAAATATTCTTATGAAACAGAAGACTAATAATAATAACTAGGGATGGGTCGATACCAGATTTTCTCGATACTCGATACCGATACATGATTTTTTTCCTCGATACTCGATACTTCAGTACTCGATACCTTCAACATTTCCAGTTTCAATAAATAGGTACATTAAAAATTAAAATTTGAGAGAACTGTGTAATACCAACTAAATTAATTAAGTCTGCTTATTTAATAAGACAACATTTAATATCATCAGTAGCCTATAATTATTTTTAAACTTTACATTAAAACTAAAATAATTTTTTTTAACAGTCCACTTACAAGTTTTTGTTAAAAAATACTAGCATTCTCACTTAATTGCAGAATTGCATAATTACAAAAGTATTGAAAAAGTATCGAGCGAGTTTTATGAAGTATCGTTGGATGCCGATACCATGCAAGTATCGAGAGTATTGAGGTATCGAAAGTATCGAGGACCCATCCCTAATAATAACTAATATTATGTAACTTATTTGCTAATAATATGAGTGTAAAAGTTCTATGAAACAGGGCATGGTAATTGTAGTGCCTGGGACGTTCCTCTCAGAATTAATATAAAATAAAACACATAATGCCATTCCACACCTAGAACTTCCTGAACAAACATCCCGATCGGTGAATCACATTTTGTTTATTCCCCATCAATCCAGACATAACCAACAAGAAGATGAACAACTAATACAAGTAAGAATCAGCTTGAAAAATTTTATGTCATAACCGGGATTTGAACACGGATCTTCAGCTTAACGCGCTGATGCTCTACCATTGAGCTACCATGACAACATGCCAGTACAACATCAAATAGAAACCTCCCGTGGTCTGCCTTGTATTCTGAATCAGTTGAGGAATTTGATGTTGTACTGGCATGTTGTCATGGTAGCTCAATGGTAGAGCATCAGCGCGTTAAGCTGAAGATCCGTGTTCAAATCCCGGTTATGACATAAAATTTTTCAAGCTGATTCTTACTTGTATTAATATCGCAGACATGGATTTAATGTATATTTCCTTTCCCTCCACTTAATTAATGAACAACTAACTTAACATAGGTCTAAATTTGGCATACATTTCACAAGTATTCGGTCATTGTGTTGTGATCTACGGCGCAGGTGCTTCTATCATGCATGTTTTTATATTTGTGCTGGATCACCCCTACAAGCTATTCATGAAATTCACCCGGAGAGGAAAGGAAACAACAATACAAGGACAAATAGAACTGCTTCAACAGAAATAATAGATAGAGAAGGAAGCAAGGCCAAAATTAAAGAAACTCTAGATCCAGCAAGACCCATGTGATGTAACGTAATATGGAATTACATGCAAGAAACTGGTGATGTTGTAAAGTAAAATTGTGATTTGGTGAGATAGTAGGTTTAATCTTGTCTCAATATTTGTGTAATACCTGAAACTGGCAACTAAAGTATTTAGTTAAATACTAAACAGTTGTGATTAAGTTAAATTCTGTAAAAAATCCTGGGCATGGAGTAGTCCAGGAGGGAGTGTAAGTAGATTTACAGCACGTAAAAGAACTCCAAGCCTAAATTAGAGCCTCTGGACAAAATTTCTCAGCCCTTCTATGTCCTAGTAATACCTTAGTTTCCGGAGGGGGGTTGAGAGGCGATGGGCTTACCACCTGTCCCTCTGCCCTGTCTTGGAAACCCCCACTTGGAGGCCCTTTGCCTGAACATAGGGGATATAGGAAACCAGATGCAGAAGTTAAATTGTGTCATTTAATATAACAAATAAGGTAAAGTTTTGTATTAAACCAGAGTTATAACCTTTGGCTCAGGAACTGTGTGTTAACAATAAAAAAATGGCAATTGAAAACACCAGTAACAGAAATAGGGACAACATCGCCTTGCTTATAAAACATGGATCAGCTCAGAAGGTCACAACACAATGACTCAAACATCAGATTAAGTTTTTCTGTTTAAAAAAAATATATTTCATTTATATTACGGAATTTGTTTAACGCTAAAAGATAATGGGGTAACAGTGCTCTTTCCTTTCATTTACCTCAAAGAAGATCAAATCCTTCATGTGCATAAAAATAGCTTTGACATACATCGTGAGTAATGTTTGCATTTTATGAACAATAGCAAACCTTGAGCTGTACATCTTAGGCGACATCAATATGTCTTCTCCTCTTTCTGTGTTTTGCCTGAAATCTGTTGTGAAAGTCGTCGCAATGTATTTGTAACATAACCATAAAACGGTCATACATTTATGTTCTATAAGTTTTGATCAAATCATTTTTCCTATATTTTTCATCTATATTTTGTGATTTCATTTAATTTTCTCATGTATTTACTTACTTACTCTTAGGTATCGAGTGATGCAGAATCAGACGATGGATCATCAGTCAGTTCGCTGCAGCAAACACAGCGTAAGGTACCTGCAAAACCAGGCTCTGGTAGTGCATCGAGAAGATCTTCTGCTTCTTCCGACGCTCCTGCTCCTGTTCATAAGAAAGCAGCTCGTTCAGAGAGTTCAGAAACAAGCGAATCGGAATCTTCAGAAGAGCCGTCGTCACCAGTGAAGAAAGAAGAAACCAAGCCTAAGTTGGTATCACATGGCAGTACGGAGAAGAGTTCTCCAGGGGGAAGCCCAGCTGGTTCTGGAGCTTCTACTCCAAGAAACCGCCTGTCATCAACAGGCTCAGACACTGCAAAAAAGCCTTTCCAGAGTCGATTTTTGCAGAATCGACAAAATACAAACTCAACTACCGTAGAGAAACCAACCAAGGAGGTAGAGGAAGATGGCGATGAATCAGAAAGTAGTTCAGAATCTGAAGAAAGTGAATCAGAATCAGAATCTGAAGAGGATGCCACCAAGAAGAAAGCAGAAGTGCCTGTAACGAAGCCAGTGGATAAAACAGATATTGGGCCTCTGCTTGCGAGAAGTGCACAAGCAAGAGACACGACAGAGCAAACTCGAAGGAACAGCACAGACAATGGCCCACTAGCTTATGGGAAGTCAAGATACGGCAGCACTGCGGCTGAAAACACACAGCCCAGTGGCTATCGGTCTCAGTACGGATCCAAGGAAGAGTCCTCGTCCGCTCCAGGAAGCAAATACCTGAGTCGCAATCGTGGAACTACTGATGACGACTCATCTCCCAGATACGGCTCGGGTACAACCGGGAGTGGGTACACTAGCAGGTTCCTGAACAAATCAAAGAGTTCTGCAGCCGTGTCGCCGGATGAAGAGACTGATTCAGGTGGCAGGAAATATTCACCTGGAGCGACCACCGATGATTCCAAATATCCCAGTGGGAGGACGAGATACGCAGCTCTTAAAGATAGGAGAGCTCGTCTCGCTCGAAGTAGAAGTTCTCACAACTTTGGTGGCCCTGACGATGATGAAGCGGAAGACGGTCGCTCTTCACCCACGACATCAATGCCTACTTCGTATTTGCCTTCTCGCTATACCTCTGGTACTCAGACTAGCAACGAACTATCCAGAAGCAGGTCTACACACGCACTCAAATCCAGAGACAACTCTCCGGATCGACCGGGAACTGGAAGCACGACGGCCGGTGCTGGTACCGAGAAGGATGGTGCCGCACTCAGTTCGTGGGCCAGATATCTGAAGAACAAGTACGGCACTAAGGCCGGTAACAAAGAAGGAGGTTCTTCTGGCACTTCTTCGTCTTCACCCTCCACAGCAACGGCAGCACGACGCCTTTCATTGGGCCTCCCGCTACGACAGGTAGCAAGCGTCGAAAGTTCAGATGACGACCAAAAAAACCCGGGAGGCTCCCCCACTTCCCCTACAGCTACGGCGGCGGCAGCAGGTATAGACTCTCTCTTAAGTTGCATGGTTTAGAATTCACACTTGCCCCTTCAGTGGATAACACTTTCAGTTTCCTGAAATATTTTTATGAGCTAGAGACCAGGGGCTATTTCATAATTATGGCAATTCTACAGTTTTGTCAGGTGGAAGTCAAACGTTGGACACATTTCTGGTGCATAAAATAATGTATAAGTCAGAAAAAGAAATTAACAACCAAGTAATTTGTCATGACAATTTTTCACGTAGGCCTACGTATAATATTATATAATTTTGTGATAGGTATGTGGTGTTTGATGCTTAAGTGTTGTGATCAATATTCGAACTAAATAATCCGAAAAGTTGTGGTAAATAATAATTAATACAATGAAGGCTAGTTTACACGACAACACTAGGTTTCGTATCTACTTTCATAAAAGTGATTTCATTAAATTAATTACACCCATTTTCTTCAAAACTAATTCCAATGCAAACACACGTTTCATTTTATTTCTGAAGCTCAAATTGTTAAAATCTCATATAAACGTTTGAAACGCGTAGGAATCCAGGCATTTCACAGTTTCCACACTTCCCCACTTCATTTTACAAAACGTGAACAAGCTAAATAAGCTTATGACCTCAAAATTACTATTATAGTTTCGTGAAAAGTTGGAATCAGCCAAAACTGCATAGTGTCATAACTTATTGTCACATCTCGTGCTTGCGCATTCAGGTAAAAAAAAAAAAAAAAAATCCCTTTAGTCAGGCCTACAGGCTGAGGTAGATTTCGAAGTGCTTTTGGTTTAATTTATCGTCGCTGCGCAGCACTCTTCTTCTTTAGCCTTGGCATGACAAACCCGCAATAATAACTGCAAAAAAGAAGAAAGAGCACTTTTTCAAACATTCAGATCTCGCCTTATATGACAGCTATCGAGAAACTAGTTATTTATTTGTAGACATTGATTGATCCGATTGGTACAATACATTAAAGGCTTTCAAAATAGTCCCATCCTGCGTCGATACATTGCTTCCAGTGAGATTTCCAGGCATCATGGTAGGTCTTTTCTGGATGTCCTTTAGAGACTTGGTGCAAGCCTCTTTGACTTTGTTAGTTGTCCTGAAATGATGTCCTTTCATGGGAGATTTCAAGCACAGGAACAAGAAAAAAATTGGTATTTTTGGAAGGCTGCGATGAGGTCAGCAATGAAGCACGCACTGGAAAGTCATCAACCACCACCACCCTGGCCAATTCAAGGTTGCCAATGGTTCCCCTGCCACCCCCGACGTGGCTCCCCCCGATTTCTTGTTCCCGCACTTGAAAACTCCCATGAAAGGATGTCATTTCAAGACAATTGACAAAGTCAAAGAGGCTTGCACCAAGGCTCTAAAGAACTTTTTAGAAAAGGCCTACTGTGATGTCTTCAATGCCTGGAAATCTCGCTGGAAGCGATGTATCGATGCAGGAGGGGCCTATTTTGAGTCTCTTTAATGTATTGTACCAATCGAATCAATAAATGTCTTCTAATCAACTCACTGACATTACTTTTTGGACAAACCTTGTATTAAACTCAATCAGAAAACATTAAACTTATTGAAGTACTGTTTCTATGTTGATTATACTGATATAAATGTGTGTTGATGTTAGGTTTCGCGGTAGCAGCCGGTTCCTGCCCTAGGAGCCAGTACTTGCAGAAACGCCGCCAGCAGTTCAAGATAGGAAGTCGGGGGAGCGAGCCCGGATGCTTCACGTGGCCTCGTGGCATTGCCGTGGGTCCAGACAACTCTATTGTGGTCGCGGATTCATCTAATCACCGCGTTCAAGTATTCGATGCTAATGGGATCTTTGTCAAGGAATTTGGAAGCTATGGAAATGCGGAAGGAGAATTTGACTGTTTAGCTGGAGTGGCCGTGAACAGAATAGGCCAGTTCATTATAGCTGACCGGTACAACCATCGTATTCAGGTGACTATATATTTATATTCATCTCCGTTTGAGCTTTTACGTTCAGTTTTTTTGGGCTTGGTTGGAAAGTTAACTGAAAGATAAGCAGTAATTTTACCTAGATTGTGTAAATTCTATAAAAGATAAATGAAATACGCTTCTTGTCATTTTTTGTTTAAATTTTTTCTTTTTTACAAGTTCCTCCATAACTATTGTGCAGTACTGTATCTCTTGTACAAGGGCTATTCCTTTTCAACCTCCGATGGGGCATAAAATGAAAACCACAGTGAAAATCAAATCTGTTTTATTCGGAACACTTAGGTACACCTTCTAGCTACTTTCTCTACATAGTCGTGCTCCGATTGAGAGATTTGTCGAAGCGTGGTGAAACTTTCAAATACCCTCTTCATAGAAGCTGCCGCCAGCATATTGAGAAGGGCCTTCATGGCATTTTGAAGAGTTTTGAAATTTTTTGTTGGTGTGGAAGCCAGATCTTGGGTTTGTTGGGGAGATTTGTGTGCATCCATTGTTTGGATTGTTCTTTCGATTCTGCATTATCATAATAAATCCACGTTTCATCCCCTGTCACGATGGATTTCAAATACTTGTTCCTCTGCCGAGTGACTTTCATTTTTTTCGGCAGCTGAAGAAAGATCTGGAAGGACAGAGCTTCCATACCAACGAAGAACTTCAAAACACTTCAAAATGCCGTGAGGACCCTTCTCAATACGCTGGCAGCAAGCTTCTATGAAGAGGGTATTGGAAAAATGGTACCACGCTACGACAAATGTTTCAAACGGAACGAAACTACGTACAGAAGTAGCTAGAAGATGTACCTAAATGTTCCAAATAAAACAGTTTTGATTTTCACTGTGGTTTTCATTTTATGCCCCATCGGAGGTTGAAAAAAAATAGCCCTCGTATGTTAAGACTAGCAGGTGTCCGCGACTTTGCCCTCGATTATTTAGTCAACTGCTAGATGCAAAGAACCCTCCTCCCCTTTGGAGTTCACGACACGGGGGAAATCTTAGAGTTAAATATGAAAGAAAGTTGATATAACTTGACAATACAATAAGGTTTGTATTATTTATTCACTAGGTCCTTGATCCAGCTGGAAGGTTCTTGAGGGCTTTCGGCAGTCAGGGTACAGCTGATGGAAGATTCAACTACCCATGGGGCATCACTACCGATGCTCTGGGGTTCATTTATGTCTGTGACAAGGAGAACCATCGTGTACAGGTACTGTAAGATTTGAGGCTTTCCTGGCGAATCTTATGTAGAAAATCTTCTCGGGTTTGCAGCCAGGTGAGAAGTTTGTTGTGGTCCAACGTTTCCGAGGCTGACGCTGCCTCCATCCTCAGGGAATCTGAAGTGTCGAGTTTTGACATGTAGGGGAAATATATACCAACCCGAGTTGGGCGGAGTCGACTAATCAGGGAGCAGCTGTTCAGCTGCTCCCTGATTAGTCGACTCCGCCCAACTCGGGTTGGTATATATTTCCCCTACATGTCAAAACTCGACACTTCAGATTCCCTGAGGATGGAGGCAGCGTCAGCCTCGGAAACGTTGGACCACAACAAACTTCTCACCTGGCTGCAAACCCGAGAAGATTTTCTACGTGTACAGGTAGTGTCTCTGTCTATAGATGTGCATGGCTTCTGTGTCATGTTGTAACACATTAATTGTTTGATGGAGGGGGAATCTTGTTCAAATGAATACTAATACAGTTCAGAAAACAATAGAAAAGTAAAAGTAAATTTAACTGTGTATGGAAAAGTGATCGTGCACATACTGAAATGTTAGATGTTCAACCCTTTCCACACCGTGCCATTTTTCAGTGTTATCACTCTGTGAACCAGATGTTTTCTGCTGTTTTTGTGATTTTTTTAAAAATATACTGTAATATGCATTACAAAATAATGAATTACTTACCCATGAAGATTGAAATTTCCTCTTTCTAGCAATGATATTCTTTTTTGTATTCACTCTCATATAAATATATCACAGGCAAATAAATGGGAGGCTCTTTTGAGGATTTATTTCTTTTCGTAAATAATTTTTTCAAGGTTTAGAGCAGGTATGGGCAACCTTTGGAAAGATGCGGGCTAAACTTTATGATATTTATGAAGTCGCGGGCCGTAGATAATAGGTAGTTGTGAAAAAATAATCATGATACGGTTTTTTGTATTTATAAAGTATAATTATAAAGTTACATGAATGAGAACAATATCGAACTGATTAGGTATTTACTTACAATCAGCAGAAATTAATGAGAAGCTTGAGCTTGAACTTGAGAAACTAGATAATCAATGTTGGCATCAATCCCACTAATATATACAAACGCAGAGTGTTTTCAAAATGTTCATCTGTAAGTCTGGTTCGATACTTTGATTTAGGTCTATTGCAACATTTTTCTAGCGCTGACCGGAAGGAACACCCTCGTAGTTCAGGCTTTTGTTCCCCCCTCTCACTCTCTTGTTGGCGAGAACAGAAAATATTTCGAGCGCGATTTTAAAATGTTCCGCGGGCCACATCCGGCCCACGGGCCGGGCGTTGCCCATATATGGTTTAGAGGGTTAAAAACCTACTTAATGCAAAAGTACTAACTAAAATTACTGAAATAATGCATGATATAGAATGCCGACAACTTTTTGGTTGCATATTGTCTAGTAATTAACACATGTGTGATATTCTTTGAAGCATTCTGGCATACACAGTCCAATGTTACACACTTTGCACCATCTTGACTCCCTTCTCACTTTTTGTGCACATTCTTTCTTTCCTTTGACTGCACATATATAGTCTTTGTCAGTAGATACATCCTGATATAATCCAGAAGGACCAGAATAAACATTTTGATCAACAGGAGAAAAGCCTAAAAATAGATTTCATCCAATTCGGACATCTTCACAAACGCTAGCCTAGTTTGTTGTTGATGTTGTGGTAATCCCAGTGGGTCGATATAAATTCGATAGAAAATTAACACTATTATATGCGGGAATCACAGTGAAGTAATCAAATATTACAAAAAAGATTGCTATGGAGCACTCAACTTCACTAATTTACATGTACTTACACATGACGCGTTTCACAAGCATCTTGCTTGTATCCTCAAATGAGTCTATGTAAATTGATACAAGAATCGACAAAAGTGTATGAAACATTCTTTTGGGAAGTACTTAGCTGTTCGAAACCTGTATTACACCACGTGTTCTGCCATTGCTGAGCAGGGGAACATGCGCAACGTAAGGGATACGGTCTTGGTTCACACGGGATGAAAACGCAGAATGTATCATGTACGGGCATGGTGTGGAAAGTGTTAAGAATGGTGCCCTTTTACCTTTTTTCTTTTATGTTTCCATTCCACTCCAATATTTGCAAGGTAAAAATACTTTTATAAACTAATATATAAAATAAATGATAGCAACTTATGCACGCCATCTTTTACCTCCCAGAGATTTGGTTAAGTGTTTTGTGCAAATTTACAGGATAACAGAGTTTCATTGTACACAATAAGATAATAAACTTTTGTTTATTTAATTTATTTTTTAACTGAGCTGATAATTTAGAGTACTAGAGCGAAGGTGATTGTTCCTCGTATAGATATAGCTATATCGCTTGAATTGTGATCTGGAAACATTTGAACAGATGAACCAGGAAGCCATTAGAAGCTGTTACAATAATGATGTCTGGGTGCGGTAAAGCGGCTTAATCACTAGAAGAAACAAACGGTCCTTTTGAGCTGTTTTTCATCTTTTTCTGTTTTGTCCAAAGTCATGACTTTTGTTGCTGTGCCTTTTTGAACAAAAGCGCTTGTATCAGCTGCTCTATAACTAATGAATTTTGGATGCTTTCTTTAATAGGGTATCACTTGAAACTTAACACCAGAATGAAAAAAATGTAGAAGCTCTAAGTACACACTAGCTAGTCCTCTAACACTAATTTACCTGTAAGTCGTTAATATTTATTTTAAAATACAGTAACAATACAATATATGTGTTCACCTACCAATGAGCAGTTATGGTTGAAATGATCATTGTATGTTAGCTACAATAGTTGAAACTAGTACACGTAAACTATACTAAATTTAATTTCATCTCTCTATAATTGTTATGTTATATAACTTCACTGTGTCAGTATTACATATTATATTATCATAATCCTTTTCTTTGACCACATGTGTAGTCCAGAGGCCTGGGTTCAATCCCCGGTATCTCCTCAGATTTTTCTGAGGTAGGGAGGTCTGGAACGAGGCGCACTCAGCCTCGTGATTCTAACTGAGGGACCACTTGATAGAGAAGTAGCAGCTGCAGTCAAGGAAACCATTAACAGCCATGGGTGTCTCCATGCTGACCACATGCCCTCTCTAATCTTGCCATCTGCCTATGGTGGATGATGCAGGGTCAGATGGTAGACCAGGGACACATGAGGGATGTCTGTCTACAGCTCAGTCAAGTCTCGCAGCGAGTATTGGCCATGAAAAGGACAGTTAACACATCCTATACGACTATTTACTTCACCTTCTCCTTCCCAACCAATCACAGTTCTCCATCTATTTGTCCTAGTTCCTGATTTTCCTTTTGGCCCCATTTCTTCATCTCTTCTGTATAATACAAACTTCTCCCAGAAGATGGCAGTGGAGGCTGCCGAAAGCTCAAAATCGCCTGAGAAACCTGCATTTTATCTCTCTTTACATGTTCACCACACTTTCTAATAGCTATCACTTTTTCCAGTGGAGATTTATTTTTGTCATGTAATTTTTCCCAGCACTTTTTAATTCAACTGTTGTAAGTTGTCATCTGAATAATATGTTGTCAACAAATATAAAAAAAATAGACATTAGTTCAAAAATGCCGCTGCGGAAAGTTTTTTGGGTATGGCAATACTGGGAACGGGTCGTGATCTTCATTTTTTCTAACGAGGCCTTCTTGATATGGACTGTTTTCAGCATTATGGAGTGTATAGCTCAAGATAAAGTGTGTGATCTTTACAGACCACGGCCACCGGAAATGGAAATCTCAAATTTACTTTCTTGATCCACATCTGCTGGTTTATTTATTTCTCCTACACTTGAATGCAGTGTTTACAATTTATTTTGATATATGCTAGATTTGTTACCATGTGCTATGATATTATGTTAATGAGTGTCTAATACTGTATTTATTCTGGAAGGCCAAAATGATGTTCCGTTCTTAAATCTCTATCTGCCTATGGGTGGTGTGTGAATCTACAGCTTTCATCTTTTTCTTCTCAAACTGCTGATGTCTTTGGCTCACTCTCGCCTGCATATTCTTTACAGATACAATCCGAGCTCCTTGATTGGTAACCACTGGAATTTATTTAAATAAATAGTGTAATGTGATAACATGAAGATCTGTGATTCGGAGTTTGAAGTAATGTTGAGAAAAGTCGAAAAATAAAAACACTTTTAACTCGACATATGTAAATTTTTTAAAGACTGGCGGTCGACTGGTCAGTCGATGAGGGGGGAAACACTCCCGAAACTAGTCCAGTTTTTGAAGTGAAACTTCTTTAGCCGCAGTAGGAGTAACTTGAGAGCTTGTGTAACGCACAAAATCGTCACAAAATTAGTGTTACGCTCAAAATGTCACGAAATTAATGAGGTTTTATGGAACGGACTGCACAGAAAACAATCAACTCAATGATTAGGCTTTTCTAAAATTGTAAAAATCCAAAAATTAAAAAATCGAAAATTAAAAAATTAAAAAAATTCAAAGATCCAAAATTTAAAAATTTAAAGAACCAAAATTTAAAAAATAAAAAATCTAAATGTCCAAAATTTAAAAAATTAAAAAAATCAAAATAAAAAAATTCAAAATCTAAAATTTACAAAATAAAATATCCAAAATTTAAAAATCATAAAATCAAAAATTAAAAAATCCAAAAAATAAACAATTCAAAGATCTAAAATTTAAAAAATTCAAAGTTAAAAAATCCAAAATGCAAAATTAAAAAGTCCAAAAACCCAATATTAAAAAGTCCAACAATCCAAAATTGAAAAAATCCAATAATCCAAAATTGAAAAAATCCTAAAATTAAAACAAGTTTCACTTCTGTCGCGTGGCATTCCCCGCACACTTTTTTTAAAAATTGGCATAAAAGGCGGTAAAAATGTTTTTTTTATTTTCGACTTTTCTCAATATTCAGTATGCTCTACTGTTTACATCACTTCGTTTTAATTTGTTTAAATGTTAACATTACATTGCAATGTGTTCATTGTTATCATCTCATCCATCATCACCACCCCAAACACATTTGAAATGGCATCCAAAACTCATGTAGAAAGTAGATACATGAGTGCAAGTATTTTTTGACTGCGATTGCAGAGTGGTTTTTGTGTTGTGGCACAGGTTTTCCAGTCTGATGGAACGTTTGTTGGTAAATTTGGGTCTTGTGGCAGTAAGCCCGGGCAGTTAGAGCACCCGCATTACATAGCTGTCTCCAACACTAACAGAGTCATCGTGTCTGATTCCAATAACCATCGTATACAAATTTTTGATGTGAATGGCAGAGTGCTTACGACATTCGGCAGCGAGGGCTCCGAGGAGGGACAGTTCAAGTTCCCCAGGTAAGTCTTGCTTTACTCTTACGTTAACTTAGTCATGTTGGAAATCACCGAGAAATTACAATCAAAGAAACAGAATCTTATAACTTTAATATTGTACACAGTGCCGTGGCTAAAATTAATGGGGGTGCTGCTCCAGAAAATTTTTAGCCTTTGTTTTAAAATTATGTAAAGGGAAACATCTGGTATCTGGTATCTGGTACCCTATGATCTCCAGGTGGGGCGAAGGGGCCTCCAATGGAGGTTTCATTACCTATACTAATTTTGATATGCTTATTTTCCGAGAGAGGGTAGAGGGACAGGTGGTAAGCCCATCGCCTCGCAACCCCCTCTGGAAACTAAGTATATCTTGGACGTGAAAGGGCCGAGAAATTTAGTCCAGAGGCTCTAATTTAGGCTTGGAGTTCTTTTACGTGCCGTAAATCTACGACTCGGGACCCCCAGCTTAAAGTCCCTCCCGGAGGACTCCGTGCCCAGGATTTTTACGTCCTGAAAAATCCATCGACTGCGGCCGGGTTTGATCCCGCGATCTTCGGATCTAGAGGCGGGCACGCTACCTCTAGACCACCGCAGCCGACAAAGGGAAACATAGATACATAAAAAGAAAATTATTCAGAAACTTAATAAAACCCTAAAAGAACAAAAACAAAATTTTTACTCACTTTAATATAAATTGTTACAGTTCTAGCTTGATCTATTCGTTTAAAAATGACATCCATTCTTCTTGTTTTAATTTCTACGAAAAAATCAATAATTTTCTCCTTGATCTGCCATGGTTAAAGTATTCTGTTAAATAATAGAACTGAAGAAACGAATCAAATAGAAAAGCTGGAAACAAGATGATATATAATTCTACACTTTATCACATTCAAGAACATAGTATATGGGTTTTAAGCACAACACACGTGGAGAGAAAAAAAAAACACTAACCTTCCACCAGTACACCACGGTCGGCACTGTAGAAGCGATGGTGCTCTCTCTCCCTCATGTATTGTTTTCGACCACGAAATTCCAAGTTGAGTTTTTAACATAACATTTTGAGGCCCCCTGAATACAAAAATACTTTTTTCACAAACATGTCAGTCTGTGTGGATGTGTGTCTGTATTCAGCCTAGCTTCAGAATGGAAAT
Organism: Ectobius pallidus; assembly: GCA_964059195.1. Classification (NCBI taxonomy): domain Eukaryota; kingdom Metazoa; phylum Arthropoda; class Insecta; order Blattodea; family Ectobiidae; genus Ectobius; species Ectobius pallidus. The sequence goes on from CAXKWD010000002.1 coordinate 3,986,210, forward strand.
ACTGTATGAAAACTAAATTTTGTATTTGCGTCAGGTACCTTCTGAGGATGTGACACGGAAATTGGTGACGACTTTCTCTTATTTTTAAGGAACTTTACATGAAGAAATTTTCGATTTTCACGATTTTCTTCCAAACAGCTCTTATGAGTTTGTTTCAATTTTACGCATGGGTTGCTTATACTAAGAGCTAAAACTTCTGTTTCAAACATTAAAAAAAAAAAAATTATCTGAAGGTTAGTTATAAGTTAGTTAGTCAATGATTACATAGAAACGGAGGATGGTGTGGATGAGGAAATGATCGGTCCCTCCATAACTATGGGTGAATTTGAAAAGGCCCTAGGAAGCCTAAAAGATAAGAAGGCAACAGGTATAGACCAAATACCAGCTGAATTGCTGAAGAAAACAGGTGAGTCAACGAAAATAAAATTATTCAAAATTGTTTCTGACTACTATGAAAATGGAATGCTACCTCCAGACTTTATTAAAAGTAGAACTATAGCCATTCCCAAGAAAGGTAATGCATCAGACTGCAGTAATTACAGAACTATATCAATTCTTTCGCATGCGTCAAAGATTTTACTAAACATAATAAAAGAGAGGCTAAAGGGAAAAATGGAACAGAATTTAGATGAAGATCAATTTGGGTTTAGAACAGGGAGAGGAACTAGAGAAGCAATTTTAGCCCTTAGACTAATTCTAGATAGAAGAATTGAAGTAAACAGAAGAACCTTTGCCACCTTCATAGACCTCGAAAAAGCTTTTGATAACGTAGACTGGGAATTACTATTCCAAACATTGAAAAAATTTGGAGTAGACTGGAGGGATAGAAGACTTATTCTAAACTTATACAAAACACAAACAACTGAAATAAATATTAATGGGAGCAGACAAGAAGCCAGAATAAGAAGAGGAGTGAGACAAGGCTGCCCGTTATCGCCACATCTGTTTAATATGTTCATTGAGGAAGCAATCAGAGAAATGAAAAGAAAAACAAAGGGTATTAAAATAAATGGAGTCAGTATTCATAGCATTCGATTTGCAGATGACATAGTTATTTTGGCTGATTCAGAAAAGGAAATGAATAAAATGCTTAAAGTTCTATCAGATGCATTGAAAAATTTTAAAATGAAGATCAATAAAAAGAAAACAAAAACCATGGTGATCGGAAGAACAAATGAAAATTTTAAAATCAACATACAGCTTGACGGTACAGCCCTAGACCAGGTCGAAAGTTTTTGTTACTTGGGTAGCATTATCAATAAGTTTAACAAGTGTGACACAGAAATTAAGAGAAGAATAAACCTGGCTAAACAAGCATTTCAGAACAAAAGGAATCTTCTCACAAATAACCATTTAAGCATGGAAGTAAGGAAAACATTTGCCAAAACATTTGTAAGTTGTGTATTAACCTATGGTTGCGAAACATGGACAATAGGAAAAGCAGAAGCCAAGAAACTAGAAGCAGCAGAAATGTGGATATGGAGAAGGCTAACAAAGACGAGTTGGGTGGATAGGAAAACAAATGAAGAAGTGCTTAATGAAGTGATGGAAGAGAGATCCCTTCTGAATTCAATTAAGAGTAGAAGAGCAAAGTTAGTGGGTCATACATTTCGGCACAATGATCTACTCATTAACATTTTTGAAGGGAAAATACTGGGAAAGAAATCAAGAGGACGTCCAAGAAATTCATTTATTAAAAACATGATAAAGAATATGGACGTGCTGTCATACGAAAATCTAAAGAGAACAGCGATGAAGAGGAAGACATGGCTACTACAACAAGGCATTGCCTTTAGATCCTGATGAGTTATAAGCCACCCACTTTGAATACGTGCTCTTTGCAGTATGGCCTTCTTGTTCTATATCAGAATGTAAAGTGAGAAAAATGTATTATCCATGCTTACTAGATGAAAGAAAGTTAGGGGAGTGCATTATTCAGATTTTATTTGGGATGTGTATCCTTCGGGGATGCGATGTGATGTCCTGACGGCATTCTCTTCATTTTTACAACCAATTTACATGAAGAGAATCTACTCTTATACAATTCAACGGTCCTAAATAGCGTGCTTGCTCGCCCGCTTCGTGAGACATCGGGTATACTCGGCGATGTTCGTCTCTCGCAGTGTAAACTTTCATGACGACTACAAAATTAGTAAAACCTTTTCTTTATTATATAAGGCCTAAGTGAAATGAACACAATGAACAAATATTCTAATTTTATTTTTACTTACAATTTTCATAGCTCTGAACCACAAACATTTTTAATAATCTACCAGTCTAAATTTCTTAAAAATCCTGGAGTCAATTAATAATGGAGGGTTAAGCCGCGGGAATCAGGTTTAATATATTGATAGTTTAATCCTCGAAGTATCGCGGACAGTAAAAATCCAAATCAATCACCCCTTCTCTTCAAAAATTATATAATTTCTGAAAATTACACTGAATTTATCAAATAAAATTCACATCACATTCATCTGTCAACAAACAGTTGAGAAACGATTCGTATTATCCACCGCGTTCTCGAGAATTACGCACGAGAATTATACAGTTTAGAAGGCAGTGGTTCACTGTTATCTTTGGAACTGCATAATCGAATCTGAGATCGTTTTCCCAGGTAGCGATTTCTAATCGTGGAATGTACTCTAAAGCCGGAATTTTAGCTGTTTCGTTAATTATTAATGGTTTAGTTTAAGAATGATTCGCGTGCAAGTGTTAATAAATATAATGCTTTAATAATTATTACACTACAGTATTAATTTTTAATTTTTCAATTAATTATCGTGAGCGAAGCCGCGGGCACCTCCTAGTGTCATACATATCAATTATATTATACTAAGAGGCTAATTTTTATGTGGGAAGAGGAAGTTATGTGGATTTCACATCAGATTTATAAAATAAGATAAAATTTATAAAATCTCATAAAAGCACTGTAACTGAACTGTGTCTTCTTTGGCCTCTTTGCCACATGTGACGAAATGTGGTTTTTATTTTTATTTTAATTATTGGAAATCCAAGCCAGCAAAAGGTTCACTGAAGATGGTGTAAAGACAACGAAAGGCCTAGGCGGGATATTACAAAATATAGATTTGAGCAAGTGGTATCATATTTATTTTTTGCACTCCTTAGCTAGTAAGTGGTACTTACGAACTTTGTTTACGTGGATCGTAAGTTGACATTCCCACACAGTCTTGTTGCTAAGGCCGGTTGCGATGAGGTTAAAACACTTACGGTCCAAGCGCTACGTCATAATTCATTACGATACACTTCATAATACAAGCCTTTATGGCCACGGCCCCCAGGACAAATATTCGGTTCCCATAACAACAAACACATGCGAATCACTTTCTGAAATAAACATCTATTTTCAAGAATGTATTTACATAATATTTTCAGGTAATATCACAATTAATATAATTAAATTCATATAAATAATCATCGTGCAAAAAATAGCATGCAACACACGGGCCGTAAAGGCATTTACGGGTCTCGAGCCTCGGGTTTTCAATCTTTTTCCTCGACCCGTAAACATGCCTTACGGCACTTGTATCGCAATATACTATTATGTCATTGATTGAGCTCAACAGTATTGAACATGTATTTTAATCACTACCATAGGTAAATTCACACTAAGTTTTATTCCCTCAGTTGACGACTTTCCGTTGTAGCTCAGGCATTTAAGACAACAGACAACTGAAAGAGGTACTGCAGGAAATTTATATGTGATGTTACAACACTTGAAAATATGGGAAATGGGAAAGGGAAGAGAGAGTCATCTATCAGTTAAACTGTCCATCCATAATCCCTTACTTGCCTAATCCCTAATAATGGAAAATCTCCTGGAGTGAAGAGTCTGCCTCGTTGACTGTTGGGTTTTCCAAGCAGTCAGTATTTCTACAGTGAATCCCATGCAAGAGTTGGCCAATGATGCGGGTTTCTGCGTCGCGGCTGGCAACTCCCGAGCGATCGGGTGAAATATCTACGCAAATAATGCCGCGGTCCATGTAATGATTCAGGTTCTCACATTTACAGTTAAAATTACAATGAAAATAACCATGTACCTCTTCACAAGACATGTTGGAAATGTTCTCCTCTTGCATCCACACAATACTGGCACCTTTTTAGGAAATTTTCTTTTATGCGCATAAGTTCAGCTTCCGAGACAGAGTTAATTTCTTTTGTGATATTGTCTTTAAGTTCTTCTTATGTATGGGAAATTGACATGTACACTTTATTTTTCAAGTTTCCCCATAAATAATATTTACATACTGTTAGAAGAACTTAAAGACAACATCATATAGGCCTATCAAGAGAGAAATTAACTCTGTCTCATGAGTGTGAAAGAAAATTTCCTAAAAAGGTGCCAGTATTGTGTGGATGCAAGAGGAGGACATTTCCAACATCTCTTGTGATGAGGTACGTGGTTATTTTCATTGTAATTTTGACTGTAAATGTGAGAACCCGAATCATTACACGGACCGCGGCTTTATTAGCGTAGATATTTCGCTCGGGAGTTGGAGCTGTGCCAGCCGCGACGCAGAAACCCCCGTCATTGGCCAACTCTTGCGTGGGACTCGCTGTATTTACTCTTTATTACACTCGATTACAGAGGGAAGAAATCAGAATGTTTTAAACACAAAAATAACTTCAATTGAAAAGAAGAGGGCCTGAAAATGAACAAGTTGAGAGAAGTTCCAGTGCAGTCGTCTCATAAAAACGCATATGTATAACATATTATCCCTGCCTGGTTATTTGTCACTAAATGAAAAGATTTCAATGTTATTTATTTGGTAAGCTTTCTGGACAGAGTGTCAACTGAAATCTTCAGGAACAGGTGTTGGAAGTGTCTGTGTGTATTATTGTGTGTGATTTGAAATTGATTTGAGTGTGACACTGTGGCCTAGTTTCCCGAGGTAAATAAAATCGCTCTACAAAAATATGTTAGATTTAGTGATTCTAGTTGCTTTATGCTTCCATAACCATACTAACTCCAGTTGTGACAAGACAACCATCGCACCACAGCCATGTCAAATCCTTTCTACTGTTGCATTAGGAATTATTTAACAAATTCAAAGTCCATAAACTTTCCACCGGTCAGAAATATAAAAATACTGTACAAACAGACTAAAAGTTTTAACAACGGTGGATAACTCAAAACACTCACCATCAGCACAACGTTTCAACTAGATCCTTCTAGTCTTCCTCAGGCACTGGTTGGCAGATCAGCTGGGTTGAGTGTTGCAACCCCCTCTACGTCACCATCATCATCGGTGAGGAGTGGGTGGGTAACTTCACGAAGTTACCCACCCACTCCTCACCGATGATGATGGTGACGTAGAGGGGGTTGCAACACTCAACCCAGCTGATCTGCCAACCAGTGCCTGAGGAAGACTAGAAGGATCTAGTTGAAACGTTGTGCTGATGGTGAGTGTTTTGAGTTATCCACCGTTGTTAAAACTTTTAGTCTGTTTGTACAGTATTTTTATATTATTAGGAATTATATTCTAGAAATTGCCTTTGTCCCCTGTTGGACCAGAAAAAATCTGGTCAGCCTAAATTAATTTAGGGAGGTCCGGAACGGAGTGCACTCAGCCTCATGATACAAACTGAGGAGCCACTTGATGGAGAAGTATCGGCTCCGGTCATGGAAACCATCAATAATGGCCATGGGTGTCATCATGCTGACCACATGCTCCCCAATCCTGCCTATAGTAGATGACACAGCGGTCAGGTCCCTTCAGGGATGTAGCGCCATGGAGTTTTATGTCAAGGTCCATGGCAAAAGTTAGAAGTATTAATTATTTCGAATTTTAAAGTTTCAAATAATCAAGTTTGTCTGTACAGTGAAATCTCGATACAATGATTTCGCAGGGACCAGAAGAAAATATTGTTGTAGAGAGAGATATTGCTATATCGAGAATTTACAAAAATATTCAAATTTTGGTTGTTTATAGGAAACAACTTCAATAATTGAAATTATTTAGGTGTTTAGCGAAATAAAGATTTTTAACACAAGAACTGCTATACTGTACAGTATTCACTCCACCCTTACATTATTACACTATGAGCAAACCCATTTTACATTGCGTTATAGCACAGCACCATGAACAGGATGACTCATCATTTTTGTCCCTGTTTGTTGAAGTCAGAAATGGCAGTCTGTATAGCTTTTTTTATGGACAGGGATAAACACAATGCCCTTATTGATTCGAGGTTCACTAAATGATTTTCTGGCACCGATGGAACACTCGACAGAAAATTCTGCAGAGCCTCGCAAGAGGCAATGGCTTCGAGTGCGGTTAAGATTGGTAGATGCACACTTTGTTCTACCTCCTCTTCTTCCCCTTCATCTTCCGCCTGATTGTTTTGGATTTTCTCAACAATGTTTTCTTCCGTTAGCTCCGGAAAAATCACCTCGTCATCTACTGTCACGTATTCAACAACAGGTGGAACATTTTCACCACACAGTTCACCATGCTTCGTGACAGCAGTAGCCAGCATTTCAATTCCCTATTTTTATCGTTGTACCAAGGAAAAGGTATTTTATGGGGATTCTAAATGTAATCGTAATGGAGAGGTTTATCGTTATTAAGAGTATCGTAAAACCGAGGGGAATTTTACACTATTTTAATGGAAAGAATGCCGGGACCAAAATATTTTAACGTTATAAAGAGTATTATCGTTAAATCGGTAATCGTTGTACGGAGATTTCACTGTATATTATATTGTCTTTGTTTAGTTTGCATTCTCTTTTATGTTTTATTTTCTTGGTCTACCAAATCTAAATGTATTGAGTAATCGGAGAAATTGTTTATTCAGTTAATATGTGTAATAATACTAAGTGCATAATACAAGGTGTGTCCATTTACACCAGAAAAAAAAAATTTCATGGACATATATATTCCAACAGATACAGTAAGTGTTCAGCTATTCTGCAACATATCGCCACCAGAACTGAAACATTTGTCTTACCTTGGCTCAAATTTTTAATACCTGTGTCGCAGAAGTCTGCCGCCAGGGATTTGAACCACTGTGTGAAAAAACCTTTGCGCCTCTGTCATTCTTTGTCATTTCTTGAGGTGTAGGAAAAGATGGAAATCACTGGGAGCAAAGTCCCGGGGCTGTAGGGTGGATGTTTAAACACCTCCTTGCAAGTCTCCTGCAGGAGACCGGCTGGGAGGTGTTTAAACATTAGCCTTAAAGCTTGGACCATGCTCCCAGTGATTTCCATCTTTTCCTACACCTCAAGAAATGACAAAGAATTACAGAGAGGCGAAGGTGTTTTTCACACAGTGGTTTAAATCCCTGGTGGCAGACTTCTACGACACAGGTATTCAAAAGTTAGTTCGACAGTATGACAAATGTTTCAATTCCGGTGGTGAATATGTTGAAAAATAGCTGAACACTGGCTGTGTCTGTTGCAATAAATATTTCCTTGAAATTGTATTTGATTTTGTTTCTGTAAATGGCCCCAGGGAATCTTACTTTATGGACGTGCCTCGTATATGAAAAATACAGTAAGATTCCTAAATCTAAATATCTTGGAGCTTGTACATTCATTTTGGAATGGTACTGGTTTCTATCAGCAACCTAAAAATCTCAATAATACAAATCTTAACACGTATTTGTGAGAAAGTTTATACAATACATTTTGCACCTTTATTTATATTTTGTGATATTTCCAAGGTCTTCAGGATGTGCATAATATAATGTACGTATGAAAGATTTGAATACTGTTCAAGATCTTAATACAGAGTGGCGCACGAAATGTCATACCATTTAATTATCTCATAAATATTGTAATATAGCAGTTTCGCTGTTTCTAACAGTGCTAGTGTAAGCCGAAGTTCGTGGAAATTTCGATAGGTGTCATCACATGTCGGATTTCACCATGACAACGAACACAGACATTAGTTTGTAAAATGGCGCACAATGGGCGTTTGAATGGTGAACAAAAGGTGAAATTTGTTCTGTTTTTCGCCGAAACGAAGAGTGTATTTTTGACTCAGAGACGTTTTCGTGCTCACTTTAATACAAGATGGGCTCCTAGCAAACAGATAATTTACAGACTAACCGAGCAGTTTGTGTTGGAAAAAAATACGGTCGCGACGGGCTAGTGTTCGTACACTTGAAAATATTGAAGCGGATTTCGTTGCTTTGACTCGAAGTTTATCTAAAGGACTTCTGCAGAGTTGGGAATCAGCTCAGAGCGCAAGTAATGGAGTTGTGCCATGCGTTATCTGAAGACTTGTGTCGAAAAATGGTGACGAATGTAAGGGTTCGTTTACAAGAGATTGTGAGGCAAAACGGCGGTCATATTGAACACACTCTGCATTAAAGACAAATTTCCATGTCCTAATGATCAATTCTATGTATTTTATATAAAGCTATAATAAAAATTAATATGTGTTATGTGTAAAATAAATGGTATGACATTTCGTGCGCCACCCTGTAGGTTTAAATAATTCTTTAAAAGTTCCCGAGCTCTGAGTCCCACTGGAATCCCAGGAGATGGACTCGGAGCTGATAGCCCACCAAGAACTTCTGAACAATGTTGTATTTGTTTATGTTGACAGAGGGGTGGCCGTGGACGACCAAGGCTACATATTCGTGGCAGACTCGGGCAACAACCGCATTCAGATCTTCCACCCAGACGGGACATTCCTACGAGCATTCGGATGCTGGGGATCAGGGGACGGGGAGTTCAAGGGCCTGGAAGGCATCGCAGTGATGTCAAACGGCAACATTCTGGTGTGCGACCGAGAGAACCATCGCATCCAAGTCTTCTAGAACCTCCTGCAACTAGGTACTTAAGTCAGTTATTCAGATAATCCAGGGCCCTGTTTCATAAAAGCTGACAACTTTACATAAATGGAACCACAGATTCATGAACCTTACACATATCTGACATAAACAATTAAAATGATTTATAATTGAAAAGCTAAAAATCCGACTTCAAAGTACATTCCATGATTAAAGTGCGCTGCCTGGGAAAAATCAGCCTCAGATTCGAATTCCCTAGCCCAAATAAACCCCTGCATAGTCAGTTTCGTCCAAGTCATTTGATGTTTTCCCATTTAGACTTGCATTCATGATTTCCCTTCCATCCACCTATGTAAAAAAATAAAAAATAATAAATAAAAATTCACATCGTACCATAATGTTATAAACAAATTATCTATTTCACTGATGCTCTTCTTTCCCAGTTTATTATGGCAACAGAGCAAGGACACGTGCAGTTAGTTTTGCAATTGAAAAGTACTAGCAAAAACTTGTGTGTTTTTTTTCCCCCCGGAAGTTTTTTTGCTCGTAATATTGAAAATCTGTTAAAAATGTGATGTCAATGTGTGCTGTAGACTTGGCTGGCCATCACAAACAAACATATTTGTTACTATGGAATGATAATTCTTTCACACTGGCCTTGTATAAGCTAAGATGGATAGGTGAAGTCAGACTGAAAAATTCAATGCCTTAGCTGGGATTTGAACCAGGATCTTCGGCTCTTACCAATTGAGCTACCATGGCAACGTGCCGGTACAACATTAAATTCTCCAGCTGACTCACATATCCATAAAAGCAGCGGCACAGAGAGTCAAAGATCCTGGTTCAGAGGTGCCAACCTTGAAAGGTGGTTATCAGTAGTGTGAGTCTAATCGGATGGTGGGGGACTCGATGTCTCGGGAAAATTAACATATGCGTCTTCTTGTGCTGCTTTTTTTGAGATCACATGGCGCCTACAGTCATCGGGTCCTCCATGTTTAACCGAAAAATCACAATTACAATTTTCACAAAATACGTGACTCGGCGAAAATTTTGAAGGTCCGAGGCAAGAAAACTCTTCCGTATACTGCTTTCGATACTGCTGATTTGCCGCTGTTCGTTTTGTCCATCAGATTCGTCACTGGTTTTACGTTTACGCGACATATTTCCTCAATATTCTACTTGCACTGCAACACTCAATAAATCAAGCGACGACTTCGGCAGTCATCAGCGGCATACAGTGGAAATATGTTAACACCAAAGATGTTATAAGTACAATTATGTTATAACTGTAAGATATAACATCTTTGGTTAACACACACACACACGTCAAAGATTGTAGTGAATGTCGCCAACACAACGGGTGATTTCTTTTACAAACTATTTCTCATGATAAACAGTTGGCATCTCTGCTGACACATTCATTAACTTTTTGTTGTTGTTATGTTCGCGGGAGATTCGTAAAATCCGTAATATTCAGTACAATTTCCGTATTGCCGTAGCAAATTCAAGAAAATCGTAGAAACTACGGAAATTCCGTAGCAGTTGGCATCTCTGCTGGTTCAAATCCCGGCTATCGCATTGACTTTTTCAGTCTGATTTATTTCCATATTTGTTACTGTTTGCAGACCAGCATTGGTGAATGGGTGTGTGATCTCAGTTCCTGTAAGTTCCTCGTCGAAGATCAGAACATCGGTATATCCCGCACGAGAATCAACTCCAAGACTTCACAGGCCACGGTTATCCATTTGATGTGCCCTCCCTAGTAAGTGCTTTCATCTCCTTCTTTATTTGATTTTTTCCTAAGAATCAATTATTGTTTCGTGTTTTGCAATTTTCTATAGGTTTCTTTTTTGTACTGCGATTTTAAATTTTTGCTAAGCAAAGCTTGATTTTATAGTTTATCAAAAACATCCAAAAAAAATAGCTGAGGTGTTTAACTTTTCTAAATATTAACCATCCACTGTGTTGATTGGATTTGGTATCCAAATCTAATTTAACACCGGTTTAAGAATCGCTAATAAATACTGTTCGGTTTGTAAGAAAAAAAGTGTGTACAAATGTAATCAAAGATATCAATAAAGAGTTTAAAGAAAATCATCGGGTTTACTGTAGTTGAGTGCTTGATATCGGTGCTGGTACGCGGCCCCTTAGGTTGTCTTCCAAATCTCCCATTGGCTACCGATGGTCTGTCATCTCCTATACCAAAAGCTTTGTTCGCAAGGATGCTGTGATTTTTTTGTTTTCCACCAAAGCAGAATGACCAACCATGCCTCTTGCACCTTGCTTATAACGGCACTAGATTCTAGGATAGTGGCAGTGATATTAGTGTTAGTGACGCTCCCAGCCGACAGAAGAATCTCGCCCAATGCATGGATATTGTGAGTAGACTGTGTCATTTTAGGTTAACGTTCTGTTCCCTTCTTTGCTATTTTACTTGTATTAATCATTTGATTTGGGAAGATATATAGTGAAGTGATTTCAAACTTGAAGATTGTTGAGATCAGAACTTGAACACGAACTTCACTTAATAGGTATATTTACCTCAGAATGCATTTCGATGGAAATTGTCCACCGAAATGCATTCTGAGGTAAATAAACCTACCGTATTTCATCGCTTAATCGTCGCACCTTGATTTTTCAGTCCAAAATTGGTGTATAAAAATTTCATCGCATAATCGTCGCACGGGTATTTTGACATTATTCTCTCTTTCACGATGATTCAGAAATTTATAACTGACACGCCGCCACTGCAATCTAGAGCACAGTTATCCTCCACCCGATGCATTCAAGGTTAACGAATGTGCTGACCGGTGACCGCTAGCTTTACACAATAGCAAGGGGTAGGGGTGGCAATTCACGAGAAATTGCGGTAACACCATTTGGGTCAGTTTCAGTAGGCTACACTACACTTGTAGAAAAAGGGAAGAAATAGGAATTATACAGTGAGTTTTCATTTGAAAGTAATAGCATTCGCGGAAGAAAATGGAAACCAGGTAGTTTTCAGTGAACGAAAAACTTGAACGAGATTGGCACAAAATAAAATAGCAATCAGCAGCGCACATCATTCGGACTCATCATTCATGTGTCATTTAAAGTTGCAATCACATCTCGCATGAAAAAATCATTGTAAAGAGCGTCAAGAAGACGGGGATTTCCAACAGACGGCACGAGGTGCGGATGGCGGGGTTCTGATGCAACTGTAGGGAAGACGCGCGATACCGGCTCTGCCGTGAATCATTGGACAAAGAATTATAATAATAAAAACATGTTGTGGAAGTATGTAGTTAGTATTACAAGACATCGTGTCGAATAAATTTTCACAATCGTAATATTTACAGGTAAACACAATAACACAAAGTAATTGTAACTTTATTTCGGATTGATCGTCTTTCCGTGAATTGATATGATTGACGTAATTTCATTGCACATGCAGTTTAATAACTCTGCAACTGTAAATAGTAAAGTGCTCTGGTAGTTTAATAATAACTTTTTTCTTTCGTTGTAAGGTATATATACATACTGTAGGCCTATACATGTTAGTTCCAGCCTTTCCTCGCGTAATGGTCGCACTGTGTTTTCACACGGGAAAAAATGGCCTAAAAAATGCGACGATTATGCGGTGAAATACGGTATTAAGTGAAGTTCATGTATAAGTTTCCAATCTCAACAATCTTTAAATATTTTACTTGTATTTAAAATCTTCCTACGAAAATAGGTCCTTATATGTGGAACTAGCAGGTGCCCACGATTATTCACTGTTTTGTTTAAATCATTTATTTAACAGAAAAAGAATTAAAACATTGTATTTATTAACACTGACGTAGTTTTACATAAATTGCATGATTTTACTCTTAATTATATTGTTTTATGTAATAAATATAAACAAATAAACAAACAAAACGAATCTTGCACTTCCATATGGGGATACAGATTTGAAATGAAATTATTAAAACGCACCACAGATTCATGACATTACCCAAATCATGCTAGAGAATTAAAACAATAAATAATAAAAAAGCTATAAACTCAGCTTCTAGGTGCATTTCACAATTAGTGAGCTGCCTAGGGAAATAAAATGTGACAGATTCAAGTTCCCTAGCCCCCCCCCCAAAAAAAAAACCCTGCATCATGAGTTTTGTCCAAATCATTCAATGCATTCCCATTTAGGCATGCATTTATGATCCCCTTCTATCCAGCTATGTAAAAATATCAGATCTCTGCATATTGTGATGTTATAAACAATTGAATGAAGTATGGCAACCGATAAGCAATACTTTAATAGGTGGCATTGGATGTGCAGTATTCATGCCATTTATAACCTATTAGATCCGTAGCTTATGAAGAACAATAGAACATCAAATTCGGCCACTTTCCAAAACCAGCATCACACTAAGCACTCAGCTATATCCTCATTTCCCATTCCAGCATGGATTTCGGGACATTTTCAAACTTACATGTTGCCGTTTGTGTTTTCATGTCGCTGTACTCCAGTATTGCATTTCCGCCTATTCCTTTTATCGTTTACTAGCAATTTGTGCTAGATTCATAATGTTGGTATGATTATTTTAAAAAATGATACAGTCGATTATAATCACATAGCAAATGCTTAACAAATGCAGATTGTAACAGAATGCACTGGCAATTAATGATGTTTATACAGTAGAACCCCGATAATTCGAGGTAATTGGGGCTGAGGCTACCTCGAATTACAAAAAACTCGGATTATACGGAAATATCACTAAATCAATGGGTAAATTATAAATAAATGTTTAATGAGCACAATAATGGTTTAAAAAATAAATAAATAAACAATATAGTAGGCCTACACACCTATGCTACGCCTCCAATTTGCTACGTCGGCAATACAGTATTCTTTTCTGAAAGGATGGTATGCAATGCACAATTGATTGACACGAGGTCCCGACAAAGAAAGATCGAACCTAACGGTTTCTGTCAATCTGTAATAGAAATGCATTAGCAGTCTGAAGCCAAGGTTATTTCTGTGTATTATGAACGAAACCCCTAAGTGGGACAGTTTTACCTGCGTTTTTATGCACGGAAAAGTTGAAAGAAAGCTCAAAATTTAACATATTCGGAAAACTTACTTCCGGACACCGTATAAAAACGGGATTTTACTCTAGTTTTATGGAAAATTTTAATTTTCTTAAGACCACCTCGAATTACACGGAACCTCGAAATACCGGGGCTCGAATTACCGAGGCTTTACTGTATGTGATTCACTGAACATGTAAGTTATACCGCTTTAACACTGCAGTACAGGTTATAACATTACACATTCAAGCTGTAAACAATACTTTAATAGTGGCACATAAATAAGTAAGGAGTAAATAAAAATTGTAACCGGGATTCACAGTGAAGTACTCAAATATACACACTTAATTCTGTTTACCACTCAACTTCACTTATATAAGTAATGACTTACACATAATGCATTTCACAGCTTCTTAGCTGCATCATCAGATGAGGTCAACTGCCGAGTTTGCTGGAAGACCGGTAGATGTCTCTGTTGGGCGTATCAGTGTAGTGATGAGGTCGTTTTCCTTTGGGATATCGAAATTAACCAAGTTATTCCTGTTCCTTTGAATGAAAATTTTTTCCCATACCGTTAGTTCTATCGGTTTTGCTACAGATTTTACTAATTTAATGTCCTCTTCAAATTCATGTCCTGTGGTCCAAAAATGATGTGCAACAGCCGACTTTTCTGTTTGTTTGTACTTTATATTTCTTAAGTGTTCCTTATGCCTTATATTTAAATTTCTCTTGGTTTTTCCAATATACAGTTTGTTGCAGTCTTTGCATTTTAGTTCATAAATGCCCGAGTTTTTCTTTGGGGGAATCTTATCCATTTGTCCAGATTTTAGTAGTGTTTTTATGTTGGATCTGTTGATGGGGGCCAGTCTTATATCCACTTCTTTGAAAATCTTCTCAAATTTGTAGTGTAGTCTAGGGTGAAAAGTGAACTTCTTGAAAGTGTGATCTTTAATGTTGCTTAAAGTGCTATTTTCTCGTATTAGCTTTTGTTTTTCAAACTTTTTGATTCTCCTGTTAACTAAATCTGTGTTGAAGCCGTTTTTGAGTGCGGTGTCCAAGATATGCTGGTATTCATTGTTGTATTCAGAACTGTTCATAGGTATGTTTACTAATCTAAAAGCGAGGCTATTAAAGATCGCATGTTTGTGTGAACTTGGGTTGTGTCCGTCTTGTTTAATGTAGTTGTCTACATGTGTTGCTTTCCTGAAAATGCCAAACTCAATCCTGTTGTGGTTTCTAATGATTTTGATGTCTAAAAAAGGTAAGAAGTTTTCTGATTCAACCTCTGCAGTGAATTTTATTGAGTTATCCTGTAGGTTCAACAACTTTAATGCATCTACTGCCAGTTTCCTGTTTACAATGGCGAAAATATCGTCGACATACCTATGCCAAGTTTTGAAAATCTGAGGGAATGCTTTGGTGATCTGGATTTCTAACGAACTCATATATAAGTCCGCCAGGAACGGAGACAAAGGGTTTCCCATTGCTAACCCATCTTTTTGCTCGTAAAATGTGCCTCTAAATGAAAAGAAATTTTGTCCAATACAGATCTTAGTGAGTTCCAAAAGTTCTTGTATTTCTTCTTTTTCTAAGCCAGTGGATCTCAGCCAAGTTTCTAATGTCATCATTAGTTTATTGATGGGTACACTTGGAACTTAGACACTTAGACATCAAAATCATTAGAAACCACAACAGGATTGAGTTTGGCATTTTCAGGAAAGCAGCACATGTAGACAACTACATTAAACAAGACGGACACAACCCAAGTTCACACAAACATGCGATCTTTAATAGCCTCGCTTTTAGATTAGTAAACATACCTATGAACAGTTCTGAATACAACAATGAATACCAGCATATCTTGGACACCGCACTCAAAAACGGCTTCAACACAGATTTAGTTAACAGGAGAATCAAAAAGTTTGAAAAACAAAAGCTAATACGAGAAAATAGCACTTTAAGCAACATTAAAGATCACACTTTCAAGAAGTTCACTTTTCACCCTAGACTACACTACAAATTTGAGAAGATTTTCAAAGAAGTGGATATAAGACTGGCCCCCATCAACAGATCCAACATAAAAACACTACTAAAATCTGGACAAATGGATAAGATTCCCCCAAAGAAAAACTCGGGCATTTATGAATTAAAATGCAAAGACTGCAACAAACTGTATATTGGAAAAACCAAGAGAAATTTAAATATAAGGCATAAGGAACACTTAAGAAATATAAAGTACAAACAAACAGAAAAGTCGGCTGTTGCACATCATTTTTGGACCACAGGACATGAATTTGAAGAGGACATTAAATTAGTAAAATCTGTAGCAAAACCGATAGAACTAACGGTATGGGAAAAAATTTTCATTCAAAGGAACAGGAATAACTTGGTTAATTTCGATACCCCAAAGGAAAACGACCTCATCACTACACTGATACGCCCAACAGAGACATCTACCGGTCTTCCAGCAAACTCGGCAGTTGACCTCATCTGATGATGCAGCTAAGAAGCTGTGAAATGCATTATGTGTAAGTCATTACTTATATAAGTGAAGTTGAGTGGTAAACAGAATTAAGTGTGTATAAGTAAGGAGTGTTTAAAATTAAATATGGGCTATTCACATTAAAGTTTGACATAGATTAACATTAATTTTACCTTAAAACTTGACAATAACTGCTAGCATTTGTCTTTTGTTTCATTGTTTAGTTTTCATTGTATGAATCTTTTATGCGGATTTGGATCAAGATATCGAAACGAAACATTCTGTTCGACTTTACAATATAACATTTTAATTTTAGTATCTTAGCTAAAACGCTTATTATAACTCAACCATGGGCGTACGGTAAGGGGGGGTTCAGGGGGTTGAAACCCCTCCCGAAATATCTGCAATATTTCGATGATTAAAAATCATGGAATAAATAAATAAATAAATAAATAAACTATGATTCGGTTGTTACATATTTTACAATTTCGTAAATACCAAAGCATTATTTAAGATTTATCGTAATTTATTTAAGATTCAAATTTTAAAACCTCGTGGTATTGATAGTTTTCAGCTTAATAACAGTTATGTATTACTAGTGAACAAAAATCCCTTCGGAATCTGTCAAACGACAAATCGAATACTCCTGCCGAAATCCATCAACCTGTTTGTAAAGCCAACAGTAATCAAGAGCTCATCACAAAATTATCATGAAGGAATCGGTAGTAATCGGGTTTTTCCACCGGTCGATTTACAGATGACATTAAAAACGTGCCCCATACATCATACAGTAGTATGATAATTTTTCAAAAGAAAGTTTTTATTTATAGACCCTAGCTTAAACGAGAAATGGATAGAAATCTCAAGAAAAACAGTTTCAAAGACTGAGCTGCATATTAATTTATTACAGTGTATTAATTATCACAATACAATGTTAAAAAAGTGATAATTCACAATGTGCGCAAGGACATGGAGCTGAGACGAGTTTACATTGAACCCCACCCGAACAAAATTTCACCGTACGCCCATGAACTCAACAGTATACAAATTGACACCGGAGTAAAAGAAACTTTTTATTTATACCTCACATGTATGTAATGACCCTGTATTCACTTTCGTCTACTGATTTGTAGCACCTCGGCCACGGCTTCGGACTTGATAGTGGCCTAATAAACAGTAAGTGTAAAGTCCGGCACTCCTCAAGATCTACATGCAACTGTCCACTGTCAGTCTCCTATATATTTTACAGGATGTTGCCTCTTTAATCTCCGCAAGGAGGAGTACAGTATACCCAGTAATGTAAAAGTTCTTAATAATCCAAAAATGTGTAATAGTAAAAAAAA
Organism: Ectobius pallidus; assembly: GCA_964059195.1. NCBI lineage: Eukaryota > Metazoa > Arthropoda > Insecta > Blattodea > Ectobiidae > Ectobius > Ectobius pallidus. Next base: position 4,003,847 of record CAXKWD010000002.1, read on the forward strand.
AAATAATAATAATAAAAATATAAAAAAAATAAAATAAAAAAAAAAACCTATAATGACATTTATTAAGACACGAGGATGTTTGTGAAACGAGCAAAGCCATAATTTTTTTACAAGAATCTTAATTACCATTATAGGCAAGTTCCATACGACTGTTTTTGTTCAAGTTTTGAGTTATTGTATTCAACAAGACGGCTGACCTTGGTGATCAACTGAGAGTAAGCTTTTGTTGTTCTCATCTTTTGCGTTAGATGGCAGCTGATGGCGTGCAGGAAACTCTGAGCTTCTCTTATCATTTCAACATCAAACCAAGGGACTTAACAAAATATGAAATGAACTCAATTTGTGCCCGTTTTCTATAAACTCGCAAAATACCTATGGGTAAATTATCCAATGGACAGAATTTACACAAGAATAACTTTCACAAACTCAAATAATTTAAAGGTAACAATCACATACACTTGTGGCGAGTTTCTAGATAAGTGTCCTCTGGGTAAATATGAAAATGACAGAAAAAATGTTCCTACAAACTCGGGCTAGATCTTTCCAAGGTTAAATCGTCGGATTAATTTATCCTTTCATGGACGGCTGGATAAAATTTAACCTCTCATAGGATCAATAATAATTTAAACAATGAGAATCAAAGCCTTCTGAATTAAATTAACTGTACAACTCCAAGGCCTTCCTCATTATATCATTGTGGGTGATTAGGAACTAATTTGCCCATGGATAATTTACCCATAGGTATTTCAAGAGTTTATAGAAACTGGGCATTAATAACATTAACACATACAGAATTTATTTTATTTTAATAGCAGGTTGTTTATTATCCAGTTTCATTTGCTGCTCTCACCGCTTCAAGATGGTTCCATGTTCAATATTAATCGATACCACACCAATGTTATAATGAAAATCTGTACTTTAATAAGTAAGGAATCGTGCACAATGTGCATTATCTTAACCTGAGACTTAACCTACCCAGTCCTGAACCCGGGGAGGGGATCTTTCACTACTGAAAAATCCCCGACCTGGCCGGGAATCGAACCCGGGCCGCCGGAGTGGAAGGCAGGTGTGCTACCGACTCACCCACGGCGGCGGACTAAATCTGTACTTTAAAGCATTCAACTTCACATAATTTTTTTAATGAAAACTTACAAAGTTAAAACATATGTTTCGCGATGGGTTCCCTATGATCATCAGCTGAGATCTACCGACAAGTTGTCCACCAGATGTCCCCCAGGCAGGACATTAAAGCACTGGAGTCCTAAATTAGAACTTTTGGAACAAATTGGCCTTTTCAGGGTGGACATCTGATAGACAGAGAATCAAACCTTTCAGCAAATCTCAGCCGAACTCATTCAAACATATCGATGGCTTGGTTCCAGATGTAGCTATCTGCAAAATTTTCAATTTTGGGATTTTTGCACAAACAGACTCACAATAAGATTATCTATAAGTTCCCAATGTTTCAAACTGATATGTTTAAAAATGGAGTTACTGACCAACCAAAGTAGTTATGTGAAAAATGTTGATTTGATATTTATTTCTGAACTTTATTTTGCTTGTACTGTGAAATTACTAGCAGGTGCCCATGGCTTCTCCCAAGTTTATTAATTGAAAAATTAAAAATTAAGAGTATAATAATTATTAAAGCATTATATATATTAACACTTGCACATGAATCATTCATAAACTAAACCATTAATAATTAATGAAACAGCTAAAATTCCGGCTTTAGAGTACATTCCACAATTAGAAAGCACCGCCTGGGAAAACTATCTCAGATTCGATTATGCAGTTCCAAAGCTAACTGTGAACACTGATAATACCACTGCCTTCTAGACTGTATTTCTCGTGTGTAATTCTCGAGACGGCGGTGGATAATACATATCGTTTCTTAACTGTTTGTTGACAGATGAATATGATGTGAATTTTATTTGATCAATTCAGTGTAATTTTCAGAAATTATATAATTTTTCAAGGGAAAGAGTAATTTATTTGGATTTTTATTAACCGCGATACTTCCTTGGTTAAACTATCAATATATTACAGCTGGTGCTCGCGGTTTCGCCCGCCATTATTAATTGACTCCAGGATTTTTAAGAAATTGGCACTGGCAGTTTATTAAAAATGTTTGTGGTTCAGAGCTATGAAAATTGCAAGTAAAAATAAAATTAGAATATTTGTTCATTGTGTTCATTTCACTCAGGCCTTATATAATAAAGAAACGGTTTTCTTAATTTTGTACTCTTTGTGAATGTTTAGACTGCTAGAGACGAACATCGCCGAGTATACCCGATGTTTCACGAAGCGGGCGAGCTAGTGAGCATGCTATTTAGGGCCGTTGAAGTGTATAAGAGTAGATGTTTTTGCAGATAGCCATATTTGGAACCAAGCCATCGATATGTTCTAATTTACTTACAGTCATTATGTGGAGTTGAACGCTGGTCATCCTTATCAGCAAACAGCTGTTCCTTTCCCTGCCTCTTCTGTCCTTCAGGTTCCGGATGCTTCCAGGCTGTTTGCTGATCGCTTGTGTGTATGTATATCCCCCTACACTGCAGGACCTCTGATGATGGCAGCAGCACCAGCCTCTGAAACTTCTGATCTGGCCGTGGTGTTCCTGCATCTTCAGCAAAGAGAACTGAAATGTTTAGGACCAGGTATTGGTGGTGGGGGTGTAGTGGGAATTGGTGGTGATGGAGTATCTTTGTATTGCTTGAAATTGAAAGAATGCTACAGTAGTGGTTTATGATACATGTGGTAAAAGTTGGATTTGCAAGCATTGTAGAAATGGCTAATTTGTCATACATAAGTGTTTTGTATTTCTTTTTGTATATGTTATGAACTTATATAAGTGTCCCTTACACTTAACATGGTCCTGTTCGAAAAAAGGGGGCTTATATTCAGACCTAAGAGAGATGAAAAATGCATAACCTGTACTCTTCACCAAATATAGTATCTGTATTCTGTATCTGGTACCCTGTGATCCCCAGGTGGGGCGAAGGGGCCTCCAAGTGGAGGTTTCATTACCTACACTAATTTTCATATGCTTATTTTCCGAGAGAGGGTAGAGGGACAGGTGGTAAGCCCATCGCCTCTTGGAAGTGAAAGGGCCGAGAAATTTTGTCCAGAGGTTCTAATTTAGGCTTGGAGTTCTTTTACGTGCCGTAAATCTACGACACAGGACCCCCAGCTTAAAGTCCCTCCCGGAGGACTCCGTGCCCAGGATTTTTACGTCCTGAAAAATCCATCGACCGCGGCCGGGTTTGATCCCGCGCCCTGCGGATCTGGAGGCGGGCACGCTACCTCTAGACCACCGCGGCCGACACCAAATATAGTAAGGACAATTAAATCACGAAGGATGAAATGGGGGAGGAAAGACATATCTCAAAAATATTTACTGGGAGACCCGAAGTTAAAAGTCCACGAGGAAGACCTACATGTATGTGGGAGGATAATATTAGGATGGATTTAAGGGAAGTAGGATTTGGATGGAGTTAGCACAGAATAGGGTTGAATGGTGGGCTCAGGTAAGCGTGGCAGTGAACCTCAGGGTTCCATAAAATAGATAATATTCCTCTAGCTTGCTGAGGAATTGTCTATTCCCATTGAGTAAGTAATATATTTTTATGAACAGAATTAATATAATAAGAGAGATGAAAACTGCATAACGACGAGCTTCATAACCTGTACTCTTCCCCGGATATAGTAAGGGTAATTAAATCACAGAGGATGAAATGGGGGAGGAAAGACATATCTAAAAAATATTGACTGGGAAGAGACCACTTGGACGACCTAGACGTAGGTGGGAGGGCAATATTTGGATAGATTTAAGGGAAGTAGGATTTGAGAGGGATGGATGGATGGAGTTAGCACAGAATAGGGTTGAATGGCGGGCTCAGGTAAGCTCGGCAATGAACCATAAAGTTGATAATATTCCTTTAGCTTGCATTTAGCAATATGAAAGGTGTGACCTTTATGACCAAATTAGTAATCTCTAGAATACATAACTACATGTCACTAAAAAGAAACACACTCGGAAATATTGCACATAAGACCTATCCGCACTTAGGTCTATCCTGTGCCAAAGTACAAAGACACAAGTACTCAGCCCAAACACGTCACACCATCAACATCCCCTACGGATGTACATAAGGGCACAATAGGTATACACACATCACATATGGTTACCAAAATTTGGTCTGACCGGAGGTTTAGGCTTAATTGCTTGGCACTCCGGGGGTAAGGGTGGGCACACAAAAAAAAAAAAAAAAAAAAAATGACCAAATTAGTTTTACTCCTGGTCAACCACATGGCCATAGTGCCATCAAGAAGGATTAGGCCAATTGCAAATTCACTATGATCTCAAAGCAGTTTGTTGTCCTGTGCCACAACCATCTGTACCAAGGGCCCAAGGCATGGACAAGGTAAGACTGTGTGTGCCAGTTAATTATATTTACAATATTTTTACTCTATGAATTGTATTACGTCTACTCAGGGGTACTCACTCAGAAAAGAAAATCTCATTCAAGTTTAATATAATTAATGTTGAATACTCCATTCATACACCACGCGATTGATAATTTATCAATAACGTTGAGCATTTCCTCGGATATAGACAAGTCACAGCCGTTTAGCTTATATTATCCTTTCTTGGATTGCAAAGATCCATTTTATCTCATAAAACATCAGCTCGTTACTGGACACGCAAGGCATCAACGTGCAATGATTACTACATCACATGCTGCCATTATTTTATACAACGTAACTTGTTTGGAAATTGAAATAATGTAAATGTACGTTGATTAAAACACAATTTTGATTCGATGCAAGCCAGTTCATGTGCTTTTATGGCGTTTTGATGTAAGCAACTACCACGACGCCCTTCATCTTGTGATGCGCACTATTGGTAGCATTGGGAACTCGGATCAATTCATCAAATCGATTCGTGGACTGTTCTTGAGATTACAAGTTTCATCAGATAAATTTGCTCGAACTTTGTTCTCGAAAATATATCGATAAGCTCATAATCTGTCATGGGATTACCTATGAAAATCCCTTTTCAATACTACAGATGTTGTAATTAATTGATAAATATAAACGCTCCATTCATAACTGAACTAGTTAAATATTATATTAACACTTAATGCTTCACTTACGTCGCTGTTTATGAGCAGGACATGTTTCGGGATTCTTATCCCATCTTCGGCTGCTGGTCAACTGGCAATTGGCGATCATGGTTAGTGGTCTTTATGGTTTGTCCAGTGCTGCCCTCTCTTCCCTTGGCTGTAAGCTTGATGACGTCATCCACCGGCGGTATTTCAAAATTCATAACATTGCTGCTGTTCTTAGTGATGAAAATCTTCTCCCAGGTGTTCAGTTCTGCCCGTGTCTTGACATAAAGACCACTAACCATGATCGCCAATTGCCAGTTGACCAGCAGCCGAAGATGGGATAAGAATCCCGAAACATTTCCTGCTCATAAACAGCGACGTAAGTGAAGCATTAAGTGTTAATATAATATTTAACTAGTTCAGTTATTCATGTGCTCCACTGTGTATATTACTTCGTTTTAATTATTAAGCTCCATTCATAGTCTGATTACTGCATTATTAACAAGAATTTTTTACTTAGCCGTTCAGTTGTAAGACATATGCTAAGATGCTGAAGAGAAAATGTAAATTTACCAACTATTTAGAGGAGAGAGATAAGAAAATATAAAAGTTATGCATTCACGTTTGAGTAGAAATTTAGACCACTAGTGTCCTACGTCTGGTGTCCCTACATAAAGATAATATCAGGTTGTTCAATGATCTACAATGCAGGAGGGGAAAAAATGATTTTTAAAATGTTTTATTAAATTTTGCTCGCAATTTTTTTAGGATAAAATGGAGGTGCAGTTTGTGCCTCAATCAGTAAAGAAGAGTCGTGCAACCTTTGATGTAATTGCAGGATTTTTAATTGTGGAAGATATAATTTTGAAGAGTTTTGAGAAAATGAAAAACAAGCTTACAGAGTTGTGATATTCTGACTGCACCCTAAAAAATAAATTAATTGCATAACTTGGCCGGGTCTCAGAATCTTTTCACAGATTTAAGCTAAGAGTTCATAGTCCATGTAAAAGTACTTTTTAGGTAGATTTTCGAAGAAAAATCTACCTATTGCAATGGATACCACTTTATGATTTTCGAAAAATTCTTTCATATCTTTACGTTTCATGCTCCCCTAAGTACGAAACCACCGCCCGTCCAAAAAAAAAATTTGTGATATTTATATATATATATATATATCTTTACACGATAGCGGCCGTAATTTTGAAGATATTTGAACCAAATTTTATTATGTTATTTCTAGGCCTAATAGTTCGGATAAGTTCGTTAATGGGCAAAATTGGCCCAAGGGGGTGGTCGGGGGAGGGGGTTGAAATTTTAAAACATTTATATCTCGGCCCCTATGAAGTATAGAGGGAAACTTTGTTTGGATAAATTAGAGTACTCCCTATGGAGTTCACAGTGACACCAACGATTCGGGGGTTCGAGTGAGGGTGGGGGTGGGGGGATGAAAATTCGAAACTTTTGAAACCACGTCTTGTGGGGTATCGTTGAAAAGCTCTTGATGAGTACTCTACAAATCACTAAATAGTTTCTTGGTAGCTCTCATATGACGCGAGATTTTAATGTTTGAAAATAATAACACTTAAAAGAATTATTATAATATCATAATTTTGTCTTGTTTAGCGGCTTTGCTAATTTTATTCATTGCTAATCTTGCGCACGGCCTCCCAGAATATTATATCCTATTCTTGTTGTCAAAACAAATGATTGTAGGCTCTTCCTCTTTACCGAATTCAGTTCTTATTACTGCGGGTTTGCCATGCCAAGGCTAAAAAAGATAATAAATTAAACCAAAAGCACTTCGAAATCTACCTCCGCCTGTAGGCCTGCCTAAAGGGATTTTTTTTAACTCTTTTAGGTAAAAGTTCAACAAATTTAAAATACAATAATTTTGAGTAAAGTTTTTATGATTATTTAACGTGGTTTCCTACAGTGTTCACTGCTCTTCCTCTTCCTTTCCAGTTCGTCTCTCTTCTCCAACTCTTGTTCCTTTCCTGTTTCTACGAGTCTTTTCCAAGGACTTCTTGTATTATAATATCGAAATCTCCTTTCAAATTGGAGATATGTAACCTGTTTTCAAGATGTGGTTTTGTTAGATTTAAACAGATTTGACAAATTTGTACCTGGAAACATTTTAACTCTTTCTAAAGCAGCAAGAGACGAGCGTCTACAGTTTCTAGTAGATGTGCAGATGGCATATTTTTGGTCCAATGTACCTACTCCATCCTTGAGGCTCTTGTAGAGGTTACTTTCTTTTTCAGGAAAAATAGAAGGATCACAATAGGAATCTTCAGGAAATAATTCCTCTAAATCCATTTCCTCTTCACATATTTCTTCCCCATCCTAGCAAGTTTGTCTTCCAAATTTTGATCCACCTTTTCCAAGACTTCAATTTGTTGTCTTTTTTGTGAAGTAGGTGGTCCTGGTCTATTTATTCCATTGTACGTGTTACAACAATGCTTGTAACTTGAAATAATCTCTACAAGAAAAGGCAATAATTCCACCACCACTTTTGGAAATATGGGTCTATTAGACAAAAAAAAAACTCCGTAGCACTACATCCCTGAAGGGACAAGGCCCACCACCAGACCGCTGGATCATTACTAGGGCCCGGATTTTTATGTGCTAAAAAACTTAAAAATATTTATTTTTTATGTGCTAAAAATGTTTAAAATATGTGCTAAAATTTTAAAAATATGTGCTAAAACTAGAAGAAATATTTTTCTGAAAAAGAAACAAAAACACCAGAATGTGTACTGAAACTCACCAATTGCAGCTAAACGTCAGATGTAAAATGCTGACTGGAGTTGCAGTGCGCAACAAATGTCATCTCCAGATTATGGATCACAAATCCTTGCCTATTATCCGAGAATAATGCCTTACATTGAGAAAAGGAACGTTCTACATCACACAATGTTAACCTTGCATATTTGAAGAGGTTTACTGTATATCACTAATAAACACACGATTACGTTCACTTATGTTTTGACCTTCCAAAACTTGAGCGACTTTGCAGAGGGTTTGGTAGCCACCATTTTTCTCAAACATACCTTTAAATTTTGTTCTTAGAACTTCTATTTTCGAACCTGAGACAGTGTTAAGTTGCCTTTCAACATATTGTATTTCTTTAACTGAGCTACGCAATGTTGAGATTGGGTTCTGTTCTTCCCCGATAAGCAAGTGCAAGTGAATCACTCTCACCTCATTGCAAGTGAAGCATTTGTGTTCAATTCTTTCGAGATACAAATTTTTGTCATAAAATGTTAAAAGAGAATGAGAAAAAAGTAATAAAATATTTATTTATGGAGAATATATCGAAAATATTGATTCATATAACTTTTTTTGTAAAACATGTTTTTTATGTAAAATAAAATTTAGAATTTGCGGTTTTCGGACCTTGATATGAGCATCAGGAAAAAAAAAATTACATAAAAAATCCGGAAAAGTACTAAAATATGTATTTATGGAGAAAATATCGAAAATATTTATTCGCATAACTTTTTTTGTAAAATATGTGTTTTTATGTGAAATAAAATTGTGAATTTGCGTTTGCCGGACCTCGATTTGGATATAAAACTTTGTTTTAGGAATGTACGCATCAGGGAAAAAAATATTTTTTTACATACAAATCCGGGCCCTAATCATTACCATAGGAAGATGGCAGGATTGGGGGCATGTGGTCAGCATTAAGCCATTAATGGTGGTTCCATGACCGGAGCCTCTACTTATCTATCAAGTAGCTCCTCAATTTGAATTACGAGGGTGAGTGTACCCCGTTCCAGACCACCTTACCTCAGAAAAACCTGAGGAGGTACCGGGGATCGAACCCAGGCCAATGGGTCTGTAGTCAAGACAATGACAGCAGTCAGACACATCTGACAATCTGAGACCGCATGGTAACTGGCAGCATAATTACGTTGATATCGTATTTATTATAAGACTATAAACTCGCGAATTACCTATGGGTAAATTATCTAATGCACAGAATTTACACAAGAATAACACCACACAAACACAAATAATTTAAAGATAGCAATCACTTACACTTGTGGCGAGTTTCTAGATAAATGTCCTCTAGGTAAATATGAAAATGACAGAAAAAATGTTCCTACAAACTCGGGCTAGATCTGTCCAAGGGTAAATCTTTGGGTTAATTTGTCCTTTCATGGATGGCTGGATAAAATTTAACCTTTCATAGGATCAATAACAATGAGAATCAAAGCCTTCTGAATTAAATTAACTGTACAACTCCAAGGCCTTGCTCATTATATCATTGTAGGTTAAATGGAACTAATTTATCCATGGGTAATTTACCCATAGGTAATTCACAAGTTTGTAGAAACCGGGCAGTAATATTTTTATGTAGTAAATTTCATTATTTGTTTTGTGATCGTTTTTAATACATAATTCATGTTATATAATTTTTATGAGCTTATCATATGAAGTTAGATTCATAATTCTGCTACAGGAGTTTTTTTCTTCTTTCTTTCTTTCTTCAGATAAGTGTATGGAGGATATACATGGAAAGTTTTAAGTCTCTGTTTAAAAGTAGTTTCAGAGATCAGGGTACATAAACTTGTCCATTTCGTACATGTTTTTCTAATTTATTTTTTGTATTTTTATTATTATTATTATTATTATTATTATTATTAAATAATGAAACCATTAGGACTAGCAAGCCAGAAAATCATTTTGGGGAGGGTCAAAAGTGCCGGGTGGTTTGGGGAGTATGGAATTCCCCCAAGAAACGGGTACAGGGGTCCACCCCTGGTAAATGTTTAAATATTGAACTAATGAAAATCACATTTACGCTATTTTAGCACTGAAAAATTAGTTAGCAAATTTGTTCACTGTACTCTAAAACATGCCAATTTACACAAGAAATTGTTACCAAAGCTATAACACAACTATTTATAAGAGAAGTTAAATAACACATGGAACAGTGTAAATAATATGCTTATATTTACAAGTTCAGTATTTTATTAAATAAAATGAATATTTGAGAGAAACAGAGCTTAAATAATTTGAATGAAATTTTTTTTTTTTTTTTTGGAGGGGGGGGGGAGAAGCCCGGACCCCTCCTTCCCTGTTCATTAGCATAAAAGGTTGTATAATTTTTTTTTTACTAATAGCCACTTGAAGTAAGTACTGCCCAGAAACAGACCCGATTTGATTAGATTTTTATTTAGTCCAACTGAACGTAACCAACCAGAGAAGCGTCTTCCCCTGCGAACTGCAGCGATGCTGAAGCGAAGTTTGCTGCATGAACTGTAATTGCCCCCCGGCTCGCAATCATGTTGCAGCGATGCCGCTTGAAAAAACGCATGAAACGTCACGAACTCTGGTTCACAGCAGAGACATCTCGCGACGTAATGGGGAAAACATTCTCAAGGGAGCTGGGCTGGGCATGAAAATCGCCATGTTTGCTACCGTAAATTATCGAATCTTTTTGCTATAAATAGGTAATTAGTGATCGTAAGGAAAAAAAACGCGAGTATAATGTATTTTCATACGTTTGGTGTTAAATGTTCTGTGGAGAAATGGCTTTGTTTAAAAATATGAGTTTCTTGTGCGAAGCGAATACGTCCAGAGTTAGGTTAGGAATTATTTTAGCACAGCGAAACTTTTTAGAGAAATGTGATGATAAAAGTGGATAGGTTTTCGGGGTTTTCTCTCAAATTCATGGTAATACGTCGTATTTTAATGTTACCAAAATATTTGCATTGACGTCATTTTGAATTTGCGCAGTAGGAGCCAAGTATAGTATGTGCAGTCGTGGCCGAGTGGTTAAGGCGTCTGACTAGAAATCAGATTCCCTCTGGGAGCGTAGGTTCGAATCCTACCGACTGCGAATTTTTTTTTTATTGCTGCTATAGTCGATTTAATAATGTATGGTCCCTTTGGTAGGCTGACCAGATTATTGTTTTGTTCTTGGTTCAACAGGGTACAAAGCCAATGTCAAAAATAGACCAACATACAATACCCAATTGAGCGGAATTGGAAAGCTTGAACAGGTGACAAAGTCAATATTTGAATAATAGTGTTCAACATTGTACTTAGATTTCAATAATAGTGTTCAACATTGGAGTTAGAGTTCAACAATAGTTCGGAACTGGAAAGCTTGAACAGGGGACAAAGCCAATTTCAAGAACTGAACAGGGGGACAAGGCCAATATTTGAAAAGTTCAACATTTATATAAGTTCGGAATTGGGAAGGTTGATGGGGACACTGACAATGGGAATATTAATGTTAAATGTACACTAATCATGGAAAAATATGATAAATATTTGTCACGTTGCTTATATTATTTTTTTTAGATTAAAAATTTAATAGCAAGGATCATTTTTTAAAATTAAAAAATGCTAGGAAAGAGGCATAAGTCGTGGCAACTTTTTTTATTTTTTGAAAATTATGTCATTGTGAAATTTAATGCAGATTATGGGTACTAAATGTAGGATAGAGTAGGGAACATACATCATACACGACGGCATCGTGCCACTCTGTATAGCAGTAGTAGGAAGCATGAAACGTGCATAAAACCCTCGCAGTAAGATAGGGAAGATCCTTATACCCAAAGCTTCCTGTGGCATTCTCTGGTATTTTCGATCTAAGAATAGTTATTCTGACGTAAGAACGCTGTTCACATCCATTCTGCACGGCGGCTGATTCACAGCTTAATTCCTCTGTGCGTATGAAAGTGCCATCTAATTATGTGTCTCTATGATGCCACTTTTTAACATAAGTTAATTCTCGTTTGGAGATAGGTCTACCCCGAATCTAAAAGAAGTATATCTGAGTGTTTCTGTGAACAGAATGAAAAATCGTATAAACACAAAAAATTATAACATGATGTAGGCTTTCACGGCCGGTGTCCATATTGTTAAAACTTTCCGGGCTCTGTTGCCGTGGTCCATCGGATTGCTTTCCGGACGTTTCGCCCACTACTGCGGCAGGCATCATCAGCGGTGAGTTCTGCTTCGGAGTTTCCTCGGCGAGGTCTTGCTGTCGACTGATACAGCAGCTGGATTTCGGCGAGGAAACTCCGAAGCAGAACTCACCGCTGATGATGCCTGCCGCAGTTGTGGGCGAAACGTCCGGAAAGCAATCCGATGGACCACGGCAACAGAGCCCGGAAAGTTTTAACAATACAAAAAATTATATTTGGCTTAGGTATCTTCTGGGGACGTGACACGAAGACTTGCAACAACTTCCTCTTGCTTTTAATGCCATTTTACATTAGGAAAATGTAATTTTTCGCGACTTTCTGTAAAAGGCTCCCTTTTTTTAATTTTGTACATAAGGTGCTTATACTAAGAGCTAAAACTTTTATTTTCCCCCAATATTCTCTGAAAGGTAGTTATAAGTAGACTTCGGATTTTAGGTAAAAACCTATTTTAATCCTTAAGTGATATATGGACGAAAACTTGTATATGCATGTTTCATAAGTGACTAAGCCTAAAACTGATACTTATAGGGCCTAAAACAGCCTATTTTTACGTTTGAGCCTAATATTGCCTTTTTACTTGTTTTTTCCTCTAAAGTTCAAAATAAGTTATTTTGTGTTATAAATTCTAGCATTTATTTTCAGTTCGTACTAAATTTTTAGCTCGGAATGAGCAGTACATGACATATTTGTGACGTGGTTAAATAGTAAGGAATCTTCCGTCTTCAGTAGAAAAATTGCTTGGAATTCCCAAGAAAATGTAGTGTTTTTCTCCCGACTCCCACATCCAGTAACAAAAAAAAAGTCTATATAATTCTGTGTGCCATGGGCCTATATCTGTGTTTTATCATGATTATTGATTAATGGTGACTTCAATAAATATAATATCCTGCATTGTAATTGAGATATTTCAGAAAATTGACAACTTAACGAATTTATAAGAGACTATTTTAAGATTTTTAGAACCTATTTTCCAATTTTTAGAGCCTATTTTAGGTGCCTAAAACAGCAGTTTTAGCGACCTAAAAGTCCGAAGTCTAGTTATAAGCCACCCATAGGCGTACCGAGGGGGGGGGGGGGTTTGGGGGTTTGAACCCCCCCCCCCCCCACATTGATTAAAAAAAAAGGAAAATTGTATAATTTTTTAAGTCTGCCCTTAAATTACTTAATACAAGTATAAAGCGTGGGAAGCTTAAAACTCGTTATTTTGCGTCTTAATTTTTAAAATTTTCCGGGGGAGACCCCGGAAGCTTAAAACTCGTTATTTTGCGTCTTAATTTTTAACATTTTCCGGGGAGGACCCCCGGAAGCTTAAAACTCGTTATTTTGCGTCCTAATTTTTAAAATTTTCCGGGGGAGGACCCCCGGACCCCCCTCTCCCTGGGGGGTATTCTATACCCCCAGACCCCCGCGGATGTTATAACCTCCCCATATGGTTGGCCTGGTTACGCCTATGAAGCCACCCACTGTTTCTAGAAACTCAGTCTTGTCTGGTGAACAATAAATCTTTGCATCAGATTCAAAGAATACGCACTCTTTGCAATACGGCCTCTTCTTATGTATCGAAGTGAGAAAGACGTATTCTCAAGCTTAGGGTAAACAAAGTGCATTAATCAGATTTTATTTGGACTGTGTATCCTTCGGAGATGCGATGCGAAGCGTGACATCGATTTTCTCTTCATTTTTACAACCACTTTAGACAATTTTTCTTAATTTCCTCGGAAACGGCTTTAACGGGTTTGTTTGAAATTCTACGGGAATTGCATAATATATTATTCAGTATTATTATTTTGTATTATGATTCTGCTGTGTTTATACTCCTTTTAGCTTCGAGGCTATATCAGGAGTTCGGGATCTGTGTACAATAGGGTAGGCCATGGAACTTTTGCTTGTCAATTGTTTCTATTATCGGTGCATTTTTATGGAGTAAATTTGAACTGATATTAATTTAAACGGATATGATACAGGATGATTCATGGTATGTAAATATCCAATTCTGCATTTGCCTTTACGACTGGGTAAAGCATGCAAAAACCCATGTCAAATTTTCCGATCCTGGGATTTGAACCTGGGACCTCCAGAATGCGAATCCAAGACGTTACCATCTCGCCACCTCGGCCCCCCCCCCCCCCCGAAAAAAAAAACTAGGATAAAATGTAGCCTACAAAATTCCATTCCATTATCATGTGCAGTTTGACTTTTTCACTGCTACTGACGTATAATTGCGTCACCGAAAATATTGCAGAAAAGCAAAGATATAAAATGAATAGAGTAGGCCTAATGCTTTATGTTAAAATAATGTTGTCTTCTTGTTAGAAAAACCAGCCATAACACCAAAATTTTCTTCGTTAATTTCAAACTTACAAGCCCACTAATATCGCTTGATGAATGCTTATATATATATATATATACACACACACGAAAAGCGTCCATAAAATAAGTTTCCTTGGGACCGTTTACAGAAACAAAACACAATTCCATGGACATATTCGCAGATACAGCAAGTTTTCAGTTATTTAACATATTCGCCACCGGAATTGAGACATTTGTCATTCCGTGGCCAGTGGCGGACGCAGGGGGGGGGGATATATCCCCCCGGAAATTTGAAAAAAAGGCTATATATGCACTCTAAGTTTTATAAACTAATTATATTTGTATGTTAATTAATTTTTCTTAGTATTCTTTTTACCTATTCAAATCCCCCCCCCCCCGAAATAAACAATTCTGCGTCCGCCACTGACCGTGGCACCAACTTTTAAATACCTGTGTTGTAGAATCTGCTGCCAGGGATTTGAACCACTGTGTTACAAACATCTCCGCCTCTCTGTCACTTCCTGTCATTCTTTAGGTGTAGGAAAAGATGGAAATCACTGGGAGCGAAGTCCGGGCTATAGTAGGGTGGATGTTCAAACACCTGCTAGCAAGTCTCCTGCAGAAGTTCGGCTGGGAGGTGTTTAGTGATTTCCATCTTTTCCTACACCTCAAGAAATGACAAATAGATAGGCGAAGGTGGTTGTCACACAGTGGTTCAAATCCCAGGCGGCACACTTCTACGACACAGGTGTTCAAAAGTTGGTGCCACGGTAAGACAAACGTTTCAATTCCGCTGGCGAATATGTTGAAAAATAGCTGAACACTGACTGTGTCTGTTGGAATAAACATTTCCTTGAAATTTTGTTTTGTTTCTGTAAACGGCCACAGGGAAATTGAGATATATATATATATATATATATATATATATATATATATATATATATATATATATAGTACTAGCTGAAAATGCCCGGCATCGCCCGGGCTTTGTATTTTTTAATTTGAAATTAGCTTAAGTTATGGAGGACTTTCCATTTTGAAACTCTAGGTCCTTATATAATACAGTATGTATGTAGAACTTGAAATGAAGAAAACTATTTATCAAACTATTCCATCAGAAAACGCTAGATATAGCTTTTTATGGCTCATAGAGGATGTCGAATGCTGCATTCCGTTGCTTCTACACATCATGCCTGGGATGGGTTGAAATAAGAAGAAACATAAATTTCATAAGATTGTATTGGCTTGACGGAAAATTTTATTTCTCATTCTCATGTTACAACCGTTTCGGGGCTGAAATAAAATAGAAATGCAGTATCACTTTCATACTTTCCTCCCCTAAAACCCGGGACATAATATACTGCGAGCATAGGACTCAAAATGTTCCATCCCATGCTTAGGGCCTATGATAAATCTCAACTAATACAAAGCCTATGGATAACGTATCAGCGGAAAGGATTATTTACAGACTTCTGATATAGCATACTCACACACTTAAGTTATCCCTGCAATACGACTTATTCTACATCAAAATGTGAAGTGAGAAAATATTTCTTATGTCGAGGGTAGAGAAAGTTATGTGACTACATCACACTGTGCTTTATTTTCGTGGATTTCAATTTCAGTGATTATTTTCGCCAATATATTACATCAATGGAATCATAATTCGTTCAAGTCCAGCATTATATAGTCGCCAAGGCCCTATGTCATCACAGTAAACAATTCACTGTTGTCATGTGAACTAAACAGCATTTATTTTTTTCAGTATAAAATTCTCAGAAATTATATAATTTTCAAGGGAAGGAGTATTTTGTTTGAATTTTAATGTTGACCGCTATACTTCCCGGGCTTAACTGGGTATGTGTGCAAAATTCCGTGTAAATTGGTAAAGAAATGTAGATTTGTATAAGGAACATACATACATACATACATATCCACAAACACACATTCGACTTTATATACAGTATTAGAATATATTAGATAATATGTAAGAGTCAAGGAAATAGAAAATAATTCGATATTACTTTACTCTAGATACACGTTGATAAGTTGATCCGTTTTTTGATGACAGGAATCATACTAAATACAAGTAAAATAAAACCAAAAAATGTTTGCATTTGAAGTTTATGTATTCCCCGAATGTCCCTTGCGGGTTAGCACCATATGTCATAGATATCGTGAGATCAGTACAACACAAACATACCTAAGGTAGTTGTTACGTAAATTCCAATCCGGCATTGCATACGAACCTCCAATGAACTTCATTATTAAAGTATACGATATATTATTAACTTTATTTTAAACAGAACCGCCTGACAACGAATCTGCAGGCCTGGGTTCTAAACACATATTTGGTAGAGGCATTTTGATGGGCATGCCAGTTCAGAAAGTTTTTTTTTTTTTTTTTTTGTGCTAAAGGTATCGAAGTACATAGTATAAATTTACTTACTTCTTTAGTAACAAAATAAGTGTGTTTTATATCGTAGATTCATATATAATGCATTGTCATCCATTGAATTGCTAAAAGCAATTTATTACTTTAAAAAACTAAATAAGGAAGCAATGGAAAATTTATGGGTAATTTCTTTTTAAATTCGTTGTCATTTTTTCACTATTTTGTGGTCATTAAATGCCTTGCCCTAGTGATCATTAGACTTCGGACTTTTAGGTCGCTAAAAATTCTGTTTTAGGTACCTAAAATAGGCTCTAAAAATTGGAAAATAGGTTGTAAAAATCGTAAAATAGTCTCTTATAAAATCGTTAAGTTGCCAATTTTCTGAAATATCTCAATTGCAATGCAGAATATTATATTTATTGAAATCTCCATTAATCAATAAAAATGATAAAACACAGATATAGGCCTATGGTACACAGGATTATATAGACCCTAGTACTTGGGCCTATATTACTACCATAACAGTGAAAACCTAATCCCTGCGTCCAGAAGCTATTCACGCTAGCATTATTCAACCCCTTGAATCCCTTAGTGATTCAGAGAACTACTTTTTTTCTTTTTTTTTTTTTACTGGATGTGGGAGTAGGGAGAAAAGCACTACATTTTCTTTGGAATTCCAAGGAATTTTTCTACTGAAGACGGAACATTCCTTACTACTTAACCACGTCCCAAATGTGTCATGTACTGCACATTCCGAGCTAAAAATTTAGTACGAACTGAAAATAAATGCTAGAATTTATAATAAAAAAAAAAAGTAACTTAATTTGAACTTTAGAGAAAAACATCCAAAAAGGCAATATTAGGCTCTAACGCAAAAATAGGTTGTTTTAGGTCCTATAAAAGTATCAGTTTTAGGCATAGTCACTTATGAAACATGCATAATTATACAAGTTTTCGTCCATATATCACTTAAGGATTAAAATAGGTTTTTACCTAAAATCCGAAGTCTACTTATTACTATTTATAAGAAAAGTTAAATAACACAAGGAACAATGGAAATAAAAGTCTACTCATTATGTTATGAAAACAAAATAACTGCTATATCATATTTGACACACCAACAAAACTTGTTTTATTTAATAAATTTAATTTTTAATACAAAAATTGAATTTTAGGGGTACGCCTTAGAGTAGTGGTTGAGGCGCTGCGCTAAAAACCGGAAGGTCGCGGGTTCGCTTTCCGATGAGGTCGATGGAGTTTTTCAATTGGCCTAATCCTTCTGGTGGCACTATGGCCCTGGGGTCGACTCAGGCTCCAACAGAAATGAGTACCAGGAGCAATCCTGGGGGTAAAGGCGGCCGGTGCGTAAGGCTGACAACCTTACCACCTTCGCGTGCCGAATGTCTAAAATCTGGGAGCCTCATCCTCCTGGAACCCTCTGGGTCTATATAGGGCACACTTTACTACAAATATAATTTTAGGTGGGTTTTGATTTTTAGGGGTCTGGACCCCCCTTTCCCAATCCACTGTGGATTCTGCTTCCATGTTGTCGATTTGGTAAAATTTCTGCAAACTTTTTATTTCTCTATAATAATAATAATAATAATAACTTTATTGTCATATAAACATTCAATGATGCATTGACATCGTCTGACTACAAAAATTACAATCTATTTAAAATTAATAAACATTAAAAGTGTACCAGAATATGAAATAAAATAGATAACTACAATAATAAATGATCATGTGTGTTTATCCCAATCAATTTCATAAAATTCCTGAATATTATATAAACATTCAGACACAAGTATGGCTTTAATATTATTCTTGAATGCTGAGATTGGCAATTTTTTTATTCTAGGTGGTATAGCATTATAGAGCTTAATCGACATATTTAAAAAGCTTTTCTGAGAGCTACTGTAGTGTACATGCTGAGTTCTTAGATTATTACTATTTCTTGTATTATATTGGTGCATGTCACTGTTTAATGTAAAGTGATTAATATTCGTATGTACATAATTAATACTAAAGAACACACACAAAGAAGGTAAGGTCAGAACACCAAGCTTGATAAATAGGGGTTTACAATGAGTTCTATTATTGACATTACAAATAATCCTAATAGCCTTTTTCTGCAATGTAAGAAATTTTTTGAGAGTGCGAACTAAAGCCCCATAGTAATATTCCATAACTTAATAGACTCTGAATTTGAGAGTAATATACTTTTAGTAGTACTTTTAAATAATTGTCCTTAAAGAAAAACACCTGACTATAATAATAATATACATCTTTTTCCTTTCCCTGAGAGCTATACGCCCAAGAAAGAGACCCCACCGGTAAATTATTTATAGGTCGTTTAAAATTAAGCCCGCTCATTTCATTGCGATCGCTTTTCTACTGTTTTCACAGAATTCGAGTTATTGTTTGCGTGAGTCTGACATAGTTCATTCTCTTTTAATCTGTGTTTATTGACTGCAGTAATTTATTTAGTTCTACATTTGTCCATTTTAACATCTGCAAGAGTACAGCGTAATAATAATTGGGCTAAAGAGATGTTGGGATATATTGTTCGCGATGTTGGCTGCACTGGTAAGGAATCGCGTCACGTCCCAGGAATGTGAAAGGTCATTCCGAGTCTCGCTTCTCGTCGGCGCCGTGGCTTAGTTGGTTAAAGCGCCTGTCTAGTAAACAGGAGATCGAGGGTTCGAATCCCTCCGGTGCCTCGTTCACAAGGGACGAAGTTTTTTCTACATCATATTTGCTTTGCATTATTCTTTTTCACATAATTATTTGAGACGTTGTCGTATATTCACCAAACTCAAATTACGTGTATTTAATTTTTTGATTCAAGGGTTTCAAGATGACATTACTAGGGCAAGGCATTTCATGATTTTGCATCTTTTTTATATGATGGTTAAAAGATAGCTCGAATATATATAAATGTGTATAATTAAATAATTGATTACATAAGGGCTTTTTTTTTTTGCATTTTTCGTCATTTTCAAGAGATAGGTCATTTTTTGGCAATTTTTAGGTCTTTTCTGCATTTTAGGTCTTTTTGGCATTTATAGGGTTTTTTGACATTTTAAGTATGTTTCAGTGGAGGTAGAGAGGAGTTTTTCCATGTACAAATTGTTACTTTCAGACAACAGACAATCGTTTGTATTTGAGAATCTCCACCAAGTGTTCATAGTTCATTTTAATTCAGGTTAATTGTAAACACCACAGCAGTTTGTCTTGTGGCAATAAAGATTTTTTTTTTTTTTTAATGGCACATATTTGGTAGGGACAATTTGATGAGCATGTCAGTTCAGAAATATTTTTTTATTTTTTTTTTCGCTAAGAGTGTCCAAGTAATATACATTTTTTACTTCTTTAGTAATAAAATGAGTGTGTTTTATATAGTAAATTAATATATAATTCACTGCCATCCATTAAATTGCTTTTAGCAATAGATTACTTTAAAAAACTAAATATAAGTAATAATGAAAAATTTATTGGTGATTTTTTAAAAGTATTAAGTCATTTTTTCACTATTTTATGGTCATTAAATGCCTTTCCCTACTCATTACATTTTATTTATCCTGTATGGTGCTCTTTTACATTAAGAGTAAATCAGGAAAGGGTTACAGTCGCAATAAACATAAAACAGCAAATGTGGTGTTATTTGCACATGATACAAATATTCTTAAAAATCAGATAAAAAATACTTGAGGCAAGATCTGGAGCAAAAATGACTAGATTATCAACATGGTTCCAAGAAAACCAAATTGCACAGCAATAATCTTCCATAGTACCCAAAATAAAACTGTAATAAAACCAAATATTTTTGACAACAACGTAACTTAATTGAATACAAAAAAGAAATCAAATTTCTAGGAATAAATATCAGCAAACAACTGAAACGGAAATCACAAAAAAGGCAAATTGTTCCGTAAAAATAAAAACTATTACTTAATAAGTAAGTGCCGTAACTAATGATCTATCAGAAGACAAAATTTTGTATGATGTTAATAAGAGAGAAATTCCTCGATAGTTATTACATTCGGTCCTATCTCCCCTTTTATGGATCGGTATAATAATAGATTCTTTCCAATCCTCTGGCAATTCTTCCTTTCTCCAAATCATAAGAATGAGCTTATGGATCTCTGAGTTTACCACCTGCCTTAATTAATTCTGCTGGAATTAGGTCAACGCATGGAGATTTGTGAGTTTTTAGTTTACCTATAGCTGTTTCTATTTCTGTTAGAGTTGGTTCAGCAACCATTGACTCTGCTGTGAATATTTCACTTTCTACACTTCGGACATCTCCATGTACATTTAATAATTGCTTGTAGAATTTTTCGCACCTATTCAAAATATTATTTGGAGTCGCGAGTATAGTACCATCATTGTCCTTAATTATATTTATTCTAGGTTGAACTTGTTTATTCCCTTGTAGAGATCCCTAACATTTTTTGTTTACTAAAACTAAACTAAACTCCGTGGCGCTACATCCCTGGAGGGACTTGGCCTACCACCCGACCGCTGCGTCATCTCCCGTAGGCAGATGGCAGGATTGGGGGGCATGTGGTCAACATGCCGACACCCACGGCCGTTATTGGTGGTTTTCATGACCGGAGCCGCTACTTCTCTATCAAGTAGCTCCTCAATTTGGAATCACGAGTCTGAGTGCACCCTCAGTGCACCCTCAGAAAAATCTGAGGAGGTACCGGGAATCGAACCCGGGCCGACGGATCTGTAGTCAGCTACGCTAACCACAAGACCACGCCGGCGGACTTTTCTGTTTACTACTTACCTCTAATACAGGCATCAGAAATGACATTTTTAAGAGGTGTTAAAGGCTGCACAATATTAGACAAATTAAAAAATGAAGATATCAGGAAAGAATTAGAAATTAAGCCAATAATAAATAAAATATCAGAACGTAGGCAACAATAGTAACTATGGCACTAGGGTTTTATTTAGGATACTAGTTTAGGATCTATTTAAATATTATATGTTGGTGTGTGGATGTGAATGAATCAGATCGAACCAAGACAATTAGGATATTTTAATGTTAGTGTGAGAAGCTTGTAGATGGGATGTGGATGTGGATGAAGAATATTTTATTTATTTTATTTATAGTATGTCATAGTATACAGTCCATGTTCCTTTTCTTTTATTTACTTATTTAATTAATATAAGCATAAGTGTGAATATGAGAATAAATGCAAATGTAAGCAACATTTAGCATGTAAGATTTGACGTGTCCAACATCATTTGTACCCTGTACATGTTTATCTAATATATAAAGTCGAATGTGTGTTTGTGGGTATGTATGTATGTATGTTTGTTCCTTATACAAATCTACATTTCTTTACCAATTTACACGGAATTTTGCACACATACCCAGTTAAGCCCGGAAAGTATAGCGGTCAACATTAAAATTGAAAGAAATCAGTCCTTCCCTTGAAAATTATATAATTTCTGCGAATATTATGCAAAAAAATGAAATCCCATTCAGTTGTCAAGACAACAGTGTATTGTTTACACAGTTCATTTAGGGCTTTGGGCCTAATAATACTGAGCTATAACAAATTCTGATGCACAATGTGATAGTCACAAACTGTCTCTACCCTCTACATGGTAAATATCGTTTTCTCACTTCACATTTTGATGTAGAATAAGAAATCATATTGCAGGGATAGCTTAAGTGTGTGCCAACGAGTATGCTATTACGTAAATGATGCAATGCGATTAGGTTTTCTTTCTATATAGCTACCATTACATTTTCAATTAACTGATACGTTATTCATAACTGTAGGCTTTGTATTAGTTGATAAATAAGTATGTTTATCATACTTTGATTTAGAAAAAGAGGTCGTATTGCAGGGAGAGTCTTTTCTGATATCTCAGCCTGGGTGACGATACTTTTATCGTTTTTAATGTTTGTGAAAAAGAGATTCAGATCGAATTCAGTACACTGCTCTTCGCTTATGCGGCGCGAACGTTTCATTGAGCCCCATTCTGTGGATTCTCTGTATCGAAAATGAAATGAAAGTGTGGATTGTAATGGATTGAGATTGTAGTGTAATCATTAATTTTTACTCTTCATGAAAACGTGGAGATTGAAAAATTATCTTCCATGTGTCACCGTATCGCTTTGAAGTATGTAATTAGTAATTGAAATTGCAGATGGCCTTGACATTCTGTTATAACAAATGAATGTGCTCTTGCTACCACATTAATCACCAGTCTCAGACCATTACCCAATAATATTTTTAACTTTGAACTATGGTGTTATAGTCTCTTCTAGGAGCCATAAAAAGCTATAGGCCTATCTAGCGTTTTCTGATGGAATAGTTTGAGTGTGATAAATCTTTTTCTTCATTTCAAGTTCTACATACATATTATATAAGGACCTAGAGTTTCAAAAACGAAAGTCCTCCATAAGTTAATTTCAAATTAAAAAATACAAAGCCCGGGCGACGCCGGGCCTTTTCAGCTAGTCTAATATATAAAGTCGAATGTGTGTTTGTGGGTATGTATGTATGTATGTATGTTTGTTCCTTATACAAATCCACATTTCTTCACCAATTTGTACAAAATTTTGCACACATACCCAGTTAAGCCCAGGAAGTAACGTGGTCAACATTAAAATTGTAATAAATCAGTCCTTCCCTTGAAAATTATATAATTTCTGAGAATATTATACTGAAAAACAATGAAATGCTGTTCAGTTCACATGACAACCGCGTATTGTTTACTTTGATAACATTGGGCCTTGGCAACTGGACTTTAACAAATTATGATTGAATCGATGCAATATATTGGCGAAAATAATTACTGAAAAATGAATTACACGAAAATAAAGCAAAGAGTGATGCAGTCACACAACTTTCTCTACCCTAGACATAAGAAATATTTTCTCACTTCACATTTTGATGTAGAATAAGAGGTCGTATTGCAGGAGCAACTTAAGTGTGTGAGTATGCTATATCAGAAGTCGGTAAATAGTCGGTTATCCATAGCTGTAGGCTTTGTATTAGTTGAGATTTATCATAGGCCCTAAGCATGGGATGGAACATTTTGAGTCCTATACTCGCAGTATATTATGTCCCGGGTTTTAGGGGAGGAAAGTATGAAAGTGATACTGCATTTCTATTTTATTTCAGGCCCGAAACGGTTTAACATGAGAATGAGAAATAAAATTTTCCGTCAAGTCAATACAATCTTATGTAATTTATGTTTCTTCTTATTTCAACCCCTCCCAGGCATGATGAGTAGAAGCAATGGAATGCAGCATTCGACATCCTCTATGAACCATAAAAAGCTATATCTAGCGTTTTCTGAGGGAATAGTCTGAGTGCCATATGTTGTTCTTCCTCATTTCGAATTCTACATACATTATTAGCCTATATCAGGACCTAGAGTTTCAACATCGAAAGTCCTCCATAAGTTAATTTCAAATTACAAAATACAAAGCCCGGGCGACGCCGGGCCTTTTCAGCTAGTATGATATAATGGATGAATAAATGTATTATTATTATTATTATTATTAATGGCATGAACTATCTACTCTTATACAATTCAACGGCCCTAAATAGCGTGTTTGCTCGCCCGCTTCGTGAGACATCGGGTATACTCGGCGATGTTCGTCTCTCGCTGTCTAAACTTTCATGATGACTACAAAATTAGGAAGGAAAACCGTTTCTTTATTATATAAGGCCTAAGTGAAATGTACACAATGAACAAATATTCTAATTTTATTTTTACTTACAATTTTCATAGCTCTGAACCACAAACATTTTTAATAATCTACCAGTGTAATTTTCTTAAAAATCCGGAGTCAATTAATAATGGCGGGCGAAGCCGGGGGCAACAGCTGTAAAATATTGATGGTTTTATTTATTGAAATATCGCTAGTAATAAACCATTCCTTCCCTTGAAACATTATATAATTTCTGAAAATTACACTGAATTGATAAAATAAAATTCACATCATATTCATGTCAATAAACAGCTGAGAAACAATACGTATTATGTGTTCACGGGTTCTTTGGAAATGCATAATCGATTCTGATATAGTTTTCCCAGGGGGCGCTTTCATATCGTGAAATGTACTCTAAAGCAGGAATTTTAGCTGTTTCATTAATTATTAATGGCTTAGTTTAAGAATGATTCGCGTGCAAGTGTTAATAAATATAATGCTTTAATAATTATTATACTCTTAATTTTTAATTTTTAAAAGAATCATCGTGGCGAAGCCATGGGCACCTCCTAGTGTTATACAGTTTGAGTCAATATTCTTTTTACTTCTTTTCTAAACCTGATATTGAGCATTGTAAAACTTAATCAAGATTTTTTTTTCTTTTGACATATAATATTACAAGAATTACAAGAATTTTATTTACACATACTTTTACATACGTAGTTAACTACATCCATTTTATACGTCTCTTATCTATAAGTATAGCACTACCCATTAAGAATCCCCTCATACTATAACCCTGGGCCCTAGTAAGGTACTTCTGCGCCCCTTGGCGAGTTTGACTAATCTGCACCCTCCAAAACTGGGGGGTCTGAACAATTTTTTTAAATTTCTGTAAAATTGTTTACTATTTTAATATAAAAACACTGTTATTATCAAAGAAAACCTAAACCTCAATTTGAAAATTAACAGAGTGTTGGACTTTCAAGGTACTAAAACCTTATTTGCAGACGATTGAACTACTTAAAAAATAATAAATCATAAAATCTAGAATTTTTATTGCTTGATAAATTGCACCAGTCTAAAAAAAGTTGTTTTTTTCATGGTTAATTTTGCGCCCTCTTTATACCTGCACTCTAGGCGGGGGCACATCTTGCCACCGCCTTGCTACGGCCCTGCTTACCCCTTTACATTCCATTAAGTAGTGTGATATTCCTTCCTCTTTACTACATAGTACACTACCTTCCTCTCTGCCCTTCCTTAACCCTTTCAAAAATATCACCCCTGTGATATATTTCAGGGGTGATATATCCATGCATATCCCCCTCTTCCTTCCTTATCACAACAATCCACATATTTCTCCCTTCCCTACTCTGTTTTAATTACTCTGTATAATCTCAAGGAACTTTTGTTTACAAAGCTCGCCCAGATCTCTTGTCTTTCCATGTCCTCTACTCTTTTTCTTACTTCCCTCCAAAATCCTATCTTATTACCTTCTCCTCGTTGCCAAATATCCCCCCTTCCAACTTCTTCCAGTATTCTTTTCCACCCAATTATCATGCCTCCTACCTTCATTTAAATACTTCGTACATTCTTTCAATGCGTTATCCTCATCCACATTTATATTGCGATACCAATATTTCAAAATTCTTTCTACTATTATTCCTTTCCTTCCTACCCTTCCTAGCTCTGCTAATGCCACTCCCATTGGTGATCCCCTGAGTAGGCCTAGCACTTCTCTACAAAACATCCTATGTACAAGGTCAACTTTCAACCACCCGTTTGATGCCCCCCATATTTCAACCCCATATAACATTTTTGCTTCCACCACTGCCTCATATATTCTCTCTAACCATATAACTGAAATATTTGGAGTTTTATACATACATATTCTAACCGATCTCATAGCTGCTTTACCTACTACTACCATTTTTTTCTCATGTGCCTCCCATCCCCCATTTGCAGACATTCTCATCCGCAAATAGTCAGATTCCTTCACTACATCCAGAGGTTCACCATTCATATACCGGTACCACTTCTCCTGCTTCCTCAGTTGACAGCCTTTTTTGAAAACCATTACCATTGATTTTTTAATGCTTACTCTTAAACCCCATTCTGAACAAAATTTGTTAATTTCATCAATCGACATATAGTAAAAAGTTTTACTATAGTTACATGCAGTGCTTTTTTTTTTCTAAATAAATTTAAGGGGTACCAGTACTTTTGACTTGACGGAACATAGCCAGACTGAGCCACATATTTAGAAAGAAAGTGGAATCGTAGATAATATGTATAAATTATCTGAGATGGAGTCAGTTCATATGTTTAATGTTTAATGTTTAATAATCACACCTTACAGCAATATAACATGCAATAGGCTTAGTCAAAATATAATAAAATAACATACAAATTCAAATAAAACTTTCATCCAAATATTCTTGCACAGTGTACCAATTCTTATTCAGTAGTAATACTTTGAGTCTTTTCCTGAAAGTGTCAATGCTTCTAATTCTTTTTAATTCGTCAGGTAACTTATTAAAAAATTTGGTACTTAGGACTATATAACTCTCTGTAGTTTTCTTCAGTCGATACCTGGGAATCTCTAGAAGATTGTTTCCTCTGGTATAATGAAAGTGAATATCCTTCCTAGTAGTTTGCACATCCACAGCACTATGAACCCATAAGATACAAGAATATACATGAATTGAAGAAAGAGTCAAAACATTCAGATTTTTAAATATTGGTTTACAGTGCTCCGTAGGGCCAGATCCAGTGATTATCCTTACTGCCTTCTTTTGAAGAAGAAATACATTTTTTGCACCCGTACTATTTCCCCACAGAATTACCCCATAATTTAGATGAGAATGAAAAAAAGCAAAGTAAGCATGTAATAATGTGCCTACAGTGACCTACAGTCACCTACAGTGATGGGAAAAGTACAAAAAGAAAGTAATTAGGATAAATTGCAAGTAATCAGTAAAATTAAAGTTACAATTACAATTACTTTACAAAATGGCAGTACCTAAAAATTCCTTGTTTATTAATCCTAGAATTTGTAGGAAGTTTATATAGTGAAGTTATAATTAATTGAAACTTGAGATGGAGGTTTAACATACGTAACTTCACTTAATTCAAGCACTGACCCGTACATGTTTCCTTGTTTATTGTTTGTTTTTGGCACAAGGCCTTAAACTATTGGGCCATTCAGTGGTAAAGCTGGTTGGGACGTTTCCACGTCTCCAATTATTAATGAACAAACAAGAAAACATGCCAATACCAATATTTCCAGACACATTGAGTAACTTTTTGTTAATATTACCTCTAATTTGGATATTAGTTGCAAAAACAGTAGTGACGACAATATAGCAGGCGAGAATCATACTACTACTAATGATTACTAAAATGTAATGATTACAATTTTTTTCCCAGAAGTAAATTATAAGTAGAGATTACATTTTTTTTTAAAGTACTGATTACAAGTAAATGGGATCAAAAAAGGAATTTTTACATGTAATCTGATTACTTTTACTCAATCACTTCCCATCACTGTAGACCTACATATCAATTTTGCCTGTAAGCTGCAATTACGTCTGTGATACGTTCACATGGTTTCTTGCACCTTTCAAAAACACATGAAGGAATACATCTTATTTAGTGTTACCTATTACAGGCCATGGAGGCCCAGAGGGTTCCAGGAGGTTGAGGCTCCCAGATTTTTAGACATTTGGCACATGAAGGTGGTAAGGTTGTCAGCCTTACGCACCGACCCCAATGACCTCATCGGGATTCGAACGTGCGACCTTCTGGTTTGTAGCGCAGCGCCTCAACCACTACGCTACGGCGTACCCTGGAATACATCTTATAGCCCTTTATATTCAAAAGCGTTCCTACAACCAATAACGTTACATGATTTTAGCCCTCTATTCAGAGTAAGTTTGTTTACCCATATGTTTTAAGTTGGTGACCCGGACAGCAGGTCACAATGATTTCCAAACATGACCACTGACCAGTGGCGCACGCAGGGGGGGGATAGGGGGGTTACATCCCCCCCCCCCCGAAATTTGAAAAAAATATACTCTAAGTGGCCAGTTTTATAAACTAATTGTATATGTAAGTTGATTAAGTTTTTTTAGTATTCTTTCTACCTATTCAAATCCCCCCCCCCCGAAAAAAATTTCTGCGTCCACCACTGCCACTGACATCTTCAATTCATTCTCTTTGCTTTTGGTGTCTGTTGCCAGATGCCATTCTTTCAGAAACCAATAATTTTCATATGCCACAGGTTGGAAAAGTCTTAGAGGTGGACCAAGAGGAAAGGGATACAACTAACTCTAATGTTGAATCAGTAACATCGGCAATGTAGACATGGTTACCGGTGCTGTAGCACTCACTTGTTTTCCCGATCGCTGTGTTAATGTCAGGCCCCACGTCTCAAAAATCATGGTATAGGTAACGAATGTAACACTAAAAATAGGTATAAATATAGCTTATAGACATCCCATAAGGGCAAAGGCCTCCTGTTTACACAGGGACGTGCTCATTATTTGGCTCCTGAGGTGAGCAAATCCTTGGGAGTTATTGTTCTGTTGCTGATGGCACACACTCGCTGTCTTTGACTACCCGCCCTATTTGGTGCTTGGCTCCAGTAGTCTCCATGCTGCTCTGTTTCTTGCCACTCTTGACCATTGACCTCCTGCTTTGGTTCGGAAATAGTCTGCCCATCTGGTTCTTTGGTGTCCCGCGTTCCTACTTGGGTCCCACATTGTAGTGCGGTGTGTCCATTTGTGGTGATCCATGCACGCTACATGCCCTCCCCATTTCCATTTTAGTCTTTCTGCCCTTTTTACTACATCCTGTGCAAATGTTGCGTATAGACATTCGTTATTTTGTTTGGCACAAATTTATCCAGATTTCAAAAGTGTGGAAATTCATTATTTTACCCTCTATATTTTATCCTCTATGAAACTGGAAAAATCTTTAAGGGGTATACGTATCCCTAGAAAAAAAGCACTGCGTATAATAAAGTAAATGTCTTTCGGAGAGAGATTCCATCTGTTGCTGTGAAGTGAACTCTGACTTATGCCCGGTTTCTACAAACTTGTGAATTACCCATGGACAAATTAGTTCCATTTAACCTACAATGGTATAATGAGCAAGGCCTTGGAGTTGTACAGATAATTTAATTCAGAAGGCTTTGATTCTCATTGTTATTGATCCTATGAAAGGTTAAATTTTATCCAGCCATCCATGAAAGGACAAATTAACCCAAAGATTTACCCTTGGACAGATCTAGCCCGAGTTTGTAGGAACATTTTTTCTGTCATTTTCGTATTTACCTAGAGGACATTTTTCTAGAAACTCGCCACAAGTGTAAGTGATTGCTATCTTTAAATTATTTGTGTTTGTGTGGTGTTATTCTTGTGTAAATTGTGTAAATTCTGTGCATTAGATAATTTACCCATAGGTAATTCGCGAGTTTATAGAAACCGGCCATAAATCAGTTAGTAGATCATTGGTATGGAATCACTACTAGCCTGGATCAGCCAGAGAATAGCAATGCTTTGCCTCAGAACCCACACCTTCTCACCCTCAATGCCGTCTCTGTTTCCTCCACTTCCTTTCTCACTCTTACAGTCAAAACATATTTCTAGACACATTCCAAGAATTCGGAGCAGGGTTAAAATCTCTGATAGACTGGAAATAGATTGTGGTTCGCATTCGACTGAGCCCACAAGGATGCTGTTACTGGCCTGGGTGACGATGATATCGTGCAAGTGCCTAGTACAGTTTGCACACTTTCTCGCATGTTGTGCTTGATGCAGCAGGGAATGTGTTACTTCTAACCGTACCTGAGTATCCCCAAGTTAATCTTCAGTTAAAACGTGTCTTGACTGAATATTGAGAAAAGTCATAAAATAAAAACACTTTTAACTTCACTTACATCAATAAATTTAAAAAAACACTTTACTAGTTTCGGGAGTAATCAACATACGTAAGGTTTCAAGGCTGGAGTCATTATGGTCTACAATTTCCGGACTGTTATGCTGTGGTCCTACGTTTTTACGACCTGACATTTCGGTCACAACTGCGGTGAGCATCCTCAGAGGCACTGCTGGAGCGACGTGTTTGTCTAGATGGCCGTTGACAAACAGACTCTGTCAATGGCCATCTAGACAGAGTCTGTCTGTCAACAGTTGTGAGCGAAATGTCAGGTCGTAAAAACCTAAGAGCACGGCATAACAGCCTGGAAATTGTAGAGTGTTTCTCCCATCATTGGCTGGCGGTCAACCACAAACAGTACACTCGACCGCCATCTGATGATGGGAGAAACACTTCCGAAATCAGTCCAGTTTTTTTAAAATTTACATAAGTGGAGTTAAAAGTGTCTTTATTTTCGACTTTTCTCAATATTCAGTATGCTTCACTGTTTACATCACTTTGTTTTAATTTGTTTTATGTCTTGTGTGCTTCCTCTGTTTTTCATCAGTTTGAAATATGAAGATTTTGTCAGGATATTTCCAAATGCATCTTTTACATTTATTTTGCTTCTACTTTGCCCTTGCTATATATTTTAATTTAATTGAGTGTTATAATTTGTTGTAATTAATTAATTAATTAATAATTATTACTTTGAGTGCCATTATTACCTTCTTTTTACTTTCTCGCATGTATAAAGTACTGTGATCATGACAAAAAATAGAAATCGAGATAACACTGGGAAAACATGTTTAACGATGCCTAGAAATTGAAAAAAGTGTTTTTGGAATGAAATCTGTCTGTGGAAAAGTACAGCGGGTAAATGGTTCATTATATTTACTACATTTTTAAAAATAAGGACTTTTTTTCCAATTTTAATCAAACTGCCCAGCATTTGATATTTATAACTAAAATATTAAGGGAACTTTTCAAGAAAACGTTATTTCATTCATTTTTTATTTTTGAAAAATGGGCTCTTACAATTTTAATAAAAATTTAAATTTGGAAACTTTTGTCTGTAACTAATAAAATGGCTATATCCGTATTTTTTAAATAATATCTTAAGGGGTACTTTACTCGTATCCATTCAAAAAAATGTATGATGTAATTACTTGATTTTCTAGTATGCTTTGTTAATGTGCAACTATGAGAGAAGCGGAATATGTATTGTGTTCAGTAAAAGTAACCTATTATTCTACTCCATCACAAACGTAAAAAAAAATAATATCTTCCAAAACAGGATGCCTAAAATACAGATACAATGTAAGGCAATTTACGGTTTGTATGAAGCTTTCGCAAAAAAGTTGCATCGGCCGGGAATCGAACCCGGGCCGCCCGCGTGGCAGGCGAGCATTCTACCACTGAACCACCGATGCTTACGAAGAAGTTCAGCTTATTTGAAAGAACAGTATGCACATTGATTATGTCATTATTTCGTACGATAATGGTGTATGCATGTATAGCTTGTATTTGCTGGTTTTATGCCTATAGAAATTGACGCAGATATTGTTCAGATTTGTAGATCCTGTAATGATAGGGCTCTCTTTCTGAAGAGCGTAATAATCGGCAGTGCCAGGCGTGTGACGAGGTGGCCGAGTGGTTAAGGCGTTGGACTGCTAATCCAATGTGCTCTGCACGCGTGGGTTCGAATCCCATCCTCGTCGTACTTTTTTTTTATGGATTTGGATACTCAGAATAAGATGTTCTTTTCTCTCTAATTATGACTAATTGATTCACTATTGATCCGAGCTTCTTTTGCTGTTGTTTCAAAATTCGAAGTCAAGTTCAAATTGCGATGATGCTTTCTGAAAAATTGAATTAAACAAAGACAATGTGAATTGTGTAATGTTACAGGAGATTATAGATCGGTCCCGTAATTGTATTTTATTTTATTTTAAAAAGTACCGATTTTGTCTCGATTTATAAACCTAATGTCCTCTCGGGCGACCCTTTTAACTATTACTTATAGAATAGTTATATCTTCGTAATTATTAAAGTAAAGTGTTCCCTATACAGGTCATAGAGGTCCAGAGGGTTCCAGGAGGTTGAGCCTCCCAGATATTGGACATTCGGCATGTGAAGGTGGTTAGGTTGTCAGCCTTACGCCCCGGCCGCCTTAACCCCCAGGATTGCTCTTGGCACTCATTTCTGTTAGAGGCTGAGTCGACCCCAGGGCCATAGTGCCACCAGAAGGATTAGGACAATTGAAAAACTCCAACGACCTCATCGTGAATCGAACGCGCGACCTTCCGGTTTGTAGCGCCTCGCCTCAACCACCACGCTACGGCGTACCCCTTTCGAAATTATAGTCATAAAAGTTAAATAAAATGCTATTAGTAGGGCAATCCATTTTATGACCATAAAATAGTGAAAAAATGCAAAATAAAAATGCATTTATGGCGTAAAAATAGTGAAAAATGACACAAAATTTAAAAAAAAGACCAATAAATTTTCCACTATTGCATATATTTAGTTTTCTAAAGTAATAAATAGGTAAAAGCAATTTAACGGATGACAGTGCGTTATATATGAATTTACAACATAAAACACACTGATCTCATTGCTAAAAAAAAGTAAGTAAATAAATCTACATTACTTGGACACCCTTAGCGAAAAGTTTGTAATAAACCCGAATTAAAATTAACTATGAACACTTGGCGGAGATTCTCAAATAAAAACGATTGTCTGCTGTCTGAAAGTAACGATTTGTATATCGAAAAGCTCCTCCCTACCTCCAATGAAACATGACCTAAAATGCCGAAAAAGACCCAAAAACGCCGAAAATGACCTAAAATGCAGAAAATGACCTAAAAATTGCCAAAAAAATGACCTATCTCTTAAAAATGAAAAATTCAAATAAACCAAAAAATGCAACAAAAAAGTCCTTATTTCATCAATTATTTCATGATACACATTTATATATATATTCGAGCTACCTCTTAACTTTCATATAAAAAAAAATGCAAAATCATCAAATGCCTTGCCCTAGATTTTATTTAATTTTGATGATC
Organism: Ectobius pallidus; assembly: GCA_964059195.1. Taxonomy (NCBI): domain Eukaryota; kingdom Metazoa; phylum Arthropoda; class Insecta; order Blattodea; family Ectobiidae; genus Ectobius; species Ectobius pallidus. Next base: position 4,037,293 of record CAXKWD010000002.1, read on the forward strand.
GCACTGTAAAATGTATGTTGTATGAGTAGAAAGTGGATGAAGGCTTACATCCCACGTAATATTATTGCAGGCTTCAAATTAATTTGTACATGTTGAACTCTTGGATAAAGGTATAACAACATCTGACGAATTCATCTGGCGATTAATAAAGTAGAATAGAATAAAAAATATAATCTACTGGTACCTTAAAGATAGGCTGTGTTGCCTGTCACTAACATTGTTTTCCTGGTACAATATTTCGATTGCCATATATGCAAGGGTTGGAAGTTTAATAATGGCAACATCTATAAAATCAAGGAAGTTCAAATAGCTTTTGTTGGATATCCAGCATACTTCAGAGCAAATAGGAGCCTTCTATCACTACAAATGCCTTCACAGTAACAAGAAGAAATTGAGCTGGCTCTATAAGTAAAGCCTGTTTTGCGATAAAGATGTTAAATAATATAACCAATTTCGAAACAGTAAAAGCGTTATATTATGCTTATTTTCATTCGATCCTTACTTATGGAATTATTTTTTGGGGAAATTCATCACATGCTATGACAATCTTCAAACTACAAAAGAAAGTGATTAGAATTATGATGAGAGTTAGCAGAACAACTAGTTGTAGACTATTCTTCAAAAAGTTAAACATATTACCTCTACCAAGTATCTACATATATGAAACCTTAATTTTTATGAAAAATAACTTGCATACATATTCAACCAATTCGGATGTACACTCATACAATACTAGAAATAAGCATGATCTCTTTACTCCATTACATAACACTAATGCCTACCAGAAAAGTTTCCTTTACACCGGCCTCTACTTATACAATAAATTACCATCGTACATTAAGGAAATACCTTCATGCCAGAAATTTAAAGTAATATTAAGGGGATTTCTATTGAATTGCTGTCCATATGACATTAACGAGTTTATTGAAATGTGTAATTAATATAAAATATTAATGTATCTGTTGTCTTTAGTTATAGTATTTGTTCATTTGTAAATTTTTAGGTATTATTCTTATTCTTATTTGTTTCTTATTTAGATTCTAAGGTCCTTTTTTTTTTTTTTATTATTTTTTTTTATTATAAGTTTTGCACAGCTGTGTGATTTGTACATATCTTATCTTAATTTGTGTTTTTTGTGTATATTTGAGACGTATCCAATGTCATGTATAATGATGTTACTGGATGAATAAAAATACATACATACATACATACATATCAACCGATCTAAAATTAATTTTGGATCTGACAGAAAGCCAATGATTAAAAATAATTCAATTCCTTAAAATTATTCACAATAATATGCAATAACATAATGAACTGTTTCAAGATTTGTTATGGAAAATATATATATATATAATAAGTAAATAAATACACTTTACTCATTATGATGAATGAATGATTATAAAGCATGGTTGAACCTCCGCCGGATGGAAGTGAAGAACAATAAATTAAGTGACAGGCTTTGACCCATCTTGTTCCTTTTCAGTATGGAATTATTGTGAATCAAGAATAATTTTAAGGTATTGAATTATTTTTAATCATTGGCTTTCTGTCAGATCCAAAATTCATTTTGGTCCGGTTGATAGAGCCAGCTCAATTTCTTCTGGTTACTGTGAAGGCTCCTCTTTGCTCTGAAGTATGCTGGATATCCAACAAAAGCGATTTGAACTTCCTGTGATTTACCTAGATTTTACAGATGTGTTACCACTACTAAACTTTCAGCCCTCGTATAATTTACTACATCATAGTTCATAGTTAGGGTAATCATAATATTTTGAGCAGAACACGGGACATCGCAAGTAAGTGAGCTATTAATCTCCTAAACATTATTTTATTTTTATTATTATTATTATTATTATTATTATTATTATTATTATTAAGAAACTAACGCATCTCAAGAACAGGGAATAACTGGCCTATAGATTGTATAAGCATAATGCTTTTTTATTGTATATTTTTTATTATTGTTGTTCTTGTTATCCCATGCCAGTACTGCTGGTCTACAGGATTGCTAAATAAAATAATAATATGCTTAACAAGTAATAACAAAACCTCAGTAATCCATTAGATCATGTACAAGAAATTCAAACATCTCTAATTTTACCCAACATTTGTCGAACACGCCATATACGGTCAAAATGATTGTACAACATAGAATTTTGTGCAAAATATTTGTTCTAGATCAGTGTTCTTAAGGAAAAAAAAAAAAAAACCTATGCAAATATAAATAAGCACGGTTGCCAAGCAATATGTTCTTTAACTCCAATGAAAAATAAACGGTACAATTAAAATTCCAATCAACATATTGCAGGCATTATGTAGCCTACTAAATCTAATAAAATCTACAGATGTTCGTTCTATCCTCGAGCTTTTTCGTAGATTTGCGTTTATTTTTGAGTGCCGACGGGACGGCAGGGACACACCTAATAAATGGGACTTATATTGGTCACTCTATATCATTGTAAAAAACGAAATAGTCATTCTTACGTTTGACTAAAAGCGCTTGGTGTGTTACCTAGAGTTGAAAACGGCTGTAGTACCAACTGCCTCCGTGGCGCAATCGGCTAGCGCGTTCGGCTGTTAACCGAAAGGTTGGTGGTTCGAGCCCACCCGGGGGCGTACTTTTTATTACGTTCTTATGGTAACACATTAATACGTTCGTTTTTCCCTATCGTTCTTATTTTTGTTGTGATTGCATTTGAAAAGAGAAGGAAGTCGCTTGGCAACCATAGTCATTGTTGTGAAAGTTCTTAGTTAACTATTTTACCTTCCCTTGCAATATTATAGATCGCCGACAGTATCATATTTCTGCTCCAATTTTTCTTGCTATGGTCATGATATAGAGAAATTAATTGGAAGGTTCCCATTAACATTGCCGCCCATCATTGTCGTTATGACAGGGCATATTAAATCTTTGACGGATACCTTATCACTAGGGACCGGATTTTTAGGTTTTTAAAAACACTGTTTTAGGTTTTTCATTAGGTTAAATAGTTTTTTGGGGGTTTTTCCCCCAAAAATATCGTTTTCGGATAGTTGGTTTAATGAATTTGAATGTGCTACCGACCGTAATAACCTCGATTTCATTTGTTTCGGCATAATTAACACGTCTTTTTAAAATTCACAATGTGATCACTAAGTATGAACAACAGGGCAGTAATAAAGGTAAACAAGGGCTTTAAAACACAGAAATCTATATCCTTGTCCATACACGGCAACAATGGTTGTTCGTACGAATATTTTAAAAGGAATACGCCGGTACTCTTACACTTCCTCTCTAGATACTGTCCATCCTAGACGACAATGGGTTGAACGAAACGCTGGTGGTATTAATTTCAACCCGACAAAAATTACTGTCTCTCCGCAAAATATCGATTTCTTAAATGACAAACAAAAAATACAAAAAATGGAGCCTAAATTAGATATTTTAGGTTTCACATCCCGTTTAGGTATATTTAGGTTTTTATAACCGATTTAGGTATTTTTAGGTACTACAGAATTAATGTGGGTGAATCCTATGGACGTGATTCGAAAAAGTGTATGAGCGCTTTTTGTTTTGGAAGTAAGGAAAAAAATAGGTAAAAACCTAAGAATCCGGTCCCTACTTATCACTTACTCATGGGCGTAATTTCAGCTTTTTAACTGGGGTGGCAAGGTCTGCCGGGGGTCCTGGGGGTATGGAATTTTTTTTTTTTTAATTTGGCGTTAAAATGATGTAGTTTAAGGATTTTTAAAACTTTTTTACATACCATACCAGCATAAATGTTAAGTTTAATAAAGAATCAAGATTGTGCTACGTTTATAAACTAATTTTTCACTTGTTTGCAAATAACTGATATTTTTACTGTCGATTTTTGGGGTGGCAAAAAGAGGGCTTTGGGAATTCTGGGGTGGCAACTGCCACTCCTTGCCACCCCCTAATTACGCCACTGCACTTACTCAATGACAATAGAGTATTTCTAAGCAAGGTAAAGGAATATTACATACGGTATTTTATGGAACCCGGAGGTTCATTGCCGCGCTTACCTGAGCCCGCCATTCAACCCTATTCTGTGTTAACTCCATCCAACCATCCCTCGCAAATCCTACTTCCCTTAAATCCATCTTAATATTGTCTTCCCATCTATGTCTAGGTCTTCCAAGTGGTCTTTTCCCATCGGGTCTCCCAGTCAATATTTTTATGTATTCCTCCCCCATGCGTGCAACATGTCCAGCCCATTTAATCTTCCGTGGTTTAATTGCCCTTATTATATTCGGCTCGATGTTATGCAGGTTTCTCCAGTCCCTGTTTTCATCTCTCTTAGGTCTGAATATTTTCCTAAGCCCCCTGTTTTCGAATACTCTCAGATTATGTAAGGGGCCATGTCTCAGATCAGTTTTGCTTTCCGCCGTAGTGTTTTGACTATGGCGAGCGTCCCACTCCTTAGCCGGTTAACCAATTCCCGTCGCGGTGGAAAGCGTAACTGATCGCACTGTATAATGCTGAGCTAATCCTCCTCTGGACCAGTTCTACGTCCAGATTGTCTTCTTTTCAGAGGTATTATGTGACGAAGATGTATCAGGATAAAATAAACAACTTTAAACTAAACTCCGTGGCGCTACATCCCTAAAGGGACTAGGCCTACCACCCAACCGCTGCGTCATCTACCATGGGCAGATGGCAGGATTGGGGGAAAGTGGTCAGCATGACGATACCCACGACCTAAACAACTTTAACTCACCAATAATAATAATACATACAGTACGGTGTTTATTGACAATACCCCCTTTTAACGGTTGGGATGTATTATTTTCTTTATTTCATCAATGAAGCTGTGGATTATTGCTCCAGATATAAATATATAATAATAATAATAATAATAATGACGACGATGATGATAATGATAATAATAATATATTCTCTCTCTCTCCCCCCCCCCCCGTGACTCAACATCCCTGAAGGGACAAAGGTAGAAGATATTTAACACATTTTCTAAAAGTGTGTACTTCCAAATTTCTAAAGTTATTTGGCATTTTAATATACACAATATATGGGAAATGCTGGTGGTTCTAAGTGTAAATTATTTCATGGTCTTGTCTGTTAATGTTGGAGTTCTGAATTTATTCTGAATTAGTTCCTATGTTTATACAGCGATAAAGATATCAGGGGAAAAATCAAACATAAATCTCGTATGACAAAATTAATACAAAATTTAATATCTAAAACCTTAATTTCTCGAAAGTTATATAAAGGTGTCCAGTCCCCCTCATTGCTAACAGTGATTTATTATTATTATCATTATCATCATTATTATTATTATTATTATTATTATTATTATTATTATTTAAGACGATTCAGGAGATTGCATCAAATCATATTGGCTACTGATCACATCTCATTATGAAGGTACTGAGCTATTCTGATACAAATAGGCATATGTCTTCTTATTTAATAATAATAATAATAATAATAATAATAATAATAATAATAACAATAATAATAAACACATATAAAAATAAAATAATAATAATAATAAAAATAAATACAGAGCGATTTGTAGTAACAGACAACAGTGGAAACAAGAAATGTAATTAGGGAAAAGCTAATTGAATCGCAGTCTAATCATTAGTTCAGAGATTCTGTAAAAATGGAGTAGTGAATTTACCAAATTATAACGAATAATAATAATAATAATAACGAATAATAATAATAATAATAATTTTTTATTGATCCAGTAATATCATTAATGTACAAGGTACAATTGATTTTGGACTAGTCAGAAAACATACTAAAACTAAACTAGACTAAATATAACTAAGACTTTATACTGTAACATGATTAATAAATCAATCTATTTTATATACAGACTTAGATGAAGTTGTGTTATTAATGTAGAAATTGGGTTATAACGAGCAAGGTCACTAATCTTAGATATATTTAAATTAAAAAATATAAGCAAAATATTGTATAAAATGTAACTTCAAAAATACGCTCGCCGTTCACTGCATTCAACTAGTTATTTATTAGAAATAACTTTACAAGATGAAAAATTCAAGGTCCCACCGAGATTTGAACTCGGATCGCTGGATTCAGAGTCCAGAGTGCTAACCATTACACCATGGGACCGTTGAAGTATAGCGTCATTTCAACAGTATACAAACACAATGACGTGAATTCGATATTCATTCGATATACAAACATAATGACGTGAATTCGATATTCATTCGATTCGATATGTTTATATCGCACTTTGTGTTCATCACGTTTACCAACTTCATGTTCCGTATCTGTAAAGTAATACCAACATACAAGTGTATTTAGTTGGCTGTTGGTGTCGAAAGTTCTGATTTTTGTATAATGTTTGAGTATATCTTATGTGTGCTGTTAATGGGGACATTGTGAAAAAAAGCCGGGATATCCCGGATACATTCTAGATAGTTGTGAGTTGCAGGTTTAGAACTGAAAGCTACGTAGACGGCAGACTTTTCGCCATTCTCATCTATCAAGATGTCGGGGTCTATTGAGATCCCTCTGCGAGATACGGATGAGGTATGTTTACTTTAATACTTTTCTTTTTGTTAATGCTTTAAGGAGTAGGTGCTGATTTTCGTAAGTGTGAGTATTATTACTGTCGCCTTAGTACTCACGAATGTGTATTAATATTCTGTGACTGTACGTGGCCCGAATGCGTGTCCTAACCTAACCTTGAGAACGATCCCTTTCGCTGGAATATGCTCATTATCCCTATGGTTACCACAAGTCGTGAGATAAGGTTGGAAACCGGTAAAGAAATTTAGGGCAAAAGAGAAGAACAGGTCACCCTTAAGCTCTGGGGACCCACTCCGGCTGTGTGTTGCTATGGTGATGGCCTGCTTTCCCTAGCCACCAACCTTTGTGACTTCGGGCCGGCACTGCAGCTCACTGTTTTCATAACTATTCACTTAGCCCATGACAAAGACCCTTGAATCAATACATATGCTCTAATTACTACAATACAACCAATCATCACCAGAGCCTCTTTTGCGTTACCCACCACATGGCAGTAGAGGTTGATTTGGGAAGGAGAGGGAACGGGAGTTCTAGATTTGAATGGTATGCCACCCATGAGACGACTTGGAGAAAAGGTAGAATCGGTCCCACCCGAGTTTTCCTTCCACTGAATAATAAAAGACCCTTGCACCAAACATAATTTGTCACAACTATAAACAACAAAGTAATATTTCATAATAAAATAAAATACCCTTGCACCAAAAATCATATTTCACAATTATAGGAGTGGGAGTGAAAACTCGGGTGAGACCGATTCTACCTTTTTCCCGACGAGTTGATTAATAAAATGACCCTTGTACCATTTAAAACTTCCCTTGAACAAAAACAATATTTCAAAATTACAGTTAATACGAGATTATCAATCTCCGCTATTTCATGTTGTGCTCTAAACTTAAATAGAAGAATTCTCTCTTCAACCACAACGATCACTCAATAGCGTATTGGTTAAAATGACTGGCTATAATGCTAGAGGTACCGTGTTCAAGTCCTGCTCGGCGCGTAGATTTGTAGTATAGAAATAAGGGTCCCAGATAGGTAGGTAGGGTGAAAAATAAGTGAGAGAAGGAAGGAAAGAGGAAGAGAAGAGAAGAGATCCTCGACTGGTGGTTCTACTTCAGAAATAGCCTACATCTTAATGCAAGCTTATTAATAGTTGAAGTGCCTACATGCTGTTTTTAAGGCTCTAACGTATTTATTGTAAGTTAAATAACTGTAGCCTATAGTCTGATTTGCATAGCCCTAGAAACCTGGGCTCTCATCAGTTTTGGTACTTTTCATGTAGGCGTTATTTTAGTTACACTTAATACCTGTACATGTTGCATAATCTTGGGCTTGTGTTGCAGGTGATTGAGCTGGACTTTGATCAGCTGCCGGAAGGTGTCGAGGTGTTGAGCATTCTGCGTCATGAGAATGCACAGCTCCACATTTGGGTCAGCTTGGCCGTGAGTAGTACCATATTATTCCTTTCTCTGCGTGCACGACACAACTGCTCCTGTCCTGGCAACTAAAAGTGATACGGATTAAAAAAGTAGCATTTACCATATTATTATTATTTAAACATAATTGTACCAGTGTTGGAAGTAAGATAAAAGTAGAGCTGATACTGAATGTTTCTCAACAATTTTATACAGGCATCCCTGGGATCGGAAAATGCATCAAAGCGTTGTACAAGGCTCAAAATCGTATATTTTATGATATGCAATTTAATTAGCTGTAATTACACCTAGTCTAGTGTTTGTCTGTTTGTCTGTCTGTCTGTGCACGATGCATGCAGAAATCTGAAATTTTAAACAAAAATGGATCGAAGGGTGGCCGAATATACCTCGAAGCCGGATTTTTAATTTTCTCTTTTGTTCATGAGTTATGAGTGAAAAACTGGCAGCAAATGTGATTTTTTTCCACTATTGAAGCATCAGTTTTTGGTAATACATTCCAATTGTCAAATCAATTGCAGGTGGCTTTGCCCTTTTTTGACATAACTCGGATATAAAAGCATTGCGATTTTTTCTTCTTATCGCAAGGAATTACCGATCACTAGGGGCCGTATTTTATGGTAACAACGATAAATGCGAAATTTTATAAAACAACCTTCCTTAGCTTTATTTAGCTTTTATATGCTTAAAATACCAATATGAGCCAAATTGAATCCACGAAATATCGCAAAATTTTCTCGATTCCGCGAAATATGTCCCTTCTGTCTGTAAAGTGTGAAATGAACACGAAAATGTACCTTAAAATCACAATATTGGGGTTTGGTGTACTGTATTTTTTATTTCTTACCAGCATGCATTTTTCTGCTGTTTCTGTGGCTGTAGAAGATTTACCGAACTATCGATATTTGTGATTGATTGCTAAGTTTGCAGAATTTACGCAAAGATTGTCTGTGACCTGGTTTGTACTGTTGAGTACACTCCTTTCCTGCTGTATTCAACAGATTTCGTCTTTTATCCACAGTGTTATGGTTGGCACTTCTGTTTGCAAATGGCTATCTGATGGTGTTTAGTAGAAATTACGATAATATTTCTCGTCATTATATTTTAATAATAACTCTAATCATGCCTAAATCGAAAGTTACTTCAGTTCTTACAAGGGCAGAAGAATATAGAAATGAGGGGGGTGTTAGTTCGTGTAAATAAAGAAGCAATGTTTATCACTGTGCAATGTTCCTAATGTAGTATAAAGTAATTTATTTCACGAAATACCCACCGAAATAGAAGGAAGTTTACACCGAAATCAGTCATTTTATTTCACCAATAAATCAGGGCCCTACCGATCACTTCGATTTGAGAACTCACCTTGGTCGATTCTTTTGTTTATAATGTCAAGGCACGCAGACATCTGAAATTTCCAACCTAGACGGAAGAGGGATAATGAATCTTGACCTAAACAGTCAAAACTGATTTGGACGGAACTCACTATGCGAGGGTTTTCTAGGCCAGAGAACTCGAATCTGAGGTGTTTTTCCCAAGATGCGCTTTCTAATCGTGGAATGCACTTCAAAGCCATATTTTTAGCTGGTTCATTGATTATTGATCGTTTAGTTTAGGGCTGTGAATGTTTCGAGTGCAAGTTTTAATAAATGTAATGATTTAATTATTTTGTTGTTAATTTTTAATCTTCAAATTAATTATCATGCGCGAAGCCACGAACACTTGCTAGTAATGAAATATAATTCACCATCTCAAGTCTATAAAGTTCCCATATTGGTTTCTATCCTGCAGTTGCAGCATTTAGTGGTTTCCTTTTCATGCTTCTGTTTCATCTGCCTAGCTAGGAAGATTCTATCAGTTTCAACAAAAGCAGGTTGATTTCTTGAATATGATAGAACAATTTAATAAATTTTAGTTGCTAATAATTGAATGAACAATGAAAACTGACCATTTGACAGCAAAATTTGTCATTATTTAGATAGAAGAAGCATTACTTGCCATAGAATATGGGAATTGCCACACTCTGAGGCTCTCGGTTATTTCTCCACAGTGACTTTTTAAGTCTTTTTTCCCCAAATATGACACACTTTCAGAAAAAATTATTTGTGACAATGCCAGAGGCTGATCTTGACTTTCTAAACATGTTTTTAAATCCTCAAAAAAGAAGTGTTTGGATGAAAATACATCAAAACAAAAAATGGCCAACACTAACATGGGTCTTCTGTAACATTTTTGTTTTCTGACAATTTTTTCTCTTTTCATTTTCTGCATCACACATTTTCAATGGATAAATTCCTCTTTAGTAAACATTTTGAACTGTTTTGCAGCTGGAGTACTACAAGCAAGGCAAGATCGAGGACTTCATCCGCATTCTGGAGGCCTCGCGTGTGGATGCCAACATTGACTACAGGGACTATGAGAAGGATCAGATGCGAGCCTTGGACATGCTGGCTGCATACTATGTGCAGGAAGCCAACAGAGAGAAGAACAAGGACAAGAAGCGAGAACTGTTCACCAAGGCAACACTTCTCTACACAACCGCAGACAAAATCATCATGTACGACCAGGTGAGAATACACTGTGTGCCTCAAGTTCTTAGTTTATTACTAGAGGTCCATGAAAGTAGTTTTATTTTTAGGGAAAATAAATTCTATTTAATAAGAATCTGCACTTTTTGTTTAAGTTCGGCTGTAGGTTGGCTGTACTGCTTTGTGCTCTGTGTTTGCACCAAAGAAGAGTAGCATGCAGAGATCTGGTTTTCGTCATCTGCATGTGTACCAGGAGCCAAAATCCATCCAAGACTTTCCGCACAATATGGGGGCAATGTTTCACCACAGCAAAGCGTGTACGAATGGATTGAAAAGTTCAAAAATGGTCAGACAAGTGTGAAAGAACTTTTAAATCCGTTTGTACACACTTTGCCGTGGTGTAATCTTGCCCCCATATTGTGCTGAAAGTCTTCAATGGATTTCAGCTCCTGGTACACCTTCAGAAGACAAAAAATTGATCTCTGCATGCTGTACTTCTTTGGTGCAAATGCTGAGCACAAAGTGGTACAGCCAACTTACAAAAGATTAAACAAAAAATGCAGATACTTATTAATTTATCCTCGTATATAATGTAAGCTTTATAGTTCATCAATAAATTACAATTATTACGAACTACTCAAGTATTTCTGTTGTCAGTCTCAGCTCCCACCGCTTATATTTTAGTTTATTATAGGGAATACTGATTTTAATTTTATTGTAAGTTCATAATGAAATTATGTCTGCAAGGATTTTGAAACAAACATTAAACTTGAAAATTGAATTATTCTTGTTAAGGATTTTCTTAATAGACAATCTTGATGAATTAAAAAACTCAATTGAATTTGTATTCTCTCAACTTAAAACAATAATTGTCATTGGCAAAGAGCTTAGAACCTGCGGAGCTGACTATGATAGTGCCAGAGTGCACTTGGTATGTTGATCCTAAATTTCTTCCTATTTGGCTTTCTTAACGAGGTGTTTGTTTTGGAGTGAAAAATTGTTGATCTACCTCTCAGTGAGAAAATATTCTTCTATGCCATCATGGTCGTATTCATTTCACATCACGAGGAAGTGGTGGAAATTACGAAAATATTATTTAATAATGGACTAATTCGTCCAATAAAACAACATTGTTGCCAAAATTTATCTAAAAGCTGGAATTATGTTTACTTTTCACGTTATTATGTGAAATATGCATTATTTCACAATTCAGAAGTGATTTTTTGGGGGTTATAGATGGCAGTAAAATGAAAGTAAGCAAATATTCTAATTTTATTTTTCTTGCAATTTTCATAGCTCTGAACCACAAACATTTTGAATAAACTGCCAGTGTAAATTTCTTAAAAATCCTGGAGTCAATTAATAATGGCGGGCACCAGCTATAATATACTGATAGTTTAACCTAGGCTATCGTGGACAATAAAAATCCAAACAAACCACTCCTTCCCTTGATAAATTATATAATTTATGAAAATTACACTGAATTTATCAAATCGAATTCACATCATATTCATCTGTCAACAAACAGTTGAGAAACGATATGTATTATCAGTGTTCACAGGTAGCTTTGGAACTGCATAAAACTTACGATAAGTTTATAATTAATTTCTGAAATCTACGTACTGGTGGGAACGAATTATATTCTAAAGGAAAAATCGATAGTATATGATGAGATATTTTAAATAAAAATTAATGAAGCCAGCGCTGACTTTTGTAAATGTATTTTCAGTGCCTTCAGGATTCTAGACCTATAAGTTTTGTATTTAAGCATCATTTTAACCATGGCAAAGCCACGGAATTTACAAAATGCCAACTGTGGTAAATGCAGGAGCATTGACAGTAAAATTCACATTATGAGCAAAGATAGCGAGATCCCTTCACATGTCATGAATACTTTTTAATGTATGACCACAGTCTAAACAATTCAGTTATAGTATAATATTCATAAATAGTCATTATAAATGAAATTTGTACATTTGAAATTCCTCAGCTGTGTTTGTATTACAAAACAAATGTGTTTGTTGGCAGAACCACTTGCTGGGCCGAGCCTACTTCTGTCTGCTCGAGGGAGACAAGATGGAGCAGGCGGATGCACAGTTCAATTTTGTGCTCAATCAGTCACCAAACAACATCCCCTCCCTGTTGGGAAAAGCCTGCATTGCTTTCAACAAGAAGGATTTCAGAGGGGCTCTGGCGTTCTACAAGAAAGCCCTCCGTACCAATCCCAGCTGTCCTGCTGCAGTGCGCCTCGGCATGGGTCACTGCTTCATGAAGCTCGGCAATCAGGACAAAGCCAGGTAGAATATTTGCTTTAAAATTTCAATATTTCGGTGTTAGTATTAACTTGATGTTCTTTCTTGATCTGTGTACACTCGTGTAACTTTCCCTCCTTAAACGTACTGTAATCGATCATAAATATCTGTAATTTCTCAGCAATAATAGAGACAGAATGCTACTAAGAGAATGAAACAGAAATTGCAAACACTAACAAATACAATTGTCGTATCCCGGGGGCCCTAATTTATTCTGACACCTTTTACCCCGGGACACGATTTATCAGGATGGCTCAAAATATATATTTGCATCGTAACCTCGAGGACAAGGGCAAGGAACGATACATCTCAATGCACAAATTGAACCCTTGCCCTGAAAAACAATGTATCTGACATTCTAATATTCTTTAGAAACATTTAAAAAAAGCCATCTTGCTTGCATATACATTGTTTTTCAATGAAAGTTAATATTCACAGGCATGCCACCACTGGTACAGGTGCACGAATTTGACACTAGATGGCAGAGGCATAGATATTGGTACTCGTACACTGTTTTTCCATCAAAATACCAGCTTCCAATTTTTTGTCAGATACATTGTTTTTCGGGGCAAGGGTTCAATTACAAAAGCTAGTTTTTACCCATAATAACAAAATGACTAGATTATTAGTATTGAAATAAATTGAAATTACATAGTGTACTTACATACTGACTTCATGATGAATATGTTACACAATTTTAAATAAACTTGCACCGAGGTGCTCTTGAGTGCTGTCGTTCTAGTCGTGAAGAGTGTAGAGTAGAGATAGGGCCGAACTGGTCAGTTCGCCCATTTTATCACTTTGTGCGTCAGTTCGTCTCCCCACTGGCATCCGTGACGTTTCAAACCAAAAAACTCCTTACTTGCAACTTCCTATTCCGCGCATTTCTTAACTTTAATTCTTTAAAATACTTATTCCGTATTTCGCAATTAACTAGACTGTCAACCACCTTTGAAATGCAATTCCGCAAATCATCACCATGTTATGCACACCTTGTGCAATGCTACGTTGGCACTTATCCTTCCTGATTTACCCAGCCCAATCAGAGTGAAGAAGGAGGAGAGACAAAAAATAAGAAAATAGCGTGATATAACTTATAACAAATTGATAAAATGCTAAAAATAAAGCCTTAAGAAAAATCAAACATAAATATCTTAGACACAGCTAACATTCAACATTACAGACATCTTTTACAATTTTTTTATTAACAATAAATAAGTTAGTTGTTTTTACTTCCTCTGCCCGTACCATAGGTAATATAGGTAGAAAAAGTAATATGTTCGACCCCAAAATTCGAAGTTGAGTTTTTAACGTAATTACACGTTTGAATCCAAAAGCACTATTTTCAGAAACATGTCTGTGTGTGTCAACAGCTTAGCTCCAGAACGGAAAATCGTATGGAAACTAAATTTTGTATTTGGGTCAAGTACTTTCTGAAGATGTGACCCAGAGATTGGTGACAAGTTTCTCTAATTTTTAATTGGACGTCACATGAAGAAATTTTCGTTTTTAGTGATTTTCTTTAAATTTTGCACATGGGTTGCTTACGCTAAGAGCTAAAAATTTGATTTGAAACTTTTTTTCGAAAAAATTCTCTGAAGGGTGGTTATAAGCCACCTATTCTAAATATGCACTCATTACAATACGGCCTTTTGTAACAGAAAATTGTATGAAAACAACATTTTGTATTTGGGTTAGATACCTTTAGGGGATGTGACACAATAGAATTAGCAATTTGACTCAAAGACTACAACGTGTTCATAATGCGTGCGTCAGATATATATGTAACATTCGTAAATATGACCACATAACACTGTCACTGGAATCACTTCGATGGGTACGCCTGCGTGAGCGAAGATATTTTCACTGTCTCATACTGCTCTATAGAATCCTTCATACCTCAACACCTAGCTATCTTTCCAGTCGCTTTCATTGCCTTTCTTCCTACCATAACTTGGGCACGCGCTCTCAGCTTGACCCCTTACTATCCATGCCTCTTTACAGAACTACACATTATTCGAATTCGTTTACAACAACAGGTATTCGTCACTGGAATTCACTGCCTAGCCATCTCAGGAGGTGCCAAACGACTTCACAGTTCAAGCGCCATTTAATAAATTTAGTATACAATAACATGTAGGAATTGATGCTAATTAGTAATATATTTTAAGTTTTCATTATATTTTGTAATAACTAAGAATGTATTTGTTTAGACTTTCATCATTTTTTTATTTCTTTACTTTTAGTCATTTGTATTACATATTCATATTATTCAAGTACTTATGTTCTAATTTTTTCTTTGTATTTAACGTTCGTTTCTTGTATTCATGTATGTGAGTTCTTTTTTTATTTATTATTAATCATTATTATTATTATCATTATGTATTTCATGTTTTTGCCCTGGCTGAGTGGTAGAGAAGGCCTTATGGCCTTAACTCCGCCAAGTTAAATAAATAAATAAATAAATAAATAAATAAATAGATTGTTAACAACTTTCTCTTATTTTTAAGGGGACTTTACAAGAAGAAAATTTTGTTTTTCGTGATTTTCTCAAAAACGGCTCTCTACTAAAGAGGCTAATTTTTATGTGGGCAGAATTTCACATCTGATTTTTTTATACATTTCTCAATATTCATCCTGGATGAGGTGTATTTTGTTCTCATTTACTTATTTCATGAAATTGTACAAATTTGTGGATATAATTTGCTTAATATGCATCTATAAAGCTAAATGTAGCTAAGGGAAGCTTGAGAATATTATAGGAGAAAAATTCCTCCGACACTGCGACTTGAACCCAGGACCTTTGGCTATTCGCGCCAATGCTCTACCAACTGAGCTAAGCCTGGAATTCAATTCACAGCGCCAGATGGAACCTCTCTCCTATGAATAGCACGAATAGCCAAAGGTCCTGGGTTCAAGTCGCAGTGTCGGAGGAATTTTTTTCCTATAATATTCTCATGTAATATCCAATAGAGACAATAATCTGTGGTTCATGAATGCTTATATATCTAAGGGAAGCTGTTTTGTAAATTTTGTGCTTATAAATAAATATAGGCTAATTCCTAAGCCTTTAAGTGAGGTGGGCTGTGAAGGATAGTGATAGGAGAAAGATTGTATTATTCGCACACTTTATCTTGAGCTTCACACTCCATAATGCTGAAAACCGTCCATATAAAGAAGGCCTCGCTTGATAAAATGAAGATCGCGACCCGTCCCCAGTATTGCCATACCCAAAAACTTCCCGTTGAGGCATTCTTGAGCTACCGTAAATTTTTTTTATTTCTTTACATCATATTATTCTGAAAATGACAGAATAAATCCAGGGATACTAGAAGAACAGTACTGGTGTTGTGGAAATGGTCGATATAAGTGACAACGAAGTTAAAAATAAAGATTCTTTAAACCAAGAAGTATCGGAAATCAACGAAATAATGAACCAAATAAATGAAATGGAAGGAAAAGCAATTTAATGTGTTTCAAGCTGAATCTGTCGGAGAAAAGAACAAGTCAAGTTTTATTATTTCGTTGTATGAATTGTGTTGTATTAATTACCTACAAACTTTCGCGAAAGGCATTTAGTTAAATTACATCAATTCAGGCATGTGAAAGTGCGTATTCAAGTAGGCCTACATGTACAATGCTACGACTTTTAAACGATTTTCTATATTCTGAAGACCGGGAGAGAAATTGTCTAAATAGGCCTAAATATATTACTTTATTCATTTCTCCAGCGATATATTCTACTATAATATCTGAATCAGGGGCGTATCCAAGATTTATTTTCGGGAGGGGCTGTGATAATCCTAACTTTACTGTCACTAGGGTTCAGAAGTTGATGATCTAAAAACGCCTAAAAATGACCTATAAATTACCTTAAATTTATGAAAATATGACATGCAAAATTTAAAATATGACAATATTTCTAAATATATATCTAAAAAGGGAATATATAGTAGCATATTAATATAATAATAAACAAAGGACAATATTTTAAGTATGTTATTTGACTACTTTAATATTATGTTTACTATATTAATGAATTACGAGATTGCTTTGTGTACAATGGTGGAAAAGTTCATTCTGAAGACAAAATAGGAAAAAATGTAACGAACGAATGAAAATTTCCTAAAAAGACTGGTAGAAAATAAAATGCAAAATATGAGTAAGGTATTATTGTTCGTTTTGACGGAAGACGAACTTATACTACATCCTGCATTGTCTGTGATGTCTCAGAAAAGAGATGACATATCATCAACCTCTGAGCCCTAATTATCACACACAATTATACTGAACACGTTAGAATAACCAGGGCCTCGCCCTGGAATAACGCATTTCATCTTTTATAAGTCAAAATGTGCAATTGAACTATCTACTTTCTGAGATATTAAAGTGCCCTTATGTGCAACATATTAGCATGACTTAAGGGTATATGTACGTGAATTATTTTGAAATTTATGTTTTTTTGTTTAAAGCACTAAAAAATTGTGCTGAATTTTCTGCATCCATTGATATAGGTTTATATAGGTTTAGAAATTATTTGTAGCATTTAAATGGACATTTAAATATGTTTACATGCTCTGAGCCACGCCCTTAGAAAGGTCAAATGAGAAATTCATTATTAACTTAAAATTGAATTTCCCGGCAACTCTTATTTTACACACATATTGTTAGGTAGCTCCACATAGGCGTAACCAGGCCAACCATATGGGGGGGGGTAATAACATCCGCGGGGTCCTCCCCCGGAAAATTTTAAAAATTAAGACGCAAAATAACGAGTTTTAAGCTTCCCACGCTTTATACTTGTATTAAGTAATTTATGGGCAGACTTAAAAAAATTATATAATTTTCCTTTCTTTAATCAAGGAGGGGGGGGGGGTTCAAACCTCCAAAACCCCCCCTCGGTACACCTATGTAGCTCCACAACCATTAGAGATAGAAGGCTGAAATTTTTTACACTAATTTTACATGCATATGTCCATAAAGTAGACTACAATGATGCCCATAGGTATAAAATTAAAGAAAATGTGTCATGAAATATTGATCAAATTTCAAGATATTTTATATGCGATATATCAAAATTAATTGCATTAGAAATAATAACTTTAGCTGTATAAAAGTAGTCTACTTTGTAGAAAAATATGTTCATTATATGCATTAAAAAATAAAAGGCGTCAGAGAAACCAGAAAAATGTTATGCCTATAAGGAAGTGATAAGTGCATCTGAATTAATTTTTTTCATGCTCCTATAAAACGTTTAATTTAAAATAAACTTGGTCAATTTTTTATACTTTTATCTGCTAGTTATGTTCTAGTAAGCCTTGTTATAGGATCCTGAAATTTTTGTCCACTTCTGAGTTCATTTTCTTGTAAAATTTTAATATTTTAGAACCTGTATTTTTTTATCTTTTTGTGGTTGTTCACGTATATATACCCTTAACGTTTCGGGGGGGGCTGCAGCCCCCTCAGCCCCCCCCCCCCTGAATACGCCCCTGATCTGAATCAATATAAAATCTTTAGTTTGGTAGCGAGAGTTGAAAGTGCTACAAATTACAGTTAGTTCCATTGTGATCCAGCATAAACTACACACGTTATATTTTCTGGTAATTGGCAACCCTTCAGAAACAACGTCAATTTCAACTCACCGCCTTCTGCAATAGTCAATCTCTTATACTGCATGCAATATCGGCTCCCCTCACCCCCGCATTTTTTTGGCTCAAGATAAAGTGTGAGCATAATATCTGCCACCATATGGACTATTCTCATGTAATGTGTTGCAGATTGGCATTTGAACGAGCGTTACAGCTGGATTCCCAGTGCGTGGGTGCCCTGGTGGGCCTCGCTATTCTCAAGCTGAACCAGCAGCAGCCTGAGTCGATCCGTACAGGAGTGCAGATGCTGTCCAAGGCATACACAATCGACTCGACAAACCCGATGGTGCTGAACCACCTTGCAAACCACTTCTTCTTCAAAAAGGATTACCACAAGGTTCAGCACTTGGCCCTGCATGCATTCCACAACACGGAGAACGAAGCCATGCGAGCAGAGAGCTGCTACCAACTTGCCCGGGCATTTCACGTTCAAGGTGACTACGACCAGGCTTTCCAGTACTACTACCAGGCGACGCAGTTTGCACCAGCGGTGTTTGTGTTGCCTCACTTTGGACTTGGACAGATGTATATCTACAGAGAGGACACGGAGAACGTGAGTAAAATGTTTCTCATTAGACATAACCCTAATGGTGGTACGATGTGAACTTTCAACGAACTTACGAAGAGAGTCTAAAGGGATAAGAGATGAAACGTATTTTCATGAGTCTGTTAGAAAATTGTCTTTTTTTTCCCTGTCTCTTACTTCTTAGTGTTTTTCTCTCTTTTTGTAGAGAGAGAAATCAGTTTATATGCATTTAGCTGCACTGACTATATGTTTACACATTCCTCCAATTAAAAAGTGTTATTCTGTTTTTAAGATGTCTACTGGTGAAATGATGTGTTAACTGTATAATAACAGTGGGAGTCCAGTCACAAAGATCACTAATTAGTGTTCCTCACAGCATTGCATATGACAAAGCTTGTCTGTCTGTGAGGTAGACCATTAGGGCTATCAGTCATAGGAGAGATGTTCCATCTGGAGCTGTGAGTTGAACTCCGGCTTAGCTCAGTTGGTAGAGCATTGGCACGAATAGCCAAAGGTCAAGGGTTCAAGTCCCAGTGTTGGAGGAATTTTTCTCCTACAATATTCTCATGTAATGTCCAAGAGAGACAATAATCTGTGGTTCATTAATGCTTATATATCTATCATCTCTATATATATAAAAGGCTTTGTCCTGACTGACTGACTGAATGAATGACTGACTGAATGACAGGAATCAACGTACAGCCTAAACTATAACAGGTAGAGACTTGGAATTTTGACAGTACCTTTGTTTCATAATGTAGGTGCTCACTAAGAAAGGATTTTGAAAAATTCTGATTCTAAATGCCAAAAATTAAATGTTTTTGAAAATACTTAATCCCTTTTTACATAGAATTATCAATTCCAAATCACAGAATATATTGTTGCCAAATGGTATATGATGGGCTTGGAAAAAACAAATGAAATGCACTTTTGACAAATAAGAGAAGTTATCAAAATAATTCATGTTATAAATAAATATTACAGAATGAAATCCACTAAAATAATGGAATCACATAACTTTCTCTACCCTGGACATAGAGAAAACAAAACGAGGTATGGTAATGTGTATATTATTATATTATATCGCAGGTTTTTGGAGAGAAAAGTATGAAAGTGATAATGCTTTCTGTTTAATTTCATCTCTAAAACGGCTTTATGGTAACATAAGAGTGGGAAATTTCCCGCCTCGATATTACAATTTTATGTTACAGGAATTTCTGTTTCTTCTTATTTAAACCTCTACCAGGCTTGCTGTGCACTGTACAAGCGATGGGATGCAAAATTCTAGATCCTCTATGAGCCATAAAAAAACTATATCAAGCGTTTTCTGAGGGAATAGTTTGAGTGTAATAAGTCGTTCTTCCTATTTCAAATTATAAATGCCTATATAAGGACCTAGAATTTAAAATTGAAAATCCTTCATAAGTTAATTTCCAATTACAAAATACAAAACCCGGGCGACGCCGGGTCTTTTAAGCTAGTAATGTATAAGTACAGTCATGTTGCTGTATTTATGGCCCATTCATCTGTATACCGGGTATCCAAAGCATCTTGGTATATATCAAAATAGGAATGTGACAAATTTTGATTAAGCATTTTACCTAATATACTTATTGGAACTGAACATTATACAGATTTGTCAAACAGAACTGAAAATCTTGTAATTGATACCTCACTCTTACATAATGATTCATTGGTTTAGGTTAGGAGGCTCTAGGCCATTAAGCATGAAAAAGATATAAAAAGGAGAGGAAGGTGCCAGAGAACTTACCAATTGGCAGGAGAAGCTGGTCTTCAATTGGTGCTGGCTCTGGTATCATAGAAACACATAAAAAGAAAGAACAATAAAAACGAAAATTTTCGGACAAACTTTGCCCTTTGTCAATCACTTAGAGAATGGAGCTTCGCTTCGCTTCGCTCCATTCTCTAAGTGATTGACAAAGGGCAAAGTTTGTCCGAAAATTTTCGTTTTTATTGTTCTTTCTTTTTATGTGTTTCTACCAGAGCCAGCACCAATTGAAGACCAGCTTCTCCTGCCAATTGGTAAGTTCTCTGGCACCTTCCTCTCCTTTTTATATCTTTTACATAATGATTCAGTATTTGCTTTGAAAACTGTAAAATAACAACAGATTTGTATGGGATTGTCGTGTGTTTTTAGGCAGCCCAGTGCTTTGAGAAAGTGCTGAAAGCCCAGCCTGGCAACTACGAGACCATGAAGATCCTGGGTTCACTGTATGCAAACTCCAGCAGTCAGTCGAAGCGAGACATTGCCAAGAGCCACCTCCGCAAGGTGACGGAGCAGTTTCCTGACGATGTTGAGGCGTGGATTGAGTTGGCACAGATTCTGGAACAGTCAGACCTGCAGGGGGCACTCACAGCGTACGCCACAGCAACGCGGATCCTGCGCGACAAGGTGCAGGCAGACATTCCCCCTGAGATCCTCAACAACGTGGGGGCTCTACACTACAGGCAAGTGTCAAATGATTACTCCATAGCGTAGAAAAAGGACTCTAAAGCCGGGTCCCCACTACTTAACATTTAGCACCAACATGTTGCAGTTAACATATGTTAAATGTTTATCATCAACTTGTTGACGTATACAAGTCAAGTGGTTTGCCAATTAACAACTGTCTCCACTACAGTGTTATAGGTTAACATGGATTGGTGTGGTTACGAACGGAAATTAATGAAAAATAAATAACATTCAAAAAGAAAACGCCTCTGAAGAGGGCAGCCAACATTGCAAAATGAGAGTAATTTTATATACTCGTTATGATCTTCTTGTTAACTGTCTATGACTTTCTTGAATACTAATTTTGTACAGATGTCTTGATCTTTTCAAAATAACTATCACATTTTTCAACAATGGAGTATGCCATAAAAAATAATTTTAAAAGTAGATGCAGTACTATTGAGAACACCGATATACCAAATACGTATTACAAAATGGATGCCAGCAATATTGAGGAAGCTGTTGACTGCTTTTTGTTTACAAGGAAATTCCTGAACCAAAGCCGATTAAGCTGCCGATCGCTTTTTGTTTGACAGTATGTAATTTTTATAAGCTATAGTTTTGAATGGGAAGAGATTTTTTTTTTATCAGTATGTAGATAGCTGTTATGATATTTAATGTGTCACTGTATGTATAGTGTGTCATTTTTGTAATATGTATGGCTGGTATTTATTGCAACACTGCCACCGGGTTGTTGACCCACTTGCAGTGCAACAAAATAAATAAAAATAAAAAAAATTAATCCCCGAAACAAAGCCGATATTGACTGAATAGTCAATTGACTTGACATGTTGTCCATTTTCTCCGGAGAACAAATTAACATCTGAAAATGTTAAGTGCAACATGCTGGGTTTGCATGTCAAGTCAATTGGAATGTGAAATTGCAAAATACATGTCAATATCAACTTGTTAATATTAATATAAATATTAGATGGAAATTTACAGTGAAGTGTTCAAATCTGTAGCAAGATTGAGATCGGAAATATACACACAAAACTTCACTAAAAAGGTATATTTACCCAGAATGATCATTTCAACGGGTCTTCCCACCATCATCAGCTGATTCCGACTGACCCTCTGGCCAGAGGGCCCTGATCATTCTGGGTAAATATACCTTTTTAGTGAAGTTTTGATTGTACATTTCCGATCTCAATCTTGCTACAGATAAATACAATTAAATCAGTCTGGTTGTATATTGATACACACTCGTATGTAGCAAAGTGTGTCTTTAATTTATAATCAAACACTGACATCTGATATTATCTTCCAATTTCCCTTTACTTACTTACTCAATGGCAATAGACAATTCCTAAGCAAGCTAAACTATACCAGAAGGGAAGTTCAGTGTTAATTTCAACTCCCTGTTACAATGTTGAATTACTTGTTTGTACTCAGACTGGGGAACCTGGAGGAAGCCAAGAAGAATCTGGTGGAGTCGCTGAGTCGCTCCAAGGTAGAAGCAGAACAGGATCCACAGTATTACAACTCCATTGCTGTGACAACGACCTACAACCTGGCACGACTCAACGAGTCATTGTGTCTGTTTGACCGGGCTGAGAAACTTTACAAGGACATTCTGAAGGAGCATCCCAACTACGTTGACTGTGAGTTATATCTTTACTGTACTAAATGCACCCTGAGATGTGTTATGTTTGCTTTCTCCTCTGAGACCCTTTGACCTAGAGGCTGAAATTTTTACCATATATTCCCCATGATCTGGGAAGTTTCTCTCTCAAATTTCATCTTGTTATGTATTAATTTTTAACTTTGCTTAAGGTAGATATATATATAAGCATTAATGAACCACAGATTATTGTCTCTGTTGGACATTACATGAGAATATTATAGGAGAAAAATTCCTTGACACTGTGCCACTGTTCTACCAACTGAGCTAAGCTGGAGTTCAATTCACGGCGCAGGATGGAACCTCTCTCCTATGACCATTGCCATGTCATATGCTTCATAAGCTTCTTCCAGTCTGTTAGGTTATCTGAGCCTGATGTTTCACTTGTATCTGTGGCAAGCAGGCGATCATCTTCAGAGGTAGACTGCTGGTCGTCAAGCTTTAAGACCACCATAAGATGTAATCATAGGCTTCCGAATTGACAATAGGTTTGTTCGCAAAGCAGTCAGAAACCAGGAACAAATCGTTCGCGCATGCGCTCTTTCTCCACACGCGTTCGCAAAGCGAGAATCCGTGATTCTGATTTCAATCTTCTGTTCGCAAAGCTCTCACGGACAGTTTCTGTACTATAAGAAAAATTTGCAGGCTCTACCATGAATTGTTATCAGAGACATGCTCAGTAACCTATTTTCTCGCGCCTGACTCCTCCCTCCTATAACATTGCGCCAGATTTATAAACATAGGCTACTTATATGTATGAATAATGGAAGATAATTAAAAGTTTCCCAAAATATAGTTTATATTGCCGATGTATATTGCATGTATAACATGTTAAAGGGAAATATATATTTTATTTGCATATCATATCGATTAAACGCAGAAACTATCGATTCCAAATTCTTCTAACCGTTCGCAAAGTGCAAATCACGGGTAAGTTACAGACTGGACATGCGCAGTACAACCAATTCTCAAGCAGTCACGGATTTGCTTTGCGAACAAACCTAATAAAATCTTCTTGGCATCCAGGTATATTTAAAATGTCTGCCAACATTTCAACCATCTTGCCATGGTCTTTATACGACGTGGCAAATACCTGGAAGTTAAGAAGATTTTAATTTAATAATATTGAGTTGGGTTTAGCACTATGCTTCACTTATTTTATAAATACCTGTACTAGTTTCGAAGACCCTCGTCATTCATAATCATCAGGTTAATACCAACTGCCGGCTGGCCAGCCGAAACTAGTACAGGTATTTATAAAATAAGTGAAGCATAGTGCTAAACCCAACTCAATATTATTAAATTATAATATAGCTTCACTGTGTAAACTTCCATACAATGATTAATTAAGAAGATTTTATTCAAGACCAGCAGAGTACAGTCTTTGAAGATGCAAGACACTGGTCACAAAAGACTGCACCATGAATTGAACTCCGGCTTAGCTCAGTTGGTAGAGCATTGGCACGAATAGCCAAAGGTCCTGGGTTCAAGTCCCGGTGTCAGAGGAATTTTTCTCCTATAATATCCTCGTTTGGTTAAGGTTTTGTTGTTCTTAATGCAGTCCTGTATAGTCATCGTATGGATTACATACAATGTACTCTAGCAGCGGTGTTGCTAAGTTGTAGTGTTTTGAGCACATCACTCTTTCCTGTTCAGAACCTCAGTGTTATGTCATTATTTACATATACAGTAAAATACCAGTATAACAAAATTTAGGGGACCTTGGAAATTAATTTGTTATACAGCCATTCTACGGAAAGTGAGCCTGAAATGTTTAGACCGTAACAAATTATTATTATTATATTATTATATATTATCACTTTCCGCACCAGGCCATCTTTCAGCGATTTCATCCTGTGAACCGGGCGTTTTCTTCCGATTTTGTGATTTTTTTTTTTTAAACATACAATATGTATTACAAAATAAAATCAGATAAACTGATGTAAAAAAGTGCCAGTATGTTTTTTTTAATCAGTTATGACTGCAATTATGATATGCAGAATGTGTTTTTTTAATTGATTTACAAGTTAAGCTCCAGATTTATTCATTAAGCAGGGCTTAGGGAAGAACAAAGGTCTAGTTTTCTTTTTAATCAGATTAAAATCTTCCAGCATCAGCTGAACTGTACAGATTTTTGATATCTTGACAATCGCACACTCACGTAAAAATACGAAAAAGAAAGTGAAATTGGCTGGTTTCGGGATTTGAACCATGGAACTCCATAACGTGAGGCCAAAACGTTACCATCTCGGTCACCTGGGTCAGTTTAACGGTCTAGTTGTAAGTTATAAGCGCATGTAAAACAATAGTGTTTTTGGTCATAGCTATCTCTATTTTAATTTCCAAAGCCGTAAAATATCACAGTAAAACAATTGACTATGTTGTCATGATAAATGATTTGCTTTTTTTTTATATAAATTCTTTCGAATACGTATATTATCATAAAATAGGCACCTAATTGAGCATTACTCCGAAACAGGTGAACCGATTTCATCCAGTATCAGTAGACCTCTTCCCATGAACACTATAAATGTGTATACCAAATTCCATAAAAATCCGGTAAAGCGTATTTGAGTTACCACGTTTTTAAAATAGACACTAAATTGGGTTTTACTCCGGTACCGTACAACCGATTTGGTCCAATATCGGTAGACGCCTTCCCATATACATTATAAATGGGTATACAAAGTTTCAGGAAAATCCAATAAAGCATATTTGAGTTATCGCGACTTCTCATATATTAACATAAAAGGCAATAAATTGGGCATTATTCCGGTACTGGCCAACCGATTTGGTTGAACATCAACAGACGTCTTTCCATGGATAGTATAAATGCGTATACGAAGTTTCATAAATATCCGATAAGGCGTATTTGAGCTATTGCGCCTTTAAAATATACACTAAATTGGGTTTTACTCCGGTACCGGTCAACAGATTAGGTTCAAATTTAACAGAGTACTTTTCATGGATGTCATAAATGCGTATACCAAGTTTAATGGAAATCCGATACAGCGTATTTGAATTATGGCGCCTTTCTATTAGAAAGGCGCCATAATCTATTAAAATAGGCACTAAATTGGGCATTACTCCGGTACCGGTGAACCGATTTGGTTCAATATCAATAGGGTTCTTCCCATTGACATTATAAATGTGTTTTCCAAGTTTCATGAAAATCCGAAAAAGCGTATTTGAGTTAGAGCGCGTACAGACACACGGACGGACAGACAGACAGACAGACGGACAGACATTTTTCGTCCCCCACACAATCTCATAAAGTACCATACTGGCACTTAATAATGAATTACTTACCCATGAAGATTGAAACTTCCTCTTTCTAGAAATGATATTCTTTATTGTATTCACTCTCATATAAATATATCACAGGCAAATAAATGGGAGGCTCTTTTGAGGATGTACTTTTTTCGGAAATAATTTTTTCAAGGTTTGGAGGGTTAAAAACGTATTTATTGCAAAAGTACTAACTAAAATTATTGAAACAATACATAATATAGAATTCTGACAACATTTTGGTTGCATATTGTCTAGTAATTAACACGTTTGCGATATTCTTGGACATCTTCACAAATTCTAACCTACCTTCTTGTTGATGTTTTGGTAATCGCAGTAGGCCGATATAAATTCGATAAAAAAAGTCGATATAAATTGATTCAAGAATCGATAAGTGTATGAAGCACACTCTGTTGGGAAGTTCATAAACTAAGCTTTGTGTTTATCTGTTCAAATCCTGTATTACACCAGTATTCTACCATTGCTTAGCACGGGATCGCGCGCAACGTAAGGGATACGGTCTTGGTTCACGCAGGAGTAAAATGCGGACCGTATCACGTACGGGCATGGTGCGGAAAGTGTTATTATATAACACAGTTTATTATTAATTAAAAATATATGTAATCGTTGAAAAATTATGAAATTAATTTTCAGTACTAGTCTACTGAAGAACTAATTCTCAAAATTAATTTCGTAATTTTTCAGTGGTTACATATATTTTAAATTAATATTAAAAGGTTGTTACGGTCTGGACGCTTCAGGCTCACATTCCGTGGAATGGCTGTGTAGTGAAATTTTGTTATACTGAAATTTTACCAGTACACAATGTTCTGAACTTTATTTTTTGAAAAAGGTTGTAATTTTCTTTGTAACATTTGCAGTTACAAGATAGACAGAATCTGGCATATTGCTTTGAGATGGAAGACTATGTGCCATGTCTTGCCTGCACAAGAGTCAAACTTTTGTGATCTTCCACCTCATCTTCACAGAGATTTCTATCTCTCAAAATGTCTGCCAGAATTCCATCATTTGTGATTTCCTGTTCCACTATCACATCACATTCCACATTGACGTAGTCAGTAAGATTTACACTTGTTGCCCATCTAAGTTTTCACACAAACACTTCTAGTTCTCTTCTGTTTCTGTCATCTAGCACTTCACTTTTTGTGATGTCTTCATAAACCCCTCCAGTTCTTCTAAAACAGTTAGCGATTACACATTTCTTCTTTAAGCTATTTCCATTCAGCACTTAACACAATATGCATTGACTATACAGGGTGTTAATGAATAACACCGAAATATTTTACCTGTGTATAGAGGGGACATAGACAAGCAACTTTTATTAGGACATTTTTGCTCTATGACGTAAAATGTGTATGCTACATGGCATTAAAGTCCTTAAAATTTGGTGCTCATAACTCAATAATTGAGCGAAATAGGGTTAACATTTTCATTAAATTGGCTTCATGCCTTCTTAGCGATCGATAAAAACCTGACTCTTAATAATTCATCAACAGCTATACCATAATTTAGAATTTTCATAATCTGCAAAATTTACTGACTAATCACATGATTGCCCGCCACTGCATTATGTTTTTATTCCTAATTCCAGACGTAAAAAAAGTGTTTCGTTTGTCTTTTTTTCCCTCAGAGTTGTAAGATATCGATAGTCATTTTTTACAATTTTCCCGACCACTACACAATATTCACTGTTCCTTTGTTTCCCATCATTTCAAGTATTAGAAGACAGTGGCGTGCATATCCTTGGGACATTTTATGTTAGAACAGGAAGAATTGAATCCATAGAGCAAAAATCTCCTAATAAAAGTTGCTTGTCTATGTCCCCTCTATACACAGGTAAAATATTTCGGTGTTATTCATTAACACCCTGTATAAAGTTTACTCTCTCCGAGGCAATATTACATAGCATACAGCACAGAAATTAAAATTATATGTAGGCAGACAGGCAAAATTGTAATTTGTCATACTGAAAGTTCTAAATTTGTTATAATGAAATGTTTTAACACACACAAAATAGGGAAAACAGAAGGAGCCAATACATAATTTTGCAATACTGAAAAGTATGTTATACTGGCGTTCATTATACTGGCGTTTTACGTAGTGAGTTTATTTACATGCAGAGTTAAGTGGCTTGTCATTGTTTCCACTTAACGATAAAATTATTTTCCCAGCTTTGATTATGTAGTAACAACCTTAGTTAACAATAAAATCTTCTTGGCTACGCCTTGATAAAGACCACGGCAAGATGGTCGAAACGTCGGCAGAATTCTTAAACATGACGCGGCAGATACCCGGAAGCCAAGAAGATTTTATTGTCAACTCGGGCCGCGGAAGCCTACGATCTTATATTATAACATCCTTAATTATCTAGTAAATTATAATTTATATCAAATTTATAAGTTAAATTTTTGTTTCTTGTCAAGAGTAAGTAAATTTTGAAGGATATTAATCAGTGGTCTCTTAGATGTTATGCAATCTTCCGACACAGTTTGGCATGAAGGTTTACATGTTGCACAAACATTCTCACATAATATACGTGTGTTAAGAATTACCGGTATGTTATTGAGGTTTCAAGGTTGACAAAAGAAATCAGTATGTACTATTAAAAAATTAATACGTAACATTCATTTTAAATAGATTTAACGATCTTACCAAATTTTTAATATATTATTTTCCTTGTAGCATCAAACACGTCAGCTGAATAAATAACTACTTTGCCTGTCCAATAGAATTAGATTTCCTTGATCAAGTAAATAAATCATAGAAGAGAATACAGATTAAACAAAATTAATATAATTATTCAAAAGTAGTCGAAAGTTTGAAACACTTTTAGCTCACTTACGTACCTTTACTAGGACATGTTTCAAGAGGTAAGTACCCTCCCATCATCGGCTAGCAGTCGACCGC
The DNA here is from genome assembly GCA_964059195.1 of Ectobius pallidus. Taxonomy (NCBI): domain Eukaryota; kingdom Metazoa; phylum Arthropoda; class Insecta; order Blattodea; family Ectobiidae; genus Ectobius; species Ectobius pallidus. The sequence goes on from CAXKWD010000002.1 coordinate 4,066,618, forward strand.
TAGCCGACAATGGGAGGGTACTTATCTCTTGAAACATGTCCTAGTAAAGGTACGTAAGTGAGCTAAAAGTGTTTCAAACGTTCGACTACTTTTGAATAATTAGTATAGTTTCACTGTCAAAAAAACTTCATTCCTAAACTTTGTAAAATTAATATAATTTATGACTTAGGTTCACTTTAATTATTGATATTTTAAGTGGAGATGTTTATCTAATGTAATGAACATCATGCTGTAAGGGGATCTTACACACTGGAAGGATTTCTGATCATTGATATTTGCATTCCAGGCTATTTGCGACTTGGATGCATGGCTCGAGACAAAGGGCAGATCTACGAGGCTTCTGATTGGTTTAAAGAGGCTCTGCGAATCAACAATGAGCATCCTGATGCCTGGTCACTTCTCGGTAACCTCCATCTTGCTAAGATGGAATGGGGGCCGGGCCAGAAGAAGTTCGAGCGAGTTCTTAAGGTACATAAGACTTGAGACTTTCTTGGCACTGATTGATTATTAATAACAGTTTTGCAGACTCAGGGGTGTGAAATAGCCAAGCTTTCTCTGCGACCTTCCTCAGTTCCCTTCAGACTCCTTGACTGCTATTAGTGTGCTTAAGTTGTTTTCCCTTCTTACTTAGTATAGTTACTAGCATAACTCATGTGGTTTTGTTTCAGAATCCCACTACTTCAACAGATGCATACTCGCTGATTGCCCTGGGCAACGTGTGGCTGCAGACTCTGCATCAGCCGACCAGAGACAAGGAGCGAGAGAAGAGACATCAAGACCGAGCCCTTGCTATGTATAAGCAGGTCCTACGCAATGACCCACGCAACATCTGGGCTGCCAATGGAATAGGTATGTCTGCGTAGTTTACCTTTCTTTAATACAATTAGTCATAGTCAAATACAATTCATTTTAATTTTTAATATTGATTATATATTTTACCTTTCTTTACAATAGATGTTCAAAATGATGTCCAACTACACCTGGTCTTAAATTTAGTTTGTGTACAGTCCTGCCGGTTGTATTATATGGATGTGAGACATGGTCGCTTACTCTTCAGGATGAACATAATCTGAGAGTCAAGGTGCTTAGGAAAATATTTGGGCTTAAGACAGTTGAAAATGGGGACTGGAGAAAACTGCATAACAATAAGCTTCATAACTTGTACTTGTCACCGGATATAGTAAGGGTAATTAAATCACGGAGGTTGAAATGGGAGAGGAAAGACATATCTCAAAAGTATTGACTGGAGACTCGAAGGGAAAGACCACTTGGAAGACCTAGATGTAGGTGGGAGGACAATATTAGGATAGTAAGGCCCAGGCAACGTGGGTCGCTTAAATGACCCCAAAAGGGAGAGGTAAAAACTAAGGTAAACACAGAGAGATAATATGGTATATAGAAATTAATCAGGAAATTATATCTATTGATATTGTGTGAACTATCTCTCGCAATACAGTCCAAGGCTAACTATAAGAAAAGATTTCAACTCTTAAGAATAGAATCTAGGACCTTCTAAACTTACTTCGTGTCACAAAATAGTTGATAATTATTTATGGGAATTCTATTGATAGCCTTTCTCATCATTTTATATCTACACTGACCGGCAAAGAAAACCGATCATTTAAAGAAATTAAAAAAAATTAAGTTTAAATAAAAATTATGTAGTAGGCCTAGTGCTTGAAATAAAATTACTGCAATTGTATACGTTTTTAAGATTAAAATGTAATGACACATTTCACACTTTATTCCCCATTTTTCCTCTTGCACCGTGGTTGCAGGGGCATAACGGAGGCTGCATCCATCATCAATTTTAGCAACAGCTTTGGCAAAGTCTTCAGGACTGAGAGGCATTAATTTCAACTAAACTTACTGACAGAATCACTGCGGTGCGAAGGGAGACAGTTTCCGTTCAGTTTGGAAGGAAATGGCGCAATACAACAATGAAACACCTGGCAATGTGTACGACAACCTAGTGCTTATAATCATATTGGAATCACCGTATTGCGATGTTTTTTTGTTTTGTTTGGTGATAAAGTGAAGATATGAAGAAAGCAGATATGCTGTATCTATAGCCAATGATCCATTGAAAATAATAATTAATCCTCAGCAAAAACAATGTATAAACATCCAATAAAAATTATGTTTAATCTTAAAAGTACAACAAATTTTACAGTGATCGGTTTTTTTTTGCCGGTCAGTGTATTTGGCCTACATGAAATCACAGTGTCATGCCAAGCCAGCTGTGTAGTCTTAAAAAATAATGTCATGGGGATTGTGTGCATGCAGTATGAATTCCTTTTGGTGAATTTCATAACTTACAGCCTTATTTTGGCCCTTAGAGGCCAAAGATTTGGATATCCTTTCTTAGTGCGCATCTAGAGCCTAGGAGCAATATGTATACCAAGTTTCAAGTTCCTAGGCTGTATGGTTTTTGAGAAACTGTAATCAGTGAGTCAGTCAGTCAGTGGGTTTTGGCTTTTATATATAGAGACTCGCTTCGCTCATTGGGGGCACAGCCCCCAAACCCCCAGTGAGATTCTTGGGAAAGCTGCTGTCTTTATACTGCCCTATAGCCTGTTGCCGTGTAGCCATAAAAAAAACCTAAAAAAGTGCAGGAAGACTTAAGGACTTCTTTGGGGTAAAAAATAAAAAAGTGAACTTTCTGGAATTTTTCTGTCGGTTACAAGCTAAAAGGTACAGTCTGCCAAATTTCAGGTTTCTAGCTCATCTAGAAGTGGTAAACGTTAATGGTGTATTTTATGAAGTAAATTTCAACTGATATTAAAGGATGAAATAGCGAGGATGATTCATGGTATGTAAATATACAATTTGGCATTTGCCATTACGACTGGAGAAACCATGAAAAAACTCATGTCAACTGGAATTTGAACCTAGGACTTCCCAAATGCGAGTCCAAGACGTTACTATCTCGACCACCCTGTTAGGTTACGGAAATAATTATTTCTAAACTTTCAGAGCCCAATGTGAACACTTTGATAATACCATTGCCATGGAAACCGAGCCCTTTTTCGGGGGGTCTTTAGAGCTAAAAATTAAAAAATGAACTTTTTGGAATTTCCTGTGGTTTACAGCCTAAAAGCTATATGTGTACCAAATTTCAAGTTTCTAGCTCATCTGGAAGTGGGCAAATATTAATGTCAGTGACTGAGTGAGTCAGCCATGTGGCTTTATATTATAGGGATAATAGATTGCTTATGTTTTACATTCAGTGTTGAGATTGATCATCACATGCGTATATGAGAGCCATTGGCAGTGTAATAAAGTCAACTTTAGGTTTGACATAAAATTGTCAAGTTTATGTACAATGTTCTTTTTTAGTCTGACAATTTACATCAAATTGCCTGTATTGTAAGGGGAACTGATAATATTTATGAAAATACAAATGTGATGGTATCATGACAAATTTGTCTGACTTGACATAATTGTCGTATTTATAAAACCTGTAGAGTTTTATGAATTAGTGCCCTGATCAGATTGAAATAGTGTGAATAGACATTTGATGTAATTTGGTTTCAGGGGCCGTGCTCGCACACAAGGGCTGTGTAAACGAGGCACGAGACATCTTTGCACAAGTGCGTGAGGCTACAGCTGAGTTTTGCGATGTGTGGCTGAACATCGCGCACATCTACGTGGAGCAGAAGCAGTATGTGAGCGCAATACAGATGGTGAGCGGTTGTATGCATTGTGGATATACCCGTTCCAGTTTTACCTAACTCTATTCTAATAAGAATTCCTGTTTCAGTACGAAAACTGTCTACGCAAGTTCTACAAACATCACCACGTAGAAGTGCTACAGTACCTTGCTCGAGCGTACTTCAAGGCCGGCAAACTCAAGGAAGCCAAGATGACACTTCTCAAGGTTAGTCAACACTCGTAATGGTTCAGTTATGTGGTTAGTGTCCCAAGTATTTTACTTATTATTAAGGCCTGGATTTTTAGTCTTTTTAAACAAACAATTTTAGCCATCCTACTAAAACATATACAGTAGAGCCTCGGTAATTCGAGCCCCGGTATTTCAAGGTTCCGTGTAATTCAAGCTGGTCTTAAGAAAATTAAAATTATCCAAAAAACTAGAGTAAATCCCGTTTTTGTATGGTGTCCGCAAGTAAGTTTTACGCACTTCCGAATGTGTTACATTTTGAGCTTTCTTTCAATTTTTCCATCTACAAAAATGCAGGTAAAACTGTCCCACTTGGGGTTTTTGTTCATAATACACAGAAATAACCTTTTCTTCAGACTGCTAATGGATTTATACAGGGTGCGGCAGACACAATGACCCATTTTAAATTGCGTGCAATTTTTGAACACGACTTCCTAGAGAGTTGATGTTGCTACCAGTGTGCAGTGCAGTTCAAAGCATTGCCAGTCAGTATGGAGCGTTGGTCAAATGATCATCGTGCATTTGTAATTGAAACGTTTTTCAAAAGTGGTGATAGTGTCATACGTTTGTTTAGGCAATATTTTGACATTGGTCCAAGTGGTGCTTGGAGTTCATAGGGATGGAACTTCATATCCAGATGCAACATCCATCGCGCACTTCTTTCCGAGATGTTAAGAACTTGAGAATGCCGACGAACTGATCTCGTTGGACTCTGCTCTAAAGCAGCTGTTACTCTTGCAATGCTGTCCGGGGTGCGAACCGTACGTGGCCTAACAGGGGGCTTCTTGTTTGCTGCAGATGCTGTTGCTTTGCATCTCGTAATTGACTTCCGGGATGGAACTTGATCATTCCTACCAATGTCAAAATGTTGCTTAAACAAACATATGACACTATCACTACTTTTGAAAAACGTTTCATTTACAAATGCACAATGTTCATTTGACCAACGCCCCATACTGACTGGCAATGCTTTGAACTGCACTGCACACTGGTACCAATGTCAACTCTTTAGGAAGTCGAGTTAAAAAATGGCACGCAATTTAAAATGGGTAATTGTTTCTGCCGCACCCTGTATTACAGATTGACAGAAACCGTTAGGTTCGATTTTTCTTTGTCGGGACCTCGTGTCAATCAAATGTACAGTGCATATTTCCCCATCCTTTCAGAAAAGAATACTGTATTGTTACAGTAATCCCTACAATGGTAATTAAAAGTGTTTTCCTAGTAGCGCCGCTTTCCCATTCCACTCCATTAAGGGTCAGACAATGACTTAATCCTTAAAGGATGCCGATGTAGCAAATTGGAAATGTTTGACAATATATACATACAGGCGTAACACAGGTATGTAGGCCTACTATATTGTTTATTTATTTATTATTTAAACCATTATTGTGCTCATTAAACATTTATTTGCGATTTACCCATTGATTTAGTGAAATTTCCGTATAATCCGAGTTTTTTGTAATTCGAGGTAGGCTCAGCCCCAATTAGCTCGAATTATCGGGGTTCTACTGTAATGAACACTAATATTAACACCAAAAATTGTATTATGATTTTGACACAGTTTTCCTAGGTTTTTCACAAAATAAACAAGTAACTATTCTTTGTATCGGCACTCCAAAAGTAGCATTATTATTACTTATTATGGATTGAGTGAGGTGTCCATTGTTAAACAGAAAATATTGTGATTAAGTCTACCTTATTTACCCAACTATATGAGTTGAGGTTTTTGCCAGATTTGTTACTCAGAAAGTAAGGGTGTTGTTTACATTTGCAGATTAAGCTGTAGTAGTTGAGGTTAATGTTTTTGTGTTGTGTAATAGATTATACCAAACCTTAAAATTACTACATAAACACTACATATTACCAAATACTATAGAGGACAATACAGGACACTTTGCGATATATCGAGGAACAATATTTTGAGCACCATCTAGCAGCCCAACCTGCTACTACTGAATACAAAGATATCAACCTATTTCTATTAGAGGAGTCAAAGTAGCCAACCTCGGCATGTTATGTATAAGGGATATGATTTTTCTATTTATCTATAGTTCAGAAATAAATGACCTAAAATATTAAAACAAAAAAGCAACATTGAAAAAAAGATAAAGTAGTTGTTAGCAACCGCTGAGTTGAAATATTTGTGTTTTTATTGATATTTTGATAACTATTTCTGAAATTCTGTGTTTTGTTTGCTCATTATTATTATTTTTATAATTACTTAAACAGTGTTTTGGTCCTTAGTGTTTGGTGAAACATTAAAACATTGAAGTTTATGTGTGTTTTGAATATTTTAATTTGCCCCCAAGTTTGCAAGTTGTGCCACCAGGAGTGCTGCAAAATCGGTCCCCCATTTTTCCATTGCCAAAGCAGTAAGTGTCCGGTATTGTCCTCTATAGCATTTGATATTACTTAACCCTTAGAGCGGAACATCTGTCTCACAGATGGATATGGTATTGTCTTTTGCTACCAGAGCGCAGGTTATGCTTCTATCATGCTCATCTACTCAAAGAGTCTCATTTAAGTATTAGTCTTCTGTGTGATTACATCGCCTGTTCGCTCACATGATTATCACGGTAACACCAGATGATTTGGTAGGAGCTACACTGCCAGATGGGTGTTCTCCATAGCGTAAGTAAAAATCACCCGTCCTCTAGATGGATATTCCTTCCAACGCATGGTTTCTGTACATCTACCTGTGAAATTAATTCTCATATGGAACAAATATGGCAGCCTTTCTTCATGCAGGACATTATAGATGAAATGAGAACTAACTGTAAACTAGATTATTTTCATGAGAACATAGAAAATAAAGATGAACCTTCATACAAGGAACCCAACAAGGATGAGATATGCACTCTTTGAAGTCTTATAGGGAATCTTTCAAATAATTTTGTACATGAAATTATAATTATATTCTTTTGTTGTTTCACTTTGTGTTCAAATGTTTTGTGATTCTAAAATTTATTTCTTTGAGATATTTTTTTAAAGTAAATAACATGCCTACCCAATTTGTTAAATTATTGATGATTTATGAAAAATAAAAGTTATTTGTAATTTGTACTCTTCATTTTGGTAGGCTATAAGCTCAGGAAATGTAGGCATGAAACAAATTAGCTTTAACTAGAAATTATAGCCGTGGTGACATTTTCTATAAATACTTTTTAACTCTAAGCTGTCTCTAATTCTAGAAACAAATGTATGATACACTATTGATTCATTTTACAAAGAATATTAAGTGAATTTTAGCAAAAAATTGTATGTCCGAATCATAGACGGATATTCCTCATAAAGGGGTATTAGATGATGTTCCTATCTAAGGGCTAAACAAACTATTGTTTATAACACTACAGACTTCACTGTTTCTACTTACATTTAGGAAAACATGTTTCATGGATTAATTTCCACATCTTCAGTTGCTATGTAAACAAACATCATTGTTTGGAGATTCCTGTGCCCTCTGTTGTAGGTTGATGATTAAATTTTCCTCTTGAGGGATTTCAAAATTCATTAGTCTGTTTTCAAATTTTCCCACACTTCTAAGTCTTTTGTTGGTTTATTGACTTTAACTTTTTGCCCTCCTCACCAACTGTTGCACTAGCATTATTTTATTTCTACTTGACAGAGGAGAAAAAATGATTTCAATAAATGATGGATTTGCACATGTAATGGAACATTACTTCCTTACTTACTCAATGGCAATAGACAATTCCCAAGTGAGCTAAATTAATATTATCTATTTTATGGAACCCGAAGGTTCATTGTCGCGTTTACCTGAGCCTGCCATTCAACCCTATTCTGTACCAACTCCATCCAGTCATCCCTTGCAAATCCTACTTCCCTTAAATCTATCCTAATATTTTCCTCCGACCTATGTCTAGGTCTTCCAAGTGGTCTTTTCTCTTCGGGTCTCCCAGTCAATATTTTTGAGATACGTCTTTCCTCCCCCATTTCATCCTTCGTGATTTAATTACCCTATTTTTAAGCGCAGGTTAAGAGGATCATCGTTATGTAGTTTTCTCCAGTCCCCATTTTCGTCTGTCTTAAGCCCAGATATTTTCCTACGCACCCTGTTTTCGACTACATTATTTTGTTACTTACTTCCCCAATACCAATAGACAGTTCCTAAGCAAGTTAAAGAAATATTATCTATTTTATGGATCCCGGAGGTTCATTGCCACGCTTACCTGAGCCTGCCATTCAACCCTATTCTCTGCTAACTCCATCCAGCCATCCCTCGCAAATCCTACTTCCCTTAAATCTATCCTAATATTGTCCTCCCACCTACGTCTAGGTCTCCCAGATGGTCTTTTCCCTTCGGGTCTCCCAGTCAGTATTTTTGAGATATGTCTTTCCTCCCCCATTTCATCCTCCGTGATTTAATTACCCTCACTTTCAACGAGTATGTAATGGAAATATTGGTTTTGGTTGTATTGGTTTTTTTATAAGTTCTACTGGTTACTCAGTTAACACTAATCAGATTATTGAAATAACTCATTTTCAACAGATAAGGGTTAATATTAAATATTTAATACACTATTCCACCTTTACCCTTAACATATAATATACAACTTATTATGAAAATGCATTTCGGCGTATGCTGCGCCATCTTCAGTTCAAATAAGATGTAATGAACACCACAATTCTTCTCAAATAATGTTGTTTATAAAATTTTGTTAATTGGTAACCTAGGTCACCGTTGTAGTCAAGTCAAATAAATGATTTTGGTCAATTATGTTTTCATTAAGGATGTTATTTCTGTTCTTATAAATTTGAAAGTTTTCCAATGTATTTAGTCTAACACCCTTATCACAGATATGTAGGACTTCCATGGTGTTATTTAAATTATCCAATCTATGACCACTATCAAGCAGGTGGTTAGCATACGCTGAGCGAGCAAAGATTCAATGAACATGTCTCTGACTTTAAATATGGCAGATTACGCCCAGCGTATGCTAAACACCTGCTTGATAGTGGTCATAGATTGGATAATTTAAATAACACCATGGAAGTCCTACATATCTGTGATAAGGGTGTTAGACTAAATACATTGGAAAACTTTCAAATTTATAAGAACAGAAATAACATCCTTAATGAAAACATAATTGACCAAAATCATTTATTTGACTTGACTACAACGGTGACCTAGGTTACCAATTAACAAAATTTTATAAACAACATTATTTGAGAAGAATTGTGGTGTTCATTACATCTTATTTGAACTGAAGATGGCGCAGCATACGCCGAAATGCATTTTCATAATAAGTTGTATATTATATGTTAAGGGTAAAGGCGGAATAGTGTATTAAATATTTACTAATCAGATTGTTAGGAAATTAATTATTATGTATGGGGATACATATTAATAGCCACCAATTTCTTTGCGTTTACAGTATTTATCTTTGTTTTAAAAAAAATCTGATTGCATTATACAAGAGGAATTTTATTTCAGGGAAGAGATTTTGACTAAGCCAAAAGTAATCGATCCAAACTTAATATAAGAGTAAAGTTCAGCTCAAGTCATGCAGATCGCGTCACTATCTAATTTTCAATGTTGGAGTGGTTAGACCACTGATGCACTGACCCTCCAATTATGTTGATGTTACATGGGCTTTAAAGTCAGTTTCTAGAAAAAAACTGCCTTTAAGAGAGGTGGTCTTTAATACAGATTTTATTATATGTATATATATACACACATAAGAGATTTATATTAAATTCTGTTGTCCTGGTGGGAATTCAACCAAGCTGAAATCCGAATACAGAATATATAACTGACATGTTACAGGCACGACGCGTGGCCCCGCAAGACACGGTGCTGCTCTACAACATTGCATTAGTGCTCCAGAGACTTGCCACGCACATCTTGAAGGACGAGAAATCGACGCTGGAAACAGTGTTGCAAGCGGTGCATGAACTAGGGCTCTCGCACAAGTACTTCCAGTATCTGTCAGTGCATGGTGATCGCATGCGTTACGATGTGACGCTCGCAGGACTGGAGGCAAGGCAGTGCCAGGATTTGTTGTCCCAGGCACAGTATCACGTCGCCCGGGCCAGACGAGTTGACGAAGAGGAACGGCAGCTGCGTCGCAAACAGGAGGAAGAAAGAGAGGCTTTCAGGATGAAGCAGATGGAAGAACAAAAGAAACTTGAGGAGAAGAAGCGAATGGAATTCGAGGAAATGTGCAAGAAGAGACAGGAGTACCGTGAGAAAACCAAAAATGCTCTGCTGTTTGGAGAAATGCCCAACGAGAAGCCCGGAAAGAAAGGAGGGCGCAAGAAAACTGACTATATATCTGACTCTGGTGGCAGTGATGGAGGTGCGCCGGGAAGTGGAGGGGAGAGACCGGAGAAGTCGAGAAAGCGGAAGCGCAGGTAACAACACCAGTAGCTTTTAACTATTTTGATCTCAGTGGCGTTTATGTAAAAGAACTTGTGGAAATTAACGCATGTTTGCAAATTTAAGGCACACACCTTTTTCTCTCTTTTTTTCCTTTCTTTCTTTCTTTCTTTCTTTCTTTCTTTCTTTCTTTCTTTCTTTCTTTCTTTCTTTCTTTCTTCTTAAAATCAGATATTTAGGGCCTGTATTACCACCTGCTGACAATTCCTCCCGATATGTGACTTCCAGATAGCTTAACTGGAAGATGTCTTGTAATACCACCGTGGAATTGCTGTTGCGAAGAACGGAGTAAAATTTTGTAAAATGATCCTTAGCTTGTTGAGCAAAGAGGTATGTTTGTTTTCTCTGATTTGTATTTGTACTAGGGATGGGTCCTCGATACTCTCGATACTTGCATGGTATCGGCATCGAATGATACTTCAGAAAACTCGTTCGATACTTTTTCGATACTTTTGTAATTCTGAAATTCTGCAATTAAGTGAGAATGCTAGTATTTTTTAACAAAAACTTGTAAGTGGACTGTTTAAAAAACTAATTTTAGTTTTAATGTAAAGTTTAAAAATAATTATAGCCTACTGATGATATTAAAATTTTTCTAATTAAATTTAATTAATTTAGTTGGTATTACACAGTTCTCTCAACTCGAAGTATCGAGTATCGAGGAAAAAATCATGTATCGAGTATTGAGAAAATCTGGTATCGACCCATCCCTAATTTGTACAATTAAATTACACAAGAACATATCGTTTTAAGCGCATTAATTGATTTGATCAATTCTATTTCATTCATATGTGAGCCTAAAATTGACATTTTTGTGTAAGTTAAATCTTCCAGCATCAATTCTGAAATTCTGGTGGCTTTGAAGCTCTGGAGTGCTGCCATCTTGTTTCCACCAAGCTGCCCTAACTGGCAGTTGGTAAACAGTATCTTGGTGGAACTTTTTACCAGTGAAGCACTATACTATGTTTTCAGCAGTTGGTAGTTTATCAGCCACTCCATCCTCCTGCTAGCTTAGCAGATAGAGTTGACCTTGCATATAGATTTTATCAGGTCATCATAGTAGGCAATTCTTGGCCAACTTCCAGATAAGTTCTATATCTGGCAAATAAATATGTTGTCAGGTGGTGTCGTACAGCCCTTATTCTTATATTTGTGTGTGCGTTACATTCACTTAAAATATTTATTTATTCCACTCAACAATATAAACTATAAACTAAACTAAACTCCGTGGCGCTACATCCCTGGAGGGACTTGGCCTACCACCCGACCGCTGCGTCATCTCCCGTAGGCAGATGGCAGGATTGGGGGGCATGTGGTCAGCATGCCGACACCCACGGCCGTTATTGGTGGTTTTCATGACCGGAGCAGCTACTTCTCTATCAAGTAGCTCCTCAATTTGGAATCACGAGGCTGAGTGCACCCCTACCAGACCTCCCTACCTCAGAAAAATCCGAGGAGGTACCGGGAATCGAACCCGGGCCGACGGATCTGTAGTCAGCAACGCTAACCACAAGACCACGCCGGCGGACAATATAAACTATAAGTAAGATACAAATAGCATGTAAGGCATTTATATAGAACTCAACAGGCAAGACGAGGTTAACAAAACGAGCTTTAGCGAGTTTATTATCCATGTGATCTGTGAAGTTCTTATAACGGTCAAACATTGCACGACATTTTATGTTATTTTGAATCATAAAACGAAAATGTGCTTAGAATAGTAAACAACTTTTTGGTAATTTTGTAAGTAGTGGAATTCAGGCTTTTTTGGTTAGCAACAATTTGTTTGGAAACAAATGACAACGAAAACAAATGAACATAATTTCTACATTTGCTGAGAATAGAAATTTATTTCTATTAGGCTGTCTCTCTTAAAGTTATAGAATAGGTAAATAAAGAAGTAATTGGGAAAAATCTTTTGCTTTGATACAGAATTGCAGACTTTGAATGAATGGGGGAGAAATGCAGGTCGTAAGTAATGTTTTGAGCGATACTATTATCATCATATTGTGTTGGCTTACGATTGTGCATTGCCTAAAACCATCTAGTTTATAGACCATCTACTTTATAGGTCCAGGTTCGATCCCTGGTACCTTCTCGGATTTTTCTGAGGTAGGGAGATCTGGCAGGGGTGCACTCAGCCTCGTGATTAAAATTGAGGTGCTAGTTGATAGAGAAGTAGCGGCTCTGGTCATGAAAACCACCATTAACGGCCGTGGGTGTCAGCATGCTGACCCACATGGCCCCCAATCCTGCCATCTGCCTGTGGTAGATGACAAAGCGGTCGGGTGGTAGTCCAAATCCCTCCAGGGATGTAGAGCCACGGAGTTTAGTTAGTTTAGGAGAAGGAGGCCAGCAGAACAGTGGAGAGATTGGATTGGTCAGATTCCCTTACAAACACATTTCACACATGAGAATGGCAAGCTCCTGCTCATGGACTTTTGTTTTTATGTTGGCAGCGGTGACAGAGAGAAGAAGTCTCGCAAGCCAAAGGCTGGAGGAGCTCGCGGGAGACGAGAGAAGAAGGCAGCCGAGGGAGACTCGGATTCAGGAGATGACAAACCCAAGAGACGAGGCAGAAAGACACAAAAGGTGAGTCACTACTAATATCTCTCAACCATATAGTAAGTTAGTTTGCCTTTCCCTATTATTCTTAGAAAGTCATTCACTTCACCCATGTGATCTCTATGGCCGTCCTCATGAACAAAACTTTGGGTTAAAGTTGACTTTGCAAAGGACAAAGGTGCCATTTTCATATTCACAGTCGAGACTTTGACGAAAATAAACTTTGATTGTTATTATTAATATTAGATGGAAATCTACAGTGAAGTGTTAATATCTGTAGTAAGATTGAGACTGGAAATATACACACTAAACTTCACTAAAAGGTATATTTACCCAGGATGATCATTTCAATGGGTCTTCCCACCATCATCAGCTGTTTCTGACTGGTCCTCTAGTGGCGAGTGAATGAACTTGTCGATCAAAGTTCCTTGTATGCCAACTGAAGTGTCGAAGTTTAAGAGATTTTTTGGTTCTTTTTAATTAATATTTTTTCCCAAACTATAAGATCTGTTGGTTTTTCAACTTGTTTTAATAGCGCAATTCCATTTTCAATTTCATGGCCTACTTCCCAGAAATGCATTGCCAAAGCGGATTTTTCAATTTGTTTGTTCATGATGTTCCTTGTATCTAAATTCCTTTTTGTTTGGGCTATGTAAAATTTTCCACAATCTTTGCAATTAATTTGTCAAATTCCAGCTTTTTTGTAATGAGGGACCTTATCTTTCTCGTTGGTTTTTATAAGATTTTTCAAACTGAATTTATTCTGCGGTGCCAATTTGATGTTTACATTATTGAAAACCTTCTGAAATCTGTTGTTTGCCCATGGGTGGTAGGTGAATCTTTTGTGATTTGTGTTTTCTTTTTCATTTATTAGTGTAGCTGTCTCTTTAACCGTCTTATGTTTTTTGAATTTCATTACTTTTTTGTCAATCAAATCTTTCTTGAAACCATTCTCTTCTGCAATTTTTACTATGTGATTGTATTCTAGTTTATATTCATTTTTGATTATGTTACTTTGAATTTGGAATGCTCACATATTTATTAAAACATTGTAACTAACAATACAATTCAATTACAAGTTTGTGAAACTAAGCAAGGTGGCCGGGATGGTAACATCTTGGACTTGCATTTGAAAGGTCCTAGGTTCAAATCTTGTGGCCGGAAAATTTGAGTTCTTCATGGTTTCCCCAGTCGTAAAGGCAAATGCCGAATTGGATATTTGCATACCATGAATCATCCTCACCATTTCATCCTGTATCATATCCATTTAAATTAATATCAGTTGAAATTTACTCCATTAAAATACAGCGACAATAGACACAATTGACAAGCAATAGTTCCATGGCCTACCCTACTGTATAGACACAGATCCCGAACTCCCGATATGCCCTCGAAAGTAAAAGGAGTATAAACATCTGAAAAAAAAAGTATATGAAATTAATTATACATCATCCAAGTAAAGAATCAAGTACAGCAAACTCAATTATTTGGTTTCCAAAAATTTGAAGTTCCTGCAACTTTCAGTTCATGACTATAAATTATTGTAGCAACACACACATTGTTCATGTTACTCGTTGTTAAAACTTAATGTAATGATTCACTTTGAACACAGCCTGTGTAATATCCTTATCCCCTCCTAGTTATGCCTATAAAGCATGCGTTGCTTACATTTTAACTTACTTGTATTGTGTTTCAGGAGCCACGTGGACGAGGCAGGAAGGGAAGGAAGCCGGACGATGAAGATGGGTTGAGTGCCAAGCAGAAGAGCAGAATCGTGTCAAAGGCAACGATCTCGACCAGTGAGTCGGACAGTGATAGCAATCAGCTCAAGATCGCTAGCGGTGGTGACAGTGGAAGTGATAGAAGTGGTGGCGCTCAGAAGAAAAAGAGGCGCATTGCATCAGACTCTAGCCGTTCACGTTCCAGGTCGAAGTCCCGATCATCACGTTCACGATCAAGATCCAAGAGCAAGTCCAGATCGCGTTCTGGTTCCAGATCAAGAAGTGGGTCTCGCTCTAGGTCAGGAAGTGGCTCTCGTTCCAGGTCTAGATCCAAGAGTGGTTCACGTTCTAGATCCAGATCTAAGAGTGGTTCACGTTCCAGATCAAGATCTAAGAGTGGCTCACGTTCCAGATCAAGATCTAAGAGTGGTTCACGTTCTAGATCAAGATCTAAGAGTGGCTCACGTTCTAGATCAAGATCAAAGGGTGGTTCACGTTCCAGATCAAGATCTAAGAGTGGTTCACGTTCCAGATCAAGATCTAAGAGTGGTTCACGGTCTAGATCAAGATCCAAGAGTGGTTCACGTTCCAGATCCAGATCTAAGAGTGGTTCACGTTCAAAATCCCGTTCCAGGTATGTATTCTTTATGGATAAAAATACTAATGTTAAAGCAATTCATTCACTATCTCAAAATTTGATGGTAAGTGTTGATAGGAGCGACTGCCTGCGTGGTCTCGTGGTTAGCATTGCTGACTACGGATTTGTAGGCCCGAGTCCGATCTTTGGTACCTCCTCGGATTTTTCTGAGGTAGGTTGGTTTGGTAGGGGTGTAAACAGCCTTGTGATACAAACTGAGGAGCTACTTGATAGAAAAGTAGCTACTCTGATCATGGAAACCATCATTAATGGCTGTGGGTGTCAGCATGCTGACCACATGCCCCGCAATCCTGCCATCTGCCTATGGTAGATGATGCAGCAATCGGGTGGTAGGCCTTGTCCCTTCGGGGCTGTAGCGCCACAGAGTTTAGTTCTTTAGTTGATACAAGCTCGTTAATACTTCCCATGTCAATGTCCAATAACAGTGTTTTAACCCGTTATTTAATTTTTATGAGTAATTAAATTAATAAATTCAAGTACTGTACTGCATTGAAGACTGTATACTACAGTACTCTTCACTTTATTCTGTATAATTTACATTGCAACTAAATATTTACATTACATAGGGGTGGAGGTTAAAATGAATATTTTGAATATAGAAAAAAACGATCAAATCGTGTACAAAAAATGGATTTTTATTGGCAAAAATTAATAGAGAGAATATTAACCCTTTGCGAGCGGTGAATTTTATGGCCGTACATGGCAGATTCTCCTTAAAATGAAAAAATCTTGTAAATTATGAAATGTTTGTTAAAACAGGAATGATAATTCTTTCTCAAGGCCAGTGTCCTCCCTCTAACGTGTCCGCTGCCTTAAAGTGCAGTTAGTCAAATGCAGTTGTTACAATGTCAACATTGTAGCAGCCTCACATGATTACAATTAATATTTTCTTGTTTTGCAGAAGTAAATCTGGGAGCAGATCCTCTAGTCGGTGAGTTGGCACAACTAATTTATTATGGTATAGAATGTACGAGTGAGAATCAAATGAAAACCTTAATTAAATTTTTCCCACTATTTTACTGAAGGAAGAATGTTTGCTTGTGCATTATTTTTCTACATAGACCCCTCCCAGTTCAATGCACTTACGCCATTGGATAGGACGTGCTTCGTTACCGCGTGAGAAAAATTCTTTTGTTTGACGCTGTAGCCACTTGTGCACTGCCAATTGGATGTCTTCATCAGATTTGAACTTTTTCCCTCCAAGGAGATCCTTTAATGGACCAAAGATTTGGAAATCTGATGGTGACAAAGTGAAGGGGGTTGCTGAGAGCAGGTGTTTTGCTTCAACATGATAATGCCTGTCCTCATTCTGCATGTGCAACCATGAAAACCATCGACGACATATGCTTCAACTGCCTCCCACATCTGTCATACTTGCCAGGTTTGGCACCATCAGATTTCCACATCTTTAGTCCGTTCAAGGAGCACCCTGAAGGGCTGAAGTTTCAAGTCTGATCCAATCGGCAGTGCATGAGTAGCTACAGCATCAACCAAAAGAATTTTTCTCACGCGGTATTGAAACACTTTCTTTCCGATGGTGTAAGTGCATTGAACTAGGAGGGGATTATGTAGAAAAATAATATATAGTAGAACCCCAATAATTCGACTAATTGGGGTTGAGGCTACCTCGAATTACAAAAAACTCGGATTATATGGAAATATCACTAAATCAATGGGTAAATCATCAATAAATGTTTAGTGAGCACAGTAATGGTTTAAAAAATAAATAAACAATATAGTAGGCCTACATATCTTTAGTAGGCTTGTATGTACAGTATATTGGCAAACATTTCCAATTTGCTACATCGGCATCCTTTAAGGATTAAGTCATTATCTGATCCTTAATGGAGTGGAACGGGAAAGCGGCGCTACTAGGAAAACACTTTTAATTACCATTGACGCTGAGTAGGGATTACTGTAACAATACAGTATTCTTTTCTGAAAGGATGATATGCACTGTACAATTGATTGACACGAGGTCCCGACAAAGAAAGATCGAACCTAACGGTTTCTATCAATCTGTAATAGAAATGTATATTATGAACGAAAACCCAAAGTGCATTTTTGTACATGGAAAAATGAAAAGAAAGTTCAAAATGTAACACATTCGGAAGTGCATATAACTTACATGTGGACACCGTATAAAAACGGGATTTTACTCAAGATTTATGGAAAATTTAATTTTCTTAAGACTAGCTTGAATTACACGGAACCTCGAAATACCGGGGCTCGAATTACCGAGGCTCTACTGTTCAAGCAAACATTCTTCCTGCAGTAGATTTTTTTTTTTTTTTTTTTTTTTTTAATATAAGAAAATTTTATTATACAAATGCATATTTCAATTGTGCTCATAAATATAGTGATTTGTTAACATTAGTGGAACATGAGGAGAGGTCGCAATCCAATGATTGTCCTCAAGTAAAGTAGGTATAGGCTGAAATTAACATAAACAATCGCTGTGACGTTTCCTCTTAAGTCGACGTAAGTGGCGGTCAGGTGGTAGATGGTGAGGGATCTCATTAATTAGTTCATTTGGATGATTAGTGAATGTTTTGTAAAGTCTTTTGTAGCAGGACTGGACTGTAGCTTCCACTGTGGATAAATGCAGATCGGCATGAAGGTTAGCATTGCGGACATACCAAGGTGCATCCGCGACGAGTCGTAAAACCCGGTTCTGAAGAGTCTGAATTCTGTTGATTTGTGTTTTGGAGGCAGATCCCCATAGAGCACACCCAAAGGACCATACAGGACGGATTAAAGATATATATATAAGTCTTTTGTATTGAAGTTGCAATGAAGAAGATCCTTTGATGAGATGTTTAACCCAATGAATTCTGTATCTGAGTTTCTGCATTAGTTGAGTAATGTGGGAATTCCATGTAAGTTTTTTGTCTAAAATTAAACCAAGGTATCTTACTTTATCAGTCTGGGGTATTTCTTCATTTTGTAAGTAAATTGGGTGATGACGTACATCCTGCAGTAGAATAGTGGAAAAAAATTAATTGCTGTTTTCATTTGATTCTCCCTTGTAATACGTAGTTGATCATTCCACCAATATGCGATTAAATTAATGCTGGAAACAGAATAAGCTGATTTGAATAGTGCCTAAATTTGATGTTCCCATGCTTGTTAGTATTAACATAGAAATCCTCATAAATGTTTAAAGAAGAATACAACTAGTGACTTTTCCCCCTATTGTATTGGTCATTGCCAGGGTCTGGATTTTGATGACATGTCATCTTTTGGCATAGTCCCAGAACAACTCCCCCCATCGTCGCGATATGGCTTCTTCACTCGTCCGGCGCAATGTATTTGTTTTCAACCGGTCAGGGTGACCAACTATCTTCGTTGCAGCAGTACGATGGCCTACATAAAGCTAAATAATGCATACACTAACCACATTAGTTAAGAGCGCGAGTGGAGGCGGCAGCCGAAGCGAAGCGCCCTTGAATTTTCGAATAATGTACGAAACACTGTTTGTCGGTTTCGAAAATGTGGCATATTATATCTTTCGTCTCGTTATGTTGGTCACAGTTCATCGCTTGCGACGTCACACTGGCAACGTCCAATCATGCGCTTCTACTCCGGTCTTAATAATCAACATGGCGGAAATATATCTATTTTTTGCAACTTCCCACTATAAAAGAAAGTGTACTGTTTAGGGAGGGTGGGTTGGACCAAATCACTCTTGAAGACAACATCTTCTCTCCCGAGAATGATATGTCTTGAAATCCGTGTGTTTTTAAGTGTTTTATGGAGATAATCTCGTGTTATAATATGGGGGGAGTTGAAATAGGATTTTACCCATCTTTTAACTGGAACATCATGGACATTGCCCAATAGTACAGATATTCTGATCATGACTCCTAGATTATGAAAATGGTGTTTATTTGGCCATTTTCCCTACTTTATATATAAAAATCTTTTTTTAAAAAGGAAATGTCATTATTTGATCATTTTTTAACCATTTTGTTATCTTTTCTTGCCCATTTCTTGGATAATTTTTAAAGATTTAAAGTCATTGTTTTCTTATTTTGTATTGTTTCTCGCATTATATAGAGTTTTTGTGCATTTACTTACATTGAATATTATCGGAACTCTAAATAAGCCTAAATAAATAAATCTCGTTATAATTTTAATTTGGATACAGAAAAGACTCATGTTTATTGTTTGCATTTAACCGTATATACCAAAAACCTATAATTGAAGAACATAGGTGTAGAATAGACACAAATCAATATTTTAATACAAATTTTTGAGTCTTTCTTTTTCTAGTTTTCAGGTCTTTTTTTTTTTGTATTTTTGTAGTAATTTTGTAGATCATTGTAGTATTTTTAGGTCATCAAAATCCGGACCCTGGTCATTTTGTTATAGCCAGTTTAGCTTCACGTCATGTACCACGCCACCAAGTTATCTCTGCATGCAGAAAATATGTTAGGAATGTGCCTTCCGCCTCGATCTCCCTCCTTTGACGTTGCCACTTCCTATTCTTTGAGTTGAGTCATTTGGCTACAAGAGGGGTGCTGAGAATTACTGTGTTTTTCAATGACCTGACACCTTCGGCACTCGTTCTCGAAATGAATAATCTGGCAACCATGTCCCTACTGGGGAAAATGCGTAGAAATGATCTGTTGAAGGAACACCCCCTGCCGCCACGCTGCCACTTCCTGTCCACTGTGTTGGGTTATTTGGCTGGAAGAGGGGCGCTGAGAATTGCTGTGTTTTTAAATGGCCTGACACCTTCGACAGTCATTGTCCAAATGAATAATCTGGCAACCACGTTATGATCTTTCGCACGTGTTTAGGTATTCGCCACCCACTGCTTCCCCTACATCCCTTCCGTATAGTGGTAGCTGAGCGACACTAGCGCTAAAACACTTCCCCTATCGCCGTGCAGATTTAACTTGGTGGCATAGTATCTATGCAGTGGCACACCACTAGGTGTGCTGCTATACCTGGCTATACCATGGCTGGTCTTTTCTATATAATACAGCTGTTTCCCAATTAAATAATTTTCCCAAGACAACCAAGTAAGCAAAAGGTACAAACATTACCTCTTCACTATTGAAATTTCAACCCCCATCTCATCTCAGATATAACTGAATTCGACTTCCATTTCCTGACAGTTTTGTCCAATGTGTTCCAGGTCGGGTTCACCCGTGTCAAGGAAATCCGTGTCAGGCAGCGAAGCCAAGCAATCAGGCAAGTATATGCAATATTAATAGATGTCTGTGAAATTATTGTATTAATGATATGAATAAGGAGGCAGACACTTCATTTACAACAATTTTTTTAAGACTTGTTTTGGGAAATCACGAAAACTGCAACTAAATAATTGGAAAAAATCTTTTTCCGTAATATTTTCTTGGCTATTCTGTAGGCCACCATTTCTACACATTTGTAGTTCTCTTCTGTGGACTCTTTTACAAGGAAGGTTACACCATACAACTCGTAATTCTGAAGCCATTTTAATTAAAAATAGATTTATGTGACAAAGGAATGAGATGTGAAGTTATATTTAAACTACCAACTACAGATGACAGGAGCATAGAGCTTATCTTGAGTCTTCAGCCAGCTGATGATGGGAGAAACACTCCCAAAACTAGTCCAGTTTTATAAAAATTGACGTAAGTGGAGTGAAAAGTGTTTTTATTTTCTACTCTTCTTAATATTCAGTATGCTCCACTGTTTACATCACTTCGTTTTAATTTGTTTTATGATGTAAGCTGTTTATATCCTTTGGACTTCCAGAAGCGAATGGATAATACATCCCCCATATTAACCTATATTTCATGCTATATTATGTGGGAAATACATTAAAGGCTAGAATGATAATTCTTTCACACTGGCTGTGTGTAGGCTAAGATGGACACGTGAAGTCAGAATGAAAAATTCAATGCCATAGCCGGGATTTGAACCAGGATCTTCGGCTATGGGATTGAATTTTTCATTCTGACTTCACGTGTCCATCTTAGCCTACACACAGCCAGTGTGAAAGAATTATCATTCCACTGTGACCTACTATAAGCCCGGGTCTTAAAGTACTTACAGGTTGTAAGTTGCCACTGGGTTCGTATCTCATATTGAGAACACCTGGTGGTATACTGGGATTGTGAGTCAGTTGGAGAATTTAATGTTGTACTGGCATGTTGCCATGGTAGCTCAGTTGGTTAGAGCATCGGCACGGAGAGCCGAAGATCCTGGTTCAAATCCCGGCTATGGCATTGAATTTTTCATTCTGACTTCATGTGTCCACATTAAAGGCTAGTTTATGCGATGACACTAATTTTCGTATCTACCTTCATGAAAGTGATTTCATGAAACTAATTACACCTATTAATTAAGTGGAAGGAAAGGAAATAGACATTAAATCCATGTCTGGGATATTAATACAAGTAAGAATCAGCTATATATAAATAATAACTAGGCTTCAAAGTACCTACAAGGGTAGGACGCCATTTGGATGTGTGTTCTCAATGGAGAGAAACCTCCCGTGGTTTGCCTTGTCTTCTGAATCAGTTGAGGAATTTGATGTCAGACTGGCATGTTGTCATGGTAGCTCAATGGTAGAGCATCGGCGCGTTAAGCCGAAGATCCGTGTTCAAATCCCGGTTATGACATGAAATTTTTCAAGCTGATTCTTACTTGTAATTACACCTGTTTTCTTCAAAACTAATTCCAGCACAACCGCACGTTTCATCTTATTTCTAAAGTTTAAGTTGCTGAAATCCCATGTGCACGTTTGAAACACGTATGAATCCAAGCATTTCACAGTTTCCTCACTTCCCCACTTCATTTTACAAAACACGAACAAGCTAAATAAGCGTATAATCTCAAAATTACAATTATAGTTTTGTGAAAAGTTTGAATCAGCTGAAACTGTGTAGTGTCGGAACTCTTAGTCGCCAGTACATCTAGAGCTTGCGCATTCAAGTAAAAAAACAGTTGCGAAACTTAGTTACAAAACCTAATTTTGTCGTGTAAACTACTGTCAGCCAAGCACGAGTAAATCTGTTAGCGGAGTGATTGGTTCACAAGCAGGTGGATATTAACGTTCTGATTGGGCAGAGAAAAGATGAGCCTCTCTGTTGTAAGCGAGTTGTAAACATGAGCCTCCAATGTGCTGTGTGTTCCAAGCTGCTGCATGACAGTGCTTTCTTAGTGAATAGTAGCATGGTATGACGTCACGTACTGCTCCTTGTGGTGCTCAGAGATTTTCTCGTGCTTGGCGAATAGTAGTCTTAATTGCAAAACATGTATTCATAGTTAGTTGTAAGGCACCCTCCTGAACCTTTGAAAGTTGTAAACACAAAATTTAAGGACCAGAAAGTGTAGAATATTAATGACACCTTTTTTTGTGTTCTAGGTTCTGGCTCCAACAGTGATTAAGCTGATCCCCTGCCTCGGCGGAGGGCTACAAGACAAGGAATTGGTGAAGACTGTAGTAGAAAAGCTACTACTTCCAACCATCGTGCTGTATGCAGAGGATGGACTGTCAAAAACATCTGTAACATTTTCTTCCTAAGAATTATCTGCAGAAAACAGAAAGTTATATATATTTTACTTAATTTCAACAAATATAAAAAATCACGCATCATTTTTAATTAATTAATTAATTAAATCATACTCATACAAGGGTTGAATGAAAAGTAATGCCTCCACCTTCATAATTTGGGTTTCTATGGGAGTATTTTAATAAATCAAACACAGGAATAATCCTTAGAATGTGCCCTTTAATTACCAATATTCACTTTTCCACCTAATCACCAGACAATTGGATACACTTCTGCCAACGGTGAACAAGTTTTTCGAAGCCGTCATGGAAGAAGTTGACACTCTGTTTCCACAACGAGCCTCACACAGCCATTTAATCTATGAAGTTCTACTGTGGTGTGGAGACAAGCTCACCACCATACAGCATCCTCCATACAGTCCAGATTTAGCGCCGTCTGACTTTCATCTGTTACTGATAATGAAAGAAGATCTGCGGGGACTTCAGTATGGATCTGATGAAGAAGTTGAGAGAACTGTGAGAGGTTGGTTGCAGAAACAGAGTGTCGACTTCTTCCGTGATGGGTTCAAAAAGCTTGTTCATCGTTGGCAGAAGTGTATCCAATAGTCTGGTGATTATGTGGAAAAGTGAATATTGGAAATTGAAGGGCACATTCTAACGATAATTTATGTGTTCGATTTATTAAAATACTCCCATCGAAACCCAAGTTGTGAAGGTGGAAGCATTACTTCTCATTCAACCCTTGTAATTATCACTATCAAATCATAATTATCACACAAACCAGGAAAATACATAAAAATGCATTTGTCGTAATCAACTGAAACCTAGTTATCTCACATTTGATGAGCAAGAAAAGCGTGATCATTGTTTGATTTTCGTTCACATTCAAGTCTCTCATCACCAGGTCGGTTTTGTCTGAATTGTGTGTTTTGACATCTTCACAATCGGTTTTGTCTGAATTGTGTGTTTTGACATCTTCACAATCAGTAACAGTCGAGCCGATGTTATAGGTGTTGACTTTGAAGAGAGAGATTTGCAAACAAAATTAAAACATTTCATTATAATGTATACGACACAATAGGAAATAAAACTTCATTGTTATAGCAATGCACACTAACTTCGTCCCAAAATTCTTAACCATTCTTTCATCATGTTCTCTCCTTCATGGTTGTTCCATATTTAATCAAGTTCTCTCTCCTCATCTTGTTCCTAAATGGTTCCGGACTTGATCAGGTTCTTTTTCCTCACCTTGTACCTCATCATTTTTCGAATTATCCCACACGTGATTAATTTCTCTCTTTACCTTGTTCCTCTTTGTTTCCTGAATTGTTCCTCACTTCTTTACCTTGTTCTCAATTGTACCACCTTGTTCCTTATACGTTTCCTAAATTGTTCATAGTTGTGACCTTGGATATCTCTGAGCAATTCGCAAGCTGATATGATGACCAGAAATATAAATTATTAGCCATTATTTAGTTCTGTCTCAGAAGCAGTCCGGTCAATATAATGACAACCTTAGTGTGTAAATACCTTTGCTATATCTCTGCAGCATTTCTCTTTGTGATGTGGCCACATACTTTTTATTATTTTATATCCACAGATGAAGAAAATACGTTGAAAAGTTAGAGGCACCCAGTTTTGATGAATATTTTTCCTAGATTTCATAAATTTTTTGTAATAATTATATATATACAAGTGTTGAATTTTTAGTAGTGTCAACTATTTTATTTCTCCATATATAGCATACGTACATGGTTCTAACTTCATAGGCCTTCAATGTAATCACCACCATGGCGTACGTGTTCCCAGTTGTGCAGAAGTCTTGGGATCCTGTTGGCACTGCCTAATCTGTTGATGGTGCAAAGAGAGCGGTCGTTGCATGTAAAACATCTTCAACCATACAAATTAGATCAGGATTAAATCAAAGACGCAGGGACTTAAATCTGAAGAGTACGAAGGGTGATAGAGCACCTCCCAGCCCCAGCGAATGAACAGTTCAAATATATAAAAATAATAATGAGATGGATTGTAACACACTAACTTCACTAGAATTGTCACTAACCTGGGCTGCAGTTTCAAATGGCATCCTCATTCATCCTCAGCTAGACTCCATCTTTCATCCTCAGCTAGATTCCATCAAGCTGAGGATGAATGAGGATGCCATTTGAAACTGCAGCCCAGGTTAGTGACAATTCTAGTGAAGTTAGTGTGTTACAATCCATCTCATTATTATTTTTATATAATAATTACTTCACTGTATAAACTTCCTAAATATTACGATAGTTCAGACATAACTTCTGCTGTATGCACCCAGCATTGTCATGCAGAATGATGGGTGGATTATCCATAAAGTGTCCGTTCTCTTTTTAGAGCTGCTTGCAGATTGTTTTGCAAAAATGAACAGTAGTATTCCGCAATAACATTCTGGCTTGGAGAAACGGTATGTTTTAAGATCACACCATCCCAATCATGTTTTACAGGCAACCGACCGCTCTCTTCACACCATCAACAGATTAGACAGTTTGCCAACAGGATCCAAAGATTCTGTTGGTGGTCCTAAATCTTTCCACTTGGGTAAAAACTAATAAAAATCAAGAAAAATTACCATATGTAGTAAGTGGATAAGCTCTCCTTCTCACAACGTTTCGCCCAGTTCCTCATGGGCTTCGTCAGGTGACAACTGGATAGCATGGCGCTGAGGGGCGCCATGCTATCCAGTTGTCACCTGACGAAGCCCATGAGGAACTGGGCGAAACGTTGTGAGAAGGAGAGCATATCCACTTACTACATATGATAATTTTTCTTGATTTTTATTAGGATCCAAAGACTTCCACATTTCTGGGAACATGTAGTACGCAATGGTGGTGATTACTACCCGCGCGCGATTTCTTGAGCGCTCGGCTCCCTAGTCCTCATTCGGTAGGTTTCGTTCAACTTCGTAGGTTAAGCTGACAACATTGAAACACGAAGTACGCTATACACCCTGACATCTAGTGGCTCCAATACTAAGCTTTCATTCTGTCTCAGGATTCTTGTTTATTTATTTATTGACATTATCTTTTCTGACGCATCGAGTTATGGAGAAAAATACAATCTTTCGAACTGCTGATTTCACAAACACTTCATTGTACATCCAACACTTCCCTCACCTGTTTAAGAATTCCGTATGTGCTAATTTCTGACGATCCCGTGAACTCTGATGTCAATTTCATGGACTGAAAGTTGAGCGAACTTTTCACAATTTGTATTAAATACGTTTAAAATTAGGCCTATAGCTTTCTCCACTTTTAGATGGCTTACCTCTCTTACGTTTTAAAACACGAAATGGTGAAGCATGTTCTGCTAAGACTCTTCTTTATGCTTAAAATTAGTCACCCAGTGTAAAAATATTGAGCCAATATTATGCATAATATTCTTATTTGATGACTTATTTGATAACCAAAGGCTTATGACATGTAATTAATTGTTACGCAATACCGTCACCACGTTATATTATTGGACTGCATTAAAATCGTTGTATATTAAAGTCACTACATAAAATATCATACGCGCGATTCTGCTGAAATGTTATTTCTTTAGTTGACAACACTGCAGAAAGACTGAAGGAATAGCTATGTTTTGTTCCCCCTGACCCTCACTTCCCCGTAAATCCAGCGCTCAAGATATGGCGTGCGGGTAGTACATCGAAGGCCTATGAAACTTAGAACTATGTACGTTTTCTATATGTGGAGAAATAAAATAGTTGCCACTACTAAAAATCAACCCTCGTATTTTTCGTATTTTTGCTGGGATTTTTAATGAGTAAGAGCTTTGCAAATAATTGTAATTGATGCAGGTTTTTTTTTTTTTTTTAAGTGCAAATTAAGTCTTGTTTTCAGCCTGTATCACTAGGTTGTCAAATTGATTGAAATATCAACTTTCCATTTTTATCCTCATGTGTTCCCTTCAATGATCGCATCATAGTTGCTGCTGTCTAAGGTTACCATCTTCAAATGTAATTCACACAATTTCATCAACAATCTCCCGATTTTGCTAAAAGATGAATAATTTTGGTAGAAAATTAGCATATCACGCTTTGCGAAAAATGATGCCTCTGCTTGTTACAGAGAAACGAGGATGAATCAAATATAAACCAGAAATCTAATATCTGATAATAATTACACATGAGTTGAATTTTACACAAAAACTTCACTTTTGGTATAATTTACCTCTTTAGTTTTAGTGCCTTCGCTACCATTGTCAACAGCTATACTTCAACTGCCATGGCACCCTTCCGCAGACGTGGTACAAACTTTAAGATGAGGTCCTTATTGGTCAGGGTATCGAAGTTCATCAGTTGGTTCCCCTTCTTGTGAAAGCTCCTTGTGTCCATGGACACATTTTAGTATTTCTGGATCCCTGTCAACTTCATGTGCTGCTGCTACCGTTGATTTGTCCGTATTTTGATATTTGATGTGTCTTATGTGTTCATTAGTTCTCGCTTCCAATGTCTTCTTGGTTTTTAATACATACTTTTTCACAATCGTTACATTTAAATTGGTAGATGCCTGATTTACTGTGGTGGGGGTTCTTTATACTCGTAGATTTGTGTAGGTTTTTTTTTTAAGGAGTATCAGTTTACAGGTGCAGTTGTGATGCTATGATTTTTTAAAACTTCTCTGAATTTATTGTCGGCCCAAGGGTGGAATGTAATTTTCTTGTATTTCAAATTTTTCTCCATTGATTTTAAGGGGGATAGTTTTTGTTTTTTGCACTTGTTGATTTTCTTGTCAATAAGTTTTCTGCTGTACTGATTGTTTTCTGCAGTGGTGGTGATTGTGTTATATTCCAGGACACGTTTACCAGTCTATGCTTGAGGGAATTGAATACAGCTTGTTTATGTGCAGTTGAATTGAAACCATTGGCTTTGATGTGGGTGGGCTTCCTGTGAATACCGAATTCTAGCTTTTTTTTATTTATTTTTTTATTTTTTATTTAATGGAATTAATACAGCATGTTCCATTGCTTAAGTGCTGCAATACTACATGCTATGTCTCATTAAAAAAGTTAAGTATATACAAGTATCTACAATGTTGGATACATTAAATCATTAAGGTAATAGTTTCTGAGCAAATTCCAATAATTACAACTTTCTTATAAAATTTTATCATTGTACAGCTGTGTTATCTAAACTTGTATTATTATTAACTATAATGAACTGAAGTCTATTGCGTGTATAAAGCGTTTAAATGATGTATAGTGTTTCACAATGAGTTGATCTGGAGGAACCGGCCTTTGCCCGTGTTTGATTGCAATGTGCTTTTTTAAATTGTCTCTCTGTTGTTGGAGTTTACTGCATCTGTATAATAGGTGGTCTACAGTTTGGGCCTCTTGAAGACAGGAGCACGTGTCATCATTCATTATGTGGAATCTCTTCAGGTAGGATTTGGTTATTCCATGTCCAGTAACTATTGCTGCGATTGGTGCTGTCATTATGATCCTTTGTCTTATTCTCTGACGAACTGATGGGAAGAAGGCCCTACAGGTAGCTCCCTTAGTCGTGTTGGTCCAATCCGCCTGCCATTTTGTTAGACCTTCTTCTTTAATTTCTCGAACTATTGCAGTTTTGGGAATTTTTGAGTATACCGGTTCTGTATCTTCTTCTCCTGCTGCTTCCTTAGCTAGCTTATCTGCCATCTCGTTACCAGCAAATCCCACATGGGCCTTTATCCATCCAAAATGTATTTTGTGATCCTTGAGTTTTCTTACTAAGTTCCTGATCTGCTCGATAAGGTAGCTGTGATTGCGGTTGTTCTGAAGTAAGTCCAGGGTAATTTTACTGTCCGTAAGCTTGTTTTCTTGTTTTATTATTGATGTCCAGGAACTGCAGATAGTTATCTGTTTGCTCTTCTAATGTAAACTTCAGTAAACTGCCTTGTATATTAAGCAACTTACAGGCATCTTGTGTAAGACAGTACTTGTGGAGTCCGAACCCCAGACTTTCTAAGGTGGTGAGATAGAGATGAAAGTGTGAATTATTGTAAAATGATACATTTTTTCATAGGTAATCCCAAGAGAGATTATGAGTTTATCAACATATTTGCGAGAACGAAGTTGAGCAAATTCATCTGATGAAGAATAGAATAATTGTAATTTGAGTTGAACTTAAACACTTACCAACTTTTTGGTAGAACATGTTTCAAGGACCCTTCTTGAAAACCACCACCAGGGTCACATCATGACCTTCAAAAGCAAGATTTGCCAGTTGGACAAGTAGCCGAGGATGGGGACAAGGGTCCTTGAAACATGTTCTACCAAAAAGTGTCTTAAGTTCAACTCAAATTATAATTATTCTATTATAGTTGCTTCACTGCTTATGTTCCATAATTTTTTAAATGTTCATCTGATGAAACTCATAATCTTGAATAAGATTGCCCTTAATTAAGGGCATCTGCCGCTTGGTAGAACAGTGGCACGGATAGCCAAAGGCCCTTGGTTCAAATCCCAGTGTCAGAGGAATTTTTCTCCTATAATATTATCTTGCAATGTCCAACAGAGACAATACTCTGTGGTATATATCCACGTTAAGTTTGTTAAAAAGATACTAGGACTTATGGTGGTTAGTCATAGTAGTAAATTATTATTATTATCGCTCAGCATTTCAAAGCAGATATAGTGTGTTTCTTTCAATCAGTAACTTTTCTGCGATTATTTAATTTATTTCAGGCTCCATTTGTAGTTTGTAAGGTAGCTACATGAAATAAGTGGTGCAACATCCTAGAAGGGACTAGGCCTACCACCCGAACGCTGTATCATCTACCGTAGGCAGATGGCAGGATTGGGGGCATTTGGTCAGCATACCAACACACATGGTCATTAATGATGGTTTCCGTGACCGTGAGTGGAAGAAACATAAGATAAAATGAAAGCAGGAGTTTCAGGAGAGATGGGAAAAAGTATTTCACAACAGATCACATGGGTAAATTTCAGTGTTTAATGTGCAATCAATTTGTGTCTTTACCAACAGAATATTATAATTATATATTTTTTGTTCAACCCTTATTATGTGGGATGAACAGTATCTGAATGACATACATTATGATAAAGAAGTTCATTATAACACTGTTTTGGTATTGATCAATTTAGATTGCACAATAAATACCTATAGCCTATTTAAAATAAAATCAATTCTGTTCGTTTTAATTTTAATAGGTTTTATACTAAATACGGAAATAGAAGGAGAATCATTTGAGATAAAACGAGGGGTGAAGCAGGGAGACCCAATTTCACCAAAGTTGTTTACAAACGTCTTGGAAGAGATATTCAGATATACAGGATGGAACAGGAAAGGATATGGCATAGACATAAATGGGAGAAAACTTACTAATCTTAGGTTTGCGGACGATATTGCATTATTCGCAAAGTCTCAAAGGGAACTGCAAAAGATGATAGCAGATCTAAACAATGGAAGCAAGAAAGTAGGGCTAGAAATGAATCCTTCAAAAACTAAAATAATGACAAACCATATAGAAATACCGGTATTTGTAGAAGGAAAGGCAATAGAGTATTGTACAGAATATACTTACCTGGGTCAATCAATCAACATGTCAAATAACGGAAATGCAGAAATCAACAGGAGAATTAGGCTCGCATGGGGAAAGTTCTGGAGCTTAAAGTTTATCCTCCTAGACTGGCACATAAATATCAAGAAGAGATTGGAAGTGCTAAAAATGTGTGTCATACCAGTTCTACTATATGGCTGCCAGACATGGGCATTAAGAAAGGAACAAGTTAACATGATAGAGATTTGTCAGAGAAAGATGGAAAGAAAACTGTTGGGAATAAATCTAAGGGACAGGATAAGAAATGAGGAGTTAAGAAAAAGAAGTGGACTGGAAAACGCAGCGATTGTTTTAAGAAAAACCAAATGGAATTGGGGAGGTCACGTCATCAGAATGAATCAAGAAAGATGGGCGTATGCAACAACTGTTTGGGACCAGAGGAAGGGTAAAAGAAGCAGAGGCAGACCTCGACGCAGATGGGAGGACGAATTCAGAGAGGAGTTAGGAATGAGATGGACAAGACAGGCCAAAGAAAGAGTGAACTGGAAACAAGTGATAAAACATTTAAATCATTAGGAAAACAGTGATCTAGGAAAGGAAGAAGAGTTCAGGCAGAAACGAGATGTTCAGGATAGGTCACAGAAAAAGTGAACTGAAAACAAATGATAGAGCATTTAATTCATTAGGAAAACAGTGTCCTAGGAAAGTGTTGTTAATATATAGGTCTTAACCCACCAGGAGGCAAAAACCCAACTCTCCAAGGAAATAGCTCACCTTGGGAGAGTAAAACAGAGCCAGCCCTACCATGGTAGGAGGCCCTTGCCCTATAAGGGATTGTGACGGGCTTATTTATTATTATTATTATATATTTATTATTATACTAAATTAACTTAATTTTGTGTGTTTTAATATGCATTACTTTGAGGTTAAAATGCCAAGAGAAGTCCTGAGCTGCATGCATGCCATTACCTCCCATCTATCGCAAAAGACGAGGACTTAATAATAGCAGATTACCGAGGTCAGCCATCTCGTTGAATCTTAAACTCAAAACTTAGGCATTTAATTATGGTTGAACAGAAACCAGTCGTATGCAACTTGCCTATAATGGTTATTAAGACACTCGTATGAAAATAATGAAACCCCCCCCTTGCCAACGGCCATGGTTTGGCATTTGGTCTTTTTATAAATTAATTTATGTACTCACGACGTATTTCAAATATACCAGATATTATTCCACATATTACTCTTCACTGGATATAGTAAGGGTGAGGGCTGGACATGGGGAGGAAAGACATATCTAAAAAATATTGACTGGGACACAGGAAGGGAAAAGACCACTTGGAAGACCTAGTTGTAGGTGGGAGGAAAATATGAGGATAGATTTAAGGGAAGTAGGATTTGCGAGGGATGGTTGGATGGAGTTAGCACAGAATAGGGTTGAATGGTGGGCTCAGGTAAGCGCGGCAATGAACCTTCGGGTTCCATAAAATAAATAATATTCCTTCAGCTTGCTTAGGAATTGTCTATTGCCATTGAGTGAGTTGAGTAAGATCAATAATATTCTACTTCTTGGAAGTTATTAAACAAAATATGTTTAAGGATTTTTATTTTTAATTATTTAATAAATTAATAAAGATACATGAGAAGTGATAAGTGTTAGTCCTTATGGCCCAGTGAGTATTCAAGGTCAGACAGTTTGCTTTCCACTTCGGACAGGCTGTATGTTCTTTTCTTGATGACACTATTGTGATTGGACTTGCTTTCAGAGCTCGAAGCACTCCAGAACTGAAAGTACTCAGGGGAGAGCCCCTCCAAATGCAGGATGCGGTCCTCAATGTGTTTCAGTCGATTGTAGATGTCTTTTGGCACAGGACAGCTCACTTTGAGATGGTACTCTGCATTTGTAAGACGTTCTTCTATGCCTGGAGGGATCACAGTACCGGAGTCCATGTTTCTAGTCTGAGGGCCCCATGTGTTGAGCACACGCCGCACTCGCAGGTGGCTCTTGCTGTCCTTCCGTCTCATGAGTAACGCATTCACTCGTGCACACGACGACTCAGCACCCTCATCGTCACGGAAACAGAAGTCCTGTATGTTGCCCTGGTTGACTTGCTCACGCTTGCGCTCTATGAATGAGTTGATCCTCCGCTGGATCTCGTGGGAGTCAGCTTTGATCTGAATCAGGTGGGGCATCACTTCCTGCTTCACTACTTCTTGAGGCTCCTGTTTGATGTTCTGCAAGACGGCAAAGAACTGACTTTCTTCCTGTTTTGTGATGGGAACAGTCGCTTCCTGTCGTTCTGCAGCAAAGTGCGCAGCCTGCATAGACATGACTTTGCTTGTGGAGGAAACAGCTATCGCTATGGAAGCTTCCTTAACAGGAACAGCTCCTAACCTCTGGTAGATAGCCATGTTACCAATGCGCCACTTTTGTCTCACGTCCTCACATATCTTCTCCATCGCCTTCAGTGCCACAGGTTCATTTGCTTCAAATTTCAACAGAGCAATCTTCTTCTTGTCAAAATATTCGCTAACAGTTCCCACAAACAGAGAAACGTGCTCAAATGAAGGTGACGACACAGCGTCTATTATCTCATCCACACAAAGCTTTGAGGTTAGAAGTTTCACGTAATCCATGATTAAAATAATATTGAATATTTTCAGGTGATTGTTTCTGTGTTTTTCTCTTTGTTGTTGTTTACAGTTGAAATCAGCCACCTGGATAATATATCGCGTTATTGTGAAATATTATCCAGGAGCCTTAGAATGCATAAAGTAAAATTTATTATTTCATTCCAGTGGGGTTATGAATGTGAGCAAAGATGGTTAATAGTGATCCAAACAGTAGGTAAGCAATTTCAATTAAGACCCATTAATTTAAAATTAAAATTGGTTGCAAATCCAATTGCCCTACATCATACACTCCCCAATGCATTTATTGGTTATCATCCATTTCAGTATATTAGCTTGTGTGACATTTCCCCACTGTTTCCTTTTGGCATAAGAGAAGATTAAGTCGCCCCCTTACGCTCCAAACAATGCGTTGCTGTTCGCTTGTTATCTCGGAACACCCGATCGTCCCTTCTCTCCAAACTCCCGATCGTACCAAATACAAGCTACCAACCCATACACCAAAATGACAACCCTCTAGCTTACTCGGCAATCCCGACCAGACCACAATCACCTCTTCACATAATCTAAATAATGCATACACTAACCACATTAGTTAAGTGCGCGAGCGGAGGCGGCAGCCGAAGCGAAGCGCCCTTGCATTTTCGAATAATGTACGATACACTGTTTGTCGGTTTCGAAAATGTGGCATATTATATCTTCCACACGTTAGTAAGCCTGTCAACTTTTGTTCATCTTTTGTTTACCGGTATGACGTCACACTACCAACGTCCAATCACGAGTTTCTATGTAATATGAGGACAGAAGAAGTGGTATAAAAGAAAGTGCATCGCGAGGGAGCGGTGGGGGGGAACATTCATCCAAGGTGCGACTTAATATTATTTTTTCCCTTCCTTTTTTCCAAGAATATAGTCTAGTAGCCTAACCCCAAGAATGATTCCTTTAATCCATATGCAGATGCAAGAAAATACTCTGTGGATTTTGTGACACAAGTAAATATAGCCTATCTCTGTAGCCTATAATTTTCACTTTTTCAGAGGATGCTGTCTCACTGTATCTTTTTCTAGATGAAGCATGGCCAACCAATTGTAATCAAGTTATTTGAACAGAAACTCTGCACAGAATTCACCGGTTATGCTGTCTCTAGATTGTTTGGCAAAAGACAACTTTAGGTTGCGCACCAGCTGAGCTCTATCTTCTCTCTCCCGCTGGCTGCTTCCGAGCCTTGTGCGTGCACCTCACTATTGTACCCTTCATCATATATGCATAATAATGTACAAAATCACAGCATTACAAAAATGACCCTTGCACCATATCAAAAGTACACAAAATGAGTTAATTAAAATACATTCCAAAAATGACCCGTGCACCAAAACGGTTATTTCTTATGTAGGCCTACTGTAATACTCTCTAAACTTAAATAGATGAATTTTCCCTTCACCGCTCAGCAATCGCTTGTGGTGTAGTGGTTAAGGCTCCTAGTTACAGTGCTAGTGGTCATGAGTTCGAATCCCGGTTGATCTGAAATTTACGGTTTGGAATAGGTCCTAAATAGATAGTTAGGGCAAGGAGAAGGTGAGAGAAAGGGTGGAAAAGGTAAAGAAAAAGAGGATAAAGGGAAATAAAGTATTAAATTTTTTCCCCAGTTTCACCTTTCCCACAATGGATAGCGTTGGTAGTAGTTCAAATACAGACACACCTAATAGCTGCCGTTTTAGTTGGTGGGAGGAGCCTAGTGTTACCTAATATTGTTTTTTCCCGATTGTTTCCCAAGACTGAGTTGCTGGCTGTGATCGTTTGACTTATTTTGATTGCATGATACAATAGGTTTGTTCGCAAAGCAAATCCGTGACCGCTTGAGAATTTGTTGTACTGCGCATGTCCAGTCTGTAACTTACCCGTGATTTGCACTTTGCGAACTGTTACAAGAATTTGGAATCGATAGTTTCTGCGTTTAATCGATATGATATGCAAATAAAATAGATATTTCCCTTTGACATGTTATAAATGCAATATACATCGACAATATAATCTATATTTTGGGAAACTTTTAATTATCTTCCATTATTCATACATATAAGTAGCCTATGTTTATAAATCTGGCGCAATGTTATAGGAGGGAGGAGTCAGGCGCGTGAAAATAGGTTACTGCGCATGTCTCTGATAACAATTCATGGTAGAGCCTGCAAATTTTTTCTTATAGTACAGAAACTGTCCGTGAGAGCTTTGCGAACAGAAGATTGAAATCAGAATCACGGATTCTCGCTTTGCGAACGCGTGTGGAGAAAGAGCGCATGCGCGAACGATATGTTCCTGGTTTCTGACTGCTTTGCGAACAAACCTATTGCTTCCAATAGCTTTACTGCAAATTAGAGACAGGTAGATTGAGTTTGCAACATAGTCTAGGTTTGTGTCAGGTTTGGTGCAGAGTGCCAAAGAAACCCCTAGTTTTTTCTAAAAAAAATTCAGCATAATCCCAATTACGGGGACCAATTCACGCGATATTCATATTTCCACGGACTGTGTGATGTTTTAGTTTATGAGCGATGCACGGTTACCAACTGTTAGGTTAGGAACGTTTATGTTAGTTAAGTAGCAATGTACTGAATACCTCCGATGTTTTGTTAGGTTAGGAACGTTTATGTTAGTTAGGGAGCAATATACTGAATAGCACAACCACCATTTCTTACGAGCAGCTAGTGGCTTTTACCTTTGTAGGTTTGTCACTCTGTTCATCCACAATCACATCTTGTTTAGCGATATGACGTCACACCTCCAACGTCCAATCAGGAGGACGAGGACAGAAAAATGGTGGAGAAGAAGGGAGTTTTCGCTAGATGGTGATATAAAAGGAAGTGTATCAAGTAGGGCGGGTGGGTTGGACCAAATCATTCGCCAAGACAACATCTCCTCTCCACACATCTATCTATAACAAAATTCATGTGATATAAGTTAAGTGTTTTATGAAGAGAATCTCGGTTCTAAAAAATGGTCCCCGTAGATGGGATTTTACCAAAATTTCAAAATGAAGGAAAAATCATGAAGAAGTGGGCACTTATATGACCTGAATCAGATCCAGTAAATATTGGTACCGTATATAATATTGTATAATTAAGTTATATCAGTATAACCTAAAATGTCATATTTGTACTATTTATTCTTGTGTCCGAATTTAGCGTTGTGTATTACAGAAAGTGTTTTTATTAAGCTATTTTGTACTATTTAATCACAAGATTCGGCAAGTGATTGTGTCTTGGGGAATGGTGCAGAGTTCCAATCTCATGAAACGTGTAGGCAACCTGACAATGTTGAATATGGTTATGGTGTTGCTGTAAGAGTTAACCTGTTACTAAACTAAACTAATGTTAGTAACGTAACCTGTCGTAAACCTTGCAGTGTCACAATGCTACCAGTCACTAACATTGTGCTTGTTCTTCTCGCATGTAAGGTTATTGGCAGCATTGTACAATGCAATAATAATAAATAAAGATATCCATTCTCATAGTACTCGCCACTGTAGTAACTTCCATATCAACTCGCATGGTACTATATTGTATCAGAAAGGAACAAACTATCAGGGAATAAAACTATTTAACAAATTGCCATCCCAAATAAAAAATCTACCTAACCTTAAGACATTCAAAAAAAGAGTTAAAACAATATCTAATTAATAAAAGCTTTTACTCGCTCGATGAATTCTTTTCAAATACAGATTGATAATATATTACTAAGCGATAATGATTTGTATTTGCTCTTCATTTTGTACTAGTAAATATGTAAATTTTTTTGTTAAGGGTTGTTAATTATTTATCATATCTATGTATTTCTTATTTTTTTTGCTTTGTAAATATGTGATATTGTTTGTTGTAGGTTAGTTAGGTCCATTTTGTATTTTTAATTTATGTATATTTATTCCTTTTAAGTTTTTGTAATAGTTCTACATTTTTGTACTTGTAAATATGTAAAATTATTTGTATAAGTTAGATTTGTACTTTGACAATTCTGATGTCCGAGGATACAATGTACCCTCTTGACTGAAAGATGCAATAAAGAACTGAACTGAACTGAACTGAACTGAATAAAAATAAGTCAAACGATCGTAACCATACAATCAGAGTGTCCCATAACCTTCACTGCAACAAGACCCAAACTTCATGTTGAAGACCTGTTTTATTATTTACATTACACAAGTAATCAGCACATGTCCATCGATCAGATCAGCTAACGTTTACATTTTTAATTGCAGGTGTTTGTCTGAGTGGGCGTAGCAGGTGTTAGCTTCCTGGTTCTCGAGACAAGAAATGTGAAGCAAAAGCACTGGTAAGTAGCTTACTGTTACATATACCAGTAGAGATGTCAGTGGCGGCTCGTGTATAGGCTCTGTGGAACTGCAGCACCCCCTATTTCCACATATTTTTTTTGACAAAAGTCCCGCTGTCCCGAAAGTTTTATTGGGGATTGTGATTGGCCAGTGTGTTTCACACTGCATTAAATTAAAGTTGCAACAATGAAGGTCTTGCTCGTTGTCAAAACATACTTTAATAGAGTAATATGTGCTGACTTTTATGATAAACTAGCATGTGATCGCGGCTTCACCCGCGATAATTATTTCAAAAATAAAAAATTAAGAGCATAATGGTTAAATCATTATAACTTATTTATTAAAACCCAAATCACGTGGACTACATACCTTGATTAGATAGCATCACATGGTAAAAGCAACCTCAGATTCGAGTTCCTTGGCCCAGAAAACCCTTGTATAGTGAGTTTCGTCCAAATCGAACATTGTTTGACCATATTTAGGCCTATATTGATTATCCCTCTTCCGCATAGGTTGAAAATTTCATATGTCTGCGGGCCTTGACATTATAAACAAATGAATCTACCTGCGTGGGTTTTTATTTCCAAGGTATAACAAAAATAGCCAAAGCCAACTGTAATTGATTTGACACTGAAATGTATTACTGAAAACTGATGCTTCGAAAATGCAAAAAATACATGTTTTCTGCCCGTTTTTCACTCATAACTCACGAACGAAAGTGAAAATTAAAATTCCGACTTCAAGGCGCATTTTCCGACCCTCCTGTCTACCTAAGTTTAAAATTACAGATCTCTGCATTCAGTAAATTTCGCTGGGCATTGCGGACAGACAGACAGACACTTTCTTTTATTAATATAGATTGTAAGAAAAAATGCACTTCTTGATAGAATACATAAAAGAGAAATGTACAGTGACAATGAGGCATTTATTTCTGTGGAATAAATTATCTACACCATTCTGCAGAAGAAATTTAAGAAGTAATTTGGGATAAATTTGTGTGCTTGAGACAACAGTAAATTGTAAATATTCCCTAAATTTTGTGAATTAAATTTGTATCCCCTTTTTTCCTTAACTGTCCCAGATTTTTTACAAAAAAAAGTGTGTGTGGAACGCCACTCGACAGAAGTGAAACTTGTTTTAATTTTTTGATTTTTCAATTTTGGATTGTTGGACTCTTTAATACTGGGTTTTGGACTTTTTTAATTTTGTTTTTTTTTTTAATTTCTGATTTTTTAATTTTGGAATTTTTATTTTTGGACTTTTTAAATTTTGGATCTTTGATTGTTTTATTTTTTGGATTTTTTAATTTTGGATTTTTAGATTTTTCAATTTTTGATTTTTTAATTTTGAATTTTTGGATTTTAAAAATGTTGGATAAGTCTAATCATTGAGTTGATGTTTTCTGTGCAGTCCGTTCCGTCACACCTCACAAAGTTCGTGACGATTTTTAGCGTTACACTAATTTCGTGATGATTTTGAGCGTTACACAAGCTCTCGATTTACCCCTACCGCAGCTAAAGAAGTTTCACTTCAAAAATTTAATGTCCCATTTTTATATAAACATTATGTAGACACCCTACCCTATTTTAATCTTTAGGTATCTTGATTCAAAATAGCTAGAATTCTGTTTGTTTTTGTTGTAGGACATGTCCGAAGTATCTCATGGATGTGACTTGGACAACAGTGAACGACTGCTTGAGGTAAATACGCCACTCAATAGTTGCTTCACATTCTTGGGTGGGTGTGTAAAGCAACGTATCTCCAAAATAATGGAAAATTAGTTGAAAATAGAAATATTTTAAGTTTATTGGTACAAGTATGTTTATAAAATTCACTTTGCTCGTTCCTAATTTTAATGAGTACCTTAATTACCAGGGCCCGGATTCTAATGACATGTCATCTTTGTTTTGATGCTCCATAGACATTGCCAACTTGTACATAAATCCTAATCATGGTCTCTAGATTATAGAAATGCATTTTTATTAGGTCATTTTTTGTCATTTTATGCCATTTTATGTTTTTAGGGCATTTATTTCAATTTTAGGTCATTATTTTGTCATTTTCATGTCATTTGCTTCCTTATTTAGCCATTTTCATGTATTTACATTGAGTGTATTAACTTTTTTCGTCGCTAGCGGTGCTGTCTTTGAACTGTTGTTTGTTTAATGCAAGAAGGAAAAATTCGGCGTTTAATGTTGTCATGTCTCAGCCGGAAATGAGAATCAAAGAAACGCCAAAACTTTGTATTATATTACTATTGTTATTAGATTGACTTGGCACCAGCGTCTGCCACCTGCTTGGATTTGAGAGTGCAAACTACTGTTTACCCTCATTAAAGAATAACATAATCCGGCAGACCACAAAAGGAAATTCCGAATTTTGACTCACTAGTGCCTCAGTGCCAGTATAAATATCGGTGAGAAAACAACATTCACAACATTACAGTTATTTACATTTTTTACAATTACGTACAAATGTATGTGTATAATAATAATGTTTTATAAATAATATGTCAGTTTTTAGGTAATTTTTTATAATTATTAAGTCATTTTCTTTAAAATTTAGGGTCATTTTATAGGTCATTTTTCAAACAATTTTAGGTCATCAGAATCCGGGCCCTGTTAATTACCATTATAGGCAAGTTACATACGGCAGTTTTTGTTCAACTATTTATTTATTTATTGTGCTAAGAATATAACAGGCTAATGCCCAATTTCAATATCCTCACTTACACCAGATTTACAATGCTAATATTAAATATTTAAAGTAATACTCAAAATAATTAAACCAATACTATAACTAAAAAAAGAAAAAGAAACACAAACAATACATATTGCTTGTGTTTCTTTTTATTGTCATATGACAATTACAATTCAATTCAATTCAATTCAATTCTTTATTCACCGTAGGGATACAAGATCCTTGGCTTCGTCATAATACAGTAACTTACTTATCCTATATCTATTGTAAACACAAAAAGCAACATAAACATAAAATTACTACAAATATTACATTAGAAGATTAATAATTAGACACATGGACGTGTCACATAAAAATAAAATTAAGGAGATACATTACAAGAATTACAATTTTTACAATTCATCTAAACTATACAGACATTTTGTTATTAAGAACCCTTTTAATTTAGATTGAAACTGTCGTTTTGAGACACCTGCAATTAATTTGATTTCAGCTGGCAATTTATTAAATAACCTTACACCTTGGTGTTGTACATCCTTCATTGACACATTTTTATTTACATTACACCTGTGGTAATTCATATTGATTCTAGTATTATGCTCATGGATTTGATTTGTTTGTTTGTTTGTTTGTTTGTTTGTTTGTTTGTTTGTTTGTTTATTCACCATATAAAATATTACAATTTTTGGCTTCGTCATACAATATACAATTTAAATACCTTGCAGTATACATTAAAATTGCTGTTTACACAGGTATACAATTTGTGATCTATAAGTACAATATTAGCTGTTCAGACCCATTTTTCTCCATGCCCTACTCAGTAATTAATAAACATGCAAACGTATATATAATATCCACATCATTTTGTGAAATCAGAATAAAATAAAAGTGAAGTAAAACAGACCAGTATCGGTATGAGATTATCAAGATACAGTAATAATGCATTAAATATATTATATTTGATAAGGACTAAAATACTTATTCAAATTTAGAAACTGTGCAGTATTCTTCATATTCTTTTATAGTGTAGAATGATTTGGCAATTAAAAATTCTTTGAGTTTTATCTTAAAACTTCTTGTCGAATGTATTTCTTTAAGTTGGGGTGGTAGCATATTATAAAATTTAGAGCCAGAAAAGATTATGTTCGTCTTTGCAAATTCACCTCTGTAAGAGTTCAAGAAAAGGTCAGTACCTCTTCTCGTATAATGATTATGAACATCTGCATTTCTAACTAATTTAATATTTTTGTTAGTTTTAACAAATGTGATTACGTAATGTAGATAGATTCCAGTCAGTGTAAGTATTTTTAATTTGGGAAAAGTATGCCTGCAAGTTTGATTATATTGTAATTTCCCAATAATTCGAATAGCTCTTTTTTGTAGTGAAAACAATTGGTTAAAGCTAAGACTATTTATAACTCCCCATAGAGAGGCATTATATTCAAGGTGTGAATGAAATAACGAAAAGTAAACTACAATCAATGTCTCTTGTGTTATAACCTGTGATAGTTGCACCAATAAGTATATTGTTTTATTTAGTTTGCTATAGAGATTTTCAGTCTGTTTTTTCCAGTTCAATTTACTATCAATATTAATACCAAGAAAATTTATAAATTCAGATTTGAGAACATGATGATTTTTGTACAGAAAATTAATATCATCAGGATTACTTTTAGTTAAGGAGAAAT
Organism: Ectobius pallidus; assembly: GCA_964059195.1. Lineage (NCBI taxonomy): Eukaryota > Metazoa > Arthropoda > Insecta > Blattodea > Ectobiidae > Ectobius > Ectobius pallidus. Next base: position 4,108,257 of record CAXKWD010000002.1, read on the forward strand.
CAATATATTTTGTTTTATCTACATTTGGAATCAAGTTGTGTACATTAAAATAATTTTGTAAAAATTCACTTAATATCTTGCACTTATGGTTGATTTCTGAAATTGTTTTACTAGATATCAACATAGTAGTATCATCGGCATATAAAGTAGTATCAATGTCAAATTTTTTTAAATTATTAGGTAAATCATTTAAATATATCAAGAATAAGAATGGTCCAAGGACCGACCCCTGAGGAACTCCAAATTTAACAGTTTGGAAAGTTGAGCAATATTTTGTTTTTTCTCCATTTTTACTTAAATAACTAATTTCAGTACACTGTAATCTTTTTGAGAGGTAGCTTTCTATCCAGCTTCCTGATATTCCCCTAATGCCATAGCAATTTAATTTGTATAATAATACCTTGTGGTCTACACAGTCGAACGCTTTGCTTAAATCAAGAAATAAGCCTATAACTTTATCCCTTTTATTTAGAGAGTCTATAATTTTATTTAATGTTAAATTAATGGCATCCTTAGTGGATTGTTTTTCTCGAGTGCATAATTATCCATTAAATACATAATTACCCTATACAAATATAGAGAGAAAATGGTGAGGATTCTTTTACTAATAAATGTCTCCCTACATGATTCCCTAGCATTTAAATTGAACATGATTCTAACACTCTTCTTTTGATAGATAAGCAGCCTATTCATGTGAGTTCTAGCAGCAGCCCCCCATATAACAATGCCATATAATAGATGAGGATATAGACAGCCATAGTAAATAGTTCGGAGAATGTCAACATTCTTATAGTTGCTAAAATATCTTAATAGATAAACTGTTTTACTAATTATATTACATATATAGTCAATATGTTGTGCCCACGTTAGCCTATTATCAACACAAGGAAACATACCAAAAACATAAATAATAATATAATAGTTATGGAGGAAGATATAATATCAGAAAGATTCGAATAAAAAAAAATCTGTTGTGAAAGTCACATAACTTCCTCTGCCCAAATAAAAGTTAGCAGCATTCACATATCCTTTTACAGAATCGTAAGACACAATTTAATAAATTTAGTATACAATAACATTTAGGAATTGATGCTAATTAGTAATATATTTTAATTTTCATTATATTTTGTAATAACTAAGAATGTATTTGTTTAGACTTTCATCATTTTTTTTTCTTTATTTTTAGTCATTTGTATTACTTATGTTCTATTTTTTTTTTCTTTGTATTTAATGTTCGTTTCTTGTATTCATGTATATCAGTTCTATGTTTTATTATTAATCATTATTATTATTATTATCATTATGTATTTCATGTTTTTGCCCTGGCTGAGTGGTAGAGAAGGCCTTATGGCCTTAACTCCGCCAGGTTAAATAAATAAATAAATAAATAAATAAATAAATAAATTTTACGCTAATAATCCTATAAATACCTCTTCTTTCAATGATGCGACTAAAACCGAAGGCTATATAACAAACTTTAAAAAAAGGAACAAGTGACTGCAGACGTTTATTGAACTTTCCGCCGTAAAGAATAATTTCCGAAATTTATCGAATATTTCCCTCAGATACTTCTTTACTCTATACCTGGCCAACAATACATCTTTCTCACTTCACATTTTTATATACAATATGAGGCCGTGAAAGAGCGCGTATTCAGTTTTCATCACGCAAGACAAAATTTCTACAAACAGTGGGTGAACAGTGGGTGGCCTTTAACTACCCTCAGAGAATTTTTTCGAAAAAAAGTTTAAAATAAAAGTTTTAGCTCTCAGTAAAAGGAACACATGTGCAAATTTTAAAGAAAATCGTTAGAGTCGTTTTCGAGAAAATCGCGAAAAACGAAAATTTCTTCATGTAAAGTCCCCTTAAAAACAAGAGAAATTTGTCGCCAATCTTCGAATCACATCTTCAGAAGGTACCTGACCCAAATACGAAATTTTGTTTTCATACGATTCTCCGTTTCGGAGCTAGCCTGTTCACAAACTTCCACACAGACACACACACAGACATGTTTCCAAAAATAGTATTTTTGGATTCAGGGGGCCTTGAAACGTGTATATATGCTAAAAACTCAACTTCGAATTTTAGGGTCGAAAACAATACTTCCTCTACCTATAGTACCTATGGTACGGGCAGAGGAAGTAAAAATATTTTGGATTTATGAAAAAAATCTGCAGATCGCGCACAATCAGTTATTAGCAAGTTCACATAGTTTATTCCTCATGCGAGAAATGGCAGCTGATGGTGACGATCAATTCGGAGCTTTTTCTTGGCCATTTTCTTGAAATGAACGGATCTTTTACAAGATATTTTGAACTCAGTTTAGTACAATATTAAAATTAGCACAAACAGGTTGTTTATTATGCAGTTTGATTGCTGGTCTCAAGGTTCCAAGATCGTTCCATGTTCGATAACAATTGATACCACACTGTGTTATAATCAGGGTCTGGATTCTAATGACATGTCATCTTTTTATTGATGCTGCGTACACATTGCCAGCTTGTGGATAAATCCTAATCATGGCCTCTAGATTATAGAAATGCATTTTTATTAGGTTATTCACCTAAACAACTTGTAATAGATAATTATACCTTTGAAGCTGTAAACTCATTTGTCTATTTGGGTTCTACAATAACCTCAAGTAACCTACTAAGAGATGAAATCAATAAAAGAATGCTACTGGCCAATAGGAGTTATTTTGGATTAAGAGAGCATTTCAGATCTTCAGTAATTAAAAGAAACACCAAAATTAAACTGTATAAGACTCTGGTAAGACCCGTACTGACGTATGCTGCTGAGACTTGGGCATTGACAAAGACCGATGAACGGACACTTGGAGTCTTCGAAAGAAGAATACTGCGAAGAATTTATGGTGGCATTCAAGAAGGGGATCAATGGAGAAGCAGAACCAACAACGAACTGTATGATCTGTATAAAGACGCAGACATAGTAAGAACAATTTAAATATCCAGATTGAGATGGGCTGGTCATGTGATGAGGCGGGAGGATGATGAAATAATAAAAAAAGTTCTACATGAAACACCTAGTGGAAAAAGAAATGCAGGAAGACCTAAAACGAGATGGATTGACTGTGTCCATAAGGACATGAGAACTCTTGGTGTTAAAAACTGGAAAACTATGGCAAAGGATCGAGATAGATGGCGGAGACTGCTTGTGGAGGCCAGGGCCCACCCAGGGCTGTAGTGCCTGTGATGATGATGATTTTTATTAGGTTATTGTTTGTCATTTAATGCAATTTTATATTTTTAGGGCATTTATTTCAATTTTAGGTAATTATTTTGTCATTTTCATGTCATTTGCTTCCTTATGTAGTCATTTTCATGTATTTACATTGAGTGTATTAACTTTTTTTTCGTCGCTAGTGGTGCTGTCTTTGAAGTGTTGTTTGTTTAATGCAAGAAGGAAAAATTTGGCATTAAAGTGTTGTCAAGTCTCAGTCGGAAATGAGAATGCCAAAATATTACTATTGTTATTAGATTGACTTGGCACCAGAATCTACCACCTGCTTGGACTTGAGATTGCAAACTACTCAATAAACAACAATATAATCCGGCAGACCACAAAAGGATGTGCCAAATTTTGACACACCAGTGCCTCAGTGCCAGTATAAATTTCCATGAACATTCACAACATTACAGTTATTTACAGTTTTTACAATTATGTACTTAAACTGTTCTATAACTTTGTGTGTACAATAATAATTTTTATAAATAAGATATCAGTTTTTAGGTTATTTTTTATAATTATTATTAAGTCTTTAAAATTTAGGGTCATTTTATAGGTTATTTTTCAAACAATTTTAGGTCATCAGAATCCGAGCCCAGGTTATAGTGAAAGTCTGTAATGAATGGATATTATTGTAATACTGTTACATCACAAGTAATAAGTGTGTTCTAGCATGGTTGAACAAAATAGATTTAAGGTACGAAAAAATAATATTGAGATAGATAAATACACTGCTTCCCTTATTTTAATTACTAACCTGAACCCAGGTTTCGGTGAGCCTTCCCACCATGTTCACCAGTTATACTCCATCTGACTGTTGGTCTTCATCAAAAGCCCACGAGAGGATGCTGATGAAGACCAACAGTCAGATGGAGTATAACTGGTGAACATGGTGGGAAGGCTCACCGAAACCTGGGTTCAGGTTAGTAATTAAAATAAGGGAAGCAGTGTATTTATCTATCTCAATATTATTTTTTCGTAATATTAACTTCCCTGTATAAACTTTCTAAAATTCTATATACTATAGATTTAAGGTATTTTAACCCCTAAGTAATTTTTCACTGTAGGTAAAATATGAGGCATGTCTGGAAAGTAAGTTCCGATTGCCGATAAAGAAAACAAAAGCATTAATCAATAAGAAATATTTATTACAATATTTACAGAGATTCACTGGCTACTTCTCTACATAGTCGCCACAGTTATTGAGGCATTTATCGTTCTGCTGCACCAACATTTATATGTCCGTTTCCCATAGAAGAACTCTACACCTGAGGGAGTCAACAGAAGCTTATAAAAATGTAAGAAGAAAACTGCTAAACAAAAGAAGTGAGATCTGGCCAGAGTTTTATTGCACTGGAGCCATGATAGATCGACAGTGGACATCAGCGATTTTCAACATGAGACATGTGTTTACCAGATTAGCCACACATGGTTTTCACCATCTGATATGCACAAATAAGGTTTGTGTTTATAGTGCAGCCTTATACCCTCTATTAACTTGTAGAATGTTCCAGGATGAATGTATATTGCCAATATCAGTTACATATATTTATTAATTAAAATTACAAGTTATAAAAATATATCACTAGATTGATTTCGTCATTATTTAAAATATTAAAATGATCAGCATAGTGTGATATAAAAAGTTAAAATGATCTTGTCAGATTGTAACAGCTAGAGAATATAGCTTCAGTTATAAAATAACCTGCTAAATAGGTTCGTCATACAGGCGTACATTTATCTAAAATACACTGCGTTAACTCACTATTGGAGAAGTCCTTGTAGGCTAGATGGTTTTTTGATGGGCAAGAATACCTCTTGTTTCTTCTCTTGAAGCTAGTGTCGAGATTGTCTTTGCTGGATAAAAAACGTTGTTGTTTCTTCTCTCATAGCTAGCTGAACTAATAGGATCTTGTTGTTCCGTTAGTGTGTTGTGATTCTTACTATCTGGTATTGGCAATCTTCGTTCATCGCTGGATTCAATAGTTGACGAAATCAATCTAGTGATATATTTTTATAACTTGTAATTTTAATTAATAAATATATGTAACTGATATTGGCAATATACATTTATCCTGGAACATTCTACAAGTTAATAGAGGGTATAAGGCTGCACTATAAACACAAACTATTACTACGGACCCTCTTTGGATACCATGAAATTCTTGAACACAAATAAGGCATATCACGAGCCAACAACAGATTGCAATTGTGGATTATGCGGAAAAATCTATGAACGATATCATATAAAGTGGTGTAACAAGTGGGTACGCTCAATAAGTGACTACGCAAAACAAAAGTGTTAAAAAAATATGTCCGTGTCATAGGACTCTGGAGTCATGAAATCACTGCCGTCTGTACCTCAGTCTCGTAGAAACGTTTTTCTGACAGAAATCACCTAATGAGACAGAAAAGATGGAAGTCACAAGGTCGGGGCTGTAGGGTGGATGGTGGATGCCTCTTGTCAGCATTCCACTTAAGATCACCCTCCTCAGACTTTTCACCCATGTTTCATCCCCAGTGACAATATTGTAAAGAAACTCGTCACCTTTTTCTGTGTATGAGACAAGCATACAATTGTTGGTACACCACTAAGGTAAATGCAGGGTGTCCACTGGTCTGGAAAATCCGGGAATCCGGGAAAAGGCCGGGAATTTCGAATGGTCGGGAAAATCCGGGAAAAGTCAACGAATTTGTTAAAATATCCGGGTAAATTCGAAAAATTTATGGCCCACATAAAACAGGTGAAAATGAATACAATTTTATCTTCTGCCAGCTTCCAAAAAATCTCAGCTGCTCTTGAAGATAAACTTTTCCTGTCAAAAATTGCTCTCTTCTTATCTTTTTTTTCTTATTTAAAGTATGTATAATCCTACAATTTTTCTTACACAGTTATTAGAATGTGCTTCATAATCATATTTTGGTCAGGAATTTCTGAAATGATCAATGAAAATCAGGGAATAAGTCGGGAATTTCTTCAGCATTACTTGGTGGACACCCTGTAAATGCCTTGATAACAGTGTCAACTATGTAATGAAGTAGCCAGTGAATCTCTGTCAATATAGTAGTAGTAGTCTAATGCCCTGGGATTTGGATGAACTCCATTCTCCTTCTTGCTTCCCAATATAATGTTGATGTAGTCCGGATAATGCTTGGCAGATGTGAAGATGCTCTGATGTCATTATGGAATTTTCTTCCTCGCATAAAACACACATCGGTAGGGCCCTGATTTATTGGTGAAATAAAATGACTGATTTCGGTGTAAACTTCCTTCTATTTCGGTGGGTATTTCGTGAAATAAATTACTTAATACTACATTGGGAACATTGCGCAATGATAAACTTTGCTTCTTTATTTGCATGCAGTAACACCCCCCCCCCCCCCCCCACTCATTTCTATATTCTTCTGCCCTTGTATGAACTGAAGTAACTTTCGATTTAGGCATGATTAGAGTTTTTATTCAAATATAATGAAGAGAAATACTATCGTAATTTCTACTAAACACCATCAGATAGCCATTTGCAAACAGAAGTGCCAACCATACCACTGTGGATAAAAGACGAAATCTGTTGAATACAGCAGGAAAGGAGTGTACTCAACAGTACAAACCAGGTCACAGACAATCTTTGCGTAAATTCTGCAAACTTAGTAATCGATCACAAATATCGATATATCGGTAAATCTTCGACAGCCACAGAAACAGCAGAAAAAAGCATGCTGCTAAGAAATAAAAAATACAGTACACCAAACCCCAATATTGTGATTTTAAGATACATTTTCGTGTTCATTTCTCACTTTACGGACAGAAGGGGCATATTTCGCGCTTATAGACACATTTCGCGGAATCGAGAAAATTTCACGATATTTCGTGGATTCAATTTGGCTCATATTGGTATTTTAAGTATATAGAAGCTAAATATAGCTAAGGGAGGTTGTTTTATAAAATTTCGCGTTTATCGTTGTTACCATAAAATACGGCCCCTACACATCGGCAATGGGTACATAGAGATCCTGTGCAAGTGTGCTGCCAGGCAATCATGTCCTGTTATCGTAAGGAACACCACTACTGCTTCTTGTCTGGGAGAATCTGGGATTACTCCTTTGTTGCCTCTGTCAATATTGCAATAAATATTTCTTACTTATTTGTTTTCTTTATCGGTGATCAGAACTTACTTTCCGGACACGCCTTGTATTTAAGAGGGAGGCACAGTTCTGAACTTCTTTTTGTAGACTACTTTTGAATAATTAGTAAAGCTTCACTGTCTAAAAAACTTCATTCTAAACTTTGTATGTATCTGGTATCATGTCGTTCTGTTCAGTAGTTTTAGAATTTACCAGTGAAAAGGTTCTGAAAAATGTAAATTTACAGGAAAAGATCATTAAACATGTGACATTAAATTAGACAGGTATTAAAGTTACATTGAAAAATTAGTTTCTTGAAGGATGTAAACTTGGACAGCTTTAGCCACTTCTCCTAACTGGATCCCTAGAAGCTATCATATGAGGCATCTAGATGCAAACCCAGACTGAATATAATATGAGATTGGTAGGCTTCTGCGGCTTGAGTTGACAATAAAATCTTCTTGACTCCCAGATATGTGAATATTTTAGGAGAAAAATTCCTTCAACACTGGGACTTGAATCCAGGACCTTTGGCTATTCGTGCCAATGGTCTACCAACTGAGCTAAGCCAGAGTTCAATTCACAGAGTCAGATGGAACCTCTCTCCTATGACTGATTGCCCTAATGTCCAGCAGAGACAATAACCTGTGGTTCATGAATGCTTATGTCTATTCCAGATATGCAAGATGTCTGCCAACGTTTTGACCATCTTGCCATGGTGATTATCAAGGCTACTGCAGCTCGCTACAAAGAGTCTTCTGTATATACAGGGGCAATGTGTATTTCCTTGCCAGCCAATCAAATCTCCACTATTCAGGCAAGGAAATACACACTGTCCCTGTATATACAGAAGACTCTTTGTAGCGAGCTGCAGTAGCCTTGATAAACACCACGGCAAGATGGTCAAAACGTTGGTAGAGAGCTTAGACATGGTGCGGCAGATACCCAGAAGTCAAGAAGATTTTATTGTCAACTTGAGCCGCAAAAACCTTTAAACTAAACTAAACTCCGTGGCGCGACATCCCCGAAGGGACAAGGCCTACCACCCGACCGCTGCGTCATCTACATATAGGCAGATGGCAGGATTGGGGGGCATGTGGTCAGGATGCCGACACCCACGGCCGTTAATGGTGGTTTCCATGACCGTAGCCGCTACTTCTCTATCAAGTAGCTCCTCAGTTTGAATCACGAGGCTGAGTGCACCCCTACCAGACCTCCCTACCTCAGAAAAATCCGAGGAGGTACCGGGAATCGAACCCGGGCCGACGGATCTGTAGTCAGCGACGCTAACCACAAGACCATGCCGGCGGCGCAAAAACCTTTAATTACATACTATTATGGTCTGCTTTAAGTTTTACTTACCCAAAATTTAGTGCGGTTAGATTGCAGCTTTTAAAAGTCAGGTAGTAGGAAATCTGGATTCCTGACTACAAATTGTCTAAAGCTGGATTTTTGTTTGCTTTGCCTGTAGGTTGTAGAGGAAGACCATAGCTGCAAGGTTTGTAAACAACTCACCACAAAGATCCACTCATGTTCCGTCGTGCACACGTGTGAAATATGTAAGAGGTCGTTCAACAAAAGGAAGAATCTGAACAGACATATGGTTTCTCACTCTGGAAACAAGCCATTTTTATGCAATGCATGTGACAAAGCATTCACACAGAAGGGAAACTTGGAGAGACACTTGCTAATTCATCTTGGCGAGAAACCGTTCTCTTGCGAAATGTGTGGTAAGTGTTTCATATCGAAGGCTAGACTTTCCGCCCATCAGGTCGTACATAAAGCTGTAAAGCCCTACTCGTGTGAGATGTGTAATAAGTCTTTCACTGAGAAAAGACATCGTGAGAGACATTTGCTGACACACGAAGTCATGAAACCTTTTCCTTGTAGAATCTGCCAGAAGAGTTTCATTAGAGAGTATCAATTGACAAGACACATGTTGACTCATAGAGACACTAAACCCTTCCAGTGCACTCAGTGTCCTAAGACTTTTTATCAGAAAACAAGTCTTGAACATCATTTGTTGATCCACGCTGGAAAGAGTCCGTTCTCGTGCAAAGTGTGCAATAAAATGTTCACAAGGAAGGATCATCTTAAGAATCACCTTCAGATGCACCAGACTGACAAGGCTGTTAGCTGTGATATTTGTAACAAGACATTCACCCGCAAAGACTCGCTCAGAGAACACTATCGTAACCACACTGGTGATAAGCTGTACTCGTGCCATATTTGTGGGAAGACTTTCAGTTGGAAAGCTGGGCTTAATAGGCACTTACTTGTTCATGAAGGAGTGAAGCCATTCTCGTGCCCGGTTTGTAGCAAAGCGTTCACTCGACGGAACGAGCTGAACAGTCACATGCTGGGGCATAAGGAAGAGAAGACGTTCAGGTGTAGTCAATGTGATCAAACTTTTACTTGGAGAAATCAACTTCGCAGGCATCAGTTCTCTCATGTGTGATGATGTCTGCAGCGATTGACTACTCAGAAACTGAAAAATGCTTCTCTTTGAATCTGCTTAGCTTAGATGCTGGAGCACTGATTACAAACCAGAGAGGAACAGAAGTGAGTATAGCTTTCAGAGAAAAGATAGTTTTAAGTCGCCCTCTCAACTCACTAATAGGACCCACCTGGGTAGTTGGGGAAGTTTAGGGTGGGGAGTAACTAAACAGTGAGACATCTAGTGGCCGCCGTTGGTAGTACAACTATTAACGCCATCTAGTAGCAAGAAGTTTAAAATGGGGGAAATTTTTTTAAAAATTTGGTAAAATCGCATTCTAGGGGGGCCCATTTTCAAAACCAGTTTTCTTGTCATAAGACACCTAATATCACATGCATTATGTTATAGATTGTTCTCTGGAGAGATGATGTTGCCTCGACGAGTGTTTGTTGGACACCCCCCTAAACATTATACTTTCTTTTATAACACGAACTAGCGAAAAGTGCCGTGAATGCCGCCATATTTTTATATAGAAACTCGTGATTGGCCATTACAGGTGTGACGTCTCACCAGCAGACCACTTAGAATTCTAGGAAATAGGCTCCCCAACCTAACAGAACCTGTCACTAATTACTAATTTCGGGAAAATTCAGAATGCCCTACTAAATTAATATGACTGTTCACAACCTAACAGAACCTGTCACTAATTAGTAACACCGTTCCTAACCTAACTACCACTAAACTAGAATTTCGGGAGAATTCAGCAATGTACAAGAAGCGTCATGTTGGTCAGCGTGCCACGCTGGAAAACAAGAAACATCACCCGTCCGTGGAAACCTGTGCAAATCGCGAGGTGGGCCCCCCTACATTGCGACTTTGCCAAAAATTTCTCCTTCTCTTCTTGTCTTCCTAATTCTCCTCTTTCCTCCTTTTCCCTCACTTATTCTTCACCCTACCTACTTATTTGGGACTTATTTCCTACCCATAAATTTTTGCATGGAGCAGGATTTGAATGTGGATCGCTAACTTCATAGCCAGTAGTTTTAACCACTACGCCATCAAGTGATCCTTGAGTTGTGAAGCGAGAATTGATCTATTTAAATTTCTTCTTCTTCAATGGCATCACGGCCCTTTTAGTCTAGCCTTAGCCGCCCTGGTAACAGCCGTCCATTTCCCTCTATCCAGTACTTTCATTCTCCATCGCTTAACTCCTAGAGTTCTCAGATCCTTCTCGACGTTGTCCATCCATCTTAGCTTTTGTTGTCCCACATTATGCCTTCCTTCTGGTTTTGAGCTGATATTTAATTTTGGGATCCTATCATCCTCCATTCTAATGACATGTCCTAGCCATTCCAGTCTTCGTGCTTTGATCTCTGATATGATATCTGGTGAATCATACTGATATTCCAACTCCAAGTTATATCTTATCCTCCACTTACCGTTTTCAAGCTTTGGCCCATAGATCTTCCTTAACATTTTCCTTTCCCATGTCATTAGGTACTATTTAAAATTTAGAGAGCTGAAATACAAGAAATGAAAAATGGTGAACTTACCAACAAAATTTAGAATGTGAAATATTTTGGTACTTGAGTGATTTTCGTATTGTAGTAATTAGCGCATATGATTTAGTACAGGGGTACAACAGTGAGCTCCACTGTGGCCATTAAACAGCTTGATAGCTTGGAGAAGTAGGGGAAGTGGACCACCGCCATGGCAACGCACCGGAAAGTGGGTGAGAGTGGGCAGAACTTACTGGGGCGACTTAAAACTATCTTTCTCCTGCATTTATTATTCTTTCCTGATTAGTTAGCAGTTTCTTGTAATTTAACTACTTAATTCACAATAGTGTTCTGTTTTCTTCCTAGGAACACCACGAGAACGAGGATGATGTGGTGATGCTGGAGATCCAGAAAGCTGATAGAGGTAGAAGTAGTTGTTTAAATTTCTTGTAGAAGTGGTAGTATCCTAGGCATTATGTCCAGTATAAATAAGCAGCCCCTTATCATGTTTTTAATCTCTATATATATATAAGAGGCTTTGTCCTGACTGACTGACAGGAATCAACGTAGAGCCTAAACTATAACAGGTAGAGACTTGGAATTTTGACAGTATCTTCGTTTCATAATGTAGGTGCTCACTAAGAAAGGAATTTACAAAATTTTGATTTTAAATGCCAAAAATTAAATGTTTTTGAGAAAACTTAATCCCTTTTTACACCTGCCTGGTACACTATGGACTGCTGATATATTCACTGTCATCTTGATTACTTCTCGCCATTCATTGCAAGTCAGTCCTTTATGCTCTCCAATCCACTTATTAGCTGATGTGTAGTGTTTATATAGGAGCACTCCTTTCCCTTTATGGTCTTTCTCGCTCCAGTTCTCAAAAACTTCCTCTCTTAATTGTTGCTTTGACCATGCTTATCAAAGATGGAAGGAGATTCGGTGATTTTTAAGGCTTCTAGACTTTATGAAATTTCTTGGAAGAAATGCCTCTAATACTTATAACTGGGAAGAATAATTCTTTTATTATATTCATGACCATACCCAGGCTTAATGCCTAAGGTGAAGTTTTTAATATACAGTAGAACCCCGATAATTCGAGCTAATTGGGGCTGAGGCTACCTCGAATTACAAAAAACTCGGATTATACGGAAATTTCTCTAAATCAATGGGTAAATCGCAAATAAATGTTTCATGAGCACAATAACGGAAATAAATAAACAATATTGTCGGCCTACATACCTGTGTTACGCCTGTATGTATATATTGTCAAACATTTCCAATTTGCTACATCAGCATCCTCTAAGGATGAAGTCATTGTCTGACCCTTAATGGAGTGGAACGGGAAAGCGATGCTACTAGGAAAACACTTTTAATTACCAATGTAGGGATTACTGTAACAATACAGAATTCTTTTCTGAAAGGATGGGGAAATATGCACTGTACAATTGATTGACATGAGGTCCCGACAAAGAAAAATCGAACCTAACGGTTTCTGTCAATCTGTAATAGAAATGCGTTAGCAGTCTGAAGCCAAGGTTATTTCTGTGTATTATGAACACTCTAAGTGGGGCAGTTTTACCTGCATTTTTGTACATGGGAAAATTGAAAGAAAGCTCAAAATGTAACACATTCGGAAGTGCGTAAAACTTACTTGCGGACACTGTATAAAAACGGGATTTTACTCTAGTTTTATGGATAATTTTAATTTTCTTAAGACCAGCTCGAATTACACGGAACCTCGAAATATCGGGGCTCGAATTACCGAGGCTCTACTGTAATAATTGTAGTCTGAATTCTTGATACATCTTGTAATACAAGCTAATTTGCATTTGGAAGTTTTCTCTCTTTTATATTTACGATAGAAGTTAACCTTGTATCAAAACATTTCTGCAATTTAATATACTTTGTGGTACAAGAGGTGGATATTGTTTACTATATTATAAACACCAATAATAATTATGTTATTGTGGAAAAGGATTCCCGTAATATTATTTTTTTAATATGAAGGCCTGTCATAACAGCAGGCAACAGGACCCAATGATTGATGCGGGGGGATCTGCTACCTTTAGGGTTGAAATCCCTTTACCCTGGTAGAAGTTATATTGCTTCAGCCTTCAAGTTATGCTATATCTACCAGTTACATCACATGAAAAACAACAACCTGAGAAAAAGGAACATAATCATTGAAAAGTAACTTATAGGGAAAATCGTTTAATTTTAACTTCCTTTTCTTTTTGCTACTTATTCAAACGGGCACGGAAGAGTACATGGATAGGGTACTTTCATATTCAATTGAAAATTATTTATGGTCCTATTCTTTCCACTATGATTTTATTAAAAAATAATATAATACAAACAATAATACTTATTTACAATAGTGGATAAAACAATCCCCTCCAACACACAACGTTTCAACCTGCCCTCCAGGCCTTTCTCAAGTGTACTGAATTGAAAAAATCATAAACAAACTGCCGTAACTATGTAGCACCTTTTTTGTTTTTTGTTACTATTGTTGTTGTTGTTGATCATTACAGTCTCCACTGTTTTCTACTTCCCGCTCCCTAAACGTGTTATCTCTGAAATGCTCATTTATCCATTCCCTCGGGATATCAAAATTATTATCATAAATTGATCTTGGACAGGGAAATCTTGGAACTCTATATGTTCTATTTAAGTTCTTAATCACATTAATCCACTGTTCCCCTAAGTCTCCCTCATAATTATTAAAGCAATTATCCCTCCTTCCAATGATAGTCACGGCTTTACCAATTTTCCTCCGTAAGCGGTTGGCTTCTATCTTCACCACTTCTAATTCGCCCATTTTGTGTCCTTCTTTAATCATATGCTGGCTTAACCCTGGAGGGCAGGTTGAAACGTTGTGTGTTGGAGGGGATTGTTTTATCCACTATTGTAAATAAGTATTATTGTTTTGATAGGGTACTTTATTTTTAAAAAGTGTTTACAGACAGAATTCGGCCAAATCATTCTATAAAATACTAATAAGTCCAAAATTACAAACAAGTGTGTTGGGTATTGCATTAGACCTACACAGTATAAATAATATATAATCTATTCATATAACTAAGCAAGCAAAGCGTAAACTCATTTGTAGAATCATGTAGCATAAACTGAGCGTAGTAGAGCATATTGATTTCTCCCACTTCAAAAATGTGACATATTATATCTCCCGCGAGGTTTGTCAACCTGTTTACCCAGAATTCTATCTGCTCTGGTGGTGTGACATCACACCTCTAATGTCCAATCACAAGTTTCTTCATGATTCGAGGAAGGAAATAGGGCTGAAATCTTGCTAAATTTAGCTAGATTTAGTCCAATCAAATTGTCAAGAATGGATGCAAAATTTGGGGTAGAGCTAATTTTTTTATATGATGTCTGGGATGGTTTTGAGAGTAATTTCTGATATTTTGCCAACAAAATTGTTTGCCGCCGGAGCCGCCATCTTGAAAAAACTTCAAAATTTTCGATTTTATTTCTGTTTTTTCCCCATTATCTGCCAAAATACGCACCTGACAAATATTTGTTACTATACCTCCTAAAAGTAGACTAAATTTGCTACAGTTTGAGACCAAATTGAGTTTTCTACCATGAATAGTTTCGGAAATACAGCTCTCTGAATTTCAGAAACATTTTGCAAAAAATGAAAAATCTGAACTTTCAACTAGTTTTTGCTCGCTATCTTCCAAATGACCAAACCTATAGTAAAACTCCATATGGAAACTTAAACTAGAGGTAATTTGCAACTTGTCGAGTACTTTAAACTTATGCTACCTCTTACAGGTCACAAGATACAGAGGTTTAAAAATATATATACAGCAACGATTGAATAATTACATGTGCATACAAGTTAGGAGCAATAACTACACAGAACATTCGTTTATATACAATAAGATTTATTTAGCTGGAGTTCTGGTGAAACACTGCATTGAATGACTTGTTTGTTCATAGTCTTTGGCACTTAGAGGGACCTGGGCAGTTGACGTTTGCTATTTCATCCGTGATGTTCACAATCTGGCCAGTGTTGATAAAGTTCTCTTCAGCGTCTTCACCCAAAAACAAATTAAGTGGCTCATCAGGAGTGTCGTCATCCTCACTATCGAAGGACAGGACTGTTAGTAGGCAATGTTTTCACACGACTGCCCATTGCAATGTTTGCATATGGTTGTGCACTTTAATCCAGCTTTACGACACTCACAAGCGTTTAAACACCCCTTCTTGCAGGTACAGGAAATACTTTTCAGAATTGAATCTGGAGCTCACTCCTTCTTGGCATTAAGAGGAAACAAAGTGTTCACCCAGCCCCACTTCAAAGGATCTTTGTATACACCGAGCCATGCCTCAACTTGGTGGTATGTTGGAATGGCCTGAAGTTGAGCCGCATCACTGGTTGGGGCAGCCTCGGTAAGTTAAATTTCATTCTTCCTGCAGCTTTTACAAAATATTGCGTGCCGAAGTTCGTCAAGTGTTTGTGTAGCAGGGTCTCCTCCATATAAGTGAACCAAAAAATGTTGACCCACTTCAGCCTCTTCTCCTGATGTAGCTTGAGGGTTCAGAAATACATTAGCCTCCTCTTCTAGTTCAGGATGCTTCAAAATCAGCAAACAGAAGTGGTTTTTCCCGTGGCCACTTCTTTATATGAGGGGTGGTAATGCAGTGAGGAGAATAAGGAGGTCTATGTCCTCCCCAACTACAAAGACAGTGTCGTATTGAGATACCATTGAGAAGGCAGTGCTAACAATCAAGACATCTGCATCTTCAACAGCCTTTGTCACTTGTATTCCAGCTTTTGGCAATTCATTTTAGAAATTCTACGAAGCGCCTCATGTTGTTTTCATTGGTGAGAAAAGTTTCTTCTGAACTTTTCAAAACAGCAGTTCTATCAAAGATGACATCAGGAGATGAACGCGCAGCCCATCGGAGTCTCTCACAATTTTTAGTGCTTGTTTGATTAGCGTGCGATGTGCGGAGCAGTGACAAAGAGCCTCTTAGTGCCACTCCTCCGATAACATGTTTCCATTTTCGGAGAACTGTATCTGCTATAGGAAATATTTTTTTCAGAGGACACTGCAAAGTGTTCTTCTAAAATAAAACGCAGTACTTTCCAAATTAAAATGCTGTACCTACACCAACTTTTCTTATTATTTTCTGTTTACATTGGTTTTCTTAGTCTTTTATCATTTTTTTTTATTGGCCAATGTGAAGTTATCCAGGGTCCCTGAGCCATAGGCTATTCCCCTAGACAAGCCTCGAAGTTGTTCTTCCTTGTCCAGAAGGTTAAGCCCAGGGCCCACGGTTCGTCTTCAGTCATCGCAGCCGCTCTGATCCGCCTCATGTCTGGCACATGTAACTTATATAAAACATGGTACATGGAATAATCTTCACAGTTCTCGCAGCAACATAATGAATCTTCTGCTAAATTAAATCTGGCTAGATATGCTAAGAACTATCCATATTCCGTTAGAAACTGCGATGTGGCGAAGTCCGGAGTTATCCAGGGTTGTTTCAGTCGTTTGATGACACTCGGGAAGAAGTCCTTAATAAATTCTTGGAAATACTGTTTTGGTTGTTAATTACCATGTAATATTTAACTATAAGATAACACAGGTTTTAATGTGAGAAACGCCATTTAGAATATCCTAGGCAAAACTAGACTTTTTGTACCTTCGATAAGTTTTCTGAAATGTGAGTTGTAGATACCTCTGTATCTGGTGACCTATAATAGGTATCAAAAAGTTAAAATACGCAGCTTGTTGCAAATTTACTCTAGTTTAAAAGTTATCCTTCGAAATTTTACTGAAGGCTTGGTCATATAGAAGATAGGGAGCAAAAACTAGTTGAAAGTTCAGATTTTTTAATTTTTTGCAAAATGTTGCTGAAATCCGGAGAGCTGTATTTCCGAAACTATTCATGGTAGAAAACTCAATTTGATCTCAAACTGTAGCAAATTTAGTCTACTTTTAGGATGGATATTAAAACATATTTGTCAGGTGCGTATTTTGGCAGATAATGGGCAGAAACAGAAACAAAATCGAAAATTTTGAAGTTTTTTCAAGATGGCGGTTCCGGCGGCAAAAAAATTTGTTGGCAAAATGTCAGAAATTACTCTCAAAACCATCCCAGACATCGTATTAAAAAATTAGCTCTACCCTAAATTTTGCATCCATGTGGCTTTTTTTGTGACAATTTGACTGGACGTGGTATAAAAGAAAGTGTATCATTTAGGGCGGGTGGGTAGGACCAAGACAACATTTCCTCTACATAGACACAATAGACCTATTAGGTGTTTTATGAGAAGGATCTCTGTTTCAAAATATCTGCTCCCTACTACTGGACTTTACCAATGTAAAACCACCATGGAAACGCTTTCTTATTAAGAAATTAATGTTTTCAGAATCCATGGTAACAATATTCTTTGGCTCTTATGTAAATTATAAAGTGAACATTCTAAATTCGATATATGATTTATAAATTCAGAAGAAAAAAAGTAGGAAAAAGAGTTCAGGGTGATTAAACTAGAAGACGTTCTACGAGGGTTGGAAGTATAAATACACAACTCAAGAAGCTTTAGAACTGAAATTAGAAAAGCCCTTAAGAAAGAAAAATCACCAAACACATCAACTGCATTAATAGAATGTACAAAGCACAGAAAAAGGAAAAGTCCAAAGATGAGAAAGATGAAGATGAAGAGTACGTTGAAATTTATGTAAAGGGTAAGAAGATCAAGCACAGAGTGCATAGAGTATCCAAAGACGGAAATTCATACTACCAATGCTTGTCTTGGCGACTGCATCATGGAACTCCCAGATTCCACAGAAAACATCGTCACGAGGTTGTCGATTACACTTGCAGAAATTGGGATAAATACGGCAGGATGACTGGTTTCATCAACCAAAAAGATTACAAAAAATTTATGAGCCAAAGCGGGAACGAAGGAGGACTTGCAGAAGTTCATAGTGCTGCTGACCGTTACCGCATGCAAATCGAAATCTATGAGAATTCAAGATTGTGTATGGAATCAACCTTCCGATCTAATTCTCAATGCAGATTGATGAAGACAACCCCACTTCATTACGACTTCTTAGAACTTGCAGAAGAACGTAAGTGATTTTCCAATAGAAAACCTAAACATGATTCATGTTTGTTTTTTTATTAAGTGCCAGAATGGTACTTTAACAGATTGTATGGGGGAAGGGAAAATGTCTGTCTGTGTGTGTGTCTGTACGCACCATAACTCAAATATGCTTTATTGGATTTTCACAAAACTTGGTATACACGTTTATAATATCCATGGGAAGAAGCCTATTGATAATGTATCAAATCTGTTGACCATTATCGGAGTAAAACCCAATTTAGTGCCTGTTTTAATGGTAATATATAAGAAAGAATTTATTAAATGCAAATTAGTTATCATGACAACATATTGTTTTAGAGTGTTATATACGGCTTTGGAAGTTGCAATAGAATTAGCTATGTTTTTATAGAATTATCGATAAGACCCCATTCAAAATTTCAGTTTTTTCTTTGAAAGTCTCGTTAAACCACCTAAAATTACAATAATTAATAAACCAACAATTCTCCTCATTATATAAAAATTTTCATCACCCATAAATGAAAAAGATTTCAAATTAAAATCACCACATAAAGTATTGTAAAATAAATGAAATCTATAACATACAGTTAAACCAGTAGAAAAAAAAATTATACACTGACCTGCAAAAAAAACCGATCACTTAAAGAAATTTTTAAAAATTAAGTTTAAATAAAAATTATGTAATAGGTCTAGTGCTTGAAATAAAATGGTTTTGTAACTAGAAAGCGACCTTTGTACATCACAAGTAGTGACTTAATTGAGGCTTGAGACAAAGTCAGCTCAAATTCTTTATTTGTAAAACTTATTTTTTTTACAGAATTCCACTGATAACTTTAGGTACAGAATTTGTTTAATTTTACTGACAATTTTGATTTTTTTAAAGTGCGCACAGGACGCTGCAGTAGTGAGAAAAGTCGCTCCACGGGGGCACGAAGTTCTTCAAGCAGCGGCCGAAGTCAAAGTTCTTCTGGTCGCTCGAAAACAACGCAAAGAAAGAAAGCCCGTGGTAGAAGCGGAGCCGAAAGTACCTCTGAAAGCAGAGATTCTTCCCGTCAGTCCTGTAGAAAAAATAAAAACTTCTCTAAAAAACTTAAACGAAGTGAGAAAATGCACAGAAATAGGAGTCGGAGTTCTACTGGAAGCAGAAGTTCTTGCAAGCCGAAAAGTAAAAAGCGAAAGGAAGGTTCAAGCGCACGAAAGCAAAAAAAGTTGAAGTCTGAATGTGCCCTCAGCGGACAGAGCAGAAGTTACAAGAGAAGCAAGAGCAGAAGCAGCAGAAGGTCGATGTCACCCAGAAAGCAGAAGGGCGGAAGAAGGAAAGCCCTTCGAAGTAACTCTACAAAGAAGGGTAGGAAGGAAGGACAATGCGCCCAAATTAAAGAATATAGAAGCAGCAGTAGATCTAGTAGCCGTGAATCTGAGAAATATGCTGGAAAATCGAAAAGAAAAGTCAAGAAAAATCTACTACAAAAACGCAGCAATTGCAACGGCAGTAAAAGTCCATACAATCGGAGAAGCGCAGGAAGCAGAAGTAGAAGCAGAAGCAAGAGCGCGAGGGAGAAAGGTAGCAAAGGAAAGAACAGCACAAAGAAATCTAAATGTGCCTTGATGACTCAAAGGAGTCAGAGTAATTTCGCTAAAAAAGGAGCTACAAAGAAAAGGAAAAGAAGTCAGTCAAGCTCAAACCGGAGTAGATCGGTTGAAAAAGGGACCCGTGCTTCCAGATCAAGATCTCGAGAGAGTACCAAAAGTGCAAGAAGTCGGTCTTGCGCAAACAAGGGTGGATCGGTTAGAAAACACAAGACAGGGAAAGGAACCTCTGCTTCCAGATCAAGATCTCGAGAGAGTACCAAAAGTGCAAGAAGTCGGTCTCGTACTTCCAGGTCAAGATCTCAAAAGAGAGGCAAACGTGCAAATAGTAAATCTCGCGGGAGATCAAAATCCACTAAAAGAGGAAGAAGCGAATGTAAGGAAAAGACAGCGCAAGAGCGCAAGCGCAGAAAAGGCAACGTAAGCGCGTCGAGGAAGAAGAGTTCCAGTAACCGTGGTAGAAGCAGTAGAGGTAGAGGTAAAAGTACTGGGAGAGCAAAATCCAGGACTGGAAACAAATCTTGTGCAAACCAGAAGGGTCCTCTGAAAAACATAGCGAAATCATCTAACAGTGATGGGAAGAACACGACTAGCAAAAGCCACGATAATCGTGGTGGCGGTGGAAGAGGAAAGAAATCTCTAGAAACTGACGGCAAAAATAGGACCGAACAAACTGTGAAGAAAAGGAATAGCTGCAAAACGAAGAAGAATCAGCTGTCACCTGGGAAGAAGTTGAGCACCACAGTCCAACGCGTCAAATACGCCATCCGCCTCCTTTTCCCAGGAAGAAAGTATCTTTGTTGAAAGAAGACAAGAAGCCAAACTGGGAGTTGATAATGCAACGCGTACGCCAATCAAAACTTTCATTGGAAAAAAATTACCTTTGAAACAACTATCTGAAAGAATTGTCCTAAATAATTTTGTTTACTTTTATTCATCATTGCTATATTGTGATTTTTCCCTTGATATGTTTTAAATTCTTATATTACATACCACCGCTGGATTCTGTGAATTATCAAACATTTTACGTCAGAATAAATCCCTGAATCAAGTCACAATAGCCTATTTATTTTTGTTCAGTTTTACTTTCTTTACCACTAGTTCAGAAAATAGTTGTATAATTCCAGAAAACTTTATTATTGGATAATTATAAATTAAACGGTATAATATTTATTCGAAAAATTATATTAAATGTAGTGATTTTTGAGGCATGGATTATTTTTAACATCTAAGAGAGTGCTGTATATATCACTATTTATGTTAACTACAGTTAGTATGCTGTGCTTTGAATCTAGAAGGATAAAAGCATAAAATAGAACAGTGGCAACACATCTATAAAATCAAGCTGAATTACAGGAAGTTCAAATCGCTTTTGTTGGATGTTGGTTGGATAACCAGCATACTTCAGAGCAAATAGGAGCCTTATATCACTAAGAATGCCTTCACAGTAACCAGAAGAAATTGAACTGGCTCTTAGTCCAGTCACCAGGTACTGAAAATTGGGGTTGCCTGGAAAAAGGTTCGAAGTTAATGATTTTTTAGTATGTTGTATGTGGGCATTCTCTGGTGTAGAATCCAAGTTTTCCAATTTGAGAACCCTTTGCGGACTTCAGCGCAGCCGAAAAACCCGGAAATTTTGGGGCTTTTTTCAGTATTTTCCTTATAACTCCTAAACAATGCATTTTATCCTAAAACACTCCATTACAAAAGTTAAAGAACATGAAATTTCCTACTATTTTCACTGTTTACATGTTTTATAAAACAAAATACGTACCGAGATATGGCGCTTCAAAGTTTTGAAAAATTTTCAAAATATCATAAAATTGGGAAAAATGCAGCATTTTTCCTAGTAACTTTCATCTATAAACATTTCTGCATGAATAACGTTCAATATCCTACACAATAGAAATCCCATCCTTAATGAGATGTTCATTTAAGAATAAAGTACACAATTATCGTTGTATAAAAATGTATTTTATACAAAACTAGCTTATTTTGTAATTGGAAATTAACTTATGAAGGACTTTAGATTTTTAAATTCTAGGTCCAAATATAGGTATTTATAATTTGAAATAGGAAGAACGACTTATCACAATCAAACTATTCCCTCAGAAAACTCTTGATATAGCTTTTTATGGCTCATAGAGGATGTAGAATTTTGCATCCCATCACTTGTACAGTACACAGCAAGCCTGGTAGGGGTTCAAATAAGACGAAACAGAAATTCCGGTAACATAAAATTGTATTATCGTGGCAGAGAATTTTTATTTCTTACTCTCATGTTACCATAAAACCGTTTTAGGGATGAAATTAAACAGAAATGCAATATCACTTTCATACTTCTCTTCCCAAAACATATTACCTTACCTCGTATTGTTTTCTCTATTTCCAGGCAGAGAAAGTTATGACTGCATTATTTTCGTGGATTTAATTATTTAATATTTATTTATAACATTATTATATTGATAGCTTTTCTAAATTGTCAAAGTCTCATTTCAATTGATCATTTCCAAACCCATCTGATACCACTGGCAACAATATGTTCTGTGATTTTGTTTTGATAATCCTGTGTAAAAAGGGATTAAGTATTCTCAAAAACATATAATTTTTGACATTTAAAATCTAAATTTTTCAAAATCCTTTCTTAGTGAGCACCTACATTATGAAACGAAGGTACTGTCAAAATTCCAAGTCTCTACCTGTTATAGTTTAGGCTCTGCGTTGATTCTCTGTCATTAAGTCAGTCAGTCATTCATTCAGTCAGTCAGGACAAAGCCTCTTATATATATATATAGAGATTATACTACATGTGATGATATGTGGATATATTAACTAAGTATAAAATGCGTAAATTATTACAAATTATCCATTAATATTGATTCATAAAAGCCTTGACCTCTTTGCTCCTGATGGCAAATTGGCATCATCTCTGAGCAATGATCTGATCGATGATGTCCTCCTCATCGTCGCTCACAACGTCCATCTCCCTCGTTGATGTTGGTCTCAGGCGAATTTTCTCAAGCATTTCCTGCACAATTTTTGCAGATGGCTGAGTACAGGAGTCCTGCTTTTTTGCAGCTGCAAGCCCCGGTTCTACACCCTGTCGCGCACCTGCATTATAACATGTACAACAACTTTTCTTGAGCAGCATCCATGGTCATTGTTATGGGGATCAGCCCTCGTTTCATTAAATTGACAGTAACTTTTCGTAGCCAAGCCACGTCTGCACTTGCAGATAGGTACGAAAAGAATGGTAACGGGCAGCGTCTTGTGCAGGGGGAAATCTGGCAAGGTTGGATTTGGATTTGCCATGGAGTTGGAAAATATTCGGTAGTGAAGATCGTCCAGAGTATCTGTGCCCATGTTTCCACCGTACAGTATCACAATAAACTTTGCTCCCTGCTTTCGAAATTTGGTGTGGTGTTGCTTCATCATCTTTGAGAACAGTAACGATGTCAGACAGAGAAAGGTTTTTCTCATAAATAGTGAAAACTTTCTTCTTTCCTTGTCCAAATGGGTTTGATGTATTGTCACACCCGCTTGCTGCATGAAGGAAAATAATATCCTGAGTATTATATTTGAACGAAGCTGACGAAGACATTACCTATCCCAATCTTTTGGAAATAAACGTTCTTTTCAGAAGAGCCTAATGCAGTCAGCAAGACTAAGAGATCGATGTCTTCACCTGTGAAAGTAACACTATTGAATCCAGCAACCTTACGTATTGCAGTTTTCACTATAATGACATTGGCTTCTTCTATTGACTGCTTAACCTTGACACCCTTTGCTGCCATTTCAGTCACCAGCATTGAAATAAAGTTGTTGTTGGACAGACATTTTTCTTTTGACAGTGTAACGGCCGTTGTTAACTAAAATAAAAGTTTTCTGGACTAATGCAGCAAAGCCCAGCGATATTGTTCAGCTGCTTTGATGTTCTGATAAGGGATGTCAATAAGGTATCCATCAAATACTACCATGGCGTTACACCCAAAGTGTTTCTGTACATAGTCCACGTACACTGACTCGAACGTGCCTGATGTAGTCTTACCCCATACAACCTTACACAGTCGATTACTGCACATTTTCTGCTGCTAAGGTCTTCTTCCTGTAAGCAGTGAATGCTGAAATGGCAGCAAAGGAGGACATAATCGATAAGATCATTGCTCAGGAGGAATTACCGAGAGGTGATGCCGATTTGCCATTGGGAGCTTTTATGAATCAATATTAATGGATAATTGGTAATAATTTACACATTTTCTACTTAGTTAATAATTATATCCACATATCATCACATGTAGTATAAATTTTTATAAAATACATTTTTATACATCTTTAATTGTATACTTTATTCTTAAACTAGTACGTGCCCGTGGGAATATAAATACTGTTATATTGAACAAACTTGGTCTAAAGCTTTATCCCACATTTGTGCAGATCGGTAATAGGCAAAGTCTAGAATTACAGCAATGCATACTTACGTAAGTGATCAGAACGCAACAAATGTACATAAAAGTGCACACAAGATTCGAGTAAATACAATATTCCTTTATTGCCATTGAGTAGGTATAATGCCAGGTCTTTTATATTGTTTTACTATAATTTCTACCAACATGAATCCGATATGCCAAACACTGAAATTAGCAATACAGTAAAATACCAGTATATAATGAACTTTAGGGACCTCAAAAATGAATTTGTTATGGTGAAATTTTACAGATGTACAGACATAATTTTTGGAAAAAGTAAAAATGGTCACCAACCACTGCACATGAATTTAAAACGGAATGTGGTATACTGCTTTGTGATAGAAGAAAAATCTTAAAGACTATGTGTGCCATGCACAAGAGTCAAACTCTGCTGATCACTGTGTTGCACACCTTCCTCTTTAACCTCATTTCACTCCAACTTTTCTAAAGCAGTTAGCGATTATTATTTCTTCTTTAAGCTATAGCATTAATATCTCTCCCTGAGGCAATATTACACCGCATATGCCAGAAAAAATAAAATGATATACAGGCAAATAAGCAAAATTTCATTGTTATACTGAAATTTCTAAATTTTTTTATAATATTTTAATATGAAATAGGGAAAAGAGAAGGGGCCAACACATAATTTTGTAATACTGAAAATTTTGTTATACTGGTATTTTACTGTATCATAAAATTATGTAATTCATGCAATTTATGTAAAAAAATCTGATGTGAAAGTCACATAACTTCCTCTGCCCAAATAAAAGTTAGCAGTATTCACATATCCTTGTACAGAATCGCAAGACACAATTTTATACTAATTATGCTATAAATACCTCTTCTTTCAATGATGCGACTAAAAGCGCAGGCTATATAACAAACTTAAAAAAAGAAAGAAAAAGAACAAGTGACTGCAGATGTTTATTGAACTTTCTGCCGTAAAGAATAATTTCCGAAATTTATCGAATATTTCCCTCAGATACTTCTTTACTCTATACCGGGCCAACAATACATCTTTCTCACTTCACATTCTTATATAGAATAAGAGGCCGTGTAAGAGCTCGTATTCAGTTGTTCACCACGAAAGATAAACTTTCTACAAACAGTGGGTGCCTTGTAACTATCCTTCACAGGCATCCACACAGACACACACACACACTGACACACAGACATGTTTCCAAAAAATGTGTATTTATGTAAAAAAACTCAACTTCGAATTTGGGGGTCGAAAACAACACTTCCTACCTATGGTACGGGCAGAGGAAGTAAAAATGTCAGGATTAATAAATGTAAAGTTTTAATTATTTTACTGTTAAGCCGATGTCTCACGATCCAATTTTTGCTCCAAATGTCTATAAACTGCCTTTGCACACAATTTCATCCTATATTTTCCATACAATTATTTTCATGCAACGGAATAGAAACGTTTCTGTTTTTCCACCTAAAAATATGAAATCAACCAATGAGCGTTATTCTATCCCTGCGTGACCCCCATGACATAGAAGCATGGCAGCCTCTTCCATACAGCTGATTCTCTCCACTGCCAACGCTCACTCAACCAGCAAACATAACCAAAAAGATAAAATGATATAATATTAAAGTCAAGAAGATTAACGGATGCTAAAATGTTGAATTTACAATAATATTAACAATAACCATTATTACAACTGGCATAAACGCTGAGGTGTTCTGGAAATTATGATAAAGATTCCATACAAATGTTACTTAAGTGAAGTAAGTGTCACAAATTTGACTCATTTCTTATATTATTATACAAGTGAATTATTGAGTATATTGGAAACAAAGTATTGATGTTCATAAAATGATATCCGGGTTGGGCCGCATCGTGTTTTAGTGTCTTTTGACGTTTCGGACATCATATCGTGTCCTTCTTCTGAGAAAGATTAGCAATAAAAATAAGTGCCTGTGGAGAGTTAACAGTCGCAGTTGTCATGACGTCAGTGTTAAAGTTTTAATTGTTTCACGCCAGATAGGACAAACGAGACGCTCTCTGGATGCCAGAAGAAAAGAACATATCAGACACCAGAAACAAAACAATACTGTCTGCTCCACCATAGCATAGCATAGCATAGCATCTCCTATTTACTTGAGTTCTGAAACAGAACTTTATTCTAAATAATTCAGTCAAGGTGATGCCAAAAAAAAAAAAGTGAAAATATTACTTATTATTTCACTGTTGATGGCAAGAAAATAAGAGTATGCAGGCAATTTTTTATGAAAACTCTTGATGTAAGAGACAAATTATCAGAAACTTCTGGAAAAAACTACATGAATGTGAAAAAAAGAGGAAACACAGAAAGCATGGAGTTAAGAGAAGAGTTAAAAGAAAAAAAAAAGGCACCACATTCAGTGCAATCGCATTACTTGAGATCCCAAACAAGGAAAGAACAAAATTAAGTTGAGCCGTTAACATTTCCTGCTTAGATTTTATAAAATAGCATTTAGGAAAATCTAGATATTTTGTAACGCTTCACCTCTGCATGCATTAAGACTTCACAGCCATTTCATAATTACAGGTGGGACATTCTAGCAAATTATAAAAACTATTTTTGTTTATTACATATCATAAATAATAAACTAGAATAGGTTCTTCGCATTCTGTAAAATTTACAATGCCTTCTCCTCCACACTACATGCAAAGCATTATTTAAAATTTATTTTAAAAATTGGTTTTTCAAAATCTGTTACGGGTGGGACATAATTTGGACACTGATTTTATTGATGCAAAACAAAAGCTCATTTTCTGTTCTGCTATTACTGTTAGAGTCTTAATGTTGTTATTAATAAAGGTATGAGGGATTAAATACAAATTATAAACTGCTTCCAGGTTGTCAGAAAATTTATTTAACTCATCAATAATAATTTAACAAAACTATCACTGTTACGGGTGGGACAAAAATTCCCTTGTTTGTTATTTTACATAGTAATTAACCACACATATTTTTTTAAGTTAATCTTATACCAAATTGTACCTTAAGATGTATATTTTCTCAAATGAAAATGGACATAGCTGATTACTCTTGACTACTTGGTATTAAAGAGTGTTAAAATCATGCCAAAAATGGCAAAAAAAAGTAACTCAATGCAATAAATAAGTAAATCGATAGATTTTACACATGAAGCCACTTCAAATACACCTAAGTCCTTAAAATTCAGAGAATTTCAGGTTTTGAACTTATTTTTGACCACCCAATTACAATAATTTTATAACTTCTCTTTGAGGGAAAAATTCCCATATTTTATGAAATGGCTGAATAGTATTTTCTTAATTGCTTAATATTTTATCATAATCAAATTTTCATAAATATTCGATCGAAATCTTCCTAGAGTAGCAACATTTTCAAACAATCAAAATTAAAAAGTTCAGCATTTACATTTCCTGCTTAGATTTTATGAAATACTTACGATGGAACAGAATATTAACACTAATTTTCTTATGTCATAGGATGTCACCATTTAATAGTCTGTGATGTCTTTTAAAAGGTTAGCAAGGATAGCAATTTCATTAGGAACATCTAGATATTTTGTACCGTTTCACTTCTGCATGCATTAAGACTTCAGTAATAATATAACACATTTGCTGTTACCTAGCAACATGCTGTTACCCATATGTCTGAATATTCAAACGAGGTAGTAAGACAGGTAATAGTCTTCGTTCGACTGCAACTAAGGCAAGCCACTTTTTTAATACAGCGGAATTTGATTAATTGAGATTGGATAATTATAAATACAGTTCATTCCCCTTGAAACCACCATTGCTTTCCATCTCTAACTATCGCAATTCCAATTTTCGTAGTGTGATTTGAATAATTCAAAGTCAGACTGTGATAGGATTTCAAAGAATTTGATATTTTTACTATAACTTCGTTTTCATTTCTCTTATGGTACCGTTGATAGCTTGCTTCGGATACGGAAATATAGGACTAGGGGTAGCTGTTGTTATTAATTCAACAAGTTATGTGTGTGTGTGTGTATATATATATTACATATAATGTATGGATTATTTATTATAAGTGTTGTAACCTTACAACTGGTTGTAACACTGGTTGTAACCTTGTGAGAAAATAATCTCACGAATTTTGTTTAATTTTCTTCAGGGTCTTCCAAAGAATGCTGTCTGTCATTCAGAACAGATCAACTGTAATATTAAGGGAATTATGTGCGACATGAATGCAAGCGAAAGGCAGATGAAAAAGTGGTTTACTGCCCTTAATGAGGAATGGACATACTAGACCCAGCTGAGTATTAGGTTTCTTTATGTTGAATAACAAACTTTATTACTAAGCTCGCAGGCAAGGGACTCGGGTTATTATAGGCGCAAATTTCAGTGCAAACTAAAAAAGCTATAGATAATTACGGGGATAAAGATCAACAACGCAAAAACGATGTGAACAAGAGTTTTGTGTGTAAATCTAGTTAAACATGCTAATACGTAAAGTTTACTTCCAACTTCAAAACCTGAATTTGTATAACGTAAAGGTGAGACGATCGGCGGGGTTTTCTTTGCTTAAGGAAGGCGTAAACATTAGTGTGAAGATACAACAAAGGATTATCTAATCACTCGGCATTAATAAATTGTGATTATCTTTTCACAGGGTTTTCCGAAGGGGTGTCCATTAAAAAAGGAATATTCTAGCCTGATGTGTTGATAAGCTGCAACAATATGGCTTATCGTGACTTTGTCTCATGACAAGGATGCATGCGTTAGATGTGGATATCATTAACGCAATTGGTATTTATTTAAATAATTAACAATACTAGAACGTAAACTCTAGTGAGGTTGCATATAATTAGCGTGACATTTAAATAATCTCTACATGTTTCAAAAAGATATTTTAAAAATATGCAGTACTGAGTAATGTATAAATAATACAAAATAAGCTGCGTCTGTGTGATAATGAAATATACAAAATTAAAAACAATTTTCACTCAATACCACCCCACGTAAACACTACTGTATATACGTGTAATAGTCCCGGTCAAGTAGATTATATCTTTAAAAATCCAAGTGGCCACTTTCATTATGCCATAATTAAGAGAAAATAGTAGGAATTCATTGTATACATCTTGGGGAAATTTGTTTGTAGCATCATGGTGAAAAAGAGTTATGAAAAGCTTCTTTTTTTAACTATGAGGTTTCAAAAAACAAAATAAAAAATAGCACGAGGCTGAACTCGAAAAGACAAAGAAAAAGTATCCTCAACAGTGACAATCAGTTTATAAATTTTTGCAGGAAAAATAGAAAACATTTAATATAGGGTGTTCAATTAGTCGGTGTGTATGCTATGTATTGTACAGAGATCTATTTGGGCTGAAATTATTGTATCTACTTATGGTAGAAATGTAATGCAAAATATTTTTAACTTTTTGAAAAAAATAGTTGAAATGTGATAACAGATGTTTTGCTAAAATTGATCCCACAGTAAAAGTTCAATACGCTCTTGTTTGCCGAATTATGAGGATTCAGTAAGTACAGAGAGATGTTAACAATTCAAATTTATCTTATTTTTAATACTTTCACAGCTGGATTTAAATATTTACATAAACATTCAAGTAAAATCATCAATTTGAAATCTAATAAGAAAATTCCATTGGAATAAGATGAAGTTCTTCTCAGTAGTATCACCAGGATTCCAACTCATGACCTTCGACTTTCTGTGGCATTGCTCTACAAACTGCTAGAAACAGTCGGAGTCTCAGTTCCTGTAAACTACCCTTTATAATAGAACAACTAGAAATATATAAACACACAAAAAATCACCCCACATCTATACTGAATGACCAACTACACTTCAAATCACACACACTTTTTGACACGATACCTGACATTTAAATACTCCCACTCCCACTCCCACTCCCACTTCAAGACCAACGCAACACCCACACCACCTAGGCGTACAACACAGGCACCCACCAGTAGCAGTTCGAAAACTGCTGATGATGCACTAAAGTAGTGCGAAACGGCTGTCCGGATTACCAGAGGTAAATCAAAGTTTGCTTGTCAAGTGATAAATTTAAAACTAAACTGACTTTTGTAAATGTATTGTCAGTGCCTTCAGGATTCTAGACCTGTAAGTTTCGTATTTAAGCATCATTTTAACCGTGGCAAAGCCACGGGCTATTTCCTAGTTTTATACAACACAACTTGTATGGAAATTGAAATAATAGAAATGTACATTGATTAAAAACACAATTTTGATTCGGTGCAAGCCAGTTGGTGTGCTTTTATTCTGTTCTGCCGTTGGCTTATCTGAATGAAGTCAACTATGTCTTCAATGCACCATTGGTAGCACTGGTCACAACATGGTAACTCAAATCGATTCATGGATGGTTGATTCATAGTATGCTTTGATCTCGCAGCTGTTAGTTTTGCTTTTACACAATAAAACATGAAAGTAATTATTATTTGTATCGTCCATTACATTTTTATTCATGGAATAGTCTTAATAAATCCAACTCGAGTTGACGAGTTTCATCAGATAAACTCGTAAACTCTCATGGGATTACCTACGACAACTTTGTATACTCCAGATTTATTATAATGAAGCTCTTTTCTTTATGGTTGTTTTTATTAGACTTTAACACTGAATTTATTCTGATGTGCCAGTCTGATGATGGACTCATTGAAAACCTTTTGAAATTTTTGGTTTGCCCATGGATGGTATGCAAATGTTTTGTGACTTTTTTTTTGTATTTTGTCTTTAACATTCTTCTGTTGTTTTACTTTTTTCTATATTAGTTACAAAAATAAGTTAGTAATTATAAGAATTTTTGTAAATATTGATTTTAACTCAAAGGTACGGTAATATTATCAGTATTTTGAAAACTGATCTTGTAAACTTTAGTAATCAGCCTAAATTATTTAATAGTTAATGTAGCTATGTAAGAATCTGACGTGTTCTATATCATGTAAAATGATCAAAGGTTGAATAAACATACAAACATATATATTTTTGGAAATAATTTTCTTTTGGAGTTTTTACTATGTGACTGCAATAGTGTACATGTCCATTTGGCCTTAATAGGACCTCTTTAGTCAGGTTTCTGGTTGAGGTTTTTCTTCTTTTTGTCAGCCCATTACTTCTTCATTCTTTATGACCGCAATTATCTTTCTGCTTCTGGAACTACTCTTCCTATTCTCTGTTTGTTGATTTTCATCTGTAGTGTGTTTGTCTTTCAATATCTTGAGTGTGTCTGTCTTGTATATTAAATCCTCTACTGTAATACGTAGCTCTGCCATATCTTCCTTAAGTTCTGTAATCCATCTTATATTTTTCTTACTCTTACTCTTCCATAATTTTTCTATTATTTTTCTGCTAATTCTATTTTCTGGTGTCCGTAAAATATGTCCCAAAAATGATATTCGTTTTTTTTCATTGTACTTGTCACTGGTTCTATTTCTTTATAATATACTGTTTCATTAGAAGCTAGTCTCCAGACTCCATTTACTTGGTAATTTTTGTTTAAACAGGTTCTTACTATTCTCCTTTCTACCTTGAGAACTCTATCTATCTATATATATAGATTTTTTTTAAAATTTCCTTTCGAAAAATTTGGGTGCGGTTATTATTCAGAGGTGGGTAGTATTCGAGTATATACGGTAATTGAAAACTACCAACTTTTGAGTGATAACAGTAAATGCTACTAGTAATATGATACATGTTATTTAATTATCTAAAAAAAATTAAAGCCTGAAGAGTTTAGGAAAATTGTAGCACTGGTACTTTGGTATCTGCAAGGACTGATCCATGAGGTTACGCAGCCCCTAGACTGTTTGCCAACTTTCCCATTTGCCCATAGGTTGTCTGGAAACACTCCTATTGGCTACTGATGATTTGTCATCTCATTGGCCCTTCTAGCACGGTGCTGCCGAAAGTATTATTTGGCTGTGTTTCAGTCCCATACAGATAGATAGATATTTATTCACCAGTAGTATTGTGAAATACATGGCTTTGTCAATTGGGGAAATGCAACTATATCTATACATGCGGTTAAAAGTAACGCTAATACTTAATCTATAACAAAAACAAACATGAATTTAATTAACTTATGACTACAAAATTAAATTAAAAAATAAACTCAAACTAGTCGAGCCGAAATTGTACTGGACACTGATTACATCTAGTTATACCTAGACAAACATAGTTCCAAAGAAATTTGAAATTTATCAGAAATTACATATTCATTTGGAAGTACATTGCAATAAAAAGACGTTTTTAAAATTATTCCAAAACCAGTGGATAAAAGTTAAAAAGTCAAAACATGACTTTTGACTCTACCCTTGAGTCTTCCTCAGGTGACACTGATCATAAGGAATATTGAGTTTCGTCATGGTAACCCATTTTTCCACCATCGATAAAAACATTGTTTCTAAAATATCTGTTTTTCCAGTCCTTTGTAAAGCCAAACACTACTTCCTCTGTGCATTCCTGGTATTATTAAACTACTCAGAACGTTAACATGCGGTACATCAAAGGAATGCGATATCATTTTTGTTCTTCGCCGCCTTGTCACTTGATAAGAATGCAGTGTTGTCAATGTAACTTAGCGCCCACAAACACTCATTAACATACTCGCTCTTAATAGAATAGAATTTTATTGTCTTTTCACAATACAATTACAGTGTAATGTTTGTATAGACAAGTATACAAGAATTAATATAAAAAATACATTGATATACAATAGGTTACTATACATAAGATGTTGAAAATAAAACCTGTATACAATAAATAGTGTATAAATACCTTAACAGACACTACAACATGTACAAAAGGTCAAAATTATTCTATAAGCCAGTCTAGAAAGTATAATTCAGGAACTCTTCTGTAGTATAGAAGCAATTTGCATGCACGGCCTAGAAATCTTGCAGCTCTGCTTAAAGTGCTCACGCGGAGTTGACATGTAGCTGTCAAAATGCATTCTTAGATTCTGATTGGTTGAAATTCCTGAGGCAACAATTTGATTGGCATGCAGGAAATAAAGAATTATTAAATATCAAAAGCATTCTGCATGTTAACCAGTCTCACAACACAGACTGCTAGCAAAGAGACTGCTTGCACAAAGGTGGATAACAATCAAAGAAGGTTGTTTTTGACCTCAAAATACAGAGCGGTTGCAAGTATTATGTGCGAGCTTTCGAATTACGCTCCCCGACACGGTCATGCTGTAACATCGGTCATGCACCTGGTAGGAGGAAGGAACGATTAGGCTTACATGCACATAATTCTTCCGTAATAATAATAGTAAATAGCAGTGGCGGTAGTGTAAGGGTAGACTCTAAGACTGAGTCTAGCTAAATAATATAAGAAAATAAGTGGATTCATAAACAAATAAATAAAGGCAGCTACAACCAAGCCATTAATCATTATAAACTCTTTAGCAGTGTCTTCAAAATATTCTGCATTCCCCAACCCCTCCTGCTTTTATGCGTCAACATGTGGTGCCGCGTGCTTAGGCAGCATCGAAATCTCACGATGGGGCAGTAAAGACAAGCTGAGACTGAGCAATGGTTCAGCCAGACGAGCCAGTTCACCCAATAATAATAATAATACCGTAAAACATTTAATGATGATAAAATAGTGAAAAAAATGCATTTATGACCTAAAAATAGTGAAAAAATGACACTAAATTAAAAAAAAAAAAAACAATAAATTTACCATTATAACTTATAATTAGTTTTTTCTTAAGTAATGCATTGCTAAAAGCAATTTATACTACTTGGACACCCTTAGCGAAAAATAAATTCTTTCTGAACTGGCATGCCCATCAAATTGCCCCTAGCAAATATGTGCCATTTAAAAGTAAAGGAAAAAAACGTTTATCGCTACAAAAAAAAAAACTGCTGTGGTGTTTACAATAAACCTGAAAAAAAATTAATTATGGACACTTGGCTGAGATTCTCAAATAATAATAATAATAATAATAATAATAAATAAAAACGATTGTCTGTTGTCTCTCTACCTCCACTGAAACATGACCTAAAATGACGAAAAGTGAAAAATAAAATAAAAAAAAAACGCAAAAACAAATTACCCTTATTTAATCAATTATTTCATGATACACATTAAATATACATTCGAGCAGTCTTTTGGCCTTCATATAGGCTAAAAAAGATGCAATATTATCAATATTATTGCCCTAATAATAATACATAATTGTGAAATTGACAGGGAATTATCATTTAAATTGTTGAATTTTCTAATTTTTCCGAAGATTAATATAATTTTGTTCGTAATGCTTTAAAAACATATTCGCGGCATGAGGATTTGAAAAGGGAAAAGCTGTCTGCATTGGTGTGCCATCTGGTAGAGATTTTGAGAATCTTCAAGGTGGAAGTAGAGCGCTCTTGCGGCGGCTGTGGGAAGTAGGGTTTTGTCAGGGAGGAGCCGTAGAAAATTATTGTGGTGGCAGCTTGATGTGAAGAAATATCCTGGTGGGCAGGGAAGCCATTATTTAGTATGAAGTGAAGTGTTTGAGATAAATCAGATTGAAAATGTCCAGGCAGAACGACAGGCTGAGCTATGCACAAACTTACAAACTTGTTGTTGTCGGAGGAGGCGGCGTCGGAAAGTCGGCAATTACAATACAGTTCATTCAGGTGAGTAATGGACTAATATGGGCATGCCAACTGTTCTTCTTATTATACATAACTTGTAGGCCTATGCGTTTAATCCATTCGACGTTGAGGTAATTTTGTCAAGAAACATAAAATTGTTACATAGATAAAATTGTGGCAAGTTTCAAAAAAGCAATTTGACAGAACCCAACTGGATAGCCGTCAAACTAACCTAACCCTAGCTAAATTAGTAGCAGAAATTACCCAGGATTCTTCCTCATTCTGCACTCTATTTTTTTTTTTAAATAGAAACAAGAAAACGGCCATATTTGAAGTTGTAATGTTCTATAAGCCGATGTCCCACGATCCAATTTTTGGTCCAAATGTCTACAAACCGTCAGATTGGATCATGTGACATGGCCGACTACCATTGCACACATTTTCATCCTATATTTTCCATACAATTATTTTGCATGCAACGGAATAGAAACGTTTCTATTTTTCCATCCAAAAATATGAAATCAACCAATTAGCGTCATTCTATCCCCGCGTGACCTGCATGACGTAGAAACAAGGCTTCTTCCTCCGTACAGCTGATTCTCGCCGCTGCCAGCGCTCGCTCGCCCAGCGAACATAACCAAAAACATAAAATGTTATAACGTTAAAGTCAAGAAGATTAACAGATGCCAAGACTTTGAATTTAATAATATCAACATATCCGCCGGCGTGGTCTTGTGGTTAGCGTTGCTGACTACAGATCCGTCGGCCCGGGTTCGATTCCCGGTACCTCCTTGGATTTTTCTGAGGTAGGGAGGTCTGGTAGGGGTGCACTCAGCCTCGTGATTCCAAACTGAGGAGCTACTTGATAGAGAAGTAGCGGCTCCGGTCCAGAAAACCACCATTAACGGCCGTGGGTGTCGGCATGCTGACCACATGCCCTCCAATCCTGCCATCTGCCTATGGGAGATGATGCAGCGGCCGGGTGGTAGGCCAAGTCCTTCCGGGGATGTAGCGCCACGGAGTTTAGTTTTTTAGTTTTAACAATAATTATTATTACAACCGGCATAAAAGCTGAGGTGCTCTGGAAATTATGATAAAGATTCCGTAAAAAAATTTACTTGTGTCAGGTGCGTATATATCGACCGCCATGTCGATTATAGTGATCTGACGTGTTCTATATCCTTGAGCCCCGCTCAACACAGGATCTACAGGATGAGATATCTACATCTACATACATCGAGAACAGCTGGCGCTGGATGTTGGACCAAAATGCACTCTCGTGTGCACAGCCAGAAATAATTGTATAGAAATGCTACTTGATACAAAATTTTCAACCAACAAATTGGATCGTGGGACATCGGCTTTAGAGCCTAGAGAATTCACAAACTTTGTTTCTTCTTAAAAATGCAATAGATGAAAGAAAAACCGTGAAGAAGTAAGCACTTATATACCGGTAACCTAAACATAATTTGTAACGGCAGGTGGTCATGTCAGGGAGAACGATACACGGAATCGATCACATCATGAAACAGTGTAGGCATTCTGAGGTAGCGCAAAAGACCATTATCTGCCGCACCCAGGCTCCCCTTCCACTCACCGCTGCACGGTGCTATGACGACGGCTACTTCCCCTATCTTCCCATAAGCCACCCGCCGCAAACTTTTGAAGGCCTGCCGGGCCCTGCTCAACGCAGGTAGGCCTATAATATTTCACAGTTACCAAAAAAAAACTTGCACCAAGCATAACATTTCACAATTATTAAAACGTCGCTGCTAGCAGTTCAAATTCGGCCGCTAGATGTCTCCCCCACCCAAAACCCCTACTTTCCAGTTGGGTCGAGTGGGAGACTTGGGTGCAGCATATATTGACTTTTTCCCTGGTATTGCCGCTAGAACTGTGTCAGTAAACTAAGCTAACTTATCCTAACCTGTCACAAACCTAGATTATGTTGCAAACTTCGTACTACCTTTTACTAACTTTGCGCTTGTTCTTCTCACTTATAATGCTATTGGCAGCATTGTATGTGGGAATTCATGTAAGTCAAATAATCATAGCAAGCCAGTCGGTGTTTGTCGACAATCTACAGGCTGCATAACCCATGCTGCAACATGTATCAACTTCGTACAGATTGTCGAAGAAGACCTTAGAAATTTTAAAAGGGCAGCCAATGATGTACTTCACAGGTCCCAAGTTAAGTAGGCAATACTAATTGCTGCTACTAAACTAATGCCACTGTTGTTAAACTAACTAACTTATTTTATAGGCTACAGTGTTTCCGGCAGAATCACAACCAGTCTGAATATTTCTTAAACAAAAAATACCAGAATAACCGGATTTTGAATTTTTGCTGGAAAAACTCAAAATGTTTCAGTACATCTCCATGTGAGCACTTCTGGTTACCAAAACATTGTCAGAATGTTATTCTCTCTCTCCCCAAGTGTTCTGCCGCATTTGAGGTGTGACAGGTGCACAACCACGTCCTGCACCCAAGATTAGTGAACAATGTTTGGAACTCTTCAGAATAGAGTAGCCAGCAAACAGTGAGGTATGCTTAGCCATTAGCAACCATGCCTCTCCGAGCTGCGGGAGACAGCTGGTGCAAGGGTAAAATTTCCCATTGCAGAAGGGATTCAGTGTGATGCATAATAAACCTCATGCTATTCAGTATATTGCTGCTAAAGTAATATAGCTGTTCCTAACCTAACATAACCTGTCACTGACCTAGAATTTAGCTGTCATTATTTAATAACATAAAAGTGATGAACACTTGATAAAAACACTTAGTTATGATAGTGGTTAAAAGATCGGTTAAAAACAATAAAAACACATAACACAAGACGTTTCAGCCTGCCCCCCAGACACATAACACAAGACGTTTCAGCCTGCCCCCCAGGCTGCCTGGGGGGCAGGCTGAAACGTCTTGTGTTATGTGTTTTTATTGTTTTTAACCGATCTTTTAACCACTATCATAACTAAGTGTTTTTATCAAGTGTTCATCACTTTTATGTTATTGTGATTTTAGTGGAAAGTAGGACCACGCATTTTATCTTTTACTATGTCATTATTTAACTTAATTTGGAGGCTTTTTCACCCTTCCACACCTTTTGTAAAACATGGCACAAACCCATGCTATTCAGAATACTGCTGCTAAACTAACATAACGTTCCTAACCTAACATAACCTGTCACTGACCTAGTATTTAGCTCTCATTATTTAACTAAATGCAGAAGCTTTTTACCCTTCCACACCTTTCATAAAGCATCGTTACACCTTTACTGTGGGTTTAGCGCTTTTACAGGCCATGCGTGTGATAAAAGGTAATGAGGCTCAAAATCGGAAGTCAAAATTTAAAATATCGAAAATCCCCCAATCCTGCCATCTGCCTGTGGTAGATGATGCAGCGGTCGGCTGGTAGGCCAAATCCCTCCAGGGATGTAGCGCCATGGAGTTTAGTTTAGTTATAAAACTCTATAAACGTGAAATGTCAACATATTTTTAAAAATTCATGTATTTAATAACCTACAGCCATTTCATAATATAATGGAATTTTTCCCTCAAAGAGAGAAGTTATAAAATTATTGCAATTGGGTGGTCAAAAATAAGTTTAAAACCTCAAATTCTCTGAATTTTAAGGACTTAGGTGTATCTGAAGTGGTTTCATGTGTAAAATCTGTTGATTTACTTATTTATTGCATTGAGTTACTTTTTTTTGCCATTTTTAGCATGATTTTAACACTCTTTAATACCAAGTAGTCAAGAGTAATCAGCTATGTCCATTTTCATTTGAGAAAATATACATCTTAAGGTACAATTTGGTATAAGATTACTTAAAAAAATATGTGTGGTTAATTACTATGTAAAATAACAAACAAGGGAATTTTTGTCCCACCCGTAACCGTGATAGTTTTGTTAAATTATTATTAATGAGTTAAATAAATGTTTTGACAACCTGGAAACAGTTTATAATTTGTATTTAATCCCTCATACCTTCATTAATAACAACATTAAGACCCTAACAGTTAGCAGAATAGAAAATGAGCTTTTGTTTTGCATCTTTAAAATCAGTGTCCAAATTATGTCCCACCTGTAACAGATTTTGAAAAACAAATTTAAAATATTCAGAATAAATTTTAAATAATGCTTTGCATGCAGTGTGAAGGAGAAGGCATTGTACATTTTACAGAATGTGAAGAACCAATTCTAGTTTATTATTTATGATATGTAATAAACAAAAATAGCTTCTATAATTTGTCAGAATGTCCCACCCGTATTTATGAAATGGCTGCCTAACAAAATAGGCATTTGCCTTAAAATCCCAGTTCTATTTATAAACTACCACTTCAGAGAATTTTTATTAAAACATGTTTCAAACAAAACTTCTAGCTCGCGTACAAA
The DNA here is from genome assembly GCA_964059195.1 of Ectobius pallidus. NCBI lineage: Eukaryota > Metazoa > Arthropoda > Insecta > Blattodea > Ectobiidae > Ectobius > Ectobius pallidus. The sequence goes on from CAXKWD010000002.1 coordinate 4,147,705, forward strand.
AGTTGTTAGTGGAAATCGCGAAAAATAAAGTGGCAGTAAATGTGATTGGCTAATTCGAAACATGTTATTGATGCTAGCGAATATCCGGGTGTCTATGTCACCTTGTGGGTTGTCGAAATTGGTGATTGCTTGCATCTTTACTTCCGGGCAATTTATACTCGTCATTGTGTTGAAGGACAACTCATCACATGACCCCAAGCTCCATCATCATCATCATCACTTACACAAGCTCTCAATTTACCCCTACCGCGGCTAAAGAAGTTTCACTTTAAAAAAATAGAGTGCGTTATTAGATTATGATTTTTCCCGAACTTCCGGCCCCTAATTTTATTATAGTGAGTTCTATTAGCGTATTATCATGTGACAGTTCTCCACAATACGATAAGAACCTTGAACCAGTTCCCAGTTCTTTTCAATCGGCATGTAGGCCTAGTCATGTTTGTAAAATTGGCTACATTGTAGACTTGATCCCACTCAGTACGCCCCGGCTGGGATGGCGGTCACCTTATTCTCAAGTTTTTTAGATAGGCCTACCCCCAAAGAAAGAAATCTAAGGGGGTCATGTCTGGTGACCTTGGAGGCCAAGCAATGGGACCTGGTCTTCCAATCCATTTTTGTGGAAATGTTTGATTAAGGCAATCTGTCTCAGCTTTAGTATAGTTTGGTGGAGCTCCATCTTGCTGGAATATGAGGAACTGCAAGATTTTCCAGCTTGGTTGTTCCTATACAGAATCCAATGTCAAAGCACACCACATGTTAAAACTGTCTCACTCGTTTTTGTTATATCCATGAGTTTTCTTCTCCCCATATTCTAACCAGAGAATACTACATGATTCTCATCATGTTTGTGAGATAGCTCAACAGAAGGGGGATCATGTATGTAGGCCTTAATGGGAAAACATTGATAGATTTGGATGAAACTCACTATGCTGGGGTTTCTTGGATCAGAAAACTCAAATCTGAGGTCGTTTTCTCTTGGGCGGCGCGCTTTAATTGTGAATTGCACCTCGAAGCTGGACTATTACCGGTAGCTTTATTATTTTGTTTATATGCATGTTTTGGGTAAGGTTCATGATCTGTGGTTCATTTTAATTGTTTCATTTTGAATATGTGTGACCATATATCAGCATGAGATTCGTTTTGCTCATTTAATTAGACCTATTTATATTTAGTACATAAAATAATAAATTAAAACATTAAATTATTTAATACATGCAACTTGTGTAACATCTAGTGATTGAATTAATAAGCATGGTAAAGTCGCAGAGATCTGTTAGTATTAAGTAAAGCTGAAAACACTAAAACATTACTGTTAACAAAAAACTGGCAGGAAACTGAAATAGGTCATAAATGCTGTAATCATGTGCTCAAGACTGTGAACAGAGGTAATATTTACTATTCACCCTAAGAGCAGAATATGAATTTCTTGGAGAAGGAGACGGGAAGGGGGTGAAAAGATGATTGGTTGCTGACAAGGCCAAAAACCGATGCCATAATGAATTCATTATGCCGATGCTTTGATAATGCTTCCCCATGGTCTTTCTACATCTTTCTGCACAGTGACAGATAGCACCAGGTTAGTGACAGGGCCCGGATTTTGAAGACTCGTCATCTTTTAACTGGAACATCATGGACAGATATTCTGATCATGACTTCTTTGTTATAAAAATTGTCGTTTTCCCTCATTTTTAATTTCTAGGTATGGTAATTAGGTAGATTACGTAGAAAAATCTACCTATTGCAATCGATACCATGTCATGACTTTCGAAAAATTCTTTCATATCTTTACGTTTCATGCCTCCCTAAGTACGAAACCACCGCCTGTTCAAAAAAAAAAAAAAAATTGTGATATTTATATATATATATGATATATATTAAAATCTTTACACGCTAGTGGCCGTAATTTTGAAGATATTTGAACCAAATTTTATTATGTTATATCTAGGCCCAATAGTTTGGACAAGTTCGTTAATGAGCAAAATTGGCCCAAGGGGGTGGTGGTCGGGGAAGGGGGTTGAAATTTTAGAAACATTTATATCTCGGCCCCTATGAAGTACATCAGCCTGTAGGCTTGCCTAAAGGGTTTTTTTTTTAGAATTTAATGTCATTATTTGGTCATTTTATGGTCTTTTTTTTTCCACATTTCATATTTTTTTATAATTTAAACAAATTTAAGTCTGTTATTTTCTTAGTTTGTGTTGTTTCTCACATTGTACAGAGTTTTCGTGCATTTACTTACATTGAATATTATCGGAACTCTAAATAACTTAAGTATAAATAAATAGATCTTGTTATTTTAATTTGGATACAGTATTTGCTGTTTGCATTTAACCGTATGTATTAATTAAGTTCATTAATTAAAAAGGTATTCCTCAGGTTCGCGAGCGACCACTGGTAAGGGGATATTCTCACCGGATTTTTTATCGGAGTGCACCTACCTACTTAAACCTAAGAACACACACACACACACCCAGTCCTGAACCCGGGAAAGGAATTTTTCACTACTTAACAATCCCCAACCTGGCCGGGAATCGAACGCGGGCCGCTGGAGTGGATGGCAAGCATGCTACCAACTCACCCATGGTGGCGGAAAATTAAAGTTGTAATTGGGTCAACCACATAAATGTAGAATAGATAAAATCTGACAAATAACCTAGCATTTTCTTACAAGTGTTTTGATCTTTTTTTTTTCTTCTTTTTTTTTCTTCTTTTTAGTAATTTCTTGTATTTTTCCAGTTCGCTTTTAGGTCATAAAAATCCAGGCCTGGTAATGAGAGTTAGCTTACCCAAGTCATGTTTAGCCTAGACATGTTTAAAAAGCAATTTTTTTTACAGATGTATAGACTTATGTAAACATCAGAAGTATTTGGACTCTAAATCGCTTTTAATAATGCAAAATATCGTTAGTAAACAGAACTAGTTTGTTTTTATAAGACTTGTAAGATATGTTCTATCAATCTATTGATAGCATTATCATGCTTTCGCTTAATTTTATCTATCAGTTTTCATGTTTAGCTGTAAAGATTGAGTTCTCTGTTTTCTTTCTTTCCTATCCAATTTTTCAGATCAGATAAGACATTAAGTTAGATGATGTGAGGTGTGAAATCGGTCCATCTCAGGATCAACGTGTTTTTTAGGAGTAAGAGTTGCCAATATTGGCTTCAAAGCCTAGGTAAGTTGTAGACCACCATCCCTAATGAAGTTTCAGCCTTGGATCTGGATTTCCAAGGCCTCTGCAACAATGCGGCCCCAGTAGAATCTCTGCCTCCCTAGGATTATGGTCTGGTCGAATTGAATTTTATGGCCAGTGTCGACACAGTGTCCGACCAATCAGAGATCTTCATTTAATTATTCCATTTTCTAATAATTAGAAAATGGAATAATTAAATGAAGATCTCTGATAGAACAATTATTGTTCTATTGGTCCCCACCCATTCTTTCCTATGAATCAAGCAGTTTTTTTTCTCAATCCATCTATCTTCTGGCAGTGGAGACAGCTACCGAAAGCTTGGAGCAAATCCTCCAACTCACCCGGTTGGAAGCCTGAGAAACAATATATTCTCAAGCCACGTATAAGCAATTTAAATTTTATTTGATAGTGCTTATTTTGCTTAATCTGACAGGAAAACTATTTTGCTTGCTTATTTTATGATTTTGAATTAAATTAGCACATTTTACGCAAAACCGTCAGAATCAATAATCGGACAGAGAAATTCAGCGTAGAAGGCCTTTGTTGCTTTTCACATGCGCCTGTGACATACTGCGACGAAATAACGTTTTCACCTTACAAATAGTTTTTCACTGACAGACGCAAGAACTTCTCACAAGAAAATATACGGATGACCTTCCTTGCGTACTGTGACAACCGTGAATAAGATAAGATTTCTAAGAAACTAATAATTAATTTTATTCTCGTGTAATTTGTTTTTTGCTTATAGATCTGTGCTCTTGTGAACCCAGACAAGCCTCTCCCGCCCACAGCCCCACACTTATGTATTTCGCTTATTCCTAAGGCAAAATGTATCATGATATGTGATTTGATGTCATGAGATGAATTCTTGGCTTGAGGCGCCACGCCACAGTGTTGCTAAATTTATTCGGCTGGGATAAACATCTGCCTGTGAGTCATGATGACGTAACAATGCTCTGTGGATCCTGCCTTCCCGATCCCGCGTGGGAGTTGTAGGATCTGGGTCAGTCCAGAGAAAAGGTCATTCAATTCGCCAGGAAACAGTGACGTCACGCGCGTGGTGACCTTGAGGACAACAAATTGCCATAAGCGGAGATATGTTGTGTCGCGACGTGCTGATGTCATATCCAAACAACAACCGTAAGAGAGAATTAACCCAAAATGTATTTTCATTGCAAAGATGTTTTCAACTTGTCTATAAGTTTCGTTCGGTTGATATCCATTCGTAGCAGGGTTGGGAATTCGCGTAAAAAAGTTTTTCATGACGTTATAAAACAAACGTACAAAGGCGTATATAACGTCATAAATGTAAAATACCTGAATAGAATCCTGACAACTTTTAACTTTATTCTTTTATGTGAATTTTACATTGGGTTCATAGGCGTCGCCATGGGGTGATCCTCCGATATTCATAAATCGTGTAATACCTTTAAAGGTAAAGTGATCCCTATACAGGTCATAGAGGTCCAGAGGGTTCCAGGAGGTTGAGGCTCCCAGATTTTGGACATTCGGCACGTGAAGGTGGTAAGGTTGTCAGCCTTTCGCACCGGCCGCCTTTACCCCCAGGATTGCTCCTGGTACTCATTTCTGTTAGAGGCTGAGTCGACCCCAGGGCCATAGTGCCACCAGAAGGATTAGGTCAATTGGAAAACTCCAACGACCTCATCGGGAATCGAACCCGCGACCTTCCGCGCCTCGACCACTACGCTACGGCGTACCCAGAGGGTTGTTTTAGATTGATTAATTTTTAGGTATTCACTTGAGAAACGCGTTAGATTTTTATACTTTTATGTTGAGCGTTTCTGCATTATAATGTAATCACACGCTGAGGAATCGGGAGATACGTCATCATCTCAACAATGAGTGCATTGTGTTGTTTCCAATGCAGACGCTTTTAATAGTATAAATTGCGCTTTAAATATTTCGTCGAGATTTACTGCTTGTACCAAGATTTATAAGATAATGGTAGTAACAAGATTTCTTAATCTAATTTTAAAATTTTAGATTCTTATGTTTCCGTGTTCATGATCAAAAGTCAAACAACATGAAATTCAATTATTCTTATTCTTTTGGTTAATTTTTGCAATTTTCCTCCTGTTTTTGAGGTATACTGTGATAATAATAATAATAATTTTATTTTCTTGTCATTAAACCATTTACGTAATAGACAAAGTCAGGAGTACAAAGATTACATACATAAATTACAACACGAATTATATACATAATTCACAACTAATTTTACAATATAGACTAAGTGAAATTACTACATTAAGTTTATTGTACATTTACTAACTATAAATTCTTCAAGTCATATTCGAAATATTCATTAACAGTGTAAAATGTGTTGTCAACCAGAATTTTTAAGAATAACTTATATTTAGATAAATTAAATAAATAAATAAGAATTTTATTGTCATTAACCCCCTTTGTTACTAGACAAAGTCAGGACCACAATCTAGACTTAACCCACTATGTACATTTTAAAACCTGTATTGGGTCAATCCATTAGAAATGAACCAAATTTAACAAAATTTGTTGCTCGACATTTTTGATTTTCCTCATTTTTATACCAGTTATTTCCCAACTAAAGGTGAGTTCAAAACTATGGTAAAAAAATTTTTGGGCTCATACTTTTTTTTTGGCGGCCATTTTAAGTTTGCTTTTTAACCATATTTCAGTCGAAAACATGTTTTGCACAAATGTATGTAACTCTGTTAATTTTATAGATAACAAGACAAAATAAACACCAAAATTATCAGAATGAAATGCTCTACATTTTTGTTTTAACACAATATTACCTTAGTAGTGAGGAAAGTGAAGAAAAAAATTCAAAACTACAAATTGAAAATTGACTTAAAACGGGAGTTTTGGGGCCGCAAAATTATTAGAAGGAAGAAAGATTCGCCCTTAATTTTTTTTTCTGGTGTAGATCTACTATGGGACTACTCGCTGTAGAAGTTTAAAGCTTGAGAACTTTACAGTTTTTTTAATACAATTTTTCAAAAATGCCCAAAACCGTATTTTGGCAATATTTGAAGTAGAATATCTCAAAAGGGACTGAGTGAAAAATTATGAAATTTATACAGATAACACCTCTTTATGATATAAAGATGTGATAAAAATTTGGTGACTGAGACTCAACTGGTTTCCGAGTTACAGTGCATCGAATTTGGCCAAAACTTGCATTATACGTACATGAATTTTAACGGTAATTTAATAGTAAAAATCCACATTGTAATTTTAAATGCAAAATTTTAGTGAACCTTAGTATGTTACACAAAAGAGTTGTACATGTAGGCTACATTTCATCAGTTAACATGACAGATTTATAATTTCCTTAAAGCGTTGAAATTTCGGTGCATAGTTTGCAATTTTTGGCCAACTTCGATGCACTGTAACTCTGGAACCAGTTCAGTCTCAGTCACCAAATTATTATCACATCTTTATATCGTAAGGAGGTGTTATGTGTATAAATTTCATAATTTTCACTCAGGCCCTTCTGAGATATTCTGCTTCAAATAATGCCAAAATAGGGTCAATCCATTAGAAATGAACCAAATTGAATAAAAATTTTTGCTCAACATTTTTTATTTTCTTAATTTTTTTTTACCAGTTACTCCCCAATATTAGGGGAGTTCAAAACTACAGTAAAACGTTTTTTAGGCTCATACTTTTTTCTTGGCGGCCATTTTAAGTTCTCTTTGTAACAGTTTTTCGGCCGGAAACTTGTTTTGCACAAATGTGTGTAACTCTGTTAATTTTATAGATAACAAGACAAAATAAACACCAAAATTATCAGAATGAATTGCTCTACATTTTTGTTTTAACACAATATTGCCTAAGTAGTGAGGAAAGTGAAGAAAAAAAATCAAAACTACAAATTGAAAATTGACTTAAAACGGGAGTTTTGGTGCCGCAAAATTATTAGAAAGAAGAAAGACTCGCCCTTAATGTTTTTTTCTGGTGTAGATCTACTATAGGACTACTCGCTGTAGAAGTTTAAAGCTTGAGAACTTTGCGGTTTCTTTTATACAATTTTTCAAAAATGCCCAAAACCGTATTTTGGCAATATTTGAGGTAGAATATCTCAAAAGGGACTGAGTGAAAAATTATGAAATTTATACAGATAACACCTCTTTATGATATAAAGATTTGATAAAAATTTGGTGACTGAGACTTAACTGGTTCCCGAGTTACAGTGCATCGAATTTGGCAAAAATTGCGTTATAGGCACACGAAATTTAACGGTGATTTAATAGTAAAAATTCACTTTGTAATTTTAAATATAACATTTTTGTGAGCCTAAGTTTGTTACACAAAAGAGTTGTATATGTAGGCTACATTTCATCAGTTAGCATGACAAATTTTTGGTTTCCTCAAAGCTTCGAAGAGTGTTGAAATTTCGGTGCATAGTTTGCAGTTATGGCCAACTTCGATGCACTATAACTCGGGAACCAGTTGAGTCTCAGTCACAAAATTTTTAACACATCTTTATGTCATAAAGAGGTGTTATCTGTATAAATTTCATAATTTTTCACTCAGTCCCTTTTGAGATATTCTACTTCAAATATTGCCAAAATACGGTTTTGGGCATTTTTGAAAAATTGTATTAAAAAAACCGCAAAGTTCTCAAGCTTTAAACTTCTACAGCGAGTAGTCCTATAGTAGGTCTACACCATAAAAAAAAATTAAGGGCGAGTCTTTCTTTCTTCTAATAATTTTGCGGCACGAAAACTCCCGTTTTAAGTCAATTTTCAATTTGTAGTTTTGAATTTTTTTCTTCACTTTCCTCACTACTTAGGTAATATTGTGTTAAAACAAAAATGTAGAGCATTTCATGCTGATAATTTTGGTGTTTATTTTGTCATGTTATCTATAAAATTAACAGAGTTACATACATTTGTGCAAAACATGTTTTCGACTGAAATATGGTTAAAAAGCAAACTTAAAATGGCCGCCAAAAAAAAAGTATGAGCCCAAAAATTTTTTTACCATAGTTTTGAACTCTCCTTTAGTTGGGAAATAACTGGTAAAAAAATTAGGAAAATCAAAAATGTAGAGCAACTTGGCCTGGTTCATTTCTAATGGATTGACCCTATTCTGATAAGTCGAATATTGAGGAATATTGTGGAAGAATATTGAGGAAAAACATTACAGTCTGAATAAATCAGATGTGCGTCATAAGCAATTTGTATAGGCAGGTGGGGAGAAGTTTCCTGAGCGAGGGAAATTTAGTCACCGGATTTCCTCGTGGTTTTTCTTGCGTGATTTGTCCATTGAGGGGGGGGGGCAGTGATGACGCATTCTGACGACTTATCAGATAGCGAATTCGTTATCGCTAACACAGGCGCCGAGTGGTGTTAACTTACACTTATATAAATAATAAAATCAGGTAAACTGATATAACAAAGTGCCAGTATGTTTTTTTTTTAATCAGTTATGACTGCAAATATGATATGCAGAATGTGTGTTTTTTTTTTTTTTAGGTAGATTTTCGAAGAAAAATCTACCTATTGCAATGGATACCACTTTATGATTTTCGAAAAATTCTTTCATATCTTTACGTTTCATGCTCCCCTAAGTACGAAACCACCGTCCGTTCAAAAAAAAATTTTGTGATATTTATATATATATATATTTATATATATATATTTATATATATATATTTATATATATATATTTATATATATATATATATTTATATATATCTTTACACGATAGCGGCCGTAATTTTGAAGATATTTGAACCAAATTTTATTATGTTATTTCTAGGCCCAATAGTTCGGACAAGTTCGTTAATGGGCAAAATTGGCCCAAGGGGGTGGTCGGGGGAGGGGGTTGAAATTTTTAAAAATGTATATCTCGGCCCCTATGAAGTATAGAGGGAAACTTTGTTTGAATAAATTAGAGTACTCCCTATGGAGTTCACAGTGACACCAACGATTCGGGGGTTCGAGTGAGGGTGGGGGTGGAGGTGGGGGTGGGGGATGAAAATTCGAAACTTTTGAAACCACGTCTTGTGGGGTATCGTTGAAAAGCTCTTGATGAGTACTCTACAAATCAATAAATAGTTTCTTGATAGCTCTCATATTACGCGAGATTTTAATGTTTGAAAATAATAACACTTAAAAGAATTATTATAATATCATAATTTTGTCTTGTTTAGCGGCTTTGCTAATTTTATTCATTGCTGATCTTGCGCACGGCCTCCCAGAATATTATATCCGATTCTTGTTGTCAAAACAAATGATTGTAGGCTCTTCCTCTTTACCGAATTCAGTTCTTATTACTGCAGGTTAACCATGCCAAGGCTAAAGAAGAAGAGTGCTATGCAGCGACAATAAATTAAACCAAAATCACTTCGAAATCTACCTCCGCCTGTAGGCCTGCCTAAAGGGATTTTTTTAAATTGATTTCCAAGTTAAGCTCCAGATTTATTCATTAAGCAGGGCTTACGGAAGAAGAAAGGTCTACCATCTCGGCCACCTGGGTCATTTTAACGGTCTAGTTGGATAAGCGCATGTAAATCAATATGTTTTTTGTCATAGCTACCTGTATTTTAATTTCCAAGGCCTTATAAGATCACAGTAAAACAATAGGCTATGTTGTCAAGATAACTGATTTTCATTTTTTTTATAAATTCTTTCGAATACGTATATTACCATAAAATAGACACTAAATTGAGCATTACTCCGAAACAGGTCAACCGATTTTATCCATTATGAATAGACGTCTTCCCATGGACATTATAAATGTGTATACCAAGTTTCATAAAAATCCGGTAAAGCGTATTTGAGTTACCGCGTCTTTAAAATATACACTAAATTGGGTTTTACTCCGGTACCGGTCAACGGATTAGGTTCAAATTCAATAGGGCACTTCTTATGGACGTCATAAATGGGTATACCAAGTTTCATGGAAATCCGATACAGCGTATTTGAGTGTACCGTATATTAGAAAGGCGCCATAATCTATTAAAATAGGCACTAAATTGGGCATTACTCCGGTACCGGTGAACCGATTTGGTTCAATATCAATAGGGTTCTTCCCATGGACATTATAAATGTGTTTTCCAAGTTTCATGAAAATCCGAAAAAGCGTATTTGAGTTATGGTGCGTACAGACACACGGACAGACAGACGGACAGACATTTTTTCGTCCACCACACAATCTCATAAAGTACCATACTGGCACTTCATAACAACGTACTTACATACCGAGATGGTAGCGTCTTTCACTCGTATTCGAGATGCCCGGGTTCAAATCCCGTGGCCGGTCAATTTAACTTCGGTTTTTATCATGGTTTCCCCAGTTGTAAAAGCAAATGGAGAGTTGGATATTTACTTACAATGACTCGTCCTCGGTATTTCATAAACCTAATTTCATTCCGGAAGACTACGCATAAACACATCAACAATAGAAAACAGTTACATCACATAGTTACATGGCTACTGGTGTAACACAGAACCTGAACTCCTGATATCGCCTCCATGTTTAAAGGAGTGAAATGAAGCTGAATTTTTAAAAAAGTGTGCGTGGAACGCCACGCGACTCGCGACAGAAGTGAACTTGTTTTAATTTTTGGATTTTTTTCAATTTTGGATTATTGGAATTTTTTTCAATTTTGGATTGTTGGACTTTTTAATATTGGGGTTTTGGCCTTTTTTACCTTTGGATTTTGGATTTTTAAATTATTGATCTTTTAATTTTAGAATTTTGGATTTTTTTAAATTTTAGATCTTCGAATTTCTTTTATTTTTTGTATTTTTTAATTTTGGATTATTTTTATTTTTAAATTTTGGATTTTTTAATATTATAAATTTTGGATCTTCGAATTTTTTATTTTTGTTTTTTTAACTTTCGTTTTTTAGATTTTTTAAATTTTGGATTTTTTTATTTTTTAAATTTTGGATAAGCGTAATCATTGAGTTGATTGTTTTCTGTGCAGTCCGTTCCGTCACACCTCACTAATTTCGTGACAATTTTGAGCGTAACACTAATTTCATGATGATTTTGAGCGTTACACAAGCTCTCAATTTACCCCTAATGCGGCTTTCACTTAAAAAAAAGTACGGAGGCCTTTCATGTATCACTCAATAAAATTCCGATTATCCTCGGAATTTGGTGACATGGTAACCGCGGATAAGCAAATTCTTCGGATAGTCCACAAAATGGACTGAATCAACATGAAATGCTTTTGAACAGTTTTTATTTAGTAGGTGCCCTACAGATCCAATTACAACTTTCTCCTTTATGGATATATGTATTCATGAACAGAATGTTCCATTTTGATATCTCGATCCAAAGCCCCATAAGCGATTCATTCAAATGAACAGTTCATAAGAATGAAACAAAAGATAAATTGCTAGTGATTATGGTCAACTTTGAAGCTAAAATTAATGTTAAATCTACACTAAACTTTAATGTGAGTAGCCTATATTTCATTTTAAACTCTCCTTACTTATTTATGTGCCAGTATTAATGTATTGTTTACAGCTTGAAGGTTTATTATTATAACCTGTACTGCAGTGTTAAAGCTACGGTATAACCTACATGTTCAGTGAATCATTAATTGCCAGTGCATTCTGTGAAATCTGCATAAATGTTAAGCATTTGTTTTGTGATTATAAGCGACTGTATAATGGTGTACCTTACTTAGCTAAATTCCGTTTTTCTAGCTTTTGTCAAAAGTTTATCATGGGATTAATCTAGTTAGTAAATGACATTACAATGGAATGTTTTCTGTGTTCCAGAGTTACTTTGTTACTGACTATGATCCCACAATCGAGGATTCCTACACCAAGCAGTGTGTCATCGACGACGTCCCTGCCAAACTAGACAGTGAGTACCACAAGGCCTGTAGACCTATTGCATTTGAGGAGCTACATTTCAAATCGTATGCCCAAAAAAATTTACTATAAACTGGACACATTTTTACATAGCAAAGTTTATAATGCATGTGTATTTCTAGGAAATTGCAAACATGAAATCACTTTCAACTGTGTTCTACAATATGAAGGAAATTGAGATGGACATACAGGGTGTTAATGAATAACACCGAAATATTTTACCTATATATAGAGGGCACATAGATAAGTAACTTTTACTTTATAGATTTTTGCTCTGTGACGTAAATTGTGCATGCTACGTAGCGTTGTCACCTGTCCCGAATTTGGCGGGATATCCCGCATTTTAGAACATTTTCAGCGTCCCGAATTATGCCTAAGAGGGACGCATTATATATTTTTTATTATTTTGCTAGCCTTTTCTTTTCTAATGCTAGTGTTATTGTTGCATAGGCTATTCAGTTTTATCATTGTAACGAATATATACCATCTTTCTCTCATTAATGAATTGTTCCATGTACAAATTTAGGTTTGGAGATCGGCGATAAGCATATATTTGATAAGTGTCCCTCCGTAGCCTTACCAAAAGGTGGCAACCCTAATGCTACAGGGCATTAAAGACATTATAATTTGGTGCTCATAAGTCAATAATGAAGCGAAATAGTATTAAAATAATCATTAAATTTACTTCATGCCTTCTTAAATTATCAACGAAAACCTAATTCTTAATCATTCATCATCAGCTATATCGTAATTAAGAGTTTTCACACTCCGCAAAATTTACAAATTATTCACATGACTGGCCGCCAATGCATTAGTTTTTTTTATTCATAACTCCAGTGTTCTTTGTTTTGCATTTTTTCAAATGTTAGAAGTCAGTGGGAGATTTTGTGCCGTAACAGGAAAAATTGAATCCATAGAGCAAAAATCTCCTAAAAAAAGTTGTTTGTTTATATACACAGGTGAAATATTTCGGTGTTATTCATTATCACCCTGAATAATGTTTTCATCCAAACAAATTGTTGCCAACCAAAAGAACCTGAATTCCACTACATACAAGATTCTAAGAAATTGTTTTTGTTTTAATATTTATGATTTAAAATAACAAAACACCGTATAACTTAAGTTTGGATTTTAACCAAGGCAGCCGTAAAACATACAACAGAACAAGGGCTAAACAATGGATTATTGTCCAAGGCGATAATGAAGTTGGAAAGTGTGAGAGAGAGACTTTCACCATCTCAGACAGAGAGAAAGTTGGCATCAAGAGAAGAGACAAGTTGACACTTATTTAATTGAATTAATATTATCGTAATCACTGGTTTGTGTAAACTAAAGTGTGTTAAAAAATCTGATCTGAAACACATAACTTCCTCTACCTGAATAAAGTTTTAGCTCTTGGTATAATATATTATAAAATGGATATATATATATTTATGAACCACAGATTATTGTCTCTATTGACATTACATGAGAATATTGTAGGAGAAAAATTCCTCTGACACTGGCATTTGAACCAAGGACCTTAGCCACTGCTGTACCAACTGAGCTAAGCCAGAGTTCACTTCAACAGCGCCAGATGGAACCTCTCTCCTATGACTGATTGCGCTTAATAGTCTACCTCACTGACAGTCAAGTTATGTCATATTATGCAGTACTGTGAGGCACACTAATTGTTTTTGTGACCGGGCTTCCACTGTTATTGTACAGTAACATCAGTCGTAGGAGAGAAGTTCCATCTGGTGCTGTGAAGTGAACTTTGGTTTACCTCAGTTGGTGGAGCAGTGGCTCAGATAGGCAAAGGTCCTGGGTTCAAATCCCAGTGTCAGAGGAATTTTTCTCCTGCAATATTTCTCATGTAATGTCCAACAGAGACAATAATATGTGGTTCATATCCATATGCAGTGGCGTACCAGGGGGGGGGGGGAACGGGGCGGCCGCATCGGGCGCCATAAAGGGGGGGCACGAAAATTGAAAAACATATTTTTTAGTTTAAGAAAAAATAATTTATCTCATTCAAAATATACGGTTTTATTGGTCAAATTTTCTTTATTACTTTGTTAAATACTGCAGTAATATTATTTATAAATGATATAAACGTTTCATTTTAAACTATTTATAGACAATACGAAATAGGTCATGGACGTCGAGCACACAGGAAAAGTTTACGGTGTACGGGCAAAAGAAAGACTTGAGTAATTTAGCAATTTTATCAATTGAACGTGAAGTGGCTGCTACCATAGACTTCAACTCTATTATAAATAAGTTTGCATCCATCAAGGCTAGGAAGGCACATTTTAAAATTTTTGTTATGGCTCTGAAATTTCTTTTCTCTTTATTTTCTTTTTTCAAACAAACTAACCTTATAATACTGACAGTTTTATTTCATTCATATTTTTCTCTGTATAATGTGTTAAAGTATCATACTACATATTAAAAATAAATAATTGTGAACGTTAAACTGTTTTTAAATTAAACTCATTGAACCTTGAACCTTTTATTGTTTTTTTTTAATATATTAAACATTTTATTCATAACTCTTCAAAATAGTAAACTAATGTAACGCACAATGAAATAGAAATGAATAACAATGACAACAATGCGCTCAAATTTAATCAATCTACCAACGAGTAACCTCCTTAAAGCTTTTGCGTTTCTGTTTTTCAGTTCTGGACACAGCCGGGCAGGAGGAGTTCAGTGCGATGCGAGAACAGTACATGCGTTCAGGCGAGGGCTTCCTGCTGGTGTTCGCCGTCACAGACAAAGCCAGTTTCGATGAGATGTACAAGTTTCACCGGCAGATCCTGCGTGTCAAGGACAGAGACGAGTTCCCCATGCTCATGGTGGGCAACAAGGCTGACCTCGACCACCAGCGTGTCGTGAGTATTGTTCAGAGTATTTTTCTACAAATAATATTTCAATAAACCTAACTTGTAAAAACCTTATTTTATTACTAGACCTGGGATTTTAAGGCAAATGCCTATATTGTTCCTTATGAAATAACACGAAAATTTTTAAATATGTGGACGTTTCATGATAAATCACTTAGATTTATAGAGTTTTATAGTGCCCTAAAATGCCAATTTGGACCTTTAGAGCCTATTTTACTATTTTAGTGCCTAAAATGACTATTTTGTACATTTAAAATAAAATTGAACTTCTGTAATTTTTACAATCTTATAATGGACATCTCTCAATGAAAAGCAGAACAGCAGAGGTGGGTTTTTCACAGAAGTATGATTATTCCAAACAATTGTTGTTAAAGGAATGCTGACTGACGGGGGAGGGGGAGGATTAAGGGGGAAGGACTACTGTGTCAAGTCACCAGTGAAATAACATCTGTTGAAGTTAATATAGTTCTTGATGCCTAATTTTGCAGTTAATTCTGTTAAGAATAGGTATATCACGTTTCTTCTAGTAAAAAAAGACCATGTTACAGTTTAAGTGTATATTGTAATATTTGAAAGTCTATTTTCTATCTATTTACACATTTTTAAAGCATATTTTAAGTGCCTATTTTTCTTTTAAAAGTCTATTTACTTGTTTTAAAGGCCTATTTTAGTTGCCTAAAGCTAATTTTTTTAGAGCCTAAAATCCCAGGTCTATTTATCACTCAGCTTCACTTTTAAATGCTTACTTACACATAATGCTTTTCACAAGCAACTTGCTTGCATCCTCATTTGAGGTCCACTGTCAGGTCCGTTGTTGGACTGATAGATGTCTCTGTAGGATGGATCATTCTGGAGATAAGGTCGCTTTCCCTTGGCATGTCAAAATTTACTAAATTTCTTTGGATGAAATTTTTTTCCCACATAGTCAGATCAACCAGTTTATGTACAACAAACATATCAGCGAATCGTAGGCCTATGCTTACAACATTCATTGTTATTGCCAGAGCATTTTGTGAAATGTTGACACACTTCAAGAATTTCTTTTATGAGTGCATACAACTATATGAGTTAAGTGAGAATGGAGTGATTCCGTATCAACTCAACACAATTTTGATACTTTTTTTACCTGACCATCTTAGATTTTAATGAAATTTAGTACATGGGTGCCCTCTATACAGACTAAGAAAAATACAAAATTTTGTCTTTATATGTCAACCGGTTTTGAAAATATGGCCATGTAAAGTTTCAGAAATCTCCCAAAATCGTAAGATCAGCATATTTTTAAATTGCTATTGCAGCTCTCCTAATTAAGATAGAAAGGTGGGAAAGGTGTCATTTTGCAGCATTTTCTAGGCTCTTTTATTTGATATGCAACTTAATATGGGTTAAAATAAATGAACATTGTCAAATTTGAAATTGAAATTTTGATTTTTGATATTTCAAAATGCGCCATTTTGAAAAAATTGAAGAAATTCTAAAACAACCCTTACATGTTTATAAACTGACTGTGTAAGTTTAAACTTGGGAATATTATAGGAGAAAAATTCCTCCGACACTGGGACTTGAACCCAGGACCTTTGGCTATTCGCGCTATTAGCCAAAGGTCCTGGGTTCAAGTCCCAGTGTCGGAGGAATTTTTCTCCTATAATATTCTCATGTAATGTCCAACAGAGACAAAAATCTGTGGTTCATGAAGGCTTATATATCTATCTTAAACTTGGGATTGTAATGGGTTCACATGAAAATCTATATAGATACTCAGCCTTACACAAGGTTTTGCTGCTAATACCTGAATTATAAAAACACCAAAACAATAACAACATGTGGCATTGATTTGCTTACTTTTAAATTAACATAAATATTATGTAGCCTAATTCTAAACTTACAGTTAACTGTTTTGAAGTGAAATCACTACTGAAGATCCTTGATATAGTCTTCAAAAGCTTCAGTAGTTTGATGTATTTCTTTTTCAGAGAGATTGTGGACTCTGCCTGTCGGAGTCACTGGATTTACTTTACACAAGACATAAGTTACTGGAAGCCGTAGTATATCTTGACTTCTAGGGTAGGAGAAAGATGCTGATGGACCAGCTGGATATAAAAAAGAAACCTTACTTCATCCTTGCTCTTTTCTTTTGCCACAACATATGCTAGCAACCAGTTGTTTTCATAGATTATGGTAACGTAACCACTAATGTCTGTTATTTGCAGTCTTTACTTTTGAGTTACTTAAGGGGATAGGAATAAAAGCATGAAGTTTCTGAGTACCTTGTACTGTTAGAGACTTGCTTAGGCGATTTTCCAAAAATCTGTCTGCTTCCATGTATTCTTCTTGACTTACATATAGGCTATTTGTTTGTGGAAATCTCTCTGCTTTGGTCATACATGATTTCATTGCCAAGCAGCAAAGCTCTTTCATGAATAATACTAATGAAAATCTCAAAACACAGAAGTTCTCGTCATATGTGATTTTGAAGAAAATTGCAGTTTTATTCTTCAAGATGAAGCCCAAAGCTACCATTGGACCAGTGGGCAAGCCACAGTCCACCCATTTGTCATTTATTACAAAAGGGAAAAGACTGAACATGTGAGTTTCGTAGTGATTTCTGAATGTTTAGGGCACAACACAATTGCACTTTACTGTTTAAAAAAAAAAAAAAAAAAAAAAAAAAACCTTATTGGCTTCATCAAAAGTAGGTTTGGTAACAGGATCAAAAAGATTTACTACTTCTCTGATGGGTCTGCAACCCAGTACAAAAACAGAATTTTTTTTACAAACTTGTGTAACCGCAAAGATGACTTTGACATTGATGCTGAATGGCATTTTTCAGCAACAGCACAAGGAAAGGGGCCATGTGATGGCATTGGCAGAATGGTGAAAAGGTTAGCTGCCCGAACCAGCTTACAAAGCACTTACGAGAACTAAATTCATACACCATTTCAGTTGTACGAGTGGGCAATTCAGAACTTTTTGTGGCAAATTTTATACATGTAAGTCAAGAAGAATACATAGAAACAGACAGATTTTTTGAAAATTGCCTAAGCAAGTCTCTAACAGTACAAGGTACTCAGAAACTTCATGCTTTTATTCCTATCCCCTTAAGTAACTCAAAAGTAAAGACTGTAAATAACAGACATTAGTGGTTACATTACCATAATCTATGAAAACAACTGGTTGCTAGCATATGTTGTGGCAAAAGAAAAGAGCAAGGATAAAGTAAGGTTTCTTTTTTATATCCAGCTGGTCCATCAGCATCTTTCTCCTACCCTAGAAGTCAAGATATACTATGGCTTCCAGTAACTTATGTCTTGTGTAAAGTAAATCCAGTGACTCCGACAGGCAGAGTCCACAATCTCTCTGAAAAAGAAATACATCAAACTACTGAAGCTTTTGAAGACTATATCAAGGATCTTCAGTAGTGATTTTACTTCAAAACAGTTAACTGTAAGTTTAGAATTAGGCTACATAATATTTATGTTAATTTAAAAGTAAGCAAATCAATGCCACATGTTGTTATTGTTTTGGTGTTTTTATAACTCAGGTATTAGCAGCAAAACCTTGTGTAAGGCTGAGTATCTATATAGATTTTCATGTGAACCCATTACAATCCCAAGTTTAAACTTACACAGTCAGTTTATAAACATGTAAGGGTTGTTTTAGAATTTTTTCGAAATGGCGCATTTTGAAATAACAAAAATCAAAATTTCAATTTCAAATTTGACAATGTTCATTTATTTTAACCCATATTAAGTTGCATATCAAATAAAAGAGCCTAGAAAATGCTGCAAAATGACACCTTTCCCACCTTTCTATCTTAATTAGGAGAGCTGCAATAGCAATTTAAAAATATGCTGATCTTACGATTTTGGGAGATTTCTGAAACTTTACATGGCCATATTTTCAAAACCAGTTGACATATAAAGACAAAATTTTGTATTTTTCTTAGTCTGTATAGAGGGCACCTATGTACTAAATTTCATTAAAATCTGAGATGGTCAGGTAAAATCACTGTGTTGATTTGACACGGAATGACTCAATGGAGGAATTTTTCTCCTATAATATTCTCATGTAATGTCCACCAGAGACAATAATCTGTGGTTCATGGATGCTTATATGGGTGATTCTTCAAATACGGGAAAATTTGGAGTGTGTGAAATCCAAATTTTTTACTTTGTTTAAAAAATCTCAAAAAAATTACAAAAATACTTCAGGGGTTACTTGATTATAATATGACACCAGCAGAGCTTAAATGTTTATATTTTTATTTATTTTAATTTCTTTATTTTTTTAAAGCCATGTGGATGACATCCGTGTACATGTGGATGGCAGAAGGCCACATTAATGACTAACTTTGGCAACAATCTGCTTTTCTTTATGTGATTTCATATTTTTCTCAGCATACTTCAGTTGATTTTGCATCAAATTTGCAAATTTGTGTGCATACTCCGGAATTACGTAATGTAATTTTAACGAGACTGTGTTTTTATGGTTTTGGGGGAGGGGGGAATCAAGCAGAAATTCATTTAATCAGTTTTAAGATCTTAAGTACAGGTCACAGACACCGCAAACACAATAGTATCCTACATTTATCATCTACATGACTTGAGAGTCATCCACATACCCCTTCATGAGACATGTGGATGACACAAAAATCAGGCATGTGGATGACAAAAATGGAGTTTAAGTGGTCTCAGCAAGCCATTTCTAAACCTCTGTAGGCTCAACTTCAGTCAGGTACTTTGAATTGGAAGGTTTATCATAGTGCATAATCAAAATTAATTAATATTCACTTTCTGCCTACTTTCTAGAAGCCATGTTAATGACGGGGAATAAAAACGTTTTCCTTGAAAATGATACAAAGTCCTTTGTTAATCCCAAACTGTTTGTAAGCAAGCAAAATTCAACCTTACAATTCAACCACAAGCTGCCCTGTTGGCTTTCTAACACTGTTGCCAGTTTTACAAATTTCTCATTTCTACAGAAAAAATTCCATTCTTTTCAGCCATGTGGATGACCAAAAACCCTTGGGACATTCTTTATGTTCATTAGGTGGGGTGACAATTTTATTTCATTTTATTTTTTAGGGGTTAATATTCTTCACCCATTCATACTCATTGACAGGAAAAAAGTTGAAAAGGAAATAACATTTTGTTTTGTGGAAAAATGCATTAGAATATACAAAACCGAGGTTTGGGACAGGGCATGTGGATGACATTTCATTGAATTAAATTCGATTTTGGAATATCAGAATTTAAAGTTAGTGACATTTCAAACTGATAGTTGTAGTATGGAAGTAGTAGAAACAAACTTAAGTTGAATTTGAAGGGAAATATCACTCCGGAACGCAAATTTTCCCGTATTTGAAGAATCACCCATATATCTATCTTGAATGTTATATGAGTTAAGGTTAAGAAGAAGCATAGCTATATTAACTATGTGGTCTGTTCTATGCCTTGTGCTGATATATACTAATTTCAGTCCAAAAACAAGTTTATACAGGGTGTTAATGAATAACACCGAAATATTATACCTGTGTATAGAGGGGACATAAACAAGCAACTTTTATTAGGAGATTTTTGCTCTATGGTTTTAATTTTTCCTGTTACAGCATAAAATCTCCCAGGGAATGGCCGCCACTGACTTCTAACATAAAAAAAATTAAAAACAAAGGAACTCCGTTGTTAACACTGTGGGCAGTAGTTATGAATAAAAAAGAGACTAATGCAGTGGCGACCAGTCATGTGATTAGTCTGTAAATTTTGCAGATTATGGAAACACTAAATTATGATATGGCTGTTGACGATTGATCAAGAGTCAGGTTTTTATCGATCACTAGGAAGGCATGAAGTCAATTTAATGAACATTTTACCCTATTTCGCGTAATTAATTATTGATTTATGAGCACCAAATTATGACTTTAATGCCCTGTAGCATACACATTTTACGTCATAGAGCAAAAATCTCCTAATAATAGTTGCTTGTCTAAGTCCCCTCTATATACAGGTAAAATATTTCGGTGTTATTTATTAACACTCTGTATAGAGAATATTCCTATTATAGCTGCTATGAATATCACTTTTATACAAGTTTGTAGATGTAAAATACTTTTTGCCAACAAAGTGCAATAACATTCTGTTATAGTTTCGTGTCTGAGTAGATGTACTACATCCCACAATGGGAAATCAGTACGAAGAAAGAATCATACCAACATTAAGAATGTATACTATTTCACTTTAAGTTCAAAGGAGATGTAAAAAAACTCTAAAGTACCATTCCGCCGAGCATGTGACAATACCACGTGGAGATTTACCCGTCACGGAAAGAAACGGAATGAGGATTTGTGAATATTCCAGTGTTCTCAATAGTGCTTTTAAATTATTTTTTATGATATGCACCATTGTTGGAAAATGTGATATTTATTTTGAAGAGATCGAGACATCTGTACAAAATTTGGCTTAATATTAGTATTTAAGAAAGTCATAGACAGTTAACAAGAAGATACTAACGGGTATAGAAAATTACTCTCATTTTGCAATGTTGGTTGCCCTTTTCAGAGGCGTTTTCTGTTTGAATGTTGTTCACTGTTCATTAATTTGTGTTTGTAACCGCCCTAATACTATCAGAGCTGTAAGTTACATGCAACTTTTGACAATATTTTTGTATTGTTCTAGCACACGACTTTCTTATCCTCACGTACGTGTTGTATAGCCGATATAAATAAATAAATGAACGCACATTCAGCAGGTCATACCAAATTCTTGGGAGGGGGCTATGGCAAGTTCATTCCAAGATGGCGTGCTTGAGCATGCGCACAGCCGTCGTAAACGCCTACTATTTACATTCTGTTGTAACGGTTTGATTAGTTCACTTAGTTATTATGCGTCAGGAAAATCTGACCAAATTAATTTTGTTTCATAAACAGATCTGCTTCAGAAACGTGTTTTTAAATTTCTCTGCACGAAAATAGCTACAAAAAGGTACGGTTTGAACCGAGCTATTTTATTAAGAACAAGAGTGTGCATACTAAGCAGCAAAAGTTACAGTTCGTCCACCAGCCAGTGAGGCGTTCCCTTGTCACGTGGCTTTGTTTACAACTACTTTCAACTTAAAGTGAAATTAGTATAGCTACATTTTAGCTAGCTCGAATTGCTAGTAATAGTAATATTCACTGAGGCATTTTGTTAATATTGGACATAAAACATGTTCGAGATTAATTTGTAATAAATGAACATTAACACAGTTTTCCTGGTGCTGGTAATGCCAGAGGCTCCGTTGTCAAGGAAAATGAAGTGCCTTGGATACAGCAGCTGTTCTATTGTGTAGACTTAGACACAGACAGACAAACACACAGACATGGTTCCAAAAATATTGTTTAAAATGGAAAATAACTTCCAAAGTGAGAACTGTTCCTGTGTGTGTGTTGCAGGTGTCTGCGATGGATGCGCAGAACTTGTCGCGGCAGTTGAAAATCCCATACATTGAGTGCAGTGCCAAGCTCCGCATGAATGTCGACCAGGCGTTCCACGAGCTCGTGAGAATTGTGCGCAAGTTTCAGCTCTCTGAACGCCCGCCCTTAAAAGCAAACTACAAGAAGAACAAGAAGAAATGCTGTTTGTTGTAGCCGTGCCCGGAACTGTATGGATCTGAGTAACATCGAGCTGCTGGCAGCAATAGCCTTGCTGGTTATACACACACACCCAGCCATTACGCTTAAAGGTAAACATACAGGTCCAAAAGATAGTTTACTGATTTATTTTTTAATATAAAGCCTGTATGTTTCCCTTCATGTCAGTCAGTATGTACATTATTATGGGAGTTGTGGTTATAAATGTGCATAAGTGCGCTTACCTTGCCCCCGTTTCCCTCGACCTTATAATCTTTGTATTGACATTTCATATTAAATTCCTCACACCTCCGTTTCTATACAAAACCACGCTACAATTGTTAAAACAAAGTTTCTCTCATTTTTCTGATCCACAACTCGAAAACAAGGCCATCTACACAAGCTCCGGCTACGATGTATTTTCAATCTCGATCAACTAGAAGCTAATCAGAGGTAAATTGATCTTCTGAGTGCGTTAAATCTGTGAGTTAAAATATCGAGGCGGAAGTAATCCATTACTTGATTGCATTTCACAAGAAAGTTCCGTCTTTCGAAAGAAACAATGCAAGCGTTAGTAAGAACACTAAATCATAACCTACATTGTGATGCTAGAGGTGCTTGCGGCTTATGTTTATTATATTTACACTTACTTCCTATTTTCTTAAACGTTTAGGCCTATGTTTACGTTATACAGTAAATAGAGACATCTTGGATGCATGTAATAACTTCACAACGGATTCCTCATTCAAACAAACAGAACCTTTGTAGTTTCCTGTTTCAGCGGCAATATGTTGATGTAACACTAGGAAATATCAGTTATGTTCTATGTTGCCATTTTTATCGCCAAGTTCCTCCTTTAGTGATTAATTCGCAGTTGCTGCCATCAAATTTCTTTCAATGTTTTTCACATAGTATCATTGGTGCACTCAGCCTCGTGATTCAAAGTGAGGTGCTACTTGATACAGAAGTAGCGGCTCCAGTCATAGAAACCACCAATAGTGACAGTGGGTGTCGGCATGCCCCCCAAATCCTACCATCTGCCTGTGGTAGGTAATCCTCTTCAGGGATGTAGCGCCATGGAATTTATCGTCGGTTATTTCATAATTTTACTGAAAGTTCAATAATTTTCGTATTTTTTGCTGAATTAATGATGGGTGTAGATTTTCACAATTTGATCTTTACGAAGAATAAATCACTGAACAACCTCGGAAAGTTTGTCGCTGGAGTTCGGATGCAGATCTACGGTATTTTTCAAATGAGAAGCGATTTCTTTCATTGCCAGTCGCATGTAAGAGTGAACAAAGTGACGCCAGTAGTAAGAGTCTCCCCTCCATCTCGCCGTCTCTGATTGGACCGCGTATCTAAGCAGGAGAAGGACAAATTGTTTGTCATCTGCAAAACACTGTAAGCACCATCTAACAGCTAAACAAAAAATGACATTCCTAAAGAGTCCGGTCTTGTGTGTGTGTGTACCAGCTTCTTGAGATCCGTGCATGATTGTCATTCTTGCCAACCCCCAAAACTTAGTTGTGCAATATTCGTGTCAAACACACCAAACACAGCTCTCCTCACTTCTTAGGATTGTTACAAAAGAAGCACAAATAATTTTCCAGTTTTATTTTGGTATACGTGTTGAAAATCTTATGCACATGCTTTTTGTTTAATAGCAGCACTTGGGGGAAGAGACGTCGCTGTGTCTTATGAAGCCCAAGCGAGTGGCTGTGTATATCTTCCCGACTGCAACAGATTTCCCTATTGCTACAATAAATATGTGTTTTGAAGGGTTTGCCGGGGGTTGCCACCACAAGTTTTGCTTCAACTAAGGGGAGATTTCACCAGCCATACTTGAGTTTAAGAATTCATTTAATGTCGATGTAAGTAAGACTTACTATTTATGTATTTCATCACTAAGGTTCGGATGTTTGCGACCTAAAAAAGTGGAAAATATGAGTGCAAATATGACCTTAAAAATTACAAAATATGACCCAAAAATCCTAAATACGACCGTACAAAAGGAACATATTTCCTAAAAATAAATGTTCCACTTTAAAACATTTAATGACACTAAATTATTAAATCACATTAATTCAATCAGATAATCATTTTTTAACAATTTTACAGGTGATTTACAGTTGTGCATGTACAGAACTTCTAATCTGTTAATGTTCCAGATACCATGCAAATGCGAACTAAAAATATTTTAAAAACATGTCTATTGGAAGTTGTTAACAACAAGGAGAAAGAGGTAATTGTGCTATTACTGTTATTGTTCCTTCACATTTCAGTTGCAGTAAACAAAAATATTCATGACTCTTTCTCGAAGAAAAAAAAAATAGTCGACAATTTAGTCCACATACTCAATAACTGTGCTCTTTTACCGAATTTATAACTGAAATATGACGTTAAATTTACTAGTATAATGGAAATATGACCAAGACCATGAAACTGACCAAAATATGACTGTATATACAAAATAAAAACGGTCTAATTAGGATAACAAATGTGCAATTCATGTTTAATTTGTGTTTGCGGCAAGAACGGAGGTCAGGATAAAAATATGACATTTCATAAACATCCGAACCCTATTCATCATGCATTTAATTACAGATTAGTGAGCTAGTAAGTAAGATCTAGATTTAAGTGTTGTTAAGATGGCAATGGAGTGCATTATAGATTGTAAAGGAGGGGAACATTATCACCCGTATCAACTGAGATAACTCGTCAGGATCGTGAACACAGTTATCAACCATCTTCTCTAATTTTGTACACTTCCGTGAAGTAGGGATGAGCATCGATGGTTAAAATCGTTGGTAACCATTGACGATAATATTGTCCTGAAAACATTGATATATTCTGATGGAAAACATCGATATATAGCCTTTTAAAAAAGGCCATAGTTTGAGGAAATTAAGCAAAATTCATAAATAAACTTAATATTTCCATGAAAACTATTGATGTAAAAAAGTCAGTGTTTTTTAAATTAGGCTACTGTAAATAAAATTATATCGTAGAACCAAGGTAGGCCTATTAATGTTATTTTAGTTCTGTAAATGTTTAAAAATATTGATGTCTGGGAGATACATCAGTTGTTTCCCATCAATGTAGAAAACATCGATCATTGATGCTCAACCCTACAGTGAAGCAATGACATTACAACCATATTCATTGGTATTTCAAAGCCCCTGCAGGCCTTCTTTCAACATTGTTCCGTCCTTATTTTTCTGTCACGTTCTTATATTTTATTACACCCTTCACTGCTATTATTTATCACCATCTACTTAATTACTTTTTGTCCTAATCTTCTAGCTTGTGTTTCGATGATGCCTGCCTGTTTGGCATACATTATATGTAAATGCTATTTGTATAGCAGAATGGGTTGGTAGCAGGAATATCTCTTTTAAAGAGAGGGTTAAAAAGACTTAAGTTGTGTGTGGTGAAATCGCCCTAAATATATTATTACAATGCCATATTAGTTATTTATGGTACAAGTGGCAAAAGACAGATATAGTTTGCAAGTAGATATGTTTACAAAATGAGCTTATTTTATTGGGAAAAGGTTTGTGCTATATAGAAAGACGAAGAAAGGCTAGGAGTGGGGGAGGAAATGGAACTGTCCACCCAAACCTATATTCAAAATTGGTTCATATCCGTGCAATATTCATTCCCCAATTTTAACCCTTTGCAAACTGAATACGAATGTAACTAGGTGCTAGATTTGGAATTTCTTGCACAATATGCACAATACGAGAAATTCAAAATCCATATTTTGCTTTCAAAGGATTAAAATTTATATATATACGAGAACATTATAGGAGAAAAATTCCTCCGACACTGAGACTTGAACCCAGGACCTTTGGCTATTCGCGCCAATGCTCTACCAACTGAGCTAAGCCGGAGTTCAATTCAGTCATAGGAGAGAGGTTCCTTCCGGCGCTGTGAATTGAACTCCGGCTTAGCTCAGTTGGTAGAGCATTGGCGCGAATAGCCAAAGGTCCTGGGTTCAAGTCCCAGTGTCGGAGGAATTTTTCTCCTATAATATTCTCATGTAATGTCCAACAGAGACAATAATCTGTGGTTCATGAAAGCTTATATATTTATATTAGGGATGGGTCGATACCAGATTTTCTCGATACTCGATACTTGATACCGATACATGATTTTTTCCTCGATACTCGATACTTCGATACTCGATACCTTCAACATTTCCAGTTTCAATAAATAGGTACATTAAAAATTAAAATTTGAGAGAACTGTGTAATACCAACTAAATTAATTAAGTCTGCATATTTAATGAAACAAAATTTAAGATCATCAGTAGCCTATAATTATTTTTAAACTCTACAATAAAACTAAAATTAGTTTTTTAAACAGTCCACTTACAAGTTTTTGTTTAAAAATACTAGCATTCTCACTTAATTGCAGAATTGCAGAATTACAAAAGTATCGAAAAAGTATCGAGCGAGTTTTCTGAAGTATCGTTCGATGCCGATACCATGCAAGTATCGAGAGTATCGAGGTATCGAAAGTATCGAGGACCCATCCCTAATTTATATATATACTATTATTGTTAATGAAAACACAGACTATTACAAGCATTGTGACAAATTCAGTAGAATTTACAGTCTATTGAAATTTCATCACTAGGGCAAGGCATTTAATGACCATAAAATAGTGAAAACATTCAAAATAAAAAATGCGTATATGACCTTAAAATAGTGAAAAATGACAATTTTAAAAAAATGACCAATAAATTTTTCATTATTACTTATATTCAATTTTTTTAAAGTTATGAACTGCTAAAAGCAATTTAATGGGTGACAGTGCGTTATATATGAATTGACAATTTAAAACACATTGATTTTATTACTATAACGTAAGTAAATTTATACTACTTGGACACCCTTAGTGGATAGAAGAAGAAGGAAAAAAAAAACCTTTCTGAACTGCCATGCCCATCAAATTGCCCCTAGCTAATATCTGCCATTTAAAAAGAAAGAAAGAAAAAAAAAATTATTGCTACAAGACAAACTGCTATGATGTTTACAATGGTTGGTTGGTTGCTAATGCTCTAGGAGTTGGAGGATCTCCATTTTCCTTCTGGCTTCCCAGTATCTTCTGACTAGCTGTGATGAAGGTTCTTCACTAGTTGATGTAAGGGCTTTACATTGGAGCAGGTGGTCTCTGTTCATTGTGGATACTGGATCTTTACAAAGTATGCAAGCTGGGGATTCAAATATATTTATTCTGTGTAGATGAGCTGCCAAACAATCATGTCCAGTGGTCATCCGAAATAAAGCGACAGAATGGTTTCTTGGGTAATCTGGAATATAATTTTTCTTATCCAGCAGGGTTTTCCATTGCTTATTTTTTGTTTTCTCCTTGCATTCTTGTTTCCATTGTGAGTTTATTTTATAGTTTATGTGTATTTTTGCCATGTGATATGAGACTTCTACTGAAGAGTTTTGTTTAATACATGTTCCTTTCTTCGCTAGTAGATCTGCTTTTTCGTTACCCATTATGCCGCAGTGTGATGGTATCCATTGGAAGTAGACATCTTTTTTGAGGCCTTGTAATATTTTTAGAGAGCTGAGTATTTCTCGTATTCTGCTACTAGAGGGGTAAGGTGATGACAGAGCTTGAAGTGCTGATTTGGAATCACTCAGAATTACTGCTTTGGAGAAAGATTTGATGCGATATAGGAGTTGTTTTAATGCGATATTAATCGATTCTAGTTCCCCATCATAGTGAGTTGCTAGGTTGCCCAGAGAGATGTAGAAACTAAAGAGTTCACTGTAAATGCCTGCCCCTGCCTTCCCTTCTTTACTGAAAAGTGAACCGTCCGTATATATGTGAAGCCATGGTCTTCAGGATACCAAGTGTGAATGGTTTCTAGGGCTAGTATCTTAAGAGTCTCTGTAGCTATTGCTTGTTTTGGTATCACATTTTCCAAAAGATTTTCTTTACAGTTGATCTCAGGCTGTTTTATAGGGTAAATTGGTAGAGGTAGAGGTTCCATTTTTGTTGTTTTGGGGAGGTTGTATTTTCTGTGTAAGGTGTCTGCTTTCTGCAAGAATCCAATTTGTGTTTTCAGTATCCTCTCTTCATTTCTGTAATTTCTCCAATAGGTGTCTAGGGGTAGTCTGTGTAGTTTTTCTTTCAGCAGTAGGTTTCTTTTCTCCATTTCATATTTGAGTGGGAGGTTGTCTGTGAAGATTTGTAGTGCCATGATAGGTGTTGACTTTACTCCTCCTGTTATCAGTCGAAGGGCTTGGTTTTGGAAAGTTTCAACTTTTCCCATATCTCTCTGGTTTGCTGTAAGTGTTACTTCACTTCCATACAAGAGGATTGGCTTAATGTAGCTTCTATATGTTGCGTTTAATGTACTAGTTGCGCATCCCCACTTGCAACCTGCGAGTCTTTTTAACGTTGTTAGTTTGTGGGTGGCTTTATCTATTGTTTTGTTTATGTGTTCTTTCCATGTCAATTTTGAGTCAAGTGTTATTCCAAGGTATTTGTAAGTTTCTGTTTCAGTTATGTATTGACCATTCAGTGTTAAGCTTATATTTGGTTTTGAATGGCGTAGGGTGAAGATCTGGTATTTTGTTTTACTTAAATTCACAGTCATTTCATTTTCTGTGCACCAGTTTGATAACTCCTCTAATGCCTTGGTCATTTGTTGAGTGAGAGTATCTTGTTTTATGCTGTTAGTTGAAGTCCAGATTATTAGGTCATCTGCATACATAGCACATTTAATGTTCTTTATCTTGTTTAGTTTTTCTGGTAGGTCATTTACCATGATGTTGAATAGAGTAGTGCTTGATACAGAGCCTTGTGGTAGTCCTTTGTGGGTTTGTCTTACTTTTGAGCTATTATCATTGTAGATGGTTCTGCAGAATCTCTGGTTTAGAAAATTGTAAAACCATTTTAGCATCTTGCTATTTATTCCTAAGTTAATAATTTTGTTAAGAAGTTTTAGTCGAGGTAGTGAGTCATATGCACTTTTGAAGTCAACATAGACTGCTATTACAGATTCTTTCCTGTTGAGTCTGTCTTTTATATCTTGGCTGAGAAAGGCAACCTGCTGTACAGTTGATTGGTGCTTTCTAAAGCCTGCCTGTGCCTGTGAAAGTAGGTTTTGCGTTTCCAGGTACCAGTTTAAGCGGGCAACTATCATTCTTTCCATGAGTTTTGCTAATACGCAGGTTAGCGAGATAGGTCTGTAGCTTTCCAGCCTGTTTGATGGTTTGTCTGGTTTTAATACTGGGATAATATCAGCTTTCTTCCATATTGTTGGGACTGTTGATGTTTACAATAAAACTGAATTAAAATGAACTATGAACACTTGGCGGAGATTCTCAAATAAAAACGATTGTCTGTTGTCTGAAAGTAACGATTTGTACATGGAAAAGCTCCTCTCTACCCTCACTGAAACATGACCTAAAAATGACGAAAATGACCTAAAAATTGACAAAAAAATTAACGAAAAATGCAAAAACAAATTGCCCTTACTTACTCAGTCATTTCATTATGCACATTTATTTATATTCACGCTGTCGTCATATAAAAAAAATCCCTTTAGGCAGGCCTACAGGCGGAGGTAGATTTCGAAGTGCTTTTGGTTTAATTTATTGTCGCTGCATAGCACTCTTCTTCTTTAGCCTTGGCATGGTTAACCTGCAGTAATAAGAACTGAATTCGGTAAAGAGGAAGAGCCTACAATCATTTGTTTTGACAACAAGAATCGGATATAATATTCTGGGAGGCCGTGCGCAAGATCAGCAATGAATAAAATTAGCAAAGCCGCTAAACAAGACAAAATTATGATATTATAATAATTCTTTTAAGTGTTATTATTTTCAAACATTAAAATCTCGCGTAATATGAGAGCTATCAAGAAACTATTTATTGATTTGTAGAGTACTCATCAAGAGCTTTTCAACGATACCCCACAAGACGTGGTTTCAAAAGTTTCGAATTTTCATCCCCCACCTCCACCCCCACCCTCACTCGAACCCCCGAATCGTTGGTGTCACTGTGAACTCCATAGGGAGTACTCTAATTTATTCAAACAAAGTTTCCCTCTATACTTCATAGGGGCCGAGATATACATTTTTAAAAATTTCAACCCCCTCCCCCGACCACCCCCTTGGGCCAATTTTGCCCATTAACGAACTTGTCCGAACTATTGGGCCTAGAAATAGCATAATAAAATTTGGTTCAAATATCTTCAAAATTACGGCCGCTATCGTGTAAAGATATATATAAATATATATATAAATATATATATATATAAAATCACAAAATTTTTTTTTGAACGGACGGTGGTTTCGTACTTAGGGGAGCATGAAACGTAAAGATATGAAAGAATTTTTCGAAAATCATAAAGTGGTATCCATTGCAATAGGTAGATTTTTCTTCGAAAATCTACCTAAAAAGATGCAAAATCATCAAATGCCTTGGCCTACTCTGTAGCTGGAATAATAATTCTTAACATTTGGATCGTCCATGCTTTTGACTATTCGTGCATATCATAGTCCCAATTTACATGGATTATCAATAGTTTGCTTACCTCCCAGAAGATGGCAGCAGCCTCATTCTGTTGGTTAGTAAGGATTTAGGGTTCCCCCACCTCTCATCTTATCTCTTTACCCAATACAATGTTGTTAGTAAGGGTGGCAACCCCAGGAAAGTATTGTCATGTGTTGATATCGCTGGATGTGCAAAGTAACACCAACTGTTGAAATTTCTTACTGAGAAGCAGATTTATGATGTACAGATTTTTCATACATAATTATAATTATTATATATTATATTGTTGAAACATCGTCAGCCTGCGCAATGGTTTAATCAATTTGGTGTTTAAAAGATAGATTTTATTATTTTTATTGCTGTTCTAGCCGAAGACTAATGCAAACATTTTAACAACGGAAGGGATTTAATTAACTGTTAAAACAGCAATAAAATAGAAGTGACGACTAATTTGTTGAGACTGACAATACATATTTTAATAAGATAACACAAGTCAGGATATTAATAAAGCATTAACTTTGTATCTGTGCTGTCTTCATTTGTTCCCAGTGCGAGGATAGGCTGGGAAACTCGATTGCTTGCAGTTTCATCTGTTTATGTGTAAATTTTTTTGTTATCTAATAATGAACGAACACGTTCAATTTTCTTCCTATTTTGCATAGATGTTCCTTCAAGTCATTAAAAACAATGCATGGTAGAGATAGAATAATTACAATTTGAGTTGAACTTAGACACTTATGCTTCACTTACCAACTTTTTGGTAGAACAT
This sequence comes from Ectobius pallidus, assembly GCA_964059195.1. NCBI lineage: Eukaryota > Metazoa > Arthropoda > Insecta > Blattodea > Ectobiidae > Ectobius > Ectobius pallidus. The sequence goes on from CAXKWD010000002.1 coordinate 4,179,533, forward strand.
GTTTCAAGGACCCTTGTCCCCATCCTCGGCTACGTGTCCTATGTGGAATCGTAGCCGAGGATGGGGACAAGGGTCCTTGAAACTTGTTCTACCAAAAAGTTGGTAAGTGAAGCATAAGTGTCTTAAGTTCAACTCAAATTGTAATTATTCTATTATAGTTGCTTCACTGTTTATGTTCCATCATTTTTTAAATATTTAAACATGGTACAGATTTTTATTTTTTGATTCTGTTTAAAGCTAGTGGCTAACTGATGAAAAGGGAATCTTAGTTATTTTGAACGAAAGGTCTGCTTTTCATAGAACTAATCTACAGAACGAAGCAAAGTCCTGTTTTAACTAGGTTTCTGTCTGTAAATTTGTGTTTTACATAATTACAACCAAACATTGTAATTTGATTTTCTTTTATTTGGCAGAATGTACCTTAGAGTAATCAAAATGAAATATTTGTGAGGATTTTTATTTTTTGACTCTTTTTCAAGATGGTGGCCATTTTAATAGTTCCATGTCATGCATAGGCGAAACCAGGCCGACCATATGGGGGGGGGGGGTTATAACATCCACGGGGTCTAGGGGGGTATGGAATATCCCCCAGGGAGACGGGGGTCCTCCCCCGGAAAATTTTAAAAATGAAGATGCAAAATAACGAGTTTTAAGCTTCCGGGGGTCTCCCCCGGAAAATTTTAAAAAGTAAGACGCAAAATAACGAGTTTTAAGCTTCCGGGGTCCATCCCCGGAAAATTTTTAAAATTAACACGCAAAATAACGAGTTTTAAGCTTCCCACACTTTATACTTGTATTAAGTAATTTATGGGCAGACTTAAAAAAATTATACAATTTTCCTTTTTTTAATCAATGGGGGGGGGGGTTTCAAACCCCCAAACCCCCCCCCCCCTCGTTACGCCTATGATGTCATGTAATGTTCAGTTGATGCTGTGAAATTTGAAGACTGCCTTAACTGTTTATACCCTTTTTGTGGAACTCTAATGATTTACTGGCATTTCGTCTATTTGTCTCTAATTTTGTTACGCACAGATCAAGAAATCAGCTTAACTCTGATATGTTGAGAGTTATTAAAAAAGTAATGTAACTCACAAGGGAACCGTATGGTGTGTCATGTTGAAACCTATCCTCAAAGTTTGCTTATTGATAGGTCTTCATTATACAGTGAGTCCCACGCAAGAGTTGGCCAATGACGCGGGTTTTTGCGTCGCGGCTGGCACAGCTCCAACTCCCGAGCGATCGGGTGAAATATCTACGCAAAGAATGCCGCGGCCGTTGTAATGATTCAGGTTCTCACATTTACAGTTAAAATTACAATGAAAATAACCACGTACCTCATCACAAGAGATGTTGGAAATGTTCTCCTCCATTACTGGCACCTTTTTAGGAAATTTTCTTTCACGCGCGTAAGTTCAGCTTCCGAGACAAAGTTACTTTCTCTTGTGATAGGCCTATGTGATTTTGTCATTAAGTTCTTCTAACAGTATGTAAATATTATTTATGGGGAAATTTGAAAAATAAAGTGTATAGGTCAATTTCCCATACATAAGAAGAACTTAAAGACAATATCACAAGATAAATTAACTCTATCTCGGAAGCTGAACTTTCGTGCGTGAAAAAAAATCCCTAAAAAAGGTGCCAATGTTGCGCGTATGCAAGAGGAGAACATTTCCAACATCTCTTGTGATGAGGTACGTGGTTATTTTTATTGTAATTTTAACTGTAAATGTGAGAACCTGAATCATTACAACGACCGCGGCATTCTTTGCGTAGATATTTCACTCGATCGCTCGGGAGTTGGATCTGTGCCAGCCGCGACGCAGAAACCCGTGTCATTGGCCAACTCTTGCGTGGGACTCACTGTAGATAGACTTGCAAAAAATTAGCTGCTTATAAGAACTGTAAGTGTGTGTATTGTCCCATAAGAAAACAATGGCTTGAGTAGCCCAAATGCTGGGGAACATGTACAGCGGGCACCAAGGTCTGAGTAGAGGGAGAAGCTATGTCGGTACTCTTCGAATGGGATAGTTCATTTTTATTAATCACTACATACCATTTCCACATTTTGAAACCATTTAATCTGCATAGACATTGATGGGTTGGTTATGATTAAAGTGTGACTACTGAATTTATGTGATTAAAACAAAGATTTTTCACTAACATATTACGAATTTTAAAACACTATGGCTGTCCGGGTTTAGCCGCGTCACTTTGTTAAGAACTGACGTTTCGGACATTTCTGTGATGTCCTTCCTCTGAGAGACGACGAAACTGAACTACTAGTCTGGTGTGCTGTGTATATTACTATCACTCCTACCAACTGACGTCTGCGGTGTCACGTGTCTGTTTATCCCATGTTTCTGAAGTGTGTCTCTGGCGAGACACACCGACCATATACTACATTATTTATAGCTGTAAATTACTTCACAATTAATTTTCACCCACTTAAAGATTGTATGAGCAGCTAATTTTTTGCAGTTGTCTTTCTCCAACCAGCATGCAAAATTTGAGAGTAGGTTTCTTCATGACTACCAGTATGGTTCCCTTGTCAGTATTTTTTAAAATGTCTCTTTGAAAAAAAATACATATTATAATTTATAATTTAGAAAATTATCCAGCCTATCCTCATGTGGCACATTATAGCACTGCAAACCTAGAACCTGATTCTTTCATGTCCTAGTAATACCTTAGAGCCGAGAAGCTATGAGCGTGGGTTATGAGTGATCAGTAGACTTCGGATTTTAGGTAAAAACCTATTTTAATCCTTAAGTGATATATGGACGAAAACTTGTATATGCATGTTTCGTAAGTGACTATGCCCAAAACTGAAACTTCTATAGGACCTAAAACAGCCTATTTTTACGTTAGAGCCTAATTTTGCCTTTTTGCTTGTTTTTTCCTCTAAAGTTCAAAATAAGTTACTTTTTTGTTATAAATTCTAGCATTTATTTTAAGTTCGTACTAAATTTTTAGCTCGGAATGTGCAGTACATGACACATTTGTGATTAAATTGTAAGGAATGTTTCGTCTTTGGTAGAAACATTCCTTGGAATTCCCAAGAAAATGTAGTGTTTTTCTCCCGACTCCCACATCCAGTAACAAAAAAAGAAAGAAGAAAAAAAGTAGTTCTCTGAATCACTGAGGGATACAAGGGGTTGAATATGCTAGCGTGCGTAGCTTCTAGATGCAGGGATTAGGTTTTCACTGTTATGGTAGTAATACAGGCCCTAGTAATAGGTCTATATAATTCTGTGTTTTATCATGATTATTCAATAATTCAATAAATATAATATTCTGCATTGCAATTGAGATATTTCAGAAAATTGGCAACTTAACGATTTTATAAGAGACTTTTACGATGTTTAGAACCTATTTTCCAATTTTTAGAGCCTATTTTAGGTACCTAAAACAGCATTTTTAGCGACCTAAAAGTCCGAAGTCTAGTGATCAGCTACTCGATATACGCTCATGACACTTGGGAAAGAGAGATCTGGACACTGATTTACAAGCTTGATAGTCTGTGTGAGATGTGAGAACGCAAATGGTTAGATTCAAACTTTCAGTTTGGCAATTTCATCATGTTACAAGATCTACTGCTATTGGTTCCCATAATGGGTGTGGCTTATCCGTACAGTGAACTACAAGCCAATAGGAGTTAGTTTCTATTACTAAAACTTTGGTACAGTGGATAAAATTACCTTCAAACAGTCACTACGTTTCAGCCTGACCTCCAGGCCTTCCTCAAGTGGATTTTCACTGTACCAAAGTTTTAGTAATAGTTTTATCAACTTATATCCATAACCGGTGGTAAGAGTTGGACCTGGGTTTGAATTACCTAGTATGAGGAGTTAGTTTCATGCAGCACTGTCAGATATTGTGTTAACGGCATTTTACTGCTAGCTTTCACAGAGTAAAGAACCATAAGATAACAATGCTGTCTCATCTGCCCTGCGATCTTCTCTTAAGAATTAGCAGTCTGGCAACTGTGAACTGCCCTATGCACTCATATACGAGGGGCATTCGGAAATGATTTACAATATTAGTTTTTTTGTACCTTATATATTAATGAACATGAATCAATGTACAGTCGGTCAAATAAAAAACGTCGGGCGGTATTTGATTAAGTATCACGAAAGAGTATATGCGCATGTACAGGAAGACTTAAGGTTAGGTTCACACACGCCTCTTGTCTATCCATGTATTTTCTTGATTATTTAGTCAGTTTTGTTCCAAAACAAACATGTATAGAAGGCTGTGGCTATATGCCTCAAATCCGCCATATTCTTGGTTGCAAATTTTTATGATATTATTAATTAATAGATTCGCGAGGAATATGTTTATTCAAGGAGCATTTTTTTAAGATTCTATTTTATAATATCGGTAGGCCTACTCCTAGTGCAAAATCAATAACTTACGCTCAACTTCTGCAACCAATATTAGCATCGAAATACGCGTCCGGTCAGATCAACGTTTGCTTTGAAAACTTCCGGTCACATTATAGTAAAGTTCCCACCTCTGAGCTGCTCTTTCATAAATATGGAACCTTCTCGCTACTTCAGAGACCGAAAAATGCAGGTCAATTACAGCCCTAACTACACTTTCTCTCACTTTAGCATTTGTATGTGGCGATGACACAAAGCAAAATGAATTATGACAATGCATTAAGTTGAATGTCGTGTGTTGCGCTTTCCGCGTTGTTCATTTCCCCCCTCCTTGTTCATATTTTCCCTCCTGCCGCATGGCCTCATATGTTCCAAAAATGACCTATATTTTGTGTTTTTTATAGGAAACTTGTGAACTAATGCGTCAAAACTTTAATTTTAACAGCATACGAGTCCCGACGTTTTTTATTTGACCGACTGTACATGGGATCTCTCAATATACTCTCTCAATACACGGCTGCCAGCTATTGCATCATGGAACCATTGTTTGGGGGTACTAAGCACCCACACGTGGACAGCTGCCTGCGATTCCTTGTTGTTGCCGAACCTTTTCCCTGGATTGGATTTTCTTCTCAGGTGTGTGCTAGTGGCACCATGATTCTTCACCAGTCACCAGTTTCTCCAAACAGGCCCAGAAGGAGAACAGAGTTGAAGTCTGTCGTCGACTATTGGAAATGAACAATGACGATCCAGATTTTTGGAGAAACTGGTGATGACGAATCATGGTGTAACTACCATACACCTGAGAAGAAAATCCAATCCAGGGAAAAGGTTTGGCAACAATGAGGAATTGCAAGTAGCTGTCCACGAGTGGTTGCGTAATATCCCCAAACAATGGTTCCGTGACGCAATAATGAAGTTGCCAGGAAGGTGAAGTAGGTGGAGAGTATATTGAGAGATCCCATGTACAGTCGGTCAAATAAAAAACGTCGGGCGGTATTTGATTAAGTATCACGAACGAGCATATGCGCATGTACAGGAAAGGTTAGGTTCACACACGCCTCTTGTCTATCCATGTATTTTCTTGATTATTTAGTCAGTTTTGTTCCAAAACAAACATGTATAGAAGGCTGTGGCTATATGCCTCAAATCCGCCATATTCTTGGTTGCAAATTGTTATAATATTAATAATTAATAGATTCGCGAGGAATATGTTTATTCAAGGAGCATTTTTTATGATTTTATTTTATAATACCGGTACTTGTAGTGCAAAATCAATAACTTACGCTCAGCATCTGCAACCAATCTTAGCATCGAAATACGCGTCCGGCCAGATCAACGTTTGCTATGAAAACTTCCGGTCGCATTATAGTAACGTTCCCACCTCTGAGCTTCTTTTCATAAATATGGAACCTTCTCGCTGCTTTAAAGACCGAAAAATGCAGGTCAATTACAGCCCTAACCACACTTTCTCTCACGTTAGCATTTGTATGTGGCGATGACACAAAGCAAAACGAATTATGACAATGCATTAAGTTGAATATCGTGTGTTGCGATTTCCGCGATGTTCATTTTTTCCCTCCTTGTTCATATTTTCCCTCCTGCCGCATGGCCTCATATGTTCCGAAAATGACCTGTATTTTGTGTTTTTTATAGGAAACTTGTGAACTAATGCGTCAAAACTTTAATTTTAACAGCATACGAGTCCCGACGTTTTTTATTTGACCGACTGTACATTGATTCATGTTTATTAATAAAAAGGTACAAAAAACTACTATTGTAAATCATTTCCGAATGCCTCTCATATATGCCTTTCTTGCCCCCACAAATTATACAGTGTTAATGAAGTTAAATAAAATGACACGAGACTGCATGAACTCATCCCCACTTCTCGCTTCTCGTAGCATTAGAATATCTTTCAAATACTTTTTATACGATTCTTGATTTATCAAGAACTTTTGAGAATCAAATAATTCCAATTTGTCATTTCAGAGTACGCAGCTAATACAGAGCCACTCGCTAAAGTGAATTGGCTGGTTGTCATGTCATGTAATATGATTGCATCTTTGTTTCCTGCCACGGACCCGCTCTCTAACTCCCAGAGTTCAGTTTCCTACCACTATCCCTCTGACCTCTACAGGAAAATAAGTGTAAGTAAATAAAACCACCAGGATGCCACATTCTCCTTGTGTAGCTGTTATATTGTAACTAATATTGAATGTATGTGTTAAGTTTCTCAGGTGTTGGTGTAACTGGAGCAACGGGATGTCTTGTGTTCCGCCACTGTCTTCGCTTCTGATTGGCTGCCTTCCATCAGAGTATAATCCAGCTCGCTTCTTCCCATTAAAATGCCTGCAGAGCAACTATTTCAAGTATGAATTTTTAATCAAGACATAGTTTTAGTTGATTCCATTCAGTAGCGATTAATGAATACGGTACAAGAGTAGTTTTATCTAATACAGTGCATGCCGCTTATTGTGATCACTTCGGGACGCAGCTAATCTGATTAATATTAACAGACTGATAACAGTAGCCGAAGGAATTAAATGAAGGTTTCTTTATTCATATATAAGATAATACATTACAAAACAGAATTAAAAATGTAAATGTTTATTAATAAAATATGTAACTGTGAATCATGGAACCACTCATAGGCTACAGTAATAGACTGCAAGCAACTATTTTTTCAACCAGTAACAAAAGTTTTAAATTGTTTTTAGTCTCCTTTAGGAGTCCATTAACCAATACCCCATACTCACTTACGAGTTAAGAGTGTTTTTTGGAAGTTTACTGATCTGTGGCGAACACAGTCTAGTAAAACAGTAACGCCTGTCTGTTCAAGTCTTTTCATTTTACACTGGTCATCCTGTGAGCTGGGAACACAATTGCTAATACAGTTGAATTAGAAACGAAATTTTGAATGACATACAGTACTTGAAAATAAAGCCGCAAACAGGAAAATGTGATAACTTAAACCAAATCCTTTGATCACAATAAACATCATAAAAGTGATAACATTACCTGATTGATAACATCTGCAATTACATTAAGTGGCGTTCACTGTACTTTTTAATTTGTAGAAATGATGAGTATCGTTCCAAACTTTATTACGGCCAAAAAACAAAATTTTACAGGAGAGCACAAGAATAAATTACACCTAAACTAGGGGAGGTACTTGAAAATTGAAAGTCCTGAAACTTATCCCAAATTGAATAGTATGACAACTGAAATATTTAAAATCTGAGTTAGTTTCACCTCACGCGTAATGTATATGCTATTTGCTACAGTGCACAGTTTATTTCTGGGGGAAGTCACACATACTAACTGTTATCTTCTTATTTAACGCACATCTGCCCTCGACTGCAACTGCCTTGCTATCTTTTACTGCTTCTGAAATATTCCCCTACAATTACACTTTCATCGACTATGAAACATAGATCAAATTAACAGAATCCTTTGTACACTTAGCACTGATCGTCAGTTCTTCTTCTTCTTCTATAGCACTACAGCCCAAATCGGGCCTTGGCTTCTCTCAATCATTGCCTTCACCTTTCTCTGTTTGCTGCATCCCTTTTCAGGCTCCTACTATTCAGCAAGCTTCTTTTGTCTTTTCTGACTTCATCCGACCACCTCTTCCTTGGTTTGCCAACTTGTCTATTTCCATTCATTTTTTCTTTTAACGATTTTAAGGGTATACTCTGATCATTCATCCTTAAAACATGGCCTGTCCATTGCAGCCTTCTTAGCTTCACTACCTTTATTATATCCGGTTCATTATACAGGGTGTTAATGAATAACACCGAAATATTTTACCTGTGTATAGAGGGGACATAGACAAGCAACTTTTATTAGGGGATTTTTGCTCTATGGATTCAATTCTTCCTGTTATAACATAAAATATCCCAAGGATATGCACGCCACTGACTTCTAATACTTGAAATGATGGGAAACAAAGGAACAGTGAATATTCTGTAGTGGTCGGGAAAATTGTAAAAAATGACGATCGATATCTTGCAACTCTGAGGGAAAAAAACGACAAACAAAACATTTTTGTTAGATCTGGAATTAGGAATAAAAACATAATGCAGTGGCTGGCAATCATGTGATTAGTCAGTAAATTTTGCAGATTATGAAAATTCTAAATTATGGTATAGCAATTGATAAATTATTAAGAATCAGGTTTTTATCGATCGCTAAGAAGGCATGAAGACAATTTAATGAAAAGTTTAACCCTATTTCTCTCAATTATTGACTTATGAGCACCAAATTTTAAGGACTTTAATGCCCTGTAGCACACACATTTTACGTCATAGAGCAAAAATGTCCTAATAAAAGTTGCTTGTCTATGTCCCCTCTATACACAGGTAAAATTTTTCGGTGTTATTCATTAACACCCTGTATATACCATATATTTCACTGTTGTACCTAATTCTCCAGAATTCGTTTTCATTCACTGGCCCTAGAATTCTTCTAAGTATCTTTCTTTCAAAGGAATTTAACATGTTCTCAGTTTTCTGTCTCACAGCCATATTGCTCTTATTATTGTTTTATACAACCTTATCTTTGTTTTTCTGTGTATTACCTTGGATTTGAATACAGATATTAATGCAAAGTAAGCTTTATTTGCTTTGGAGAGTCTGTTTTTAATCTCTTGAATTTCATCATTAGTATTATTAACTATTACACCTAGGTATGCAAAATCTTGAACTATTTTAACTTCTGACATTCAAGATAGGTATATAAGCTTTCATGAACCACAGATTATTGTCTCTGTTGGACATTACATGAGAATATTATAGGAGAAAAATTCCCCCCGACACTGGGACTTGAACCCAGGACCTTTGGCTATTCGCGCCAATGCTCTACCAACTGAGCTAAGCCGGAGTTCAATTCACAGCGCCGGATGGAACCCCTCTCCTATAACTGATTGCCCTAATGGTCTACCTCACAGACAGACAAGTTATGTCATTTGCAGTACTGTGAGGCACACCAATTAGTGTTTTTTGTGACCGGGCTCCCACTGTTATTGTACAGTTGACATTCAACATTGACAGTTGGTAGAGCATTGGCGCGAATAGCCAAAGGTCCTGGGTTCAAGTCCCAGTGTCGGGGGAATTTTTCTCCTATAATATTCTCATTTTAACTTCTGTTTGCTCTGGTTGTTGTGTATTATTATTCAAGCTGTTTCTACGGGTTTGTATTAGCAATTTAGTTTTCTCCATGTTCACTTGTAAACCAATATCATTAGAGCACTCTTGGAGATCTTGAAAGGTTTTACTTAAATCCCTTTTTGTTCTTGCCATTATGTTTATGTCATCAGCATAGGCCACCAGTTGCACGGATTTGTGAATTAAGGTACCATCCGTATTTATTTTTAATTTCCTTATGAATGAATGATAAAGGTGCACTCGAGTGAGCATTTGCGTTTAATTTCCTTATCACATGTTCCAAGGCAATATTGAAGAGAAGTGGGGCCAGCCCATCTCCTTCTTTTAGTCCTTTAGTTGTGTATACCGATCGTCAGTTCACCCAACATAATTTACTTTCAGGGTAACTGTCGCGACAAAAATAGCTGTGGACATAATTATAGTTTGCAATGATACTCATATGATCTTTTTTTTTTTTTTTTTATTTATTCATATTAAAGTCACTTTAACTAGAAAGTCATACCGCGACTATAAAACTAAAATACAATACTTATACAAAATTAATTACATATGGTTATACAGTTCGATGCCTTTCATGAATTTTACAACTTTATTATGATGCATCGGTTGTCCCAGAGCCATGGAGATGGTGACAGGAACTTTGCACCGAGTTCGTTGGTCAGTATACCTGGAGCAGCGAGTTAGTAGGTGTTCCACAGTGAGAGGAGATGTACACAGATCGCACCAAGGAGGAGGATCCCTCGAAAGGATGAATGAGTGGGTTAGAGCTGTGTGTCCAATACGCAGTCTGGTTAGGAGTACCTGATCTCTGCGACTAATGGTTACAGTGGGTTGCATAAAAGTAGGAACTGGGCAGACATCGTGCAACTTGCTGTTAGAAGTATATCTTCATTGTTTAGATATTAGATGGAAATAATTACTTTCACAGTACCTTATCTTACTGTCATTCTGTTATTTGATACGTAAAAATACAAATTACTACACTTTGTTCGCATAAGAAAGGTAGAGGAAGTATTGCATCAAACAAAACGGTTATTTACAAGTAAGAATCAGCTTGAAAAATTTTATGTCTTCAGCTTAACGCGCTGATGCTCTACTTAGAGCATCAGCGCGTTAAGCTGAAGATCCGTGTTCAAATCCCGGTTATGACATAAAATTTTTCAAGCTGATTCTTACTTGAATTAAAACATATTTATTAACAGACATTAACTTTTGCATAGTGTCAATCCAAATCATTCAATGCTTTCCCATTTAGGCGTGCGTTCATGATCCCCTTCTCTTCTTCTCTGTGGCACTACAGTCCTTGGAGAACCTTGGCCGCCCTACAAATGTACTTCCAGGTATTCCTTTCTTCGGCACTCCCCCTTCTCTTCAACTAGGTAAAAAAAAATTCAGATCTCTGCTGATCACAAACAAATGAATCAAGATAGCAACCGAGCAAGTCCACTTGCGGTTAATTTCACAATTGAATACGGCCTTGTTAATAGGTGGCAGATTTACACGGAAACACAAGCTCAAATATCATATTAGATTCTTAGCAGCTAAGTGTGATATAACTAGAAATCATACGTGAGTGGAGATTTTAAAAACATAGAACTTCACTGAATATCGGTAATTTAATGAAGTTCTGTGTACCAAATCTCCTGTCACTTATGGTTTCTTCTAACATAATTTCCTGTTCAATACAGCTACTCACCAATTGCCATGAAGATTAAAATACCTTATTTAACGGACCTTGAAAGCTGGGTGCGTCTAATGGTCCGAAGTACACAAAAAAATTAAAAACATGGAAATATTGCCACAATTACCATAGTCATAAACAAGGTGTTGACTACATTAGTCCATTGTCACAATCGTAAAATGTAGGTATACAGTGTGAAAAGAAAGGAATGCTGAGTTCGTTAATACGAAAGGAGTTGTCTCCATCGGGTGGTTTGAATGAATGCAGTGACCTCTAAATAGCCTTGTTCCATTATACTTACCGTATGGTGAATTGAGGGTTAGAGGGTGTAAAAATATTTTCAGTCTATCATGAGAAATCAGTTCGGTAGTTAAAATTTACGCTATGCTGCATGTACAAAAGAGATTTTCGTACAACGCAGGTTTAAAGTTAGAAGTGATTTACACTGATTCAATTGTAGAAGGTTATAATTTGTTTACGCAATCTACTCTTAATCAATTCGACGGCCCTAAAATAGCGTGTATATACATCGGGTATACTCGGCGATGTTCGTCTCTGGCAATGTAAACTTTCACGAAGAGTACAAAATTAGGAAACCCGTTTCTTTATTATATAAAGCCTAAGTGAAATGAACACAATGAACAAATCTTCTAATTTTATTTTTACTTACAATTTTCATAGCTCTGAACCACAAACATTTTCAATAAACTACCAGTGTAAATTTCTTTAAAATCCTGGAGTCAATAATGGCGAGCGAAGCCGGGGGCAACAGCTGTAAAATATTGATGGTTTAACTCTTGAAATATCGCCGATGATAAAAATCCAAACAAACCATTCCTTCCCTTGAAACATTATATAATTTCTGAAAATTACACTGAATTGATCAAATAAAATTCACATCATATTCATCTGTCAACAAACAGTTGAGAAACAAGACGTATTATGTGTTCACAGGTTCCTATGGAACTGCATAATCGAATCTGAGATAGTTTTTTCAGGCGGCACGCTTTCTAATCGTGGAATGTACTCTGAAGCCGGAATTATAGCTGTTTCATTAATTATTAATGGCTTAGTTTATGAATGATTCGCGTGCAAGTGTTAATAAATATAATGCTTTAATAGTTAATATACTCTTAATTTTTAATTTTTCAATTAATTATCGTGGGCGAAGCCATGGGCACCTTCTAGTGAAGTACATTATTCCATTTAAAATTTGTCGTCTAGAATAGCATTAAATTTCTGTTCTAAAATCAAGGTGAGTCTTAAAGTCCAGAGCATCTTGTAGTCCGTAAAATACGGTAGTTGCTAACTTTTTGACATTGATACCTGGGTACTTGACCAACATGTTGAACGCTGTTACAGTGCTGAGAATATGAATACGCTGGGTGAGAAGTGTGTAACAGAATCTCGGAAATACTTATACTTTTCCTTGGTTCTATTCAAACACATTCTCACCGGTTGGACAACAGCAGGACTTGCATTCAGGAAGAACAGAAAAGCGGAATGAACATGATTTCCAGTTTATTGGGGAAGCTTCTATACACATGAAATGAATATCACCACACTACATTATCAACACAGTCTATGCCTTGGCGAGGCCTTTTAGATCAGCGATGCACTTGGCAAGCGATTCCTTCTCCTGTTGTGGGGAGATGGACTTGAGCACGTTCTGCACAATCCAGGACACCATATGCTTGTGTGCGATGCGCCGGTCGATGTTCTGCCGCTCCACCTGGTAGTCAAGTCGTTTCTTCACCTACAACAATACACAATATTGGTAACACAAAGCTGCACACATACCCACACTACCACACAACAACGGCATGGGTACATACCTCTGAGTATGTCTGCATAAGTCGTTCCCTGTATGCCGCCTCCAGTTGTAACAATACATTCTCTTTCTTGGCAGTAATCAGGTCTTTCTGGCCTTCTGCACGCCACTGCTCCTTCTTCTCATTGCTTATGCCCTCCTCGTAGGTGTTAATCTCGGTGTTGCGACCTTCATCCCAAGTTTCTTGAACTTTCTATAAGAAAGAAAAAAAAAAAAACAAATTGGAAATCCTGCAGATCATATTCTAGAATATAAAATATACATTGTTAAGAAATCTGTAAAATCAAATAAATAGGTATTCCTCAGGTTTGCGAGCGACCCCTGTTCATAGGCATAACCAGGCCGACCGTATCGGGGGGGGGGGGGTTCTGGAGTCCTCCCCCGGAAAATTTTAAAAATTAAGATGCACAATAACGAGTTTTAAGCTTCCCACGCTTTATACTCTTATTAAGTAATTTATAAGCAGACTTAAAAAAATTGTACAATTTTCCTTTTTTTAATCAATTGGGGGGGTTTAAACCCCCAAAAACCCCCCCTCGTTACGCCTCTGCCCCTGGTGATCCTGTAAGGGGATATTCTCAGCGGATTTGTTACCGGGATGCGCCAGTCCCCTACCTACTTAAACCTAAGGACACATACACACCAGTCCTGAACCAGGAAAAGGAATTTTTCACTACTGAAAAATCCCCGACCTGGCTGGGAATCGAACTTGGGCAGGCACACTAACGACTCACCCAATGCCAAACATCAATATTAAACTGAATCAAATTCAAAAAAGCAATTGCCATTGCCAGACAAGAGCGAAGTTCTTTTATCTAACTGAATTGGTGGTGCACTCACACAATCTGGGGAAAAACCAAGAACAGATCGCCCCTTAAGCTCCTCCCACTCTACTCACTATCAGGACTGCTAGTAGTTGCATCATAGTCACCTAGATGTGTCTCGCTTAGCAGTATTGAAAATTTGGAAAATCTCTCTTCTTTTCCTCTTTCTACTATTCAATCCCTTCTCTCCTTTATCCTACCTACCTATTTCAAACCTATTCCTATCTTGCAAATTTATGCACCTAACGCGATTTGAACGCAGGACCGTTAGCATGACAGTCATCTAAACCACTATGCCATCGAGTGACCGTTGCTGTGTGAAGCAAAATTCATCAATTTAAGTTTAGAGAGCTACATAATATAGCAGAGATTGATAATTTTGTATTAATTGAAACTGTGAAATATCCTTTTGGTTCAAGGGTAGTTTAATTGGTAAAAGAGTCGTTTTGGTTTTACTAATCAACTCGTCTTGAGGGTGGCATACCACTGAAATCTAAAACTCTCGTTCCCAAATCAACCTGATGGGTCACCATAGTAACTCAATGGTCGGAGTGGACGGAGCTTAAGGGGCGACCTGTTCTTGGTTTTTGCCCACAATCTTACTGGAACTACAAAGAAATCTCAGAGGTGTTGCTAACTTATTAGTCCACATTCATTTCCACCCGAAATCTCTGCAATTAACTAATTTGACTGTCTGGTTCCTTTTTCTCCATAAAAAGGCAGCAGAGAAGTAAATGTACTGGCAGCCTATACTTACATCGACCTCTTGGTCTAGGTATTTAGCTAATGGTGGCCCCAGTTTCTTGACTGCAACAATAGCCATGATGAGCAGAGAAAGACCAGAATAGAACTCATGCTCCATAACGTATATTTCCTTGCTGAACAGGTATGTTGTGAAGCCGACGCCAAACATATAGGGGCCTGCAACAAACATAGATCTCGGTGACTACCTCAGCAGTTCACAAGCACAACATAGGCCTAAAATATAAATACCTAAAGTGCTTACCTGTTACGCCGGTTTTCTTGTAGAATGCCTGAAACCACTCCTCCGGAATAAAGCCATGCCTAACTTGGCCAGGCTCGGATCGGACTGGTCTGTTATCCGTACTTGTTGCACTACATCGCAAGCCACTGAGGGAAACGCTGCGCTGAACAGCTACAAAAAGTAAATATACAACCACTTTAATTTCATGCAAAGCAACAAAATAAATACCACAAACCGCAGGCCCATGCTAATCATGTATCACAAACAAGGGGAACATTAAAAAATAAACAGGCACACAATATAAAAATGGCCTATATCGATTTTAATTCAGTACTGATTTATGAGATGTACTGTTGTGAAAAATTAAAAAGTATTTCAGTCTGGAGTACCGAATAGTCCTTGAAGCAATGAAAGTCATTCATAATATCGCAAGAATTCACACATATTAAAAACTTGTTCTAGACTTTAGCACAGCTGGATAATATGGTTATTATAATCACAAGCTACAAATTCCCAAATTTATAGAAAAATTGCCGAAAAATTAAATTACCGGATCGAAATGCAACCCTAGACAACATCCTTTAGCAGAAAGGGTTAATCCTTTCCGAAAGATGGTGGAGAAACTACGTGATTCAGTCAGAGATTGCAGTATTGTACCAAGTTGTGAGTGAAATTTCGGATAGATTTAAGCATACTGATCAATTAAAAAAAAAAATAATAATAATAATAATGCAAGAAAATGTGAAATATTTCATGAAGTGTGTTCAGGATGAATAGGCATGAAATTTATTTGACTGCTAAGTTTTTTGAAGTCACGAAAACTAAATTTATAGAGCGACCAAACTGAAAATCGGTAGACTTCTGCTAATGTAATTTTATTTGAATAATATGTTATTAAATAATATAAGAATTCTAAATAATTTAAAAATCTTAATTGAAACATTTTTACGATTTGGGACACCTTTCAATGAGGGAAATTTTTAGTATTATATATTAGTTTTTTATAGAAAAGATGCAAGAAATAGCAATAGTATGAGTCTTAAATAGTTTTTACACCATAATAGATATATTTTAACGTCCTTAACTTTTAGTTATGGTAAAATGTCAATGAATTTTGTTTAGAAGAGCATTTTTTATTCTGACGTTGTCGATTCCTGCATGAAAATTGACAGTCGCATTCCGCCTGTAGAATGTCTTCTTGTTTTGACCACCGCCGTCTCGAGAATTACGAGTGATACAGTCTAGAAGGCAGTGGTTTTGACGTACCGTAACATCTGAACAGTGAGCACACTCCTTTTATTCAGTGTAGTTTGTTCGGGGAGTAAACTGCCACGATTCGTTCATGTAATTTACTACTGGAGCTTCCTCACACATTTTTAAGTCACGCAGAAAACTTGTCATTTTTGCTGTACAGAACCGTACCAATAATGGGATTGTGTGCCTCCTGTTTCAAGAGCAGTTCTACTGATTTAGTAACTCCAGACATGGTGAGCTAACCTCTTATGGACATTATAATATTAGGAATTGCGTAGAAAATTGGGGATTGTTTTGTAAATTAGTTGATCCAGTTTTATAATAGCCGAAAAAAGCACACGTGTGTGCATGAGAGTTCGTTCTGTAAAAAATTGCGTAGTTTGCACGTGGTACAATTCTTTGCTATATTCTACTAGCACTTTTGTTGTTTTCGTTCACGTTAGAATATGAAATGGAACTATGCAACACGACTGGTTGCATAGTTCAGGCACGAATTTCCATCCGGTGAATGGAACCCGCATTTAGTAATGGAACCCATGCACTGCTGTTCGGGTCTCAGATCATAGTTGTTCTGGATCCACCAATGGTAGACCATGGCTTCTTTCTCAAAATTCTGCCGCGATACTTTCTCTTTTTTTCGGGAAAAAATAGTTTTTTGCTGCACACTAGGCTCCTTCCACCAACTCTCTAATGGGACCTGCCTGAGAAGGAAGGATTTAGGGTTTCGAATATCTCCTCTTAGATGGCATTGCTAGTAATGCAAAAGGTAAAAATGAGAAAAAGTTATTTTTTTCTTTAATCCCTTTTTCTCTTCCTTTTCCTCTCTCTTCCTCCCTTATCCTCGCCCTACCTACCTATTTGAGACCTATACATAACAGTAAATTTTCAATCTACCAGGATTCGAACTCATGACCTAACTAGCAGCCTTAACCACTACACCACGAGCGAGTGCTAAACGGTGAAGGGAAAATTCATCTATTTAAGTTTAGAGAGTATTATAGTACATGAGAAATAACCGTTTTGGGGCAAGGGTCATTTTTGGAATGTTTTTGTCCCATATTAAATATATCGATCAATTACAATACCTAAATATTTGTTTTTATCAGAGTTATGTATGGAGGGGCTTGCACAACATAGTTTAAGTTGATTAATTCCAGTAAAATGTAATGTTTAGGAAACGAGAAGGATGCAGCAGGCGGAAGCAGCTGAGAGAAGAATGCGAGAACAGGAGAGCAGAGGTGTGAAGGATCCAGAGAGACTGCGATTCCAGCAGCAGAGACGACTCGAGCTGGAGAAGAAAATGGAGGAGAACCCAGGAGGAGGCGGTGGACTTAGGGTGAGTGCTAGTCATGTTAGCCTACTTATAAAGCAGGGCAACCTGAAGATTCAGTTTAGAAAAAAACTATCTTTATTAGTTTCATTAATTTATTATAGTTTCTGCATCAGAATTTAAATTTGAATTAAATAGTAGCGTAGATATTGCCACAGGCACGGCATTGACTTTTGATATGAACAAAATAACTTGATCTACTCGGTAGCATTAAAAAATATCCCGTCTTATCTACAGAAATATATGGTAACTTAGTTTGTTTTAACATTCCTTTTAAAAATTAGTTTGATCCATGCAAAAAATACAAGCTAGTATTTAATATGTTAATGGAATAGTAGAGTAGTAGGATGTGTTTATTTGTTTTAAAACATATAAGTTGTAATATTTTATTAAGTAAATAACAAATAGGGGAGGAGGTAGCTCGACATATTTCCCAAAAGACTGTAATGTTATACCATATGAAACAATACTGGAGACTAAAATTATTGGTTCAGAAATTTCATACCCTAGTAAAAGCATATGGTGAGCCACTGTGGTTCGGATTCCAGTTAAGTTCTAGGTCTTGGCTACTGTAGTATCAGCTTCACAATATTGTGAACTTCACCCTCGACTGCCAACCGAGGATGGGAATAACACTCCCAAAACTAGTCTGATTTTATAAATTTACCTAAGCGGAGTTGGGAAAGTTTTTATTTTTTACTTTTCTCAAGATTGTTAGTGCAAAATTCAAGGTAAGATCCGACCTGAGTTATAGTAATATATGAATTGAGTCAATTTTTGTGACACTTACTTCACTTAACGGCCTCTATTACCACCTGCCGACAATTCCTCCCAATACGTGACTTCCATATAGCTTAACTGGAAGATGTCTTGTAATACCACCGCTGAACTGCTACCGGCAAGAACACAGTAAACATTTGTAAAATGGTCCTTACCGGTACCTCCTTGAGCAGAGAGGTGTGTTTGTTGTAGTTTGGTAGTCCTCCGCTAGATGCGGCAGCTCGGATTTGTATTTGTACAATTAAATGACATAATAACACCGTTTTAAGTGCATTAATCGATTTGTGCAATTCTATTTCATTCATATGTGAGCCTAAAATGACATTTTTGTGTAAATTAAATCTTCCAGCATCAATTCTGAAAATCAGGTGGCCAGGAAGCTTCGGGGTGCCATCTTATTTCAACCAAGATTCCCTAACTAGCAGTTGGCAGTTTATCAGCCACTCCATCCTCTTGCTAGCTTATCTGGAAGTTATGTTGCCAGACAGATTTTGTCAGGAGACCATAATACGCAATTCTTGGCCAACTTCCAGATAGGTTCTCTATCTGGTAGATAAATATGATATCAGGTGGTCATCTTACAGACCCTAAGTCTTTTCCAAAAAGAGGACTTACGTGAAGTGTCACAAAAATTGACTCAATTCATATATTATTATATTAGGAAACTTTACTGTTACAAACTTCCTGCAATAATTAATATCCAACCTGAGTGTTTATATAGGAGAGGACAGGTTTTCTTCCCGCTGTCTTACAAAGTTATTGTTATAAAACACTGTTACTGCTGTACAGTAATGGCTTTGAACTTGCACGAACTAAGTTATGTTCATAAATGTTTTGTAATTAACCAAACATTTAAATGCCGACTGTGGGATTACCCTCCATGCACAACTATAACGTAGTAATATAGTGTATCTGTACCTGGTATCCTCTATCCCCTATGTTGGGGCAGAGGGCCTCCAAGTGGAGGTTTCTATGTGAATTTTGTTACGCTTATTTTCTGTGATAGGGCAGAGGGACAGGTGGTAAGTCCATTGCCTCTCAAACCCTCTCCGGAAACTGAGGTATTACTTCGACGTGAAAGGGCCGAGGAATTTTGTCCTCTAATTTTTTGGCTCTAATTTAGGCTTCAAATTCTTGTATGTGCCGTAAATCTATGACATGGGCCCCCCAGCTTAAAGCCCTCTTGGAGAACTCTGAGCCAAGGATTTTTACGTCCTGAAAAATACATTGACCACAGCAATGTTTGATCCTGTGACCTTCGAATCTAGAGGCGGGCATGCTACCGCTACACCACTGCGGCCGACAATTTAGCTATTACTGCTGTATAAAGTTTACAATTGTGGTGTCTGTCTTGGAAGCAGGTGATATTATATAATCCATTTGACTGTCAGGACACAATATGCATCTTGTATTCTTTTGTGTTTCATACATTTTGCCATATTCTATTAAGTATATTTGTGATGAGTTAGGCGGCAGATTTATGGATGGCTGCTCTTGTTTGCAAGAATTCACTGCCTCCTATCTAATTAGCTGGAGTCTGCCGACCAAACCAAGAATTTCTTCTCTATTGCTAGCTGTTGATCATTCTCAAATTTACAGTTTGTGGAACAAAAAATATTTCTGCTCGGGAAATGAGGATCTGAGTTCATAAGTGTGCAACAATTTCAGATACATGATTGAGACATTTTAGTAAAAAACTGCATTACTTAATGTGTTTCTAGAACGTATAACCGCCAGAGCAGCAGAAAAAATTCCATGCGAGCTTAGCATGTAAGACTGGCTCTTAAGAGTTAAAACAAATCTTTAAACATTTGCCAGCAAGCCGATATCCTCTGTTCTCAAAACTGAACACAATTGATCAGTCAGCAATAAATTTAATTTCTTAATTAGTCGTTAGCAGCACTGTGCTGCTATAGACATTGTCAGGTAAATAAATGTATACACTACAAAAATAGGTAAAACAATAAATCAGGAAACCCAGACTAGAATGATATATTGATTTGAGCCTCAAAAAACTCCTGTACAGTCGGTCAAATAAAAAACGTCGGGACTCGTAGGCAGTTAAAATTAAAGTTTTAACGCATTAGATCACAAGTTTCCTATAAAAAACATAAAATACAGATCATTCTCGGAACATATGAGGCCTTGCGACGGGAGGGAAAAAATGAACAATGTGGAAATTGCAACACACGATATTCAACTTAATGTATTGTCATAATTCATTTTCCTTTGTGTCATCGCACCACATACAAATGCTAGCTTGAGAGAAAGTGTAGCTAGAGCTGTAATTGACCTGCATTTTTCGGCCTCTGAAGCAGCGAGAAGGTTCCATATTTATGAAAGAGCAACTCAGAGGTGGGAACTTCACTATAATGCGACCAGAAGTTTTCATAGGAAATGTGGATCTGGCCGTCCACGTATTTCGATGCTAGATTGGTTGCAGGAGTTGAACGTAAGTTATTGATTTTGCACTACAAGTACCGGTATTATAAAATAAAATCTTTAAAAATTGCTCCTTGAATAAACATATTCCTCGCTGATTTATTCATTATTATTATAAGAATTTCCATGCAAGAATATGGCGGACTTGAGGCATATACCACAGCCTTCTATACATGTTTGTTTTGGAACAAAAGCATATGCTCGTTCGTGATACTTTATGAAATACCGCCCGACATTTTTTATTTGACAGACTGTACACCATAAAATGGGTTGTCAAGCAGCCAACGATGTAAATGAAGCTTAAAATGCTTAAAATCTACTTGGGGTAACTTATTAAACATGGGGACTTCTAAATTTTTACACCAGTTTTTCGATTTGGCAGGTCTCACCTGAGGCACCTCAAGAAAATAATTAAATCTCATAGAGTAATGGTGCTTCTCTGATCTATAACCATACTCGGCCGAGTTTAACTTAAAGAGCTGGATAACTTATTTCAGTGAAATTTACTGTGAAACCTCTCCTTACGGACACCCCGAAGTTACAGACAGATTTTCATGTCCCAACTGAAATGTAGAAATAATGATGAATTTTACTCTCGTTTACTGACACAGACAGCTGTTTGACAGTCCTAACACTTGCTGTACTTCCTTCCTTCAGACAGAACTTTGATTTCTAAGACCTAATGTGTTAACAACGATTGGAAAATTTAGTTTTGAGATTGTACAGAAGTGTATACAATACAAATACTTTAACATGAAAGAATACAATAAGGGTCTCATAAGTCACCAAGTGCTAGCTCTCATAAATACAGTAGGCCCTACCCTTAGCTGGAAGCTGGTGGATACACGAAGTCATAAAACGTCGCCTGTCTGATGGGTCCATGGTTTCCGTGACAGCGAAATTGTATCAGACACATAATAGGGTGATAGGTTAGAGTATATTTTTCTCTTCCCTTCCCTCAGTTGTTCTGTCTCAGAGACATGACATGTAAACTTAATTAGTTTGCAGGCTTCCAGCCGGTGTTATACATAAACTGATTGGACTGGCTATCCGGGTTGGGCATAAAGCAGGAGTCTACTCAATTCCATGTATGTGTGGAAAAGTATCTTCTTCTTCTTCTTCTTCTTCTTCTTCTTCTTCTTCTTCTTCTTCTTCTATGGCGTTGCAGTTCGGGATCGAACCATATCCTCCGTTATCGTCTGCCTCCATCTGGTTCTATCCTTGGCAATTGATGTCCACCGCCTGGTTTGGAGTAGGGTTTTAGCATCACTTGCCACTGCATCAATCCAGCGGTCCCTGGGCCTTCTACCTTCGATTTGGCTGAATAGTACTTTCTTGGGGATTCGATTATCTCCCATCCTGATGATGTGCCCAGCCCATTGCAGCCTGTGGTATCTGATGATGGTGGTTAACTTATTGTCTTTGTACAGATTGTATAATTCATTCTTATAGCGTATTCTCCACACACCATTATCTTGAACTGGGCCATATATCCTTCTTTCGAAGGTGTCGATTAAGTTAGCGGCTTGTTTACTCATAGTCCAGGTCTCGCTGCCATATGTTAATATTGGTCTACTCATGACTTTATACAGTGTTGCTTTGGCTTGGCGATGGATGTTCCTTGATTTAATAATTGAGGACAGTGATGCATAGACTCCATTAGCCGAATGTATCCTTCTCTTTATCTCATGAATTTCGTTGTTATCTTCTGTTATCCAGCATCCTAAATATTTAAACTGGTTGACTATTTCTAGATCAAGGTTTCCTAATTTTCCTTCGTGTATTGATCATGACTTTTGTTTTTTCTGTGTTTATTTGTAATCCTATCCCTTCTGCTGCATCTCTTAGTTCTTGGTAGGTCTCCTTTGCTCTTGCATTGGACCTTGCCATTATGTTGATGTCGTCCGCATATCCCACCAACTGAACCATTTTATTCTCCACTGTGGTGTTCCCTTGGACTGATAATTTCCTTATAACATACTCAAGTGCTATATTAAACAGGGTTGGTGCCAGCTGTGGAAAAGTATACATAGGACAAACAGGACGCTCTCTGGATGCCGGAAGAAAAGAACATATCAGACACCAGAAACAAAACAACACTGACTACTCTGCCATAGCTTCTCATTCGGACGAAACGGGCCACAAAATACTTTTCGATAACATAACTCTTCTTAAACATGAAAACAGAAGATTCCCTAGACTTGTTACAGAAACCATAGATATTATTAAACATCCCCATAACATAAACAGGGAAGATGGGTATAAGATCAGTGACATCTGGCGTGAAACAATTAAAACTTTAAAACTGACGTCATGACAACTGCGACTGTTTACTCTTCACAAGCACTTATTTTTACTGCGAATCTTTCTGTGAAGAAGGACACAATACGATGTCCGAAACGTTAGAAGACACTAAAAACACGACACGACCCAACGCGGATAGCCAGTTCAATCAGTCTATATAAACTTAATGTTTGACAAAATTACAATCCACAAAATAGTTTCTAAAACAAACCAAAGCTCGATATCAGATAGCAGTCATAATTATTGCCCAGTGATGCATTTTGCTTTGTTTACTCAGAACTTGTTCCTTATCTTGACTTGTCAGTACTCGGTGTTAATAATACGAGGGTGCATCGAAAAGTAACGCACAATAATTTTTTTTTTACAAAAAGTTTAATAGAAACAATTAGAAACAAATGCACACATGAAGGGACATCTTTTGTCTATTTTTCTATATAGTCGCCAAGTTTCTCAACACATTTCTCCCATTGTGATACCAGTTTAAAAATACCCTGTTCATGGAAGTCCGTTCGGATGAAGTATAGCCATCTGTGGATTGCTGTTATCACTTCTGCATCTGACCCAAAGAGTTTCTTCATGAGACCAAACAAATGAAAGCTTATCACTGCCATCTTCGAAGAATGTGCACCACCTTGAGACATTGCTACGGTCCATAAAGTCGTTCCCATACATGCCACACATGTCGCTGTGAATTTAACTCGGGTTATGCCCTTTAGCTCATAAAAATCGCACTACACCTCACTGAAGAAATTATGAGCGGTTGAATGTTTTATTTTATGAATAAATACTTTTTATTGTCGTATATATGAATAAATATCCATCTAATTCCTTCGGCTACTATTATTAGTCGGTTAATATTATCTGATTAGCTGCGTCTCGAAGTGATCACAATAAGCAGTGTGCACTGTAATGCTAATTTTGATCAAAAATAGTGAATATTTCACCCCTTTACCCCCCTTAATGTAGCCTCTGGAATTAGGTAGGATGGGCACACCTAACAGTGTGTTTTGTGTTTCAGTGGCAAGTGGACTGATGGAAACACCTCGTGGTTGTGACTGGACTCGGGTTTCATTATACGTTCGTTATGTTTAAGTGAGATGTTTATTGATGTTAAATAATGTTTCATATTTTATAAAGAAGAGTTTGTCCTGGTTGGGAACTGGACCCAGATTGATAATGCTGATGCCAAGAACGTACATAGACCCCCCTAGGGATGCTAGCATTATCTACTATGTACAGGCTGGCCGTATTACTTTTTGTCGAAATGGTATACTGGAAACGAAAGTTGGACATTACAATGTTGGCATACCACTTTTTTGTTCCATGAATACAACTGCTTTTCCACTGTATTGAATTCTTTCTGGAAATCACCATTAAAACTGCGCTTTTGCCTTTTTGATTGTATGCACACGCTTAAAGCTTTAAAAATAAAACTTAAAAAAGTACAAATTTTTCAAATACTTCTGAAAAATTATTAAAAATATTATAGAAAAGTTTTTTAAAAATCTTCAAACAAAAGACTGATGCTTCTTTTCTAGGATTAACGCATTGCCTTCTTGTTCATGATGGAAACATGAGTGTTGCCAACATGCATTTCTTTATTTTCTTCAAATAAATAAATAAATAATAATAGTAATAATAATAATAATAATAATAATAACAATAATAACAATAATAATAATAATAATAGCAACAATAACAACACAATGTCACTAGAACAGAACAGTTGCTATTGAATTTTGCTGTTCACTACCAAACGATGTGAATAAATCTCTATGGATATTGGTAGTGTAAAGGCTAGTTTACACGACGACACTAGGTTTCGTATCTACTTTCATAAAAGTGATTTCATGAAATTAATTACACCCATTTTCTTCAAAACTAATTCCAGGGCAACCTCACGTTTCATCTTATTTCTGATGTTCAAGTTGCTGAAATCCCATATGGACATTTGAAACATGTATGAATTGAGGCATTTCACAGTTTCCTCACTTCCCCACTTCATTTTACAAAACGCAAACAAGCTAAATGTGCGTAAAACATCAAAGTTACTATTATAGTTTTGTGAAAAGTTGGAATCAGCCGAAACTGCGTAGTGTCATAACCAGGGCTAGGATTTATATGTAATTACATATTTCTTCATTTCACATATAGACACATTTTTTTCACTTATCTCCATCTATTATGTTGTCCTCTATTCAAATTAAACAAATTTATTTTACATATTTTTCCATATTTCTGACATTAGTACATATTTATATGTAAAATAAATATTTGTCCATATTTAGTGATTTTAATGCAATATTCGTATGTATATTTCATTCTTAAGAGTAAAACTATATAAAATTGTCGTTTTTAGTGACAGAAAATATGGCAGCACAGGATAAGTTTACAGTTATGTACAGAAATGAATGTGTGAAAAATGATTTGTGTTATATTGAATCAAATTTTTGTAATATAACAAAATTAGTTCAGAAACTACAAAATAATAATCTGACATTACCTGGAAATATTGACATTGTGAAAAACATGATTCATTAACTCAAATGTATACGTGGACATTTAGCCGATCTTCGTCAAATGTAAAACTAGAATCCGTGAATTTTAAACACGCGCCAATCACTTCATGTGCAGTAGAACAAAGCTTCAGCCAATACAAATCACTTTTGAAAATTTAAAACAACATTTTGTGGCATACTGTTATGGTAGGAGAAATAATCAATGAATGAATACAAATAATGTAAGTGATTTGAAAAAAAATTGAATAATTTAATTTATGAATCCAGTATTTGTAATGCATTTTTATAGGTTCTAAAAGTAACAAAATGTAGTGTCTAGTGGTTAAATTTGTTTTGATGTCCATATTTTACAAAATATATTTGCATATATATGTACGTATTTTGACATTTTTAGTACATATATATGTACATATTTTGACATTTTTAAGTACATATATATGTACATATTTTGACATTTTTTAGTACATATAAATCCTAGCCCTGGTCATAACTCATTGACACCAGTACATCTCGCGCTTGCGCATTCAAGTAAAAAACAGTTGCGGAACTTGGTTACGAAACCTAATTTCGTCATGTAAACTAGCCTTTGCTCTTGTGGTTATTCAGTTTACTGGTAATCATGACATTAATACATGATTATATGTTACAAATAATAAATTACACTTGACCAATATTAAAGTACAATAGACTTTTTATTAAAAACTGTACCAAATTTACAGTTTCATTAAAACAAAAACCAACCAAAAACATGAAAGTAACGGTACTATCCTGTTCAAAACCATGGCCTAGTGTAGAAAAATTAATGCTTTCCTTAAATTCACGTGCATATTATTTGCGTGTTATGATACCTAGAGTGATGAAACGAAAAGCAATAGAAATAAAAAATCACAAATTTTCTGTTCAAATTTCGATGGGGTAGAAAATACGGGAGAACAGCAAGCTGAACACAACTCAGTCTGTAATAACAGTTCAGATACAACGTTAGGTTGGAGACAGCGCACCTAATGACCAGACTCCCAAGTCATCTGACACACTGTGACTTTTTTCTATGGGAGTACGTAAAAGATCATACTTATTAGAACAGAATCGGAATCAACATAAACAACAGAGAACTAACAAGTGTGGGGTTTGTTGACGAGCTAGAAACTGCTTGAGCAAAGTGAAACACGGATAATATCTAATGTATCAGCACCTTAATGGAATGGCCCTCACATACATAAATGAGTATACATATCTAGCTCAACAAATTCCCTTTCAAGATAAAATTGAAAAAGAAATACAAAGAAGATTAAAATGAACAGGATTTGGATGACTGCAAAAGAACACACCTGCGACTGCAGACACAGCAAGAAGCAGGGAAATGAGGACAACGAGGGAACTACAGCCCCCCCTCCCTTCACCAGCATCAGGGTATAAATAATGGACGGAGCTGCCAGAGAACTCACATCGGCACCAACTAGCGACTTGAGCATTTCCGAAGATGCCCATCACAGCTATGGGCGAAACGTCAGGCAGTTTTAACCTGAGATCACGGCCTAACAGCCCGGAAGAAGTTTTTAATCTACAAGACTCTGGCCATGAAAGTCTTTGAAGTTAAATACGAAGAAGAATCTCACTAACTTGGAAGACATTTTGGGCCCTTAAGTTTAAACAATAAGCAGAAGAATCCAATGTCAGGTGTTGAAAACGTTTGCATTATTCTGCAGGTGTCAGACGTGATCACTAACAACAAAACGAAAGAACAAAGTCCAAAGATGTTAATGAAAAATGCAATGCATGGTATCCCTATCAGCTATCGCACAACTAACCACCAGAATTAAATGGGAAATGGAGCGGCCAAGTAGCAGGATTACAAGAGAACAGATGAGACCTCTTAAGGGTACATGCAGGTCAACATTGGTCACAAATACAAGAGAAAGAAAAGAATGGAAATTACAAGTAAGAATCAGCTTGAAAAATTTCATGTCATAACCGGGATTTGAACACGGATCTTCAGCTTAACGCGCTGATGCTCTACCATTGAGCTACCATGACAACATGCCAGTCTGACATCAAATTCCTCAACTGATTCAGAAGACAAGGCAAACCACAGGAGGTTTCTCTCCGTTGAGAACACACATCCAAATGGCGTCCTACCCTTGTAGGTACTTTGAAGCCTAGTTATTATTTATATACTATTAATTAAGTGGAAGGAAAGGAAATAGACATTAAATCCATGTCTGGGATATTAATACAAGTAAGAATCGCCGATGCTCGGCGCGTCAAGCCGAAGATCCGTGTTCAAATCCTGGTTATGACATAAAATTTTTCAAGCTGATTCTTACTTGTATTAATATCCCAGACATGGATTTAATGTCTATTTCCTTTCCTTCCACTTAATTAATAGAATGGAAATTCCTTGTGAGTGTCTAGATAGAACAAAATCCCTCAAAAGAAATCTCTGAAGTGAATAATCTCTATCGAAATAAGCTTGCTATGAGCTACAAGGAACAACTAAAGGTAAATTTTATGTACCATGCAGTTTAACATGGTCTTCTGGGCTGTTGGGATGTGGTCTTAGGTTGTTTGAATCTGACATTTCGCTTCAAAGGTTCAGAGGTTCACTGCTGGAATACTAGAGGGAAACATCAGGTCCTAAGAACACGGCCCAACAGCCTGCAAGACCTTGGCCATGAAAGCCTACACAGTTACATGTAGGCTTTTTTTTTTTCAACCTCCGAAGAGGCATAAAATGAAAACCACAGTGAAAATCACAACGGTTTTATTTGGAATATTTAGGTACACATTCTAGCTACTTCTGTACATAATAGCGCTCCGATTGAGACATTGTTGTAGCGTAGTACCAACTTTCCAATACCCTCTTTGTAGAAGCTTTCCACCAGTGTATTGAGGAGGGTCTTTGTGGCATTTTGAAGTTCTGAAATTCTTCGTTGGCATGGAAGCCAGATCTTGGGTTCGTTCGGGAAATTTGTTTGCATCCATTGTTTGGATTGTTCTTTTGATCCTGGATTGTCGTAACAAATCCACGTTCCATCCGCTGTCACGATGGATTTCAAAAACTCGTTCCCATGCTGAGTGTCTAATCTTTTCTGGCAGTTGAAGAAAGATCTGGGAGGACAGCATTTCCACACCAACGAAGAACCTAAAACACTTCAAAATGCCGTGAAGACCCTTCTCAATACACTGGTGGTAAGCTTCTATGAAGAGAATATTGGAAAGTTGGTACCACACTATGACAAATGTCTCAATCGGAGTGTGACTATGTAGAGAAGTAGGTAGAAGGTGTACCTAAATGTTCCAAATAAAGGAGTTTTGATTATCACTGTGGTTTTCATTTTATGCCCCATCAGAGGATGAAAAAAAATAGCCCTCATATTTATGTACCAAACTGTACAGAACAGGATAGCAGCACAGTGATGTGCTCTGACGAGTCATCTTGGCATGTGTTGCACAACATAGGACATCTATAACCATTGGAAACCTTTGTGATTTTTTTTATTTCTGTTTGTTTTTGTTGATCGCTCTAGATACTATCAAACACTATCTCATTGAAGAGGCATGCATACGTAGATGAAAACCTGGGTTTCGTTCCCATCCAAGACAAATTCTTCTCTACCAAATCGATAAGGACATTGCGAAGAAAAGAGTGAAAATACTGGACCACGTTATCAAAGACACCAATATGGATGCAGCATTTCCTAGATTACCTCCTAGCAGCGAATTTAGTTTATGTCAACGGGACTCCTATTTTTCACAAATTTCTACATCCAATCAAGTACAAGTAATACCCTATTTTTTATATTTTCTTTTTATAAGGAATACCATTTCAGGTCCCTGCGAGATTAACATAAGCGCAATGTAAGGCAAGTTATTGTTATCACATGGAGCCGTGTGTGAGCTCGGTCTGCATTTTAATGGGAATGCAACAACGTTAAAGAAAATAATTTGGGTCTACTATGACACTCTGTTTGATTTTTTTAAAATGATGTGAATAATTGACTAACACAATTAAGTCTGCCGCCATGGGTGTATAGGTAGCATACTTGCCTTCAACTTCAAATATGGCCATTTTTCATCTTTCTAAAGGAAAAGAACAAGTTATAGAGTGGAAGGAAAGGAAATAGACATTAAATCCATGTCTGGGATATTAATACAAGTAAGAATCAGCTTGAAAAATTTCATGTCATAACCGGGATGTGAACACGGATCTTCGGCGTCAAGCCGAAGATCCATGTTCAAATCCCGGTTATGACATGAAATTTTTCAAGCTGATTCTTAGTTGTATTAATATCCCAGACATGGATTTAATGTCTATTTCCTTTCCTTCCACTTAATTAATAGTATATAAATAATAACTAGGCTTCAAAGTACCTACAAGGGTAGGACGCCATTTGGATGTGTGTTCTCGACAGAGAGAAACCTCCCGTGGTTTGCCTTGTCTTCTGAATCAGTTGAGGAATTTGATGTCAGACTGGCATGTTGTCATGGTAGCTCAATGGTAGAGCATCGGCGCGTTAAGCCGAAGATCCGTGTTCAAATCCCGGTTATGACATAAAATTTTTCAAGCTGATTCTTACCTTGTAAGTTATAGAGTGTCGTAGTATTCCCAAAACAATCACAATCACCCCAAACTGGCTTTGTCTTAACATTAGAAAATTGATGCCATTCCTAGAAAATGTTCTAGATATTTTCAGAGATTCTCATTGCTCCTGATATATTCTTTGAAAACTATACCGGATCTCAAAAGATGTAATATAATTTCGAAACAATGAAAGCTCCTCAGAACATATTATGAAAATGCCAGGGGATATCATGAATTAAAAAGAAAATTATAAATCAATGCAGTTCTCGTTAGTTCTCTTCATATGTATATATATTACTTTTCCTCTAAACGAACCGGTGACAAGACAGCAAACTGTATTTCAAAGTAAACTCTGTATATAGAGGAAAAGAAATTATTGCTTATTATTGAAATCTAAAAGAAAGTCTTTGTATAATCACTGATCTTGATTTCTTGAATTTTCTTCAGTTGTTGTTGGCGTTGTATTCATGTTGCGAATGACAGATATAAAGCTATACAGTGAAATCTCGATACGACGATTTTGTATCTGAAAAAAATATTGTTGTAGAGAGTGTTATTGTCATATGAAAAATTTACAAAAGGTGTTCAATTACAGAGGTATATAAGGAACACACTCGTAATTGATGTGTTTTAACTATTTAAGAAATACTAATATAATTTCAACACATGAACATTTTACTCTACCCTTAAATTAATAAACTACACACACTATGTCCACTTACTTTTTACTCATTCTGAGCAAACACATTCCTTATCAATCAAGGAAAGCATGAACAAATGGGATACATTTTACTTTTGGCTCTCTTTGAAAAGTCGGATATGACATCATAGGCATAACCAGGCCGACCATATGGGGGGGGTTATAACATCCGCAGGGTCTCGGAGGTATGGAATACCCCCCATGGAGTGGGGTCCGGGGGTCCTCCCCCGGAAAATTTTAAAAATTATGATGCAAAATAACGAGTTTTAAGCTTCCGGGGGTCGTCCCCTGGAAAATTTTAAAAATTAAGATGCAAAATAACGAGTTTTAAGCTTCCCACGCTTTATACCTGTATTAAGTAATTTATGGGCAGACTTAAAAAAATTATACAATTTTCCTTTTTTTAATCAATGGGGGGGGGGGGGGGTTCAAACTCCCCCCCCCCCCCCCCCCTCAGTACGCCTATGTATGACATGCTGTTTCACTTTTCATGGAAAGAGAAACTCACAAAGAACTTGCGATGATGGTCACCTTCTGGAACACATGGGACAATTGATTGAAACGTCTGTAGAGCTTCGCAAGGGGCAATGGCTTTTCTTGTGGTTAGGTCGGTACATTCACACACTGTTCTCTTTCCTCTTCCACCTGTTTATTCCGATTCACACTTTCTCACCCTGCTTTGTTGTATGGAGATAAGGTATATTGCAGGGATTATGAGTGGATTGTCATTATTAAGAGTATCATAAAATCATGGGGAATTTTATATTATTCTAATGGAGTAAATGCTGGGACAGTAATGTTTTAACATTGTACAGAGTATTATCGTTGTATTGGTAATCGTTGTACAGAGATTTGTAATTCTGTGCAGTTGAGGGTAACCTCGACTCACTTGAAGTGAATGTGTCATCTGAGCTGTGCATGGTTTGTATGGTTATGTATGGTTTTGCTAGTCATATCTGGTCAGGGGCCTACAGTCCTGCATTAAGAACACAGCACAGGTCTTTAATATATGTGCAGACCAATATAAAAACTGTATTTATAATAGCTAAACTCAATCTCTTATTAATTATGGTTCACGGGCTATAAGCCGAGTAAAAGGATATATTGCATCCAAGCTTTCGGTCGCTGACATCTCTGCGGCCTTCCTCAGGGAAATGAGTGTAGAAAAAGGGGAAGAGAGAGCTTATATATGTTTTTGAGTGAAAATGAAATTCAATCTCTTATGGCACAGGATGTACCATAAGCAGATACTGGCCGTTATGACCGATTAGAATTATATATTTCTCTGGATTATGCTTGCTGTCAAGACAGAAAATTAGTATTCGAGATGGATACTCAGTGCTTTCGATACCCTCAAGAGGAATCAATATCCAATGGTGCTTTATAGATAAGCTCCATACGTCTTCAATACCATGTTAACAGAGTGTTAAATTTTGTATGACTCCAAGGTCGATGGGTTTTTCTGGACGTAAAAATCCTGGGCATGGAGTCCTCGGGGAGGGACTTTAACCTGGGGGGCCCGTGCCATAGATTTACAGCACCTAAAAGAACTCCAAGCCTAAATTAGAGCCTCTGGACAAAATTTCTTGGCCCTTTCACGTCCAAGTAATACCTTAGTTTCCTGAGAGGGGTTGAGAGGCGATGGGCTTACCACCTGTCCCTTTGCCCTCTCTCAGAAAATAAGAAAATTCACATATAGGTAACAGAAACTTCCACTTGGAGGCCCCAACATAGGGGCTATAGGGTTCTAGTTAGACAGATTGTAAACTCTTGAGTTTTGTCCATTCTGTAGCGATAATCTTAATGATTTATGTATAGCGTAGAGCTTTATCACTGGTACTCACTACTAAATTGCGGTATTTTGTTACCTGTTGGAGCGCTTTCAACCACGGAAGTCAGTTGCTGAAGATGGCCACTCCATGCGGTTGAAAGCGCTCCAACAGGTAACAAAATACCGCAATTTAGTAGTGAGTACCAGTGATAAAGCTCTACGCTATACATAAATCATTAAGATTGTAAACTTTCAACACTTCAAATTGTAAATGTGGATACTCTTAATAATTTATACTATGCTTATGTGTATTCACGATTAAATTATGGCATTCTGTTGTGGGGGAACTCCCCCAATTCAAAAAAACTATTTATAATTCAAAAGAGAATAATAAGAATTATGGTGGGGGTAAATCAGAGAGTCTCTTGCAGACCATATTTCAAAAAATTGAAAATTTTAACATTGCCGTGTATGTACATCTATAGATGTGTAGTATACCTAAAAAACAACTATAACACTGAGAGCGATTCCTTTAACATTAATGGAAACATACACAATCATGGAACAAGACAAAGAACAGATATACACATACAAAGAGTAAATACTAAAATATGTCAGGATAGTTTTAAATATATGGCTGCCAAACTTTTCAACAAATTACCATCAGAAATCAAAGCTCTAACTAAATTAGCAATATTTAAATCAGCAGTAGTTAAATACTTGGTAGAGCACCAATTCTACACAATAGACGAATATATGAGTAATTTTTCAGGCTAATCCTTTATATGATATATATGCATTTTGTACTTTTGTTGTATTATGTATTTTTTGTAGTATTATGTAAGTTTGTTTCTGTATTAGGCATATGTATTTTTGTCGGTAATATGTACTTTTGTTCTAGTTGTATTTTTGTTCTAGTCTTTTTAAGTTTAGTTTTAAGAAACCATGACGATACACCAGTTTACGAGCATTGCTCAAAATGTAAACGTATGTGTTAATAAAGTTTGATTTGATTTGATTTGACTTGTGGATATAAAATCACTAAGGGGCCATGGGGATAATTTTTCTAATTATGACAGATATTCATGATTTAGGTATGGTAATATGTTATGTTTTGCTATACAATATCGGTATGATCATGATGTTTTGGTCACTGCTGCTAACAGATAGGTCACTGTTACTGTCAAGGGGTAAATTATCTGGGTAAAAATTGCATTGTTCTTTACCCTCTAGTAATATTAATAATTTTGTCTGCCAACAAATATGTCTTGCAAATACTTTCCCATAGTTGCTATCAAACAAAGAAATTGCAATAAAACAACAAGGTCAATCTGTTCCATCACAAAGATAAAGTCTGAAGGTCAAAACCCTATAAAGTACATCCTTGTACAGAAGGGACAAATCTATTCCCGTTGCCTAGAAGATATGAATATTATTCTGTTCTGATGAACGTTGGCATTCAAGACCATACAGGAACCGAGTTAATCGGCGGGTGGCATTTAAGATTCCGTTCTCCAACAAACAGCTTGGCGCTGAAAGGGCTAACAAACTAACTAAAACTACACATCGGTACCACAATATATTTTAATTCAATTTACAACTATACAGATACTGATATTTTAACCTAAAAAATCTTTTTTAACATATAATTTTCCAGATAGATATACAAGCATTAATGAGCCACAGATTATTGTCTCTGTTGGACACTACATGAGAATATTATAGGAGAAAAATTCCTCCGGCACTGGGACTTGAACCCAGGACCTTTGGCTATTCGCGCCAATGCTCTACCAACTGAGCTAAGTCGGAGCTCAATTCACAGCGCCAGATGGAACTTCTCTCCTATGACTGATTGCCCCAATGGTCTACCTCACATACAGACAAGTTATGTCATATGCAGTACTGTGAGGCACAGTGCTTGTATATCAGTGCTTGTCATATGCTTGTATATCTATCTTGAATGTTAACTGTACAATAACAGTGGGAGCCCGGTCACAAAAATCACTACTTAGTGTGCCTCACAGTACTGCATATGACATAACTTGTCTGTCTGTGAGGTAGACCATTGGGGCAATCAGTCATAGGAGAGAAGTTCCATCTGGCGCTGTGAATTGAGCTCCGACTTAGCTCAGTTGGTAGAGCATTGGCGCGAATAGCCAATGGTCCTGGGTTCAAGTCCCAGTGCCGGAGGAATTTTTCTCCTATAAATTCTCCTATAATTTTCCATTTAGAAATACGTATTTTACCATTTTATTTGGAAATGAAACTATCGGAAAACTGAGGCAAAAACACATCGGTATTGAGTATCGACCCATTTCTAATTAATATAAATCAGTGGAATGCCCTGTGCTGTTTTCTTAGCTAGTCAACTCGGAAATCTGTTATTACACTATTTGTATGCACTCTGTACAATATAATGTAAAAATATACTTTTATACACAATTTAAAAATATGTATTTGTAATTTTTTCCTTCCTTGGGCTATGTACAAAACTCGTCATGCAAAAGTGCAAGAAGGTTTTCATCTTGGATTAAAGTACAACATAGTAAGAGCTTGAATTGAAACATGTAACATGCCAGGAATTACCGTATTTGTGCCCCCAAATAATTATTATGAACTTCATTTTTGTTCCAAGTATTTTACATGGCATTCTTTTTACAATATAATACTTGATCCACATTCTTTCTTTATAGTGTTGTAGGTATTTTGGTTTTGTAGTCATAATAGATATTGTTCATGTACATTGGTGACATTAGGTTACGGTTTGCATTTGTGTTGGGCAAGAAAAATAATAATTACATGGCGTCATACAAATTAAAACTAAGTTTCACAAATCATATTGGCAACCGTACAGGAGAAAGAAATTTTGACATAAGTTAAGCCCAATGTTCATTATTGGAGTAAACAAAAAGACTCGTTAAGAAATGCTAAACATGATAATCTGAAAGCTGGGAAATGTTGCACAATGAATTCTCGCTTCAGACTGCAACGATCACTCGATGGTGCATTGGTTTAGATATCTGGCTATCATGCTAGCGGTCTCGCGTTTGAATCACATTAGGTGCAAAAATTTGGATAGGAACAGGTTCTAAATAGGCAGGTAGGGTAAAGGAGAGAAGGGATTGAAAGAGAAAAAGCAGAGAAAGGAAAAAATAAATAAAATTTTCCAAATGTTCAATGCTGCTAAACGAGAGACATCTAGGTGACTATGGTGGAACTACTAGCAGTCTCGAGTGGGAGGAGCTTAAGGGGCGACCTGTTCTTGGTTTTTCCCGAATTGAAAACCGCTGTTATCAGCACTACTTTTTAAAATATGCAAAATTTAACATAGCCCCATTTTTCAGTTATGAAAATAGTTTTAAAAGGGCGCAAATTACATGAGAAAATACACTATATAAATTCTGATAAGCTGGATAGTTTAACAGCCCCAGTGTTCAGACTACTATGAAGGGCTATCTGTATACTTCATACAGCAGATGGCAGTGTAATTGAGGGCAGGGTTCCCATATGTAGCTTTTGAAAAAATAAAACACTTTCATAAATAAAAACCAAAAGCTTTTTTAATTTTTTCCTAAAAACCTTTTTGACAAAATTTGTTATGTAGTATATCAAATTAAAGCCATTAAAAGACCTAACAATTTCGAGTAACTTTTAAGTTACGAAACAACAAACCTTGTTCTACGAGCCAAAAAATAAACTTTTCTGCAATTTTAGAAATTAAAAATAGAACAAAAAAACAGGATCACATAAAAATAATAAATAAGTATTTTTACGATTAGCCTATATTTATAGAAACAAATCCTGCAAGTTCATAAATTTAAAAAAAATGGTCAAGTTGTTGGTTTGATGCAAAATGACCCAAAAGTGACATATTTATTCTAATTTTCCCAGTATTTCAGACACTTTCCAGAAAAGCTAAATTATTATAAGGTTCTTATGGTTTATGGTACAGTTATATTTTGAGTATAGCAGCTAGGAAAACAATATGCTATATTGACTTTAACTGAAATATTTGTTGACTATTTCCATCCGTGCAGCATTCCCCTCACAGTCATCATCCAGCACAGCGACGCTGCAATCTGTGTCTATAGGCTGGTCAGATGCTTCACAATCAATAGGTTGTTCTGTCTCTTTGTTGACTGCCATGTTGTGTAACACAGCTGTTGCTACGACTACAGCCAAAGTAGTCTCCAGTTTTGTTTTCATTCCGACAAACAAGCAGGGAAATCTCTTCTTCCATAGTTGGACTGTTTTATATATACAGCTCAGAGTTTCTGTATGACATACATTGTACTGGATCTCGCCTGCGGTTCCAGGGCTATCAATAGGTGTCATGAGGAATTTGCGGCATGTGTAGGCACTATCACCAAGCAGGTGGCCACCACCAAGTTCTCCTCTCTCAATACGGGCACAAATACGAGAAGAATTAAAAACTGTGTTGTCTGGTGTCGACCCCTGCCACCGACACACAATGTCACATATTTCTAACTTTGCATTGCAAACCACTTGTACATTCAAAGAGAAATTTCCTTTTTTGTTCCTGTATATTTCTGCATAATCTCCGCCTGGGGACTGAATAGGGACGTGAGTTCCATCTACACATCCAAGCACATCCGGGAAGCCTGCAATATTCAAGAACTGAGCCTTGTTATTAGCTATGCCCTCTTCAGTTCCTGGCATTCTGACACACCTGGGACGGAGAAGGGCTATGTAGTGTGTAACTCGCTTGATAATTCGGCAAGCTGTCGACTTGTTTACATTGAATGGTTCTCCAATCACAAGCTGCGAGCTGCCACTAGCATAGAACCGAAGACACAGCAACAACTGGTTCATTGCTGATAATGGCATACTTCTCTTCGTGCTTGGTTCTATATGAGGCCCGATGTCACAGAGGAGATTAATGACGAGTTCTTTTGACAATCGGAATCTCTTCTTGAATTCACTTTCATCGTATATGTCAAAAGGATTGCCTCTGTCACGAAATCGTCGTCGTTGTATGGGCATTAAAACTTCTTCGTCAGATGAAGAAGACGATGAAGATAATGTACAGATTTCCATCATATTCATTTATAACAATCCCCAATTTATTCCTCACATATGGGTAGCGTATAGGTTATGTGAGAATTTTACTGCTACATAGCCTAACATTCTATATATGTTTAGATAGACTATATGATTCCCAACAAGCTGTTCAATGTTTTCACTCTCGTTTTACACAGGATGAATACCCGGTACGTCGAGCCCCAAAATTCGCAATCATTACATCAACAGCAACACAAAAACGTTTGTTCCTACAGAGATGTCATGTACTGTCATGGTACCACGTTGTATGCGCACAATGTACAATGTATAATTTTTAGCGAACTGACACTGACAATATGGGCAAGCACATGACATGGCTACATGGCCCTTTTCTTGTCCCGGCAGTTTCCTTTGTCTTGCGATTGCCCTAGATTCAAGGCTTACGCGACAAATTCTTTATTCGTCCAGAAAGAATACATTTACAAAGGTAATGTTTGTATAGACATCGTCAATATAAAATATGAAGTATATATACAATACATTAAAAACTAAAATCACATTATACACAACTCTTACTGGTATGCTAATTTTAGGGCCAATTTTCTAAAACACATGTATAAAATACTCTTCTACTGTATAAAAACAATTTTTAATCAATAAATCTTTGATAGTCTTCCTAAAATGATTAAATTGTAGGCTTTGTTAGGTTGTTACTGTAATGTAATTTCTATGTGATTCATTTAAAAAGGAAATTTGACTACTGTATATTGTTTGGTATCATAAAATTAAAAATAAATAACTACATACATATAAATTTATGGGTTCCCCCTAGAAAAAATATGCAACTTCAGAACTATGTATAGTGATCTCAATCGTTGAACCCAATGAACAACAGCGTAAAAAGACGCCTCTAGCGGCGGATTGGGATGAACGCCATGCGTGGTAATTGGATGCTATAGTCGAAGGCCGTGTGCTGTTACACAGAAGGCAGTGAAAAGGCGGCGTCCACAAAATGGAGTTAATTAAGATCTGCTTGAAGTAATAATAAATCAGCGTGAAATAGCCTCTATCAATTCGATTACGCATCGATTTCCACTAGAAAATAATTATTTAAACCAGAATACACGTGGGAATATAAAAATAAATATTAGACTACCAGGGGTTTTCCTCCTTTTCTTTAATATTCCCTGTACGTAGCCTTAGTGATGTAAAATCTTTTATGTTAAGGCCTATTTAAACTATTAGCAATTTCAGAGTATATCAGTGCTTGTGACATAACTGAATTGGATTAATTGTGAATCCCTCCCTAGATTATAAGCCCACTGTTTGACCATGTAACTTACAGTGTGAACCAAAGATGAAGCCATGGGCTGCTGCCGTTACCAGTCATAAAGCTTTACTTCCATCTCTCCCTGAAGATTGAAATAAAACATGGCAAAATGGAAGAACAGGTTGCCACTTAAGCTCCGCCCACCCTGGCTGAGCGTTGCTATGGCGATGGTCCATTTTTGCCCCTTGTACCAATGCACTAATTACTACCATACAAAATGACCCTTGCATTAATTACTACAATATGAGACATCCCCTTGAACCAAATCAGCTCTCTAAAAACTTAAATAGATGAATTCTCAATTCACCCCCCAACAATCAATCAATGTTGTAGTGGATAAGAAGACGCTTATTGCAAACTTTTCGCTAAGGTTGTCCAAGTAGTATAGATTTACTTACTTTTTTAGCAATGAAATAAGGATGTTTCTTTGTAGAGGAACTGAAGATGAAACTGCTATTACCCTCCACTGAACCATATCAAGCACATCAAAAATCACGAGAGGAAAAAAGGAAGGGCATCGACCATGATTTCTATGGTATGAGCGCTATGATAGACCGGAAGTGGACGGAGGCGTGTCAGGACCAAAGGCATATCGTGACCAGACTCGCTACACATGGTTTTCACTACAAAATATGCAGAACCCAACGTTTCCATCAACCGAATGAAGAGTGTGTATGCGTGTTGTGTAACCAGAAATGTGAGCGTTATCATTTGATAGCATGCCCCAAGAGAGTAAAATCAATAAGAGATTACAGTACAGACTAAAATAATATGATCAAATGCTCTTTCGAGTGCTCCTTACTTATTATTACTATTATTATATTGTAAATTCATATACAACGCACTGTCATTTTTTAAATTGCTTTTAGCTATTCATTACTTTAAAAACACTAAATATAAGTAATGGGGAAAATTTATTGGTCATTTTTTAATTTTGTGTCATTTTTTCACTATTTTTAGGTCATAACTGCATTTTTTCACTATTTTATGGTCATTAAATGCCTTGCACTAGTAATAAATATTAAAGTCTGTTCAAAATATAATTTTACTGTTAATAGTTCACTTCCAATTCAATAACTGTGTTT
Organism: Ectobius pallidus; assembly: GCA_964059195.1. NCBI lineage: Eukaryota > Metazoa > Arthropoda > Insecta > Blattodea > Ectobiidae > Ectobius > Ectobius pallidus. The sequence continues at coordinate 4,219,523 of CAXKWD010000002.1, forward strand.
CCGTCGAATTAAAAAAAAGTATTTAGATTTATTTCATTATAATGACCTATAATTAATACCCCAAATAATAAGAAATAGGCCTACATATAGCCTACTTTTAAAAATGGGATGTAAAATTAGGGGTCCGTAAAAAATTTTACGACATTTTAGAGGTCCTCTGGTTCAAAAAGGTTGAGAAACGCTGGTGTAGTGGATTAGATGACTGGCTGTGATGCTAGCGGTCCCACATTCAAATTCAATAGGTAGGGTAAAGGAGAAAAGGGATTGAATAGTAGAAAGAGGGAAAGAAGAGAAAGGAAAATATATATATATATTTTTTTTTTCCTTTTCAATTTTTAATGTGCTGCTGGTAATTCCATCGTTACCACCTAGATGTCTCTCATTGTTGGTGACCTGTTCTTCCGTTTTCCCTAAAATATCCAAATGAAAAAGGAATTTCATGGATCTAGTTTCGTTCATTACTAGGAAACAAAACCTTGATACATTGATTGCGGAATGCGGCAACCACATGGTACTTGCAATGTGTCATAGCATGAGTATAGTCACAGTACAGCAAGGCACAACTGGGCTCAATGCCTACAATACATCATGTCTCTCTGTTGTGTTCACCATTTCTTTTATCTTCACACGATTAGCCTATACCTAACCTCCTGCTTGTCATCACTTGACGAACTCACTCCATCCCTTAGACTTAGACTTCCTATAGCCTATGTTCTGCAACTTTTTGTTCACTGTATGAAGGTTAATTCCCTATTTGATTTGAAATAACAAATCAAATCAATCAAAATGTTAGTTTGGATAATAATTTTGAAAAATTTTGATGGAACATTCACAGTAAAGTTATAACATTTTTATAAAAATAATATGAATTGACTAATACACTTAATTACTCCACTTACTACCCGCGCGCCATATCTTGGGCGCTGGATTTACGGGGAAGTGAGGGTTGGGGGAACAAAACATAGCTAGTCCGCCAGTCTTTCTGCAGTGTTGTCAACCAAAGAAATCACATTTCAGCAGAATCGCGCGTATGGTAAGCGCACGTCAACAGCGTAAGTGTGAATCCCGAATTGGATAAAACGTAAGAGAGATAAGGCATCTAAAAGTGGAGAAAACTATAGGCCTAATTTTAAACGTATTTAATACGTTTTGTGAAAAGTTCGCTCAACTTTCAGTCCATGAAATTGACATCAGAGTTCACGGGAGTGTCAGAAATTGGCACATACGGAATTCTTAAAGAGGTGAGGAAAGTGTTGGATGTACAATGACGTGTTTGTGAAATAAGCAATTCGAAAAATTGTTTTTTTCCCCCATAACTCCATGCGTCAGAAAATATAATGTCAATAAATAAATAAGGATCCTGAGACAGAATGAAAGCTTAGTATTGAAGCCACTAGATGTCAGGGTGTACAGCGTACTTCGTGTTTCAATGTTGTCAGCTCTACCTACGAAGTTGAACGAAACCTACCGAATGAGGACTAGGGAGCCGAGCTTTCAAGAAATCGCGCGCGAGAACATGTTTCGCATGCCTTTGCATGTTGAGTTGAGGATGCATGAATAGAATAGAATACTTTATTGGTCGTTAGACCAATGCGAAACATGTTCTACCAAACATTTGGTAAGTGGAGTAATTAAGTGTGTTAGTCAATTCACATTATTTATAAAAGTCAAATGGATAATAATCTTAATAGGTTTGTTCCTAGCCATGTCGTGCATTGTGACATGACATGCCTGTATATCATGACTTGTGCCTGGGTTTCCAGTTCTGAGTGTAATCTCAACTCTTTTTGCTTGAACTTCCAGTGATGGTCTGAACACACCGAAATTGTTGTGGACGTCAACAGTGAAACCCGGCAGCTGTCATGAAGCTGAGACCTGTTTGCTGACAGTCACTTAGGTAACGTAGCAACACTTCTATACTATTACTATCAAATTCTTCTTCTTCTTATTATTATTATTGTATTATCAACTGATATGTATGAGTCTAATGTTAGTAATTTAATATTCTAACTAAAGGAATTAATGTTTAATATATTACTAGCAAGTGCCTGCGGCTTCGCTCGCGATTATTTTCTCAACTGCTAGATGTTTTATTTAAATCATTTAACATGAAAATAATTAAAACATATTTATTAACACTTATATTGTTTTGACGTAAATTGCATGATATGCATAATTTTATTCTTAATTATATCATTTAATGTTAAAAATATACATAATTAAACAAACAAAAAGAATCCTATGCTGCCATATGGGCATACAAAATCAAAACAAAATTATTAAAATGAACCTTGCCCAAGTTTTGCATAAACAATTTTATTGTAACGATTGATAATTAAAATACTAAAAACCTGGCTTCAAGGTGTATTTCACATATAATGTGCACCACCCGGGGGGGGGGGGGGGGGGGGAAGACTTCAGATTCGAGTTCCCTAGGGGGGAAAAAGCAGCCTGACAATTATCTAATTGCATTGAACAGATAGAAGTAATCTTAATATTATCCCTTCTCTAATTTCTGTTCTCGTCAACAGTAAGGTTACTTATGAATAGACCTGGGATTTTAGGCTCTAAAAAAATTAGTTTTAGGCACCTAAAATAGGCTTTCAAAAGAGAAAATAGGCACTTAAAATAAGCTTTAAAAGTTTGTAAATAGACAAAAAATACTTTTTAGTACACGCTCTCTAAAACAGCTGCTTATCGGACTGGTAACACGCCGAAAAGCTGCACTTTAAAGGACAAATCCGCTAAAATTGCATAAAAGTGCATTCAAACTGCATTCAAAATGCAATTTTAGTGGCCTTGTCCTTTAAAGTCGTCATGGCAATCTATAAACAAAACCCAGATGGCATTGACCAGTCACACCAACTTTAACATGGATTTACGCATATAATTGGTCATAAAACAACAAATTTAAGCCAACACGTTTCTTTATGATAATCAGAAACTTTACCAGGATTTTTCGCAAAACACGGTAGCCCACTTCATCACATGACAACAAATATAAGCCAACTTTACACATTTTGGTTCACTTGAAAAACATTCCTTACCATGGACGAACAGCATTTAAATGCTGTAATATATCCCTTCTCATAGCCTATTTCTGCCGTGAAGTTGCTGGTAGCAGCTCCAATTCAATGTTTCTGGCTTGGATTGAAATTTCCTCGGTATTATCATTTATATTTTCACAAGCTTTTCATAAATACTAGTTGGTATGCAATATTGTTTACAAACAAGGAACTCATATATTATGCATCTATACTACCACATTTGTTATTGCTACATACGGTCATTGTTGTTTTATGATCTAGATGGCCATGACCAGATAACTTAAAGAAATGACTGACTGCCTTTCATTATAATTAATTATACGGTATTTTTGTTTTATTTCATATAATTTATAGAACTTTTACTAAATAATATTGTATGCACCACGTACGCAAAAACTTTAGCGGACTCATCCAGTATTTCAGCCTCGGCCGCTATACTAGATTCGTCCGCTAAAGCGTTATTTTGCGTACTTGATACATAAATAACTATTAAAATACTACAATATGCTCTTCAACTGTAACGTGATATTTTTTTACTGTAAAAAACGTGGTATACCTTTTCTTAACAGAAATAATTGCAAAATTAAGACAGAATTAAAAATACATTTATCAAAAACCATTTTGGATTATATGAAAAATTCACACAGTATGTCCCTTCTTTACTATATATTCCTGCTACTTGTTGTTTTGAGCGAATCCTCCCCCGTCAGTCAGCATTCCTTTGGCGACAATTGTTTGGGAAAATCAAGTTTCTGTGAAAAACCCACCCTCAGCTGTTCTGCTCTTCATTCAGGGATGTCCATTAAATGATTGTAAAAGTTACAGAAGTTGAATTTTATTTTAAGTGTACAAAATAGGCATTTTAGGCACTACAATAGTAAAAATAGGCTCTAAAGGTCCAAATAGGCATTTTAGGGCACTATAAAACTCTATAAATATAAGTGATTTAACATGAAATGTCAACTTATTTTTAAAAAAATTCATGTTATTTCATAAGGAACAAAATAGGCATTTGCCTTAAAATCCCAGGTCTACTTATGAAACAAAACTGTGTCAATTTTTGTGAATTTACCATTTTCATACATGAGCTGATAGGATTTATCTGTCATATATCATGTAACATTGCTTGTGTATCAAAAGTTATATCAAAGTAGGAAATCTTAAGAGTTTTATTTAAAATTTACAAATTTGTTAAACCAGAGTGAAAAACATGTTTCGACTGATACCTCTCTCATACATATAAACTCAAAAGAATTTATTGGTAATAATGTACACATGAGGAAATCATGAAAACTTTCTTGCACTGTTTTCTTCCAACAGTTTTACTTTTCTTTCTAACAAAGCAATTTTCCTTTCTTCTTGTTCAAGTCGTCTTGTCTGGTACTCGAGCCTGTCCATTCTCATCTGCTCTAACACAAGTGCAGTTTTCTTCTTCTTTCCATTTTCTTCTTCTCCTTCTTCTACTTGTAGCTCTCCGACTGGCTGTATACTTCTCTTGCGTGCACACAGTCTTTCCATCTCATTGGCGTACTCAAAGGATCTAGTCCACTTTCCTGGAGTGTTTTTGGTTTCCATGTGCTTTTTGTAATTCCGTTCTAACACTCGCCACCTGTTTTCGCAGTGCTGCTTGGTCACTGTCCTATTCAACGCTGCACTTAATTCCTCACTCATCGCTTCCCACATCTGCCTGATAGATCTTATCTTCATTGTTCCCACCTCTTCTATATACTTCTCGTAGAGTTCAATCAACTTCTTTGTGCTGTCGTCATCCCAGAACATCATAAACTCTCCATTTGAGTATGAACTTCCGGCAGTTGATCCATACTGAGTTGACTCGCTCATTTCTGAAACAAACAGAAAAGTAGATGTGTTGAATTCCACCTCAAGCAGGCGTAAGGATGTCAGTTGTTGATATTAACCCATATTGGGTAGGGTTTAAGCTATGATTGCATTTTTCGCAAAATGTGAAAGTAAACTTTAAAATGCAAAAGAAATTGTAGCCACTTTTTCAAAAATGCGAAAGGAAATTCTTACATTGTGATCGTATAGAATAAATTTGTGTAATGTTATTAACATCTTAATGATGAAAATTGAAGGCCCCGAAAGAAAAAAACTATAATTTTAGGAAGGCTTTTGAGAAGTGGGCCAATTTGAAACAGAGAAGTGTGTTAAATTCCAAACCTAAGTGTTTTGAAAAAAAAAAAAAAAAATTAATTAATTAATTAATAATTTGCTTTATGGTTCAGTTTGTTATTTGTACCATTTTATTTTTTATTATTTTGAGGCTACATAAAAAATGCAGTTAAAATTAACTTTTAGCAATAAATTTGCTTTCTACCATTTTGCTAAAGCTTTCTTTTATCCATTTTTGCTTTTTTGCTAAAGGTTTTTTTTTCTAGCTTAAACCCTGATATTGGGTTTTCTTAATAATTTGCTGCTTTGTAATTGTGTGTACAATGAAGTTGTTTTTAAATATCCAGTAGGGTCTACTTAGCTCATATTTGGGTTTGTATGTGAGGTGTTACAAGCGCTTACATGGACCCTAGCTTGCATATAACATTCCCATTGGCTACTATGGTATGATAATATATATTTATTGTACCAAGAAAATTACAAGAGTCTACTGGATTCGACACTTGTCATTTTACCAGTAGACATCTTTAAAAAATATATATATATATATAATAAATAAATAACCAAGGTGTCAGACAAGGCTGCGGTCTTTCGCCCCTGCTCTTCATAATATACATGAACTCTGCCATTAAAGAATGGAGATTAAAACCACATGGTAGCATACCACTTAACAGATTATATAAATTGGACATCGTATTGTTCGCAGATGACATTGTGTTTATAGCGAACTCAGAAGATGACCTTCAACGTTCAGTTCACTCATTCCATCAAATTGCAAAAAATTACAATATGGAAATCTCAACAGAAAAATCTAAAGTCATGGCCTTTATTGGGAAAGATCCAGTTCGCAGTAAAATTGTCATTAACAATAAAACATTAGAACAAACCAATACATTTAATTACCTAGGATATCAACTCTCATATGAAGAAGAAAAAGATTTCAGTCAAAAAATTATCAAATTCAACAGAGTAACAGGAATAATTAATAACATTTTCAAACCTAACATAGTACAGAAACACACACGTACTAGAATCTACAAAACATTAGCCAGACCGATATTGTGTTACGGCAGTGAGGCCTGGACAATACGTAGTATGGATGCACAGAGACTAACTACGTCAGAAATGAAATTTATGAGGCGCACTGCAGGCTACTCAAGAACGGATCACAAAAGAAACTATGATATTATGAAAGAATTACAAGCAGAACCAATCATGGACTATATACAAAAATATAGAAACAACTGGATATCCCACGTAAGAAGAATGAGCCGAACAAGAATACCCCGTCAAATTCTAAATTACCAACCATCAGGCAAGAGATCATTGGGCAGACCCCTTAAACGACGGATTGAGACCGTAACGGGGCCCTAGGCCTAATACATGATAGGATGATGATGATAATAAATAAATAAATATTTTAAAAAAAACACACACAATAACACTTTTTAATTGGAGGAATGTGTAGACATATAGTTAGTGCTGCTAAAACATATAAAACTGATTTCCCTCTCTACAGAAAGAGAAAGCGAAATAGACACTAGACAGTAAGAGAAACAAAAATAAAATTTTCTAACACTCATCAAAATACGTTTTTTTTTCTCTGTTATCCCTCTAGGCTGTCTTTGTAAGACCCTTGAAAGTTCGCATCGTACCATGGATTAGGCCACTGTTCTAATGATATTGCTGTTATCATAAAAAAAGGAACAGTAAATAGTGAATAAAACCGGGCTTGTGAGGGATTCATTGATAACGAACTTTGCTTATAAACAAACTTTACAATACAAATATTTGTTCGAATATCATTTAACTTGGACTCATTTAATTTTGCCATTGGCTACTAGTGTTGAGCATAAGGCCGATATTTTGAAAACATCGATGATTTTTATATTGATGGAAAACAACCGATGTTTTTGCTACATCGATGTTTCTCCCCGCCAGCAATGTTATTTTTTTAATATCCACAGTTTCTACATTAATTTTGATATAGGCCTAGGCTATTAATGATAAATTGGTATATTCAGTCAGGCATTGAGAATGTATTGACAGAAAAAATTTCCCAAAACATAGATTTTTTTCTATCGATAGTTTTCATGGAAATATTTCAGTTTAGTTACATATTTTGCCTAATTTTCTGAAACCATGACTTTTTAAAATATACATCGATGTTTTCCATAAAAATATATTGATATTTTCAGGTTGATATTACCGTCACATTGACGGTGAACATAAAGCACATGCATTATATATACACAAACACTGAAAATGTCAACTTCACAACAAAAACCACGACGTTTCGCAAAACAACATGAACGCCCTGCGTTTTCAAGGAAGTCTTATTTTAGCGATGAAATGTTAAGTTGCGTAGTCTTTCTGAACGTCTAAACATGACTGGGGGTAATGAAGGAAATAATGGAACTTTGCTCCCCTTTCCACTCGCCTGGCATGTCACCTAATATTTCACAATAAAAAACCCCTTGCACCTCCACATAATATTTCACAATTATAAAAACGACCCTTGCCACAAAATAGGCTGTTTCAAATACAAAAAATACCCTTTTACCATACATAATATTTCGTAATTATAAAAAAACCCGTATTAAAACATAAAATGTTGCTTAATTGATGCAGGAAAATTCCCTTGCACCAATACTACTCTTTTCATAACTAACAAAATATCTCAAAATTATAAAAGCCGATTCTTACATTAAAACTCATGAAACCCCCCTATCATAACTCAAATATACGAAAGCTTCCTTTAGAGCTCAACATTCACTCGTGGTGTAGTGGTTAAGACTCCTGGCTATAATGCTAGGGGTCCCGAGTTTGAATCCCGGTCGATCCAAAATTTACTATTAGGAATAGGTCTCAAATAGGTTGGTAGGGTGAAGAGGAGGTGAGAGGTAGAGAGGAAGGAGACGGGAAAGGAAGAGAAGAAGAGAATAAAGAAGAAATAAATTATTTTTTCTGTTTCATCAGTTGCTTAAGAGATGGCACTGTTGCTGCTAGTAGTTCAAATGCCGCCGCTAGGGGAGGGAGTTAGAGAGTTGGAGTGAGGGACTCGCAAGGGGCACAAAGTTCCATTTTACTGTTGATGCATAATTTGAAGTTGACAGAGGAGGGGGGAGAATGTTCGTACTCTTATTCTTTTCTGTGGCTGACAGTACAACTTTACTTTTGTTATTTCCCTTCTTTATTTCTTCATCAACTAGTTTGAGATAGGCTTGATTTATTTCAATGGACGGTTTAGATATCGGGGCTGATTCTGGTGTGTTTTATTATTTTATGAAGAAGACGATGGCCTTAAGCAAGATTAAGTAACCCTTGACAACGGCTTCACAAAAGGATCAATAAACTTTAGTGAGTGCTGTCCAATAATCTATTTATATAAAGTCCTATATTTAAAGATTACCTTCCTAACCTACTGAAACAGATCGTACCTTCCAGTCTGGGCTTTTTAGGCACACTAGTTGTATTCCTTAGTACTGAGGTCTTCCGTTCTCCTGCTAGCAGATTTGGAGTATTTGAAATTGAGAACACCGTTGGTACAGCAGTTTTAATTAAAGAGTTCTTATTGGAATTCATAAACTGGCTGTTTTCGAAGTGTTCCAAACATAGGCGGCAATTTTCATTTAAATATTTTACATTTTTGGTTAGTAAGTCTTCTCGTCGACTATTGATGACCCATTTTTTACATCTGAAATCATTACAACAGAATTAAAATGTTACATTAAAGTAAATTTAAATATAACCACACCAGAACATGTGTCAAGAGTAAGCCAGCAGGCATACAATAAATATTACATATTTTTCATCTTACCTTTCTGGATCTTTTGGGAAAGTGAAGAAATGCAATTCAGGATTTCTTCCTTTGTTGTTACTGCAATTTACAGCGGAACAATAAGTTCCTTTTGAAACACGCATTGCTATAAAAATACAAGACTCTACTTATTTACCTATTTTCCCTCCAGAGTTATTGTAGTGTTAGTTTATGGCTGCTAGGTTCGCTCGGAATATGCATGTGGTATCATGTGCTGACTTTTATGACAAAGTATCAGGGGAAAACACGCTTCTTGATAAAATACATGAAAGTGAAAAGAACAATTACAATTGAAGCATCTACGAAATTATCTACACTAGTCTGTAGAAGAAAGATAAGAAGTCATTTAAGTAATTTGGGATAATTTGTGTGCAAGATGACAAAGGTAAATTTTAAATATTTGCTCAATTTTGTGGATGAAATGTTTGTCCCCTTTTTTCCATAATATTATCCCAGGTGTGAAATTTCCTGTTGCCAGCACTCCAATGGCGATCATAATTTTGAGGCGAGCGACAAAGATTAAGTTTTGTAACACTACTAGATTAGATTAGATTAGATTAATGAAGGGTAATGTAAGCCCTTCGGCTTCTCAACACTGCTACCTTAATAGATCTATTGCGAATAGCCTATACCCTATTCTAGCAGTCACCACTTTAATTTAGGGCTTTTTAATATAGCCTATAATTTTCCTGGCTGATGTCCAGTCCTGTACAGTCGGTCAAATAAAAAACGTCGGGCGGTATTTGATTAAGTATCACGAACGAGCATATGCACATGTACAGGAAGACTTATGGTTAGGTTCACACACGCCTCTTGTCTATCCATGTATTTTCTTGATTATTTAGTCAGTTTTGTTCCAAAGAAACATGTAAAGAAGGCTGTGGCTATATGCCTCAAATCCGCCATATTCTTGGTTGCAAATTTTTATAATATTAATAATTAATAGATTCGCGAGGAATATGTTTATTCAAGGAGCATTTTTTAAAGATTTTATTTTATAATACCGGTACTTCTAGTGCAAAATCAATTACTTACGCTCAACTTCTGCAACCAATCTTAGCATCGAAAAACGCGGCTTTCCGCAGATCCATGCTTTCTATGAAAACTTCCGGTCGCATTATAGTTAAGTTCGCACACTGCACTGAGCTGCTCTTTCATAAATATGGAACCTTCTCGCTGCTTCAGAGGCCGAAAAATTCAGGTCAATTACAGCCCTAACTACACTTTCTCTGACTTTAGCATTTGTATGTGGCGATGACACAAAGCAAAATGAATTATGACAATACATTAAGTTGAATATCGTGTGTTGAGCTTTCCGCGTTGTTCATTATTTCCCTCGTTCATTTTTTCCCTCCTGTCGCATGGCCTCATATGTTCCGAAAATGACCTGTATTTTATGTTTTTTATAGGAAACTTGTGAACTAATGCGCTAAAACTTTAATTTTAACTGCATACGAGTCCCGACGTTTTTTATTTGACCGACTGTACCTGGGGATTTTTCGTTACTGAAAAACCCACTACCTGGCCGGGAATTGAACCCGGACCGCCAGGGTGGGATGCAAAATGCTACCTATGCACCCATGGTGGTGGACTCACTACTGTATTTGTACTTACTGTTTTCGTATTAGTTTCTGTAGCAAAGAATGTAATATAAGATTAGATACTGCCACAGGCTGTCATTTTTGACTGAACATTTGTATTTACAGCTGTCGTTTTATATCTGTGCCTCTCGCCGACCGTTGGAATTTTGTTACAAGTGCTTGTGCGGGAGCAGGTAGTTCGTGTATTCCAATACAAAAAACATCCAGTTCCCTTAATTAAGTGGAGGGAAAGGAAATAGACATTAAATCCATGTCTGGGATATTAATACAAGTAAGAATCAGTTTGAAAAATTTTATGTCATAACCGGGATTTGAACACGGATCTTCGGCTTAACGCGCCGATGCTCTACCATTGAGCTACCATGACAACATGCCAGTACGACATCAAATTCCTCAACTGATTCAGAAGACAAGGCAGAAGACAAGACTGGCATGTTGTCATGGTAGCTCAATGGTAGAGCATCGGCGCGTTAAGCCGAAGATCCGTGTTCAAATCCCGGTTATGACATTAAAAAAAAAAAAAAAAAAAATTTCAAACTGATTCTTACTTGTATCCAGTTCCCTTTCTATTCATTGCTTGTCCGAGCTCAAATCTGTTCACATCTGCTGCCCGTTGTAAATTTTAGGAATGTTTTTGTGCACGCTAGTGGAATCCAGCCTCTCTCTCTCTTCTGCTACCAGGAAATAGTCACATGACAGACCGGCAGAGATATAATACGATGTCTGTACTCGGAAGCTTTAGGAAATATCTGAAATTTGTCGATATAATTTGAATTTCTATTGCGACTTTAATTGCCTTGGTTCCCTGTGTTTTAGTTCCTCTAGTAACAAATACCCAGGGTGTACAGCAGCCTTGAAAATCGGGAATTATGCTTGAATTTTCCATTTCGGGAAAAATCCTTGAATTATGCTTGAATTTTGTGAATCGTCGGGAAAAATCGCGTAGAAGAGAATTTTTTTTAAGTTGATAGTTTTTACGAAAATTTTACCATTTTCAGAAACATTAGTCAATTTTTTTTATAAGTTGACAGTTTTTACGAAAATTTTACCATTTTCAGACATATTATTCATTAATTTTCACTCATTGTGTCCTATGTTCATAATTTTTTTAATATTAGTAAATAAAGCTATTGTTCTAAATTTTGGAAATTCAAGCCTTGAAATCCTTGAATTTCTTCGGCTTGCCTCACTGGACACCCTGATACCGGTAATGTAGTTTTTGTTTGGTTGTTTGTTTCAGTTGTTACAGCTTACAATCGGTGAAATATTCCCGAAAAGTCTTTTTTGTTTTAATTTGTTACCCGGTATAAATAAATTGGTGCTCTGCAAAAAATACAAAATAGTATTTACTAAACTAAACTCCATGACATTACATCCCTGAAGGGACTAAGCCTACCACCCGACCGCTGTGTCATCTAGCATAGGCAGATGACAGGATTGGGGGCATGTTGTCAGCATGCCGATACCCACGTCCGTTAATGATGGTTTCCATGACTGGAGCCACTACTTCTTTATAAAGTAGCTCTTTCGTTTGTATCATGAGGCTGAGTGCACCCTGTTCCAGACCTCTCTAACTCAGAAAAATTCGAGAAGGTACCGAGGATCGAACCAGCCTGCGAATTTGTAGCCAACGATGCTAACCATGGAGCCATGCAGGCGATCCAAAATAATGATTAATTTTACATATACAAAGGGAATATGGTCTGTGTATTTTATATGCAAAAGGACAAATAAAGGCTGTAACAGGCCTACCATACCATATGTAAAAATGTCTACTAAAATTCTTGGTTTGGCTACTGCATTTAGAGTTGAAATTTATTGCCCTGGTTTATTCAGTTGCACACATTAGCCCAGTTTTATGTTTTCTTAACAATTTATTGCTTTGTAAATTCTGAATTATCCCATGGGTTTCTACGCGTGCCCTAGCTTGTACACCAACGAACCTTTGTCTCATGCAAACACATGCATCCTGTCAGGTTGGCTGATGCTATGGCTACTCGACCATTTAATTCCCATGATTTATCGGACTGAAAGTCAGACAAGGGAGTGGTGAGTTGATGTAGGTCTTAAATATAGTGAGATGGTGAGTCTGTTGTGCGGGCAGTACAGAGGAGTCACAACACCTGCTATATTCATGGATTCTTTTATCGTCTCATTGACGCTGACGGTTTATATAAGCATGGCCGAAATAAGACTTGAGAAAACAGTAATTTAATTGAAATAAAGTTGTGCGAGTGTCCAAGAGGCAGAATCAGACATGAGAAAATAGGAAATTTAATGATCGAGGTAGAGAAGCAGAACACAAGTTTAGGTTTGTGGTTGATTGTTCTTGAAAAAGTGAACGGGCCATACACATTCTCATGGCTTAAAGCACAGAACACATTAGGCTTAGGAAACTCACAGATATGTTGTATGTAAGTACGGGGATTTTGTGACCCCACATTCTAACGACTACAACGTACCTGGATAGAAATGGACTACAGGCTTGATGTGTACTATAATGTGCCGTGTTACCAATGGGGCTCACACTGAACAAAACTTAAGTTTTTGTTTCTGTCTATACTGGTTTTGAGTTTCACTCAACATGACGAGTATTCAGAACCCGAAAGTACATCTGTGGGGACTCTGTAGGCCTATATATAGACCCAGATGTATGTATAAACATCCCCCACTCCGTATTTCAGTTGACTGAGGCACCCTGTGCACAAATTGGAAGGTCCTGGATTTGATCCCTGATTAAGTTTTTCATGAGTAAATCAATAATTGGTAATGTATTTTAGGTTAGATAACTGGCCACTTCATTACTATTTTATTTATAGCCTACTTATATTTCTAAGGGAAAATTGAGTTTATATATTTAGGTTTATAGAAGAAGAGGTAAACCCCACATCTGTCAGTTTTTGGTGTTTTTAACGAAAATAAATTGAGTAGCAACTATAGCAGGACTTATAAATCTACCCAGAGAGATGATCAAAAGGTACCTGACACTTGTAAAATTATGTATTTCTGTCAAAACATTAAACTGTTTATTTTACACTCTAATGTAACAACAAACAAAACACTGCGATTCAATCACGTGTTATACAATGAAACTGGCAGTCAGAGATGGGAACCCGTTCCTTTTTTGTAACAGTTACATGAAAATAACTGTTATTTTTTTGTAACAGTTACATGAAAATAATTGTTATTTATAACCGTTACCTGTTACCGTTTTCATATATTTTACAAATCCTGCAAAAACAAACAAAATTAGGTATTTTCTTTTACAGAATAAGTTACAGGAGGGCAATATAATTTTTCACTATATTTACATGTAGGTTTTTCTGCTGCTTTTTTTTTTTTTTTAATGTTTTTGTGCAAATGGAATCTATGGGTTTTAAAGGATAATATAACATCAAATTTGGTCGTTTTCCGTGCTTTTAAAATGAAAATATCACAAAAAGTAGAGAGCTGGACCATCCCCAAAGAGGCAAAAAAATAAAAGTATCAAATCTCCAGATTAGTAAGGGAAGGTCCCTTTAACACCTCTCGGTCAGGGACGTAGCCAAGGAGGGGTTTGAAAAGTTTACACTGTGCTTTCGGCTGCTATTTAATCTTCTTCAGCCAGTTGGAATCCTGAGAAACTATCATACACCGTGTGTTCAGTAAGATAAAGAATCCCCCATACAGGATGTGGCGGCCCTGAGGGTTCCAGGAAGTTGAGGCTGCCAGGTTTTAGACATTCAGCACAAGAAGGTGGTAAGGTTGACAGCCTTACGCACTGAATGCCTTTACCCTCAGGGTTGTTCCTGTACTCATTTCTGTTTGAGTCAGAATAGACTGCAAGGCATTAGTGGCAGCAGAAGGATTAGGACAATCAAAAAATCTCAATGACCCCATCGGGGATCGAACCCGCGACCTTCCCGTTTGTAGCACAGAGATGCAACTTCTACCCCATATCGCGTATACAGTAAAACTTCTATATAACGACCATCGCTGGTTCCATGAAAAAGTGGTCTTTAAGAGGAGTGGTCTCTTAATAGGGGGAATGCATTTTTATGTCTTGAAACTGAAAATACAATAGAATAAATATGGTACAATAACATTGGTGTATTATGTAACACACAGTTGATTATTACTTACTTTTACAGTATGACGGGGTAATGTTTTCCACGAAAAGAAAGACATGTCTATTTTCCTTACATTACATTTTGCTTGGAGGACAATGAAAGGGACTCATCCGACACACTTCTTAGAATCTTGAATTTCAGAAACCCCCTCATGTCCACTGAATAAACGTTTTCATAAGAAATAGAATTACCCCTCCGAGTCACTGTGATCATGTAGATAATAAAGGCATGAATTCTTAAGGGTATTGAAACAAGCAGGTCAGAGGTAGGAGCCTGGAATGTGTCCTGTTCACGCTGTGCGCTGTACGGTACTTGTACGCTGCCTACTGTAAGGTATTTCCCAGAAGGCGAAGGGGAAAACAGCCCAAAGCACTGTCCATCACTTTTGTAAAAGTACTGTATTGAAAATTGAAGAGACATCTTGCAGTGCCCACATCAGTATTTCTGTTCAAATGCTCATTAATGCCTACCATTTAATAAATATTTTTTACGACTTTCGTTGTTATAGAGGAGTTTAATGCATATGAAACTCTGTTCGTTGGTCGGGGAGAGGGGTGGTCGTTTAATAGGGGTACAAATAACATTGGCCTTATGGGTTTTACTATCGGTTCCTAGAAAAATTGGTCTTTAAAGGAGGTGGTCGCTAAAGAGGGGTGGTCTTTAAGACAGGTTTTACTGTATATTGTTTTATATCCTCTGTGTAACAAACTATTTTGTGGGCTTTAAAATGCTTAACAAAAATATATTTTACAACCTGCTAGTGCCTTGATACAAAACCCTTTCAAAAAAATTATACCTACTCCTGTGAATGGAAAGACATCTCTGCTAAAAAGAAAATCAATCAAGTTTTTTGAGGATTTCAGGAAGGAATTCGACCTACCAGCTTCCTTGAGGGACAGCATTGTGCTATCGGTCCTACACAAATCTTGTCAAATTCTCCACAACCATGTTTTTCATTGATGGACCATGTACTTGTTGGACTTTTGTTCTTTTCTAACTTGTCATTCTTAGTTATTATTTTATTAATATACTGAGTCCACTGGGCTACCTCCAATGGGAGGCAGTTTGTTTGTTTGTTTTGTCAGTTAGAAATGACAATTACCTTTTTCTTTAAGATGGAGGAAAGTTATATTCCTGAAATTGCAAATCTTGCGGGTTTCTTTAATGGACCCAAATATATTACAGTAGTAGGGACCTGGAGATTTTGTCCTCAGGTAGGCTGGCCCCAGCTGTGAACCCGCAACCTCCTGAATATGAATCCCTCAAGTTATCACCTCTCTAATAAAAACACAAGAAAATTACCAATGTAGTAAGTGGATAATCTCTCCTTCTTCTCACAACGTTTCGCCCAGTTCCTCATGGGCTTCATCAGATGACAACTGGATAGCATGGTGCTGAGGGGCTGGATTTAAAGGCTTCCCCGGCTTGCAGATGTCGTTGCTAGCGTCACTGCTGCGCGCACCATGCTATCCAGTTGTCATCTGATGAAGCCCATGAGGAACTGGGCGAAACGTTGTGAGAAGAAGGAGAGATTATCCACTTAATACATTGGTAATTTTCTTGTGTTTTTTATTAGTTTTACACAAGTGGAAAGATTTTAGGACCACCAACAGAATGTTATCACCTCTCTTTCTCTTCACTCGAAGAGACAACTAAATAAACATCCAATGCAGTATTTGCATTTTCAACTAGGGAAACCATGAAAGAAGCAAATTCAAATTGGCTGCTCACTGGGTTTGAACCAGGATACCTTGAAAGCGAGCCTGCTATGCTACAGCCGCAACCATGTCTTCATAAATACAAACCTCCCTCTAATTAGGAATATTCAAATCAATTTTATTTAACCACTTAGCAATACTAGAGATCGTGAAATTCTATGTTTAATAAAATTGTAAAAAAATCTGATGTGAAAGTCACATAACTTCCTCTGCCCAAATAAAAGTTTGCAGCATTTACGCTAATTATGCTATAAATATTTTATAGCCCCTTCTTTGAATGTTGCGACTAAAAACGCAGGCTATGGGGAAAAAAAACAAGTGACTGCAAACGTTTGTTGAACTTTCTGCTGTTAAGAATAATTTCCGAAATTTATCAAATATTCCCCTCAGACATTTCTTTACTGTAAGCAGGGCCAACAGTATATTTTTCTCTCTTCACGTACTTATATAGAATAAAATGCCTTAAATGTCCGCCTATTAAGTTGTTCACCGGGCAAGTTGGTAGGTTACAACCACCCTTCAGAGAATGTACAAAATTTAAAGGAAATTTTTAGAGCCGTTTATGAGAAAATAGCAAAAAACAAAATATTCTTCATGTAAAGTCCCCTTAAATACAAGAAAAGGTTGTAGCCAATCTTCACAGCCTCAGAAGGTACCTAACCCAAATACAAAATTTTGTTTTCGTACGATTTACAAGAAGCCGTATTGCAAAAAGCACGTATTCACAGTGGGTTGCTTATAACTACCCTTCAGAGAATTTGTTCGAAAAAATGTTTCAAATAAAAGTTTTAGCTCTTGGTACAAGCAATCCATGCACAAAATTTAAAGAAAATCGTTAGAGCCGTTTTCGAGAAAATCGCGAAAAACGAAAATTTCTTCATGTAAAGTCTCCTTAAAAACAAGGGAAATTTGTCGCCAATCTTCGAATCACATCTTCAGAAGGTACCTGACCCAAATACGAAATTTTGTTTTCATACGATTCTCCGTTTCGGAGCTAGCCTGTTCACAAACTTCCACACAGACAGACACACACACAGACATGTTTCCAAAAATAGTATTTTTGGATTCAGGGGGCCTTGAAACGTGTATATATGCTAAAAACTCAACTTCGAATTTTAGGGTCGAAAACAATACTTCCTCTACCTATAGTACCTATGGTACGGGCAGAGGAAGTAAAAAAAGGAATGATTAAGGTGTAAATTTAGGGAGGTGCTTATGGTGGCAAAATACCTACAACTGGCCCTTTGTTCGAAGCAATACATCCATCTACCGGAATTTTATGAACTTCTTGGGCAGATTTGTCAGGGCTGAAATTTGCAGAGAAAATAAAATAATAATACAGTGAAACCTCTTATTTACGGACATCAAAGGAATGTAACAATTTGTTCGCATCTGGGAGGTGTACTTTATTGAGAGGGAGTCTGCCCTGTCTGTGTTTCGTATACTTTCACACTTTAATTCCAAATACACTGCAGTAAATTTCTTAAGACCAAAAAAAGTAAAATTCTAAATCTACAATTATGCAATTTACAACATTTCATTTTCAACATACAAACAATGTGCTTTAATAAGTCAACTTTCTGTTGCAGAATGGTACTATTCAGCATCTTTCCTTTCACAGAATTTATCTGTACCAACAATGCTTTTAGTTTTTATTTTTCTTTCTTCCACACATTCGATAATTTTAACTTTTTCGTGGATTGTAATTTTGTCAAACCTTAAGTATAGATACCATGTCTCCGAGACAGAACAACTGAGCATGGTGAAGAGAAAAATATACTCTTAATCTACTATCCTATTATGTGTTGGATACAATTTCACGTTCACGGAAACCTTAGACCCATTAGACAGGCAAAGTTTTATGACTTTGCATATCCAGATATTTAGGAGGGCTAGCTGATGGACTAGCACGTGGCACGAGACCCTTATTGTCTTGTTTCATGTTAAGGAATTTGTATTGTATACATTTCTGTACAATCTCAAGACTAAATTTACCAATTGTTAGTTCGTAGGCTTCCACGGCCGGTGTCATACATAAACTGATTGTACTGGCTATCCGGGTTGGCCGCGTCGTGTTTTTAGTGTCTAACGTTGGACGTAGTGTCGGACATCCTATCATGTCCTTCTTCTTGGGCCGCATCGTGTTTTTAGTGTCTAACGTTGGACATAGTGTCGGACATCCTATCATGTCCTTCTTCAGAGAAAGATTCACATTAAAAAGAAGTGCCTGTGAAGAATAAACAGTCACAGTTGTCATGACATCAGTGGATGCATTCTTTAAAGTTTTAATTGTTTCCCACCAGATGTCACTGATCTTGTACCCATCTTCCCTGTTTGTGTTATGGGGATGTTTAATAATTTCTATGGCTTCTGTAACAAGTCTAGGGAATCTTCTGTTTTCATGTTTCAGTTTAGTTATATCATTGAAAAGTTAAGTTAAGTTCAGTTAAGAGAGGGATTATAAACACCCTGACCTCGAGGGCTGTTGAAATCTGTGACAGTGAAAACTTTCGACAGGAACTCAAGTCTTTTTCGTATACCTTTCGGTGTAATGGTTATCCATCACGTGAAATACAAAGAAGTCTCAAGAAAGTGGAAAACAGACTATCTGGAAACCAAATAGGCCTAACAGATCCTACTGAGAAGCCACCATCCAAGTCTAAGGCCTATCTTCCCTACATTGCTGGAGTCACGGACCAGATTCAAATTTTTTTAAAGAAACATGACATTGAAACAATTTTTACTCCTGTTAACAAATTGGAAGGCTTTTTAAGAAGTGAGAAAGACGAAATCAACATTTTACACAAAGCGG
This sequence comes from Ectobius pallidus, assembly GCA_964059195.1. Taxonomy (NCBI): domain Eukaryota; kingdom Metazoa; phylum Arthropoda; class Insecta; order Blattodea; family Ectobiidae; genus Ectobius; species Ectobius pallidus. Next base: position 4,238,763 of record CAXKWD010000002.1, read on the forward strand.
GGTCTACTCAATTCCATGTATGTGTGGAAAAGTATACATAAGACAAACGGGACACTCTCTGGATGCCAGAAGAAAAGAAGATATCAGACACCAGAAACAAAACAACACTGACTACTCTGCCATAGCTTCTCATTTGGATGAAACGGGCCACAAAATACTTTTCGATGATATAACTCTACTGAAACATGAAAACAGAAGATTCCCTGGACTTGTTACAGAAGCCATAGAAATTATTAAACATCCCCATAACATAAACAGGGACAGTGGCGATTATTCCATATAGGATGTGAGGATCATCCTACACTTCATAATTCATCTACATAAATGTTTACTAGCATTCATTGTCAAAATTAAAACAATAAAATGACAAAACAGCGTTATTGTAGAGTACTCGGGAAGGAAGTTAGCGGTTCTGTTTTGAGCAGGTTGGTATTTGCGAGGATGTCCTCAGTGTTGGTGTTACGCAGTCCATGCTGTTGTTAGATCTCTGGGGCATGTGAAGGGGGAGGCGGGGAAGGGAAATGTTGTGAGAAGCCAGTTTCATATGGAGGAAGTTGAGGACGTCTTACAGTCCTTCCTCACATGTGTTTTGTGTTCCTCATGTTCGATAGCTTGTTTTCTAAGAGGGGAGTGATCATATTTTTATTAATATTTATTTATTTCATTTCTTGGTATATATTATAGGCCTAGCTATTATTAAACTTTACAGTGCTGTTTATATTTCAATATAAGTATTCCTGGAGTAATGTCAAGTTTGATATTAGGAATGAAAATTATAGCGGAATAGCTGATTTCCGTAAACGACAGTTTTCATACGTGGTTAAATATTTTCATATTTTAGGATAAAGCATTATTGTATTAAATTTACATCTCAGTCTTTATGTATTTTTTACGGCGACGCATATGTACGTCAATAGCAGTGAATGGGTTAATTCACTCTCTCCACACCATCCTACACAACTAAAAAACCAGGAGTCGCCACTGAACAGGGAAGATGGGTACAAGATCAATGATTTCTGGCGGGAAACAATTAAAACTTTAAAGAATGCACCCACTGACGTCATAACAACTGCGACTGTAGATTCTTCACAGGCACTTCGTTTTAGTGTGAATCATTCTCCAAAAAAGGACACGACAGAACGTTAGATGCTAAAAACATGACGCAGCCCAATCCGGATAGCCAGTACATATGTTTTCCAATTGTTGTTAACACATTAGGTCTTAGAAATCCGAGTTCTGTCCAAAGTAAGGAGGTAAAGCAATTGTTAGTACTGTCAAACAGCTGTCCGTGTCGTATCTGAGAGTGTCCATAATCGAGAATTGAATTCACAATTATTTCTATATTATATCAGTTGGGACATGAAAATCTGTCCATATATGGGGGTGTCCGTAAGGAGAGGTTTCACTGTATATGTTTTATAAGGAAGGGGAGAAAGGAAGACAAAAAAGTTTTAAAAATCCACCCAGATATAAAATTCAGAACCTGAAAGAAGGAAATGTCCAAGAAAAACCAGACATATGGTAGCCTTAAGATATAATAGAATTAGTTTATAATAGTAACTTCTTTGTGTAAGTTAAATAAGTGAATATTAAGTTAATTTATTTGGGTATAATGTATTTTACATTAAGACTCTACCAGAATGAGCTCTTGCCCATAAATATAAGTTCAATTAAATACAATAATCTACAATAAGAGGGAACAGATACGTGAAGAAAAATGTTTATTAAATAAACTTAATTTTAAATCTGATTGCATTACAGTCAAACTCCTTATAACAATATTTGCGGGTCCTAGCAAATCACATTGTTATATTGAGGGACGTGTTAAGAAAACTTCATGCAAAACAAAAAACCTAATTATGTAGCCTACTTACACAGTCTAAAGGAAGAATTTATTTAATGTATACTGCAACTTTCCTCAATTTATCTTCTCTTTTTAAGAAATGTAGCCAACATAGATTGTGAAAGTCCGTACTTTTTTGCAGTTTCTATCTGCTTCAAACCATCATTCAAATCTTTAAGCGCCGCTAATTTTGTTTAGAGACTTATTGATTTTCATTGAACGGAGGCCATAGCTATTTTTTGCCCACCCACTGAAATAGTATATTGCGACACAAGGGCGGAAAGGCACGTTTACGTGTCGAGGAAGCAGATTGAAAACCCAAGGCGCAGCCGAGGGTTTAAGTTTTCGAGACCCGTAAAATGCCTTTACGGTCCGTGTGTTGCATGCTATTTTTTGCACGACTGTTACTTATATCAATTTAATTATATTAATTGTGATATTACCTGAAAATATTATGTATATACAGTCTTGAAGAATGGTGCTTATTTCAGAAAGGGATTCGCATTTGTCATTGTTTATGGCAACCGAATATTTATAAAGCGGGGAGCTCTTGGTCATTTCTGCTCGCAAATAAGCATTTGCAGGCGGTAAAGTAACTTTCCGCCCGTCGCCCCTAGCAACAAGTCACTTTCTGCCCGTCGCCCCTAGCAACAAGATTGCGTGTGGTAATGTCAAGTTACGATCCATGTAAACAACTTTCGTAAGTAACACTTACTAGCTAAGGAGTGCAAAAAATAACTTGAAAGACTCGTGAGCTGTCTAACATCGCCTATCATACATTGCAGAAAGTTCAATCACACAGAGGTGGAAAGAGGGAAGAGAGAGAGAGAGCAAAAAGAGAGAAGGAAGAAAGAAGATCAATCTCATTGGTCAGTGACCTCGTACTCCACCCTCTACTGAAAATAAAATTTCTCAAGGTGACTGTTTAATTCGAATGTTTAATTCGCACAAGCTGGGAAGGACACTAATCTGCTACCTGCTGCCATCTGCAGGGCTAAGTTGCTATTCTAGAATGGCAATTTTACTTCAAAACACGTATCATTATAAAAGGGTGTTAATGAAATATCTTAATCGCTATAACGAAGGACAAATAACATTATTAAGATAGGTAATTTGCCAGGACCATAGGAAAATATCGCTTAATGCGAGTTTATCGTTATATCGATCTTCGTTAAATGGAGGCTTGACTGTATTTTATTATAATACAAATTACATGCGAAAATACGGTTGATAATTTAGCTTCTACTCTGCACTTAAACAATCTTGTGTTCTGTAGTTAGCTGTCAAGTAAGAAGTGAAAAGTGTACCGCTTCTGCTCATAGCATTTCCCCTCTGGATCACAGGATTTCAGGATTAATTTTAACATTGCAATTCTATAATCTGGGACCAAAACTAGAGCTGTGTTTTAGACCTGCAGTCATAAAACATTTAGGTTTGATTAAAGCAATTGCTTGCTTTTGTCTTGTGTCATAGGTATGCCAAACAACGTAACTTAGGTTAAACTAAAATTTAAATATCACAGTTACAATGATTCGAAAATTAAAAAATCCCTGCATCCCCACTATAATGAATTATGTCTTATCTTTCAATACTGAAACTACAATTTCTTTGCATTGCCGAATAATTTTACTTTCTCACATGTAGCAGCTTTTCAGGGAAAACCCCCCTCCCTGAAGAAATTTAAGAATAACTTAAGGTCTTCTTTGTGTATTAAGTAATGCACCTTCTTATGTAATGGTTCTTGTTTATGAAATGTTAATCGTTCATGTGATGTTACTCGCTAATGTGTATGTTACTCGTTAATGTGTAAATATTACAGTCTTAGTTGTAGTATTATAGTATTAGGAAACACTGTCACCGAGTAGTAACCCAATTGCAATGAATAAATACATACATACATACATACATACATACATATTTAGGGCCTGTATTACCACCTGCCGCCAATTCCTTCCGATACGTGACTTCCAGATAGCTTAACTGGAAGATGTCTTGTAATACCACCGCTGAACTGCTATCGGGAAGAACGCAGTAAAATTTTGTAAAATGATCCTTAGCTCGGGCGAAGAGGTGTATTTGTTGTAGTTCGGTAGGCCTCCGCTAGGTGCAGCAGCTCGAATTTGTATTTGTAGGTGATAAAAGAAAGCTGAGCACAATCAAGTTAAAGTGAACATATTTTGTCACACAAATTTCTGTATGTGCCGAGAAAGAAACGAAATAACTATGACTTAAATGCAAATTGTCGGAGCAAACAATAATATAAATATGAATATTCTTTTGTTTCCCACAATAACCAGTAAACTTATTGTTGTGAAATGCAGTATAAGCTGCCTGAGTCGTAAGGAATTCGATAAAACCAATCTGAGCAAGGTGGTCGAGTAGAAGTCCTGGGTTCAATTTTACTTAGGTTTTTCATTCTCAAAGGCAAAGGTCGAACTTGTATTTGTTTAACTGAACTAGTTAAATATTATATTAACACTTGTCCTGAGGACAAACCATAAAGACCACTAACCATGATCGCCAATTGCCAGTTGACCAGCAGCCGAAGATGGGATAAGAATCCCGAAACATGTCCTGCTCATAAACAGCGACGTAAGTGAAGCATTAAGTGTTAGTATAATATTTAACTAGTTCAGTTATTCATGTGCTCCACTGTGTATATTACTTCGTTTTAATTATTATTGTATTTGTTTACTTTCCATAATTCATCACTGCTATATCATCCAATTATATAAACTGAATATCAGTCAAGAAGATGTTACCAAACAATGGAAACAGATGCACAAGAAATGAATTATTACAAGAGCCCAATGGTAAACCTAAACACATGATGTGATTTTAAAATAGAGAGATTGTCCACCTTAGAACCCTTGTTGTTGCACTTATCTGGGGCCTTTTATAAAATATAAAACAACATAGAAGGCACAAGCACACGTTAAAAACACTGTTGTCATATTATTAAAACTTCTTCTTGGTCCCAGATGCGTCTATTACTTGAAAATGCATTTTGATGCAAGTTGCATCATCTTCAGTTCAGAATTTTGAGATACAACAGTCACAATGTCACATCATCAGACATTGTGACTGTTGTATCTCAAAATTCTGTACATCATCAGACATTGTGACTGTTGTATCTCAAAATTCTGAACTGAAGATGATGCAACTTGCATCGAAATGCATTTTCAAGTAATAGACGCATCTGGGACCAAGAAGAAGTTTTAATAATATGACAACAGTGTTTTTAACGTGTGCTTGTGCCTTCTATGTTGTTTTATATTTTATAAAAGGCCCCAGATAAGTGCAACGACAAGGGTTCTAAGGTGGACAATCTCTCTATTTTAAAACTATTTTAACCCTGTCTGACGATGAAATTCATTACTACATGATGTGATATTTATATAGAGGTTTTACAATGATTTTTTTAATACCAGTTTCTTTCGTAAATCAAAAACCTGAATAATTAAAATCTTAACATGTATATGAGAGATAGTTTAGACAACATATTTTGCAACCACCAGCTGAGGACGAGGGAGAGTCCTGCAACTTAAAGTAAGTGGAGCAAGAAGTGTTTTTTAGCTGTTGACTCTCTACAAGTTTTAAATTTTGCAACGTTTACTTATGTTATAATAATAATTTTAGTTGTATTCCTCAATGACAAAGCGAATAACTTATTTCACCAAAAAATGAGGCTCCTGTAAACCGTTTAACAATAACGAGGACTATGAATGTGTTAACAAGTGTTTACGAAGATAGACTTTGCGGGTGAATCTCGCACTGCACTGTGCACAAGCGAACGGCTTGAGTCCGGAGTGACACAGCAAATGTCTGTTGTACATGTGAACATTCTTGAAGGATTTGCTACACGTCTGGCACAAGAACGGCTTGGCGTCTGTGTGAACAATGAGCAAATGGCTCTTGAGACTGTCTTTCTCATAGAAGGACTTCTTGCACACATCACACGTGAAGCATCTGAGGCCCAAGTGAGTGCGCTCATGTGACTGGAGATTCTTCTTCTGACAAAACTTCTTGTCACATTGAAGACACACAAATGGTTTGAGTCCTGCGTGGAACAGCAAGTGAGCTTTGTAATGTTTCCTGTGCGTGAATGCTTTCTCACATAGATCACACTTGAATGGCTCTGGTCCATAGTGAACTCGCAGATGACAATTTAGATTCTTCTCTGCAGTGAACGTCCTCGCACAGACATGGCACTTGAACGAGTCATCACAGAGTACCTGCAGAACAATAGCAACATTCTGTAATAGTTCTCATGCTCTGTTTTGTAATGTAGGCCATGTCAGTGAGTATTTATTTCCAAACATTTCATTCCCACATGTGAGGAACTTCTTCAGTGGTAGCATCGCTTTTTCCTCACTTCTCAGTTGCAAGAAATGATACAGGTCAAGAATTCAAGACAAAATCCAGAAATTGAACACTAGGTCAACAATGTAAAGAAAAGTCAAGAAATGGTAGGTCAAGAATTTGTAAAGAAGTAAAGTAAAAAAGAGAAACTTTCTTGCAGTCTCTTTTGATGAGAGCTTAAATAAAGTAGTTCAAAGATGTCAGATGGATTTTGTGATTAGGTTTTGGGATAGTCAAACACACTGTCAACTAGGAACTTGACATCAGAATTTCCTTGTCGTGCTACAGCAAATGACCTGGTGGATACTTTTACCAGGGGTATTTCAAAACTGGGGTTGTCACTTGAGAGTGTTACGCAAGTTGCAACGGACGGTCCCAATATGAACCTAAAATGTTTGCGTGATTTGAAGGAATGCCTCAAAATTGAAGCAGATGATCCAGATCAGCCAGAAATTTTTTTACGTGGGAGCATGTTCTTTGCATGTTGTACATGGAGCCTATAAAACTGCTCATAACAAGATTGGGTTCTCAATTCATGAGTTTTTTCGTTTTCTTTTTTGTCTGTTCAATGACTATCCTTCCAGATGAGCAGATTACACACACTTTTCTGGTTCCTTAAGATTTCCTTTAAAGTTTTGTGGAATCAGTTGGCTGAAAAACTCGAACGCTATTAAGAGAGCCTTAGAAATGATCACTCCTTCTAGGAAGTATGTGAGTGGTGTCCAAAAAAAGCCTCCTCAAACTAAGAACTCTGAAAAGGTACAAGAATTTCTGCAGGATCAGCTGTTTTTTACCCTAAAATGCTGTAATACTTGGCCAAGGAAATTTGTAAAATAGTAAAGAAAAGTGAAGAAAAGGTCAAGAAATTTGGATTCTCAAAACTTGACACCCTACCCTGCACCTGTATCAACAGTTCCTGTTGGAACCATGAACCACTATATTTCTACCAGAATGAACTGCCACCCGGGACATGTAGAGAAGTCAGCTTTTACAGACGAGGACATAACATCACGTTTGGAGATACTAAAGTATTGGCTACCACACGTTCACGCCCATCTCAACTGAAATTTTCAAACAACCGAACAATTTCAACTGAAAAGAAGAACACCTGAAGCTTTCTAAATCATTATTCTCATGTTAAGAACTTATAAATAATGGTGTGACAGAAACACAATAGCCAAGTCACCACCTTTGACATAAAGAAGTCTGCAAAAAGAATAAATGAACGACTCCTTAACAACACTTTTAAAGCACTGTTGATACAGTCACCGTTTTTTCAGACTGACAAAAGAGAAAAAAGCTCCTGCTGAAGAAATTCCCGGCAGTTGGAAACAACACTCATAAATATTCACTGAGACCAGAAAAAGACTCTGTTATTCAAGATTCCAGCCGTGAAAGCCTAAAGCCGATATCCCACGATCCAATTTTTTATCCAAATGTCTACAAACCGTCAGATTGGATTGTGTGACATGGTTGACTGCCATTGCACACAATTTCATCCTACATTTTCCATACAATTGTTTTGCATGCAACGGAATAGAAACATTTCTGTTTTTCCATAAAAAAATATGAAATCAACCAATGAGCATCATTCTGAGTCGCATGACCTGCATGATGTAGAAACATGACTTCATCCTCCGTACAGCTGATTGTTGAAAGATATTATGTAATTATTTATTGATTTGAGCTCAACAGTATAACCCAGCACAATTATAAACATCTGGATTGGAACCCATGACTTTCAGCTTTCTGTGCTGATGCTTTTCCAATTGAGCTAGCCAGATGAAATATATCTCGTATGATTACCCTTAACAGTTGACCGTACTGTTTTGACGATACTTACCAGTGGCTTCGAGTCCACCTCTATTTTTATTTCTGGTTCAGTTTCCAGCATTTCCTGTTTCATTTCCACCTTCACATCCTGAAAAAATGACGAAGTGAGTATTGATTTCAGGCCTACTTCATTGGAGCATAAATAGCAGAACCAAAACTCAGGAACCAATTTCCTTTTCCATCCACTTTTCAAAATTTATAACTTTCAGGATTTTTGTTGTTGGTAGATCTAATGAATTCAAAACAGATTTACAGTCAACCCTCGATATAATGCCACCATCCGTTCTCTTAACATTTTGTGGCACAAAGCAAGGGTGACACTAAAATGAAATTTAATTTTAAAAATAAAAGTGGTATAATACAGTGTTGTATTAATTTACTGTACTTTATTAGGAAAGAAAAATTAAGTCAAATAGAGAACTTTAGCACAAAGTAAAATACTGTAAAGTGACTCCGTTTATTACAGTATATGTCCAATGCACAAAGGGGTTGAAAATCATGTGAGTCCATGTAAGTATAACCACAGTATAAGTATTAATACAGTACAGAAACTCAGCCCGTTTTTCTGCCAGCCGAGCATGCGCGCGCATTTACTAGCGATCGTAGCGGCCATATAGTAAGACTACAGAAACTACTCCGGGAAGTATGTAAATAAATAGGAGTGTTGTATTTATTAGAACACGCTATATTCGAAAGGACCTTATTATTCTGCTGTAAATTTCAGTAATAATAAAAGACAAAATCCTGAATTGCATTTCTTCACTTTCTTGAAACATCCAGAAAGGTAAGAACGAAAATAAGTAATATTTATTGTAGGTCTACTGGCTTACTCGTGATTCTGGTGTGGTTATGTTTCAAGTTACTTTAATGTAATATTTTTATATTTTATTCTGTTGTAATGATTTCTGGTGTATAAAATAGGTCATTAATGGTTGACAAGAAAACCTAGTAACAAAATATGTAAAATATTTGAGTGAAAATTACCGTCTATGCTTGACACACGCCGAAAACAGACAGTTTATGAATTCCTATAAAAACTCGTTAATTAAAACTGCTGTACCGACGGTGTCTTCAATTCCAAATGCTCCTGAATTTTTTGTTTTGTTTAATGAAGTCCATCCTGCAGTAATTGACGGTACATAGACCTACAATAAATTGAAGTCGTATATTGCCGTATAAGGCAAAGAATCAAGATACACTGTCAACAATGACGTGCAGGATGAACAATGTGACAGACCTATAATATAATTGACGTAATTAATATGTAGGCTATTTATTATCATAATTTGAATTATAAATTATATTAAAGGGCAATGATTTTAAAGGAAAAATACTAGGCCTAGGTACAGTCCTTAACAGTAGCCTATTTAGGTATTGTTTACCTCTTCTTAACTAGAATATAATACATTAACTGTTTTATTATTTCTTAAATTTAAAATTAGATTTGCATTAAATAAAAATATTCTGTATTTTTCTCTTTTTTCTTTTAACATAACATATTTTGCGATGTGTTTATGTATTTTCCCAAGCCATTTCATATGATGAGAATGTAGCTTTACTCAATCTCCGCATGGAGCGCTAGTGTCGTCCAGTCAACATGTTGTCATAGGACTTTTAACACACAGTTTCTTTACTGTATTAATACTTATACTGTGGTATAACTGAGTAACCTAGTTTAGTGTTTAACAGCTGAATGGTCACTGAACTAAAAGTGAAAGTTCGGAATGTCTCATTGTATGAAGGTCTCTTTCTACCTGCTCCACCCTCACGCAGGCTGTCTGTCCGACTTCTTAACATAGCATCCTGTTTTCACCGCACTATATTTACAGTCACTTCTTGAAAAAGCAGTACAGAATGTTTCTTAAATAATCTTCCTAACATTCACACGAGTTATAAAATAATTTTGCAACTGAAAAAATTCACTTCAAGCTGTATTTTGTAAAAATCTTGTCTTATATCCACTGGCACTAAATGAATTGGCACAGTAATGAGTTTCTTATGTACATGGGAGAAGATCCGTTCACTTGCGTTTATTGGCACAGTGCAAGACTGCCACTGTAAAGAGGGGCATTATATTGAGAGTTGACTGTAGTACAATAAAAGACGGGACAAAGAGATAACAATACTGTAGTTCCTCGCAGTAAAAACATAACCGCCTGGTCCTTCTCAACAGATCATAAATATGTCTATCATCTTTTACAAAGGATCTCACTGAACTGTAAGATTGGTACCTTATAAAGAGATCCGATTCGCAGTAATTCATGTCGTGTCAGGTCTCAGTACGACTAATAACCTCACTGTGAATTATTATTCTCTGCACTTTGTAGTTAATTTTTAATGTGTGAATAAGATATTTGTAAGTGGAGGGAAAGGAAATAGACATTAAATCCATGTCTGGGATATTAATACAAGTAAGAATCAGCTTGAAAAATTTTATGTCATAACCGGGATTTGAACACGGATCTTCAGCTTAACGCGCTGATGCTCTACCATTGAGCTACCATGACAACATGCCAGTATGACATCAAATTCCTCAACTGATCCCTCCACTTAATTAATAGTATATAAATAATAACTTGGCTTCAAAGTACCTACAAATGTAGGACGCCATTGGATGTGTGTTCTCAACGGAGAAACCTCCTGTGGTCTGCCTTGTCTTCTGAATCAGTTGAGGAATTTGATGTCATACTGGCATGTTGTCATGGTAGCTCAATGGTAGAGCATCAGCGCGTTAAGCTGAAGATCCGTGTTCAAATCCCGGTTATGACAAAAAAAAATTTCAAGCTGATTCTTACTTGTAAGATATTTGTAACTTGCTCTGATACTTTGGATAATTCTTGTATTTTGATCACTTAATCCAGAAAAATGATAAAAAGCATTACCTGGAAGTTAAAAATATTGCCAATAATTTTAATTTTCCTTGTAATTCTTTGGTTTTGGTTGGACCTGAGAAGAAACAGTGCTACTCATAACACGATTTCTGTATGTTCAAATTAAGACTACTTTGTACACAAACTGTGTTGTGTTTTGAAGTTTTATCTAAGACTACTTTCTTATGAATTCCAGTTAATTTTGCTTACCTCAGGCTTGCACTTGATACTTATTATTGCCGACAGCTCAGCATCTGTAAGCAAAGACAAGCTGTATGAATAAGATCTACAGGTTCCATCTTCTTCTTACTCTCTCGTCGTTGCCTCATACCTGTTAGGTGGCAACTAAAGGCCTGATTTACATATTATGTTATGTATTATATAGCGTATTATATATTTATATTAACATTTTTCTTGGCTCAATAGTGCACGTTCCAGAATTTTGGGAAAAAATAGTTTTACGCCATGCACTAGGGTCCTCCCACCAACACACTAATGGGACCCGCCTGGGAAGGAGGGGTTTAGGGTTTTGAATGTCTCCTCTTAGATGGCGTTGCTAGTAATGCAGAAGGTGAAACTGAATAAAATTTATTTTTCCTTCATTCCCTTTTTGTCTTCCTTTTCCTCCCTTTCTCTCACCTTCTCCTCACCCTACCTACCTATTTGGGACCTAGTCCTAAGAGTAAATTTTGGATCGACCGGGATTCGAACTCGTGATTACTAGCACCGTAACCAGTAGCCTTAAACCACTATACCACAAGCGATTGCTGAGCGGTGAAGGGAAAATTCATTTATTTAAGTTTAGAGAGAAATAACCGTTTTGATGCAAGGGTCATTTTCTGAATATTTTATTTTACTTTGTCTACTTTTGATATCGTGGCAGGGTAATATTCCTAACACTGTGGTTTTGTATATTTTTAAGCGTATATAATGAAGGTTGTAGATGTAGATGTAGATGTAGATATCTCATCCTGTAGATCCTGTGTTGAGCGGGGCTCAAGGATATAGAACACGTCAGATCAAAAAATACATCCATGTTATAACAATAATATAGGTCTACAGAAACTGCAAGCTGCCAAATTTATCCAAGCTGGAAATATTCCTCCAAATTGTAGAAGGTGTGAGTTATTAAAAATTCCTTGACAGCTGTTTTGAAAGGTTTGCTCTTTCTTTGAATACATAATAATTTAATGTTGTTTGGAAGCTTGTTATATATCTGTACTGCAGAATAATACGCACCCTTCTGAAAGAGTTTTAACGAGTTATTTGGTCTGTGTAGATCATTCATGTTTCTGGTAGTACGTCCATGTACACTAAAATTAGTTTGAAATTTATCAATATTATTCACTACATAACACATAACAGAGTATATATACTCCCCTGTAAGAGTGAGGACTTTTAATTTTTCAAATAGCGGTTTACAAGATTCCCTTTTTTTCTTTCGACATATTATTCTTATTGCCCGCTTTTGTAATCTAAATATTTTCTCCCTATGGGTAGAGTTGCCCCAGAAAATGATCCCGTACCTCATTAGCGAGTGAAAATATGCAAAATATACCATAAGTAATGCATCCTGTTTTAATATATTATTCAAAATTCTTAAAGCAAAGCACGCTGAACTCAGTTTTGGACTTATCATTTCTATGTGTGTCTCAGTCAAGATTTTGGTCAATTTGCAGTCCTAAAAATTTTACATTGCTAATTTCTTGTATGATTTGTGTTCCATAATTAATTTCAAGATTTGAGATATATCTGTTTTTTGTCCTAAATTGTATAAAATGGGTCTTATCAATATTAAGTGTCATTTTATTAGCTAGAAACCATGTGTTTAACTCGTGAAAAGCCTTTGTAGCTATTCTTGATAAATGTTCTTGTGACGTTCCTGTTACAAGTACACTAGTATCATCTGCGAAGAGCAATACCTTTGATTCGTCACTTAAGTTATAGGGCAAGTCATTAATGAAAATTAAAAAGAGCAAAGGTCCCAGTATTGATCCCTGAGGTACCCCATTCTTAACAATCCCTAGGTTAGATTCATTTCCATTTATTATTACCTTTTGAGTTCTATCAGAAAGATATGATTTGAACCACTTAAGTGTTAAATTATCGAACCCATAATGATCCAATTTTTTAAGTAATATTTCATGATTTATACAGTCAAATGCTTTAGCTAAGTCGCAGAAAATTCCCAGAGCATATTTCTTTTTATCTAACGCTTCCAATATTTCTGTAGTAAGTTGAAATGTAGCATTCTCAGTGGACATGCCACTTCTAAATCCAAACTGAGATGAAGTAAGAATGTCATTCAAATTAAGATAGTGTATTATGCGGTTGTACATGACTTTTTCAAAAACTTTTGAAAATGAGGTTAAGAGTGATATAGGTCTGTAATTTGATGGTAGATTTTTGTCACCTTTTTTAAAGAGGGGCTTAACAATAGCATGCTTCAGTCTTTCTGGAAATATTCCATTTTCTAATGAACAATTGCATATGTGACTAAGAGGTTTACTGAGTTCCGATGAGCAGCTTTTTAATAACTTATTACTTATCTCATCCCATCCAGACGAGCTTTTACTTTTGAAAGACTTGATTATATTTTCAATTTCTATGTGGGAAGTCAGGTTCAATTGATATCTATGGTTCCAAACTGTAGATTTTGTTAGTAGGTCTACTGCCTTAATGTTAATATTATTTATAGGAATACATTTCTCTGCAATATTTATAAAGTGACTATTAAAAGCATTTGTAATGTCTGATAAATTATCTAGTTTTATGTTTTGGTATATTAATGATGTACAATCATTGTTTCCCTTTGTTCTCCCCGTTTCGTTTTTTATTATATTCCATACAGTCTTAACTTTATTATTTGATTTATTAATTACTTGTGAAAAATGCCTACTTCTTGCTTCTTTGATTACTTTCTTCAGTATGTTGCAATACTTTTTATAGTATTCCTTATGAGTTTGGTTGTTACTGGTTCTATATTTTAGGTAGAGCTCTCTTTTATTTGCACATGATATTTTAATACCAGCAGTTAACCATGTGTTATTCCTTGAATTAGGTAAATTAGCAGTTTTCTTTTTTGGAAAATTTGCCTCAAAATGTTGTGACACTATGTTTAGGAATTCACTTAATTTACTATCTACTTCGTCATAGGATAACATAGATTCCCAGTTTTCATTCGCAAGATCTTGTTTGAAATTTAAAATTGAATCGTCATTCATTACTCTAATCATATTACTATGAGCATGTTTACTGTTCGAATTTACTTTAATATTGTTCAGCACTAACATTTGTGCATCATGATCTGATAATCCATTTAATATTGGAAGTACTTTAAAATTAAAATGTTTTTCTATATCTATGAATATATTATCTATTGTTGTTTGGGAGTCGTTCTGAATTCTCGTTGGAAAGTTTACTATGAAATCTAGATTATAGCTACCCAATAAAGATATCAGTCTGATCTTCTTCTCACTATCAATTGAGAAATCTACATTAAAGTCCCCACACAGTATAAATCATGGTACAATCATGGCTTCCTGAGGAAGTCAATGGTACAATAGTGAGGTGCATGCGCAAGGCTCGGTAGCGAGGAGGAGCAGCCAGTGAGCGGAGCTTGGCTGGTGCACGGCATAAATCTATCTTTTGCCAGATTTTTATAGTTCGAAATATTGCAACAGAAATCAGCTTCCAGTAAGAAATGAAATAGTAACTTCGCTGGTCGCTTGATGAGAGAAATGCTCACACCATAGCATACAGTGAATGTCGAGTGAGTGTTAAAAGTCACATAGAGGATGGGATAAACCCGTGCCTTCCACCAGAACTCTATAAACAAGATATAAAATTGTGTGGTCATAAAGCAACAACTCGCGGGTTAAAGTTTGTTGTTTGTTTATTTGTTTTTTTTTTGGGGGGGGGGGGGGGAGTTTGGGACCTCCCCCTTGGCTATGTCCCTGATTGTAGACCTAGGCTTAATAGGGATCACCAACTCTTGGCAGTTAGATTCTCCAATCAGTGCCTGAAGGCCTATCACTCTTTGTTTTCCAGCAGGAATTTCACAAATCAGAAGCGTAACAAAAGAATTATATGGGGATGCCATTATATGCTACTTTCTAGGTTAGAAAGCCTAAAATTTTGCCGTTTATCCAATAATTTACCACAAATAAACGTAGACAGGCTCTTACCAAACCGTGTTCTACAAGTTTATTTTAAAATTAATTGAATTGAAGAAAAGTCAATTTTTTGTTGTTGACTTTCGTTACCTGACATTTCAAAACAAAATCGACCAAGGGAGAACAACAAAACACGAACGTCTGCGGCTTTCACGCTACCACGCCAGTCTTTTGTTATTTCTGCCAGCACAGCTGACGAAAATGGCGGCTTGTTTAAATTGCTATGTTTCTTTTAAGGGATGACTTACACACTCACTCAATGACAATTCCTAAGCAAGCTAAAGGAATATTATCTATTTTATGGAACCCAAAGGTTCATTGCCGCGCTTACCTGAGCCCGCCATTCAACCCTATTCTGTGCTACCTCCATCCAACCATCCCTTGCAAATCCTAATATTGTCTCCCACGTACGTCTAGGTCTTCCACATGGTCTTTTCCCTTCGGGTCTCCCAGTCAGTACTTTTGAGATATGTCTTTCCTCCCCCATGCATGCAACATGTCCAGCCCATGTCATCCTTCGCGATTTAATTACCCTTACTGTATCCGGTGGAGCATACAGGTCCTTTATGCAGTTTTCTCTAGTCCCCATTTTCATCCCTCTTTGGCCAAAATATTTTTCGAAGCACCCTGTTTTCAAACACTCTCAGACTATGTTTTTCCTGATCAGTTAGCAGCCATGTTCACATCTTTATAATACAACCGGCAGGATAATAGTCTTATAAATCTTAATTTTTAGATTTCTGGACACAAGACGAGACGATAAGAGTTTCTGAACTGCATTAAAACAAGCATTTCCTGATTTGAGTCTACATTTAACTTCTGCCTTGATATTATTTATGTCTGTAATTACTAGACTTCGGATTTTAGGTAAAAACCTATTTTAATCCATAAGTGATATATGGATGAAAACTTGTAAATGCATGTTTCATAAGTGACTATGCCTAAAACTGATAATTTTATAGGACCTAAAACAGCCTATTTTTACGTTAGAGCATAATATTGCCTTTTTGCTTGTATTTCCTCTAAAGTTCAAAATAAGTCATTTTTTGTTATAAATTCTAGCATTTATTTTCAGTTCGTACTAAATTTTTAGCTCGGAATGTGCAGTACATGACACATTTGTGACGTGGTTTCGTCTTTAGTATAAAAATTCCTTGGAATTCCCAAGAAAATGTAGTGTTTTTCTCCCGACTCCCACATCCAGTCACACAAACAAAACAAAAACAACAAAAAAAAAAACAACAAAAAAAACTGAATCACTGAGGGATTCAAAAGGTTGAATATGCTAGTATGATATGCGTAGCTTCTGGGTGCAGGGATTAGGTTTTCACTGTTATGGTAGTAATACAGGCCCTAGTAATAGATCTATACTTATAATTTTGTGTACCATAGGCCTATATCTGTGTTTTATCATGATCATTGATTAATGGTGACTTCAATCAATATAATATTCTGCATTGCAATTGAGATATTTCAGAAAATTGGCAACTTAACGATTTTATAAGAGACTATTTTACGATTTTTAGAACCTATTTTCCAATTTTTAGAGCCTATTTTAGGTACCTAAAACATCATTTTTAGCGACCTAAAAGTTCGAAGTCTAGTAATTACTGTTCCCAGATAAGTTAATTTCTCCACTTGTTCGAACGATTTACCAGCTATTCTAATGTTTTGTGCAGCATTATTTTGACGTTTCATGACCATATACTTAGTTTTTTCCGTATTAATTTCTAATGTTAGCAGGCATCGAAAAGACTTTCTGCATTTCTCTTGATTGTGTTTATGTCATCGCCCAACAAGCAAACGTCATCTACATAACCTAAAATCGGGTGACTACCATTTAATTCTAGGCCTACATTATTTTCCTGAACTTTCCTAATGGCATATTCCAAAGCGAAATTAAAAAGTAAAGGTGATAGTGCATCTCCTTGCTTCAAGCCGCTTCTAATGGCAAACCTATCTGATATAAATTTCTCTACCCTGACTCTGCTATAGGTTTCATTTAGACACATTTTGATCAGCCTAGCTAACTTCTTTGGTATCCCAAACTCAATGAGGATATTGTATAGTTTTTCTCACCTAACTGAATCATATGTTTTTTGAAAATCTATGTATAGCTGGTGAACAGACTTATTATATTCCCACTTTTTCTCCAAGATTTGGCAAATACAAAATATATGATTAATGATTGATCTATTTCGCCTAAATCCACATTGGTGATCTCCTGTGATTTCGTCTGCATATGGGGTTAATCTTGACAGCAGTATATTAGATAGAAATTTGTATGATGTTGATAAGAGAGAAATTCCTCGATAGTTGTTACATTCGGCCCTATCTCCCTTTTTATGGATTGGTATAATAATAGATTCTTTCCATTCCTTCGGCAATTCCTCCTTTCTCCAAATCATAAGAATGAGTATATGCAGTGCTTTTTTTCTAACCAAAAAGGTGGCGGTACTCATAGAAACTTTTTAACTGAATCTCACGGGAGCTCCCACACTTCTCCCAGGATACATTTTTCTGAGTTAATGTCCAAAAATCGGGCCTATCATGGCCAGAAATGTTTCTCCCTTGAATTGCAGTAAAATTACCGGTACTTGCGATGTACTCTTCAGATTTAGTTTATTCACTGTTGGCTGGTTTATGAGATACTTCAAAAACATTGTCATGCTTTCTTTTATTACACACCGGTACAAAATAATTAATTATTTTACTCATTTCACTTCTCTACTTGCGAACCACATGCACCCCTTGTTCCTACAACCGTATTAAACAATTATGAATTCACTTGCCTGTGCAACACAAACCAAGGGTTTTCTTTTCAAATTATATGTAAGCAACGAATGCAGTTAAATTTAAACACGCACTAACCCCTGATTAACTACGGTGGTTAGCTAGTCTTGTTCGTTACTACGTTAGCATTAAGTGCAATTCTTATACTGTTAGAATGGCCTTGACCACAGGAACAGTTAGCTGAGGCCTGGAAAAACCCACCCCCAACCCTCTTGTAGTCCAGTAGCCACGGCAATTAACAGAAACTATCATATGCTCGTATGTAGGCTATTATGTATGTAGAAATCTAACAAAACCAACAAACAAGCTTGATTTTAAATAAAACATAACTTTATGGGAATTGTGATAGAAATATTCTGAGTAATATCCAAATTTTATTTTTAAAAAAGGTGCCGGTACTGCGTACCGTCACAAAAAAAGCACTGAGTATATGGATCTCTGAGTGTAATCTATCCCCACCTGCCTTAATTAATTCTGCTGGAATTTGGGCAACTCCTGGAGACTTGTGTGTTTTTAGTTTACCTATAGCTGTTTCTACTTCTGTTAAAGTTGGTTCAGCAACCAACGGCTCTGCTGTGAATATTTCACTTTCTACACTTCGGACATCTCCATGTACATTTAATAACTGAGTAAAGAAAATTTTCCACCTATTCAAAATATTATTTGGAGCCGCGAGTATAGCGCCATCATTTATGTTCATTATGCTTATTCTAGATTGAAAACCTTTCTTGAACTCATTTATTCCCTTGTAGAGACCCCTAACATTTTTGTCTTTACTATTTCCCTCTAATTCATTTACTTTGTCTTTGAGATAGGCTCTTTTCTTTGTTCTAATGATTCTAGAGGTTTCTCGTTTAGCATTGTTGAGATTTTTGACCGTAGTGTCATTCGGATTCTGCAACCACTGTAGTATTGCCTGTTTTCTTGCATTTACTAATTTCATGTACTCATCATCAAATCACGGTTTATTTAGTTTCCGTTCAAGCGGACCTAATATTTCTTTTGCGGCTACTTTAATATTGTCTTAAATGCATTCCCAGGTTTTGTCGATGTTCATATCATCCCTAGCTTCTTGTTCGGCAGTGTATACCTTGTGGCCAGTCCCCCACTCTAATGCTTAACCGTCCTATACTTAGCACGGAGGTGCTTGAAGAAACTTCTGTGGCCAGGTTTGTAATACTTGTACATTAAGGGATGACAGTGTTAAAAAATGGTCATTTTTTAATTTTAGTCCCAAAAATTAACCTTATCGTAAAGCATAAATGTTCAAAATTTTGTGCCATTTGGACGCATGGAACAGGTGCTGCTGATGCCATTTTAAACCTCAATGTGCTGTTTTCTCAGTTTCAATGTGTGTATTATTTTACCACATTCAATTCTATCTTCTCACACAAAATAGACACAGTTGCCAATCTTTTTTCCACAATGTGTGTAATAAAGTGTCCAATCACATTTTTCTGTATAGGCCTTAGTTAATTTTTAATTAGTATAATCTCAGTAGTTTTTTTTTCTTTCTTCGAGTAAAATATTTTATGAACAATATAAAAAATCTATCAGTAAATTTGTAAAGGTAACATTGAAGAATCGCACATTATAATATCACATTCGTATTTTATTATCTATTGAAGGAGATAGATTGGAATTTTAAAAATAAATTTAACTAATTAATATATAAAAAATAATGTACTAAATTGAAACTTAAGCTTCAATTTCGGTTTACATATCAATTACAATGTGTAAAATTTCAAGTTTCTAGGAGAAGTAGTTTAGATAGAAAACCACTCTCAACATTTCAGTCATCTCTTAAAACTGAAAGTCCTGATGTGTTATTACTAGGGTTCAGATGTGTATGAAGTAAAAAAGTGAAAAATATGACTGCAAATATGACCTCATAAATGACTAAATATGTCTTAAAAATCCTAAATATGACCTCATAAAAGAATGTATTTTTAAAAAATAAATGTTCCAGTTTAAAAAGTTTAATGACGCTAAATTATTACATCACATTATTTCAATCAGATAATCACGTTTTAACCATTTTACAGTTGATTTACAGTTTTACTTCCAAAGAACTTCTAATCTGATAATGTTTCCAGATACCACTGCGTATGTTAACAGAATGTATTTTTAAAACATGTCTAGTGGAAGTTGTTAACAACATTGTGCTATTACTTGTTATTGTCCCTTCACATTTCAGTTACAGTTACATCAAAATATTCGTGACTCTTTTTCGAAAAAAATTAAGTCAATTAAGTGCGCATACTGCATAATTGTGCTATTTTATTGAATTTATAACTGAAATATGACGTTAAATTACAAATATTACCAAAATATGACCAAGACCATGAAAATGACCACAATATGACTTTATGCAAAATAAAAACTGTCCGATTAGGATATCAAATGTGCAATTCGTGTTTAATTTGTGTTTGCGGAGAGAATGGAGGTCAGGATAAAAATATGACATGCCATGAAGATCTGAACCCTAGTTATTACATTCCCAAGATAGTTGATTGTTATTAGAAGTTTTAAACATGTAATGTAGAAATAGATGAGATTTCTTGAATGAAAAAATCGGAATTATTCGATTCTTGAAAGTACCGGTATTGCATAAAAAATATTTGAATGATTTACTCGAATGGTTTAATACTATGGCCTACTGTAAACCCAAGGATCCTAAAAATTTAACCTCGGTTTGGAGCATGCAATGGGAGTAAAATTTAAGAAAATTTTCTCTCCACATCCATTTGAAAGATGAAAGATGTTAGCAAAACATGTTTATTGGCATATCAAATTATATAAACCTATCTTTCAGTTTACACAGATGTTTATTCAATGCTTATTTACAAATTATTTACAGCATTTTCATAAAATCACCATTGAATTTTATACAAATTCCAAAGCCTGCATAGTTTTATTATTTATAAAGAGAGTGGTAGTGATGCACAAGAACGCTTTTGTTGAAATCGCTCTTGTCCTGCACCATCTTGATTATTTTTGCCTCGATGTGTGCTGTCTTCTGCTTCATGTGCATGTTTATTGCCATCATTTCCTCTGCAATGCGCATCTTGGCGATGACAGCTTCGTAATCTGGCTTCTGTGATAGGAACAACTTGTCTTCCTCGCTCAGGTCGTCAGCACACGACTCCATGTTCAGAACCAGAGGCATCCTGCTCTGCCTGAAACACAACCACATGGGCATTCGTTACATTCTAGCAGTGCTTCTTATGGATTCGCATAGTAGCTCTTTGGATTTTTTCTGAGGTAGGGTGGTCTGGAACGGGTGCATTCATCCTCATGTGAACAACTGAGAAGATACTCGATAATGAAGTAATAACTGGTCATGAAGACCACAAATAATGGCCATGGGTGTCGATATGTTGACCACACAACCGTGGCCATTCTTTGTTAATGCATTTCAATCGTCTAGCCACTTACTACTTCTTTGTGTTCAACAATATAATGGAAGTTTATACAGTGAAGCTATATTATACCAGATATAATATTGAGTTGGATCTAGCATGTACAAGGTCTGTTAGAAAAGTATCCGACTTTTTTTTGGGGGGGGGGGAAACCTGATGGATTTGGATCAAGCACACTTGCATGAGACGACTTTGAGCCTTCGTGCGGATGTGTGAATTTTTTCCTGCCTGTAGATAGCGTCTGTTGCTGGCAAGCAGCATTTGAGTGAGGTAGTGTGTAGTGCTCTCGTCGTTGCAAGGAAAATAACAGAATGACTGGAGCAGCGCTATTTGTCTGAAACTGGGCAACAGCCAAGTGGAAACCATTCGGAAAATTCATACGGCTTTCGGTGATGATGCTATGGGCATCACACAGATTAAGGAGTGGTACAACCGGTTTAAGGACGGCCAAACATCGGTGGTGAGCGAGCCATGCTCCGGTAGGCCATCAACATGCCGAAATGACCAGGTCATTGCCAAAGTGAACGCTATGGTGATGCAGGACTGTCGTGTGAGTATCCAAGAAATTGCAGAAGAGGTGGGGATCATCACTTTTTCGGCACATTCAACTATGACCGAAGATTTGGCCATGAAATTCAATGCCGATGCTGCTGACGGCGGAGCAAAAGCAACTTCGTGTTGAAGTCTGACATGACATGCTTGACTCCACAAACAGTGACCCCGACTTCATGATCACCTTAATGAGTGGTGACGAGTCCTGGTGTACGGGTACGACCCGGAAACCAAATTCCAATTGTCACAATGAAAAAACGACAAGAGCACTACACACTACCTCACTCAAATGCTGCTTGCCAACAACAGACGCTATCGACAGGTGGGAAAAAATTCACACATGCGCATGAAGGTTCAAGGTCGGCTCATGCAAGCGTGCTTGATTTAAATCCGTCAGGTTTTCGAAGAAAAAAAAATAATAAGGTCGGATACTTTTCTAACAGACCTCGTATACTTCACTTTTTGTGTAAATACCTAAACTAGTTTCGAAGACCGTTGTCATTCATAATCATCAACACCAACTGCCGGCTGGACGTTTGTGTTGCCCTCTCGGGGAAGTTTCCTGCATTTAGCAATGAGACATTCATCTGTTGGGATGTCGATTCAACTGTTTTTTGCTTGGATGCGCATGCATATGAGATATGAATATAATGAGGTACAGCATTTAAATGTTGTATAATAATAAATACGAGCAATGAGGTTAATCTAAAAATAAAACCGTTGATGAAAAGTCGCAATAGGCACCAACAATCATTGGTGGCAAAACGATCGATATATTATAGCCTAATATATGCTAAGAGTATTCGCGAAATAGTCATACGTAATTCCACGAGAGTTGGGTTTATTAAGACTATTCCATGAATAAAAATGAAACGGATTATACAAATAATAATTACTTTCGTGCTTTGTTGTATAAAAAAAAACAAACAACTGCGAGATCACGGCATACTATGAATCAACCATCCATCAATCAATTCGAGAATGTTGTGACCAGTGCTACCAATGGTGCATATAAGACATGGTTAACTTAATTCAGGTAAGCTAACAGCAGAACAGAATAAAAGCACACGAACTGGTTTGCACCGAATTGAAATTGTGTTTTTTAATCAATGTACATTTCTATTATTTCAATTTCCAAACAAGTTATGTTGTATAAAATAATCTGTTTTCTTGCTGCAACATTATGCAGTTTCGGCTGATTCCAACTTTTCGGGAAAATAGGCTTATTTAGCTTTGTAAATTGAAGTAGGGAAGTGAGGAATATTGTGAAATGCCTGTGATATGGGGTTTCAGTCACTTGAACTTCAAAAATAAGGTGAAACGTGTGGTTACACTGGAATTCGTTTTGAAGAAAATGGGTATAATGGTTCACAAAATCACTTTCATGAAAGTACATACGAAACCTAGTGTCATTATCAGGGGCGGATCCAGAGAGACTTTTTTTTTTTGGGGGGGGGGGGGGGAACCAAAGTAGAGAGGGGAGTTTTTACTCATAAAAATTAATTATTCCCAGTACACAATTGAAAACAAAATGAAGATTTCAGCATTTTCTTACAAAGGTATTTCAAAATAATCAATGTCGTTGCTTTAATTTAGGTATTTGGTTTATGTTCTAATACATTTTGAATAATTTGTGCTTAATGTTACAAATTTGGGGGGGGGGGAAATTTTCCCCATTTCCCCCCCTGAATCCGCCCCTGGTCATCATGTAAACTAGCCTTAACATATGGATGAAAATCTTCACTGTTTACTTAAACCGTTATACTATTAATCTCTAATTTTATACAATTTTTGAGCCAACACATTTATGCATCAGCAGTAGTGAAAGGGTTAATTTTTTAAAGTAATCATTAATTCAAATTTTTCAGAACGGATTTATGGAAAAATTTAACTATCGAGACTTGAACGACTCTTATCGTACAGCTACATAGTACTTACGTAACAACTCTCCTGCGGTGTTCCTTCCTCTGTTCAAACAGAGATTTCCAAGCATCCTTCTCGGTCCTAAGACTCTCCATTCTGAAACAAACAACAGTAACTTCAACTTGTTGTGTTCTGTTAACATTTAGTGCTCGTCTGGTCAAAATAAATCGCTAGAGGTTCGCGTTGAAAATAATTTAAACAAATGGTTCACCTTGGGTTCACAGATGTAGGCCTATACACAGCTTGGCATTTTAGGATGAAACATTGTATCGTATTAATTTCAAGTCATCGTGTATTTAAATAGAATTGCAATATCCCGACGTAAAGTATCAGTATTCTTTGTCTCTAAAAATCAGTCAGTGTTAGTCCTTACTGATTATGATTAATAATAATAATAGTAATAATGATGATGATAATAATAATGATGATAATAATGATAATGATGAAGAAGATTAAGATTCTATGGTCATATTTTCAGAATGGAAAGAAACAGACTTATCAAACAAATTTTTTATCACTAAGTAAGTAAAAGGACTACACCATTCAAGGAAGTTGAAGAAGATTTGAAATTACTCAATATCAAAAAGGAGGATATTGCAAACAGAGAAAAGTTTAGGAAAGCAATATTTGATGGCGAATTTCCAGAGAAACCCAAGAAGAAAACGGGAAGTAAATGGACGGAAGAACGGAAACAGTAACATCGTGAAAGAATGAAGAAGTTTTGGGAAGACAAGAAGAAGACAGCTGTTTCACGTGGTCCAAAGCTGGCTTAATCGAAAGGGGGGAAATAACAATAACAATAATAATTAAACTAAACTAAACTCCGTGGCGCTACATCCCTGGAGGGACTTGGTCTACCACCCGACCGCTGCATCATCACCCGTAGGCAGATGGCAGGATTGGGGGGCATGTGGTCAGCATGCAGACACCCACGGCCATTAATGGTGGTTTTCTTGACCGGAGCCGCTACTTCTCTATCAAGTAGCTCCTCAATTTTGAATCACGAGGCTGAGTGCACCCCTACCAGACCTCCCTACCTCAGAAAAATCCGAAGGAGGTACCGGGAATCGAACCCGGGCCGATGGATCTGTAGTCAGCGACGCTAACCACAAGACCACGCCGGCGGACATAACAATAATAATAATAATATGAATTTGATACATTTTACAATATTTTTGGAGGGGGGGCTTAAACTGACTTCCTTGGGATCCTGTTTTCAGCTCACAATATTATGGCCACCCTTCTAAGGAGTTTAGTTTAGTTTTAGTAGTCCTCCATTTTATTTCTGCATAGAGAGACATGGTGTTTCTTTTGACTTAGCTAACTTAAACAAATGTTACTTTTATCAGCCATCTTAAGTTGAATGAGATAAAATATAGGCCTACAAAAGGCTGTTAAGAGTTTCTTACTCAGTTTCCAGCTCTTTCTTTTCGTCATCAGCTGCTTTTTGAATTTCCTCGTCTTGTGCATCTGAAACAACAGAACCAGACTATTTAACCATTCTCACAACATTTCAACCCACAAAAACTGTCATTTCTTACAAATAAAAAAAATTAAAGAATCCTTTATGTTATTATAAATCATAATTAAGGGTAAATAAAAAGGTGCTAGCATATTATAATGATTATTAAGGATTATTGTGTGTTATTAAAAATTCCTTGAGAGATCTTGGCATAAATCATTGGCATGCTCTGCTCACTGTAATGCTATGGTGACCACCTCGGATCTCCCAACCGTGCCCTCTCTCGACACTCCCGACCATACCAAATACTAGCTACCAACCCTTGTACCAAAATGACAACCCGCTAGCTCACTCGGCACTCCCGACCGTACCACAATCACCTCTGCAAATAGTGTAATTGCATTTTCGAATAATGTACAATACACTGTTTATAGGTTTCGAAAATGTGGCGTATTATATCTCCCAGAGATTTGTCAGCCTGTCACCTTTTGTTTAGAGGTATGACATCACACCACCAACGTCCAATCACGAGTTTCTTTGTAATAACTTATGTGGGCAGAAGAATTCGCTAGATCGTGGTATAAAAGAAAGTGCACCTATGCAGACGACATGGTCTTAGCCACAAGTAACCAGCCAGAGCTCCAAAAAGCCATGGACAAGTTAACCTCATGGGCAGACGGAAATGAGATGCAAATAAACCCAGACAAGACCAAGCTGATGGTGTTCCGAAAAGGAGGAAGACTGGGCAAGGACGACACCATAAATTACAACGGGAAGGCGCTGGAAATCACGAACACCTTTAGATATCTGGGAGTCACCTTGCAAACGACTGGCACAGCATTTGGGATCCATGTAAAGGAGAGAGTGGAAGCAGCCATCAGGAGCTTCAGCGACATCAGGCATCTCGACAGAATGTCAGTTAAGACTGCGCTAAAGCTGTTCGAGGTGAAAGTCCTCCCGGTAGCCACATACGGTCTCGAGCTTATCTGGGACAAGCTGACAAAGAAACAACTGCTTGAAATAGAGAAAATCAAAGCAAGATACTTGAAGAGAGTACTGTGTCTGTCTCGGTACACTCCATCAAGGTTAACCTATGCCATGGCCAAGGAAACTTTCCTGATCAACGACTTACGCTGCCGGTATCTACTCCCATGGACACCCTCGGTAGAAGAAGCTCTGAGAGACCGGGCAAGGAAGGGATCAGAGATCTGGCCCGACTTCTTCACAACAGACGCTTTGATGACGGACCAGTGGAGGGAGGCAGACTTCACCCTACGACACACAATCACGAGATTCGCGGCTCACGGCTTTCACTTCAAGCTATGCAGGAACAAAGCGTACCACAACCCAGCGGAGGATTGTGTCTGTGAACGGTGTGGGGATAAATGTGACCGATACCACGCAAAGCTCTGCAGGAACAGAGGAACATCCCTTTCGAGTTTCTGCGCAGAAGATTAGGAGACTGACAAATGCACATTGTGCGCTTTTTATCTTTTATAAAGAAAGTGCATCGCGAGGGTGGGAACATTCATCCCAAGGTGCGACCTAAATTTATTTTTTCCAAATGTTTCTTGGAAGCTTATTGTATATCTGTATTGCAGAAAAATAAGCACCCTTCTGAAAGAGTTGGTTGAAATTTATATTTAGAAAATTTTATCTTACCCCAGCTTTCATCAACCGGCGATTGATAGTGGGCAAGCAGCGATTTCCTTACGTTGAATGACTTTCTGCGTCTAGTCTGGACATCTTTCTCAACAGTTGGAAGAATGCTAGTGTCAGTTTGATAGCTGGTAATTGTTTCATTAGCACTAGGTGTTACTTCTTCATACATGGCTCACAAGATATAAGTAAATCTCGGGAACTGAAGGTTATAAATTTGTCTCTGCCTCCCGCCTATAACAGTATGTATTTACATTTGGTTGGAA
The DNA here is from genome assembly GCA_964059195.1 of Ectobius pallidus. Lineage (NCBI taxonomy): Eukaryota > Metazoa > Arthropoda > Insecta > Blattodea > Ectobiidae > Ectobius > Ectobius pallidus. The sequence goes on from CAXKWD010000002.1 coordinate 4,265,923, forward strand.
ATATCCCTCTTCTATTTCTAATGTTTCTCTTCTCTTCAAAATTTCCCGTTGTTTGTACCTACATAACTGCTACTTTATTTCTGTAACAGTTACAAAATAACAGGTATGAGAAATAAAATCTCTCAATCCTATGTCCACGTCCAGTACTCCAGTGATGTAAACACTAAACACAGTGTGGGGCGTTTTTTTTTAGAGAACTTGGCAAATAACGGAGTGAAGTGAATGTTATCTTTTAATACTGCAAACGCAATCTATATCGCTAATGTATCTTATCGAATCACATACAAGCTGAAGCCCGAGAGATTGCAGATGACAAGGAGAGACAGGAATGTACAGATCCTCAATTGATAGCTAGAAGAACAATGGCAAAGCCGGATTATCCCACACCTACCAAACAATTCGGTAAGTGTTCGTTAAGAAAAGTTAATGTAAGCACGCTGTAAAGAAGACTTTTAGGCATTCCGCCTATTTATATTCCTGTTTTCTGGGAAAATGACAACACTGCAATTTCAAGGAAATTAAAGAGCTTTGTCTTTGTGCAATGTCCTTGTCCTTGCTCTTGCATGCACGTTCAGTGCAGCCAACTTGTAATTTATTCAGTTTCTTCACATTAATGTACAATGTACTTACTTACTCAATGGCAATAGACAATTCCTCAGCAAGCTAAAGGAATATTATCTATGTTGTGGAACCCTATTCTGTGCTAACTCATCCAATCATCCCTCGCAAATCCTACTTCCCTTAAATCTATCCTAATATTGTCCTCCCACCTACATCTAGGTCTTCCAAGTGGTCTTTTCCCTTCGGGTCTCCCAGTCAGTACTTTTAATAAAGTAAGAAGAGCGCACAATGTGCAGTTGGGACATGACTTAGTTCTTGGTGCAGAACTTCACTAATGTTTCTTGGCGGAGTCTGCAATTCATTGCATGATATCTCCCACACTCAGAGCCACATCTCTCACAGACACAGTCCATGCTGGGTTCATGAAAATTCTTTATGCAACACAGACTGTGATGGAAGCCATGCACAGCAAATCTCGTCACTATATGCCACAATTCATATCCTCCTCGGGTCCATTCGCGATTCACCATTGCATCTGTGAAATAAAATTCCTCCCAAATTTTTGTTCTCTTGTCGTACAACTCTCTTAGGACCTCCTGATATGCCGGTGTTGCTGGAAGTAGTAATTTTAATCTCAAATCTTCTATATGGGTGGTTCTTCAAATACGGGAAAATTTGCGTTCCGGAGTGATATTTCCCTTCAAATTCAACTTTAAAAAAAAAAATTAAAATAAAAGTTTGTTTCTAAGTTACTACTTCCATACTACAACTATCAGTTTGAAATGTCAATAACTTTAAATTCTGATATTCCAAAATCGAATTTAATTCAATGAAATGTCATCCACATGCCCTGTCCCAAACCTCGGTTTTGTATATTCGAATGCATTTTTCCACAAAACAAAATGTTGTTTCCTTTTCAACTTTTTTCCTGTCAATGAGTATGAATGGGTGAAGAATATTAACCCCTAAAAAATAAAATGAAATAAAATTGTCACCCCACCTAATGAACATAAAGAATGTCCCAAGGGTTTTTGGTCATCCACATGGCTGAAAAGAATGGAATTTTTTCTGCAGAAATGAGAAATTTGTAAAACTGGCAAGGAAAACGTTTTTATTCCCCGTCATTAACATGGCTTCTAGAAAGTAGGCCGAAAGTGAATATTAATTAATTTTGATTATGCACTATGATAAACCTTCCAATTCAAAGTACCTGACTGAAGTTGAGCCTACAGAGGTTTAGAAATGGCTTGCTGAGACCACTTAAACTCCTTTTTTGTCATCCACATGCCTGATTTTTGTGTCATCCACATGTCTCATGAAGGGGTATGTGGATGACTCTCAAGTCATGTAGATAATAAATGTAGGATACTATTGTGTTTGCGGTGTCTGTGACCTGTACTTAAGATCTTAAAACTGATTAAATGAATTTCTGCTTGATTCCCCCCTCCCCCAAAACCATAAAAACACAGTCTCGTTAAAATTACATTAATTCCGGAGTATGCTCACAAATTTGCAAATTTGATGCAAAATCAACTGAAGTAGCCTATGCTGAGAAAAATATGAAATCACATAAAGAAAAGCAGATTGTTGCCAAAGTTAGTCATTAATGTGGCCTTCTGCCATCCACATGTACACGGATGTCATCCACATGGCTTTAAAGAAATAAATAAATAAAAATATAAACATTTAAACTCTGCTGGTGTCATATTATAATCAAGTAACCCCTGAAGTATTTTTGTGATTTTTTTTAGATTTTTTAAACAAAGTAAAAAATTTGGATTTTACACACTCCAAATTTCCCCGTATTTGAAGAATCACCCATATAAAAAGTTTCCTTGGAAAGTTCGTAGACAATTATTAATTATTAATTTCTCCAGTCAGTACTTTTGAGATGTCTTCCCCCCCCCCCCCCATTTTAACCTCCGTGATTTAGGGAAAAACCAAATATAAGGTGCATCGACGCATGAGACATATCCTGCCCTGACCCGCCCCCTGCGAAGCACTTTCTTTTATACCACGATCTAGCGAATTCTTCGAGGATAAGCAGGCTGACAAACTGTTGGGTACAAGGCAAACCTGTGGGTACTCTCGAATTTTTAATATTTGGTACAAGGGGCACTCTCAAATTTTTAATATTAGGTACAAGGGCCACTCTCGTAGTGTTAATATTTGGTACAAGGGGCACACTTGTATTTTTAATATTTGGTATGGTCAGGAGTGTCTGCGACAATATACAAGGATAGTTTGTCGCCATGCTTCGCTGAGAAACAAAATGTGAATATCGAATGGGCGGAGCTTAAACTGCACCTTATACTTGTCTTTCGCCGTGATTTAATTACCCTTTCTATATCTAGTGAAGAGTAGCAGATCATGAAGCTCGTCGTTATGTCGTTTTCTCCAGCCCCCATTTTCATCTCTCTTAGGCCCAAGTATTTTCCTAACCCCCCTGTTTTCGAACACTCTCAGATTATGTTCTTCCCGAAGAGTAAGTGACCATGTCTCACATCCATATAATACAACCAGCAGAAGATAAGAGTTTCTGAATTGCATAAAAACAAGCATTTCCTGATTTTAGTCGAGTCTTAACTTCTGCACAATGTACAAGTGATATTAATTTTTTTAACATTCATCTATTTTGTAGGAAGCGTGGCAAGGCATGTCATGTTAGTCATTTCAGATCTTCTTCAATCTAGATAATCACTGGGAGGGACATCTCTACCTTTGGGGCTTAGAACCAAATAACATTTCATGTATTATTAATCAGTCAATAAACTTTGACTGTGTTTTCGATTAACTCCAACTAGCCTTCCCCATTTCTTTGCTAAGAAAGTCATCACGGTGTTATAAAGATGATTTCGGTCCGCCAACATGGCAGTATAGGTAGCATACTTGCCTTCCACCCTGGCGGTCCGGGTTCGATTCCCAGCCAGGTAGTGGGTTTTTCAGTAACAGGACTGGACATCACCCAGGGAAATTATTGGCTATATTAAAAAGCATTAATGCTTTTTACGGAGTGGTGACTGCTAGAATAGGGTATTCACAATAGGTCTATTAAGGTCGCAGTGTTGAGAAGCCGAAGGGCTTACAGTACCCCTCATTAATCTAATCATAGTCAATAGTCTTAACCACTACACCATTGAGTGATCGTTGACTTGGGTTTTTTCATGGTTCTCAGCCATAAATACAAATGCCGATTCACCGTCTAGCAACATTGGGTAACAGAAAATTCCGTTCACAATATACGGCTATTACAAAAGGAATAGACACTTTCAATTTGTAATAAATCCAAAACTATTAATGATATACCAGTAATATATGATATTATAGGAGAAAAATTCCTCTGAGACTGGAATTTGAACCCATGACCTTTGGCTATCCATGCCAATGCTCTACCAAATGAGCTAAGCCAGAGTTCACTTCACAGCGCCAGATGGAACCTCTCTCCTATGACTGATTGGCCTTAATGGTCTACCTCACTGACAAGCAAGTTATGTCATATGTAGAACTGTGAGGCACACTAATTAGAAATTTTTGTGACCAGGCTTCCACTGTTGTTCTACAGTAACGTTCAAGATAGATATATGCATTCATGAACCACAGATTATTGTCTCTGTTGGATATTACATGACTCTGGCTTAGCTGGTAGAGCATTGGAACGGATAGCCAAAGGTCCTGGGTTCAAATCCCAGTGTCAGAGGAATTTTTCTCCTACAATATTATCATATAAATCCAACAGAGACAATCTGTGGTTCGTGAATACGTAGATATATATATACCGATGTAACATATCTGCATCGACACATGCCACAGCTGTTCTGATACATTCTTTCATTTCATCTAAATCATGTGGAAGTGGAGGGATGAATCCCTAAAGGAGATCAGAACTCCTTGATGGCCAACTTACAAGGGCATCCAAGGCTGTGATTAGAATTTCATCTTGTTGGAAGATAAAGTTTTCTCTTTCCTCATTCAATTGGGGCTTCAACCAAACCCACAAAACACGGGATAGTCCCTCGCAGCCTTCGGAGGTTCAGTTCCTCATATTGGAACGCTTTGTTTATTCACTTTTCCACATAAATGGAAAGTTGATTCATGACTGAAGCCATTATCTTCTTTATTATGTCACAACATTTCTAAGCAGATGTACGAGGGTGGATTGAAAATAATGCACAATTTTGTTTTACAAAAAGTTTAATAGGTACAATTACAAACAAATGCACACATGAAGGGACATCTTTCGTCTACTTTTCTACACAGTCACCAAGTTTCTCAACAAATTTCTCCTATCGTGATACCAGTTTCAAAATACCCTGTTCCGCTCAGTTGGAGTATAGCCATCTGCGGTCTGCTGTTGTCACTTCTGCATCTAATGCAAAGAGTTTGCCGACCAGGAATTTCTTCTTGGGAATGTATGTTGGATGCTGGAGCACCTCCCAACCAAATTTGTTGATTTTCTCACATACAGGTGCAGCAACATGGGGGCGAGCATTGTCGTGAAGAAGTTTGACATTATCAACGTGAATGTTACAGTCCAGATCTGGCACCATTGGATTTTTATTTGTTTGGTCCCATGAAGAAATTCCTGGCCAGTAAATGCTTTGCCTATTGATATTGGACCAAATCAGTTGTGTTAGGTTCAGAAACTCGGAAAGTTTTCATTGGTAGTGTTGTAGTTAGTTGATAATTCGGTAATAGAAGCAGAATGGCAGAAATGGCGAATCCTGCAGAAAAAGCATAGTGTGCTAGAATTTGCTAAAAAAAAATTCTGTAAGTTAACTGTTGTCCGACATTTTAAAACACGTTTTAATAAACCACCCGCTAGACAATCAAACTACGACTGGCACAGAAAATTTGTGACAACAAAGAAAGAGTCTGGAAAGACTGCATGTATCAATGTGTTAACACTGATTTATGCAAGAAGTCCATGGAAATTGACATGGCAGCCATTTCATAAATACGGGTGGGACATTCTGACAAATTATAGAAGCTATTTTTGTTTATTACATATCATAAATAATAAACTAGAATTGGTTCTTCACAATCTGTAAAATTTACAATGCCTTCTCCTTCACACTACATGCAAAGCATTATTTAAAATTTATTCTGAATATTTTAAATTTGTTTTTCAAAATCTGTTACGGGTGGGACATAATTTGGACACTGATTTTAATGATGCAAAACAAAAGCTCATTTTCTATTCTGCTATTACTGTTAGGGTCTTAATGTTGTTATTAATGAAGGTATGAGGGATTAAATACAAATTATAAACTGTTTCCAGGTTGTCAAAACATTTATTTAACTCATTAATAATAATTTAACAAAACTATCACTGTTACGGGTGGGACAAAAATTCCCTTGTTTGTTATTTTACATAGTAATTAACCACACATATTTTTTGAAGTTAATCTTATACCAAATTGTACCTTAAGATGTATATTTTCTCAAATGAAAATGGACATAGCTGATTACTCTTGACTATTTGGTATTAAAGAGTGTTAAAATCATGCTAAAAATGGCAAAAAAAAGTAACTCAATGCAATAAATAAGTAAATCGACAGATTTTACACATGAAACCACTTCAGATACACCTAAGTCCTTAAAATTCAGAGAATTTGAGGTTTAAAACTTATTTTTGACCACCCAATTGCAATAATTTTATAACTTCTCTCTTTGAGGGAAAAATTCCATTATTTTATGAAATGGCTGAACGGCAAGCTCGGAGTTGCGAATTCCACAACCAAACCTATGGAAAATGTTGCAAAAGAAACTAAAACTGACTCCTTACAGATTCTGTTCATTCATTCATTCATTCATTCATTTTTATTTACTTATATACATCTTACATTGATGTTTCAAGCATCGTCAAATTCTAAAACATTATAATGACATACAAAGCATTCCATTGTAATACATTTCAGTACAATTACAACGAAATAAAACTAATAAAAGATTACACCACAGATTACACTTATAATTCATCCATTCTATACAAACATTTTTCAATTAAAAATGTCTTTAAAGCTGGCTTAAACTCTTTCATTTTCAATTTTACTTTCTCGCATGTACGTAGTATAGAGAAAGTATTGTGATCGTGACAAAAATTCGAAGTTGAGATAACACCGGGAGAGCACGTTTCATGAAGCCTAGAAACCGAAAAAAATATTTTTGGAATGACGTCTGTCCGTCTGTCCGTCTGTCCGTCTGTCCGTGGACAAGCACAGTGGGTAAACGGTTCATTGTATTTACTTCATTTTTTGAATTAAGGACTTTTTCGAAATTTTGTCGAACCGCCCAGAAATTTAGTTTTACAACTGAAATATTAAGGGGACTTTTCATGAAAACTTTTTTTAAAAAATTGCTTTTTGAAAAAATGGCTCTAACGATTTTAATAAAAATTTAAAATTGTAAAGTCTTATCTGTGACTAATAAAATGGCTATATCCGTATTTCCGCAAAAATGACTTAAGGGGCACTTTACTCGTATCCATTTTCAATTTTTCTAGACTATATCCATTACAGTAGGCGATACATGGAAACCTATCACAGTAAAGTTGTAGAAAAATTTAAAATTAACATTTTTTGTTTAACACATTTCTTTGTACATTTAATAGATATCAAGATAAAAACAAAATAAGGACAGCTTAAATGCGAATTTCAGAACATAAATGTCAATTAAAATATGAATGACATTTTGTTGCCCCTAGTAACAAGAAAACTATAGGCCTAATGTACTTATTGTTGTGAAATGCAATCAGTTTAGCTCAGTCGAAATGAACACACTAAAACCAATTACAGCGAGGTGGTAGGCCTAGGCCTATAGGCTAACAGGGAAGAGGTCCTGAGTTCAAATCAAACCTCGTGGCCGTCCAAATTGACTTGGGTTTTTCATGGTTCCGTCGTTCTCAAAGGCAAACGCCGGGTTTGTAGGACTTACTGTACTTATTTTCCATAACTCATCGCCGCTATGTCACTGGATATTATAATCGTTTAAACTGAATATCACATAAGACATCACTAAACAATAGAAACATGACGCGAATGAGTTGTTAATATAGACCAGCGTTTCTCAACCTATGGTCCCGCGGACCACTGGTGGTTCGCGAACACGGTGCAGATGGTCTGCAGACATAATTGATTTAAAAATATCATAAAGCAAGTGGGAAGTAAAGAAGTAGAAATTTTTCACATAAAATGGACACTAGATGTCCATTTTAAAGGTTTAAAATTCTAGAGGTTTAAAATCTTCGAAAATACAGGTCATATCGACTAAATTTGACTAATATTGAGCCAAAAAAAACAGGAACTCTGCAAGAGGCGTCAAGCTCAACCGTGTCATTAAAAGTGAGTAATAACATTTTTCCTAATTATATTATCAAATTGGTAATATATATTAAAGTCTGTTCAAAATATAATTTTACTGTCAATAGTTTCATTCCAATTCAATAACTGTGTTTCCGTCGGATTAAAAAAAAAATGTATTTCGTTATAACGACCTATAATTTAATACCCCAAATATTAAGAATATAGGCCTACATATAGCCTACTTTTAAAAATTGGATGTAAAATTTGGGGTCCGTAAAGTTTTTTACTCTTTTTAGAGGTCCTCGGGTTCAAAAAGGTTAAGGAACGCAAACATACTAAACACGTGGTATGACCTACATGCAGTTAAAGCGTGCAATATAACCTAAGTAGTAGTAGTAGTAGTGGCGAAATTCAAATATAAGTCGCCCCTTAAGCTTCCCCATTTGATATTCACATTTGCACAGACTGTGTGATTTATTTTGTTTCTGAGCGAAGCAGAGTGACCAACTGCCCTTGTATACTGTTGCATATAGCTAAATAATGCATAACACTAACCACATAGTTAAGTGCGCGAAGCGGAGGCGGGAGCCGTAGCGAAGCGCCCTTGGATTTTCGAATAATGTACGATACACTGTTTGTAGGTTTCGAAAATGTGGCATATTATATCTCCCGCAAGGTTTGTCAGCCTGCCACCTCTCGTCTAGCAGTAAGACGTCACACCTCCAACGTCCAATCACGAGTTTCTTCATAATACTAGGACAGAAGAATTCGTTAGATCGTGGTATAAAATAAACTGCATCGGTGAAGATAGGTTGGGTGGGTGGGTGGGTGCGACTTATATTTGAATTTTCCCGTAGTAGTAGTAGTACTAATAATATGCAGTTTTACTGTCATTGATTATTATTATTATTGTTATTATTCTTATTATTATTTCACGGTAAAAGCATTGAACATAAAGATCGACCCTGATGCTTTCCGTTCTAGATACTTCTTAGTTTTATGAAAATGTAATAAGTAGGCCTAAAATTTAATTGTCTCTTTAATGTAATTTTTTCTGTGCTAGCCTTTAACACGTATATGCGAGAAAGTTTGTGCAACGTATTTTTGCACCATTTATTTTTAATTGTGTTGGGAGTTTATTATATAGCATGCCACCAATTATAAAAGGATCCTTGTCAATGGCTTTCTTTGTAGTGAATGTTCTATAGATATCATCCTGGTTTCTTGTATTATAATTGTGATAATCACCATTTCGAGTTACATTGTATCTTTCGTCTAAAACCAATAAAATAACTTTAAAGACGTGTCTTATATGTATATAATGAAATTACCGTTAATATATTTTGATTTTTAAAAGTACTTCTGCAGGATACATTTCTATCTATCCTGTATATAATTCTTAAACTCATTTTTTGAAGAATGAGTATTCTATTCGCACATCTACGAGGGTGGTTCAAAAAGTAACGCACAATAATTTTTTTTACAAACAGTTTAATAGTTTGGTAAAGGTACCAAAAGGCCTAGGCGTTGAATCACAAAATAGGCTATATCTTAGTTGAGCAACTGGTATCGTATTTATTTTATTTCATGAAATTTTCGTGTTGAACACAAAACTTCCTCTATCTATAGAATAGAAAAGATTTTTTAAATACAATATAATTTTATTCAGCCATTAAACATAATGTACATGTAATAGACCATGTCAATATTAATAATTGCAACACATTACAATGAACTCACAATGAGCTTGAACTCACTCAGTTTAGTGCTGCAAATACACTGGCCCATGATATTATTATTATTATTATTATTATTAATATTAATATTAATATTATTATTAGCCTATTAATATTTATTTATTTTAGTTTTGGATAGACTACTAAAGGTTGAACAAATAGTTTATAGGTAGGTATGGGCATCACACATCAGTTCTGTGTTTATATTTGTATAGTTTATTTTAAACCGCTATTTGAAAAATTAAAAGTCCTCACTCTTACAGGGGAGTATATATACTCTGTTATGTGTTATGTAGTGAATAATATTGATAAATTTCAAACTAATTTTAGTGTACACGGACGTACTACCAGAAACATGAATGATCTACACAGACCAAATAACTCGTTAAAACTCTTTCAGAAGGGTGCTTATTATTCTGCAGTACAGATATATAACAAGCTTCCAAACAACATTAAATTATTATGTATTCAAAGAAAGAGCAAACCTTTCAAAACAGCTGTCAAGGAATTTTTAATAACTCACACCTTCTTCAATTTGGAGGAATATTTCCAGCTTGGATAAATTTGGCAGCTTACAGTTTCTGTAGGCCTATATTATTGTTATAACATGCATGTATTTTTTGATCTGACGTGTTATATATCCTTGAGCCCCGCTCAACACAGGATCTACAGGACGAGATATCTACATCTACATCTACATCTACATAGACTATTCCATTCATACGCCGCGTGTTTGATATTGACCAATAATGTTTAGCATTTCCTCAGATATGGACCAATCACATGCTTCCTTGAATCACAAGGATGCAATTTTATCTCATAAAACATCAGCGCATTACTGGACACGTAAGGCATCAATCAATTAATACGTCACATGCTGACAGTGAACAGAATGAAAACGCATTATTTTATGCAAAATAACTTGTTTGGAATTGAAATAAATAAATGTCCATTGATTACATTTTTATTTAATGCAAGCCAGTTCATGTGCTTTTATAACATTTTGATGTAAGGAACTACAACAACACTCTCCATGTTGTGGTATGAACTCCTGGTAGCATTGGGAACTTCAATTGATATATTGAATCAACTCATACTCATCCATTTAGTATGCCATTATCTTACGGCTGACATAATATTGTCAACAAAGTAAGAAGATAATTATTATTTACAAAATCCGTTACATTTTATTCATGGAATAGTCTTAATAAATCCTACTCGTAATCTCTCATGGGATTACCTATGATATTTCATTCAATACTGTGATAATCTGGAAATGTGTCTATAATTGTCTCTCTGTTTGGAATTATTCGCAATTCGCAGTTTTCTGTTGCTTTATACCTAAGCGTTGCACATCCTGACAACTTTCCAAAACGCATAAATCCTGTAACACATTTGGCACTTTTAATTAATTAATTAAAAATCAGATTCGCTTGAGAAAGACAGTGGATTTTTGTTCTTGAGTTGAGCGTTTCTACATTGTAATTTGTATGAAGCATCACATACCGCTGCAATGTAAAGGAACACAATCTTAACAGTGTGTGTATGTACTGAATTATGTGCAAGAAGCAATTTGTGGTTTTGAATGCGGAATGCTTTTCTGTTCTGTTCTGGTTCTGGTACCCTATGATCCCCAGGTGGGGCGAAGGGGCCTCCAAGCGGAGGTTTCATTACCTATACGAATTGTGATATGCTTATTTTCCGAGAGAGGGTAGAGGGACAGGTGGTAAGCCCATCGCCTCGCGGAATGCTTTTAGGTACTATAAATAATCTAATGAGATCTTGTGCCTGTTCTAAGATTGTTAGGATAATGATAGTGACAATGTTCGTTCCTATTAGTAATCTGTGAACTGTAGTGCTGTGTCTATAATCAAATCAGTGAAATAATATGAAATCCTATTATTGCGACCCGGTAATTTTTTTGAGTTTTTAATTCCTGTCCCCTTAGCATAGGTACTATAGGTAGAAGTAGTATTGTTTTCAACCCCCAAATTCGAAGTTGAGTTTTTAGTATAAATACACGTTTTGAGGTTCAGTGAATCTAAAAATACTGTTTTTGCAAACATGTCTGTGTATATAATATATGTGTGAAGAGCCTAGCTCCAGAATGGAAAATCGTATGAAAACAAAATTTTGTATTTGGGCTCTAGGTACCTTCTGAAGATGTTTCATGAAGATTGGCGACAAATGTATCTTATTTTTAAGGGGACTTGACATGAAGAAAATTTCGTTTGTCGCGATTTTCTCGAACACAGTTCTTATGATTTTGTTTAAATTTTACACATGGAGTGCTCATAACAAGAACTACATCTTTTATTTTAATTTTTTTTTTTTCAAAAAAATTCTCTGAAGAGTAGTTATAAGCCACTGACTCTGAATATGCGCTCTTTGCAATATGGCCTCTTATTCTATATCAGAATGTGAAGTGAGAAAAATGTATTGGCCTTGCTTAAATTAAAGAAAGTTATGAAAGTGCATTAATCAGATTTTACTTGTTTTTTTTTTTATCGTTTGGGGATGAAATGTGATGTGGTAAACGACATTCTCTTCATTTTTACAACCAATTTACGTGAAGAGAATGTCATACATAATAATTATATTGTACTAAGAGGCTAACTTTTATTTGGGTACGGTTTGTGAATTTCACTTTTTTTCCCTTCTTTCTTTCTTCTTCAAACAAATGAAATGAACATTTGCAGTCTGGTAGCTATTGTATGTCAATCCTGTTTTCGAACTCGAGTAGGGTATATCAAGTATTCCGGTTTATAATGTTAGGCGCTTCCTGGCGTAGAAGTGTGAATACGCCCATGGCTTTAAAGTACCTATGGTACTGGTGCAAGTAGAGATAGTAAAGAACATGCTGTTGGAAGTGAAACTTCTTTAACCGTGGAAGGGATAAATCAAGAGCTTGTATAACGCTCAAAATCATCACAAAATTAGTGTTACGCTCAAAATCGTCACGAAATTAGTGAGGTGTGACGGAACAGATAGGCTTATCCAAAATTTAGAAAATCCAAAAATTCAAAATAAAAAAATCCAAAATTTAAGAAATCTAAAAATCGAAATAAAAATTCAAAGATCCAAAATTTAAAAAAATCCAACATTTAAGAAATAAAAAATCGAAAATTAAAAAATCCAAATAGGTTATCCAAAATTTAAATAATAAAAAATTCAAGAATAAAAATCCAAAATTAAAAAATCGAAAATTAAAAAATAAAAGAATGAAAGATCTAAAATTTAAAAAAATCCAAAGTTAAAAAAATTAAAAGATCAAAAATTTAAAAAAAATCCACAATTTAAAAAGTCCAAAAACCCAATATTAAAAAGTCCAACAATCCAAAATTGAAAAAAATAAAAAAATTAACAAGTTTCACTTCTGTCACGTGGCGCTCCACGGACACTTTTTATTTTATTTTTATTCTCATTACTAAGAATAAGAGACCAAAAACGGGACATAACTAACAAAGAAGAGAGAAACAGCGCAATGCAGTTTTCGTTGTGGGTATCTCGTCGAAAAACAGATATGTTTATGTCAGTTTCATCTCTTTTCCTATTGAGTTTGAGAGATTAATTCTCCGAAGTACAGTATCGCAATATGTGGCATAGAGAGTGCGCGATAAGATAAGGAACTGCTACAGCTTTCCCTGTTTGAAGGAGGTCATCAACGCCATGCGTCACAAAGAACAAAGCTTCTTGTGCAATACTCCGACATTTCATTATCACATCACTTGAACTGAACACTACGAATTGTTGCACGCTGAATCGGTGGAACGTCATTAAACGTTTTCGTAATCCTGGACGACTTAATTTTTCTCGGCGAATACTATTGATTGTTTCTTCGCGGGTTTTATAATATTCCGACTTTTCCTGATAACCCGCGAGGAAATTCAGATACAACATTGCAGATCGGACTGTATTTTAGCCATGGCCCTATATTTAAATGAATGTAATTATTATAGCAGGCTATGCAGAGCATGCATTGGTTATTGTTAGCATAGGAAGAGATAATGGCGTCTGTCCGCAGTTAAATGTGTGTTATATAAGTTAAAGCTAGGATGAACATTTTCTCCATAGAAGAAGGAACACGCATCCCACGTGGCGGTAGTGCTCAAGGGGTTGCCTTTAGTAATCTTGCTTTTCCGCTTATAGTTGGCTATTTTTCCTTCAGTACATTTTTTCTCATTGTGTAAAAAATAATACCGGTATCCGCATTTTGTGTACATCAGGAAGCTTTATTTTAATCTAAAATATTGTTTTCATTAACTTTCTGTTTATGCCATATATCTGGTCTAATGGTTTGCCCGCGTACTAAGGATGAGGAGTCCTGGGTTCAATCCCCATACATCTTGCAACGGGGTGCACTCAGCATCTTGAGGACAACTGAGGAGTCACGTAATCTGAGTAACGGCTGTTGGAGTTAGCATGCTAGCCACATGCCCTAATCTTTCAATCTGCCAATGAAGTCTAAAGATTGAGGTAGATAACAAGACATTTTTCTTATCCCGGGCAATAACTACCATGGCTTGTACGAGAGAGAATCAAATGAAAACTACAATTTTTTCCACTATTTTACTGCAGGAAGAATGTTTGCTTGTACATTATTTTCCACATAGTTCCCTCGCAGTTCAATGCACTTACGCCATTGGATAGGAAGTGCTTTGATACCGCATGAGAAAAATTATTTTGGTTGACGCTGTAGCCACTCCTGCACCATCAATTGGACGTCTTCATCAGATTTGAACTTTTTCCCTCCAAGGAGATCCTTTAATGGACCAAAGATTTGGAAATCTGATGGTGACAAAGTGAAGGGGGTTGCTGAGAGCAGGTGTTTTGCTTCAACATGATAACACCCATCCTCATGCTGCTCGTGCAACCATGAAAACCATTGACGACATATGCTTCAAGTGCCTTCCACATCTGCCATACTTGCCAGGTTTGGCACCATCAGATTTCCACATCTTTAGTCCATTAAAGGTTCTCCTTGGAGGACAGAAGTTTAAGTCTGATGAAGACATGCAATCGGCGGTGCATGAGTGCCTACAGTGTCAACCAGAATAATTTTTCTCATGCGGTATTGAAGCACTTCCTATTGATGGCATAATTACATTGAACTGGAAGGGGACTATGTACAAGCAAACATTCTTCCTGCAGAAAAATAGTGGAAAAAAATTAATTGTGGTTTTCTTAGGTTTTCATATGATTCTCCCTCATATAAAGTTCTGTGTAGAACAGGGCTTCTCGTCCGGTGGGTCGCCAGGTACTTGGAAAGTTTATTTTTTAAATAAATAAATGTAATAATAATTTAATTAGGCCTAGCTGTAACACAAATACCATTTATGACCGGAGAGGAAGCTGAAAGAACTTCCAGGTATTTCTCCATTTTTGTGTTCATATTTCTGATGCTCCAGACGTAGCGCTTTATCAGTTTTTCCCTCTAATCTAAATTAGATTACTACTGAACAGTTATGACTTCGCCTGTGTTGATCTGCTTCCTGTTTCCACCATCTTTGCAGAGTTTCTTCTTTCTTTGCCAGCAGCACCAGTTTGTTTGTGTATTTTATGGTGTTGATAACTCGTCTTGTTATCTTAAAATTTCCAATTCCTTCTGCAGTTCTCCTATCTTGAAATCTGCAGTTAGTATACAAGTTCGCAGGGTGTTTTTAAAAAAAGGTTGTAATATTTAGAGAGGAGGTAGTGTGCATGAAAATAAGAAAAAAAGTCCTTCAACCATGGGTCCTAATTTTATTATCTTCTGAGAAATTATCATAGCTATTGCCGTGAGTGACTTGGAAATGTCTCATAAATTCCAGAGCGAAGTAGTTGTGAAAAATTTACATAGGGAAGTTTCAAGTCATGAGACATTTATTATCACCAGGGCCCGGATTCTAATGACATGTCATCTTTTTATTGATGCTGCTTAGACATTGCCAACTTGTAGGTGAATCCTAATCATGGTCCCTATATTATAGAAATGCATTTTTATTGGGCCATTTTTTGTCATTTTATGCAATTTTATATTTTTAGGTCATTTATTTCAATTTTACGTCATTGTTTTGTCATTTTCGTGTCATTTCTTCTTTTATTTAGTCATTTTCATGCATTTACATTCAGTATATTAACTTTTTTGTCATATGTTTTTCTCATAGGATAATATAAATTACTAGGTTAGTATGTTGCAACGTTTTTTTGTAGGCTCTATTTTAAAAACTACTTTCTTACTTTTCTTCTCAAATGCTCCAATCAAGAACAAAGCTTTTAGACCTACAACATCCTTTCTACGTTCACAGTTTTTAGAATTGTGTACAAATTAGTCTATAACTTTGTCTGCACAATATTTTTTTATAAATGAAATATCAGTTTTTAGGTCAATCTTTACAATTAATAAGTCATTTTCTTTCAAATTTAGGGTCTTTTATAGGTAATTTTTGAAACTATTTTAGGTCATCAGAATCCGGGCCCTGATAATCACTAATGAACAAATAATAAAATCAGGAAAACTGATGTAACAATGTTCCAGAATGCTTTTGTTTAATCAGTTATATCTGCAGTTATGATATGCAGAAAATAAGTTTTTTTTAAATTCATTTTTTATTTTTTTTAAATTGCTTCCAAGTTAAGCTCCAGATTGATTCCTTTAACAGGGCTTACAGAAGAACAAAGGGCTAAAGTTTGATAAGCATATGTGAAGGAATATGTGGGTAGTGTTATTTGTCATAGCTAACTGTATTGCAACTTCCAAAGTCGTATATGAACACTGTAAAACAATATGTTGTCATGAGAACTGATTTGCATTTCATCAATTCTTTCGAATATGTATATTACCATAAAATAGGCAGTAAATTGGGCATTACTCTGCTACCAGTCAACTGATTTGTTCCATTGTCAATAGGCTTATTCCCATGGACGTTATAAATGCGTATACCAAGTTTTATGAAAATCCATTAAAGCGTATTTGAATTATTGTACCTACAGACACATGGACGGACAGACAGACAGACATTTTTCCATCCCGCACACAATCTCATAATGTACCACACTGGCACTTAATAATAATTAATAAGGTGTATTGAAATATTGAATAATTTGAAAGCATTTTAGATTGAGATCATAATAGCTTATTAAAAAGTATTCATAAACATGTAATCAGTGTGGCTTTTTTCTGTTAACAAAACACAATCAATCAGTAAACATCAGTTTATTCAAGTAGGCCCTATTGTTTGCTGAGATTGAAACAGATAATTATATTATTGTTGTAGTTCGTAGCAATGCAATGTTCCTGTCTGGATGAGTCTACTATTGAATGGAATCAGTTGATATCCTGTCTCTTTTAACTGCTTCCCCTCAGTTTATAACGTTTACAGGAGATGATTTTATACTAACTAGCTTAAAAGGCCCGGCGTCGCCTGGGTTTTTTATTTTGTAATTGGAAATTAACTTATGAAGAACTTCCGATTTTTAAATTATAGGTCCCTATATAGGTATTTAGAATTTGAAATAGGAAGAACGATTTATCACACTCAAACTATTCCCTCAGAAAACGCTTGGTATAGCTTTTTATGGTTCATAGAGGATGTAGAATTTTGCATCCCATTGCTTGTACACAGCAAGCCTGGTAGGGGTTCAAATAAGAAGAAACAAATTCCGGTAACATAAAATTGTATTGTCTTTGCAGAATATTTTATTTCTCACTCTCATGTTACCATACAACCGTTTTGGGGATGAAATTAAACAGAAATGCAATATCACTTTCATACTTCTCTTCCCAAAACATATTACCATACCTCGTACTGTTTTCTCTATGTCCAGGGTAGAGAAAGTTATGTGACTTCATTATTTTCGTGGATTTAATTCTTTAATATTTATTTATAACATTATTATATTGATAGCTTTTCTAAATTGTCAAAGTCACGTTTTATTTATTTCCAAACCCATCTGAGACCAGTGGCAACAATACACTGTTGTGATTTTGATTTCATAATTCTGTGTAAAAAGGGATTAAGAATTCTAAAAAACATTTGATTTTTGGCATTCAAAATCAAAATTTTGCAAAATCCTTTCTTAGTGAGCACTTACGTTATGAAATGAAGGTACTGTCAAAATTCCAAGTCTCTACCTATTATAGTTTAGGCTCTATGCTGATTCTCCGTCGGTCAGTCAGTCAGGACAAAGCCTTTTATATACAGGGTCTTTATTATAAGTTGAGACGGGGCGACCGGTGTTTTCATTCTCCGCTACGGAGTCCGCATTAGCCGCGGGTGATGCGCACGCGGCTTCCCTGCTTAAAGTGTAGGCTATATGAAGTATTACATATCTTACCTTATAACATATGTTGGAAGTGTCGTCCTTCCTGTGTTATACAGGCATTGTATCTGGAAACCACATTCTTAAAGATAAGGTTTATCGAACAAATCCTCACACATTGGAGGAGCTGAAAGAAAACATTACAAATGAAATTAGGGGCATTACAGTGGAAGAACTCACTCGCGTCAGCCAGAATGTGGTTTCCAGATACAACGCCTGTATAACACAGGAAGGACGACACTTCCAACATATGTTATAAGGTAAGATATGTAATACTCTATATAGCCTACACTTTAAGCAGGGAAGCCGCGCGCGCGTCACCCGCGGCTAATGCGGACTCCGTAGCGGAGAGTGAAAACACCGGTCGCCCCGTCTCAACTTATAATAAAGACCCTGTATAAAGAGATTAAATGCCAACATTGCTGAACTATGGAATACAATTTCTGTGAAAATTATAGTGCTGATTCCTGAACAGATGTAAGCGCAATATTCACTTTATTTCTACAATAAATCTTAATGTTCCAAGACAATGGTGACTTATGCATAAGTCACTGCTTACAGAGTCTCCGATCCGATTAAAATATAAAGAAAAGAAGCCGTGTCTTCATCACTTTTGAGTGAATCAGGTCTGTGATTGGCTGACACATTCTTATATGGTATAACTTGTGAGTAACTAGTCCCTGTCAGAGCAGCAAGACACTTTTCACACGTGTTTTATTTATTTGTTAATTCTCCAGAAACAATGGGCTCAGTGTTAATGGCAATGTTGATTGTTACAGGGAAGAAGCTCGAGTATGATCCAACTTTCCGTGGGCCACTGAACAAGAGGTCGTGCACGGATGTGTTGTGTCTGCTGCTCTTCCTGACATTCATTGCAGGATGGGTCGCTGTCGGAGTCTATGGTAAGCAGTAATGTTTTCCACTGAATGGGGGTTCTACTATCATTAAGAAGCTGAGATCTACTGACAACTTTGCTCATTTGTCCACCAGATGTCCTCTGGGTTATATAATTTGAAAATAAGGTCATTCTCCTTAGGGATGTCAGAATTGATAAGTCAAAAGACAAAGGCAAAATTCTACGAAGGAAAAATTCCGGTATTTACGCTATTGACTGTAAGGGAGCATTCACACCGAAGTATCGCAGCAAGCGAGTCACAATAGTTGGATGCAGGTTGTGCACTACTCATTTAAAATCCCAAATAAACAAGTTCAAGTTTTCATACCGAAGTAGCATGGCAATATTTAATCTCGCAGAGTGCAACATTCATTTCATCACATAAATCTGGACTTATTTCATGCGATGCTACTCGGGATGATGCATGTGTACAGTTGCCTTTTCAGCTGTTTTCTAGTTGTTAAGAAAATTAAACACATATTTGCTTGTGTAGTGGTAGATTATGGCAAAAATGTCTTGAAAACTGCTGGAAAGAGAGCTATTTAACATACAATTTGTACATGCTTAGGCTGTATGATATAGCAATCAAAAGTAGTAGGAAAAAAATCCTTTGATTAAAATTGCTGAAACTATATCCTCTTTAGGTAAATTACATTATTTTAAATGGGTTTCTCAATAGTTCAAGTGAAAATATATAATTTACGTTAAACTGCTACTGCGGTATGAATGCAAAACTGTGAACCATGCAACTCGATGTGCAGCCTGCATCCAGGTAGTGTCGCATGCTATGCTACTTCAGTGTGAATGCTCACTAATACTTAAAGTGAAAAAGTCAGACAATGGCTTAATCTTCAGAGGTATAGATTGCACTATACCTTAAGTATAGACAATGTGTTTCTCTAGCTTCATGTTTCCGCATACAGTAAAAGATATGCATATTCATTTATCTCAGTCTTACACAAAGCAAGGCAGGGTAACTACTGTATTGAATCCCGTTCCCTTGTGTTGTAGCATTCATGCACGGTGATCCGGTACGACTACTCACGCCAGTTGATACAAACGGCAAAAGATGTGGTTTGGATGCAGAAGTGAGGGACAAGCCGTACTTGTTCTTCTTCGACCTGACAAAGTGCGCCACACCCGGCATCATCAGGGGCTGCAATACACCGCAGGTATCGATATGTGTCTCACTACAAATAAAATCCTTCTAGCTATGAAACTCTTTCTTCTCTTCAGGCTACATAAACTGGGTGCAATAGAATTCAGAAAATATGGCTTTTAAATTTATTTTGATTTTTTAAAATGTTGTGAGATGTGTTACATTAAAATGGACAGATATAATTTAACACAAAACTCACCTATTTTCAGAAGATGTTGGAAATGTTTACCATAGAACTCATTTTCTTATCATGTGTCATCGCCACTATTTCATCCTGTATCATATTTGTTAAAATTGAATATCACCAAGCGAGGTGACCGAGATGGTAAAGTCTTGGACTCGCATTCGGGAAGTCCCAGGTTCAAATCCCATGGTCGGCCAATTTCAATGGGTTTTTTTCATGGTTTCCCCGGTTGTAAAGGCAAATGCCGAATTGTATATTTACATACCATGAATCATCCTCACCATTTCTTCCTGTATCGTATCCATTTAAATTAATATCAGTTGAAATTTACTCCATTAAAATATACCGACAATTGAAACAATTGACAAGCAATAGTTCCATGGCCTACCCCGCTGTAAAGACACAGATCGTGAACCCTTGATATGGCCTCGTGTTTTATATGTGTGTGACAACAAACGCATCGCAGGATAAGTAAGAATAATAAAAGAGGTGAGCAATGTTAATTTTATTTTTACAATTATTATAGGGATCTTTTACAGTACAAAAGTACTGACAATTATGTTTTAGGCCTTCTTCTCCCCATCACTATCAAAGGGGCATGAGAATTTCATGATATTTGAAGGGGGGCATCAGCTGAAAAAGGTTGGGAACCACAGGTATAGCTATAATTTTCTGCTACAATCATTTATGAAATACCAGTAAGAAATAAAAGTAACATATAACACATATATTTAAAGAAGTTGTTAAAAATGTTTACCGTTTTCTTGTAGACACAAATTCACTCACTTTAATTTACTTGCAAAAACTTTAATTGAAGATGTAAACTAATTTACTTATTTCAGTTTTCGACTCATCAACAATAGCAAACAGATGTACATCTATAGTTACATGGCCTACTCTGGTTTACCTGCTACGAGTTTGAAAGGAAGGTGGGGAGAAATACCGGTCTTCACATGAGTGGCGAACATAACTAGAACTGTCCAGGGAGTTCTAGAGGTCTAGTGTTCTAGATGGCACTGTACTGTGCACTTGTGTTGAAATTTCCAAATGAAAAAGAAGAATTATTAGAATAACTAAAAACCCACATATTTTACGTACCCCTATTTATTTTGGCAATCCAAACAGGGTAAAAGTGTGCAAATTACTGAAGCACATATGATGGCATTTATTTAATTTGCTAGATTTTTTGTGAACTGTCTGTTTACATTTGCTCCGAATGTTTCCAGGTGTGTGTCGCTAGCTGCCCTACAACAAACTTCCTGCTCGATTTAGCGGAAGACAATGCTGTGACGATCAAATCAAACATCATCTGTGTTAACAACAGTATCACTCAGTCCATAACGAGCAAGGATGTGGCTCTCAGCAAAGTGAATCAAGACCTGTGTGCGAGATATTACCTCGAGAGCAAAGAGGGTAAGTTATTGAATGTCCACCTTGTGTTACCTGGGTTACTTTTTTCACTTCCACTTACATCCTTAAACAAGGCTCAATTATATCAATATCCCCTTTTCTGTGTAGAAATAATAGCTAATATTAAAATACTAGTTATGAAAGCTCATCTTTGTAATGTGTTTACTATAATTTTTTTATCTACTCTTGTTGCAAAAGTAGACCAAAATGGCAAAAAAAGTACTGGAAGTAAATTTGTAATATCCTTAAGATTTATGTCAACTCTTTTTTTTAGTATGTGTTGTAACTAGGAAAGGTCAACAAACATTGTTGGTATAAAGTAACCATATTCGTGTTATTCTGTATTATAAACTTTAGTTCTGTGTTCAACGCGGATAAAGTTTTTCGGTATCGTGGATAATAAAAACTATGATTAATCCATTGTCTCATAGTAAACCTTTCGGGTTTCACCACATAGTTTATCACCTTGGTTTTCAAAAGCTTGGTTTTTGTCTACTACTTGTCTGACCCTTACCATTTTCATAAGAGAAACCGTCATCTGGCAGGTGTTGTGTGAAACATTGGGAAAATATTACTGTTGGCTTGCATCCAGGGCCAGGCGCTAAATGTACACATTGCCATAGCAACAGGAAAGTTTCCCCTCATGCTGTCTCTTGCTAGTAGTTCTACAAATGGTCACTAGATGCCTCACTGTTTGGGGGGACGTGGAGCATAGCAGATAATTTCGTTTTCCCGTTGAATCTTGTGCAGAAATTAATATCGTCATATGTAGGACATATGTTCCTTCATCCATCTAAGGCACCTTATTCTGTGTTCTGCTTCATATTCCTTGTCACTGTCATCATCTCTCATGTTGATCAGATGTTCCAATCACGCCATCTTGGTGTCACAATTTATTTATTTATTTTACAAAGTCCCAATGAGCTCACGCTCGTTAACAGGGACAGTCATTATTTTACATTTTTTTTAACATAAATTATAATGGATCAATGAGGCAATATAAAACAATTAATAAATACAACATAAAAACATACAGGAACTACAGAACTACCTATTAATTTTATATAATGACAAAATGACAAAAGAAGTTAACATAAATATTATTGAATAGAAACTAATATTGGGAAGAACACAGTGCAGTCATCATATAAATTATTAAGGCTATATTTCACACTTGAACTTCACTATTAAATATTTAATAGTGAAGTTCAAGTGTGAAATATAGCCTTAATAATTTATAAATATTATTACCTTGGTTTTTCTTGTTTTGCTGGCTGATATTTCTCTGGTAAAGCAATAGCTTGGATATTATCGAAAAACCAAGTTACTGTAGCTGATGAAATGCAAAATGAACAGTTTCACAGCTTTTAAGCCTAAAAACCAGGATCAGACAGATTATCGGTGTTGGTGAAACTTCAGTTCAACTTCCTTTTAACTAGAGGTGAAGGCTATGTTTCAAGATGGCGGTCCCAGCTATAAATATGAATATTGTGGACCTATTTGAGGAACTTTGGAGCAATGATGAGTAAGTTATTCAAATACTGTAATTGAAAGAACTCTGAGACTCAGAATTTTTCGAGATAAATTTAACCACCTTCAAATGTGGGATGAACAGGAGTTTTTTTATATAGATTCAGAATGACAAAAAGACTAACCTATTCTTATTTTGTCAAATTCAAAATAGGATACAACACACAACTCTAAAATCGTGTGTAATGTTATTTGTTTCCTAATTAACTTAAAAAATATTATATATTTTTCAGAACGTATTAATAGTCTATGTATTTTGTTGTTATTACAGAAATATGCTGTACACGCTTTTTGTCTCCATTTTCTGGAGTATACTCAGTTACTGCACTGTACCTTTTTACTTGATCCACAAGAAGTTTTGTTTCTTTGATAGAAAAATTAGCACGTTGTTGAGCATTCTTTTCATTAATGCGAGCCTTTTTCGCTACAAATATAATCAGTTTTTTTTTAAAGGGTTAACAACAATTGATTCTCATGTTTTCTCAAACAGCAGGTCTACCAACACAATTGCACTACTGTTTAAGTTAACATATAGATAAACTGCGTTTATAATACCACACCAATGTAATTCTTGCTTCCTTGTCTGTATAATTTAATGTTTTCACGTTTCTTTCAGTGCAGTTATTTTTAATAATATGCTTGTATTTAGTGTGTTATTGGTTTGTTCTTGCCCATTTCATTTATGTTTTGGTATATCTATAGTCACAGAAATGCTAACACAGTGTTAGCAAACTGTATCCACTGGTAATTATTCGTTTTATTATTTTTAACTTTTTATTCTTGACTAAACAGTGGAAAATAGGACCATCATGTATAGTATATGGTCACAGAAAGACTCAATGAAATAAATAAACAGGAGCACAGCATAATTGTGTTATGTTTCAAACTGATTTTAACGCATGCTGCTTTCAGCCAATCAGATGAAGGCACTGGCGGTTTAGGCTGTATAAGCACAGAGATGCCAACTGCTACGGAATTTCCGTAGTTTCTATGATTTTCTTGAATTTGCTACTGCATTACGGAAATTGCACTGAATATTACGGATTTTACGAATCCCAATATCTATTTTTTAAATATTTCGTTCCTCCCGCGAACATAAAGTTAATGTGTCAGCAGAGATGCCAACTGTTATCATGAGAAATAGTTTGTAAAAAAAATACTCCGTTGTGTTGGTGACATTGGACACTACAATCTTTTATGTGAGTGTGTGTTTACCAAAGATGTTATTACAGTTATAACATCTTTGGTGTTAACATATTTCCTCTTTTTTATTATCACTGTAATGCCGCTGACGACTGCCGACGCCGTTGCTTGCTACAAGTTTTATTGAGTGTTGCAGTGCAAGTAGAATATTGAGGAAATATGTCTTGTAAACGTAAAATCAGTGATGGACAAAAACGAACTGCGGCAAATCAGCAGTATACGGAAGAGTTTCCTTGCCTCGGAACTTCAAAAATTTCACCGAATCACATATTTTGTGAAACCTGTAATTGTGATTTTTCGGTTAAACATGGAGGACTCACACTACTGATAACCACCTTTCAAGGTTGGCATCTCTGTAAGCATTACTTTTTAAAATTAAAATTGTAGACTTCTAAGAAAATTTAAAAAAATTATGGCTTTTTTTTTATGTATATTTTGAGAAGTTCCAATGAGTTTCACAGAGTTTTCTATTATCGCCATTATGTCTCAGGAGGACCTAAATTCCGCTGAAAGGCATATGTAGAACAATAACCCACTTGCACTGTATAAGGCTGGTTTAATTGTGTCTGATATCACAAGGGTGAAGCTGTATATATTATCCTTACGTCTGGGTTTGGAATCATTCAACTTACTAATTTTCTAATCTGGAAAGAGTTGCAGGCTTCATGCTTATAACATTAACATTACTCAGTGCTTTTTTTCTAAAAGAAAATTAAGTGGTACTATCACTTTTGACTTGACGGAAAATTGCCACACTTACCTATGTATTTAAAATGAAAGTGGAATCGCATACAATATGCGTAAGGTTATATGACTAAGAAAATTTCCAAAAAAATTATTTAAAGATATTTTGAAGATATTTCAAAGATCCTAGATTATGTTGTTCACATGATATTAACAAACACACATAAAAGTAATCACTCAGAAATATCTATATTTGTGGAAATTATCAGGGAAACAGCATGAAACGTGGCAGCCATTTTGAAACGATAATTAAAAGTAACTGTAACAGTGATTAATTCTGAAAATATTGGTTTAGGTTAGGTGGCTCTAGGCCATTAAGCATGAAAAAGATATAAAAAGGAGAGGAAGGTGCCAGAGAACTTACCAATTGGCAGGAGAAGCTGGTCTTCAATTGGTGCTGGCTCTGGTATCATAGTAACACATAAAAAAGAACATTAAAAACGAAAATTTTCGGACAAACTTTGCCCTTTGTCAATCACTTAGAGAATGGAGCTTGAAGAGCTTGAAGAGCTCCATTCTCTAAGTGATTGACAAAGGGCAATTTTCGGACAAACTTTGCCCTTTGTCAATCACTTAGAGAATGGAGCTCTTCAAGCTCTTCAAGCTCCATTCTCTAAGTGATTGACAAAGGGCAAAGTTTGTCCGAAAATTTTCGTTTTTAATGTTCTTTTTTATGTGTTACTATGATACCAGAGCCAGCACCAATTGAAGACCAGCTTCTCCTGCCAATTGGTAAGTTCTCTGGCACCTTCCTCTCCTTTTTATATCTTTTTCATAATTCTGAAAATAGTATGCAATTGTAGAAATAGTCAATAAAGAGTATGTCAGATTGCAAGACTGTAGAGCAATTCATTAATGAGAAAAAAAAAATGAAATTTACATATTTCTCACCAATGAATTTCATCGAAAGCTGTATATTCCCCCTTTGAATTTATTTCACAAATGGGAATAAGACTTTCAAAATTCCGATATACAGTCACATGACATGGTAGATGTCTACATGTTAACTGGTTCAGCTCTTATGTGTTTCACTCATCTGCTTTGTTCAAGTGTCTTGGTTTGTGTTGTGATTGTGTATAAACTAACTGATTATTCCACAGTATCGCGTAGATGTGTTCCTATCCGTGACTACAAAGCAACCAAAATTGTCAACCTAGTGTTGAACGATGGCGTCGAGTTGCTCTTCAAGATAATTGGCAACTTTACACAGGATGAGAAATACAACGAGGTAGAAACATTACCTAACCGCACCTCACAAAGTGGCACAATCACCTTGAAATAGTTATCTACGTGTATTAGATTTATAGGAGTGGCTCCCAACCTGAATGCTGACCTTAAAAGTTTTAATTTATTTCAACAAAACTTCAGGTGCTCTGTAAATCCCTTTCAAAGGATGGACATGCTTTCATTTTAACCCCCCGTAATTCCTTTTCTTGCATACTTTGGTTACTTTCTTCCAGTGTTTGTGATTGTTCAAGCTAGTTAAGTATAAATATGGACAATATGAAATCAGGTTCGACCACAATACTAACACTGGAATCTATAAACTATTGCCAGGAATGAGTTGCACCCACCCATTACCATATTTTACGGACCATAAGACGCATCTTAATTGTAGGATGGAAATTTAAAGGAAAAGAAATTTATTGTGATTCTAAACGAAACATTTTAAAAGGGAATAATACTTCATTACGTAAACAATTTACAGTATAACCCTGTACAGTGAAATCGGTGTAAATCACTTCTAACTTTAAATCTGTCTTGTATGAAAATCTCCTCTGTACAGGTGGCATCGAGTAATTTTTAACAACTGAACTGATTTCTCATAAAAGACTGAAAATACTTTTGCACCCCCAACCCTAAATTCAGCATATGGTAAATGTAACGGGAAAAGTCTTTTTTAGAGGTCAATGGCTTCATTTAAACCACCCGACGGAGACAACTCCTTAAGTATAAAAGAACTCAATATTCCTTTCTTTTCGCATTGTATACCTGGCTTTTAGCTACCCTCATTTTACGATTCTAACAAGTGCAGTGATGTACGGATTGTGCTAAAATTGTAACTGTGTTATTGTTTACAACACCTTGTGTATAACTATGGTATTCTGGGAATATTTACCATAATTTTAGTTTTTTTAGTGTACTTCGGACCAGTAGACACACCCAACTTTTAAGGCTATATTCTCAAGGTAAAAAGTGTGTCTTATGGTCCGTAAAATACGGTAGTTTCTGATTAAAAAACAGTTCCCAGCAAGGGGAAGAATTTTGCAGCGAAATGGTAACTGGGTAGATACGTGAGTCAATCTAAACTCTCTACAATACAATGAGGGGAAATGTTAATATAAATTGGTACTATTTGTATTGTTTTCTTGACAATTGTGATGATAGATACTTGTGTTTGGTTCAAGTTCCACATTTCCTTATACTGGATTGGTTGCTGATTCAGCGTAGTTCAATTTTCATTGGTCAGTTAACTATGAATAAGCTTGCTCATTGGCTAAGAATTGTCCATATAACTTACAGGGATCCTCAAAACAAGTTAAGTATTAAGGTTGGGAGCTGCTGAGTAGGAGCCAGTAGTTCTCACTGAAGCTATCGCAGATATCGAGAAGGCATGTTATTGTACATACTCACACTTCTGTTTCTTTTCAGGCTTCCACAACTCTGTGCTTTCCTAAATAGCCAACAGGTTGACTTTGCAATATTAGTTTTGTGTATTGTGTCCCAAATATTCTGTTTCTCTGTATTATTTAAGAACTGCATCTTAATATGGTGGAAAAAAATTTGCTCGCAATTGAGTCCATTTCTGCATTTATTGTTATGGAAATTATTTACTTTTCTCAGTCTTCAAGGAGTTTGTAACATGTTAAGCTATGTTCACACTGAGGAATTTGTTGCAAGAATATGTGTCCGGGTACATGTATAGCAACCTATTTGCCACAAGTCGTAAACCTATTGAACATATTCCTCGTTCCCGGACACAAACAGTGAATAAAATGTACTAGAAACAAGGTTTCGCCACAAGTTCTTGTTTACGCTCTGAAAGCGAAAACACTGAACAGATCCCAACGAGAATGCTCTTTGCGCAAGTGCTGTATTCATGTTTCTTGTGACAGCTGACTCTGTTTGTGGTTATGATCAATCCCATTCATGTTTCTTGTGACAGCTGACTCTGTTTGTGGTTATGATCAATCACATCAGATATGTTGCTACGTTCACGCTGTTTTATTTTACGAAATCGCCGATATTTTGCTATGGAGTGTTCTAAACAGAACATAAGTCCATGTAGAAGTATTCTCCCTCACATTCATAATCCCTTTGCAGAAAATTTGAATTTAGGTCTAAGTTATAGGCATACTTCTTCATTGAAGAGATTCTATGTTTAATATGAAGTAATCAAGATAGCATCTACATGTGCTTACTGAAAAAATTGATGAAATAGAAGAGATATTAGAACAGCATCAGAATTGAATTAGGCCTAGGCGGGATTCACAGCAGATAATGTGTATGTAAATCTTGAAGCATATTTTCTATGAAGCTGCCACATATGTGGTAAATGAAGGGTAGGCACTTCTAGCACCTATTATATACAGTTTGAGCATAATAATATACAATTTTAATAATGATTATACTATTATTTTGCGAGATTAAACAAACCCTTTCTATACTGACTGCAATGAACAAAGTTATTGGCTATCGCTGCGCCACCTGCCGGGCAACTTGATTCCAAGACTCAGGTCTCATAAAACACGCTCCGCTAAAGAATGTTAAATAAGTTTGAATTTGCAAAAAATTATACTACCGGGCACAGCTATAAAGCTAAAATGCCAATCTTTAATAAACCATTCAAGCTGTAAAATTCAGAATTATAAATTCTGACTGCCCAGATAAATATAAATCCCCCCTTTTTAACGGCCAACTAACGTGACCCTAGAGCTCGGAAGATTTAATCAGCATTAGTACAGTATTTTATTGTCATTTTCTTCCACTAATTGAGTGTTTGTGGGTTACAAACTTGTTCTGGGTGAATCATCAATGCATTTAAAGCAGAAAAAAGCAAACGTTTCTGCATCTAAAGCCACACTTTTGCCTGACAACAAATTCCTCAGTGTGAACGCTCACATGGGATATTTGTGCAAAGAACATGTACTTAGGATAAGTATCCAGATACAGGAATCACGGAAATGAATCTGGAATTTGTATGGAGTATTTGTGTCTGGAAC
Source organism: Ectobius pallidus (assembly GCA_964059195.1). NCBI lineage: Eukaryota > Metazoa > Arthropoda > Insecta > Blattodea > Ectobiidae > Ectobius > Ectobius pallidus. Next base: position 4,295,170 of record CAXKWD010000002.1, read on the forward strand.
AAATTCCTCAGTGTGAACGTACCATTATAGTGGACAATTCTACTAGAGAATTTATTTACATTTACATTGCTTTGCAAAATATGAGTTTATTTTTGTTCTAATTCAGTGGTGGTTCGTGTATAGGCAGCACCCCTATTTCCACTTGATATTATCGATAACATTTAATATGAGTCCGTTTTCTTTAATTCTTTCTTTATATTTGTACAATATATAATCCTTAAGCTTAATGCCAGGATCCATCCCCCAGTTTATTAAAAAGATAAAAGAAAATCTTTGTACAGAACTGTGCGCTTCACAGTTCCAGCAGCGTGGTGTTTGACTGTTGTGTTCATACGGGCATAGGAAGGTGAACGAGAGAGCACTGTCTCTTCCACAGTGCCGAACCTGGCGTATTGGTGTAAAGTAGTGTTACTTTTTAATCTTTTGCTCCATATGTGTTGTGCTTAAAAACCATGTAGCATATTGTTGAATATGATAAAGTGTAGAATTAGATTAATAACCTTGGCAGATCATGGAAAAATAATTATTGATCTTTTGGTGGAAATTAAAACAAGAATGGATTTCATTTTTAAACGAATTGATCAACAACTTTAACAATTTATATTAAAGTAAGTTTTTTGTTTGTTTTGTTTGTTTGTTTTGTTTTGTTTTTTTTAAGGGTTTTATCTGGTCATGGAAACCACCATTAACGGCCGTGGGTGTCGACATGCTAACCACATGCCCCCCAATCCTGGCATGTGCCTATGGTAGATGACGCAGGAGTTGGGTGGTAGGCCTTGTTCCTTCTGGGATGTTAGCGCCACTGAGTTAGTTAGGGTTTTATCAAGTTTCTGAATAATTTTTCTTTTTATATATGTACATGTTTCCTTTTACACAATGTCACAACAAAGGCTAAACATTTTCTGGAGCAACACCCCCACTAATTTTAGCTACGAGCCGCCACTGTTCTAATTTTTAAATGAATATCAGATTAGGATGCCAGTAACATTCATTACGAAGTGAAGGGAGGAACAGGATATGGGACACAGTTGAGATACTAACATGGCTGCTTGTGCATGGTCAGTGACTAACACCGCTTTCTTCCACTTCTTTCACAGCTGTTGAAGTATCCTCAAGGGTCTTTATTAGGCCTACTATTGGTATATTGCAGTCATACAAATATGTCATACACTTAATTCGCTCATGAAATTAAATTCAACTTATTACATGTGTAAATAATAAAGAAATTATTACCTAAACAATAAAAATAAATGTTTGAAGGGAAAATAATTGAAATCGTTGCACAATGTAATGAGAGCGATGTCCATGTGATTGTAGTTTATAGACGCTGTCTGCCGCAATCTGTGCAAAGTGCAGGAGCGGAATTCTGGAATGAACTGAATAAACTCAACACAAATTCCAGCCAAGTGGAGATTGGATCAGCTCGGATTAACATCCTTGCCGAGGCTAAAGAGGTAGAGTGCTGCGTGTCTGGTGCTCGAAATCTGTGTTTGTTTTAACATGTGTGTCCTAAGTTTGGAATTCGTGTTTATTTTAACATTAATGTTTTGTTTTGGAATTGCAGTTTATTTTATCTTTGGTTTCTTAAGTTTGGAACTTGTGTGTGTTTTAACATGTGATTCCTTAAGTTCGGAATTAAAGTTTGTTTTAACATGTTTTTCTAAGTTTGAAATGCAAGTTTGTTTTAAAAATTTTTTCTTAAATTTGGAATTTGTGTGTGCTTTAACATGAATGTTTTGTTTTGGAATTACATTTTATTTCAACATTGGTTTTGTAAGTTTGGAACTTGTGTGTGTTTTAACGCATGATTCCTAAGTTCGGAATTAAAGTTTGTTTGTTTGTTTGTTTGTTTGTTTGTTTTTTTATTTTTTTATTATAAATGTTGACTCTGTACAAGTTTTACAACATGCTCTACTGTATATATTACTTCAATTTACTATTTTAACACTTGAATGTTTTTCAAGTTTGAAATGCAAGTTTGTTTTAAAATTTGTTTCTTAAATTTGAAATTTGTGTCTGTTTTAACATCTGTTGACTACGTTTGGAATTTGTGTTTGTTTTAACATTTCGATGGTGTTAAACAGCAAACTCGTATGTCAAAAAATTAAAAAAATTAGTTTTTATTTGCTCGTCATCAAAGAAGTCTTCCCCGATCTTCTGCAAGTCATGGTTAAAATCTTGACAAACGAGTTCTCAAAATATTCTCATACATCAACACAATTTTATTTCTCTGCTTCTACTATGTTTTTCATTCACTGCGGCTGTTATCTTCCATGTAAGCTGTTTCCCTCCATTAACTCTTTCACCATGATGCCCAAGATACTACGGTAAATTGTTTTTTTCGCTCTTCTGTAAAATTGGAATTTTTGACATATGAGATTGCTGTTCAATACTGTTGATTTGTTTCTTACCTTCCTAGTACCATTAGGGTCAGTATGACCCTATTCAAAATTGTTTATTTCTTTGAATTTAACATTATGTAAAAATGCTTATACAGTAAAACTTGTTCAAAGCGGAATTGTGTGGGACCAAAAGAATTTTCCAAATTGGACAAGTTTCCGGATTACACAAAAAACACTTGGCTACATAAATGTTATCAATCACTGTACCATGCGCCACTAATGTGAGTTTGTAATACTGTAATTAATTACAAACCTTAATTCCTGTACAGCAGATATTCTTCACTTTATTTTTATATACAGTAAAATACTACACAATTATTAATCATTATTAACACTAACACAATATACAGTAATTATGCAATTACTGTAGGCTGACTGTTTTCTTGCCTCATTATCCCTAGGTTTATTTCACTTTTGTCGCCACATACCGGGACATGGGTCCGGACAAAGGCAAGTTTTTAGCCCACGCATTTACAAACCATTCCCACACTATTTCATAAATTTCTTTATTTCCCATGTTCTTTGCTTTTCTCTTCATTTGTCCGTTCCCCTTCATGCACTCCTCCCTTATCTTATCTTTGTTCTTTAAAGTTTCGTAAATTTGCGTTTTACCGCATTTGAAACTCAAAATTATTTCGCGCACAGAAAGTTTCTCTCTCTCACTCACCTCGATCACCTTCATTTTTTAATTGAGCGTGAGAGATACGTACTTTTTGTTCGACATGATGATGTCACTAAAGATGCTACAAGCAGTACAAGCCAACTAAAACTGAAGCCTTGCGGAAAATGGAAAACAAAGCAGGTGATTTCTTGACTACTTGACTAAATTCCATTGTTGGCCGAAACATAAGCCACTGCCGTGTATACTCTAACGGAACTCTCAGAGCTGTACAATATTCGTGCAAAGAAGTAACGTGTTCACACAGACGTGAATAACAAAAAATATATTGTAATGCAGTAGAACATACAATGCTGCTTTTCCGCATTATAGAATAAATTGCTACTTAAATCTTAAAATTTGCATTCCGTTTCCGCGTCAAGCACGTTCCGTTTTATACAAAATATTGACATTTAAAAATGTATTGCGTGCGTCGGGACCGAAATATTTGTACGCTTTGGACAGATTTCCGGATTATACACGTGCCGCTTTGAACAAGTTTTACTGTATATTTATCATAGGTAATCCCACGAGAGTTTATGATCTTATCTGATAAAACTCGTCAACTTGAGTTGGATTTATGAAGACTGTTCCAAGAATAAAAATGTAACGGATTATACAAATAATTATTATTTTTGTGCTTTGTTGTATAAAAACAAAACTAACAGCTGCGAGATCATGGCCTACTATGAATCATCCATCCATGAATCGATTCGAGTTACCATGTTGTGACTAGGGTGGCCAGACGTCCGGCTTTTGGCCGGACTGTAACGCTTTTTGCTAAGCAGTCCTCTATCCGGCGCGGCTTTATGCCGGACGTTGATTTGTCCCCCTTTTCGAGACTGATGGATTGCTAAAGCATATTAATAAAATTTGTATTTTCCTGTATGTTCCTGCCAATCTTAAGGTTGGCACACTTGTCGATACTATCATTTTGTTTAGTTGGTGCCACGGAAAAATCTTAATCTATTCCTAAGGATGGCACGCTTGTCTGTACGATGATAGCATACTATAATTTATTTTATGTAAATGCAGTTATTAAGTAAAATTAGTCAGGGTTATACCATGAAATATCTACTGTCCAGCCGTCCATGCCTGAAGTTTTATACTATGCTAGATTACCGAAGAAGTGTGTCCTCCTTCCTGACATTTTAGAAATGGCCACCCTAGTTGTGACCAGTGCTACCAATGGTGCATATCGTCGTTGCCGGTGAAAAACCTCCTATGTGTCGCAATTGACGAAAATGAGGTTTTGATTCTGTTGGAAAGCTTAGATCGCTCTGCATGTTGTGACGAAAGCTCTTATGTGTATCTCTACCACAGAAAATGTTATTTACGAAAATATCAAACCTCCTATGTGTCAGTGCAGTTCTGCTGCCGTGAAAAATATCCTATGTGCTCACATTATACACATGAGAGGTTTGGTACCAATGCATTTTCGCCAGACTGCCGTGAAATAGCCACCTCTGATGTGTTTAACTATGCACATAAGAGGTTTGGTAAGATTACGCTTACATGCACACAATAGATTTATTACAATATTCATTAATTTATAATTCACAAATATTAATAAATATTTACATGCATAGCCTTTGTGATTCGCTGTCTATGTGTTTTACTGTATAGGCTATAATGTAAATTTCAATTTGGAAATTTATTTCATGAAGTAAATGTACGGGTATATATGTCTGGCTGACAAGATACATTTGACATATTATGGGCTTCAGAGGGGTTTATGATTAGCCAAGGAATGTGGTTTGTCAGCCCCCCTCTTTATTACTTTGTTTCGATATTTTTTGCTGGTTCTTGGCCTTCAATGTGTTGAAAACTTCCTCTGACCGCAGGGCCATAAATTTTTTAAAGTGAAGACTAGAGACAAACTCAAAGTAGTGACTGGGATGACTTTATAGGATGTAGGTGTGCTTTTCCGTGATGGTACCGTGGTAAAAAGTAAAAAATTAGCACAATTGGCACTATCGCAAGATTCTTCAGCTGATTAACAGGACAATGGTACGAAAAATTATTATAACATAATTTAAATAATTCAATCAAATTTATCAAAGTTTTTTTTTCATTGTGAATAGTTTTCCGGATTCTAAATAAGATATTTATAGCTATTATTATTATTAATATTATTATTACTGTTACTATTATTATTACATTCATCATTAACTAACGTCATTCGATTTATTTTATTTTACACAAGAGAACTTCATTATTAATGAAGTTGATAGCACCGAAGAAGTTCCTTCGTTTAGTTCTGAACCAATAACAATTAATAATGAAGAGCTAATTTATCATATAGCAGGCATGCTGAGTTATCATTTTGACAAAATTAATGCTCCTTTTCTAGTAAATTTTACTACTGCTAATACTAGTACCACTATTATTATTATTGTTAGTATTATTACTACTACTTATTTACTTCCTTGCTCAATGGCAATAGACAATTCCTCAGCAAGATAAAGGAATATTATCTATTTTATGGAACCCGAAGTTTCATTGCCGCGCTTACCTGAGTCCGCCATTCAACCCTATTCTGTGCTAACTCCATCCAATCATCCCTCGCAAATCCTACTTCCCCCAAATCCATCCTAATATTGTCCTCTTACCTATGTCTAGGTCTTCCATGTGGTCTTTTCCCTTCGGGTCTACTACTACTACTCTTAATGCTAGTGCTACAAATTTCGGGTTACTATTATTTTATTACGTATTATCAAATTAATATTTATCCATTTAATTATTTTACACAGAAGACTTTAATATAGGAAAAAGCTGATAGCATTAAGGAAGTTTCTTCGTATAATAATAATTCAAATTTAATAATTTTCAAGTGATAAAACTAGTTATAGGTCGTGATTATCATGCTTTTTAAGACAATTTGAGGGTGAAACCAGACAAAGAGAAAAGTTGAAAAGTGTTAATCTGGAAGATGTGATTATAGATTTTGTGATCTTGTTATTGACAATGCTTTCAGACACTTTGAGGACTGAATAAAATAACGATTAAATAAATAAAGTTTATTTTAATGTATAAGTTAATTCTCCTTAAATTGTTCTGCGGAATGAACATGTTTTAATATCAGACTTGTTAACATTTCATGGAACAAAATCTCCTATGTGTCACTTTCGTGGAAGGGAAAAATCTCCTATGTGCATGAAAAATAATAAAAAGTCAACAATATTCAAGTAATACACAATTACATCACAGAAGTTTTATAAATGTATATCTAATTATACATTAGAGAAAACTGTTGCAAAATATATCTAAAAAATCCAATTTCCTCTGTAGAATACAGTTTTTTATCCCTCCTGTAAAATTTCATTTTTTGCACATAAGAGGTTTTTCACCGGCAACGACGATATAAGACATAGTTAACTTCATTCAAGTAAGCTAACAGCAGAACTGGCTTGCACCTAATCGAAATTGTGTTTTTAATCAATGTACATTTCTATTATTTAAATTTCCAAACAAGTTATGTTGTATAAAATAATCTGTTTTCGCGCTGCTTAATGGCAGCATCTAATTTATTAATCATTATTATTATTTCATTGATGCTTAAGTGTCCTGTAACGACTGGGGACTGATTTTATCAGGTAGAATCCCATCCTCATATTAATAGCAAGCATTTTATAAGATAAACGATCGTGAGTGGTCTATATCCGAGGAATTGCTATTGGTCAATATCGGACACGTGGCGTATGAGTGGAATAGTCGTGTAAAACTGTATGTTTTTATGGCAGTTCATTAAAACAATTGCAATACTATCAATATATGCCATGTAAATTACTCGGCGTCTTTATGTCCCTAGTGTAACATAGATAACATAGTAGTAGGAAGGTTATGTTCATTTCCTGTTGCTTGATGCTTGTCTGTAGTGTAGCGCTTTGCTTGTCTAATTGCTGATTGGTGGATTGCTATGTTATCTCATTAACCATTGGTGATGGAATTAAGTTAAGTAAGTCCTATTATCATAGTCATAAAGTAACGTGACTTCATGAGCGCTTTTATGGTTGGATAGTGGCAATTTGTAAATCAGATTAGAGCAAGTTTGCTATTCATTAGGACATTATCTTGTGTTTACATTGTTTTTTTGTTTTGTTAATTTCTCGTTGTTTGTGCCATGTTTGTGTTTTATTTGTAGTATCTGTTAACTGATTTTAAAGTGCAGGACTTGTTTTAATAGTATATTGCAATACAAGTGCCATAAGCGGTTCATACGGATCGAGGAAAGAGTTTTTTTACAATTTCCGAGATCCGTTATGCGCTTACGGAACGAGTATTGCATGCTATTTTTTGCACGATGATTATTTGTATCAATTTATTTATATTAATTGAGATATTAGCTAAAAATATTATGTATATAAATTATTGAAGATAGATGTTTATTTCAGAAAGTGATTCGCATGTATTGGTTGTTATGGGGACTGAATATTTGTTCTGTTAAAGTCGCCACAAACTAGGGGGCCTTGGTTCCGGTCTTCCATAAAGGCTTGTACTATGATGCTTTTTCTTACGGGACTTGTGCTTTTTGTAATTTTTACCACACAGAGATTTTTTTTGTTTTCATAGCAACCAGATTATGTGTGGGAATGTAAAGTTACGGTCCACAGCAACAATATTCGTAAGTACCACTAATTAGTTACATCGTGCAAGAAAGCATTTGCTTGCATTGTCAAACACTGACTGTTTAGAATGACTTCCCGGGTTATCAGCCATGTCAAGCTTATCCAGGCCTCTCTTATTTCCAAGTAGGGCATTGACACATCACATCACTTCCTATGCAGTTAAAGCTCTCAGTCCTGATTTTCCTATCCTCTTCACCTAGCACAGTGATTGCCAAACCGTTGATCGCAAGCTACTAGTAACTTGCACATTTTCGGTAGATGACGTCAAGATTTCTCTACTTGTGCCATGGAGAATTTTTATTTTGAAGAAGACAGTGCACCAGTGAAGTTGGAACTGATTGATTTTCAAAATGATTTATCTGTAAAATCGCTTTCTTCAAGCTCTTAAAATATTTGTCCTCTTGTTCCTTAAGAAAAATATCTAATTTTGGTTCAGGTTGCTCTCAAAGTGAAGGCAATGTTCAGCTCTACAAATATGTGTGAGGTCTCTTTTTCCAGTATGAAATTTATTAAAAATAAGTACAGAAAAAGACTCACTGATGAACACTTGGACAACTGTATTCGAATGGCAGCCACTACCTATTCTCCCAACATTAAAAAACTTGTTGATGACAAAAAAGAGTTGCATCCTTCTCATTGAAGTTTAATAAAAAAATTCTGCCTGTACATTTGTTACTTATTACTAACTACACTTCACTTTCTTTCTTATGTACAATTCCACTTCAATTTCTTTTTGTTATATACAGTTTAATTAAAATTTGATTCATATTTAGGCAATAAACAATTGTAAGATTTTTTAAGTTGATAGTTCTTTTGGTTGGTAGCTCACAGTAGGATTTTAAAACGGTATGGTAGCTCAGAAAGCTATATAAGTTTGGTGACCACTGACCTAGTGACCACACTCGTTTCAATTCCTGAAGAAAGCCACAGAATTAACGTGGTCAAAAGTTTGCATTTAATAATATTGACAGACACTGCCGATAACCTAATAAGCAACATGAAAGCTGTTAAATGTTGCTGCAGTGATTCTCACTCTTGACTTTCTTACATGTTTATGTTTTCGCCCTGTTACGAGGGCTTTTTTTTTCTTTCTTTCTTTCTTTCTTCTTTCTTTCTTTCTTTTCTTTCTTCAACCTCTGATGGGACATAAAATGAAAACCAAAATCAAAACTGTTTTATTTGGAACATTTAGGTACACCTTCTAGCTACTTCTCTACATTTTCAAATAACATTTATTATTTTCTAAATACAATAAACAAATAATCCGGTCGTCAGAATTGTACACAAAAGACAGCCATCCATATACGTCTTAAGACATTAAACAAAGTAAAATATTTCTTCAAGAGCAAGATTTTTAGGGAAAGTGCCCATAATGCAAGCCGCATTTCCCCTTTGAATCGCAATACTGATTCTCTGCCTCAGGAAAGTCGTTGATCGAGAATCTCCGTTTTGAGCCTCAAGTTTCTTTCCTATATCTGAGATCAATGACTTAGCCTCAGCGCACCAGGGTCCCATGGTCTCAACTGCGAAAGCAATAAACTCATACCTATGTAGCAGGTCACGGTACTTATTTCTTTTGATGTTCACTGCAGACAATGCTGCTGAACCTGCTAATTTTGATGTGCTAGGTAAATGGGATGAAGCCAAAGTATCCACACAGGTGGCATCCCATAGAAGAGATCTACCACGAGACCATGGAATTAATGTCAGGCCATCTGGACGTTTCCCATCGCTGCGGCTTATTCCGGCAGGCTCCAGAATTGAAGGAATTCCAGCTGAAGTAAGCGCTCTATGGAGAATATCATTGAGCATGAAATTTCTAGAAAATCTCCCATTATTTTTGGGGCAGCTTAGACCATGGATGCCAAAGCAGTCAACAACAGCTCCACATAAGCATTTATAGGGAAAACAGATCTTGCAGCCTAGTCTTAGAGCAATCGCAATTTTGAAGGACGTGTCATCAATTAGAGTTCCAATATGAGAGGATGGGACAGCCAGAAGCCATGATCCCGATTCTCTTTCTTGTAAGGCGCGGATTCTAGCCCGGTCAACATCAGTTTGTGAGGAAGATTGAAGGGATTCAAGCCTATAGGACGCTTGGATGTAATCCCACGATTTTTGTATCGCAGGATTTTCTGGTAGGATATGATTAGTTGAAGAACTGTGCCACTTCTCAAGAGCTTCAGCCATAAAGGGGATCTCCATTTCATCACTGTGACTGGGGAAAGTTGATTTGACGAAATCGAGTACTCCAAATGTAGAAGCCAGAAAAGCAGGTAGGCAGACGTCACTGACGTTGCGGACTCCAAGCCCACCAAACTGAACTGGTAAAGTAGCTAAGGTCCAGATTTTGTCTTCCAGGCTTATATTCAAAATAGATTCCAAACAGTTCCTTAATTGAACGTCAGCTTCTTGAACAAGAGATGGAAACAACCAAAGTGGGGTTGTGCGAAAGAAGTATGTCAATCTTGGAATGAAAAAACAGTTCTTCAAAAGAAAATAAGCCGTGTGAGAGGACAGTGAGTATAATCCTTCAAATAATATTTTCATAGATTCCAACTTTTCACGAAAACTTGGTTCAACAGCTGGAGTCAAAATTGGGGAACCAAGAAGAGTCAGGTTGGAATTTGAAATTGTCTTAATACCTGGGGCAATATCCTCAAAGATCGAAACCACATTGTCATCCTTCTCTACATAGTTTCGCTCCGATTGAGACATTTTTCATATCATGGTACCAACTTCCCAATACCCTCTTCATAGAAGCTTGCCGCTGAGAAGGGTCTTCATGGCATTTTGAAGTGTTTTTAAGTTCTTTGTTGGTATCGAAGCTCTGTCCTCCCAGATCTTTCTTCAGCTGCTGAAAAAGGTGAAAGAAAGTCACTCGGCACGGGAACGAGGTTTTGAAATCCATCGTGACAGGGGATGAAATGTGGATTCGTTACAACAATCCAGAATATAAAGAACAATCCAAAGAATGGATGCACACAAATTTCCCGAACAAACCCAAGGTCTGGCTTCCATACCAACGAAGAATTTCAAAACATTTCAAAATGCCGTGAAGACCCTTCTCAATACGCTGGCGACAAGCTTCTATGAAGAAGGTATTGGAAAGTTGGTACCACACTACGACAAATGTCTCAATCGGAGTGTGACTATGTAGAGAAGTAGGTAGAAGGTGTACCTAAATGTTCCAAATAAAGCAGTTTTGATTTTCACTGTGGTTTCCTTTTTATGCCCCATCGGAGGTTGGAAAAAATATAGCCCTTGTATGTCTGTTTTGCCTGGGTTGATGTTATGCTCTCATTCCAAAGTAGGAAAAGAAATGGTAATGAATGTGAAAAAGAAGACCGTAAAATAAGTTGCACGGATCCAGAAATAAACCTTCTTATTAAAACAAGAGAGTTATGAATTTAAAGTCCACCTGAGCAGAAATGTGTTTCACAAGTTTCAGGGATAAGCACTGCAGCAGTATTAACAGTGTTTGACAGTCGATCAGTGGTTGAAAAATAGCTTGAAAACCTTTTCTTGCAAATTAATCTGATACAAAGTTTTCTTAAGCTATTACAAAGATCATATAATTATATAATTTGTGGTATCTTATTCTAAATGGAAACTGAGTAGATATGTCTGAATGAGGTATCGATCAAAAGATTTTTCACTCTGATTGTAATTACGAGGGATGTTATAAGCAGGGCCCAGATTTTGATGACCTAAAAAATTTTTAAAATAAGCTATAAAGTGACTGTAAAAATACAAAATAAGACCCAAAAATGTATATAGGGTGTTAATGAATAACACCGAAATATTTTACCTGTGTATAGAGGGGACATAGACAAGCAACTTTTATTAAGAGATTTTTGCTCTATGGATTCAATTTTTCCTGTTACAGCATAAAATCTCCCAGGGCTTGGCTGCCACTGACTTCTAACATTAGAAAGAAAAGCAAAACAAAGGAACTTCGTTGTTAAGACTGTAGTCAGTAGTTGTGAATAAAAAAAAAGAAGACTAATGCAGTGGCGACCAGTCATGTGATTAGTCTGTAAATATTTCAGATTATGTAAACACTAAATTATGATATAGCTGTTGAAAAATGATTAAAAGTCAGGGTTTTATCGATCACTAGGAAGGCATGAAGTCAATTTAATGAACATTTTAACCCTATTTAGCTACATTATTGAGTTATGAGCCCTAGTTTTGTGTTTTAATAATTATTTTTGGCAAGAAAGTTCATTGAAATTTTAGAGAATGCCCCATTTTGATTTAGACTACTAAAGGTCTTCGAAATGCAGTTTGATTCTTAGCAATTAAACAAATATAGAAAGATAATTGCGAGAGTAAATGGATTATTTACCACAGGTAGAAAATAGCACAGGGCTGACAACACGTTGACATATTCCATCTCTTCTGTAAAGTTAGGAAATGGATGTGTTGCCTTTCTGCACTAAGGGGTTCATACTTTATACACAAGCATCATTGATATCCATGTATGGAAGATAGTAAGTGAACTAAAGATTGCTCCCAAATTGTTTCATTAAGTTGATGACCACCTGATTTAATGGAGGGATTATGGTCAAGTTATTCCTATAGTTTCTCTACGATTTATTAAGTGCCAGATTGGTACTTTCTGAGATTGTATGGGGGAGGGGAAAATGTCTGTCTCTCTGTATGCATGATAACTCAAACACGCTTTATCAGATTTTCATGAAACTTGGTATAGTCATTCATAACGTCCATGGGAAGAAGCCTATTTATTTTGGACCAAATAATTGACCGGTACCGGAGAAATACCCAATTTAGTGCCTATTTTATGGTAATATATTAGGAAGAATTTATCAAATGCAAATCATTTCTCATGACAACATACTGTTTTACAGTGTTCATATACGGCTTTGGAAGTTGCAATACATTAGCTTTGACAAATAACACTATCCACATATGCTTATCAAACTAGACCTTTGTTCTTCCTTAAGCCCTGCTTAATGAATCAATCTGGAGCTTAACTCTGAAATTGATAACAAAAATAACTTATTTTCTTTGTATCATAATTGCAATTGTCACTGATTAAACAAAAGCATTCTGGCACCATGTTACATCAGTTTACCTAATTTCATTTTATTAGTCATTGGGTTGTATCTTTCAGTATGTTTCTGTCCTTAAATACTACTTCATATTAATGTTGGGATACATATGATCAGATATCTCTACAAATATGTTTCAGTTGATACCTCATTCATACATATTTTTTTTTTTTTTAGTTATTATTATTTATTTATTTATTACAAGAGATATTACAAGAGGTATTACATTTAGTAATACACCCGAATGAGCAAGACTGCTCGTGCTCGGGTGCCGTTTCAAAAATATCAAAGTGAAGAAAGAGGAGAGACAAAGAAATAGAGTGTATAATGTGCTTAACTAAAAAAGAAAGTAAAACAAAAACATTAAACAAAAAAACATAAATACATAAAAGGAGTGAAACAAAAATTACTTAAAAGCTAAAAAATTACAAAAAATTCTTTACATATCTATTAAATTTAACAGTGGAGTATGCTGAGAGATTAGGATTTTTTCTGATAATTGAGTTATAGAAGCGCGGTCCAAAATTAATGCTATGCTTTAATCCTGCCGATGTGAGACATTTGGGTTCTAATAGGAGTAAATTAGTATTTCGTCTAGTTTTGTAGATATGATCACTGGAAGAGTATTTTATACGATGTTTGTGAAAATATTTTAATATAGAAAATTTGTAAATTTGGTCCAAACTTAAAACATTAAATTTCGAAAATATTAGGCTAGTTGGGTAATCAATGTGTTTTCTTAGACAGATTTTTATTATTCTTTTTTGTAAAAGGCAGAGGGGCTTAAGGGTAGTTTTCGCTAATCCTCCCCAGACGAGAATGCCATATTGAATAATGGACTGGAAAAGTGCTAGATAAACGGAACGTAAAACAGTAATGGGCATACAGTGGCGTAAAATGACAAATTTATGAATTGTTCGGCGTAGTCTATTGACTCATGTTTCATATAAATTAAGGAATCTCTAGAACCGATCAAAATATTTATGATAAAGAGGTTTTGTAAACATTTTTGAGTAAGTAGATGTATTTGCATGCATTTGGGACTATAAACAGTTGTGTATATTACTTTCACAAACTGGGGAAATCTGGCTGGCCCCGAGGGTCCAAACATCTGTTTTCTTAATAATAATTGAAAGCTCATGTGTAATTTCCTGTGGCAGATGGGACACAAGATAGTGCAAGACCTGGACGAGAGCTGGCCCTTCGTGTTGGGGGGACTCGGCCTTGCAATGTTGCTGTGCCTCGTGTACATCTGGCTCATGCGATGGTTCGCTGGACTCATGGTGTGGCTCTCCCTCATTGGAGTCCTCGCACTTCTCTCATATTGTAAGTAACGAGTTCCACACTCGTCTCATACATCTCAGAATACACAAGAGATGTAAGAAGTGTCACATAGTGGCAGCCTGTTATTCCTGTGCTGGATGTCATATGTTTATACTGGACTAGTTTAAAAGGCCCGGGTTTTGTATTTTGTAATTCGAAATTAACTTATGAAGGACTTTCTAGAATAATTCTAGGTCCTTATAAAGGTATTTAGAATTTTAAATGAAGAAAAACACTTATCACTAGACTTCGGACTTTTAGGTCGCTAAAAATGTGTTTTAGGTACCTAAAATAGGCTCTAAAAATAGGAAAATAGGTTCTAAAAATCGTAAAATAGTCTCTTATAAAATCGTTAAGTTGCCAATTTTCTGAAATATCTCACTTGCAATGCAGAATATTATATTTATTTAAGTCACCATTAATCAATAATCATGATAAAACACAGATATAGGCCTATATAGACCTATTACTAGGGCCTTATTACTACCATAACAGTGAAAACCTAATCCCTGCGAGCAGAAGCTATGCCCGCTAGCATATTCATCCCCTTGTATCCCTCAGTGATTCAGAGAACTGCGTTTATTTATTTATTTTTATTATTTTTTTATTTTTTTTTTTACTGGATGTGAGAGTCGGGAGAAAAACTCTACAATTTTTGGGGGAATTCCAAGGAATTTCTTCTACTGAAGACGAAACATTCCTTACTATTTAACCACGTCACAAATGTGTCATGTACTGCACATTCCAAGCTAAAAATTTAGAACGAACTGAAAATAATTTACAGAATTTATAACAAAAAACCACTTATTTTGAGGAAAAACAAGCAAAAAAGGCAATATTAGGCTCTAACGTGAAAATAGGCTGTTTTAGGTCCTATAAAAGTATCAGTTTTAGGCATAGTCCCTCATGAAACATGCATATACAAGTTTTCGTCCATATATCACTTAAGGATTAAAATAGGTTTTTACCTAAAATCCGAAGTCTACTTATCACATTTGAACTATTAGCTCAGAAAACGGTTGATATAGCTTTTTACGGCTCATAGAGGATGTAGAATTTTGCATCTCATCGCTTGTACACAGCAAGCCTGCTAGGGGCTGAAATAAGAAAAAACAGAAATTCCAGGAGCATAAACTTGTATTGTCTTTGAGGAATATTTATTTCTCACTCTCATGTTACCATAAAACCGTTTTGGGGATGAAATTAAACAGAAATGCAATATCACTTTCATACTTCTCTCTATGTCCAGGGTAGAGAAAGTTATGTGACTGCATTATTTTCGTGGATTTCATATTTTAATATTTATTTATAACATGAATTATATTGATATCTTCTCTAATTTGTTAAAATCCCGTTTCATTTATTTCCAAACCCATCTGAACCATTGGCAACAATACACTGTTGTCACGTGAAATATGATTTGGATTTGATAATTCTGTGTAAAAAGGGATTAAGTATTCTCAAAAACATTTGTTTTTTGGCATTTAAAATCAATTTTTTTCAAAATCCTTTCTTAGTGAGCACCTGCATTATGAAACGAAGGTACTGTCAAAATTCCAAGTCTCTACCTGTTATGGTTTAGGCTCTATGTTGATTCTCTGTCATTAAGTCAGTCAGTCAGGACAAAGCCTTTTATATGGGGTTCAGTATTTAAGTCAATATTGAAATCTGTACTCCACAGAATGCAGATGCTCGCCTTGATTTTCAGTAATGCTTTGTTACTTCCTATCTTAGGCACTAGAAAGTGTTGTGTTCGACCCCAAAATCCCGTGTTTTGAGGTCCCCTGAATCCAAAAATACTACACTGACAGGCAAAGAAAAACCAATCACTGTAAAATTTGTTGCAATTTTAATATTAAACATAATTTTGATTGGATGTTTATACATTGTTGTTGGTGAGGATAATAATTATTATTTTTATTGGATCATTAGCTAAAGATACAGCATATCTGCTTTCTTCATATCTTCACTTTATCACCAAACAAAACAACAACAAAATCACAATATGGCGTTTCTGATCTGACTATGTGCTTGTCATACATATTGCAAGGTGTTACATTGTGTTGCGTCGTTTCCTTCCAAACTGAAAGGAAACTGTCTCCCTTTGCATCGAAGTGATTCTGTCAGTAAGTTTAGTTGAAATTATGCCTCTCAGTCCTGAAGACGTTGCCAAAGCTGTTGCTCTAATTGATGTTGGACGCAGCCTTCGTTATGCTGCTGCAACGTTATGCTCACCATACACAACGGTGCAAGAGGCAACATGAAGAATTAAGTGTGAAATGTGTCATTAGTTTTTAATCTTAAAAACGTATACAATTGCAGTCATTTTATTTCGAGCACTACTACATAATTTTTATTTAAACTTCATTTTTAAAAATTTCTTTAAATTATTATTATTTTTTTTTGCCTGTCAGTGTATATTCAGAAACTTCTCTGTGATCAACATAGGTCACGAATGAAAACTTGTATAAAATGAAAACTTTATTTCCAAGTTAAATCTTTCTGGGGCGTGACACTAAGAATGACAACTTCTCTTACTTTTAATGCCCTAAGAGTTGTTGTCTGTACATGAGATGCCTATGCCAAGAGATTAAACATTTTTTTGTAAAATTTCTGTGAAGGTGAGCCACAGTTTGGGAAAATTCTAAGTGATCATTCACACCGAAGTAGCATGCAAATCGCACTACCTGGATGCAGGCTGCACATCGAGTTGCATGGTTCACAGTTTTGTATTCATACTGAAGTAGCTGCAGTTTAACGTACATTATATATTTTCACTTGAACAATTGAGAAACCCATGTAATGTAATGCAAAGATATAATACCTGAAGAGGATATAGTTTCAGCAATTTTAATCCAGGCTTTTTTCCTACTAGTTTCAGTTGCCATATCGTATAGTCTTCACATGTACAAATTGTATGTTAAATAGCTCTCTTTCTAACAGTTTTCATGACATCTTTGCCATAATCTACCGCTACACAAGAGAATATGTGTTGAATTTTCTTAACAATTAGAAAACAGCTGAAAAGGCAACTGAACGCATGCGTCATCTCGAGTAGCGTCGCATGAAATAAGTCCAGATCTATCTGAAGAAATATAAGCATTCATGAACCACAGATTATTGTCTCTGTTGGATATTGCATAAGAATATTATAGGAGAAAAATTCCTCCGACACTGGGACTTGAACCCAGGACCTTTGGCTATTTGCGCCGATACTCTACCAACTGAGCTAAGCCGGAGTTCAATTCCCAGCGCCAGATGGAACCTCTCTCGTATGACTGATTTTTCTCCTATAATATTCTTATGTAATATCTGAAAAAATGAATGTCGCACTCTGCGAGCTGCACTATTGCCATGCTACTTCGGTGTGAAGACTTGAACTTGTTTATTTGGGATTTAAAGTTAGTAACATGCAGCGTGCATCCAGGTAGCACGTCGCAAGTGGCATGCTACTTCGGTGTGAATGCTCCCTAAGACTTGCATGGCAAACAACACAGTCTGAGGTTGAAACAATTGAATGCACACTCTTTGCAATGTGGCCTCTCTTTCTTTATCAGAATGTGAAGTGAGAAAGCTGCATAGGGTAAAAAGTGTTACGTGAGTGCATTAATCGGATTTTATTTGGGATGTATATCCTTCGGGAATGCGATGTGATGTGGTAACAACATTCTCTTCATTTTTACAACAAATTTATTTAAATTTTCTACAGGAATTGCATATTATATAGTGGTAGGTATATTATATACTAGCTTAAATGGCCCGGCGTCACCCGGGTTTCATTTTTTGTAATATGAAATCAACTTATGGAGAACTTCCGATGTTGAAACTCTAGGTTCTTATATAATATGTATGTAGAATTTGAATCCCTCAGAAAATGCTAGATATAACTTTTTATGGCTCATAGAGGATGTCAAATGTTGCATTCCATTGCTTTTACACACCATGCCTGGAAGGAGTGCAAATGAGAAGAAAAAGAAATTCCAGTTACATAAGATTGCATTGTCTTGACAGAAAATTGTATTTCTCACTCTCATATTACCATACAACCGTTTCGGGGCTGAAATAAAAAAGAAATTCAATATCACTTTCATACTTTCCTTCCCAAAATCCTGGGACATAATATACTGCGAGCGTAGGACTGAAAATGTTCCATCCCATTTTGTCTTCTTGGGCCTCTGATAAACATCCCTAGGCCTATTTCTCGACTAATACTAAGCCTACATCTATGAGTGACGTATCAGTGGATAGGATTTGTTACCGACTTTGTTATAGCATACTCACTGGCACACACTTAAGTTGTCACTGCAATACGACCACTTATTCTACGTCAAAATGTAAAGTGAGAAAATGATATTTTCCATGTCGAGGGTAGAGAAAGTTATGTGACTGCTTTATTTTCGTGGACTTTATTCTTCAAGAATTATTTTCACAAATGTATTACTTACATCGATAGTATCAGAATTTGTTAAAGCCCAGTATTATATGCTAATATAGTTTCCAAAGCCCTATGTGAACACCGTAAACAATACTTTATTTATGTAAACAATTGACAGCTGAAGTCTCTAACTTTGTCTCATTTCACATTTCCGACTTTTTCCATGGATTTTCCAAAAAATTTCTTTCACACAAACCTTGTCCTGACAATTACGAACACAACAAAAATAGAATCAGCCAAATCGGTCGAGCTGTTCTCACGTGATGCGGCAACATACATTTAGGAAATTCATTTTTATTAATATAGATTATAATTTAAGGTATATACTAAGAGCTAACTTTTGTATAAAATTTTTTTCACTGTAAATTCTCTCAAGGATAGTTCATAAGCTACTCATTTCGTACAAAACTTAGGTTGTGGGTCGTGCCTCGTGAATTATGTGTGACTTATTATATTGTGGAATAATGATTTTGATTTGATGTTGCAGGTTGCTATGCCAGCTATGTGAAGTATGCGGAGATGAAGGCAGCTGAGGAATCCACAAAGTTGGACGTGAGCATGTCTGCGTCAGCCAGAGCCCTCATCAGTTTCGACGAGGTCAAGCAGGAGTTTGACGAGATTTTGGCGATGAAGGACACGTGGCTAGTCTTCCTCATCATCTCCTCTGTCGCCCTGGTGATTGTGCTGCTGCTGGTGATATTCCTGAGGAAGCGCATCAGGATTGCCATCGCACTCATTAAAGAAGCCAGCAAGTAAGTCTTCAATTCCAAACACACAGCTTTCACTATCTCTGTACAGGGTGTTAATGAATAACACCGAAATATTTTACCTGTGTATAGAGGGGACATAGACAAGCAACTTTTATTAGGAGATTTTTGCTCTATGGATTCAATTTTTCCTATTACAGCATAAAATCTCCCAGAGCATGGCCACCACTGATTTCTAACATTAGGAAAAAAAAAAGCAAAACAAAGGAACTTCGTTGTTAACACTGTAGTCAGTAGTTATGAATAAAAGAAGACTAATGCAGTGGCGACTAGTCATGTGATTATTCTGTAAATTTTGCAGATTATGGATACACTAAATTATGATATAGCTGTTGATAAATGATTTAAGAGTCAGGTTTTTATCGATCACTAGGAAGGCATGAAGTCAATTTAATGAACATTTTAACCCTATTTCGTGTAATTATTGATTTATGAGCACCAAATTGTAATGACTTTAATGCCCTGTAGCATACACATTTTAAGTCATAGGGCAAATATCTCCTAATAAAAGTTGCTTGTCTAAGTCCCCTCTATATACAGGTAAAATATTTCGGTGTTATTTATTAACATTCTGTATATATAGAAGGCTTTGTTCTGACTGACTGACAGGAATCAACGTAGAGCCTAAACTATAACAGGTAGAGACTTGGAATTTTGACAGTACCTTCGTTTCTATAAAAGAATATGGAGAGTACTGGATGTTTTGTCAAATTGGATTAATTATTTGTCCTTATCACATATATATTTTAATTTAATTATTACTGTGTCCTGATAAATTCGTACCTATACTAGTTCTTATTTTTATTTTTATTTTGATTTCACTAAATGATTGTGGGTATTATATATATGTTTACATGTTTATTTAGTTGATCATATAGATCATAAATTGTATATTTGTGTGCAAAGTAATTTATATATATATTCTTCAGGGTATTTAAATTGTAATTTTGTTATGACAAAGCCAGAAATTGTAATTGTAAAATTTCATATGGTTAAAAAAAAAAAAAAAAAAAAAAAAACTTAATTTTAACTTAACTACCAGGGTCTTAAAATTGCTTACCTTGTATGTAATTAACTAGAGATAGCCTATACTGTATTTGCGATGGAACATTTGCAATTGTAGTTTGTGTTGCTTATATTGTGTAAGCCTACTGATGTTCTTTTAACAGCAACTTTGTAATGAGTAACTGTAACCTATATACTGATGACGAAACCAGAAATTGTACAATTTCGTATGGTGAATAAAAAATCTAATCTGATCTATTATATCCTGTACAATATACCGTATTGGCCCGAAAATAAGACGACCTCGAATATAAGACGACCCTGAATTTTTAAGGGTAGTTACGAAAAAATAAATAAAATAGCTTATTAGTACATTTTGCTTCGCATAAAACAGAAGTTTGAAGTTCATGTCGTAACTTCTTCTCTCGTCTTTATTTACGCATTGAGACAATGAAGATGTTTTCTTTTCCACGTGGTCTGCCATGTTGGTGGTCAAACAAAGCATTATGCATAGAGAATAGAGATGCCAAACAGTGCAGTACACGGCAGTACGAGGAGAAGCACGAATTCGGGAACAATAAAGTTCGGTAAAATTCGGTAATTTCCGCGCGACTTTGACCTTGATTCGGACGCACGCCATTTGCGTGGGGATACCCTTGTGTTCTGTGGGGATACCCGCTACACACGTGCGTCGTGCACAGCTGCATTCATGACTGGAGAGTTGTTGAGTCTTAGGCTGTGCATATAAGACGAGTATAGTTTTTAAAAGCACATTTTCAGGGGAAAAACATCGTCTTATATTCGGGCCAATACGGTATATCCTGTACAATATAGCTTCACTGTATAAACTTCTAATATATGTTTGAAAGTTTCATACGATTCAACCTCTAATTCTTTTAAAGTGAACGGTGTTAGTGATGTAGAATTAGATCACAACAACGATTTAATGTATGCTAATTTAAACGGTAACTGTGTTGCAACGTGCACCACACGACATGTGTTGTATTTTGTGCCTGAAATATTGTGTGAGGAAATTCAACAGAAGTCATAACCAGTTGGTATTTCTAGTATTAACAATGGTCATGTTTGTGATTTCAGGGCTGTGGGAAGCATAACGTCCACCCTGGTCTTCCCGCTGTTTCCATGGGTGCTGCAGCTATTTGTGATTGGCTGGTTCATTACAGTGCTGCTGTACCTCGCTGGCTCGTCCATTCCTGTGTATGCTGCGCTGATGGAGCAACAAGGCTGCGTGTGTCAGCTCATAAACATCACAATCACGGTAACGCACTCTCCTTACTTCATTCCTTTTACTCTCGGCAAATATGCTTGCTTGTCAGTAGCAGACTCGTCTCTCTGGATTGCTAAGAGTTAGGAAATATGTTATGTGGCTGGGTAATTCGGTGCTACATTACAAAACTAGGGTGGTTGGTCATCATTGAGGAATTGAAGATGAGTTTGAAAAGACGAGCCGAAGGAGAGTCTTGAAGGTTATTATCCTTCGAGTGGTAATTCTCATCTCAGCTATTCCTCTTTGGTGTTACCTCTCCTTGGTAGAGCTATGATCGTCTTTCAGGGTTTCCATGTGGTCAGGATGGCAGCACAAATATATAACACTGTTTGTAGATTTATTCAGCTTAATAATGACGACATTACAAAATAATAGTGTGCCTCTTAATGCCGCTGGAGGCTTTTGCATCCTGAATATGTGGAGAGAGGCGACACGTTGCTGCTCTATGAATCCTTCTGGGTGACTCCTAAGTTGGGTTGCTCGTTCTCGTTTTATAGGGAGCCAATCTCATGATAGCATAAATGGGAAATGTATGAAAAATCACTATCAAAGAAAAAAAGTTTGATACAAATTTGTTGAAGGAAAGTTCAACGGACTATAGGCTAGTTTACATGATGAAATTATTTTTTGCAACCGTTTTTTTACTTGAATGCGCAAGCGTAAGATGTACTGGCGACTATGAGTTACGACACTACACAGTTTCGGCTGATTCCAACTTTTCATGAAACTATAATTGTAATTTTGAGATTATACGCTTACTTAGCTTGTTCGCATTTTGTAAAGTGAAGTGGGAAGTGAGGAAACTGTGAAGTGACTAGATTCATACCTGTTTCAAGCGTGTATGTGGGATTTCAGCAACTTGAACTTAAGAAATAAGGTGAATTGCCCTGGAATTACTTTTGTAAAAAGAGGGTGTAATTAGTTTCACGAAATCACTTCCATGAAAGTAGTTATGAAACCTATTATCATCGTGTAAACTAGCCTTAGGTCTTATTTTCAGAAAAGAATGCAGAATAGAAGAGTGTTTTATAAAGGAAGAGAAAATGGAAAAAACTGCTTTGGAGTGCAAATTGTAACATAGACCCTTGTTCATGTTCTCACCTTGTTTTTCTCGACATTCTTCATTTGTTAACTTGCAGGATTTAAAGTGTTGTTGACCTGAATGTTTCAGACCGGAGATATCTGCGACCCAAACACATTTGCACCCTGCAAAGCTCTGTGTGGGGAGAAGTCCACTTGCCAGTTCTATGCATACGAGAAGGAGAGGTATGTCGACTACCTCCACGCTTTCAACATCTTCGGGGTGTTCTGGGGTCTCTTCTTTGTGTCAGGACTAGGAGAGATGATCCTGGCATCCACTTTTGCGACCTGGTACTGGACATTCAACAAGTCTGATGTTCCTTTCTTCACAGTGACGGCCAGCGTGGGAAGAACTTTCAGGTAAGCACCGGCCAGTGCTGTTTTGTTTTCTTTAAGTATTCAATAACACTAGTTTAACTAACATGTTTAATAAAAAGTCACCAGCGAATCACTGCGCATTTCCAAATAAGTTACCTTAATTACTTGGCTATAAGACCCTCTTATTTTCCTTAATTTAACATTTTCAAATGGGAGGGAGTCTTAAGGTGAGAGTGTCTTCAATAGGCCAACGGATTGATTGACTGACTGACTGAAACCCTATAGCCCCCATGTTGGGGCGAAGGGGCCTCCAAGTGGAGGTTCCTGTTACCTATACGGATTTTGCTACGCTTATTTTCCGAGAGAGGGCAGAGGGACAGGTGGTAAGCCCATTGCCTCTCAACCCCCCCCCCCTCGAAAACTAAGGTATTATTTGGACGTGAAAGGGCCGAGAAATTTTGTCCAGAGGCTCTAATTTAGCCTTGTAGTTCTTTTGCGTGCAGTAAATCTATGACACGGGCCCCCCAGCTTAAAGTCCCTCCCGGAGGACTCCGTGCCCAGGATTTTTACGTCCTGAAAAACCCATCGGGTTTGATCCTGCGACCTTCGGATCTAGAGGCAGGCACGCTACCTCTAGACCACCGTGGCCGATCCAACGCATTGAAGGGTGGTTAATATTAAATAGGAGTACCATTACTGTATATTACAGACTATAAGACGCTTCATACCATAAGACGCACCTTGATTTTAGAATGGAAATTTAAAGGGAAAAAAAAATGTTAAGTGGGGACATACAGCTTTTGATGCTGAAAAATAGGTGAAGTTTCATTATTTTTTCCTCAGCAATGAATTGTTCTGTAGCCTTGCAATCTGGCATGCTCTATATTGACTAGTTCTACAGTTCCAGACTATTTTCAGAATTCATTTAACTATTACAGTTAATGGGTAATTATCATTACAAAATGGCAGCCAAATTTTTTGCCATTGATAACTCAAACATTTATTAATATATTGCAGTGAAATTTTGCATGCAAGTGTATTTGATATTATTGAACAACAATATCTAGAATAATTGATGTAACTTTAATAGTTTATTTTAAAAAATATATATATATTTCTGATGTAAAAATTTCTAAAAAAAATTAACAAGTGATGAATTATTTTTTTAAAAATATTTATACTGCAGATAATTCAAAGATCCTAGATTAGGTTGTTCATATGATATTTAAAAGTAGATGGAAAAAAGAATCGCTCAGAAATATTGGTATTTATGAAAATTATCAGGGAAACGGCACTTTAGTGAGCTTCTAAGTTCTATATAATGCTTGAACATCATACAACATTTTATGTTATCTTTCATAATAAATTTCAAAAAGGAAAATAATTTAATTTTCTTTGTGCTTAGAATAGTAATTGAAAAATGTTTGATAATTTTGTATCATAGCAGAATTCAAACTCTTTTGGTTAGCAACAATTTGTTTTATATATAATCAATAAGAATATTCTTCTTCACACCTATTTTGTAAGTCAAAACTTACCAAATGGACGATCGTTTCGGTGAGTGACTTCTCACCATCATCAGCTGTTCTCAACTGCCGTGTTTCCTTCTTTATCCACCAGATGTCCTCCATGAAGTAGAAATTTTGCAATGAGGTCATTGTCCTTTGTCCCAAAGGATAAAGAAGGAAACACGGCAGTTGAGAACAGCTGATGATGGTGAGAAGTCACTCACCGAAACGATCGTCCATTTGGTAAGTTTTGACTTACAAAATAGGCGTGAAGAAGAATATTCTTATTGATTATATATAATATACACTTCACAATGTTTTCCCGATTAATTTAATCAAACAATTTGTTTGTTTGAAACAGTTGTAAGTACCAGAAACATTTGCGGAAACTAAACTCCATGGTGCTACATCCCTGAAGGGACTAGGTCTACCACGTGACCACTGCGTCATCTAGCATAGGCTGATGGCAGGATTGGAGGGTATGTGGTCAGCATGCCGACACCCATGGCTGTTAATGGTGGTTTCCATGACCAGAGCTGCTACTTCTGTATCAAGTAGCTCTTCAATTTGAATCACGAGGCTGAGTGCACTCCCGTTCCAGACCTCCCTGCATCAGAAAAATCCGAGGATAAATTATTGAATCATGATTTATTTATAAAGAAAAGATATTCTCCTTGAAGTTATTGAAAAAGTAAATAATGAACTAATATTGAAAAATCCTTCGTTATGATAAGGAGTTGCAGACTTTTAATGAATGGAGAGAAAAGAAGTTCGTAAGTAGTTTTAATCAAAACTGTTGTGTTGGCTTACGTTTGTGCTTTGTCAAAAACATTTAAACCATCTGGTTTATGGTAAATGATTAATACATACATAATATTAATAGTAGTAGGAATAATAGCATTTGTAGTGGTAATGAAGGAAATTGATAATTGAATCGGCACATGCTAAAAGGGCCTCAGTCACAAAAAATGGCAAACTGAGTTAACCCATTGGCACACTACTTTTCTTATGCACAGTGCACCCATAAACACTAATATTTTCAGGCAAAATTTGATTTCTTTACATTTATTATTACTTCATGCAAATTCAATTTTATGGACTAAACTGCATACCCCTTTTTATGCTGTGATGTTTTGTTGATCCCTGGAATGTTTGTTTACAGGTATTTTGATGTGTGATACACCCTAAAACAGTCTGGAACGCCACACACAATTTCTTCCTCGAAGCCATTTTTCGAACTGAGTGCCTCGGAATCCCATGATCACGTGATCATTATATCGATTTATAACTTAAACTCGACTTATTGTGTTGAATACAATAAGGTAGATAACTTTTGTGGCTCCCATCACAGCCCCCTTGAACCTAGCGTGGAATACGATCAAGGGGGCTGTGATGGGAGCCGGGTGGAGAATTCTTGAACGAGGTCAATAAAAGGGGGGTGTGGTTTTGAACGTATAACCTAGAAGCAGTATTCAGTTGCATCTGAGGAAGACCCCGTGGTGGGGCTGAAACGTTATGAGAACTTTCTCGGAGTGATCCATTGCAATAAATGTTTTATTTTCTGTGTTTTATGATTTGCTAATTTATTTTAACATTTCTTACTTGGCTTATCTCACAGATATCATCTGGGCACAGTTGCATTCGGCTCGCTCATCCTCGCTATCTGCCGTGTGATCCGAGTGATACTCGAGTACATAGATCACAAGCTGAGGAAGTATGACAACGCTGTGGTGAAGGCCATCATATGTTGTCTGCGCTGCTTCTTCTGGTGTCTCGAGAAATTCATCAAGTTCATCAACAGAAACGCATACATTATGTGCGCCGTGCATGGCAAGAACTTCTGCAGCTCTGCAAAAGATGCGTTCAACTTGCTCATGAGGAACGTAGTCCGGGTCTTTGTGCTAGACAAGGTGAGACAACTTACACATTAAGAATAGCAAATTAATACAGGAAACAGTATCCACCTTATACCACAAAGTATATTAAATTGCAGAAATTTTTTGATACAAGGTTAACTACTATTGTAAATATAAAAGAGAGAAAACTTTCAAATGCAAATTAGCTTGTATTACAAGATGTATCAAGAATTCAGAGTACAATAATTACAGGGGCCATTCAATAATTAAAGAGACAAACTGACCTGGAGAAAAAAACGTTTATTTTTACAAAACAAGACTTTTCCTACTTTTCAACATAATCCCCATCAACATTTATGTACTTGACCCAACGGGTTAGTAGCTTTTTTACACCGGCTGCAAAGAACTCTTTGTCTTTGTGTCGGAGCCAATTTCCCACAAATTTCTTGACATCCTCGTTATCCTGGAACTTCTCCCCATGTAATGCCTCCTTCAGTGGACCAAACAATTCGAGTTTCAAGTGAGGAAGTTGCAACTTCAACAGGCCGGCCAGAACGGTGTTCGTCAGTCACTGATTCTTGACCACTTTTGAACTGTTCTACCCACTTGTAAAAATTTCCACGTTTCATACAACTTTCACCATACACTTTAGTCATTCTAGAGTATATATTAGCTGGTTTTTCACCTTCAGCAATCAAAAAACGAATCACAGAACGTTGTTCAACCAACCAAGATGACCCGACATCGTTAAACTTAATTTTGAGGTTATAAACAAAGCAATATTGATCCATCAGCTGACTAGAACGTGTCCCAGTGATGCCATCTTAAAATCCTAAATGTGTCAAACTTGTACTACCAATCATCTTTTCCCCCAGACCAATTTGTCTCTTTAATTATTGAATGACCCTCGTATTACATTAAAAACTTCACCTTAGTCATTAGGCACCAGTATAGTCATGAATACATAAGAACTTATTCTACACAGTTACAATAGTTGTTGAGTGTAATTGTCTTGCAGTAGAACACTGTGGATATGTAGATTATATCCCTAATTTAAGCTTCAATTCGCATGTGCACGTGCACAGAGAGTTAAGTGTACCATCTTAAAAATTGAGATATGTCCATAGAGTTATTGTTGTCTACATTTGTGTTAAGTCCAGTAAGTCATAATCAAAATTGTACGGTAGTTATGGATGTGTGCCCAGCCCTAGTTTCCATGTCAACTTATAAAGGTTTGAGGTATTACACATAACAAGACAGCCTAGTGATGGTGTGTAAACTGTTACAGGTGACAGACTTCCTGCTTTTCCTCGGTAAGCTCCTGATAACTGCAGGGATGTGTGCGCTGGCGTTCTTTGTGTTCACCAAGGAGATAAAGTATTACAACAACGCCATCCCTACACTCAACTATAGCATCATACCCGTCATATTCATAGGATTCGGCACCTACTTCATTGCCAACATTTTCTTTGGAGTCTACTCCATGGCTGTGGACACGCTCTTCCTGTGCTTCTGTGAGTAATAATGGAAATCATTACCTTATTGGCTCGAGTATAACATGTCCTCATATATAACAGTACTGGGAAAAAAACGTGTGCGTGGAAGCCATGCGACAGAAGTGAAACTTGTTTGAATTTTTGGATTTTTTCAATTTTGGATTATTGGATTTTTTCAATTTTGGATTGTTGGACTTCTTAATATTGGTTTTTGGATATTTCTAATTTTGAATTATTTGATTTTTAAATTTTTTTTATCTTTTAATTTTTTGGAATTTTGGATTTTTTATTTTCAACTTTTTTCAATTTTGTATCTTTGATTTTTTGTTTTTTGGGTTTTTTATTTTTAATTTTGGATTTTTAGATTTTTAATTTTGGGTTATTTAAATTTTGGATTTTTTATTTTTAAATTTTGAATTTTTGGATTTTTTAAATTTTGAGTCTTAATATATTTATTTTTTGGATTTTTTATTTTGGATTTTTAGATTTTTAAAATTTTGGATTTTTTAATTTTTGTTTTTTTTTTTATTATTTTAAATTTTTTGATTTTTTACTTTTTATTTATTTATTTATTTATTTTTAATTTTGGATTTTTAGATTATTTAATTTTGGATTTTGGGTTTTTTTTTTAAATTTTGGATAAGCCTAATCATTGAGTTGATTGTTTTCTGTGCAGTCCGTTCCTTCACAGCCCCACTAATTTTGTGACTATTTTGAGCGTAACAATTTCGTGACAATTTTATCCGTAACTTAAGTTTGGGTTAGCTCTTGATTTACAGGAAACCCTTTGTTTAATTTCTCCTGCTTATATTCATAAACAAGCCTATTGATTTCTTGTAATCTTACAATCTCGTGTCCTCTTATTGCTTTTGCTGGCATTCTTCAACTTTTCTTCTTCTTTCCACCAACATCGTACATTGCATTCAGATACACTAAACTTTTTTGCAGCCTCCACATTATTGTAAAATGTGGATTTTGAAGTTAATGTGAAGGTTTTTTTTGTTGTTAGTTTGTTTTCTTTTTGTTAGTAAGCTATAAAACGAAATTTTGTATTTCAGGGTGAAGATAAATTTTCTTAACATATTAGGATGTTAGGAATTATTTGGGGGTAAAATTAAATCATGAAATTACGCTAATTTCATAAATAAAACCACAAAAACCATTATGAACTAAATAAAACTTATATTTTTAAAATCAGTACTGTATTTCTTTTCTGCCATGTTTTACTAATCATCTTTAATATATCATATGAACCTTTTACAAAAAGTGGATTGCCATACAAAGTTTAGGAGTGAAGTTTTTTTTGACAGTGAAACTATACTAATTATTCAAAGTAGTCGAACGTTTGAAACACTTTTAGCTCACTTACGTACCTTTACTAGGACATGTTTCAAGAGGTAAGTACCCTCCCATCGTCGGCTAGCGGTCGACTGGCATTCTGGCGACACAGAATGCCAGTCGACCGCTAGCCGACGATGGGAGGGTACTTACCTCTTGAAACATGTCCTAGTAAAGGTACGTAAGTGAGCTAAAAGTGTTTCAAACGTTCGACTACTTTGAATTAAAAGTGGATTGCCATAACTTATCCTCTGATGTAGCATATTTAAAGGTTTAAAAAATGAAAGTAGATCATTTTGCAGTATTAGTAGGCATATTCAAAATTTATTTAGCTTTTGAAATCACATGTATTTAAACTTTTTATATGCTTCCTTCATATTACTATCAATTATTTCAGTGCCATAGTTGGCAACATATTTTCTGCTCTGCTGAAAGACAAAAACGTAAGCTCTTGAAATTTTATAACTGATTTCAGAACAATATGAAAAGTATTCAGAACTGCATCCTTTCAGCTGCATACAGCAATCTCAAAGATTCCTTTTTTGGGAGTACAGTCTAAAGGGGCTGTCACACTGGATCGATCGAGCGACAGCGACAGACCGACTGATATAACGAACCTATAGACAGCAGTGGTACCAGTCACATAGCATCGATCGCCAGCGATCAACAACTAGGGTGAAAGATCAACTGGTCTGTGAAATCAAACCTGTCCGTTTTTCAATCGCCAGTCGATGGCAAACTTCGTACCCACCTGAATTTCAGAATTGATGCTGGAAGATTTAACTTACACAATAATATCGTTTTAGACTCATATTTGAATGAAATAGAATTGCACGAATCATTTAAGGCATTTAAAACGATATCTTCTTATGTAATTTAATTTTACAAATACAAAAATAGATAGAGTTGTAAGCACCTAGCGGTGGGCGATCGAACTACAACAAACAACAAACCTCTTCGCTCGGCCGACTGATGGAAGCCTGAAGTAAACAGATGTAGCCTGAGATAGTAGGCATAATATTAAACCTTACATCCCAACACATGTAGTATGATAATGTGCAGGAAATAGGCATTCGTATTCCTAATAAGGTAATATACTTTACCTCTAATATACAGTGATGAGTAGACCTAGTAAAATCATATAGGTACATAACTTAAAATATTTCCGTTGATCGATGACGCTCGATGCAGTGTGACAAGGAACAGAAATTCAGCCGAGAGCGCTTGATGGCAGTCGGTTAGTCTTGATCGATCGAAGCTCAGTGTGACAGGCCGCTTACAATGAGTAATTTCTCTAAAGTGAGATACAGTATACTGATATGTAAATAAAGGTCATTAAAATAACCATTATGTTAGTTTTTACATGCATAATTTTTTACATTCTTGGTGCCTCTGACAAATAAAAAAATAAAACATCACGTTATGAATTTTCAAAGAACAAATCTTGTGAAAAATAAAAACAATTCCAAACACTTCTAGTGATAACCCATTCTCTTGCTAATAAAATTTAATTTACTATATGAATTGACATAAACACACTTTAATGCTTCACTTACCATATTTTAGTATGACTTGTTTCAAGGATTCTCCTCCCCGTTTTCAAACACTCTGTCGACTGTCAAATTCTTCTCAGGAAGTTTCTTTTGCGCACCTGGTGGGCTTTTTATGAACTTTCTGATTAAACTGTCTTCCTCTGGTATTTCAAACTTCATTAGGTTGTTCTTGAATTTTGCAATGTAAATTTTCTCCCAAATTTCCAGATCCTTGCGTTTACTAACTGACTTCATTAATTTTGGTTCATTCGAAATTTCATGGTCATGTTCCCAAACATTTGATGCCACAGGTGATTTCAATTTGACAGTTTTTGATGTTCCTCACGAACAACTTAATGAACTTCGAAATACCAGAGGAAGACAGTTTAATCAGAAAGTTCATAAAAAGTCCACCACGTGCGCAAAAGAATCTTCCTGAGAAGGATTTGGCAGTTGACAAGAGTGTTTGAAAATGGGGAGGAGGCTCCTTGAAACTCATCATACCAAAATATGGTAAGTGAAGCATTAAAGTGTGTTTATATCAAGTCATATAGTAAATTAAATTTTATTATAGTTGCTTCACTGTGTTAAGTTCCACAAAGTCTTTATCTTCTTTTGCTGTTTATTTACGGGCTGAGACAACGAAGATGCTACAAAGTTTAGAATGAAGTTTTTTAGACAGTGAAACTATACTAATTATTCAAAAGTAGTCAAACGTTTAAAACACTTTTAGCTCACTTTACATACCATTACTAGGACATGTTTCAAGAGCAGTCGACCACTAGCTGACGATGGGAGGGAACTAACCTCTTGAAACATGTCCTAGTAATGGTACGTAAAGTGAGCAAAAAGTGTTTTAAACGTTTGAATAATTTTGAATAAATGAAGATACTTTCTTTTCTACATGCTCTGCCCTGACTGGTGGTGAAAGCTTTAATTACTGTACAGATGCCGAGCAACAATACAGAACAAGTACATATGCAGGGGAAAATGCTTGGTAAAAGTCTATAAATTTTGCATGATTTTGACCTTGGCTCGGATGACACATGTGCATTCCCGCAACACAAGAGGGATTCGCCAAAAAAGCTGTTAAAAATGTTAGGCTGCACGTATAAGACGAGTATAGTTTTTATAAGCACATTATGAGGAAAGAAAACATTGAGTTATATTCGGGCCAATATGGGGGATGATCCTGCTATGATTTTTATTGAAGTGAAGGGCCATGACTATTGTTGTTGTTTCCAGTGGAGGACTGTGAGAGGAACGATGGGTCTCAAGAGAAGCCGTACTTCATGTCGAAGCAGCTCATGAAGATTCTTCACAAGAAGAACACATAAAGAAGCTTCTTGGCTGTGTTTGTATTACTAGAGTAGATGTGGCGTGCAAACTCGCTCCGTTATGAGTACAGTACAGGTCCGTTCTCGTCTGTTGTTCAAGAAATTTAGTTTCTTTGTGTTGTAATGCTCTTCGCGTGTGTGAGGTGAAGAAATGAAGTAACCACATTTATTTTTTATGAGCTTTCTGTAGATTTGGTAACAATAGGTCAGTCCCATGGTGCATCAGAATTGTGTTAAGAGTGCAAATGAAAATATCTGTTGTGGTGACGACTGTCTACCACAGACTCAAAGACTTTTCTTGGGACCCATAAAATCAGTTCCTGAAGGACAGGGAGCTTTGTGGAGAAATAAATCATTTTGATTTGATTTGAAATAAAATAGATGTGATACCATTTGCTCAACTATAATCAGGGTGACTAGCGTCTGGGAAAAGTCATGGATTTTTGTTTTTCTGGAGAAATCTTGGAAAAGTCAGGGAATTTTCAATAAAAACCTGGAATTTAAAATAAAAAAATTAGATTTGGAGTATAGTAACCGTGCTCAATTACCGCATTTACCCACATAATAGACAATTTTTATAACAAAAAACTAGGGTGCGTCCTTAATGCGAGGATTTTTTTTTTTTGTCAAACATGTTTTAAAAGATGCGCCAGCTGAAGATCGATAGCTTGAATATCGATATATCAGCAGCGATCAAGGTCTTGCTGTGACTAATTTATATATCGATTGTATCGTACATATAACAATCGATAGTTGCATCAACCACGTTGGTCTTGTACGCATGCGTACATTCTCAGTTTAAATTCACGTGACG
Organism: Ectobius pallidus; assembly: GCA_964059195.1. NCBI lineage: Eukaryota > Metazoa > Arthropoda > Insecta > Blattodea > Ectobiidae > Ectobius > Ectobius pallidus. The sequence goes on from CAXKWD010000002.1 coordinate 4,328,033, forward strand.
TGGCGTGTGTGTCGTGTTATTTGATCTAGCCATTATGAAATGTGAAGACACTGCCGGTGCAAATTATTGTTTTGTTACATTGTCTGGTCTGCGATGAGATAGGTTACCTAAATATTAAAGGAGCATGCCTGCTAATGTTATAAGACTACTTATCGTATGTTTCGCAAGCATTTGGTCAGCACATTATTTGGATTCAGTCAACATTGAAAAATGACCTGGGTAGAGGGTAACCATTCCATTATTTCCGTTTTAACGGCGTCCCGTTTTATCAACTGAAGGCCAAGGAACATTTTTCAACAGCAGGGAATTTTCTAAAATCACTTTGCTAGTCACCCTGATAATGTATTTTGTAATTCTTCGCCTAGGCCTTTCGGTGCGCTTGCACCATCTTCAGGGCATCTTTTTGGTGGTTTGGTATTCCAACAATTGAAACGAAAACTGCATTTTGTAAGATTTATAAAATAAGATAAAATTCACAAAAGCACTGTCACTGAATTGCCTCCTTGCCGCGACTGTTAAAATGTTATTTTATCCACTCATTTGAACTGCTAAAAGCTTTTAATTTAATAATATTGAGTTGGGTTTAGCACTATGCTTCACTTATTTTATAAATACCTGTACTAGTTTCGAAGACCCTCGTCATTCATAATCATCAGGTTAACACCAACTGCCGGCTGGCCGTTTTTGCTGCGCTCTGGTGGAAGTGTGTGGCATTTGGCGATGAGATCTTCGTCTGATGGGATGTCGAAGTTCATAAGGTATCCTTTATGTTTGTGGATGAATATCCTTTCCCACACTGAGAGTTCCTTGTGACCTTCGACACATTTTATCAGTTTTGGATCCCGGGATCCAAAACTGATAAAATGTGTCGAAGGTCACAAGGAACTCTCAGTGTGGGAAAGGATATTCATCCACAAACATAAAGGATACCTTATGAACTTCGACATCCCATCAGACGAAGATCTCATCGCCAAATGCCACACACTTCCACCAGAGCGCAGCAAAAACGGCCAGCCGGCAGTTGGTGTTAACCTGATGATTATGAATGACGAGGGTCTTCGAAACTAGTACAGGTATTTATAAAATAAGTGAAGCATAGTGCTAAACCCAACTCAATATTATTAAATTATAATATAGCTTCACTGTGTAAACTTCCATACAATGATTAATTGCTAAAAGCTTATTTAATCTTCTGTTTTTCGTTTGTGTGAATTATGGCCATCTACATAACATGTATACATGTATAACAGCACACTTCCGCTTTAGAAAAGTCGTCAGGTGGAGAAACTTGAAATATCAGCATCTTTAAGACATAAAGTGGTTTTCAGTATTGAGTAATTTCTCCAGAGCGTTGAAACCTTACATTTCTTTGATTCCTCTACAAAAATGACAGATTTCTTCTGAAATACCTTTAATTTTACTGCTGTTCCTCCACTCTGAAAACCCTCTGCATTCTCTTTCATTTAACATCTTCAATTTTTTCAGATGATAAATTATCCATAACGGATCTAGCTTTCTCAGCGTCATCTTCTGGAATGAAAAAATAATTTTCTGAACCAGACATTCTACGAGAAAATTAACTGAGAATGTAAATTTCCTTATTGATCAAATTTGTTTTGGAGTGGTTCTCATGGCAACGAACTTCATATCGATTCAGTACTTTTGTTGTCGATTCTAATCAACAGTAACCAATTATAAGCATTTCTAATAATTCATAAACATTTGCATTTTGATATTTAGAACTAGTAGTTATAATTCTAATGCTTTTGTAAGAAATACACATATCAAATCAAATTTCATATTATACAAAATGGTAATTCATTTTTATCCACTGTTGACAGTGAAACTATCGACTCATGGTAACAGTTAATTTTATCTTCTTGCATTATAAAAAACACTATTTATTTGTCAATAAGTAAGCCCTGGGTTTTTAGGCTTTTATTTTCATGGAATAGCCCTTTTTACTATAGGAGGCTTTAAACAAACTGCACTGACCGGCAAAAAAAACCGTTCACTGTTCACTGTTGTACTTTTAAGATTAAACATAATTTTGATTGGATGTTTATACATTGTTGTTGGTGAGGATGAATTATTATTTTTAATGGATCATTAGCTATTGATTCAGCATATCTGCATTCTTCATATCTTCACTTTATCACCAAAAAAACATCGCAAAAGGCAATGGCCTCCTGCAGATTGCAGGGCAAGCTGCTCATATACTTCTCGTTAGGTGAGCTAATCCTAGCGAGAGTTTTTGTGCATGGTTGGATTGCTTCTGTATTTCTACTAGTCACTTGGGGTGGAGGTTTCTCCCATTTTCTTCCACTCTTTTCTATTCCTCGCTACTCGAGACCATAGTCTTCCTGATGATTTGATGAAGTTGTCCTCCCATCTGGTCTTTTGCCTCCCCACACTTCTCCAGCCTGTTCTGGGGTCCCATATTGTAGCTTTTTGTGCCCATTTTCGTTGGTTCATTCGCATCACATGGCCTCCCCACCTCCATTTCAACTGTTCCGCTGTATTTGCCACATCCTTCATACCTGTTCTTTTCCTGATTTCTGTGTTGCGGATTTTGTCCTTTAATGAGATGTGGAGGATAAATCACTCCATTTTGCGCTGGCATACCTGTAATGCTTGCCGCTGTTTTGCAGTAAGCGCCCATGTTTGGCACCCATAGAGCAGTACTGGAACCACACATTTCTCTAGGACCGCAGACTTCATTGCTGTCTTCAGTCTTTTGTCAGCCAGTAAGAACTTCAATGACCAAAACTTCTTCCACGCCAAGCCGATCCGTCTTTTGATTTCTTTTTCCATACAGTTACCAAACGAGATCTACTACATAATTTTTATTTAAACTTCATTTTTAAAAATTTCTTTAAGTGAACGGTTTTTTTTGCCGGTCAGTGTATTTTCGCCGTCTTAATAAAACATAATAAGGAACATTAATATTAACCGTGAAAATTGTATTAGCCTATAATTTTGATACAGTTATTCTAGTATTTTAGCCCCTTTTAGGCCCTTCAGTCCGATTTAGCCCATTTCAGGTTGTATAAGATTCATATATTTGGAAGCAAGGGCATGAAATGGAAAAATACGTTTAAATGTTCTAATTAGGATGCTGGGGGAAAATAGGTTAAAACCTTCAAATCAATAAGTATTCAGTTTCAGCAAAATGATTTTTAACATAAGAATAAAATAAAATTGCTTCCAGTGGATATTTATTTGTCTTTACAACAAAACACACAACGTTTCGGTCATAACCATAAGACCTTCATCAGGTGACTATTTATTAAAAGACAAAATCAATTGAGAATCTCTTCTCTTCTTTTGTCTTTTAATAAATAGTCACCTGATGAAGGTCTTATGGTTATGACCGAAACGTTGTGTGTTTTGTTGTAAAGACAAATAAATATCCACTGGAAGCAATTTTATTTTATTCTTATGTTAATATATTAATCGGTGGAAATCAGGACCATTATGGCAGAATTATTAAAATGATTTTTTGTTTACAATGTCCTGTCAGCAAAGTAGTTTTTGATGATGCACAAGATCCCAAGTTAGAAATTCGCCAGACATAACCCTGCACAGCTAAGTAGTAGTCTGCATTCATCTTGTAACGGCAGCCGAACTGACGACCCAATCTAACCATATCTACAGAAAGGCTCACAATTACATTACAGTATTGTTACTGTACTGTACTTGCTATGTATTACTTGAGTTGCACGCCACAGTGACTGATGCATTAGCAGCCTTACTTAAGATACCTGCTCAATTTAAAAGTTTTCTGCTTGTTAATATAGGAAATGTTTTTATATTTAAATCAGCGTTGCAATAAGCTGTCTTTATATGAAATGTTAAGTGACATAGACTCATTCCAAACTTCCAATCACACACTGTTGTAGCCATCTTGCAGAGTCAAGGCTTCCACGGACAGTCACAACAATCTTGGCTGTCCGAGTGGTGCCAAGATTTCCATAGTGATGTTGCTGTATTTTATGATACGATAGATATTTGCGAGTATGCTTTCACATCTAGGAAGCAACTGTAATTTCCATGGTGAAGGAATGTAAGGTTTTTATGGATGAGAGGCTGACCACAAGCTCTGAAGATGGCTATAGAGATGTTACCAAAAGCTTGGGATGGATTAATCTATCAAGTGCTAAGCTACCTAAGAGTTCAGCACATCCGTGAAGAGAGTAGGGGAAGACAATAGTCTATTTTAGAATTATGTAAGCTTAGGTCTTCCTAGTGGAATCTTCCTGTTGGCTTGAATCAGGTTTATATGGACTGATACGTTACTTGTCTTGTTTGTTCAATTGTTTTTGCTAATTGTTTTACACAAAGGGTGCTCTGTTCTGCGTTCTTCTACTTTGTGTTTGTTTATAACTGTGTGCTTGCATGTTTTGGTGAGCACTATTCTTATGAAGTTATATAGCATAATAACTACGTACGGAGTTAAAATTGACACTAAACTTCACTATTGGTATAGTTCCAGAAACCTTAGCTTCCATTTTCAACTGCCACCCCCCTGTGGATGTCCAAGTAGTCTTTCAAGAATGATGTCATAATTAGGTTTGAACGTAAAGCAGTTTTGTGGTTTGGTAGTAACTTATGCACCCCCTAAACAATCAATAATATTGTCAATATTCTAATCAATATTAACACTCTCTATTGAAGCACTCATCAATATGCTTCAAAACGCATCAATATTCTCACCAACATTCATTCTGGCAAAAATATATTCATGCTGTATGATCGAGGCTCTTTCAGCTTTCCCCCCCCCCCCCTTTTCTTTCTTTTCTTTTTTAGTGAATTTTGAAAAGTTTTCTTGTTCGGATTTGGATTTTCTAGCATTGACTCTTACACTGTGCGGAAAAGAAAAATCAAAGAGAGAAATAGACGCTGGTACAAGGCGAGTACCGCTTTACACGAACATTTGCTTAATTTTTTTGCATTCTACAGAACCGGATGACTACAAAAAATCACTTCGCAGTCTCACAGACAACTGATATTAAGGAAATATTGACAATAAACCTCCTAGGCCCAGTTGCATAAAAATCGCTAACTGAAGTTCAGTTTTAATCGAAGTTCAGAATTGAACCTAGATTAATTCACTGCTCGAGTTGTATAATGCTAATCGTAGATCACACGAATTTGGTTTAGTGCTAATCGAAGAACACAGAAAGACTTGTACAGAGTCAACATTTATTTAATATTTACACTTCTTGCCCCACTTACATTTAATTTGCAGGACTAGTTTCCAGGGATTACTCCCTCATCCTCAGCTGGTGGTTGACTGATACCAATCCTACAGTGTTACCACTCCTATTACCTAAAAAAAAACTAAATATCCCATCTGCTGCTGGGACATCAAAATTCAAGATCTTGTTTTGGTTCTTAATGATGAATATCTTCTCCCAAACTCCTAACTCAGATGGATTTTTGACATGTTTTATATTGGTTTGCTGTCATTTGAGTTGCTCAGAGTACATGTGTCCTTAATCAATTTAGCTTTCTTATGTTTAGAAATCAACTTATCAATAAAATCTGTCTTAAAACCATTCAACATTGCAACATTATGTATATGGTGATATTCTTTCTTGTATTCTGCATCTGACAAAGGTACATGTATCAACCTATGCACTAGACTATGAAATATGGCATATTGATGTGGTCTTGGATTGAATATATTTCGCTTAATATAGTTGTCAACATGCGTATCTTTCCTGTAGATCCCAAATTCAACTAGTCCTGCAAATTAAATGTAAGTGGAGCAAGAAGTGTAAATATTAAATAAATGTTGACTCTGTACAAGTTTTACAACATGCTCTACTGTTTATAGTACTTCAATTAATTATTTTAACACTTGACACAGAAAGACGTTTGACAACAGCGCCAAGTTCAAGGGAAATGCGAGGGAAATACATAATATTATCGCATCAAATGTCAGTTGTCTACGCTGTTAGATTTTCTTTTGTCTCAGTTAATATTACGTAATTGTTTGTTGTTTTTACAGCTAATTGTTAAAAGGAAAATTACACATGTCATAAAAGCATCACATTACACGGCTTTTTCATTCTCGTCAGTAGGCATCTTGATGAACTTGGGTCTTAAATTTGCAATTTCTCTTGCTACTTCTTGTATGGTTCTACTTGCAGTTCCTTTATTCACATGGAAAATATTCCCAATTACCATCCGGAAGCCACCATTGCAAAGAATCGCATGGTGAGCAGAATCATAAACACTGAATTCGATGCATGATTTCTTTTAGTTTGAGTTTCTAGCTGTGGACGCAGTCTTTGTTCTAGTTCCTCGACTATATGTTTACTTAACTGAAATCTCATTTTAAAGTGGTGTTACTGAGTTCTGTGTTGAAATACACGAAGGTCTCGGGGAAACTCAAAATCTTCATTTTCGGATGAATCATAAGCTCATAAGCTCGAAACAATGCGTTTAGTGAATGGTTGAAATGCGGAATTTCCATACAAATTCTCTATACAAGTAATTAAATACATAACGACTTACCATTTCAGTTTTATATATTTAAAACATATATAAAAGCAATTTCGTATCTTTGCTAATCTAAGTTCATACAGGTTAACCTTAGAAAGTTTGCCGGTTAAATCTGATCTTAGATCAAGGTGAATTAATCTTGGATTAGCTTTTATACAACCAAAATTCTAAGTTTAGCTTGACAGTAGATTAGTTTCAGCGCTTAAACTTCGATTATTGTTTTATGCAACTGGGCCCTAGACATTCAAACAGTTCTTCAAAATTGACAGAAAATATAATTTCTATTAATGTCCGTCAAAACTGATAGGGCGCTTCAATGCACTCCTACACATTCAATATTTCTATCAATATGGTCCTCCATCAGTATTGAAGTGAATATTGACAATATTATTGATCAGCTAGGCACTACTTCAAATTATGCATTACTGTAATTCTTGAATTTGTTATATTTATTACTGGCCTATTACCAGTACGCAAAAACATGGGCTGAATTGACTCACAAGCTCAGTACCAAGCGACAGGTATGCGGAGGTATCCTGCACTCTCTTTCCTAAACCATTATATTGACTTTTATTCATCGACATTCACAAACTAATTTTTAAAACAAATTAAAACGAAGTGATGTAAACAGTGGAGCATACTGAATATTGAGAAAAGTCGAAAATAAGAAACACTTTTAACTCCACTTACGTCAATTTTTTTTAAAACTGGACTGGTTTCTGGAGTGTTTCGTGGTCGACCGCCAGCCTATGATGAGAGAAATACTCTCGAAATTAGTCCAGTTTTTTTTTTAAATCGACATAAGTTTAGTTAAAAGTGTTTTTATTTTCTACTTTTCTTGATAAATTCATTGCTGTTTGCAATAAAATACTAAGATTAAGTAAAAGTAAAATATCGTAACGTTGATGCGCATTGCATTCGCAAACTTTTTTTTTTAACTGGGGTGTGCATTAAATTCAAGTAAATTATGGTAGATTCTCCTTAAATAATTACTGAAATCTACAAATGTAGATGACTCCCACCACAGTAAAAAAATCGGGTACCTGCTAATTTAAGTGGAATTGGAAGTGAGAACTGAAGAACACATGAGACACGTCAAGTACCAAATTACTCACAAATCAGTAGAAGTGGCCCACTTTTGGGATGAAACAGGGTGTCCACTGGTCGGGAAAATCCGGGAATCCGGGAAAAGGCCGGGAATTTCGTATGGTCGGGAAAATCCGGGAAAAGTCAATGAATTTGTTAAAATATCCGGGAAAATTCGAAAAATTGCAAAGTGTGATCAAAAAGACTTCTAGACAATAATAGGCCTATATGAAAGTATATTTAATTAATTTTATTGTTCCTAATTTTTGTATCTGTTATAGCCTAAGTAATTATTGTTTGCAATTACTTGTGTTACTAAAAGTTTTCTTATTTAAAGTATGTATAATCCTATAATTTGTCTTACACAGTTATTAGAAAGTGCTTCATATTTTGGTCGGGAATTTCTGAAATGATCAATGAAAATCAGGGAATAAGCCGGGAATTTCTTCAGCATTACTTGGTGGACACCCTGGATGAAGTCAATTTTGATTCAGAACTGGTTTTTACAAAGACCTTTCAGTCTGCGAGGAGAATTTTACTTGTAAGAAAAAGAACCACTCATGAAATTTGGCATCCCAACCAACAATGACGTCATCTTGAAACTCGTTCAGCGCCCACAGGAGGGTGCCACGGCAGTTGAAGTATAGCTGTTGGAACTACCGTATTTTATGGACCATAAGACGCACCTTAATTTTAGGATGAAAATTTAAAGGAAAAGAAATTTAATGCGATTCTAAACGAAACATTTTAAAGCGATTAGTATATTTCATTCCATAAACAATTATAACCTTGTACAATGGAATCAGTGTAAATTACTTCTAACTTAAAACCTGTTGTACGAAAATATCTTCTGTACAGGTGAAATCGCTTAAATTTTAACAACTGAAATGATTTCTCTTGGAAGACTGAAAACACTTTTACACCCTCCAACCCTCAATTCAGCACACGGCAAGTGTTACGGCTGTCTAGAGGTCATTGCATTCATTTAAACCACCCGGCGAAGACAACTCCTTTTGTATAAAAGAACTCAACATTCCTTTCTTTTCGCATTGCATAGCCTACCTGGCTTCCAGCTACCCTCATTTTACGATTGTGACAAGTGCATTGATATACAGTCTGTGTTAAAATTTGTAACTGTCTTATTGTTTACAACACCTTGTGTATAACTATGGCATTGCGGCACAATTTACCATAATTTTAACTTTTTTTAATGTACCATTAGACGCACCCAACATTTAAGGCTCTGGTTTCAAGGTAAAAAAGTGCATCTTATCATCCGTAAAATACGGTAGTAGAGGTTTAGTGTGAATTTAAACTCCCTGTATAATTACAGTTTTTCTTCATTCGTCAGAGTGACATTCTTACACATCAGGTCATACAGAGTTATGTTAAGAGGGGACATACACTGCTGGTGGTCAAACATGTTTCCACCTTCATCATCTTGGCTTCCTCTTTCAGTATTTTCTTTTCTCCTTTAAACTGCTGGATTCTTCATCCAAGACTGGAGTTTCCTCCTCCTTTCCTTCGATGACGTCATGCAGCAGATAATTTCTTCTCAAGATATTGTGACCTATCCAGGATTGATCTCTTGTCAGGGCTTCTTCATTTGTCACTTAGTGAAACTTCTTTAGCCGCAGTTGGGGTAAATCGAGAGCTTGTGTAATGCTCAAAAATCGTCACAAAATTAATGTAACGCTCAAAATCATCACGAAATTAGGGAGGTGTGATGGAACGGACTGCACAGAAAACAATCAACTCAATGATTAGGCTTATCCAAAGTTTAAAAAATAAAAAAAATCAAAATTTAAAAAATCCAAAATTAAAAAATCCAAAATCCATAATTGAAAAAATATAAAAAAATTCAAATATCCAAAATTCCAAAATTCAAAATTTAATAATAAAAAATCCAAAATTAAAAACTCGAAAATTAAAATATCCAAAATCCTAAATTAAAAAAGTCCAAAAACACAATATTAAAATGTCTAAAAATCCAGTAATCCAAAATTGAAGAATCCAAAAATTAAAACAAGTTTCACTTCTGTCGCGTGGTGTTCCACGCACACTTTTTTTCCATATCAATGCTCCAGACATAGCACTTTATCATGTTATCTCTCTCTTGATCTTGGCAATTCATGATCTGATTTGCTTGGTGCTGTAAGCAGCAGACTTCCTAAGTACTTCAACTGATCAACATTTTCCAGTTCTCGGTTCCCACAACAGTTCACACTGGTTTAAATTTGCAGTTCTAAAATTACGAAATTGTCAGCATTCATAAAGAATTTTTTTTTAAAGTTACCAGTTATCTACTGAAACAAAATCAGGTAAACTAATGTAAGTTAATAGGCCATATTTAAAAAACCATTGAGTTTTAGACCATGGTTTCTGGAGAAAGCATATGTGAAGCAACAAGTGAAATGCACATATTAAAAACAGGTCCTTTTTCCATTAAGTCGTGAATCATAAAGCACAGAAATTAAAACATTTATTGCAATGGATCACTCCGAAAAAATTCTCATAACGTTTCACCACCACGGGGTCTTCCTCAGATGCAACAGACAACTGCCTATAAGCTTATTTTAATTCAGAAATTTTATTTTAATATCGAAATTTTGATTAATGATTCAGAAAAGCTTAATTTCGGGATTTTATTTGATACAATCAAGGTGACGCTGTACTTGTGCCTGTTATGTTCTAAGGGATAGCATTAACGCTTGTGAAAGGGAATTCCCCATTGAGTCCGTTTAACAGAATTTTCAAAGAAGGACGCTGGCTAAAGTTGAATAATCAGCCAATGACAGAACCAGAATTATTATGGGATTGAACTTGTAAACCCTTTTACACGCGAGATATCGCGGCTCACGAGAACTAAATGTGAGGTTATATAAATGGCAACCTTTCTGCCCAAGCACGCATTGTTCTTCGGTCCGTCACCAGGACGCAGTATCCTCCTAGTCGTCGCCATGTAACACATTGTTCTTCGGTCCGTCACCAGGACGCATTATTCCCTCATCAGTCGCCATGTAACGCATTATTCGCTAGCCACTCGCCAAGTACAGACGCACTAGAGATTCACCCGTACTGCCGCCTCATTGCAACAGCTTCATTAGAAATTACGGTGGCATATTATCTGTGTAATAGTGAGAAATAAATCGCAGTCAACTTTATCAGTTTGTATTATTTAAAATCGACCACACGATTTCCCTGAAGAGTCTCACATAATAGCCGTGGAACTTCTAGAATTCGGCGAACGACCAACATTAAATTTGGATCCCAACAGCGAGGCCAATAATCCCTCAAATTTGGACGCCCAACAGTGTGGCGAACGACGAACTCCCTCAAATTTGAACACCCAACTGGGGCACACTTCTTCAATTTTTGCCAAAACACCTGAAGGCGTACGAATACGCAGTAACTTGTCTTCAGTTCCCAACAGCTTATTATTCAGTTCTATCGATTTAGAAGGCATGTGACCGGTAATGGTGTATGTCCTCACTTAAAAGTTGGTGTTTCATGGAGTCTTGTTTGTATAAATCAGACCATAGCAGTGGTGCCAACGTAAGCAATAACTGTTCCTTTGCTGCTCAAACCAGACGTCCACAATGTATTACAATATAAATAAATTCTATTTACATTTGTATATTGAGAGTTGTGTTTAATAAAATAATACTTTTACTGTATTGCGTCTCTTGACTGATTGATTGATTGTTTATTCACCATATGAAATATTACAATTTCTGGCTTTGTCATATAAATATACAATTCAAATACCCTGCAATATACATTTAAATAACTATTTACATAGATATACAATTTGTGATCTATATGAACAATATCAGCTGTTCAGATCCATTTAGCTCCATGCCCTACTCAATACTAAATAAACATGTAAACGTATATCTCTATATATATAAAAGACTTTTCCTGACTGACAGGAATCAACGTAGAGCCTAAACTATAACAGGTAGAGACTTGGAATTTTGACAGTACCTTCGTTTCATAATGTAGGTGCTCACTAAGAAAGAATTTTGAAAAATTCTGATTTTAAATGCCAAAAATCAAATGTTTTTGAGAATACTTAATCCCTTTTTACACAGAATTATCGAATCCGAATCACATTTGACATTAAAACATATTGTTGCCAGTGGGTTTCAGATGGGTTTGGAATTAAATTAAATGGAAGTTTGACAATTACAGTTGGTTTTGTCTATTTTTGTCATACCTTGGAAATTAAACTTTCACGATCACTTGAATGTTGTAAGCCCTAATATGGTCAAACATTGTTTTATTTGGACGAAACTCACTATACAGTGGTTTTCTGGACCAAGGAACTCGAATCTGAGGTCGCTTTTACCAAGCGATGCTATCTAATCGTGGTATGTAGTCCACGTGATTTAGGTGTTAATAAATATAATGATTTAACTATTATGCTCTTAATTTGTAATTTTTGAAATAATTATCGCGGGCGAAGCCGCGGGCACATGCTAGTATATATATAATACCCACATCATTTTGTGAAATCAGAATAAAATAAAAGTGAAATAAAACAAACCAGTATCGGTATGAGATTATCAAGTTTCAGTAATAATTTCATTAAATATATATGTGAAAAGGACAAAAATAATTATTCCGATTTAGAAGTCTCACAGTATTCTTCATATTCTTTTATAGTGTAAAATGATTTGGAGATTAAAAATTCTTTGAGTTTTATCTTAAATCTTCTTGATGAATGTATTTCTTTAAGTTGGGGTGGTAACATGTTATAAAATTTAGAGCCAGAAAAGATTGTGTTCTTCTTTGCAGATTCACCTCTGTTTAAGCTGCATCTCCATTGATACACATTTAACACCAACATGTCAATATTAACAAGTTGATATTGACATGTATATTGCAATTTTGCACTCCAATTGACTTGACATGCAAACCCAGCGTGTTGCACTTAACATTTTCAGATGTTAATTTGTTTTCCGGAGAAAATGGACAACATGTCAAGTCAATTGACTATTCGGTCAATATCGGCTTTGTTTCGGGAAATATTATATATCAATATATCATATATCATATATAGCAATATCATTGTCAATTTTTTTTTAAATATTAGAATTAGAATTAGAATTGTTTTATTTTACGTGGTGGAATTAAGGCCATTAGGCCTTCTCTTCCATTCAACCAGGATTAATACAACTGAGCTTTACAATATTACAATAAAATAAGTATGATACAAGTACAAAGTTACAAATACACAGGAACATGATTATATTATTATCATTTAAGGCTTAGAACTAGTTCACTAGAGATAATACAATACACAAAAAACAATATGTTAAAATAGTTTGCTACCTACTAAGATTTAAACTATTACTAAAATATGAAAAGTGTGAAAGAAAAATGAAAAGTTGTGAATAATTGGAAACATTTTCAGTATTTAGATATGTGATGATTTATTGTTATTAATGTAAAACCAAGCCCCTAACTAACTATTTAACAGTTTGGAAAGTTTAGCAATATTTTGTCATCTTCTTTATCACCTGTGCTAATGGCGGTTTAATGAGGCTGTTGACAGGAATTGAGAGATGATGATGTTCTGCTGCTCGTGTGTGTCTCCATCGCTTCGATCGATCAAGACCAACCGACTGCCATCAAGCGCTCTCGGCTGAATTTCTGTTCCTTGTCACACTGCATCGAGTGTCATTGATCAACGAAAATATTATAGGTAAGTACGTATATGATTTTACTAGGTCTACTCATCACTGTATATTAGAGGTAAAGTATATTACCTTATTAGGAATACGAATGCCTATTTCCTGCACATTATCATACTACATGTGTTGGGATGTAAGGTTTAATATTATGCCTACTATCTCAGTCTACATCTGTTTACTTCAAGCTTCCATCAGTCGGCCGAGCGAAGAGGTTTGTTGTTTGTTGTAGTTCGATCGCCCACCGCTAGGTGCTACAACTCGATCTATTTTTGTGTTTGTAAAGTTAAATTACATAAGAAGATCTCGTTATAAGTGCCTTAAAAGATTCGTGCAATTCTATTTCATTCAAATATGAGTCTAAAACGACATTATTGTGCAAGTTAAATCTTCCAGCATCAATTCTGAAATTCAGGTGGGTACGAAGTTTGCCATCGACTGGCGATTGAAAAACGGACAGGTTTGATTTCACAGACCAGTTGATCTCTCACCCTCGTTGTTGATTGCTGGCGATCGATGCTATGTGACTGGTACCACTGCTGTCTATAGGTTCGTTATATCAGTCGGTCGGTCAATGTCCCGCTCGATCGATCCAGTGTGACAGCCCCTTAACATTGATACATTGTTTTCAATATAATCAATAAGTGTGCAGCTGAAAGACCACCGTTACATAGGAAAACATGGAACGCGAAAGGGCAATAGGGGGAGAGCTTCAGGAGGTATTGGTGTTATTTATTAGAAACGGTAGCAATATTAACATAAGTGAAGAGAAGCCAGTAGAGTCTAAGGAAGTGTTATGGGTAAAGATAAGAAAGGTGGAAAATACAGAGGTGTGCATAGGTCTAGGGATAATATATAACCCTCCTGAAACGTCGGAATTTTATAACGCAAATTTATTTAAAGCATTAAGGGAAGGAATCGATAATTGAAAGCAGAGGTATCCAAGCATGCAGTATATTATTGTTGGGGACTTTAATGCGAGGGTAGGAATAGAACAAATAAGAACTGTGGCAGTAGAAAATGACCGTGATTGGGAGAAAGAGGAATTGACAAGGAACAGTAGGGATAAGGCAATTAGTAAAGAGGGTAATAAGCTGATTGAATTCTGCGAGGAAAATAATTTAATAGTGTGTAATGGAAGCAGGGGAAGTGATAAACAGGGTGAATTTATATGATATTTTCCCGGGCTACTAACCAGGTGGTGAATTGGATTAATTCCGACGTTTCGAAGCCAAACTGAGGCTTCATTGTCAAGGAGAATGAAATGCCGGGATTAGATGGCGTGTATTTATAGGACTGCTGTGAATGGGGACATCCGGATTGGAGAAAGGATTTGTTGAAGACCAACCAATCAGGAAACAGATGGGTGCTGTAAGAACAGGAGGGAAAATTAGAGAAGTAGAATCGGTCCAAATAAGGGCCAACGGTCAATAGGTAGTGAAAATAAATAATTATTATATAGGTGGTGTTGAAAACTAGAAAAAAGAAAGAAAAAAAAAATTGGAAAAGAAAAGCTTTTTTTTTTCCCCCCCAATTTTTTCTAGTTTCCAACACCACTTATATAACAATTATTTATTTTCACTACCTATTGACCGTTGGCCCTTATTTGGACCGATTCTACTTCTCTAATTTTCCCTCCTGTTCTTACAGCACCCATCTGTTTCCTGATTGGTTGGTCTTCAACAAATCCTTTCTCCAATCCGGATGTCCCCATTCACAGCAGTCCTATAAATACACGCCATCTAATCCCGGCATTTCATTCTCCTTGACAATGAAGCCTCAGTTTGGCTTCGAAACGTCGGAATTAATCCAATTCACCACCTGGTTAGTAGCCCGGGAAAATATCATATATTACCAGCACCAGGAAAAATTCAAAGCACATTTCAGGGTGAATTTACATTCGCAAATGCTAATGGACAAAGTGTAATTGATTATGCTATGTGCAGTGAAGGAATCAACGAGAGGCTTGCAGCCTTTAAGGTATTAAATGAGGTAGTGGACAGTTGCCATTTTCCGTTAATATTAAAAGTGAACATAGGCAGGAAAGAAGAAAGGGGAACAAAATCTATAAGATGTTTTAAATGGAAAGAGGAGGCAAGGGACAAATTTTGGCACAATATAAATACAGAAGAGAGTGAAATAGTAAGGGTGGGGGTCATAGAAGCTAAATGTTTGGGGGATATACAGCTGACTTCAGAAAGATTAGAATTAATGTTAAGAAGAGCAGGGGTTACAATGGAAGTGAAAAATAAGGGGAATTTAGGAAAAATGAGGGAGAAGTGGATGAGAAAAATTAGGAAATAGATCAAGAGTAAAATAACCAAGAAAGGTGTGGTAAGTTAACCAGAATCCCCACTCATACACTAAACCCAGGGGGTATAGTATGAGGGGATTCTTAGTGGGTAGTGCTAGACTTATAGATAAGAGATGTTTAAAGTGGATGTAGGTAACCATGTATGTAAAAGTATGCGTAAATAAAATTCTATTCTATTCTATAATTAATAATCCACTTGTATAATAATATAAGAAATGAGTCAATTTTGTGACACTTACTTCACTTAAGTAACATTTTTACTGCATCTTTATCATAATTTCCAGAACACCTCAGCGTTTATGCCGGTTGTAATAATGGTTATTGTTAATATTGTTGTAAATTCAACATTTTAGCATCCGTTAATCTCCTTATCGTATTATCTTTTTGGTTATGTTCGCTGGTCCCTTAAATCTTTCCTAATATTATCCTCCCACCTACGTGTAGGTCTTCCCTTTGGGTCTCCCAGTCAATATTTTTTAGATATGTCTTTCCTCCCCCATTTCACCCTCTGTGATTTAGTTACCCTTGCTATACCCGGTGAAGAGTACAGGTTATGAAGCTCGTCGTTATGCAGTTTTCATCTCTCTTAGGTGTGAATATTTTCCTAAGCCCGCTGTTTTCGAACACTCTCAGATTATGTAAGGGGCCAGGTTTCACATTCATATAATACAACCGGCAGGATAATAGCCTTATAATTCTTTATTTTTAGATTTCGGGATAGAAGATTCTTTCATGTTTAAGGAATAAATCTTTAATTGTAGTCATTTTATACAGTATATACAGGCATCCTTTGTATTATTTTGCACCATTTGAAAAACATTACTCCATCTTTTGAGAATTTTTAGCCCATATGTATGTAGATTTTTTTTCCATTTTAATCATTACCAGTGTTATAATGAAAAACTGTACTTTAATGAACGTCATTAAAATACTGTAACATCACATATTAAGAAGACCGGTTGAACAAAAAATTATTATAATGTTTACTTTCTACAGGTAGAGAAATGCATGGCGAAGACGTGTGGTGATGTCCCACAGTTGGCATCCCTGCATGTCAAGGGAAAACTCATCGGAGAGAATTTGTTGGATGATGTCATTGCAGCTAACTTAACAGACAAAGGATCCAGACGCACCATCTCTGCCAAAGTTAAGGACATCATTAAAAAACAGGTGCGTGTCATTCATTACCTACTGCGAAGTAATGTACCTTATTGGCCTGACAAGCACATACTGATTTACAGTGTTCATATTCGGCTTTGGAAGTTGCAATACAGTTAGCTTTGACAAATAACACTACCCACATATTCCTTCACATATGCTTGTCAAAATAGACCTTTGTTCTTCTGTAAGCCCTGCGTAATTAATCGATCTGGAGCTTTACACTGAAATTAATAACAAAAATTACTTATTTTCTGCATATCATAATTGAAATGATCACTGATTAAACAAAAGCATTCTGGCACTTTGTTACATCAATTTACCTGAACATGGAACACGGCCTATGAAGTGGACGACGCTAATAATGGCTACTCTCTCACAGGTGGCAACTTCAGGCAGCAGTCAACAATAGAGTTCGCTACAGTAGTTGTCTATAGTTATAAGTAGGGACTGGATTCTTGGGTTTTTACCTATTTTTTTCCTTACTTCCAAAACAAAAAGCGCTCATACACTTTTTCGAATCATGTCCATAGGATTCACCCACATTAATTCTGCAACACCTAAAAATACCTAAATGGGGTATAAAAACCTAAATATACCTAAACGGGATATAAAACCTAAAATATCTAATTTAGCCTCCTTTTTTGTCTTTTTTGTTTGTCACCAGTTGAGAAATCGATATTTTGCTGGGAGAGAATAATTTTTGTCAAATAGAAATTAATACCACCTGCGTTTCATTCAACCCAATGTCGTCTAGGATGGGCAGTATCAAGAGAGGAAAAGAGTACCGGCGTATTCCTTTTGAAATATTTGTACGAACCATTGTTGCCGTGTATGAGCAAGGATATAGATTTCTGTGTTTTAAAGCGCTTGTTTTTTGTTTGCCTTTGGTACTTCCCTGTTATTCATACTGAGTGGTCACACTGTGAGTTTTAAGAAGACGTGTTAATTATGCCAAAACAAATGAAATCGAATTTATTACGGCAGTGGATTGGCGACGATCTGTGAATTTCTCTACAGATGGCAAAGTAATATTTTGTTAAGCCTGCCAGAAACACGTATTATTTGCCTTTCTAGAAAAGGGGGAAGTTTTCGTCCCTAGTTGATCTGTTGTGTGGTTAGCATACGTAACAACCGAAAAGAGGAAAATAATCAGTTTCACATAATCCACATCCAACCATAAAGTATTTTACTCACTAAATTAGAAGCATCGAATTCGAATCCTGAGAATGGTAGTGTCTAGATACAGTATTAACTATTAACTAAGAGATAACAGGAAGAACTTCACAGTTGAGAATCTTGAAAGATATTTAGTGATATACTGTAACCAGGAAATGTGAGGCAATCTTATTATTTTCACTGCTTCTTTTGAGTGTTTATGCTTTCTTTCTGCAATTGTATAATATTGTCCTAAAGCAAGTTTACACAAATTTAAGTCAATTTTGTTAAGTTAAACTTCAAAAGTATTATGTATTGAATCCTATGTAGCACATTCAAATTCATTAAACCAATTATTCTTCCCGAAAACAATATTTTGGATCTCTAAATTCTTTATTTTTTGGATTTTTTAATTTTGGATTTTTAGATATTTTAAATTTTGGATTTTTTTATTTTGAATTTTTGGAGTTTTTAAATTTTGGATAAACCTAATCCTTGAGTTGATTGTTTTCTGTTCGTTTGGAATTCATCTGTTATACAAAACGACTATAAGGATATACATTAATAATTGCTTGTAATTTTCAGAGGAAAGAAATTCGTGTGTGAACTTCGCTCCAGTGCTGCTTGGTCCAACCAGTTCTGAATTTCCATTATGAAGTCTTGAGATCCATCTTGTGCATCTTATCACGTGTGGAATGTGTGTCAAGTTCTGAATGATTGGCAGCATCATCATCAGCTCTGTATTTCCTGTGTTTGCTTTGGGTGAGTTCTTGCACTTTACTTTTACTTGTATCATTTAGATCAGCGGTTCCCAACCGGTGGGTCACGGAAGGGTTACGTAGTTCACATTTCTCACTATAGTGTCTTAATGTCAATTTAGTATAAAACTCTCCTTCGTCATTCTGACTCATGTACAATCGGTCAAATAAAAAATGTCAAGACTTGCCATGCAGTTAAAATTAAAGTTTTAATGCATTATAATATACAGGGTGCGGCATTTAAAGTTTCCCATTTTCGAAACCATGTAACACATTTATTTAACAAAGAAATAAGCTATATTGAACGTTTTTAAATGGCTTACAGTCTTGGATTTACAATTCTGGTCTTACTTTTTGAATATGATGTCCTTGAGATGCCCTCCATTAAGTTCAACACATTGCTGCAATCTCCCTCGTACACTGGCCTTTACGTGGTGTGTGGTGTCTTGCGTAACATTTGCACTTTCCTGCTCTGAATTGCATTGTTAAGACTGTTAATGTCAGGGAGGGCATGAGTGAAAACTTGAGACTTCAGATAGTCCCACAGAAAAAAAAAATATGCTGCAGTTAGGTCGGGAGATTTGGAGTGAAAGAATTCGGCCGGGGAAACCAGCATGAAGGGTGTCCATTGAAAGATTTGCAGTATGTGCTACAACACCATCCTGTTGAAACCACAATCTCTGAATACCCAAGTTACGATGTGTCGATTCTGGTAGGAAGGAAGTTTGCAGCATGTGATTGTAACGTTCAGAGTTGACAGAAACCGAAGCACCATTATCGCTCTCAAAGAAATAAGGGCCAATAATACCCTGTGCTGCGATGGCGCACCACACCACGACCTTAGGACTGTGAAATGGCAGCTTGTGGATTATGCGTGGATTTGCAGGAAATTGCACATGTTACGCAAGACACCACACAATGCATAATGGCCAGTGTACGAGGGAGATTGCAGCAATGTGTTGAAGTTAATGGAGGGCATCTCAAGGACATCATATTCAAAAAGTAAGACCAGAATTGCAAATCCAAGACTGTAAGCCATTTAAAAATGTTCAATGTAGCTTATTTAAGTTTTAAATAAATGTGTTACACAGTTTTGAAAATGGGAAACTATAAATGCCGCACCCTGTATTACGTGGGATTTTTACAGTGAAGTGGTACTATAAATAATGTAGTATGTGGTCGGTTGTTTAAACTCAAACTTCACTTACTTGTTTCTTTTCAAGAATCATGATTTCAATCAGCATCCTGATCATCCTCAGCTTGTGTCAGACATCGTCAAGAATAATTTCTTATAGATCAAAAACTTATAGACAAAATCACAAGAGAAATGAACTCTATCTCAAACGCTGAACTTATTTGCATGAAATAAAAATTTCCTAAAAAGGTGCCAGTGTTGTGTGGATGCAAGAGGAGGACATCGTCGGACACAAGCTGAGGATGATCAGGATGCTGATCGAAATCATGATTCTTGAAAAGAAACAAGTAAATGAAGTTTGAGTTTAAACAACCGACCACATACTACATTATTTAATGCATTAGTTCACAAGTTTCCTATAAATAACATAAAATACAGATCATTCTCAGAACACATGAGGCCATGCGAGAGGAGGGAAAAAATGAAGAACGCAGAAAGCACAACACATGATATTCACAAAGTTTAGAAATGAAGTTTTTTAGACAGTGAAGCTATACTTATTATTCAAAAGTAGTCAAATGTTTAAAACACTTTTAGCTCTCTTTACGTGCCATCACTAGGACATGTTTCAAGAGGTTAGTACCCTCCCATCGTCGGCTAGCAGTCGACATGACATTCATAATTCATTTTGCTTTGGTTCATGGCGCCACATATAAATGCTAGCTTGAGAGAAAGTGTAGTTAGGGCTGTAACTGATCTGCATTCTTATTTAAGTTCGTTATTAAGTTCCATTTTGTTATCCTCTATTTTCAGTCCGTTTCTTATTATTTTATGTCACAGATACGCATTTGTTGTAAAATCATACTCTCTTTCTTGCTTTCTTTTGTGTCTGTCCAAAATTCGACAGCAAAAATGATAATCCATTAGAAGTAATTATTATGTTATTCCAGTCATTGCCTTGTTTGATAAAATAAACATAAATAAAAATAAAAAATATACAAGAACCCACTAAGGATCGAACCCTGACTCCAAACGCTCAATTCCGATGTCTTGACCATTACGCTATTGCGAACAGATGAGAATAGCCTACATAATTCTGATGAGATTGTAATATCCAAGCTTGAAAATACGATTAAGCCAAAGTTATTGATTTTGCACTACAAGTACCAGTATTATAAAATAAAAAATGCTCCTTGAATAAACATATTCCTCGCGAATTTATTCATCTATATTAATAAAAGGAAGTGTCTGTCTTCCTTCCTCCGTCTGTCTGTCCGCGATGCCCAGCGAAATCTACTGAATGCAGAGATCTGAAATATTAAACATAGATGGACTGAAGGGTCGGAAAGTGCACCTCGAAGCCGGAATTTTAATTTCAGCTTACCTTCACGAGTTATGAGTGAAGAACGGGCAGAAAACATGCATTTTTTGCGTTTTCGAAGCATCAGTTTTCAGTAATATATTTCAATGTCAAATCAGTTATAGTTGGCTTTGACTATTTTTGTCATACCTTGGAAATGAAACTTTCGCGATCGCTTGAATGTTGTAGCTCACGCTGGTCGATTCATTTGTTTATAATATCAAGGCACGCAGACATATGAATTTTTTAACCTACACCGAAGAGGATTATTAATATTATTATTATTATTATTATTATTATTATTATTATTATAAGAGGGATAATCAATATAGGCCTAAATATGGTCAAACGTTGTTCGATTTGGACGAAACTCACTATGCAGGGGTTTTCTGGGCCAAGGACCTCTAATCTGATGTCGCTTTTACCAGGCGACAAGGGGGTTTCTAAAATAAATAAAATATCAGTTTTAAACATAATAAACAACTCCCAAGAAAATGTAGTGTTTTTGTCCCAACTCCCACAGCCAGTAACAAAAACAAGAAAAAAAACATAGTTCTCTGAATCACTGAGGGATACAAGGGATTGAATATGCTAGGGTCCGTAGCTTCTGGGCGCAGGGAATAGGTTTTCACTGTTACGGTATTAATACACGCCCTAGTAACAGGTCTACACAATTCTGTGTACCATAGGCCTATATCTGTGTTTTATCATCATTATTGATGATTAATGGTGACTTCAATAAGTATAATATTCTGCATTGTAATTGAGATATTTCAGAAAATTGGCAACTTAACGATTTTATAAGAGACTATTTAACTATTTTTAGCACTTATTTTCCAATTTTTAGTGTCTATTTTAGGTACCTAAAACAGCATTTTTAGCGACCTAAAAGTCCAAAGTCTATTCATTACTGTTAGAAATGATGTATTACCACACATTGTTATTTTGTTATTTTAACATTTTGATTCCGTCCATCTCTTAATGTTATTATTGCTGTAAGGACCTTTGAGCTGTTGGCTCATTGGGGCATACTAGTGAAATAAATAAATAAAAGAAATAAATAAAAAATAACCACATACCTTATCACAAGAGATGTTGGAAATGTCCTCCTCTTGCATCCACACAACACTGGCACCTTTTTAGGAAATTTTTATTTCATGCAAATAAGTTCAGCGTTTGAGATAGAGTTCATTTCTCTTGTGATTTTGTCTATGAGTTTTTGATCTATAAGAAATTATTCTTGGTTCACAATAATTCCTTCCCCCAAAAGGATCAAGATGGGTCACAGCCTATCACTTGTTCTTCACTTCCTTCCAGCGGAGGTTCAAATCATTGTATGTTATTGCGTATTATTGTGGATCAAGAATAATTTTAAGGTATTGGATTATTTTTAATTATTGGCTTTCTGTCAGAACCAAAATTCATTTTAGATCCGTTGATAGATAGTCCAGTCACCAGGTACTTTTGCCTGGAAAAAGGTCCGAAGTTAATGTTTTTTAGTATGTTGTATATGGGTATTCTGAGGTGTAGAATCCAAGTTTTCCAATTCGAGAACCTGTGCTAACTTCAGAGCAGCCGAAAAACCCCGAAATTTTGGGGCATTTTTCAGTGTTTTCCTTATAACTCCTAAACAATGCATTTCAGCCTAAAACACTCCATTACAAAAGTTAAAAGAGCATGAAATTTCCTGTTATTTGCACTGTTTACACGTTTTCTAAAACCAACATTTCCGGGTTTTTCGGCTGCCCTGAAGTCCGCACAGGGTTCTCAAATTGGAAAACTTGGATTCTACACCAGAGAATGCCCACATACAACATACTAAAAAATCATTAACTTCGGACCTTTTTCCAGGCAACCCCAATTTTCAGTACCTGGTGACTGGACTAAGAGCCAGTTCAATTTCTTCTGGTTACTGTGAAGGCATTCTTAGTGATATAAGGCTCCTATTTGCTCTGAAGTATGCTGGTTATCCAACCAACATCCAACAAAAGCGATTTGAACTTCCTGTAATTCAGCTTGATTTTATAGATGTGTTGCCACTGTTAAACTTCTATTTTATGCTTTTATCCTTCTAGATTCAAAGCACAGCATACTAACTGTAGCTAACAAAAAGAGTGAAATATACAGCACTCTCTTAGATTTTAAAAATAATCCATGCCTCAAAAATCACTACATTTAATATAATTTTTCGAATTAATAATATACCAGTTTTCTGGAATTATACAACTATTTGCTGAACTAGTGGTAAATGTATTATCCATTGTGAGGTAAAGAAAGTAAAACTGAACAAAAATAAATATTGTGACTTGATTCAGGGATTTATTCTGACGTAAAATGTTTGATAATTCACAGAATCCAGCGGTGGTATGTAATATAAGAATTTAAAACATATCAAGGGAAAAATCACAATATAGCAATGATGAATAAAAGTAAACGAAATTATTTAGGACAATTCTTTCAGATAGTTGTTTCAAAGGTAATTTTTTTCCAATGAAAGTTTTGATTGGCGTACGCGTTGCATTATCAACTCCCAGTTTGGCTTCTTGTCTTCTTTCAACAAAGATACTTTCTTCCTGGGAAAAGGAGGCGGAGGGCGTATTTGACGCGTTGGACTGTGGTGCTCAACTTCTTCCCAGGTGACAGCTGATTCTTCTTCGTTTTGCAGCTATTCCTTTTCTTCACAGTTTGTTCGGTCCTATTTTTGCCGTCAGTTTCTAGAGATTTCTTTCCTCTTCCACCGCCACCACGATTATCGTGGCTTTTGCTAGTCGTGTTCTTCCCATCACTGTTAGATGATTTCGCTACATTAATACATATATTCAGAGGACCCTTCTGGTTTGCACAAGATTTGTTTCCAGTCCTGGATTTTGCTCTCCCAGTACTTTTACCTCTACCTCTACTGCTTCTACCACGGTTACTGGAACTCTTCTTCCTCGACGCGCTTACGTTGCCTTTTCTGCGCTTGCTCCCTTGCGCTGTCTTTTCCTTACATTCGCTTCTTCCTCTTTTAGTGGATTTTGATCTCCCGCGAGATTTATTATTTGCACGTTTGCCTCTCTTTTGAGATCTTGACCTGGAAGTACGAGACCGACTTCTTGCACTTTTGGTACTCTCTCGAGATCTTGATCTGGAAGCAGAGGTTCCTTTCCCTGTCTTGTGTTTTCTAACCGATCCACCCTTGTTTGCGCAAGACCGACTTCTTGCACTTTTGGTACTCTCTCGAGATCTTGATCTGGAAGCACGGGTGCCTTTTTCAACCGATCTACTCCGGTTTGAGCTTGACTGACTTCTTTTCCTTTTCTTTGTAGCTCCTTTTTTAGCGAAATTACTCTGACTCCTTTGAGTCATCAAGGCACATTTAGATTTCTTTGTGCTGTTCTTTCCTTTGCTACCTTTCCCCCTTGCGATCTTGCTTCTGCTTCTACTTCCGCTTCCTGCGCTTCTCCGATTGTATGGACTTTTACTGCCGTTGCAATTGCTGCGTTTTTGTAGTAGATTTTTCTTGACTTTTCTTTTCGATTTTCCAGCATATTTCTCAGATTCACGGCTACTAGATCTACTGCTGCTTCTATATTCTTTAATTTGGGCGCATTGTCCTTCCTTCCTACCCTTCTTTGTAGAGCTACTTCGAAGGGCTTTCCTTCTTCCGCCCTTCTGCTTTCTGGGTGACATCGACCTTCTGCTGCTTCTGCTCTTGCTTCTCTTGTAACTTCTGCTCTGTCCGCTAAGGGCACATTCAGACTTCGGCTTTTTTTGCTTTCGTGCGCTTGAACCTTCCTTTCGCTTTTTACTTTTCGGCTTGCAAGAACTTCTGCTCCTATTTCTGTGCATTTTCTCACTTCGTTTAAGTTTTTTAGAGAAGTTTTTATTTTTTCTACAGGACTGACGGGAAGAATGTCTGCTTTCAGAGGTACTTTCGGCTCCGCTTCTACCACGGGCTTTCTTTCTTTGCGTTGTTTTCGAGCGACTTCTATTCTCGTGACCAGAAGAGCTTTTCTTATGCTTCTTCGGAAAAGACCTGCTTCTACTTCGGCCGCTGCTTGAAGAACTTCGTGCCCCCGTGGAGCGACTTGAATTTCTCGATTTCATGGAGTCACTGGAAGTACTTCGTGAACTTCTTGAACTTCGTGAACTTCTTGAACTAAGTGCCCTACTGCTACAGCTTGATGTGCTCCCTTTAAAAATCAAAATTGTCAGTAAAATTAAACAAATTCTGTACCTAAAGTTATCAGTGGAATTCTGTAAAAAAAATATGTTTTACAAATAAAGAATTTGAGCTGATTTTGTCTCAAGCCTCAATTAAGTCACTACTTGTGATGTACAAAGGTCGCTTTCTAGTTACAAAACCATTTTATTTCAAGCACTAGGCCTATTACATAATTTTTATTTAAACTTAATTTTTAAAAATTTCTTTAAGTGATCGGTTTTTTTTTTTGCAGGTCAGTGTATAATTTTTTTTTCTACTGGTTTAACTGTATGTTATAGATTTCATTTATTTTACAATACTTTATGTGGTAATTTTAATTTGAAATCTTTTTCATTTATGGGCGAGGAAAATTTTTATATAATGAGGAGAATTGTTGGTTTATTAATTATGGTAATTTTAGGTGGTTTAATGAGATTTTCAAAGAAAAAAACTGAAATTTTGAATGGGGTCAAAGCGATAATTTTATAAAAACATAGCTAACTGTATTGCGACTTTTAGAGTATATGAAGACTCTGTCATGAGAACTAATTTCCATTTGATAAATTCTTTCTAATATATTACCATTAAAACAGGCACTAAATCGGGCATTACTCTGTTACCGATCAACCGATTTGATCCAGTATCAATAGGCTTCTTCCCACGGACGTTATAAACGTGTATACCAAGTTTCATGAAAATCTGATAAAGCGTATTTGAGTTAGCCCATCGGACATACAGACAGATGGACATTTTCCAGTCCCCCATACAATCTCAGAAAGTACCATTCTAACCAACCTAAACATGAATCATCACTTACATCCTGCCATCAGCCTGTCATAGTGAGGCCCTGCTGTCAGCAGAAGCCTGCAGGGAGCATTTGAGGATTTAAAAATTGACTGCATCACTAGTTGTTTGTTCTCATAAACTTCTATCATGCTTCTGAGCATGTCTCCTACTGCAACGACTTCACAATGGCCTCCTTCTGTCCCAAGTTGACTCATGTTCTGTTGGTAGACTTCTTTGGTTTTATAAGGTGATAATGATTTGTATTTCTCCCAATTCTTACACACAAATTCAACTGTATCCTTTCTTTCCTTTTTATGAAAAACAGTCGTCCCCTGGTGGTGATATAGGGAGATAATTCTGAAGAATGAATTGCCGTCCTTCACGACTCGGACAATCCTGTGTATGATTCTCTTCCCATTAACATTTATATCTGTGTATTCATCATTGGATATCTTGTTTTCTTTCAGCCTGTATCTGTTGTTGACTCTTACAACCTTCCCTTTGCACACTTCTTCCTCTAATATTTGTTTCACTTCTCCGATAATTGCATTTGCTTTCCTTGATACATTTCTTGCCTTTAATATTTTGATATTGTAGATTTTCAAGTGTTTAACGATTTCTTCTGCCGTTGCTCCATTACCTCCAATTTCTGTAATTGCTTCCAGTACGTTTTTTGTCTTCACCATTTTTAAAGAAAATATTTATATCATTAACTTTTTGATTTTTAATACTTTATCAGTTTGATCCTGTAATTTTGAGAGACAAAATTTTAGGTTGCCATAGATTCTGAAAACATTAATTTCTTAATAAGAAAGCGTTTCCATGGTGGTAAAGTCCAATAGTAGGGGGCAGATATTTTGAAACAGAGATTCTTCTCATAAAACACCTAATAAGACATGTAGGTCTATTGTGCCTATGTAGAGGAAATGTTGTCTTGGTCCTACCCACCCGCCCTAAATGATAGGCCTACACTTTCTTTTATACCACAATCTAGGTAAAATTAGCTAGATTTCAGCCCTTTTTCCTTCCTCGAATCATGAAGAAACTTGTGATTGGACATTAGAGGTGTGATGTCACACCGCCAGAGCAGATAGAATTCTGGGTAAACAGGTTGACAAACCTCGCAGGAGATATAATATGTCACATTTTTTAAATGGGGGAATTCAATATGCTCTACTACACTCAGTTTATGCTACATTATGCTACAAATGTGTTTATGCTGCCGCCTCCACTCCACTTGCTTAGCTAGATGAATAGATTATACAGGGTGTTAATGAATAACACCGAAATATTTTACCTGTGTATAGAAGGGACATAGACAATCAACTTTTATTAAGAAATTTTTGCTCTATGGATTCAATTTATGAAATTAAAGAGAAAAGAACTGTATCTAAATATTTGTTTTCAAAAAATGGAAGCACAAACAGGTAAAATCCTATAAAACTAGATTCTCTTCATAAAATAGTTACAAACATATTTATTTCTCGGAAGAGGAGATGTCTTTATGAGTTATTTGGTTCAACCCTCCCACCTTAAATAAGATGAATTTTATAGAATGATTTGGCTGAATTCTGTCTGTAAACACTTTTTAAAAATAATATACCCAATCCATGTACTCTTCCGTGCCCGCTTGAATATATGGGTCATTCTTCAAATCCGGAAAAATTTGGAGTGTCCAAAATCCAAATTTTTTAGTTTGCTTTAAAATCTAAAAAAAAATTACTAATATAGTTCAAAGGTTACTTGATGTTTTTAAAATCTAAAAAAAAATTACTAATATAGTTCAAAGGTTACTTGATTATAATAAGACCCAACAGAGCCTAAATGTTTATATTTTTATTTATTTTTATTTTTAACATTTTTAAAGGCCATGTGAATGACATCTGTGTACATGTGGATGGCTGAAGGCCACATTAATGACTAACTTTGGCAACAATCTGCTTTTCTTTATGTGATTTCATATTTTTCTCAGTTTGCTTCAGTTGATTTTGCACCAAATTTGCAAATTTGTGTGCATACTCCGGATTCAATGTAATTTTAACTAGACTGTTTTTATGGTTGGAGGGGGGGAATCAAGCAGAAATTCATTTAATCAGTTTTAAGATTTTAACTACAGGCCACAGACACCACAAACACAATAGTATCCTACATTTATCATCTACATGACTTGAGAGTCATCCACACACCCCTTCATGAGGCATGTGGATGACAAAAAAGAAGTTTTAGTGGTCTCAGCAAGCCATTCCTAAACCTCTGTAGACTCAACTTCAGTCAGGTATTTTGATAATCAGGCATAATCAAAATTAATTAATATTCACTTTCTGCCTACTTTCTAGAAGCCATGTTAATGACGGGGAATAAAAACGCTTTCCTTGAAAATGATGCAAAGTCCTTTGTTAATTCCAAACTGTTTGTAAGCAAGCAAAATTCAACCTTACAATTCAACCACAAGCTGCCCTGTTGGCTTACTAACACTGTTGCCAGTTATACAAATTTCTGCATAAAAAATTCTATTCTTTTCAGCCATGTGGATGACCAGAAACCCTTGGGACATTCTTTATGTTCGTTAGGTGGGGTGACAATTTTATTTCATTTTATTTTTTAGGGATTAATTTCTTCACACATTCATACTCATTGGCAGGAAAAAAGTTGAAAAGGAAATAACATTTTTTTGTGTGGATAAATGCATTAGAATATACAAAACCGGGGTATGGGACAGGGCATGTGGATTTGTTTGTTTGTTTGTTTATTATTCACCATATGAAATATTACAACTTTTGGCTTCGTCATACAATATACAATTTAAATACCCTGCAATATACATTAAAATTGCTGTTTACACAGGTATACAATTTGTGATCTATAAGTACAATATTAGGTGTTCATATCCATTTAGCTCCATGCCCTACTCAGTACTTAATAAACATGTAAACGTATCTATAATACCCACATCATTTTGTGAAATCAGAATAAAATAAAAGTGAAGTAAAACAGACCAGTATCGGTATGAGATTATCAAGATACAGTAATAATGCATTAAATTATTATATTTGATAAGGACAAAAATAATTAGAAACCGTACAGTATTCTTCATATTCTTTTATAGTGTAGAATGATTTGGAAATTAAAAATTATTTGTGTTTTATCTTAAAACTTCTTGTCGAATGTATTTCTTTAAGTTGGGGTGGTAGCATATTATAAAATTTAGAGCCAGAAAAGATTATGTTCGTCTTTGCAAATTCACCTCTGTAAGAGTTCAAGAAAAGGTCAGTACCTGTTCTCGTATAATGATTATGAACATCTGCATTTCTAACTAAATTAATAATTTTGTTAGTTTTAACAAATGTGATTACGTAATGTAGGTAGATTCCAGTCAGTGTTAGTATTTTTAATTTGGGAAAAGTATTCCTGCAAGTTTGATTATGTTGTAATTTCCCAATAATTCGAACAGCTCTTTTTTGTAGTGAAAACAATTGGTTAAAGCTAAGACTATTTATAACTCCCCATAGAGAGGCATTATATTCAAGGTGTGAATGAAATAACGAAAAGTAAACTACAATCAATGTCTCTTGTGTTATAACCTGAGATAGTTGCACCAATAGTTTGCTATAGAGGTTTTCAGTCTGTTTTTTTTTTTTTTCAATTAAATTTACTTCAATATTAATACCATGAAAATTTATAAATTCTGACTTGAGAACATGGTGATTTTTGTACAGAAAGTTAATATCATCAGGATTATTATTAGTTAAAAAAATCAATATATTTTGTTTTGTCTACATTTGGAATCAAGTTATGCACATTAAAATAATTTTGTAAAAATTCACTTAATATCGTGCGCTTATGGTTAATTCCTGAAATTGTTTTACTAGTTATCAACATAGTAGTATCATCGGCATATAAAGTAGTATCAATGTCAAATTTTTTTTAATTATTAGGTAAATCATTTAAATATATCAAGAATAAAAATGGTCCAACGACCTTGAGGAACTCCAAATTTAACAGTTTGGAAAGTTGAGCAATATTTTGTTTTTACTCCATTATTACTTAAATGACTAATTTCAGTACACTGTAGTCTTTTTGAGAGGTAGCTTTCTATCCAGCTTCCTGATATTCCCCTAATGCCATAGCAATTTAATTTGTATAATAATACCTTGTGGTCAACACAGTCGAACGCTTTGCTTAAATGAAGAAATGAGCCTATAACTTTATCCCTGTTATTTAGAGAGTCTATAATTTTATTTAATGTTAAATTAATGGCATCCTTAGTGGATTTGTTTTCCTGAAAGCCAAATTGATTTCCTGTTATGATATTGTTCTTAGTTGTAAATTTAATCATTCTATTCAAAAATACTTTCTCAATTATTTTTGAGAGGGAGGAATTAATAGTTATTGGTCTATAATTGGAAACATCAGTTTTTTCACCCTTTTTAAAAACAGAGATTATTTTTCCTCTTTTAAGAGCATGAGGAAAAGTACCAGTTTCAAATGATGTGTTTATTATATGTGTAAGTGGTTTAACTATAAATTCCTTACAGATTTTAATCAGTTCATTTGAGAATTTGTCAAGTCCAATTGTTTTACTCTGCTTTAGTTCCCCAATGACCTGTTTTACTTCAGTTTCATCAGTTGGCAACAGAAACATTGAATCAGTGATATGATGTTCCAAAACATATGATTCCATTTTCCTTTGTTCTGTGATTAAATTTTCAGCTAAATTAATATAGTAATTATTAAAGATCTCTGCAACACTTTTTGAATTTGTGATTAGTTGATTGTTCCTTTTGACATATATATTTTCCTCAGAATCTTGTCTGGAGCTGGTTTTACGCAAATTATTTACGATAGACCAGGCCATTTTTGGTTTGTTCTGTGATTCAATAATTAACCTTCCATTATGTAATTGTTTGGGATTTAGCGCACCTATTGAAGGTTAAATGCTAGGCATGCGCGCGCAGTCCTTCTTCGCGGCAGCCATTTTAGTTTGTTCTCCCGCTTCCACGGTGATCAGGTGGAAGTTGGTAGCTGCTCATAGTTTGTTATTAAAACTTGTATGTTTGTGTTGGGCTAATGATAATAAAGTTACAGTCCACTATTCTTCGCATATTATTTGTCCCAGTGCAAACAGTAATGCTCTGGCTTTTTTAACTACTTCATTATAAATTTTTTTGTCATTTTTAAAATATTTCTTGAAATTATCAGATGTAGTTATTTTATTGATTTCGGATAAGAATCTAAGTTTGTCTCTAGATATGCATAATCCCTTTGTAAACCAGCTAAAATTAGTTTCATGCTTTTTGTGACTCGATACTTTACATTTAGCAATTGGGAATACAATTATCAACATAGTACAGATTGAAATTGTTTCATCATTTCATTAACATTTTCTGCTTTGTAAACTTCATCCCAGTTCTCCATGCCAAGTTTCTGATGTAATACAGGTATTTGAGATTTATGTATAATTCTTTTATACTCATAGGTTTTTTTATTAATAGTCTTTTTGAGTTGAGGTGCCGAGAGATTACAGAAAAACTGTAATCCAGAATGATCAGATATTCCAAAGTCAAATAAATTAATTTTTGAGTACTGTGAAGGAATATTAGAAAAAATATTATCTATACAGGTAGCTGAATTAGGTGTAATTCTAGTAGGGAAATTATTACTTGGCAGTAAGTTGAATGCTTTTAATAATGTTAATCTATTATAGTTTCTGCTGACGTGGAGGGTCTGATATACATTCCAATGACAGCAAGATTCCGGAACTCGATAATCACAGTGTTTTCCTCTGTGTGTTTGTGGACCACTTTGCCCATGTTTGGCTTGTAGAAGCATGACACTCCGCCCGATGGTCTGCCCTCTTGTCCAGGTTGTGCTAGTGAGTGAACTCCGTAGTAACCCTCAAGGGTCACAGGCTCTAGAAGAAAAGTCTCGGTAAGGATAACTAGATCTTGGTCCAGTAGGGATATCTCTGGGTTCTTCATTAGTGACCGTAGTCCTTCAACATTCCACAGAAGGCATTTAAGATCTTCGGTATCGGATCCGAAAGGAGCGAAAAGTGACGCGTGTGTACGCTGTGTAACCAGAAATGTGAACAGTATCACATACTTGACTGTATAGCTAGAACAAGATCCCTTAAATTCTATGCAGATGACAATAACTTTTCTTGTTAATGCACATTGTGCGAATTTCCATTAAATAAATAAATAATGTTAATAGTTTACTGGTATGTGTATCATTTTTTATTAAGTCCATGTTAAAATCGCCAGCTAGGAGAGTGAATTTATGTACATCAGTTATATTATCCAGGAGGAGTTGAAGCTGATGAAAAAAAGTATTGTAACTAGAATTAGGTGGTCTATAAATTCCTACAATGAGATATGTTAGTCCCAAAAAATAAAATTCAATTGGAGCAAATTCTACTTCCCTTTCAACAGATAATTTTGTAATATTTGTCAAAGTTTTACATTTCAATCCTTGTTTTGCTAAAATTGCGACTCTCCCCCCTTTTGCATTTTGTCTTTAATAACTAGATATTATGTTAAAACAGTTGTAATTGGTTGTGTTTATTTGGTCCTGAGTTAGACCATGTTCCATGTTCCGTAGCTAGTTCTGGATTTATATCATTCATCATTAACTCAATATCATTTCTTTTCCTGCACATAACTTGAAAACCTTTCTGTAGGCCTCATTATTAAAATGATCACTAATATCCACAGTGTTAGTAACCTTGTTTTGATTTATATGAGTAGGCCTATCTATTGCTCTAAAAAATGACCATCATTTAGAGGAAGAGAGACAGATTTTTGTTGATCAAATGGCTGTTGACCCAGTTCTGTATCTCATTATTAACATATTGTTTCCCTAACCAGTTGAGATGCAGACCCAGAGATGTCAACTGCTACGGAATTTCCGTAGTTTCTACGATTTTCTTGAATTTGCTACGGCATTACAGAAATTGTCCTACATATTACGGATTTTACGAATCCCAATATCTATTTTTAAAATGTTTCGTTTCTCCGCGAACATAAAGAAAGTTAATGTATCAGCAGAGATGCCTACTGTTATCATGAGAAATAGTTTGTAAAAAAAATCCGTTGTGTTGGCGAAATTGGACGTCAGTGTGTGTTAACCAGAGATGTTATATCTTACAGTTATAACATAATTATAGTTATAACATCTTTGGTGTTAACATATTTCCTCATTTTTATTGTCACTATAACGCCGCTGACGACTGCTGACGCCGTTGCTTGCTAGAAGTTCTATTGAGTGTTGCAGTGCAAGCAGAATATTGAGGAAATATGTCGTGTAAACGTAAAATCAGTGACAAGTCTGATGGACAAAAACGAACTGCGGCAAATCAGTATTGAAAGCAATATACGGAAGTGTTTCCTTGCCTCGGACCTTCAAAAATTTCACCGAATCACGTCTCTTGTGAAACCTATAATTGTGATTTTTCTGTTAAACATGGAGGACTCACACTACTGATAACCACCTTTCATGGTTGGCATCTCTGCAGACCATGGCTGGTATGAAATCATTTTCCTAATCTACTTATATCTACATATGTGCAGTTCTTGAAATATTTACACACTTTCCTAAACTCTTCATTAATTTTTTTTCACTTCCAAATTTACACCAGAAAATTGAGGTAAGTCATGACGATGTGGTACAGAGAAAACAAGAACCTGAGTATTTGTCATCCTTAGATCATAGATCTTTCTCCTAAGAGCCACACGAAGTTTCTTGGATTCCATGGAGTCAGCATCATTAGTTCCACCAAGCAACACCACAAAGTCATCATCACCAAAGGATTGTGTACTTGAGGGAACCACATCTTTGAACTTTGCATCAGGCTTCACAAAAGCAGAGATCTTATGATCATTGTTTCTTCCTGTTAGTTTCCTTACATTTCTGCCTTGACTGTCAGAGAATAAGTGAACTTTGACATGACATTTGATGACATTTCATTGAATTAAATTTGGTTTTGGAATATCAGAATTTAAAGTTAGTGACATTTCAAAGTGATAGTTGTGGTATGGAAGTAGTAGAAAAAAACTTTTATTTTAATTTTTTTGTAAAGTTGAATTTGAAGAGAAATATCACTCCGGAACACAAATTTTCCCGTATTTGAAGAATCACCCATATAGCAAAAAGAAAAGGAAGTTAAAATTTAACAATTTTTCCTGTAAGTTACATTTTTCAGTGATTATGTTCCTTTTTCTCAGGTTGTTTTTTTTTTTTCATGTGATGTAATTGGTATGGGAGCTCTGTGCTATTGTCTTATGCAACAATATTCCATTTCCTAGTTCCTACTTTCTTTTCTTCCTGCCCAGTCTCCAAAGCTTATAATTTCCTACATATACGACCAGGGTAAGGGATTTCAACCCTAAAGGTAGCAGATCCCCCCACATCAATTCTTGGGTCCCATTGCCAGCTGTTATGTATGTATGTACGGTATGTATGTATGTATTTATTCACACTGCAGTTGGGCTTTGCCCGGTGGCAGTGGTATCAATTACATTTACAAGAAAAAATTATTATGGATACCCATTCTAGTAACTAGACCTGGGATTTTAGGCTCTAAGAAAATTAGTTTTAGGCACCTGAAATTGGCTTTTAAAACAAGTAAATAGGCTTTTAAAAGAGAAAATAGGCATTTAAAATATGCTTTAAA
Source organism: Ectobius pallidus (assembly GCA_964059195.1). NCBI lineage: Eukaryota > Metazoa > Arthropoda > Insecta > Blattodea > Ectobiidae > Ectobius > Ectobius pallidus. The sequence continues at coordinate 4,362,854 of CAXKWD010000002.1, forward strand.
AATGTGTAAATAGATAGAAAATAGACTTTAAAATATTACAATATACACTTAAACTGTAACATGGTCTTTTTTTACTGCAAGAAACGTGGTATACCTATTCTTAAGAGAATTAACTGCAAAATTAGGCATCACGAACTATATGCACTTAAACAGATGTTCTTTCACTGGTGACTTGACACAATAGTCCTTCCCCCTTAATCCTCCCTGTCCCCCGTCAGTCAGCATTCCTTTACCGACAATTGTTTGGAATAATCATGTTTCTGTGAAAAACCCACCTCTGCTGTTCTGCTTTTCGTTGAGGGGTGACAATCATAAGATTGAATTTTATTTTAAATGTACAAAATAGGCATTTTAGGCATTAAAATGGTAAAATAGGCTCTAAAAGAAGAAATAGGCATTTTAGGGCACTATAAAACTCTATAAATGTAAGTGATTTTTCATGAAACATCCACATCTTTAAAAAAATTCACGTTATTTCATAAGGAACAAAATAGGCATTTGCCTTAAAATCCCAGGTCTACTAATAACTAATAACCTAATATTCCTAACAAGTTATGGAATTAAATAAATAAATAAAATAATATGATAGGCCTTCATAATAAAAAATAATATTCCGGGAATCCTTTTCAGAAATATTTTCATATTATTGTAAATATAAAAGAAAGAAAAATATTCAAATGTAAATTAGCTTGTATAACAAGATGTATCAAGAATTCAAAGTACAATAATTATTACACTAAAACCAATTATATTACAAAAATGGTGCAAAAATATGTTGCACAAACTTTCTCGCATATACATTAAAGGCTAGCACAGAAAAAAGTAAATCATAGAGACAATTAAATTCTATTTATTACATTTTCATAAAAGTATACAAGGATCTGGAACTGAAAGCATGAGGGTCAATATTTATGTTCAATGCTTTTACCGTGAAATAATAGTAGTAGTAGCAGCAATAATAATAATAATAATTATTATTATTAATTTATTATTATTATTATTATTATTATTATTATTATTATTATTATTATTATTATTTAGGGTTTGCACGGTTTCCTCAGTCTCAAAGGCATACTGAGATATCGCCGAAGAATATAGCAAATGCTACCCGAATGAGTTATTAGAATATGTATATATGTACTGTCCTATATCCCCAATGTCGGGGCGAAGGGCCTCCAATTGGAGGTTTCTGATACCTAAGTGAATTTTGTTACGCTTATTTTCCAAGAGAGGGCAGAGGGACAGGTGGTAAGCCCATCGCCTCACGTTATTAGAATAGCCTACTGGTAAATTTAGGCGGCCACAAGGTTTCATTTGAACCCAGGACCTCTTCCCTATTAGCCTATACCACCTCGCTGCAATTGGTTTTGGTGTGTTCATTACAACTGAGCTAAACTGACTGCATTTCACAACAATTAGTTTTCTTGTTACTAAGGGCAACAAGGTATTATTCGTATTTTAATTAACATAAATGTACAGAAATTTGCATTTAAGTTGTATTTATTTCGTTTTTATCTTGATACCTATTAATTATACCAAAAAAACGGGTTTAACAAAAAATGTTTAATTTAATTTTCTCTACAAATTTACTGTGGTAGGTTTTCATGTATCGCCTACTGCAATGAAGATAATCTAGAATAATTGAAAATAGATACGAGTAAAGTGCCCCCGAAGTCATTTTCCAAGAAAAATGGATATAACTATTTTAGTAGCCATAGATAAGAGTTTCCAATTTTACATTTTTATTAAAATCATTAGAGCCAATTTTTCAAAAAACTTTCATGAAAAGTCCCCTTAATGTTTCAGTTATAAAACTCAATGTCTGGGCGGTTCGATAAAATTCCGAAAAAGTCCTTAATTAAAAAAAATAAAGTGAACACAATGAACCGTTTACCCGCTGTGCTTGTCCACAGACAGACAGACATCATTCCAAAAACTTTTTTTCGGTTTCTAGGCATCGTGAAACATGCTTTCCCGGTGTTATCTAGATTTCGATTCTTTGTTACGATCAAAGACATGTCACATGTCAATGATGCATGCTACACACAGTCTTTCAATTGTAGGAACACGAGGCGACAAGAGACAAGTCTCCTTGCCGCATGCTACAAGTTGCCTGTTGTCGCCATGACGCATGCGTCACCCTTCGACATAATTCCACGTGTCAAACAGCCAGTGGGTCTGTGAGGCATGTAGCATGTGACATGGAGTGGAACAACGATAAAACCATATCATTTATTGAGGAGTACCATAATTCTCAAGCATTAGAATTAGAATTAGAATTAGCCCGTTTCATCTCTAAAGGGCAAGGGCCTCTTGACTGGCAAGGTGGCTGTTTCGGCAGTCCCGCTTAGCCACTGCGGGAAAGATCCTCATTCCTCTTATGTTGCTTCTGTCAGTCGCCTCCATTCCCTTCGATCTTTGGCCTTCGTAGTCCAGTTTGTCCCAAAGTGAAGCTTTAGGTCTTCTGCCCATCTTCTCTTCTGTCGTCCTACTGTTCTGTGGCCGATTCGTGGGTCCCAAGCTGTTGTTATATGCGTCCATCTGTTATGATCCATCCTCACGACGTGGCCTTCCACTTTCTTTTCAGAGATATGGCCGATGTCGTTATGTCTTTGATGTTTGTCATTGCCCTTAAGTCTTCGTTGCGGATTTTGTCTTGGAGTTTAACATCTAGGATTTTTCTCTCCATTTTCCTCTGGCATGTTTCTAACATTTTCCTTTCTTTAACTGTCAGGGCCCAGGTTTGGGCCCCGTACAGAAGGATGGGTAAGATGCAAGTGTCCAATATGTCTTTCTTTAATCTGATGTTATAGGCCTTACTTGTGAGAATAAATTTCAAACTCCAGAATTTGGACCATGCTGTAGAGATGCGTCTCTGAACTTCTTTGCGGGTGGCATTTCCGAATGACATAATTTGGCCAAGGTAAATGTATTCATTGACATATTGTAGTTCTTCGTTGTTAACCTTGATAATTTTTTCGGTACTGTTTGTCATTAGTTTTGTTTTGTGAGGGTTCAGTTCCAGTCCTGCTTCCTTGCTCTTGTGGGATAGTTCATGGATGATCTGTCTTAGTTCTTCTGCTGAAGATGCAAATAGGATGATATCATCTGCAAACCTCAGTTCTCGGAGTGGTTTTCCATCAATTTTGATTCCACCTTTCAATTTCATTCTCTGAAAGATATCTTCTAGTGTGCTGATAAACAGACTAGAGGTAGCGTGCCCACCTCTAGATCCGCAGGCCGCGGGATCAAACCCGGCCGCGGTCGATGGATTTTTCAGGACGTAAAAAACCTGGGCACGGAGTCCTCCGGGAGGGACTTTAAGCTGGGGGGTCCCGTGTCGTAGATTTACGGCATGTAAAAAGAACTCCAAGCCTAAATTAGAGCCTCTGGACAAAATTTCTCGGCTCTTTCACGTCCAAGAAATACTTAGTTTCCAGAGGGGGGTTGCGAGGCGATGGGCTTACCACCTGTCCCTCTACCCTCTCTCGGAAAATAAGCATATCAAAATTAATGTAGGTAATGAAACCTCCACTTGGAGGCCCCTTCGCCCCACCTGGGGATCATAGGGTACCAGATACAGACACAGAAGTGATGGATAGCTGTCACCCTTAGCCAAATATCTCAATATCACTAACAACACACGAGGTGGTATTGTTTCCCAAAAGTTGGTATCATATTTTTTTATAGTAGGTGAAACTTTTTCGAGCATGTACTCAAAATCTTCTTTACTCATTCGTGTAAAATTTTGAAATAAAGCTTTATCATCAGCAACCAACTTATTGTATAAATTATACTGAGTTTCTTGACCATCATCAAATAGTTCTCTTCTCCACCACCGTGGCTTTGTTTTTGTTTGTTTGTTTGTTTGTTTGTTTGGTGGGTTATTTATTTATTTATTTATTATTATTATTTTTTTTTTATTTATTTATTTATTTTTTTTAAACGATTCAAAGCTATTACCAAATAAGCAGCTGCAGCTATTGTTTGAAAAGACATGTTGCACCAGACTGAAGTTGCTTCAATGGAATCGTTTTAGATGCATGCTACACACACTGGCGACAAAGTGCATGCAAGGTGGGGAGACAAATGCTGTACGCGACATTACTGATTTTTGTGGCACATGGTCGCGCAGCTACAATCAGGCAACACTAGGATACAAGTAGCATGCCACATGTCGTTCAGTGCCTTCAAAAAGTAATAGAATAATTATACAATTATTGTATTAATTGAGCAAGGGTGGAATATTGAGTTTATTGGAAACATTAATACATGCTACAAAGATATTTAAAAAGCCTGATGGACTCGCATAACTTAAATATTTTTTCTTGTTAACCAGGTTCCGATGCAAATGAAGATTTCTATCTGATCAGCCATGTCTCAGACAATTCTTAGGTTCATCTCCCTCATGGACGTGTGCAGATGAGCAACACTTTCTCTGAAAGGTAAGCGAATTGAGCCAGAGTTCTGGTTATTAGAAAGAGAAAAACATATCAAAGAGAATATTTTGGCAGGAAAATTCCTCTGACACGGGGGTTCGAACCTGAGTCTCGATTCTCTACGAATGAAGGTTGTCAGAGTTTGATTCATGACTCTAGATATATTCTCTCTCCTACGAATGTATTTCATCATAATATATGCAGTATATTGTGGGTGCCACTTCTTAAAGACTTTTTCCTAGAACTGCCTCTATCTGCTGCCACCCTAATCCTCTTTGACATGTCAATTGGTGAATAGAAAGGTAATTAGGCATATTCACACTTGTCTGCAGACCCAGTACAATGTTGCCAATTACGTACCACAGAACATTTACTTCACTTGAGAAGTGGTGAATGACAGCAGCAACACTGGGGAAATCCACATGACTACAAGTGCACCTGTTCTTTGTCGGTGTCAGCGTTGGAGCAGATTTTCGGATTAGGGAACAATGCTATTATATTCTTTTGTAGATAGACGATGGTTTGGGACGGGGTCTTCTTAAAATGGCACCAACGATACACATGTTAAATGTTACGATACAATGACACTGGGAACCCGGTCACAAAATCACTCTACTGTACTGTATATGATGTGAGAATCAATTTTAGCAAAACATCAAACAACTTTTCTTTGAAAATAGATCTCTCTACGATACATAGCCTACACGCCGAGCAAGAAAATGTTGAAACCCCCTATATTGAACGTTTTCTATTTGTCCTGCAAAAATTTATAAACCAATTGTTACTGTTCAGGATGCATTTTCTTTGTCTTTTAGAGTTCTGCCTCGTACTATTTTTTGTTTTGTTTTTTGAAACCTTATAGTAGAAAAAAAGCTTTTCATAACTTTTTAAACCAAGATGTATACAATGAATTCCTGCTATTTTTCTCCTAATTATGGCATAATGAAAGTGGCTACTTAATTCACTTTACCTGGACTATTACACGTATATACAGCAGTATTTATGTGGGGTGCTATTGAGGGAAAATTGTTTTTAATTTTGTATATTTCATTATCACACAGACACAGCTTATTTTGTATTATTTATACATTACTGAGCTTTTTGAACCAGTAGATATTAATTCTGTGCAACCTCACTAGAGTTTACATTATAATATTCTTAATTATTTAAATAAATACTGATTGTGTTAATAATATCCACATCTAACACAGGCACTAGGATCCTTGTCATGTGACAAATTCAGGATAAGCCATAATGTTGCAGCTCATCAACGCACAGAATTTTCCTTTTTTAATGGCCACTCCTTTGGTAAACCCTGTGAAAAGATAATCACAATTTATTAATGCCGAGTGATTAGGTAACCCTTTGTCGTATCTTCACACTAATGTTTACGCCGTCCTTAAGCAAGAAAACTCGCCAAACAGTCTCACCTTTACGTTATACAAATTCAGGTTTTGAAGGTGGAAGTAAACTTTACGTATTAGCATGTTTAACTAGATTTACAGACAAAAACTTGTTCACGTTCTTTTGCGTTTGTTGAACTCTTTCCTCGTAATTATCTATAGGCTTTTTTAGTTTGCACTGAAATTTGCCACCTATAATAACCCGAGTCCCTTGCCTGCGAGCTTAGTGATAAAGTTTTTTATTCAACATAAGGAAACCTAATACTCAGCTGGGTCTAGTACGTCCATTTCTCATTAAGGGCAGTAAACCACTTTTTCATCTGCCTTTCGCTTGCATTCATGTTGCACATCATTCCCTTAGTGTTTCAGTTTATCAGTGAATTCTGTTCTGAATGACAGACAGCATTCTTTGGAAGACCCTGAACAAAATAAAACAAAATTCATGAGATTAGTTTCTAACAAGGTTACAACCAGTGTTACAACCAGTTGTAAGGTTACAACACTTATAATAAATAATCCATAGATTATATGTAATATATATATATACACACACACATAACTTGTTGAATTAATAACAACAGCTACCCCTAGGCCTACATTTCCGTATTCGAAGCAGCTATCAACGGTACCATAAGAGAAATGAAAACTAAGTTATAGTAAAAATGTCAAATTCTTTGAAATCCTATCACAGTCTGACTTTGAATTATTCAAATCACACTACGAAAATTGGATTTGCGATAATTAGTGATGGAAAGAAATGGTGGTTTGAAGGGGAATGAACTGTATTTAGAATTATCCAATCTCAATTAATCAAATTCCGCTCTATTAAAATAGTGGCTTGCCTTAGTTGCAGTCGAACTGTCTTACTACCTAACCAAAATTCACTCATATAGGTAACAGCGTGTCGCTAGGTAACAGCAAATGGATTATATTAATACTGAAGTCTTAATGCATGCAGAGATGAAACGGTACAAAATATCTAGATGTTCCTAATGGAATTGCTATCCTTGCTAACCTTTTAAAAGACGTCACAGGGTATGAAATGGTGACATCCTATGACATCAGCAAATTAGTGTGAATTTTCTGTTCCACCGTAAGTATTTTATAAAATCTAAGCAGATAATGCTAACGCTGAACTTTTTAAAATTTTGTTTGTTTGCAAATTTTGCTACACGAAGATTTCGATTGAATGTTTATGAAAATTTGATTATGATAAAATATTAAGCAATTAAGAAAATACTATTGAGCATAATAAAGTAACGATTATGTAAAATGCAAGGATTTCTATCTACTAGTTATGATTGTCATTTATGAAACCCAGCTTATTCCAATGGAATTTTCTTATTTGAGTTCAAACTAATGATTTTACTTAAATGTTTATGTAAATATAAAAATCCAGTTGTGAAAGGATTAAAATAAGATAGATTTGAATTCTTAACATCTCTCTGTACCTATTGAATCCTCATCTAGAATAGGTACATTAAACTGTAATGCTATAGCCTATATTTCATTTTAAACACTCCCTATTTATTTAGGGGACAGTGTAAATGGCAGCACCAGCAGCCTCGCCTATGTCCTCGTAGCATTCCCATCTCACGCCGCCCGTTCTCCTCCAAAGATCGCTCAGCAGCCCAAGACACAGAATAGCCCATTTTCAGAGTGGTTTTTAAGGATTTATTCCATTTTTATATCCTTTGTTCAAAATGGGGCTGTAGAGTAACATCTTGCAAACAAGAGCATCTTTGAAATCCTATCACGGTCTGACTTTGAATTATTCAAATCACACTACGAAAATTGGAATTGCGTTAATTAGAGATGGAAAGAAATGGTGGTTTGAATAGGAACTAGCTGTATTAAGTTGATACAATATTTAGAATTTTCCAGTCCCAATTAATCAAATTCCACTATATTAAAATAGTGGCTTTCCTTAGTGCAGTCGAACGAAGACAATTACCAATCCAAAATTCACGCATTTAGGTAACAGCTTATCGCTAGGTAACAGAAAATGTTGCTTTTGTTGTGGGTTATATTGTTACTGAAGTCTTAATACATGCAGAGGTGAAGTGTTACAAAATATCTAGATTTTCCTAAATGCTATTTTATAAAATCTAAGCAGGAAATGTTAACGGCTGAACTTAATTTTGTTCTTTCCTTGTTTGGGATCTCAGGTAATGCGATTGCACTGAATGTGGTGCCTTGTTTGTTCTTTTAAATCTTCTCTTTTTTTTTCCTTTCTTTTCTTCTTCTAACACTCCACATTCATTTAGTTTTTTCTAGAAGCTTCTGATAATTTGTCTCTTACGTCAAGAGTTTCATAAAAAATTGCCTGCATACTCTTATTTTCTTGCCATCAACAGTGAAATAATAAGCAATATTTTCACTTCTTTTGTATTTTGGCATCACCTTGACTGAATTATTTAGAATAAAGTTCCGTTTCAGTAACCCAAGTTAATAGGTGATGTTTTGATGGGGCACTCTAGAGCAGGGGTTCGCAAAGTGTGGTTTGAGGACCCCTGGGGGTCTGCCGGAGATTTTTTATTATTGAATATTGAAGTAGATTTAAGGCTGAAACTTTCAAAAATAAAACCCAATATTTCAGAGATTGTCAAAAGCAGAAAACTACTCCATCCTTCTCACTGAAATTAGTGGTATTTTACTATATAACTGTTCCATTGGTAATTTTTTATAATTAATAATTTATTATAATTAATTATAATTAATTTATAATTAATTTTCAATTGAATTCAATGTTAGAAATAAAAATAATGTATCAAAACAAACAGACTGCTTTCTTTTTCTATCCTATAGCTTTTTGTTTTGAATTAAATATATTTCAAATGGTTAATACTACAAAATTAGTACTAAAGGGTCATTTTTTAGGGGTCTGCAATGACAACATTAATAATTAAAGGGGTCCTCGAATAAAGAAAGTTCTAGAGGACACAGGCTCCTTTATTTCCTGAAGTTGATCAATTATCTTAATACAACAGAGACACATCTCAAAATATGGCTTTGTTACTCTCACTATTTAGGGATTTTATAAGGACATAAGTGCTCTCTGCTGGAAATCAACTGAAGTACTGGTATATTAGCAAACCCAGCAATCTCCATTCTGAGAATAGATACAATTTCAGCCCAAATACACCTCTCTACGATGCATACTCACTGAGTGATAAAATCACGAGAAACCCAAATTTTGAAACATTTTCTATTTTTCTTGCAAATAGTTATGAGCCGATTGTCATCATTCAGGACGCATTTTCTTTGTCTTTTTTAGTTCTATCTCATACTATTTTTTGTTTTGTTTTTTGATACCTTTTAAATGAAAAAAAAAAAAACTTTAGGCAGCCCTACAGGCTGAGGTAGATTTCAGAGTGCTTTTAGTTTAATTTATTGTCGCTGCACAGCACTCTTCTTTTTTAGAATTGGCATGACAAACCCGCAATAATAACTGCAAAAAAGAGAAAAGAGCACTTTTTCAAACATCCAAATCTCGCCTTATATGGGAGCTAGCAAGAAACTAGTTATTGATTTGTAGAGTACTCATCAAGAGCATTTCAATGATACCCACAAGACATGGTTTCAAAAATTTCGAATTTCCATCCCCCACTCGTACCCCCAAAACCCCTGAATCGTTGGTGTCACTGTGAACTCCATAGGGAATACTCTAATTTCTTCAGCGTTTCCCTCTATATTTCATAGGGACTGACATAAATTTTTCAAAATTTCAACCCCCTCCCCAGACCCCACCCTTGGGCCAATTTTGCTCATTAACGAACTTGTCTGAACTATTGGGCCTAGAAATAACATAATAAAATATGGTTCAAATATCTTCAAAATTATGGCCGCTAGCGTGTAAAGATATATATAACACAAAAAAGAATTTTGACGGTTGGTGGTTTCATACTTAGGAGGCATGAAACGTAAAGATATGAAAGAATTTTTCGAAAGTCATGACATGGTATTGATTGTATTACATAGATTTTTCTTCAAAATCTATCTAAAAGAAACTTTTCACAACTTTTTTTTACCATAATGCTGCAAACCGATTTTTTCAAAACATATACAATGAAACATACAAAGAATTTCTACTATTTTTCTCCTAATTATCATGCAATGAAAGTAGCCACTTATTTTTTTAAAGATATAATCTACCTTGCGTAACTACGACAGTGTTTATGTGGGGTGCTATTAAGGTAAAATTATACTATAAGAGGCTTTGTCCTAACTGACTGACTGATTGACTGACTGACTGATTTACTGACTGACAGAGAATTGACTTAGAAACTAAATTATAATAGGTAGGGACTTAGAATTTTGACAGTACCTTCGTTTCATAATGTAAGTGCACACTAAGAAGGGATTTTCGAAATTTTTTATATTTAATGCCAAAAATCAAATGTTTTAGAGGAGACATGCACAGAATTATCAAATCCAAATGACATTCAATGTACAGTTCACAATAGTGTATTGTTGCCAGTGGTCACAGGTAGCTTTAGAAATAAATGACACGGGATTTGGACAAATTAGAGATACTATTGATGTAATACGTTGGTGTGAGTAAATAATGATATCCATGAAAATAATGCACAATATGATGCAGTCACATAACTTCGATGACATCATGCAGCAGATGATTTCTTCTCAAGATTTGACCTATCCAGTTTGCTTTCCTTGGGATTGATCTCTTGTCAGGGCTTCTTCATTTGTCACTTTGTGCATTTTATTTTTTCCATATCAATCCACTTTATCATGTTATCTCTTTCTTGATCTTGGCAATTCGTGATCTGATTTCCTTGGTGCTGTAAGCAGCTGACTTCCTAAGTACTTCAACTGATCAACATTTTCCAGTTCTCGGTTCCCACAACAGTTCACACTGGTTTAAATTTGGAATTCGAAAATTACAAAATTTCAGCATTCGTAAAGAATTTGTTTTTTTAAGTTACCAGTTATGTACTGAAACAAAATCAGGTAAACTGACTGACTTGCCTGAGAATCAACGTAGAGCCTAAACTATAACAGGTAGAGACTTGGAATTTTGACAGTACCTTCGTTTCATAATGTAGGTGTTCACTAAGAAAGGATTTGAAAAAATTTTGATTTTAAATGCCAAAAATTAAATGTTTTTGAGAATAATTAATGCCTTTTTACACAGAATTATCAAATCCAAATTACAGTTCACTTGACAACAGTATTGTTGGCAGTCTTCACATAAGACTTTAGAAAAAAATGAAACGAGACTTGACAAATTAGAGAACTATCAATATAATCCATGTTATAAATGAATATTAAAGAATGAAATCCACGAAAATAATTCAGTCACATAACTTTCTTTACCCTGGACAAAGAGAAAACAATACGAGGTATGGTATGTGTATATTATTATATTGCAGGTTTTTGGAGAGAGAAGTATGAAAGTGATATTACATTTCTGTTTAATTTCATCCCCAAAACGGTTTTATGGTAACATGAGAGTGAGAAATAAAAATATTCCGCAAAGACAGTACAATTTTATGTTACCGGAATATATGTTTCTTCTTATTTGAACCCCTACCAGGCTTGCTGTGTACAAGCGATGGGATGCAAAATTCTACATCCTCTATGAGCCATAAAAAGCTATACCAAGCGTTCTCTGAGGGAATAATTTGAGTGTGATAAATCGTTCTTCCTATTTCAAAGTCTAAATACTTATGTAATGACCCATAATTTAAAAATCGAAAGTCCTTCATAAGATAATTTCCAATTACAAAATAAATAACCCGGGCGACGCCGGGCCTTTTAAGCTAGTAGGCCATATTTCAGAAACCATTGAGTTTTAGAGTATGGTTTCTTGAGAAAGTTTATCTGTTTATGTGAAGCAACAAGCGGGGTAACTTGAATATTAACGGAATGAATTCACAACAAATGCCTCACGTCAACAATCCACCAGGTGTGCAAAAGAATCTTCCTGAGAAGGATTTGGCAGTTGACAGAGTATTTGAAAATGGGGAGGAGGCTCCTTGAAACGCGTCATACCAAAATATGGTAAGTGAAGCAAAAAGTGTGTTTATGTCAACTCATATAGTAAATTAATTTTATTATAGTTGCTTCACAAAGTCTTTATTTATTTATAACTTAAGCTGTTTATTCGTTTATAATAAATTTTATTTTAGAGTAAATTTAGAAAGTAAAAAATGAAACCTGGTCTGCCGGGGCTGCAGCCCCGGCTGCCCCTCCCTCTCGTCAGGCCTGCGACTCCCTTCTGTTCTATGCTCTCCATTGTACACACAACACAAGAACAATGCCCCTAGTTTTCAATATTTGGAGGAGCACAAAGATTTTACAGTATGTAGTAGGTATGTTGTGATGCTTTGAGAAACTTGTTGTTCCATGCAGCCGCCATATTCTACCTATATTCTCTCATTCATTATCTATCATTGCTTTAATGGATAATTGAGTAGTGGAAATTGCAAAGGTTCTAATCGCCTTTTAGAGAATTGTACTGTAGAGAGAAAAGACTTCGCAGTACTTATATTTGAGTTCATGGGTGTAGCAACTACTACCCGCGCACAATTTCTTGAGCGCTCGGCTCCCTAGTCATTCGGTAGGTTTCGTTCAACTTCGTAGGTAAAGCTGACAACATTGAAACACGAAGTACGCTATACACCCTGATATCTAGTGGCGTCAATACTAAGCTTTCATTCTGTCTCAGGATCCTTATTTGTTTATTGACATTATCTTTTCTGACGCATGGAGTTATGGGGAAAAATACAATTTTTCAAATTGCTTATTTCACAAACACGTCATTGTACATCCAACATTTTCCTCACCTCTTTAAGAATTCCGTATGTGCTAATTTCTGACACTCCCGCGAACTCTGATGTCAATTTCATGGACTGAAAGTTGAGCGAACTTTTCACAAAACGTATTAAATACGTTTAAAATTAGGCCTATAGTTTTCTCCAATTTTAGATGCCTTACCTCTCTTATGTTTTATAACACGAAATGTTGAAGCATGTTCTGCTAAGACTCTTCTTTATGCTTAAAACTAGTCATCCAGTGTAAAAATATTGAGCCTATTTATATAACATTCTCTTCCCGGAGGAAAATGATTTATTAATTGATAACTAAAGCCTTATGATGTGTTATTAATTGTTATGCAATACCGTCACCACATTATATTATTGGACTGCATTAAAATTGTTGTCTATTAAATGTCACTACATAAAATAGCGAGGATGATTCATCGGAAATAATTATCCAATTCAGCATACCATACGCTTACCATACGCACGATTCTGCTGAAATGTGATTTCTTTGGTTGAGAACACTGCAGAAAGACTGGCGGACTAGCTATGTTTTGTTCCCCCCAACCCTCACTTCCCCGTAAATCCAGCGCCCAAGATATGGTGCGCGGGTAGTACTGTAAAATAGAACTTACACATGGGTTATTGGCTTTGGCACATGGAACAACATGGTGGGGGGGGGGGGGAGAACACTCTTCATAGATATAGCATTTAGAACCTTTGAAACGTCCACTCCTCAATTCTACTTTTGAAGTAGATACGATTCAGTAATTGATCATTCTTGCCAAATCAGTACAGGAATGAGATTTCAGTAATATTGTAAATATTGATGATCAAAATAAAGATTTAAATCCAATTATTAATTTTTAATGTTTAAGTTTTCAGTACTTAATGCTGAAATGTGCTGTTGTGTTTCAGTTAGGCCTTTTCTGCAGAGTAGGAACTACCATCGTCCAGACGCGACAGTGAAGCGAGGTCAGCAGCTGGAGTTGCCATGTCATGTGATTCTGAGCAACCCTCCAGCCTCGTTTGCGTGGTACAAGGATGGGGAAACACTGGACGAGGGTCAAATGGACTGGGAAGGAATCGAAATGATGAGGAATGGCTCCCTCATCATCTCGTACACCACACAAGAGCACGAGGGGATGTACGAGTGTGTTGCTAGCAATGTGGGTGGCTCCGTCAGCCAAGCAACCACGTGCATGTTCACGGTGAGCAAATGTCTATGCTGACTCGTCTAATTTCCTTTTTTTCGGGACACTTTTCTAAAACATTTGTTTGAGATATCAAGTTGAAATTCTCTGTAGGAATAAGAAGCTGCCAGGATGTAGCAATAGGCTTTACAGCCCTTATGCTGTTGAAGTTTAAGTTTATTTATTGTTTGAAACATGTACAAAACATTCGTAAACATAGTCAGCATATAAAAATAAAACAGAAATTATTTTGACTGTACAATCAATTTGTGATATGATTTAATAAGACTTATAATTAGGGCCCGGATTTGAAGGTTTAACCTATTTTTTCCCCAGATTCCTAAGTAGTACAGTTTAACATACTTTTCTGTTTCGTGCCCCTGGCTTCCAAATATATGAATCTTATAGAACCTAAAAAGAGCTAAGGAGGATTTTTGCCGAAAAACTCAGTTTTTAAATAGATTTTCCAATTGATGCAAAGGAAAATAAATATGTTAATTTGTGCATTTTAAGAAAAGACATAATACAAAATAAATTCATACAACGCAATGAAATTAACAATATTTATGTCGCTTTGTCGCTTGTCTTTGTAACTCGAAAATATGCTGCCTCGCCATTGCAGGAAATGAAACTTGAGCCTTCTGCAATACTTTAAAATCTGCAACTAATCCATTGTTGTTTCAACTTCAAAATAACAAGTTGTGACCAACGACAGAGAAGTATATTAAAGGAACAAATTCGTGACACTCTAGTCTACATATTTTTGTAGAACGGAAGTGAATTGAATGGTGTATTGAATAACTTGTATCACTAAAAGTTAATATCTAAATTATTACGCTATTTTTCAAGTGCTGATATAAGGAATAGTTACCGTACTTGTTTGTTTTGGAAAAAAAAAACTAGAATAACTGTGTCAAAATTATAATACAATTTTTGGTTAATATTAGTTTTCATTATAGTTCATTGGGGTTCATGCGTTATTATGATGGCTAAAATCGTTTGTTTAGAGCCTAAAAAGGACTATTCCAAGAAAATAGATAGCTAAAATACGTTTTATAAAAGCCTAAAAATCCGGGCCCTATTTATAATATTATTAAGATGAAGATTCTAAGTTAATTAATTTTTTAAATTTATTTATATTATTATTACTATTATTATTATTATTATTATTATTATTATTATTATTATTATTTTAAATTTATTTTTATTTTTTAGCTTGAAAGCATGTTTTACAATTCAAGCCTAAATGGGCAATTGTTGGTCAAATAATTTTTAAGCTCACACTTAAATTTCTTTACATTTAAATTCTTCATGTATTCTGGAAACCATTATAATAAATTGTACCCTTAACATAAGGGCTGTTTTCAGTCGCTCTTAATCTGCTGTCAACTCTTTGAAAATCATCTCTCTGCCTTGTATTGTAATTATTTGTGACACTTCTGAATTTTTTACCAAATATGTAACATCAGTTAGAACTGCTTGATGCATAAATTTCATGAACTTCATCATGGAATACAATGACTCTCACAAATAGGTTGTCCCAAAAACAGAAATCAGCCTTTTTGCATACCGTATTTCACCGCATAATCATCGCATTTTGTAGGCCATTTTTTTCCGTGTGAAATCACAGTGCGACCATTAAGCGAGAAAAGGCTGGAACTAACATGTATAGGCCTACAGTATATATGCCTTACAACAAAAGAAAAAAAGTATTATTAAACTACCAGAGCAGTTTACTATTTACAGTTTCAGAGTTATTAAACTGCATGTGCAATGAAATTACGTCAATCATATCAATTCGCGGAAAGACAATCAATCCGAAATAAAGTTACAATTACTTTGTGTTTACCTGTAAATATTACGATTGTGAAAATTTATTCGACACGATGTCTTGTAATACTAACTACATAGGCCTACTTCCACAACATGTTTTTATTTGAATAAAAACACTTTCTTAACGCACTTTATTTTACCTTAGTAAACAGGTAAACAGAAGTTTACTAAGGTAAAATAAAGTGCGTTAAGAAAGTGTTTTTATTCAAATATTTGTACACAACGCTAAAGCC
Organism: Ectobius pallidus; assembly: GCA_964059195.1. Classification (NCBI taxonomy): domain Eukaryota; kingdom Metazoa; phylum Arthropoda; class Insecta; order Blattodea; family Ectobiidae; genus Ectobius; species Ectobius pallidus. The sequence continues at coordinate 4,378,740 of CAXKWD010000002.1, forward strand.
AGACACAAGAATGAATGTTTTTATTATTATTATTATTCTTTGTCCAATGATTCACGGCAGAGCCGGTATCGCGCGTCTTCCCTACAGTTGCATCAGAACCCCGCCATCCGCACCTCGTGCTGTCTGTTGGAAATCCCCATCTTCTTGACGCTCTTTACAATGATTTTTTCATGAGAGATGCGATTTCAACTTTAAATTTCACATGAATTAATGAGTCCCAATGAGTGGACTGCTGATTATGTTTGCTATTTTATTTTGCACCAGTCTCATTCAAGTTTTTCGTTCACTGAAAACTCGCTGGTTTCCATTTTCTTCCGCGAATGCTATTACTTTCAAATGAAAACTCACAGTATAATTCCTATTTCTTCCCTTTTTCTACAAGTGTAGTGTACTGAAACTGACCCAAATGGTGTTACCGCAATTTCTCGTGAATTGCCACCCCTTGCTATTGTGTCAAGCTAGCGATCATCGGTCAGCACATTCCTTAACCTTGAATGCATCGGGTGGAGGATAACGGAGCTCTAGATTGCAGTGGCGGCGTGTCAGTTATAAATTTCTGAATCATCGTGAAAGAGAGAATAATGTCAAAATAGCCGTGCGACGATTATGCGATGAAATTTTGGACTGAAAAATCAAGGTGCGACGATTATGCGGTGGCGACGATTACGCGATGAAATACGGTACTCTTTTATATTTGGATACATTTTTTTCTTGAACCTGCTTCTAAAATTCATCCTCTGCACATTCATTTTCTTTCAACTGTTTTAATTCCTCGTCCTCTTTAATTTCCTCTAGTTCCAATTTCAAAGTGGGGAAATCCTCCCCCCCCCCCCTTCAAAAAAAAATTAAATTGCCATTCCACAAGAATTAAACAATTTTCAGTTTAACCTCATAATTTTTTAACAGCCCTCAAATAAAGTAACGATTATGTAAAATGCAAGGATTTCTATCTACTAGTTATGATTGTCATTTATGAAACTCAGCTTATTCCAATGGAATTTTCTTATTAGATTTCAAACTGTTGATTTTACTTAAATGTTTATGTAAATATTTAAATCCAGCTGTGAAAGGCTTAAAAATAAGATAAATTTGAATTGTTAACATCTCTCTGTACTTAATGAATCCTCATAATTGGGCTAACAAGAGCGTCTTGAACTTTTACTGTGGGATCAATTTTAGTAAAACATCTGTTGTCACATTTCAACTATTCTTTGAAAAAGTTTAAAATATTTTGCATAACATTTCTACCATAAGTAGATACAATAATTTCAGCCCAAATAGATCGCTGTACGGTACATAGCATATACACTGACTAATTGAACACCCTATATTGAATGTTTTCTATTTTTCCAACAAAAATTTATAAACCGATTGTTACTGTTCAGGATACATTTTCTTTGTCTTTTCAAGTTCTGCCTCGTGCTATTTTTTGTTTTGTTTTATTTATACCTCATAGTTTAAAAAAAGAAGCTTTTCATAACTTTTTTAACCATAATGCTACAAACCGATTTTCCCAAGATATATACAATGAATTCCTACTATTTTTCTCTTAATTATGGCATAATGAAAGTGGCCTCTTAGATTTTTAAAGATATAATCTATTTTACCTGGACTCTTACACAGATATAATTAAGGAATCGCGCACCTTCTAAAAGACGTCACAGACTATTAAATGGTGACATCCTATGACATAAGAAAATTAGTGTTATCAGCAGTCCGTAGTGTACCAGGCAGGTCGCAGGATGGTAACCTCTGTAGGCATTGCCACAGGGAGTTCAAAACCCTTGCCCATCTCCTAGGTGCCTGTCCACATGGTGAACTCCTAAGCAATTTGCATCATCACACAATTAGATCATTAATTGCTAATGCCTTAAGGAACAAGGGTTTTTCTGCTTTTGAAGAAGTGCATGGTCTTTCCAGTGAAGGTAGCATTCACAGGGTAGAGCCTTCAACCCTCAGTCACCTGAATTGTATATAATCGATCCAACCGTAAGATTTGAGTCCCATGAGGATCAGCCGGAGGAGGTGAACGAGGAGAAGAGACGAATCTATGAATTCACCATTAAGTATTTACAAGGATAAATACCATCTAACATCCATAAAAGTGACAGGATTAATGATTGGAGCACGTAGTACCATCCCAAAACTATTGTTTGCCTTCTCCAAAAAGTTCGGCCTGCACAAAGCCATCCTTATAGAAATATCACTGGTGGCACTGAAATGGTCTATTGACATTTTTCGCAATCATATCTGTGGACCATGACTTCTAATTTTAAGATGTTATCTATATATTAATTCCGGGGTGCGCAGGAAGAGAGAGTTAAGTCCACTTTCTTATTACTGAGAATTAGAGTGACTTAACACACTATACCAACCGAACATCGCTTTAGAGATGGATAAACCCATGAGCCACACATCCATAACTACCGTACAATTTCGATTATGACTTACTGGACTTAACACAAATGTAGATAACATTTTTATCTATAACTCTATGGGCATATCTCACTTTTTTTGGATAGTGGACTTAACTCTCTTTGCCCGTGCACCCCGGAATTGTTAAAGCTTCAATATTAATTTAATCTGTTTTCTTTTACTGTATACACATATATACGGTATTTGTTGTTGGTATTCTTTGTCATTGGCAACCTGCAGGTGTTGCAGGAAGAAATAAAATAAGTAAATAAATGTAATTTAGTTGTTGAGTGTATTGTCATAAAGTAAGGCTATGTGGATATGTAAATTATGCCCCTAATTTGTATGTAGGCCTATGTATGTATTTATTTATTCACTGCAAGTGGGTTACTACCCTGTTCTATACCTTCTACCCTTGATTTTGAGGGGATGGTCGCCTCTTCCGTAATACGATGGTTTTTCTAGTCTTTTCCTAATGTCCCCCCATGCCTTAGAACCATGATAAGCTTTGTATAATGTACAGATAGGGGGGGAAAAAAAGCTGACCGACTAAAATATCTAATTGCTGATATGAGCCACTGCGCATGTCTAGCAGCAATCACAGGATAGCAGGGAATGTATTGAAATTTGTTCTAGTGTCAACTGTTGATATAGCCCATTTCAAAACCCATTTCAATACATTCCCTGTGAATGCCGCTAGGCATGCGCAGTGGCTCATATCGGCAACTTATGGGTCCCAGCATGCTATTGAATATTCCATTATTGGCCTTGCTAGATATTTGTAGGCTATTTCCCTTGATTTTGCGCTCCCTTTTTTCAGTACCCTAATTATAAAGTGCAGTGTTTTCCACGCCTCCCTTGACACCATTTATTTATCTGCTCATCCCACATTACTTGCCACATATACTCCCAGATATTTGCAGCTGTCCACCTGTGGAATTCGTTCCCTGCCCTTGTAATAATTTTGCTGGATTTCATTCTTGCTTCTGCTGAAAGCTATGGATTTACTTTTACTGGTGTTGATTGTCATTTTATTCTCTTCTGCACATTTACTTATTTTGTTTAGATCCTCCTGAAGTTCCCTCTCATTTAGTTCATCCCTAATTCTGTTTTCAATAACACAATCGTCTGCAAACAATCTTATTCGACTTGTCCTAGTATGTATTGTTAGATCACTGACAAAAATCACAAAAAAGTATGGGCTCCATAACTGAACCCTGGGGCACACCCGAACTTACTGTACTCATCTCTGACAGATCATTCCCCACCCTTACCCTTTGCGTTCTCCCTTCCAAAAAATTTTGCACCCAATGGACGACCTGCTTGTCAATTCCTGCCCCAGCTACTTTCTGGATAAGTAGGTTATGCGGTACTACGTCAAAAGCTTTTGGAAAATCTATAACCACTGCATCAGTTCTTCCCCCTGTATCCACTTCTTCTGCTAAATCTTGAAATAGTGACGTAACCTGGCTTTCACATGAGTACCCTGATCGAAAGCCATGTTGGCTTTTGTTGAACCACCCTTTGCTTTCTAGCGTTCCCCTTACGTGTTCTGCGACTAAATGTTCCATTATTTTACACACATCCAAAGTTAAACTCACTGGCCGATAATTATTTATTTCTGTCTTGTTACCCCCTTTATAAATCGGGACGACTATAGCAGTTTTTTCCAATCCTCTGGCAATTCCTGTTATTAATAGTCATATTAAACAGAAGCATTAGGTAGGGAATCATGGCTTCATCTTCAGTATTTACATAGGAATGTTGTGAGGTTCCCTAGATTTATGATTTTGCAACATTTTTATTCTTTTCTGCAATTTGGCAGTATTTAGTTGAAAAACTTATTCATCCCCATCGCCATTTTCCTGTTCGAGTCTGAAAATTGGCTTTTACAAATTTATAAGCTACTCATTCTGCGTCATGTTGCAGGTTGCTGGGCCAGCTATGTGAAGTATGCGGAATCCACCAAGTTGGATGTGAGCATGTTTCGTCAGTTTCGACGAGGTCAAGCAGGAGTTTGACGAGATTCTGGCTCTGAAAGACACATGGCTAGTCTTCCTCATCATCTCCTCCGTCGCCCTGGTGATTGTGCTGCAGTTGTTTGTGATTGGCTGGTTCATCACGGTGCTGCTGTACCTCGCTGGCTCATCCATTCCTGCGTATGCTGCGCTGATGGAGCAACAAGGCTGCGTGTGTCAGCTCATAAACATCACCATCACGGTAACACACTCTCCTTACTTCATTCCTTTCACTCTCGGCAAGTATGCTTGCTTGTCAGTAGCAGACTCGTCTCTCTGGATTGCTAAGAGCTACAAATTATGTTATGTTATTCGGTGCTACATTGCAAAAGCAGGGTGGTAGGTCATCATTGGTGAATTGAAGAAAAGTTTGAAAAGACGAGCCGAAGGAGAGACTTTAAATTTCCGAGATTCCCCAATTCACAATGTACTTGTAGTGAATACTATATTTCTTTGATAATAATTTTGCAGATAATAAAAATGTTCAGTAATGTTAATATTACTAGGGAAATTCTTTTTAACTGTGCATTGGAGTACGTTATGAGGGAATGGTACAGAAACAATCCGAAAAATATAAAAATTGGAACACAAAAGGACAGTATACAGTTAAATTGTTTAGGATTTGCCGATGATCTAGCACTTCTGGCCAGTGATATTCAGGAAGCAAAACGACAAATTAAATCTCTGCAAGAAATAGCCCAAAATATTGGATTAAAATTTTCATTTGAAAAAACAGAAATTATGCTAACTCAAATGCCGCTAGCAAACAAAATTGAGGTGGGAGGCCAAGAAATAAAAATTGTAGAAAAATTTAAATATTTAGGTGAAATAATCACAACATGAATGAGAAACCAGCATGGCAAAATAGAATAGATAAACTGGTTTGAGCACATAGACCATGGGCTACCAATAGCAAACCCCCCCCCCGGTGGGATTTTCTGACACATATTTTTTTGTTGGTATTGTCGTCTAGTTTAAGATTTTAGTTGTTTGCCCCTTATCAATTACAGCATATACCCGGAAAAACATGGAAATCCGGAGGAAATGAGTTTGTTTTAATTTTTTATTGTTCTTTGTTGCCCCTAATATTCCCAGGGAATTTCTGACTCACACATTTTTGTTCGTATTGCCATCTAGTTTAAGGTTTCAGTTGTTTGCTCCTTACAAATTACAACATATCCCCGGAAAACCACGTAGCCTATATACGGAGAAAGTGACTATGTTTTATTTCTTACATCTTTGTTCTTTGATCCTAATATTCAAACAGAATTTCTGACTCATATGTTTTTTTGTTGGCATTACCATCTAGATTAAGATTTCAGTTGTTTGCCCCTTATCAACTACAGCATATCCCCAGAAAACTCCGAAAACCACGGAAATCCAGAAAAATTGACTTTTTAAACATTTCTTTAAAATCTTTGCTCTTTGCTGCTAATATTCCCAGGGAATTTCTGAATCATATGTTTTTTGTTGGTATTGCCATCTAGTTTAAGGTTTCAGTTGTTTTCCCCTTACCAATTATAGCATAACAAAGAATACTGTAAAAAATCCTGTTGCTGAAGGGATGAAAGCAATTGAAAACCTGGCAGCACACCCTTCATATTCTAATTTGACATCTGTGAATGATAATTTATCTTTCCAAACCTTCCACAGTCACAATCAAACTTCATTGAAGTTATAGAAGGGACATTGGGTAAAACAGCACAATTTTGGAATGGTAATACTGTATAGACATTGTGTCTTTGATTTTGAGATTTCAGCGAGCAACTAAAGAAAACAACTTTGACTTACACTTGGCATGTTTAGAAGAAATTGTTCCCCTTTTCTTTGCATGCAACCATCACAATTATGGCAGATATCTCTTAGTCCACGTACTCACCCTTATGAACCTGCAAAGGACACACCTGAAGCAGAATTACTTCGCAATAACGGTTTCAGTGACTGTAGATCACAAGTTCCGAGTTCTAGAAATTCCGTGGATTTCCGTGGTTTTCTGGGTTTTACGAGGATATGTTGTAATTGATAACAGGCAAACAACTGAAACCTTAATCTAGATGACAATGCCAACAAAAAATATGTAAGTCAAAAATCCCTGGGAATATTAGGATCAAAGAAGAAAGATTTTTAATAAATTAAAACGAACTCATTTTCTGCAGATTTTCGTGGTTTTCGGCGTTTTCCGTGGATATGTGAGTCGGAAAATCCCACGGTGAGGGGGGGGGGGGATGGGAGTATACAATAGCATGTTACCAAGAATACATACAATAAAAAGTGCCTCTCAACAGCAACCAAACTGAAACATTATAAAACAGTGACTCAACTGCAAATCACGTATGCATGTGAAACACTATTCAAAACAGCTAACACAGTTGCAATAGATAAGAGTACTCAAGGTAGAAAGGAGAATAGTAAGAACCTTTTTAAACAAAAATTACCAAGTAAATCGAGTCTGGAGACTAGCTTCTAATGAAACAGTATATTATAAAGAAATAGAACCAGTGACAAGTACAATGAAAAAAAACTAATATAATTTTTGGGACTTATATTATGGACACCAGAAAACAGAATTAGCAGAAAAATAAAAAAATTATGGAAGAGTAAGAGTAAGAAAAATATAAGATGGATTACAGAACTTAAGGAAGATATGGCAGAGCTACGTATTACAATAGATGATTTAATATACAAGACAGACACACTCAAGATATTGAAAGACAAACACACTACAGATGAAAATCAACAAAGAGAGAATAGGAAGAGTAGTTCCAAAAGCAGAAAGAAAATTGCGGTCAGAAAGGACGAAGAAGTACTGGGCTCCCAAAAAGAAGAAAAACCTCAACCAGAAACCTGACTAAAGTGGTCCTATGAAGGCCAAAAAATTAAAATTAAATTACTAGGGAAATAGCACAGTGAAGTTTTGAAATTTGTAGCAAGATTGAGTATGGACATGTACACAATACACAACGCCTTCACTATTGCAGTCACATAGTAAAAACTGCAAAAGAAAATTATTTCAAAAAATATATATGTTTGTATGTTTATTCATCCTTTGATCATTTTACATGATATAGAACACCTCAGATTCTTACATAGCTACATTAAAAGAAAAGTAAACTAAAAATTCAGTATCATTTTCTTCATACGGATTGAAAGAAAATGTTTTTAAGAAATGATATTCACTGTTAGAAATGTTTTACACCTTCACATTTAATCACAAAACGAATATATTTATTGTAAAGCGATGGGCGCGTGACGTCACGCTTGACGAAGGCTTGGCTCAGTCTCGCCCGGTGAAAGACATTTCACAGTATTCTGTCTACTGTTACAGTGTTTTAGTGAGTATCTGTTCAACTGTTTATTGTTGTGTTGTGGGGTGTACAAACTCATCGTCGAAGAGTGATAACACACTTAAAATATCTTTTCATCGATTTCCCAACAGAGATAAGTCATCCGAACGTAAATAAGCAATGGCTGATAAAAATAAAAAGAGAAAAATTTGTTCCTACAAAATACAGTACGGTTTGTTTACAACATTTTGAAGAAAATGATACCGAGCTTTCGGTACAGTTACGAAAACAGTTATCTGGAGAAACCCCGCAATCTGTTTAAAAAAGAAGTGCTGTGCCATCACTTCTTTTGCGTGGGAAATCTGAAACACCGCCAATGAAGTAAAGAAAATCGTCGTACTCGAGGAAGAAGGAAATGAGAGAGTTATTGCAAGATTTGAACAGTAATCCTTCAGTATCCGGGAATGGACAAATCATGAATGTGGAATCTAGTATTTATGACGAAAATTCAGTTTCTAACAGCGTAGGCGTTCAGTGTGAACTAGGAAATGATACTTATGTCAATGTTTGCACAGATTCATTGAATGTTTCTTCTAGAAATTGTGATTTGGATTAGATAGCTCTTTTAGCATTTCAGAAATTTCTACTACCGCAAAAGATGATTCTGAATCTGAATGTGACTCTGTTCGTATCTTGAAAAAATATTTTGTTTTTGAACTGTATTAGATCTAAGTATTAACTGATAACGGCTGGCAACTAGTGTATCTTTATTTATAATAACGCTATCGAATGAGCAATGTCGTGTTATACAGTCTACAACCCCCTTCTGTTCACAAATTACTTCACAGTCCCAACAACACACACTTTCGTGGCCCGTTTTCATATGTAAACACAGCCCACATTTACACCATTCCGTATTTTCTTTTCTTCCTTGCAATTCTTTCAATAATTCTTTGTCATTTTCTTTTCGTGTGATATTAATTTGTGAATACCAAGATTTGGCCTTAGAAGGTAACATTGCAGGCATCTCTGTCAACAACAAACACAAATGAGACTTGGTGGTATATTAGAAACACACGCACGAGCATTACAGCAGCTGTTGTCCTGCTAGCGAGTTAGTCAGGTGTGACGTCACAGCAGCTTTTCACTTCACCCGTACAAGGCGTAATATTGGGCACCTGAAGTTCACGAGATCACCATTCGTTTCGTAATTCAAAGCTCCGTGCGATGAGATTAAAATAAGAAAATGGTATTTTTTTAGTTTACCCTTCCTTTAACTATTAAATAATTTAGGCTGATTACTAAAGTTTACAAGATCAGTTTTCAAAATACTGATAATATTACCGTACCTATGAGTTAAAATTACTAACTTATTTTTGTAACTAATATATAAAAAAAGTAAAACAACAGAAGAATGTTAAAGAGATAAGCACAAAAAAAAGTCACAAAAAATTTGCATACCATCCGTGGGCAAACAAAAAATTTCAAAAGGTTTTCAATGAGTCCATCATCAGACTGGCACATCAGAATAAATTCAGTGTTAAAATCTAATAAAAACAACCATAAAGAAAAGAGCCTCATTATAATAAATCTGGAGTATACAAAGTTGTCGTAGGTAATCCCATGAGAGTTTACGAGTTTATCTGATGAAACTCGTCAACTCGAGTTGGATTTATTAAGACTATTCCATGAATAAAAATGTAATGGACGATACAAATAATAATTACTTTCATGTTTTATTGTGTAAAAGCAAAACTAACAGCTGCGAGATCAAAGCATACTATGAATCAACCATCCATGAATCGATTTGAGTTACCATGTTGTGACCAGTGCTACCAATGGTGCATTGAAGACATAGTTGACTTCATTCAGATAAGCCAACAGCAGAACAGAATAAAAGCACACCAACTGGCTTGCACCGAATCGAAATTATGTTTTTAATTAATGTATATTTCTATTATTTCAATTTCTAAACAAGTTATCTATATATATATAAAAATGAATGTGTGTCTGTCCTTTATGCATTACTACACCATTCATCCGATCGCCGTGAAACTTTGGGAAGTTGTTGAGTGCATTCCCGGGAAGGTTTCTGGCATATTACATTTTTAATAGGGATGGGTCCTCGATACTTTCGATACCTCGATACACTCGATACTAGCATGGTATCGGCATCGAACGATACTTCAGAAAACTAGCTCGATACTTTTTCGATACTTTTGTAATTCTGCAATTAAGTGAGAATGCTAGTATGTTTGAACAAAAACTTGTAAGTGGACTGTTTCAAAAACTAATTTTAGTTTCAGTATAGTGTTTAAAAATAATTATAGGCTACTGATGATTTTAAATTTTGTCTCATTAAATATGCAGACTTAATTAATTTAGTTGGTATTACACAGTTCTCTCAAATTTTAATTTTTAATGACCCTATTTATTGAAACTGGAAATGTTGAAGGTATCGAGTATCGAGTAAATCTGGTATCGACCCATCCCTAATTTTTAATTTTTCCTTTCTTTCGTGAGTTATGAGTGAAAAACGGGCAAGAAACATTTATTTTTTGCGTTTTCGAAGCATCAGTTTTCAGTAATACCATTCAATGTCAAATCAATTACAGTACAAAATATGATAGGGCACCAAAATTACCTATGCGGCCTTATAAAGAACATACTGTGTGAGAACTATCTTCAGATAGATGACGGGATCGCTCAATCAAGCCCAATAAGACAGACAGTAGGAGTCCTACAGGGTGACCCCTTAAGCCCCCTATTATGTATAGTGGCCACAGCGGACGTCACAGAGACACTACACTCAAATAAGGTCAACATGTACATTTACGCGGATGACATTGTGATGGCCTCGTGCTCAGCTGAAGATTTGCAAGCCTCCCTTGACAAACTAGCAGACTGGGCAGAAAGCAATGAAATACGCATCAACGAAGGAAAGACAGTGTCCATAACCTTCAGACGAGGCGGGAAACAAACAGTCTTCCTCTACAGATCAAAACCTCTGACTGCAGTGACGCATGTGAAATACTTAGGAGTAACCTTGCAAACAAAAGGGGACAAATTCTCTTTGCACGTGAAAGACAGAACCAACGCAGCTACGAGAACCATGAACAGCATCAGACACCTGAGGAAGCTATCAGTAGACACAGCAATAAAATTATTCAATGTAAAAGTATCGCCTGTCGCCACATATGGCATAGAAAACATCTGGCCATACCTCACAAAAGAACAACTGTCCAATCTTGAGAAAATCAAAGCCTCCTTCCTAAAGGAAGTCTTATGTGTGTCCAAGTTCACGCCCTCCCGTCTGGTATACGCCCTCACAAGAGAACAATTTCACATAGAAGAGATAAGAATGAAATTTCTACTACCGACCACACCCCACTACACGGCAACTCTAAAAGAACTCGCAGCCAAAAGAGAAGAAATCTGGGATGAATTCTCTGCCACTGATGCCATGATACTACAAGACTGGAAAAAACCGAACTACGACCTCCGACATGTGATGACCAGGTTCGCGGTGCACGGCTTCCATCATCTGATTTGCCATAAAGTAGGATACCCCTTACCAGGACAAGACTGCGAGTGCAAGCGATGTGGTGAACCGTGTGACAGATACCATGTAATGTATTGCAAGGAAAGGCACGAATCATTGACAAAGTTCTGCACCGCAGAAAACTGAATCGAAAAAGAAGCCAATGCACATTGTGCGCATTTCTCTATTCATTCAAATCAATTACAGTAGGCTTTGGCTATTTTTGTCATTCCTTGGACATAAAACTATCACGATCGCTTGAATGTTGTAGCTCGCGTTGATCGATTCATTTGTTTATAATGTCAAGGCACGCAGACATGAAATTTTCAACCTACACCGAAGAGGATTATTTTATTATTATTATTATTATTATAAAAAGGATAATCAATATAGGCCTCAATATGGTCAAACGTTGTTCGATTTGGACGAACAGGGGTTTTATGGGCCAAGGACCTCGAATCTGAGGTCACTTTTACCAGGCGACGCTATCTAATCGTGGTATGTAATTCACGTGATTTAGGTGTTAATAAATATAATGATTTAACTATTATGCTCTTAATTTTTAATTTTTGAAATAATTATTGCGGGCGATCGCTTGATTTTGTAAGTCCATCCTTGATGATTCATTTGTTTAGAATATCAAGGCCTGCAGACGTATGAAATTTTCAACCTACACGGAAGAGGGATATTCAATATAGGCCTAAATATGGTCAAACATTGTTTGACTTGGACGAAACTCACTATGCAGGGGTTTTCTGGGCCAGGGAACTCTAATCTGAGGTCGCTTATACCAGGCGACACTATCTAATCGTGGTATATAGTCCACGTGATTTAGGTGTTAATAAGTAGGCCTATAATGATTTAACTGTTATGCTCTTAATTTTTAATTTTTGAAATAATTATCGTGTGCGAAGCCGCAGGCACGCCCTAGTGTTCTATAAAATAATCTGTCTTCGTGCTGCTTAATGGAATCATGTGACCTATTAATCACGGCAGATTAATGCTTACGTGTCTAGTAATGAGCTGACGATTTTGTCAGGTAAAATCCCGTCCTCATATTAATAGCAAGCATTTTATAAGTTAACGATCGTGATTGGTCTATATCCGAGGAATTGCAAAACGTTATTGGTCAATATCAAACACGCAGTGTATGAGTGGAATAGGCACAGAAAAAAGTGTTATTCAAATTTATTGAAGGAAAGTTCAATGGACTATCTCGTTATTTTCAGAAAAGAATGCTGAATACTAGAGTGTTTTATAAAGAACATGTATCTTAGACACTTGTTCAAGGTTAAGCTTCTAAGCTACTGTAATATACATGTTGTTAATGGCTATAAAACTGGCAGGATGACCCTGAATGTTTCAGACCGGAGATATCTGCGACCCAAACACATTTGCACCCTGCAAAGCTCTGTGTGGGGAGAAGTCCACTTGCCAGTTCTATGCATACGAGAAGGAGAGGTATGTCGACTACCTCCACGCTTTCAACATCTTCGGGGTGTTCTGGGGTCTCTTCTTTGTGTCAGGACTGGGAGAGATGATCCTGGCATCCACTTTTGCGACCTGGTACTGGACATTCAACAAGTCTGATGTTCCTTTCTTCACAGTGACGGCCAGCGTGGGAAGAACTTTCAGGTAAGCACCGGCCAGTGCTGTTTTGCTTTCTTTAAATATTCAATAACACTAGTTTAACTAACATGTTTAATAAAAAGTCACCAGCGAATCACTGCACGTTTCCAAATAAGTTTTGTTGTAAAAAGGTTTTATTCTGTTCACTGGCAACAGTAAAGATTGGTGACATATTACTCACTGCATACTGACGTATCCAGTAAGGAACACACACCCTGCCTTGCAATCAAATGCAAGTTAAACAACTGTAATTGGTTGAAATCTAAGGCATTGTCTATCAAACATTCCTTACATGTCACAGTATTAATATTGTCACAAAGCCCAGAAAAGCCTAGAAACTGATAGAAGAAGGACTCGGCCGGAAGGCGCTAGAATTAGAGACATCTAGAAAGGGACGGCCCTCTTATTGCTGATTGGAGCCGTGCGCCGACGGGTGCGGCCTACTCCCTGGCACGGCGCGGTGAGTGACGGTGCGCGCTCGTGGGAGGGGCCAGAGGTGGAGCCACGCGCTAAGGTCTGTGACGGCGTACCACGCGGACATTCTAGACCATGCGTGGGCGGGGAACTTTCGAGGCATCGGCTCTGGAATATTCTTCGGGCCGATATATGGGGCCGCGAGCGACTGAGACAGTCAGTCAGTGTGAAGAGTCAGAGAGAGCAGTTCCGTCCAGTTCAGTACAGCGAAGAGTCCGTGAAGAGTCAGAGTCAGCGAGAGGCAGTCCGTGAGTAGCAGTGAGCGTCAGCGTCAGAGGGTGAGCTGGACGGAGGGAACAGTTCAGCGCAGCTGAGGACTTGGGAAGCTGAGGAGCCAGTGACCAGAGGGACTAGTGTGACCGGAGGGACCCGCGAGCGGAAGATCTAGTCAACGGGGAACTAGTGACCGGAGAGAAGGGTGAACGGAAGAGCTGGTGAGCTGATCTGGGCTGAGGCAGTGCCGTCCCGGGGAACTCTGCACGACGGGTGGATCGTACAGTGGCAGCGAGGACTGTGAAGTTGACCGGCGCGACGTGGAATTATCTCGACTGGGAGTCCGCACAGTGTGTGCGAACGGAACAGTGCTGTAATTAGGACTGAGCACAGTGAGAGTGAGCACTGAACAGGACAGTGAACTGGCGAATAGTCTGGAGTTTTTCTGGCTGTATTGACAATTGTTGTAGGAAATAAAGAAACCTCCATCCTTCAATTATAAACTCGGTGTTCTGATTTTGAACCCCGACGAGCCCTTGTTACAATATATTAATCCAGTAAAGAACATTACAACCAAACACAAGGTAAACAACTGTAATTGGTTGAAATCTAAGTGAGCATTCACACCGAAGTACCATGGCTTGCAAATCACACTACCTGGATGCAGGCTGCACATCGAGTTGCATGGTTCACAGTTTTGCATTCATACCGAAGTAGGGAATGCGATCTGCAGTATAACGTACATTATATATTTTCACTTGAACGATTGAGAAACCCATTTAAAGTAATGTAATTTATCTAAAGAGGATATAGTTTCAGCAATTTCAATCCAGGCTTTTTTCCTACTAGTTTCGATTGCCATGTCGTATAGTCTACGCATGTACAAATTGTATGTTAAATAGCTCTCTTTCTAGCAGTTTTCATTGCATCTTTGCCATAATCTACTGCTACATAAGCGAATATGTATTGAATTTTCTTAAAATGATAAAACAGGTGAAAAGGCAACTGAACGCATGGGTCATCCCAAGTAGCGTCTCATGAAATAAGTCCAGATCTATCTGAAGAAATGAATGCCGCACTCTGCGAGCTGCACTATTGCCACGCTACTTTGGTGTGAAGACTTGAGCATGTTTCTTTGGGATTTAAAATGAGTAACGTGCAGCGTGCATCCAGGTAGCATGACGCAAGTGGCATGCTACTTCGGTGTGAATGCTCCCTAAGGCATTGTCTATCAAACACTCCTTACATGTCCCAGTATTAATATATTCACTGATGAATTGTTTACAGCTTGAAAGTGGTTATGCTACATGCCTGTCTTCCTATAGTTAATTATGATGTAAGACTGTGCGAGTACAACGTTAACAAAATGAGTGCTATAATGATCGAACATCATGCAAGAAAGCGTAGAATAGCAATTGAAAAATGTTTGGTAATTTTGTATCATAGCAGAATTCGGGAACAAATCAAGGTTTGAAACAGTATCAGAAACATTTGCAGAAAATATTGAATCTAAACTAAACTCCGTGATGCTACATCCCTGAAGGGATACTCGAGTACATAAATCACAAGCTGAGGAAGTACGACAATGCTGTGGTGAAGGCCATCGTATGTTGTCTGCGCTGCTTCTTCTGGTGTCTCGAGAAATTCATCAAGTTCATCAACAGAAACGCATACATCATGTGCGCTGTGCGTGGCAAAAACTTTTGCAGCTCTGCGAAAGATGCGTTCAACTTGCTAATGAGGAACGTAGTCCGGGTGTTTGTGCTAGACAAGGTGAGACAACTTACACATTAAGAATAGCAAAATGTAAACTAAGATTGTACTGATATACAGTAGAGTCTTAATTATCCGAGCCTAAACATAAAATTAAGGCTTCGCTCAAGATTCCAAATAGCAACTGTATTTTCGTTGGTAACATTACTGTACGCTGAGGTTTTTGACCTCTTCTTCTGTAAAGACAACTACAGTATTAGAGAATTTGTCTAACGGTGTTGTCGTAATAGAAAACATGTGATGCTTTCACTGGAAGACAGGCTTTGTGCTATTAAATATTTAGATTGGGCGAAACCTTTAAAAAAGTGGCAAGTGATTTAAGTGTTGGTGAAGTGACAGTAGTAGTAGTAGTAGTAGTAAATGATTTATTTTGCCTGGCAGAGTTAAGGCCATAAGGCCGTCTCTTCCACTCAACCAGGTTTCAGAAAATATATACAATGCATGTTTACATAAATAGCAAATTAGTGAATAAGAGACTTATGTCTAATACTAAGACTAAGGTTAAGGCTAATCAAAATTATTAATTAAATAAGTAAAAAGCATAGGTTTCATAAAAAGCATAGGCTTCATAGAGAACGTAAGTGTCATCAAAGAAAATAGTAATAATGTTACAAGTAAAACAAGGAATATGTAAAATTATGTTATAATGGAAATTTAAGTCTAGCTGTAGATACGTTATAAGGAGACTAAGTAATGTTATATACAGTGAAAGATGGAGTGACTACAAAGAGCTAGTTCTGTTCAGTGGGCAATAATTGTTTAATAAGCGCAGATTTGAAAGAGTGTACACTCCGACTACCCCTAATATCTTGTGACAAGGTATTCCAAGAACGGGCTGTGGCTATGGTGAATGAATGAGAGTATGAGGTTGTATGATGACTAGGAATTGATAACAGAGTGTTGTGCTGCGAGCGTGTACCATGATTATGGTAGGAGGATAGAAATGTAAATCGGGGAGCCAAGTAAAGAGGTATGGAAAACAGTAGGCAGTTGGAAGTGTAAAAAGGCACAGATTGAAGAGTGGGTGATGCACGGCTTTGGTTTTGTCGTTTCGTTATATTAAATATTATTTATGTGTGTCTTTAATATGAAAACTGTTATTTAATTAATAGAAAACACAGCCGCACTACCTAGGCAATTATCTAGGGCTAATAACCCCTGCCATGGAAACGTACTACTTACAGGGGTAATGAGGTCCGGAAATAATGTTCGTCTCGTAATTAATGTTGGTAACATCTATGATTATATATTTTCAGTGCCAAGTTAGTACAATTACAACATTTTCAATCTTTGAGCAATTACTATGGATTTAACACATTAAAAGATTCTTTTACATTCAGATAAAACTATTTACAGCTGGGTCGGCTAAAATTATAAAAGCATATCCTTTTATCTTACAGGCCGGTGAATAATAATTATAATTAACATAAAACTTAAACAAAAGTCTCTTTGGCCATTCAATGTTTGCTGTCCCCAAAATTCATTTCAAATGCACACATTCTTTCCCAAGAAATCTTCGATGAGGGTAGCGGCCATACTACAAAACTATTAAATGAAAACTTTTACTTTACTGAAACTAAAAATAGAATTAATGACTGAAAGCTTACCAATTGAAAATTACTTTACTTAACAAATGAATTTATTTGCCGAACCTAACTGACTTTAAATTTTTGACTTTAATTAAACCAGAAATTATTAACTGAACTTTACCAAAACTATTTAATGAAAAATATCTGAAACTAACAAAAATATAACGTCAGGACAAGATAAGCTTCAAACAATCGCACTCTGATCAGTCCACAGATATAACCATAATACATACATCTGTAGACCAATCAGAGCAAGGATATATTTAAAACTTACCTTAAATCCATCAGTCCTAAAACATGACCAGCCTCTACCGATCGAAGATCTTCCCAGATGTATCTCACTCAAGCACGCACACAGGAATCAACTTACAAAGTTATGAAGCTAACCACGAAAGCTCGATTTGAACCCAGGACCTTTGGCTATTCGTGCTAATGCTCTACCAACTGAACTAAGCCAGAGTTCAATTCACAGCGCTGGATGGAACCTCTCTCCTATGACTAAATGCCCTAATGGTCTATCTCAGGGACGGACAAGTTATGTCATATGCAAGGATTTTTACTTTTAGGATTAGAGGGAATAAAATTACAAAGTGGACAAAATTATTAGCTTGAAGACGGATAGAGGAAAGGCCCTGTTCATGCCTGCCATGTTGAGGTTTGAAAATCAGCTTCTTGCAAAAATAATGTTTTTCTAAAGGATAAATGTAGCTGTATTCAGTAGCTCTGTATTACGGAAAATTATGATAAGAAAAAAGAATCACTTCACAGAATTTAGGCCGACTACATGTTGCTGCTTGTGTTGCTAAGCGACCAGTACACGTCCAGCAACACAAAGAGCAACATGATGTTGGCCATAGCTATTCTTTCTACACAAATAAAATATACACCTGAAGATCACGAATTAATGTCGAAACGCATCGTGAAGAAAACAACACTGCACTTTTAACATTGAACAAACATTTTAAAGAAGTTATGGCTGTATTTTAACATTAGCAAAAAGTTATGAACCGATTGTCATCGTTCGGGATGTATTTTCTTTGTCTTTTTTAGTTCTACTTCGTGCTATTTTTTGTTTGTTTTTTGATACCTCATAGTAGAAATAAAGAAGCTTTTCATAACTTTTTTTTACCATGATGCTACAAACCAATTTTCCCAAGATGTATACATTGAATTCCTACTATTTTCTCTTAATTATGGCATAATGAAAGTGGCCACTTGGATTTTTAAACATATACAGCCTTACTAATAAAAGCTGCTTATATCTGCTTTGAACGGTTGTTTGGTTGTTCACCGTGCAAGTTCTGGATAAGCCGCATTACCAATAAACTGAGTGTAACTGCCGAGTTTACACCGGGTTTGTACGTCCAACGTCATCAAATACGACACTCTAGTTGTGATGTTACTAGCCCCTGGCTATCAAGGGACTGCTGAACGCCATCTATCGGTGCAGCCGGCAAACAACGATGGATCGTCTGCAGACAGTGATTTTAGTTCCAGTATTTCATTATGTTGTTTTAAGAAAGCTGTAATCATGGGTACAAGTATGGAAATATGTCCCGCAAACAAGGAACAATGTTTATAATTCCGCAAAAGCAGCTCAGAATATGCATAGCCTCAAAATTCAATCTCAGACATCTATGAAACGACCGGCTGTTACGGATATCGGCCATCTTGATTATTTACGTCAAGTTTATACAAGGGGGCCAGGCTGTGTAAAGGTTGCACACATTCAGCCTTATGCAAGGATTATTAGTACACTTTTTCTCCTCAGCTGTGTATATTCCTGGTATAAATGTTACAACTGGATTATTAGTAAGACTGTTAATGTACTTCACCGGGACTATTACACATGTATACAGCAGTATTTATGTGTGTTAATAATATCCACTTCTAACATATGCCCTAGGAAGTCAAGATAAGCCATATTGTTGCTGCTCATCAATGCGCTCAGGCCAAGAATATTCCTTTTTTAATGGACACTCTTTCGGAAAACCCTGTGAAAAGACAATCACAATTTATTAATGCCGAGTGATTAGGTAATCCTTTGTCGTATCTTCACACTAATGTTTACGCCTTCCTTAAGCAAAGAAAACCCACGCACACATTCCGAACATTATGTTATACAAATTCAGGTTTTGAAGGTGGAAGTAAACTTTACGTATTAGCATGTTTAACTAGATTTACGGGTGTTTCCACAAAATCGTGTTTAATGTCTCCTCGCGTTTCATTATTGATCTTTATCCCCGTAATTATCTATAGGCTTTTTTAGTTTGCACTGAAATTTGCCTCCTATAATAACCCGAGTCCCTTGCCTGCGAGCTTAGTGATAAAGTTTGTTATTCAACATAAGGAAATCTAATACTCAACTAGGTCTAGTACGTCCATTCCTCATTAAGGGCAGTAAACCACTTTTTCATCTGCCTTTCGCTTGCATTCATGTCGCACATAATTCCCTTAATGTTTCAGTGGATCAGTGGATTCTGTTCTGAATGACAGACAGCATTCTTTGGAAGACCCTGAAGAAAATTAAACAAAATTCGTGAGATTATTTTCTAACAAGGTTACAACCAGTGTTACAACCAGTTGTAAGGTTACAACACTTATAATAAATAATCCATACATTATATGTAATATATATATACACACACACATAACTTGTTGAATTAATAACAACAGCTACCCCTAGGCCTACATTTCCGTATTCGAAGCAGCTATCAACGGTACCATAAGAGAAATGAAAACGAAGTAATAGTAAAAATGTTGAAATCCTATCACAGTCTGACTGAATTATTCAAATCACACTACGAAAATTGGATTTGCGATAATTAGTGATGGAAAGAAATGGTGGTTTGAAGGGGAATGAACTGTATTTAGAATTATCCAATCTTAATTAATCAAATTCCGCTCTATTAAAATAGTGGCTTGCCTTAGTTGCAGTCGAACGAAGACTATTACCTGTCTTACTACCTAACCAAAATTCACTCATATAGGTAACAGCATATTGTAGGTAACAGCTGCTGCTAGGTAACAGCAAATGGATTATATTAATTATTACTGAAGTCTTAATGCATGCAGAGGTGAAACGGTACAAAATATCTAGATGTTCCTAATGAAATTGCTATCCTTGCTAACCTTTTAAAAGACGTCACAGACTATTAAATGGTGACATCCTATGACATAAGAAAATTAGTGTTAATATTCTGTTCCATCGTAAGTATTTTATAAAATCTAAGCAGGAAATGTAAATGCTGAACTTTTTAATTTTGATTGTTTGAAAATCTTGCTACTCTAGGAAGTTTTCGATCGAATATTTATGAAAATTTGATTATGATAAAATATTAAGCAATTAAGAAAATACTATTCAGCCATTTCATAAAATATGGGAATTTTTCCCTCAAAGAGAAGTTATAAAATTATTGTAATTGAGTGGTCAAAAATAAGTTCAAAACCTCAAATTCTCTGAATTTTAAGGACTTAGGTGTATTTGAAGTGGCTTCATGTGTAAAATCTATCGATTTACTTATTTATTGCGTTGAGTTACTTTTTTTTGCCATTTTTAGCATGATTTTAACACTCTTTAATACCAAGCAGTCAAGAGTAATCAGCTATGTCCATTTTCATTTAAGAAAATATACATCTTAAGGTACAATTTGGTATAAGATTAACTTCAGATAATATGTGTGGTTAATTACTATGTAAAATAACAAACAAGGGAATTTTTGTCCCACCCGTAACAGTGATAGTTTTGTTAAATTATTATTGATGAGTTAAATAAATTTTCTGACAACCTGGAAGCAGTTTATAATTTGTATTTAATCCCTCATACCTTCATTAATAACAACATTAAGACTCTAACAGTAATAGCAGAACAGAAAATGAGCTTTTGTTTTGCATCAATAAAATCAGTGTCCAAATTATGTCCCACCCGAAACAGATTTTGAAAAACCAATTTTTAAAATAAATTTTAAATAATGCTTTGCATGTAGTGTGGAGGAGAAGGCATTGTAAATTTTACAGAATGCAAAGAACCTATTCTAGTTTATTATTTATGATATGTAATAAACAAAAATAGTTTTTATAATTTGCTAGAATGTAATTATGAAATGGCTGTGAAGTCTTAATGCATGCAGAGGTGAAGCGTTACAAAATATCTAGATTTTCCTAAATGCTATTTTATAAAATCTAAGCAGGAAATGTTAACGGCTCAACTTAATTTTGTTCTTTCCTTGTTTGGGATCTCAAGTAATGCGATTGCACTGAATGTGGTGCCTTTTTTTTTTCTTTTAACTCTTCTCTTAACTCCATGCTTTCTGTGTTTCCTCTTTTTTTCACATTCATGTAGTTTTTTCCAGAAGTTTCTGATAATTTGTCTCTTACATCAAGAGTTTTCATAAAAAATTGCCTGCATACTCTTATTTTCTTGCCATCAACAGTGAAATAATAAGTAATATTTTCACTTTTTTTTTTTGGCATCACCTTGACTGAATTATTTAGAATAAAGTTCTGTTTCAGAACTCAAGTAAATAGGAGATGCTATGCTATGCTATGCTATGGTGGAGCAGACAGTATTGTTTTGTTTCTGGTGTCTGATATGTTCTTTTCTTCTGGCATCCAGAGAGCGTCTCGTTTGTCCTATCTGGCGTGAAACAATTAAAACTTTAACACTGACGTCATGACAACTGCGACTGTTAACTCTCCACAGGCACTTATTTTTATTGCTAATCTTTCTCAGAAGAAGGACACGATATGATGTCCGAAACGTCAAAAGACACTAAAACACGATGCGGCCCAACCCGGATATCATTTTATGAACATCAATACTTTGTTTCCAATATACTCAATAATTCACTTGTATAATAATATAAGAAATGAGTCAAATTTGTGACACTTACTTCACTTAAGTAACATTTGTATGGAATCTTTATCATAATTTCCAGAACACCTCAGCGTTTATGCCAGTTGTAATAATGGTTATTGTTAATATTATTGTAAATTCAACATTTTAGCATCCGTTAATCTTCTTGACTTTAATATTATATCATTTTATCTTTTTGGTTATGTTTGCTGGTTGAGTGAGCGTTGGCAGTGGAGAGAATCAGCTGTATGGAAGAGGCTGCCATGCTTCTATGTCATGGGGGTCACGCAGGGATAGAATAACGCTCATTGGTTGATTTCATATTTTTAGGTGGAAAAACAGAAACGTTTCTATTCCGTTGCATGAAAATAATTGTATGGAAAATATAGGATGAAATTGTGTGCAAAGGCAGTTTATAGACATTTGGAGCAAAAATTGGATCGTGAGACATCGGCTTAACAGTAAAATAATTAAAACTTTACATTTATTAATCCTGACATTTTTACTTCCTCTGCCCGTACCATAGGTAGGAAGTGTTGTTTTCGACCCCCAAATTCGAAGTTGAGTTTTTTTACATAAATACACATTTTTTGGAAACATGTCTGTGTGTCAGTGTGTGTGTGTGTGTGTGTGTGTGTGTGTGTCTGTATGGATGCCTGTGAAGGATAGTTACAAGGCACCCACTCTTTGTAGAAAGTTTGTCTTTCGTGGTGAACAACTGAATACGTGCTCTTACACGGCCTCTTATTCTATATAAGAATGTGAAGTGAGAAAGATGTATTGTTGGCCCGGTATAGAGTAAAGAAGTATCTGAGGGAAATATTCGATAAATTTCGGAAATTATTCTTTACAGCAGAAAGTTCAATAAACATCTGCAGTCACTTGTTCTTTTTCTTTCTTTTTTTAAGTTTGTTATATAGCCTGCGCTTTTAGTCACATCATTGAAAGAAGAGGTATTTATAGCATAATTAGTATAAAATTGTGTCTTGCGATTCTGTACAAGGATATGTGAATACTGCTAACTTTTATTTGGGCAGAGGAAGTTATGTGACTTTCACATCAGATTTTTTTACATAAATTGCATGAATTACATAATTTTATGATACAGTTAAAATACCAGTATAACAAAATTTTCAGTATTACAAAATTATGTGTTGGCCCCTTCTCTTTTCCCTATTTCATATTAAAATATTAAATTATTATAAAAAAATTTAGAAATTTCAGTATAACAAAATGAAATTTTGCTTATTTGCCTGTATATCATTTTATTTTTTCTGGCATATGCGGTGTAATATTGCCTCAGGGAGAGATATTAATGCTATAGCTTAAAGAAGAAATAATAATCGCTAACTGCTTTAGAAAAGTTGGAGTGAAATGAGGTTAAAGAGGAAGGTGTGCAACACAGTGATCAGCAGAGTTTGACTCTTGTGCATGGCACACATAACTTAGTCTTTAAGATTTTTCTTCTATCACAAAGCAGTATACCACATTCCGTTTTAAATTCATGTGCAGTGGTTGGTGACCATTTTTACTTTTTCCAAAAATTATGTCTGTACATCTGTAAAATTTCACCATAACAAATTCATTTTTGAGGTCCCTAAAGTTCATTATATACTGGTATTTTACTGTATTGCTAATTTCAGTGTTTGGCATATCGGATTCATGTTGGTAGAAATTATAGTAAAACAATATAAAAGACCTGGCATTATACCTACTCAATGGCAATAAAGGAATATTGTATTTACTCGAATCTTGTGTGCACTTTTATGTACATTTGTTGCATTCTACATTGGGGTGCAAATCCGCGGGCACATGCTAGTTCTAAATAAATGAATCGTCCAGGATGGACTTACAAAATCAAGTGATCGCCCACAATAATTGTTTCAAAAATTAAAAATTAAGAGCATAATAGTTAAATCATTATGTGTATTAACACCTAAATCACGTGAATTACATACCACGATTAGATAGCGTCGCCTGGTATAAGCGATCTCAGATTCGAGTCCTTGGCCCAGAAAATCCCTGTATAGTGAGTTTCGTCCAAATCGAACGATGTTTAACCATATTTAGGTCTATGTTGATTATCCCTCTTCCGTGTAGGTTGAAAATTTCATTTGTCTACGGGCCTTAACATTCTAAACAAATGAATCGACCAGCGTGGACTTACAACAATCTAGCGATCGCGATGCTTTTATTACCACGGTATGACAAAAATAGCCAAAGCCAACTGCAATTGATTTGACATTGAAATGTAGGCCTATTACTGAAATCTGATGCTTCGACAGCGCTAAAATCACGTTTTCTGGCAGTTTTTCACTCATAACTCGCGAACGAAAGCTAAAATTAAAAATTCGGCTTCGAGGTGCATTTGCCCACCTTTCAGTGCATCTATGTTTAAAATTTCAGATCTCTGCGTTCAGTAGATTTCGATGGGCATCGCGGAGAGACAGACAAACACATCCTTTTATTATTATAAGATAGCATGTGCCCGCTGCTTCCCCCGCGATAATTATTAAAAAAATTAAAAACTAAAAATTAAGAGCATAATAGTTAAATCATTATATTTATTAACACCTAAATCATGTGGAGTGCATTCCACGATTAGGTAGCGATTAGGTAGCGTCCTCAGATTTGAGTTCCTTGGCCCGGAAAACCCCTATATAGTGAGTTTTGTTCTAATCGAACAATGTTTGACCATATTTAGGGTTGATTATCCTTCTTCCGTGTAGGTTGAAAATGTCATATGTCTGTGTGCCTTGGCACTCTAAACAAATGAATTATCTAGGATGGACTAACAAAATCAAGCGATCGTGTTGCTTTTATTTCCAAGGTATGAGGTATGATGTCAAAAATAGCCAAAGCCAACTGTAAGTGATTTGATATTGAAATTTATTACTGAAACTGATGCTTCAAAAATGCAAAAAATGCACGTTTTTTGCTCATTTTTCACTCATAACTCACGAACGAAAGCGAAAATTAAAATTCCGGCTTCGAGGTGCATTTTCCGACCCTCAGTCCACCTATGTATAAAATTTCTGAACTCTGCGTTGAGTAGATTTCGCTGGGCATCGAAGACAGACGGAGGACAGACACTTCCTTTTATTAATATACAGATGTCAAGGCCCTTAGACATGTAATTTTCAACCTACATGGAAGATGGATAATCATTATAGGCCTAAATATGGTTAAACGTTGTTCGATTTGGACGAAACTCACTATACAGGGGTTTTCTGGGCCAAGAAACTCTAATCTGAGGTCGCTTTTACCAGGTGACGCTATCTAATCGTGGTATGTAGTCCACGTGACGTAGGTGTTAGTAAATATAATGATTTAACTATTATGCTCTTAATTTTTAATTTTTAATTTTTTTAATATTATCGTGGGCGAAGCCGCGGGCACATGCTAGTTATTAATATACTGTAACATCACATATTAAGTAGTCTGGTTGAACAGAAAATTATTATAATGTTTACTTTCTACAGGTAGAGAAATGCATGGCGAAGACGTGTGGTAACGTCCCACAGTTGGCATTCCTGCGTGTCAAGGGAAAACTCAACGGAGAGAATTTGTTGGATGATGTCATTGCAGCTAACATAACAGACAAAGGATCCAGACGCACCATCTCTGCCAAAGTTAAGGATATCATTAAAAAACAGGTGCGTGTCAATCATTACCTACTGTAAAGTGATGTACCATATTGGCCCGACAACAACATACTGATTTACAGTGTTCATATTCAGCTTTGGAAGTTGCAATACAGTTAGCTTTGACAAATAACACTACCCACATATTCCTTCACATATGCTTGTCAAAATAGACCTTTGTTCTTCTGTAAGCCCTGTGTAATTAATCGATCTGGAGCTTTACACTGAAATTGATAACAAAAATTACTTATTTTCTGCATATCATAATTGAAATTATCACTGATTAAACAAAAGCATTCTGGCACTTTGTTACATCAATTTACCTGACTGGTTCCCTTACCTCAACTTCCTTCTGTCCCCTGTCTCGTGGAACACAGCCTATGAAGTGGACGATGCTAATAACGGCTACTCCCTCACAAGTGGCAACTTCAGGCAGCAGTCAACAATAGAGTTCGCTACAGGCATATAGTTTTCTATAGTTATAAGTAGGTGGCGGATTTCTATGACAAAAAAAAATACGATATATGCATGCATTTATGACCTAAAAAACATTAAAATTTTACCAATAAAATTTAAAATATGATTTTACCACTTACATATTGTGTGTGTTTTTTAAAGTTTCATTGCAATCTATTTTATTAAAATATAATGTTAACTATTTAAAATATCTGTAAATTCTCAAAAAGTATCAGTATAATGCAAAATTGACAAAATATGTTATGACAGTTCAAAATTTCTTTAATATGCACACAAATATGCAAAAAAATATGACCTAAATATGCATATTCATTCTAAATATGCTACAATATATATTACTAGCATGTGCCCGCGGCTTCGCCCGCGATAATTATTTCAAAAATTAAAAATCAAGAGCATAATAGTTATATCATTATATTTATTAACTCCTAAATCACGTTGACTACATACCACGATTAGATAGTATCGTCTGGTAAAAGCGTCCTCAGATTCGAGGTCCTTGGCCCAGAAAACCCCTGTACAGTGAGTTTCGTCCAAATCGAACAACGTTTGACCATATTTAGGCCTATGTTGATTATCCCACTTATAATAATAATAATAATAATAATAATAATAATAATAATAAGAAGAAGAAGAAGAAGAATCCTCTTCGGGA
Organism: Ectobius pallidus; assembly: GCA_964059195.1. Lineage (NCBI taxonomy): Eukaryota > Metazoa > Arthropoda > Insecta > Blattodea > Ectobiidae > Ectobius > Ectobius pallidus. The sequence goes on from CAXKWD010000002.1 coordinate 4,405,307, forward strand.
TTAGGTTGAAAATTTCATATGTATGCGTGCCTTGACATTAAAAACAAATGAATCGACCAGCGTGAGCTACAACATTCAAGCGATCGCGAAAGTTTCATTTCCAAGGTTTGACAAAAATAGCCAAAGCCAGCTGTAATTGATTTGACATTGAAATATATTACGCTTCGGAAACGCAAAAAATGCACGTTTTCTGCCCGTTTTTCACTCATTTTTGGCATTTAGAATCAGAATTTTTCAAAATCCTTTCTTAGTGAGCATCTACATTAGGAAACGAAGGCACTGTCAAAATTCCAAGTCTCTACCTGTTATAGTTTAGGCTGTACGTTGATTCCTGTCATTCAGTCAGTCAGTCATTCATTCAGTCAGTCAGGACAAAGCCTTTTATATATATAGAGATTAGGCTATATTTCACACTTGAACTTCACTATTAAATATTTACCTAGGACTACGTAGTTTCAGTCACCCTTGTGACTATCCTCAGCTACATCTGAATTTCTGTTGGTAGCACTGTTCCCTTGTACTACCAATCCTGACTGCTGTATGCCATCTCTTGGTGGTTGGATGTACCTTCTAATTAAGTTGTCTTCTGCTGGTATCTCGAAATTTAGTAATTTGTGTTTATTTTTTTGAATAAAAATTTTTTCCCAGACTGTTAATTCTTGGGGTGTTTCTATTGGCTTTAGAGGCTTAACAGTTTGTTCTATTTCATGATCATCTTCCCAAAAATGAGCAGCTATTGCCGATTTATCTGTCTGTGCATATTTAATGTTTCTGAAATGTTCTTTGTATCTGGTTTCTATATCTCTTTTTGTTTGTCCAATATAAACCTTATCACAATCTTTATACTCTATTTCATAAATGCCTGATTTTTTGTTGTTTGGTTCTCTGTCCTTGTGGTTATGTTTTAGTAGGTTTTTTACATTGCATTTGTTCTGGGGGGCCAAAGTAATGTTAAAATTGGAAAATACTTTCTGGAATCTCTTTTGTGCCCATGGATGGAAAGTGAATTTTCTGTATGCTACAATAGTTGAAAATTTCCTAAACATGCAGTTATATGCACAATGAAAGCCGTTCCATTTCCACCAGGATGCTTGGATTCGGGTTTAAATTAGTCGGAAACCTGAAATAATGCAAAGGGGAAAAATATGACATGTCATAGAAATCTTCCCCCTAGTTATAAGTGCCTTGATTGTAAATCAATCAACACTAAGGGCCAGTATTATAATCATGGTTTAACCTTCAGTTTTAGTTTAAACTTTAGTTTTTCAGATTTTTGCGTATTATAAACGATAACTAGAAGTTAATACAAGTAAGAATCAGCTTGAAAGATTTTATGTCATAACCGGGATTTGAACACGGATCTTCGGCTTAACGCGCCGATGCTCTACCATTGAGCTACCATGACAACATGCCAGTACGACATTGGATGTGTGTTCTCAACGGAGAAACCTCCCGTGGTCTGCCTTGTCTTCTGAATCAGTTGAGGAATTTGATGTCAGACTGGCATGTTGTCATGGTAGCTCAATGGTAGAGCATCGGCGCGTTAAGCCGAAGATCTGTGTTCAAATCCCGGTTATGACATAAAATTTTTCAAGCTGATTCTTACTTGTATTAATATCCCAGACATAGATTTAATGTCTATTTCCTTTCCCTCCACTTAACTACAAGTTAAGCTTAAGTTTAACCTAATTGGACCTTTTCTACCGTTTAACCTACAGTTTAAGACATAATAATTATATTAATGAAGATGCCTATAAAAACACGATTATAAGACAGTATCAACAAGTTGAATTTTGGATACAACGTCTTATGAGAAGATGAGACACAACTTAAAGTAATTCTATTTGTTTACTTTCCGGAATGGAAAGTATTTTAATATAGGACTAAACAGAAAAGGTTGTACTGTGAGACAAATGCTAATACAAGATCATTTTTAAGAGCAATGAATAGCTTTTTATTTTAGCTGTGATTGAAATAAACTGACTTACACTGAACAAAACTGAGTTAAATTTTGATTTAACTGTTTCTTTAATAATAAAATTTCTAGCTTCAATTTTTACTTCCTCTGCCCGTAACATAGGTACTATAGGTAGAGGAAGTATTGTTTTCAACCCCCAAATTCGTAGTCCGAGTTTTTAACATTTATACACGTTTCAAAGGCCCCTGAATCCAAAAATTTTGGAAACATGTCTGTGTGTCTGTCTGTCTCTGGAATACCTGTGAACAGGCTAGCTCCAAAACGGAAAATCGTATGAAAACAAAATTTCGTATTTGAGTCAGGTACCTTCTGAAGATGTGAGCTGAAGATTAGCGACAAGTTTCTCTTATTTTTAAGGGGACTTTTGCATGCAGAATTTTTCGTTTTTCATGATTTTCTCTAAAACGGCTTTAACGATTTTCTTTAAATTTTGCACATGGATTGCTTATACTAAGAGCTAAAACTTTTATTTGAAACATTTGTTTGAAAAAATACTCTGAAGGGTTCACCCACTGTTCGTAGAAACTCTCTTGCCTGGTAAACAACTCCATACGTGGACATTCATGGTCTTTTAATCTATATGAGCACGTGAAGTGAGAAAGATATATTGTTGGCCCTACTTACAGTAAAGAATTATCTGAGGAGAATATTCAATAAATTTCGGAAATTATTCTGAATGGCGGAAAGTTCAGTAAACGTTTGCAAGTCACTTGTTTTTTCTTCTTTTTTTTAGTTTGTCCATAGCCTGTGTTTTTAGTCGGCAACATTCAAATGAGGGGGCTACAAGGTATTTACAGCATAATTAGCGTAAAATTGTGTCTTGCATTTCTGTACAAGGATATGTGAATGCTGCTAACTTTTATTTGGGCAGAGGAAGTTATGTGACTTTCACATCAAGTTTTTATTAATTTAGCTCTGCTTCCCTCTTCATGTAGTCCATTTTCAGCATCTGTTAATATCTTGTACTTTATCCTGCAGTCCAGTCAAATCATTCTTCTTTCTTCTCTTTGACTCCATGGTGTTGTCATTAGAATTCTGTTGAGATTAAACAAAGTTGCCATCAACGTCTACTTCTTCAATCAGTATATTGGCATCGGAGTTGAAATGGGTTCCTTCAACATACTCGTATTCCATTTCATCCAGGTTGAATTAGGCATACTTTCTGGAACATTTATATCATCACTATCGTACAATGCTTCCAATCCAGTGCTACTATCACCTATAATTTCCTTTATCATATTTTCAACTAGCAGGTGTCTGCTGCTTTGCCCGCGATTACTTACTCAACTGCTAGATATTGTGCTTAAATCATTTCCTTAACAGAAAAATAATTAAAACATTATATTTATTAACACTGATATCGTTTAGTTAATTAATTTCATTTTCCAGTGGTATAGATATAATTGTTAGAAGTATATAAATATCCGCCTATATACCACTCAAGAATAAATAACAGAAGAAGCAAAGCAAGGAAATGCAAATGAAGGAGTACACGCTTAAATGATAAAAAAAAAAAATTATATTTATTATTAGTTATTTGTGGTTATGTATGTAAGGAATATGTACTAATAGACAGGGCCATATTTCTAAATAGGCCAAGTAGGCTGCAGCCTAGAGCGGCAAATTTTCAGGGGCGGCAGCTTGGCAATTTACCTGTATTCAAAAGTTAAAATGAAGTATTTCAGACTTTAATATTTTCTGTACGAACTTAAGAATACATGTTACTTAAAAATAAGTTTTAGTCTTTCTACATAGCCTACTTTCTAAAACTATAACATAATACAAGTTCACAGCACATAATGATATTTTTCAACAAATGAACCAGTAATTAGGCCTAACTACACTTTGTGTAATTTCATTTCACCGTGTAGGACAACTTAATTCAAATTGAACACAGTTCTTCAATCACGCAAAACATAGTCATTAGTAGGGACCGGATTTTTAGGTTTTTAAAAACAATGTTTTAGGTTTTCCATTAGGTGAAATAGTTTTTTTTTAGCTTTTTGTCCAAAATATAGTTTTCGGGTAGAATAATTGGTTTAATGAATTTGAATGTGCTACATAGGATTCAACACATAATACTTGTAAAGTTTAACTTAACAAAATTGACTTAAATTTGGGTAAAATTGCTTTAGGACAATATTATAAATTGAAGAAAGAAAGTATAAACAATCAAAAGAAGCAGTGAAAATAAGATTGTCTCACACACATTTCCTAGTTACTGTATAATATCTTTCAAGATTCTCAACTGTGAAATTCTTCCTGTTACCATCTCTTAAAATACATTTGAAGGCAGAAAATGTCCTTTCAACCTCACATGACGTCAACAATGGTTCATACGAATACGAGGCGTGTTTTTTAAGTAAGTACCGTTTTGGAATTAAAAAAAGACGTGCAAAGATATCGCAATAATTTTATTTTTATGGTTACCTACATCTCTTGTCTACGCACTGACGCCATTACAGTCTGATTCTTCATTGTATACGTTGTTTACTGAGTGTTTAAGATGCCTCCGACAATCGTGAGTCCCGCCGATTGTGAAGTACAGGCTGTTATATGATTTCTTAGTGCTAAAGGCGTAAAACCGATCGATATTCATCGTGAGATCTGTGAAGTTTACGGACAAAACATTATGAGTGATGGAATGGTAAGGAAATGGGTGAGAGCATTTAAAGATGGCCCACAAATGTGCATGATGAAGAACGGAGTGGGCGTACTTCAGTCTTTAATGAAGATTTGGTGCAGAAAGTGGAAGAAAAGGTGAGAGAAAACAGACGCTTTACAATTTCATCAATGTGCGACTGGTTTCCTCAATATTCTCGTAGTGTTTTGTATCGCATTGTGACCGAGAACTTGAATTACCGGAAATTGTCAGGCGGAAGAATTTTTTGAGGAGGGTATTCAAAAACTGGTGCCACGTTATGACAAGTGCCTCAATATTCACGGAAATTATGTAGAAAAGTAGATTAAGGTACAGGCTTTCATGTAAAAATAAAATTATTGCGATATCTTTGCATGTCTTTTTTTTAATTCCAAAACGGTACTTACTTAAAAAACACGCCTCGTACTTTAAAAGGAATACGCCGGTACTCTTACACTTCTTCTCTTGATACTGTCATCCTAGACGACATTGGGTTGAACGAAACATTGGTATATTAATTTCAATCCGACACAAATTATTGTCTCTCCGCAAAATGTCGATTTCTCAACTGACAAACAAAAAAGACAAAAAAGTTGCCTAAATTAGATATTATGGGTTTTATACCCCATTTAGGTATTTTTAGGTGGCACAGAATTAATGTGGGTGAATCCTATGGACATGATTTTAAAAAGTGTATGAGCGCTTTTTGTTTTGGAAGTAAGGAAAAAAATAGGTAAAAACCTAAGAACCGGTCCCTAGTCATTAGCAATAAAATATAAAAATATGTTTAAAATAGTGGTCACTGATCTCCAAGAACAAATTAATTAATTTTGAAACCCATTTCATATTTTAACGAATCTTAAAAGAAGTAAGAAAAAAGTAGATAACTAATTTGATTATATATTTTATTATGTAAACCATTAAAATTGTAGTTTTATCTAAACTAAATGAACTTTATGTTTTAAAAAGATGAAAACACCAATTAACTCTAAGGTCGCGGGTTCCATTCCCGATGGGGTCGTTGGAGTTTTTCAATTGGTCTAATCCTTCTGATGGCACTATGGCCCTGGGTTCGACTCAGCCTCTAACAGAAATGAGTACCAGGAGCAAACCTCGGTGTAAGGCTGACAACCTTACCACATTCATGTGCCGAACGTCTGAAAATCTGTGATCCTCAACCTCCTGGAACCCCTTGGCCTTCATGGCCTGAAATAGGGAACACTTTACTTTATTAAGTAAATATGAACTATATAGGGGGCGGAAAATGGACTCTAGCCTATAGGCGGCATGCTCTTAAATCCGGCCCTGCTAATAGATGTAGTATACCCAGTGTAGAAACATTGAGCTGATACCCCCAAAACCCCTGAATAGTTGGTGTCACTGTGAACTCCATAGGGAGTACTCTAATTTATTCCAACAAAGTTTCCCTCTATACTTCATAGGGGCCGAGATATAAATGTTTGAAATATTAAAAATAATAGTTACACACCTTTAGAACAATAATGCATGGCAAAATAAAAAAAAATAAAAATATATCAATTTTAAACATAATAAACAACTCCCAAGAAAATGTAGTGTTTTGTCCCAACTCCCACAGCCAGTTAAAAAAAGTAGTTCTCTGAATCACTGAGGGATACAAGGGGTTGAATATGCTAGGGTCCGTAGCTTCTGGGCGCAGGGAATAGGTTTTCACTGTTATGGTAGTAATACAGGCCCTAGTAACAGGTCTACATTATTCTGTGTACCATAGGCCTATATCTGTGTTTTATCATCATTATTGATGATTAATGGTGACTTCAATAAATATAATATTCTGCATTGTAATTGAGATATTTCAGAAAATTGGCAACTTAACGATTTTATAAGAGACTATTTAACTATTTTTAGCACTTATTTTCCAATTTTTAGAGCCTATATTGTGTACCTAAAACAGCATTTTTAGCGACCTAAGAGTCCAAAGTCTATTCATTACTGTTAGAAACGATGTATTACCACACACTGTTATTTTGTTATTTTAACATTTTGATTCCGTCCATCTCTTAATGTTGTTATTGCTGTAAGGACCTTTGAGCTGTTGGCTCCTTGGGGCATACTAGTGAAATAAATAAATAAATAAAAGAAATAAATAAAAAATAACCACATACCTTATCACAAGAGATGTTGGAAATGTCCTCCTCTTGCATCCACACAACACTGGCACCTTTTTAGGAAATTTTTATTTCATGCAAATAAGTTCAGCGTTTGAGATAGAGTTCATTTCTCTTGTGATTTTGTCTATAAGTTTTTGATCTATAAGAAATTTACTATGTGAAGAATTCTTGTTACATAGTAATTATTTTGTAACACAGTATATTACATGACTTCACGATAACAGCTGCGAAATCACGGCAAACTATGAATCAACCATCCATTAATCGAATCAAGTTACCATGTTGTGACCAGTGCTACCAATGGTGCATATAAGACATAGTTAACTTAATTCAGGCAAGCAAACAGCAGAACAGAATAAAAGCACACGAACTGGCTTGTACTGAAATGAAATTGTGTTTCTAAGCGATGTACATTTATATTATTTCCACTGCCTTCTAAACTGTATTACTTGTGTATACACTGCCTGTCCTATACGGCTAATTTTGCGTACTCGGCGACATTACAGATGACAGCACCTATCACACCCAGATTGCTTCTTGTTTTTTGCTACGACATTGTTGATTATGTAGTGTATTATTCTAGGTACCGGTACTTAATTGCTATGAATAAAATTTTGTAAAATAATAATTATAAAATTTACTATCAATGCGTCTAATTAATTTATATTTATTTTAATTATTGCTTTAAAATTCCATTTCAAGGTAAGTGTCATATACTGGAATAATATTATGTTCTAAACAAATAACACAAGTATCTGTGTCTGTTTAATGCTTATTTTGACGCAGCAAACGCATGGAAGCAATGTACGGTAATGTATAGGGCAATGCCTTCTAGACTCTTTATTACTCGTGTATTCTCGAGATGGCGGTTGTATAGGTGGCGGTGATTGCTGCAATCTGGGTGTGAACTGTGTCGCCTCTACTGGAGAAATTATGCAGTTGAGCAATACTCTAAACTCCATGTTAAAATAAAGCATAATAATAATAATAATAATAATAATAATAATAATAATAATAATAATCGTCTGTTTGAGCATAAAGCCATAAGACTTGTCACTATATCTAAGATTAAATATAAATCATACATTACCCACATTTACTTCATTAATACTGTATGGACACAATTGAATTAAAATCTTTCTGACACGTCTTTTAAAAACTTTCAGGTCATTAATGACTCTAATGCTAACAGGCAGATTATTGTACATCTTCAAACCATACACCATGATGGATTTGTTGAAACTGTTGAAATTATGTTGAGGAATACTAAACTTATTTCTATTTCGAGTATTGTAGGAATGAAAATCACTATTGCAACTAAATTCATTTCTATGAATGTGGACAAATTCTAATAGTTTGAAGACGTACAACCCATAGACTGTAAGTATCCTAAAATGTTTGAAATAGTCTCTACATGAGGTACGATTGTCAATACCCGCCATGCATCTGACAATTCGCTTCTGTGCAATAAAAACATCATTCAACATAGTAGATGAACCCCAGTAACAGATACCATATGTTAGCCTTGACTCGGCTTGAGCAAAGTAAAAAGATAAAATCATATTGCTACTAACATAGTATCTTAAAATTCTAACTTGATTACAGACAGAATGTAAAGTACGGACAAGTTCTAAACAGTGTGGGCACCAGTTCAAATGTTCATCAAATGTTATTCCCAGAAATTTAGTTGCCTGAACACTAAGACTGTTATGATTATTAATGCTTAAATTTAAATTATTTATTGATTTGTTTTGTATGTTGTGAAATTTCATATAACAAGTTTTATTTATGTTTAAATATAACATATTAATATTAAACCATTTCTGGAGATTATCAAGCAGTGCATTACAGTCTGTCTGTAACCCTTGAGCATTCTGAGCATCAACAACAACCGTTGTGTCATCGGCATACATCGTAATAAAATAATCTTTCAAGTGATTAGGCAAGTCATTAACATAAAATAGAAATAGAATGGGTCCCAGAATGGATCCCTGGGGAACACCTACTTTGACATCCAGAGAGTTTGATTTGTACAGCCTCTTACAATTATTAATCTTATACATCACTTCAACATACTGAAGCCTGTTACTTAGGTATGAAGAAAACCAGTCCAAAACAGATTTCTCAAGTTTAGAGAGAAGTATACTATGATTAACACAGTCAAATGCCCTGCTAAGATCACAAAAGATCCCAACAGGACACCTACCCGCATCTAGTGATAATAAAACCTTATTAAAGACAGAATAAATTGCTGTACTAGTTGATTTTGATGGTCTAAACCCATGTTGATTTACATCCAAAATATCATGTCTGTCGATAAACTTGAGAAGCCTGGTCAACATACAATATTCAAAAATTTTAGCTAGACTATTACACATGGCTATAGGCCTATAATTTTCCACATTGTTTTTATCATGCTTTTTAAATACAGGAATAATTTTATTTAACTTCAGTTCACTTGGAAAGACACCACAGCGAAACGATTCATTTATAAGGTAAGTAAGAGGCTTTAGAATGATATTTTTACATTCAATTAGAAGCATGGCAGGAAAATCATCAGGGCCAGAGGACATCTTATGTTTTAGTTTCATATTTATGATATCCAGTACCTCACATTCTGTAAATTCGTGCAAGTAAATAGACTGAGTAACTTGTTTAATATGATTAGTTGTTGAATTATGGTTTGAGGGATCTAAATTTGACATTATTTTCTCTGGAGCTTCTTTAAAAAATACATTAAAAGATTCAACTACTTCCTGAGGATCGTCAATTATACCAAGTTCATTTTTGAGCGTTATGTTAACATGTTCCTCGTCGGGTTTTGTAAGTTGATGAATAATTTTCCATACCATCTTGCCTTTGTTAGTTGCATCATTTAAAATACTTTCATAATATCATAATATCATAATAGGACAGGCAGTGTAATTCTCGAGACGGCGGTGATTATTTCAATTTCCAAACAAGTTTGTATAAAATACTCTTTTTATGTGCTGCTTAATGGCAACATGTGACGTATTAATCACGGCACATTGATGCTTACATGTCCAGTAACAAGCTGACCGTTTTATCAGGTAAAATCCCTTCCTCATATTAATAGCAAGCATTTTATAAGATCGTGATTGGTCCATATATGAGGAATTGCTAAACGTTATTGGTCAATATCAAACATGCGGGATATGAGTGGAATAGTAAATATAAAAAATTTAAATAACTGTGAACATGTATCTTAACAGTGTCTACCCCATATCAATTTTTTACGATACATTGAAAACTCCAGAAAATAAAAAACTCAATACCCTATCCCCTTAACAAGCTGGGAGCAATAATGTAAACATTTATAACAGAAGTTTAGGAAACAAGGAATTCTTAGCATATGAATTTTAAAGGAGGAACAAGAAACAAAAAAAATCCAGAACTATACAGTAATAATGTGGGGAAAACATTCAGTTCTGGAAAACATGTATAGTACTGTAAATAGATTATTGGGCAACACTCACCAACGTTTGTTGATCGAACATCATGCAAGAAAGCGTAGAATAGCAATTGAAAAATGTTTGGTAATTTTGTATCATAGCAGAATTCGGGAACAAATCAAGGTTTGAAACAGTATCAGAAACATTTGCAGAAAATATTGAATCTAAACTAAACTCCGTGGTGCTACATCCCTGAAGGGATACTCGAGTACATAAATCACAAGCTGAGGAAGTACGACAATGCTGTGGTGAAGGCCATCGTATATTGTCTGCGCTGCTTCTTTTGGTGTCTCGAGAAATTCATCAAGTTCATCAACAGAAACGCTGTGCGTGGCAAAAACTTTTGCAGCTCTGCGAAAGATGCGTTCAACTTGCTAATGAGGAACGTAGTCCGGGTGTTTGTGCTAGACAAGGTGAAACAACTTACACATTAAGACTAGCAAAATGTAAACTAAGATTGTAATGATATACAGTAGAGTCTTAATTATCCGAGCCTAAACATAAAATTAAGGCTTCGCTCAAGATTCCAAATCGCAACTGTATTTTCGTTGGTAACATTACTGTACGCTGAGGTTTTTGACCTCTTCTTCTGTAAAGACAACTACAGTATTAGAGAATTTGTCTAACGGTGTTGTCGTAATAGAAAACATGTGATGCTTTCACTGGAAGACAGGCTTTGTGCTATTAAATATTTAGAATGGGCGAAACCTTTAAAAAAGTGGCAAGTGATTTAAGTGTTGGTGAAGTGACAGTAGGCAGTTGGAAGTGTAAAAAGGCACAGATTGAAGAGTGGGTGATGCACGGCTTTGGTTTTGTCGTTTCGTTATATTAAATATTATTTATGTGTGTCTTTAATATGAAAACTGTTATTTAATTAATAGAAAACACAGCCGCACTACCTAGGCAATTATCTAGGGCTAATAACCCCTGCCATGGAAACGTACTACTTACAGGGGTAATGAGGTTCGGAAATAATGTTCGTCTCATAATTAATGTTGGTAACATCTATGATTATATATTTTCAGTGCCAAGTTAGTACAATTACAACATTTTCAATCTTTGAGCAATTACTATGGATTTAACACATTAAAAGATTCTTTTACATTCAGATAAAACTATTTACAGCTGGGACGGCTAAAATTATAAAAGCATATCCTTTTATCTTACAGGCCGGTGAATAATAATTATAATTAACATAAAACTTAAACATAAGTCTCTTTGGCCATTCAATGTTTGCCGTCCCCAAAATTCATTTCAAATGCACACATTCTTTCACAAGAAATCTTCGATGAGGGTAGCGGCCATACTACAAAACTATTAAATGAAAACTTTTACTTTACTGAAACTAAAAATAGAATTAATGACTGAAAGCTTACCAATTGAAAATTACTTTACTTAACAAATGAATTTATTTGCCGAACCTAACTGACTTTAAATTTTTGACTTTAATTAAACCAGAAATTATTAACTGAACTTTACCAAAACTATTTAATGAAAAATATCTGAAACTAACAAAAATATAACGTCAGGACAAGATAAGCTTCAAACAATCGCACTCTGATCAGTCCACAGATATAACCATAATACATACATCTGTAGACCAATCAGAGCAAGGATATATTTAAAACTTACCTTAAATCCATCAGTCCTAAAACATGACCAGCCTCTACCGATCGAAGATCTTCCCAGATGTATCTCACTCAAGCACGCACACAGGAATCAACTTACAAAGTTATGAAGCTAACCACGAAAGCTCGTGGTTCCCCCACTATGATGCAACGGACTTTTAGATTGAATTTGCGCATGCGCGCAGCTAGCCTATTACTTGAAATATTCCATTCACGACACACACTGCATACTAGATGATACATTTTACTAACATACATTTTTCTGAGTAGCAACCCTTATTACAACTTTAGATACCATTCCGTCTCTAGACACATGTATCGTGCTAATGTTGGGATGACTTGTACTGAGTTCTGTTCGAATCCCAACAGTGACTCAGCGTGTATACCCATGTTAAACGAGAATTTGTTGTGGTCCACATGAGACTCTACTGTATAATAAATCTTTAATTACTTGAGATGGAGATTTAACCCATTGGCACACTACATTCCTTAAGCTGTGTTCACACTGGGGAATTTGTTGCAAGGATATGTGTCCGGATACATGTATCACTTTTAATATATAATTATTTCATGCAAATTCAACTTTATCGACTTCAATACATACCCCTGTTAGGCTGTGATGTTGGGTTGGTCCCTGGAGTGCTTATTTACAAATTTGTTGTGATATGATACACCGGAACATGAAACACTTACAACACTCACATCTGGTTTGACTTCTCTTCTTTTTTGCTTTGTACACCACACAATCACTGCAAGGATGAGAATATTATAGGAGAAAAATTCCTCTGACACTGGGATTTGAACCCAGGACCTTTGGCTATTCGTGCTAATGCTCTACCAACTGAACTAAGCCAGAGTTCAATTCACAGCGCTGGATGGAACCTCTCTCCTATGACTAAATGCCCTAATGGTCTATCTCAGGGACGGACAAGTTATGTCATATGCAAGGATTTTTACTTTTAGGATTAGAGGGAATAAAATTACAAAGTGGACAAAATTATTAGCTTGAAGACGGATAGAGGAAAGGCCCTGTTCATGCCTGCCATGTTGAGGTTTGAAAATCAGCTTCTTGCAAAAATAATGTTTTTCTAAAGGATAAATGTAGCTGTATTCAGTAGCTCTTCATTACAGAAAATTATGATAAGAAAAAAGAATCACTTCACAGAATTTAGGCTGACTACATGTTGCTGCTTGTGTTGCTAAGCGACCAGTACACGTCCAGCAACACAAAGAGCAACATGATGTAGGCTACAGCTATTCTTTCTACACAAATAAAATATACACCTGAAGATCACGAATTAATGTCGAAACGCATCGTGAAGAAAACAACACTGCACTTTTAACATTGAACAAACATTTTAAAGAAGTTATGGCTGTATTTTAACATTAGCAAAAAGTTATGAACCGATTGTCATCGTTCGGGATGTATTTTCTTTGTCTTTTTTAGTTCTACTTCGTGCTATTTTTTGTTTGTTTTTTGATACCTCATAGTAGAAATAAAGAAGCTTTTCATAACTTTTTTTTACCATGATGCTACAAACCAATTTTCCCAAGATGTATACATTGAATTCCTACTATTTTCTCTTAATTATGGCATAATGAAAGTGGCCACTTGGATTTTTAAACATATACAGCCTTACTAATAAAAGCTGCTTATATCTGCTTTGAACGGTTGTTTGGTTGTTCACCGTGCAAGTTCTGGATAAGCCGCATTACCAATAAACTGAGTGTAACTGCCGAGTTTACACCGGGTTTGTACGTCCAACGTCATCAAATACGACACTCTAGTTGTGATGTTACTAGCCCCTGGCTATCAAGGGACTGCTGAACGCCATCTATCGGTGCAGCCGGCAAACAACGATGGATCGTCTGCAGACAGTGATTTTAGTTCCAGTATTTCATTATGTTGTTTTAAGAAAGCTGTAATCATGGGTACAAGTATGGAAATATGTCCCGCAAACAAGGAACAATGTTTATAATTCCGCAAAAGCAGCTCAGAATATGCATAGCCTCAAAATTCAATCTCAGACATCTATGAAACGACCGGCTGTTACGGATATCGGCCATCTTGATTATTTACGTCAAGTTTATACAAGGGGGCCAGGCTGTGTAAAGGTTGCACACATTCAGCCTTATGCAAGGATTATTAGTACACTTTTTCTCCTCAGCTGTGTATATTCCTGGTATAAATGTTACAACTGGATTATTAGTAAGGCTGTTAATGTACTTCACCGGGACTATTACACATGTATACAGCAGTATTTATGTGTGTTAATAATATCCACTTCTAACATATGCCCTAGGAAGTCAAGATAAGCCATATTGTTGCTGCTCATCAATGCGCTCAGGCCAAGAATATTCCTTTTTTAATGGACACTCTTTCGGAAAACCCTGTGAAAAGACAATCACAATTTATTAATGCCGAGTGATTAGGTAATCCTTTGTCGTATCTTCACACTAATGTTTACGCCTTCCTTAAGCAGGTGAAACCCACGCACACATTCCAAACATTAGGTTATACAAATTCAGGTTTTGAAGGTGGAAGTAAACTTTACGTATTAGCATGTTTAACTAGATTTACGGGTGTTTCCACAAAATCGTGTTTAATGCCTTTTCGCGTTTCATTATTGATCTTTATCCCCGTAATTATCTATAGGCTTTTTTAGTTTGCACTGAAATTTGCCTCCTATAATAACCCGAGTCCCTTGCCTGCAAGCTTAGTAATAAAGTTTGTTATTCGACATAAGGAAACCTAATACTCAGCTGGGTCTAGTACGTCCATTCCTCATTAAGGGCAATAAACCACTTTTTCATCTGCCTTTCGCTTGCATTCATGTTGCACATCATTCCCTTAATGTTTCAGTGGATCAGTGGATTCTGTTCTGAATGACAGACAGCATTCTTTGGAAGGCCCTGAACAAAATAAAATACAATACATTATACACACACACAAAACTTATTGAATTAATAACAGCTACCCAAATGAAATAAGACTTGTGTTTGCATTTTGCTAGTCCTATATTTCCGTATCCGAAGCAAGCCATCAAGGGTATCATAAGAGAAATGAAAACGAAGTTATAGTAAAAATGTAAAATTCTTTGAATTCCTATCACAGTCTGACTTTGAATTATTCAAATCACACCACGAAAATTGGAATTGCGATAATTAGAGATGGAAAGAAATGGTGGTTTGAAGAGGAACAAGCTTTATAAAGTTGATACAATATTTAGAATTTTCCGGTCCCAATTAATCAAATTCTGCTGTATTAAAATAGTGGCTTGCCTTAGTTGCAGTCGAACGAAGACTATTACCTGTCTTCTTCCTAACCAAAATTCACTCATATAGGTAACAGCATATTGTAGGTAACAGCTGTTGCTAGGTAACAGGAAATGGATTATATTAATTATTACTGAAGTCTTAATGCATGCAGAGGTGAAACGGTACAAAATATCTAGATGTTCCTAATGGAATTGCTAAAATGTACACCTTTTAAAAGACGTCACAGAGTATGAAATGGTGACATCCTATGACATCAGCAAATTAGTGTGAATTTTCTGTTCCACCGTAAGTATTTTATAAAATCTAAGAAGGAAATTTTAACGCTGAACTTTTTAATTTTGTTTGTTTGCAAATTTTGCTACTCGAAAATTTCTATTGAATGTTTATGAAAATTTGATTATGATATAATATTAAACAATTAAGAAAATACTATTGAGCATAATAAAGTAACAATTATGTAAAATGCAAGGATTTCTGTCTACTAAGTTAGTTATGATTGTCATTTATGAAACTCAGCTTATTCCAATGGAATTTTCTTATTAGATTTCAAACTGTTGATTTTACTTAAATGTTTATGTAAATATTTAAATCCAGCTGTGAAAGGCTTAAAAATAAGATAAATTTGAATTGTTAACATCTCTCTGTACTTAATGAATCCTCATAATTGGGCTAACAAGAGCGTCTTGAACTTTTACTGTGGGATCAATTTTAGTAAAACATCTGTTGTCACATTTCAACTATTCTTTGAAAAAGTTTAAAATATTTTGCATAACATTTCTACCATAAGTAGATACAATAATTTCAGCCCAAATAGATCTCTGTACGATACATAGCATGCACACTGACTAATTGAACACCCTATATTAACGTTTTCTATTTTTCCAACAAAAATTTATAAACCGATTGTTACTGTTCAGGATACATTTTCTTTGTCTTTTCAAGTTCTGCCTCGTGCTATTTTTTGTTTTGTTTTTTTTATACCTCATAGTTTAAAAAAAGAAGCTTTTCATAACTTTTTTAACCATAATGCTACAAACCGATTTTCCCAAGATATATACAATGAATTCCTACTATTTTTCTCTTAATTATGCAATAATGAAAGTGGCCTCTTAGATTTTTAAGGATATAATCTATTTTACCTGGACTCTTACACAGATATAATTAAGGAATCGCGCACCTTCTAAAAGACGTCACAGACTATTAAATGGTGACATCCTATGACATAAGAAAATTAGTGTTATCAGCAGTCCGTAGTGTACCAGGCAGGTCCCAGGATGGTAACCTCTGTAGGCGTTGCCACAGGGAGTTTAAAACCCTTGCCCATGCCCTAGGGGCCTGTCCACATGGTGAACTCCTAGGCAATTTGCATCATCACACAATTAGATCATTAATTGCTAATGCCTTAAGGAACAAGGGTTTTTCTGCTTTTGAAGAAGTGCATGGTCTTTCCAGTGAAGGTAGCATTCACAGGGTGGAGCCTTCAACCCTCAGTCACCTGAAGGGTATATAATCGATCCAACCGTCAGATTTGAGTCCCATGAGGTAAATATGCATATTCATTCTAAATATGCTACAATATATATTACTAGCATGTGCCCGCGGTTTCGCCCGCGATAATTATTTCAAAAATTAAAAATCAAGAGCATAATAGTTATATCATTATATTTATTAACTCCTAAATCACGTGGACTACATACCACGATTAGATAGTATCGTCTGGTAAAAGCGTCCTCAGATTCGAGGTCCTTGGCCCAGAAAACCCCTGTACAGTGAGTTTCGTCCAAATCGAACAACGTTTGACCATATTTAGGCCTATGTTGATTATCCCACTTATAATAATAATAATAATAAGAAGAAGAAGAAGAAGAAGAATCCTCTTCGGGATTAGGTTGAAAATTTCATATGTATGCGTGCCTTGACATTAAAAACAAATGAATCGACCAGCGTGAGCTACAACATTCAAGCGATCGCGTAAGTTTCATTTCCAAGGTTTGACAAAAATAGCCAAAGCCAGCTGTAATTGATTTGACATTGAAATATATTACGCTTCGGAAACGCAAAAAATGCACGTTTTCTGCCCGTTTTTCACTCATTTTTGGCATTTAGAATCAGAATTTTTCAAAATCCTTTCTTAGTGAGCATCTACATTAGGAAACGAAGGCACTGTCAAAATTCCAAGTCTCTACCTGTTATAGTTTAGGCTGTACGTTGATTCCTGTCATTCAGTCAGTCAGTCATTCATTCAGTCAGTCAGGACAAAGCCTTTTATATATAGAGAGATTAGGCTATATTTCACACTTGAACTTCACTATTAAATATTTACCTAGGACTACGTAGTTTCAGTCACCCTTGTGACTATCCTCAGCTACATCTGAATTTCTGTTGGTAGCACTGTTCCCTTGTACTACCAATTCTGACTGCTGGATGCCATCTCTTGGTGGTTGGATGTACCTTCTAATTAAGTTGTCTTCTGCTGGTATCTCGAAATTTAGTAATTTGTGTTTATTTTTTTGAATAAAAAATTTTTCCCAGACTGTTAATTCTTGGGGTGTTTCTATTGGCTTTAGAGGCTTAACAGTTTGTTCTATTTCATGATCATCTTCCCAAAAATGAGCAGCTATTGCCGATTTATCTGTCTGTGCATATTTAATGTTTCTGAAATGTTCTTTGTATCTGGTTTCTATATATCTTTTTGTTTGTCCAATATAAACCTTATCACAATCTTTATACTCTATTTCATAAATGCCTGATTTTTTGTTGTTTGGTTCTCTGTCCTTGTGGTTATGTTTTAGTAGGTTTTTTACATTGGATTTGTTCTGGGGGGTCAAAGTAATGTTAAAATTGGAAAATACTTTCTGGAATCTCTTTTGTGCCCATGGATGGAAAGTGAATTTTCTGTATGGTACAATAGTTGAAAATTTCCTAAACATGCAGTTATATGCACAATGAAAGCCGTTCCATTTCCACCAGGATGCTTGGATTCGGGTTTAAATTAGTCGGAAACCTGAAATAATGCAAAGGGGAAAAATATGACATGTCATAGAAATCTTCCCCCTAGTTATAAGTGCCTTGATTGTAAATCAATCAACACTAAGGGCCAGTATTATAATCATGGTTTAACCTTCAGTTTTAGTTTAAACTTTAATTTTTCAGATTTTTGCGTATTATAAACGATAACTACAAGTTAATACAAGTAAGAATCAGCTTGAAAGATTTTATGTCATAACCGGGATTTGAACACGGATCTTCGGCTTAACGCGCCGATGCTCTACCATTGAGCTACCATGACAACATGCCAGTACGACATCAAATTCCTCAACTGATTCAGAAGACAAGGCAGACCACGGGAGGTTTCTCCGTTGAGAACACACATCCAATGGCGTCATGAGAAGATGAGAGACAACTTAAAGTAATTCTATTTGTTTACTTTCCGGAATGGGAAGTATTTTAATGTAGGCCTAAACAGAAAAGGTTGTACTGTGAGACAAATGCTAATACAAGATCATTTTTAAGAGCAATGAATAGCTTTTTATTTTAGCTGTGATTGAAATAAATTGACTTACACTGAACAAAACTGAGTTAAATTTTGATTTAACTGTTTCTTTAATAATAAAATTTCTAGCTTCAATTTTTACTTCCTCTACCCGTAACATAGGTACTATAGGTAGAGGAAGTATTGTTTTCAACCCCCAAATTCGTAGTCCGAGTTTTTAACATTTATACACGTTTCAAAGGCCCCTGAATCCAAAAATTTTGGAAACATGTCTGTGTGTCTGTCTGTCTCTGGAATACCTGTGAACAGGCTAGCTCCAAAACGGAAAATCGTATGAAAACAAAATTTCGTATTTGAGTCAGGTACCTTCTGAAGATGTGAGCTGAAGATTAGCGACAAGTTTCTCTTATTTTTAAGGGGACTTTTGCATGCAGAATTTTTCGTTTTTCATGATTTTCTCTAAAACGGCTTTAACGATTTTCTTTAAATTTTGCACATGGATTGCTTATACTAAGAGCTAAAACTTTTATTTGAAACATTTGTTTGAAAAAATACTCTGAAGGGTTCACCCACTGTTCGTAGAAACTCTCTTGCCTGGTAAACAACTCCATACGTGGACATTCATGGTCTTTTAATCTATATGAGCACGTGAAGTGAGAAAGATATATTGTTGGCCCTACTTACAGTAAAGAATTATCTGAGGAGAATATTCAATAAATTTCGGAAATTATTCTGAATGGCGGAAAGTTCAGTAAACGTTTGCAGTCACTTGTTTTTTCTTCTTTTTTTTAGTTTGTCCATAGCCTGTGTTTTTAGTCGGCAACATTCAAATGAGGGGCTACAAGGTATTTACAGCATAATTAGCGTAAAATTGTGTCTTGCATTTCTGTACAAGGATATGTGAATGCTGCTAACTTTTATTTGGGCAGAGGAAGTTATGTGACTTTCACATCAAGTTTTTATTAATTTAGCTCTGCTTCCCACTTCATGTAGTCCATTTTCAGCATCTGTTAATATCTTGTACTTTATCCTGCAGTCCATTGTCAAATCATTCTTCTTTCTTCTCTTTGACTCCATGGTGTTGTCATTAGAATTCTGTTGAGATTAAACAAAGTTGCCATCAACGTCTACTTCTTCAATCAGTATATTGGCATCTGAGTTGAAATGGGTTCCTTCAACATACTCGTATTCCATTTCATCCAGGTTGAATTAGGCATACTTTCTGGAACATTTATATCATCACTATCGTACAATGCTTCCAATCCAGTGCTACTATCACCTATAATTTCCTTTATCATATTTTCAACTAGCAGGTGTCTGCTGCTTTGCCCGCGATTACTTACTCAACTGCTAGATATTGTGCTTAAATCATTTCCTTAACAGAAAAATAATTAAAACATTATATTTATTAACACTGATATCGTTTAGTTAATTAATTTCATTTTCCAGTGGTATAGATATAATTGTTAGAAGTATATAAATATCCGCCTATATACCACTCAAGAATAAATAACAGAAGAAGCAAAGCAAGGAAATGCAAATGAAGGAGTACACGCTTAAATGATAAAAAAAAAAAATTATATTTATTATTAGTTATTTGTGGTTATGTATGTAAGGAATATGTACTAATAGACAGGGCCATATTTCTAAATAGGCCAAGTAGGCTGCAGCCTAGAGCGGCAAATTTTCAGGGGCGGCAGCTTGGCAATTTATTCAAAAGTTAAAATGAAGTATTTCAGACTTTAATATTTTCTGTACGAACTTAAGAATACATGTTACTTAAAAATAAGTTTTAGTCTTTCTACATAGCCTACTTTCTAAAACTATAACATAATACAAGTTCACAGCACATAATGATATTTTTCAACAAATGAACCAGTAATTAGGCCTAACTACACTTTGTGTAATTTCATTTCACCGTGTAGGACAACTTAATTCAAATTGAACACAGTTCTTCAATTACGCAAAACATAGTCATTAGTAGGGACCGGATTTTTAGGTTTTTAAAAACACTGTTTTAGGTTTTCCATTAGGTGAAATAGTTTTTTTTTAGCTTTTTGTCCAAAATATAGTTTTCGGGTAGAATAATTGGTTTAATGAATTTGAATGTGCTACATAGGATTCAACACATAATACTTGTAAAGTTTAACTTAACAAAATTGACTTAAATTTGGGTAAAATTGCTTTAGGACAATATTATAAATTGAAGAAAGAAAGCATAAACAATCAAAAGAAGCAGTGAAAATAAGATTGTCTCACACACATTTCCTAGTTACTGTATAATATCTTTCAAGATTCTCAACTGTGAAATTCTTCCTGTTACCATCTCTTAAAATACATTTGAAGGCAGAAAATGTCCTTTCAACCTCACATGACGTCAACAATGGTTCATACGAATACTGATACTGTCCGTCCTAGACGACATTGGGTTGAACGAAACATTGGTATATTAATTTCAACCCGACAACAATTGTCTCTCCGCAAAATATCGATTTCTCAACTGACAAACAAAAAAGACAAAAAAGTTGCCTAAATTAGATATTATGGGTTTTATATCCCATTTAGGTACATTTAAGTTTTTATACCCCATTTAGGTATTTTTAGGTGCCACAGAATTAATGTGGGTGAATCCTATGGACATGATTTAAAAAAGTGTATGAGTGCTTTTTGTTTTGGAAGTAAGGAAAAAAATAGGTAAAAACCTAAGAATCCGGTCCCTATTCATTAGCAATAAAATATAAAAATATGTTTAAAATAGTGGTCACTGATCTCCAAGAACAAATTAATTAATTTCGAAACCCATTTCATTTTTTAGCGAATCTTAAAAGAAGTAAGAAAAAAGTAGATAACTAATTTGATTATATATTTTATTATGTAAACCATTAAAATTGTAGTTTTATCTAAACTAAATGAACTTTATGTTTTAAAAAGATGAAAACACCAATTAACTCTAAGGTCGCAGGTTCCATTCCCGATGGGGTAGTTGGAGTTTTTCAATTGGCCTAATCCTTCTGATGGCACTATGGCCCTGGGTTCGACTCAGCCTCTAACAGAAATGAGTACCAGGAGCAAACCTCGGTGTAAGGCTGACAGCCTTACCACATTCATGTGCCGAACGGCTGAAAATCTGGGATCCTCAACCTCCTGGAACCCCTTGGCCTTCATGGCCTGTAATAGGGAACACTTTACTTTATTAAGTAAATATGAACTATATAGGGGTCGGCATGCTCTTAAATCCGGCCCTGCTAATAGATGTAGTATACCCAGTGTAGAAACATTGAGCTGATACCCCCAAAACCCCTGAATAGTTGGTGTCACTGTAAACTCCACAGGGAGTACTCTAATTTATTCCAACAAAGTTTCCCTCTATACTTTATAGGGGCCGAGATATAAATGTTTGAAATATTAAAAATAATAGTTACACACCTTTAGAACAATAATGCATGGCAAAATAAAAAATAAATAAAATATCAATTTTAAACATAATAAACAACTCCCAAGAAAATGTAGTGTTTTTGTCCCAACTCCCACAGCCAGTAACAAAAACAAGGGGGTGGGGGGAAAAACATAGTTCTCTGAATCACTGAGGGATACAAGGGGTTGAATATGCTAGGGTCCGTAGCTTCTGGGCGCAGGGAATAGGTTTTCACTGGTATGGTAGTAATACAGGCCCTAGTAAAAGGTCTACACAATTCTGTGTACCATAGGCCTATATCTGTGTTTTATCATGATTATTGATTAATGGTGACTTCAATAAGTATAATATTCTGCATTGTAATTGAGATATTTCAGAAAATTGGCAACTTAACGATTTTATAAGAGACTATTTTACGATTTTTAGCACCTATTTTCCAATTTTTAAAGCCTATTTTAGGTACCTAAAACAGCATTTTTAGCGACCTAAAAGTCCAAAGTCTATTCATCACTGTTAGAAATGTTGTATTACCACACATTGTTATTTTGTTATTTTAACATTTTGATTCCGTCCATCTCTTAATGTTATTATTGCTGTAAGGACCTTTGAGCTGTTAGCTCATTGGGGCATACTAATGAAATAAAAAATCTGATGTGAAAGTAACATAACTTCCTCTGCCCTAATAAAAGTTACGAGTATTCACATATCCTTGTACAGAAACGCAAGACACAATTTAACGATAATTATACGATAAATACTTGAAAACCTCTTCTTTGAAAATGATGCGACTAATAAAAGTGCAGACTATATAGCAAACAAAACAAGTGACTGCAGACATTTATTGAAACTTCCGTCGTTAAGAATAATTTCCGAACTTAATCGAATATTTCCCTCCAATATGTCTTTCTCACTTCATTATTATATAGAATAAGAGGCCGTGAAAAGTGTGTATTCAATTGTTAACCACACAACACAAACTTTTTACAAACAGTGGGTGAACAGTAGGTGGCTTGTAACTGCCTTCAGAGAATTTTTTCGAAAAAAAAATTCAAATAAAAGCTTTAGCTCTCACTATAAGCTACACTTGTGCAAAATTTAAAGAAAATCGTTAGAGCCGTTTTCGAGAAAATCGCGAAAAACGAAAATTTCTTCATGTAAAGCCCCCTTAAAAATAAGAGAAAATAGTCGCCAATCTTATCCTCACATCTTCAGAAGGTATATGTCTTGTATATAGAAAGCCCATGGTATGATAGGAGAAGGGGTAGGTAGGCCATGTTAGCAGTCAGTGTGTAGGCTGATCCTGAGACATGATTTCTGCTAGTAAGGTTTTGTCAACAAAGTGAGGTTAAGGTAACCTTGGTCTGTGTGTGTATGTGCAGCGTCGTCTAGTTAGGCTCAGTAATTGTTTGTCATTGTTGTCTCTGTGATAGAATTGTGTTCTCTTTTCTTGGTGGGGTTTTCTGTCCCATTAGCCTGGGGAAAAGGTGAGGAGCTCAGCGGGGTATGCTGTTGCCGGCCTCTGTAAAGTTCAGGCTAAGTGTGGCGTTTGCTGGTGCATCCTAGTTGGATGTACTATGGGTAGGTGTAGCCAAAGGGAAGTGTTCATTTCTTTTCAGCGGGAGCGACTTGAGCAGATTGTACTATAGCCACCAGATACTGCGTTGTAGTGTGTATGTGAATAGAGGTTATGTTGACAGAAGTAAACAAAAGTGATTGAAATAGATTTAATTTGAGGTTATGTTGATAGGGGCAATTAGAAGTATGTGTTATGGGCCAATAGCATCGGTACAGTCAGAGATAATAGACAGTAACAAGTTTAATATTGATGTAGAAGTTCAAGTGAAAGACTTCACTCAGTTTAAGGTTAGGTTGTACCCAGAGTTCATGTTTGATATTTTATGATTGAGTTTCTGTTTCCGGTCTCCTTGGGTCCACTGGAAGGTTATTTCAGTAAGTGAGTAAAATTTAAAAGAAGTTTTTTGTCACTGGTTATGTTTAAAGAAAAAACAGGTAGCATTTAATAAAAGCAGATCGTTTAAAGTAAGGTGTATCATCTGGTACTGATTGAAAGTTAATTGTATTATTTAATTTGAACTTAATCCGAGCACAGACAGGTAGTTTATTTCAAAGTTGATGCAGTTAAGTTAAAAGTTTATGCAATTTTGTAAGAATTTGGTAATTATGAAAATTTAAAATTGTTTCCCCAGTATAGTAAAGTTCTTGGAATTTGGTGTTGCTGCTTTCAAATTTATGTTTCGGATTCAGGTGGCAGTGACCACACGCATTGTTGGTTTCACGAGTGATAGTGTCATATTTAACGAATTACATAAGTATATTTACATTTTTTGTGTGTTCTAATTGTTCCTACAGTTCCTCGTTCGCATTACTGTGTTCAAGTGAATATTTTCAAGATATTTATAAGCAATTAACTCAGTGTTGACTGTTTTTTGTGTTGCTGAATTTGCATTCTGCATCTTAGCTATATTGTTATATTGTTTCGTGTTATAAGAAAAACTAAGTTAAATACATTTCGATGGCTCATATCATCAGCCCTGATTCTGGGCATTTAATAATCAACAATCCATCTTCTTCTGCTAATATGATTTCGTCCGCTGAAACTCAAAACAAGCTTCAGAATAGTCAAAACATATCAACAGACCAGCTTACCAGGCGTCAAAGCCTTCTGCACCCACCATCACTAGTGCTAAATCAGTCTGTACAACAGCATTCTATGCAGTTATCGGTTTCAACGACAAATCCTAATACAAACCATTCTCTTGCAGCAGCACATGTAAATAAACAAAATAATAAACGCCAACGCGAAGATTATTCTAATTCAATGGACACTAATTCTATTTCTGAAGGCACTTTTCAAGTCCCTAATAAAAAACATACAATCTCAGCTGCTCATGTTAACAGCAAATATGTGGTTGACTTAACAGCTATTCACAACAAGTTTTCTGTACTAGATGATATGGATGAAACCAGTTCTAACACAAGTGATCCTACACAGTCAGTACCAAAGGTTAAAATACCACCCATTTTTCTAACTTTATATAAAACAATAATAGCATGCATATACAGGTCTCCAGATAGTGAGTTCCCGATTTTCCTCAATAATTTAGACCTTTTAATGCAAAAACTAACCTCTAAATATAAGAACATAATCCTCACTGGAGATTGGAATATAGATTTTCTAAAAGACAGTAATAAGTTAACTGAATTGCAGAACATACTTCGAAGTTATAACCTCAAAAACTCAGTAGAAACAGCTACAAGGATCACAGAACATTCAAAATCACTCCTTGATGTAATAGTAACAAACATTGAATACTTGTATCCAGCCGAAGTAATTGATTTAGGATTTTCTGACCACGAAGCTCAGATATTGAACTTAACAACATATTCCACAGTTCCAAAGCATAGGCCTATAAAAGTAACAAAAAGATGCTATAAAAATATTAACTTAGAGGAATTTAAATACTTATTAAGTAAAGAGACCTGGGGCGAAATATATAGTAAAGAAGGAGTAAATTCAAAATTTGATACTTTTCTGAATACGTTTCTACATTATTTTAATATAGCGTTTCCTCTAAAAGAGGTAAAGTTGGGTAAAGGTGGCAATATGAATACCAGTAACTCTTGGGTAACTAAAGGGATTAGAATATCCTCAAATAAAGTAAGACTTTTAAACAGCATTAAAAAAGTAGGACACATCTCAGATGAATTGCACAATTACATTAACAACTATAAGAGAATATATAAGAAGGTTATCAGGCATGCAAGGAGATTAGAGAATGATAAACATATATCAGAATCATCAAATAAGAGCAAAGCTATGTGGCAGGTAATAAAAAAGGAGACAGGTAAATCAAATTACAACAACCAACATATCGAATTAACTAATGGCAATGGTGGTAATAGAGTCACACATCCACGGCAGGTTGCTGAACTATTTAACTTACATTTTACAGAAATAGCAAATACATTAATACAAACACAGTATGGTCCATCAACTAGGCAAAATAATTATAATAAAAAAATTAGCAGCTGCAGTGAATCATTATTCGTACTGCCAGTAAGTGAAGTTGAGATAAAGAATATAATTAACACATTAAAGAATAAGGCGTCGACTGGAGTAGATGAAGTACCAATCTCAGTATTGAAAGAATGTATAGATTACATAACAGCACCTTTAACACACGTCTTTAATGTCTCCTTTCAGAGTGGGATATTCCCAGAAAAATTAAAAACAGCAAAAGTTAAGCCATTATATAAAAAGGGGGATAAAAGCGACATACATAACTATAGACCGATATCCATACCTTCAGTTTTGTCAAAAATTCTGGAAAAACTTATGTATAGTAGAGTCATTACATTCTTAGATAAAAATGAAATCTTCACAGATAAACAACATGGTTTCAGAAAGAATAGATCCACAGAATCAGCAATTCAGTCTCTATTACAAACTGTCCAAAATTCATTAGAAAAGAAAGAGAGTACAGTAGGGTTGTTCCTTGATCTTACTAAAGCCTATGACGTTATAAATCATGATATCTTACTTAAGAAATTATACATATATGGTATTAGGGGAGTGGCCAACTCATGGTTCAAATCGTACCTTTCCCAAAGAACTCAAATAGTCGAGATAACCAATTTAGAAAAAAGTAATCTAACCCTTGAAAGAACTAAATCCACCAGTAGAGTACTCACACAAGGGGTACCTCAGGGTTCCATTCTGGGACCACTTCTATTCTTGCTATATGTAAATGATCTCCCCTTGAATATTGAAGAAGCAGAAGTTGTACTTTTTGCCGATGACACAAATCTTCTGATAAATGGAACAAACGAAATAGATCTTTCTCAAAAACTAGATTCTAGCTTAACAAAAATACTTTCTTGGTTTGAAGCAAATAAACTTTTGATGAATGCAGAAAAGACAGTAGCCATGAGCTTCCACACATCTCAAAATCAACATATTAGGAAGCCTCAAGTGGAATTAGATAACAAAATAATTCAATACCAAAATGACACAAAATTTCTAGGCATACATATAAACGAAGAGCTAAAGTGGAAAACGCATATTGAGGCACTAACGAATAAATTGAGTACAGGCTGCTATATGTTAAAAACTTTAAAAAATGTCACAAGTGCACATGTACTTAGAAGCTCATACTTTGCTTATTTCCATAGTCATATGAGGTACGGAGTCATTTTCTGGGGTTCTTCTCCAGAAGCCGAAAAAGCCTTTAAAATCCAAAAAAGGGCGGTGAGAATAATTTGTGGAGTAAACCAACAAACATCCTGTAGAGATCTATTCAAAACATTGAAAATTCTACCCTTAGCTTGTATATATATACTAGAAGTAATTTGCAATATTAAATTAAATGGACAAAATTTGTTAATGAACAATAACATTCATAATTATCAAACAAGGCAACAGAATGACCTACATGTCCAATACAGTAGAACAAATATTGGAAAGTCAAATATTTACAATTCCGGTATTAAGTTATTTAATAAACTACCTATAACTATCAAGTCTATAGAAAATAGTAAAGTATTTTTAAAAAGCCTAAAATCCTTCCTGCAGACACATTGCTTTTACTCAGTGCCCGAATTTCTTTCTTTACAGGCCTAGGATATGCATATAAGGAGGTAGTACAGCATCTAATAACCTACAGAATAACATTTTTTTGTTAAAGCAGTTTAAATTATAGGGGAAGAAAAAAGATTGGAAAATAAGCCTATAAAATAGATGTTGGAAAGAAAATTCTAAATTCTAAGCAACGCTTTTCCGTAGATACTGCCCTCTTTTCTTTCTGTTTCAGGTAACCTGGAGGGTGAATGGCTCTCAACATATTGACGCGTGCTGCCAAGTTCACTAGCACCAAGGACAACACCCATAACTTTAAGACATTACAGTAAAATTGTAAACCCAATAGTGTTACTTTTGTATCTAACACATCATTAATGTTAACTTTATATGTATTGTATTGTATTGAGTATAATGTGTAAATATGTATTATATTTATGTTTGTAAATATTTGTAAATATTTGGACGCGTCCTATAATATGAACATGTTTGGAAGGACTAAATAAATTCTATTCTATTCTATTCTATTCTATTCTATTCTATACACCAAGTAAATAACTACCAACAAATAATAAAAGATCTGACCTCTTTAATTGGTGATAAATTCTCAACTCAGCAGCAAGGTAAAGTCTTAAAAATAAATACACTTAATGTGTCAGATTTCAGATCCATAACAAAGTTCTTAGAGGATAGTAAGTTGCCATTTCATACTTACAGAGATCCAACTAACAAAAAATTGGAAGTTGTACTACGAAATGTGCCCTTCTCACTTACAAACGAAGAAGTCCTTGAGGAACTAAAATCTGCTGATCTGCCAGTAACAAACGTAGTTAGATTACTACATCGTGACAAACAGCCTATGCCCATGTGTGTAGTAGAATTACTCAATAACGAGGACGCCAAACGCATATTTGAATTGACTCATATACAGCATGCTATTATCTCAGTGGAATATCGACATAAATCTCCAAATATTCCACAATGCACTAGATGCCAGCGTTATGGTCATACAAAAAACTTTTGTCATCTTCCACCACGATGTGTGAAATGCAAAAATGACCACCATTTTTCTGAGTGTAACAAGCCCAAGCACATAGAACCAACTTGTGTTAACTGTGGACAGAATCATCCAGCAAATTTCAAAGGTTGTTCCTACTACTTGGCTTATAAGGATAGCCATAAACGGCGTAACTCTACAGTACACAGTGCAACAATAAACAATACATCAACATCACCATCTCCTCCAATCAATGATAAGATGAATTTCCCACCCATGCCCAGGAGGTCTCCTACGTCTGCAGCAACACAGCAAACATCAACTTCTGGTGCTCAATCAACGGCATGGCCCCTACGTTCAAACACCAATACAGGATCTGCTTCTAGTGATACTAGTTCTTCATCCCTGACTGATCACATAATTAATCTTATCCCAGTGCTACTGTCTTTTATCAAACCTTACCTTCCACAAATCAAGTCTTTCATTGCAAGTATAATAACTACTGTATTACAAAATGGCCAATAATTCAAGATGTTCTTTCTCTTCCCTCACTTTACTGAACTGGAATGCAAACGGCATTAAAGCTAAACGCCAGTGTTTCCTTGAATTCCTATCCAGACACAACATAGATGTAGCCTGTGTTACAGAAACACACTTGATTGAATTGGAAAACTTTAAAGTTCCAGGTTATAAGACATACAGAACTGATCGAAATGCTCCAATAGCATCAGGAGGTGTGGCTGTAATTGTTAAAAGTAAGTTGAAACATAGTTCTGTATACTTACCGTCCCTGAAAGGTCTTGAAGCTTGTGCAGTTAAACTTCATTTGCGCAATAATACTGAACTGTTAATTATATCTGCCTATAAACCCCCCTCTGTAGGCCTGAACTCACAAGACTTTCAGAACTTATTCGATATATCCACGCCTACCATTCTCCTAGGCGACTTAAATAGTAAAAATGAAATTTGGGGCTGTAGAGTTACAACTCCTAATGGTTGGCGTCTTCTAGATACAATTAATACTAATGCAATTCACATTGTAGCCCCATCTATGCCGACGTATTATTCTAACAATCCAAATGTTTTTCCTGATATTTTGGACATAGCACTTACAAAGAACTTCTCTTCTCAACTTTTCACGCATGTCTTACCTGAATTAGACTCTGATCATTGTCCAGTAATCCATACTTTCTGTGATGAACAGGAATTTGCTACCCGACCTCCTAGTTTACTTAAAGGATTTGTAAACTGGGAAATTTACAAAGAAAATCTAGATTCAGGACTGCAACTATTTCTGCCTTTGAAAGAAAGAAGTGACGTCTGTAGATCATTTTACAAACACAATCTGTTCTTCCTTGAAGTCAGCAGTGTCGTGTCCTCGCTCAACTAACCGAGCAAGGTTTCATGAGGAAATTCCAGCAAAAATAATCAAATTGATAAAAACTAAACATCAGGTACGAAGATTATGGCAAAATGAAAGACAACCTTGGCAGCGCCAAAGATTGAATCAACTAATAAGGCAAGTAAAAAAGGCATTGGATGATTATAGATTTAAATCTTACCAACAGCATCTTTCTACCATTTCGCCACATGACTGTACATTATGGAAAGAAACAAAAAGAATTCTCCGTGAACCTACTATAATACCTCCTTTGAAAATAGCAAACGATCATTATACAAGTGACGCAAATAAATGTAAAATTTTTGCTGACTTTTTGGAGCATACTTTTACACCTAATCCTGTAATCAATGACGAACACAATTCAAAAATAGAAGACGAACCAAAATTTTATGTCACCGCACCTTTGCCAATTCGCTTTACTGCTCCCAGTGAATTAGATTTTATAATTAAAAATCTGCAAAGCAAGAAGTCACCTGGACATGACATGATTCCAAACTTAGCTTTGAAGCATTTGACCAGGAAAGCTCTTGCCTTTCTTGCCTCCATATTTAATGCTCTTCTCCGTTTGGGACATTTCCCTGAGATCTGGAAACATGCTGAAATCATTGTTTTACATAAGCCTGGAAAACCTGTAAATCTTCCATCTAGCTATCGCCCAATAAGTTTACTACCTACATTATCGAAAGTTTTCGAAAAAGTAATCCAGCAACGTCTATGTAAATTTCTACATGATAATTCAATCTTACCTCCACAACAATTTGGTTTCAGAAAACACCATTCTACTACTCACCAACTACTGCGTGTTACTGAATGCATAGCCCGAGGGTTTGAAGCTAAACATCATACAACAGCAGTATTTCTCGACTTCAAACAAGCATTTGACAAAGTGTGGCATTCTGGCCTTCTCTTTAAGTTGCACGCAATTGGTCTTCCTGACTACCTATATAATATCGTGCTCAGCTTCCTCTCAGACCGAACATTCTGTGTCAGAATCGGAAATGATAAATCACCAATCAAGCCTATCAAATCTGGTGTTCCGCAAGGATCAATTTTAGGGCCTATTCTCTTCAATGTTTATACTTATGATATGCCATGCCCATCTTTCACCAACGTCGCCATGTATGCAGACGACACTGCAGTATATACCTCACATGAAGATATTCTTAAAGCAACTTCTCGTCTGCAATCAGCATTGTCCCGAATAACTGACTGGCTTTCTAAATGGCGTATTTCACTTAACTATGCTAAATGTGAAGCAATGATCTTCACCTTACGTCGTCCAATAACTCCTCCAGCTATTACTCTTGATGGCATAACTGTTCAATGGAAACCATCTGACCAAGCAGTTAAATATCTAGGAGTTCATCTAGATCGTCGCCTCACTTGGAAGCATCACATTAATATGAAACTAAATTTAGCTTATGCTAGACTTTCGAAACTATATCCTATTCTCAACAGAAATTCCTCACTCAAATGTGATTTTGCAATTCTACTGTATGCAACATTAATAAGACCTTTAATAACCTATGCTTGACCAGTATGGGGTACTGCTGCTAAAAGTAAAATTAAGAGATTACAAGCTCTTCAAAATAAAACACTACGTATTGCTGTTAACGCTCCATGGTTTGTGCGAAATAGTCAAATTCACAGAGAACTTGGTATGCACAGTATCTATGAATTTATTCGCAAACAAGCTAAAAAGTTCTTCGCAGATTTGTATAAAGTTCCAGGAGCAGTACACTTCAATCTTGGCCATAGAACATCTCAACAAACTAGAATTAAAAGCAGACTACCTCAAGACAATCTCCTATCAACACCAGAAACATCGGACGAAGAGAGTACCTGAAGCATCACTTTATCTTTAAACCAGAAATATGTATATTGTTACAGAGGGGCCATTGGCTGACCTCAGGTCTTGTTTGTTTGTTTGTTTTATGTGTGCATGTGTGTGATTGTTAAGTTAACATTAATCTGTAAAGCACTGATGTTGCTGGGCGATTATTAACTGATTAAAAAAAAAAAAAAAAAAAATTATGTTTTAGTTATATGTGTGTGTAATTCTGGTGGAGATCCATGCTGGCATGCTCTTCAAGATGTTGGAATGCTGAGCGACAGCAGAGAAAGGTCTACCCTAAACATTTTCACTCTACGGTGAACATGGTTGAGCGTAGGCTACTCACGTGAAACCAACATCCAGAGATGTCTCGCCTAGCTGCCACCAAAATTTCACCATATGAGCACTATCCCTAGTAGCACAGATCGTTGGGCCAATGTTGGGGAATGATCGCCATGTTTCGTTGGTCAACGGTTATGAATGTCCGTCGGGGTTCGGTTGCCAAGGAGCGTTTTATCCAACCAACTGCCAACTGTAGCCAACCAATATACAACAAAATCCCAACAGTTGAGAGACATCTATTAGGTAATGGTGGAACTACTACGCAGCGCAGCGCAGAGACATCTGGCGGAAATACTAGAAGCACACAAAATTTAATTTTTTATTTTCCCTTTCATCCCTTTTCTCCTCTTTTCCCTATTAACTCCCTTCTCTCCTTCACCCTACCTACCTATTCCTATCGTATAAAATTCGCACCTATGGGGATTCGATCTCGGAACCGCTAGCGTTATAGTCTATCGCTTTAACCTCTACGCTATTAGTGATCGTTGAAATAAAAATCGAGAATTCTTCTAGCCTATTTACTACAGAGATGTGTAATACATGATAAATAGTAAGAAGGATATACATCTCGTATTTTGAATATTTGATGTGAATATATGATAACGTTATTTTCAGAGAACAAATAAAGAGCCCTAATATTAATAGAAGTAAAAACATCATTCGGATTCTTCAACATATCAAGATGGCGAATAACTGTTGTATCTTCATGTCTTCGTGATGGCCCGAACTACGCCGGAAATTGCCGAAGACTTTGCAGGAAGAGGTGGAGATTAAGCATGTAATGCGCACAAAGAGCTCGAATAATTAATGAATTAAAATTGTTTTATTTTATAGGAAATGAAAATTTAACGCTTATAATGTTATTTCAACACTTTTTAATTTTAACATAAATGCGATCACATTACAACGAAATTTATTGTTGGGCCAGCAATCATAATCCCAACGGTAGGGAGAGCCCGCGATGGGCCAACGTCATAACCCCAACGGTAGGACTTAGCGCATGACGCAACAGAAACGTACATTGGGCTAACCGAGGAAATTACAACGAACGTTTTCCCAACATATCCCAACCATGCCAACCAAATCCCTCCGTTAGGCCAACGAAGTGTGCTACTAGGGATGTTCTCGCTCAAAGTGTGGCTACATGGGACGGTCTTGTGTAAGTGCTTCCGGCTGACCCCGGTGGGACCAGACGCAAAACCCGGGCAGCACAAGGTATGGCACTTTCCTTTAGACCCCCGCATGAAGTGGCCCGAGTGTAGTCTGAAGTGCTAATTCTCCAGTTGTCTTGGATATGCCTCCGTTTTCCATTCTGGACCAGATGCCAATTGTGTTGACGAGGCATCCAATAGGGCACACCCTCTGGTTGAATATATCCCAAAGATGACTTCCCGGACTTGTCAACTGCAAATTCTTGAAGGTAGTGAAAACGCTAATAATCTTCGGCAACTATAAACAAGACTCTCAATCTACAGTCAAATTCACGTATTATAGCATGACCAGACCAGAAGTTCTCCCACCAGAAAGTAAATAAACTTCAGTTTTGGAAATTCTTTGAAAGCAAGCAACAAAAAGGTAGATCTCTCTCTCCCTGCTTAAAACTGGAAGTTTTAACAATAGAGGGGGGTGATTTGAGCCGGCATTACCGCCGTCTCAATTGTTTTTATGTAAATTTGGCCATTTTTAATGTTTACGTAGCGTGGCGCCGACTAGTGGCAAAAGGTGGCAGTTTCCTTACCTTCCTCTGTTTTGTTCTCCATAAATAGCCGCTATCTGGTGGTAGTTTATTAAAATGCTGTTCCCGGCTATGTGGCCGCGTCATTTCCGGCATCTCGCTCTCTCACATAATGGTCGCCATGGCTGTAAGTTTGTACATGCTTCGGGCTGGTAAAGCCAGACCCGTAGAGTAGGATGCAGAAATGTTTGTGATGCTTTTCTTTGAGGCATGTCTGTAGAATTCCAAAAACAAACTTGGCGTGGGTCACGCTTGGCCATGCCGGCTTTCTAAGCTATTGGCGCCTTGCTTGTCTGTATTAAATTCATTTTCCTCTCACTTGCTTCTAATTCTATTATGTTTCTTCTTCCTATTGTTTAGATATACTAGTATAGCTTAGGTCTGATTGCTTTTCTTTATTGTTAATGTAATGTGAAGTAATGGTTGATTGGCGCTTTCCCGCCATGGCCGCTACTAGGCGTCTCTTGATATTCGACCATTCTCCTGTAATCCTGGTTTTTCAAGCGTTTCTGCGTTAACATCTTTCATTTGGGTTACATATTTTATCATTTTTGCCCCTTACTTTAATTGTTATTTTAGCCATTTAATTTAATATATTTCTCAACTCCTTCCCCGCCCCCTGACCAATGTGTTTGAGGCCTATGTGTTGGACCGAGGAGGCAGCCCAACAGTAGTATTTTTCAAGTCTTGTCTTCTTTCTAATTTCTTTCCTTTTCAGGATTTTAAAGAATTTATAATGTAAATCAAAATATGTAAATTAATACCTGTAAACATGTACATTTCATTTTAATTATTTTATTTCACGCCCTTCAGGCGAAGCTATTGGATTTTTATTTATTTCTAAATCAATTTTATTTAGGGCTATTTTAAAGTGTAAATTTGTTTTATTCATTCTAAACTTACTTATTCTAAAATTATTATTGTGTACATTGTCTGAGAAAATCTATGAACTTATTTGTAACCAACGTTTATCTGTATACATCTTGTTTTAAATTGAACTCACAAAAAAGCGACGCATATTTTCAAATTATATCTAAGAGAAACTAAAACTGAATGTTTGCCTCAGTATTTTAAACTTGATCCTCCTGGGAACCCAATTATCCTCTGGGCAGGTCCGTATTATATTTTAGGTTAGCTTTCCATGCTTGTGATTTAGGCTAGGTAATTGAGGTTAGGTTAATATGTGATTCAGGGTTATTTTATTTTTCTTCTTTCATTTAGTGTAACTGTAACTTCAAATTTAAAACCCCTGGTTTTAAAAAGGGGGGTAGAGTATTGAGCCGATATTTGTAGCCGGCTCAATTAATTTATGTTTTAGTTACTAGATGGCACGTCCTGCTCTTCTGTGTGTTTTCGCGGGCGTAGGTCCGCTTGCATCCCCCTTTTCTCTTTGCGGCAAGCCTACTGGCGAGTTGCTGTTTTATACGGCGTCAGTAGTGGGCATGTTTTCCTTCTGTACAGACCTGTTTCGGTAGCTTCGTTTAGTTTGTCATTTAAAATGTAAATTCTTTGGTCTTTGTGCTTTCGTTTGTGGGATAATGTAACCCTAAAGTCTTCTTCAGGTTTGCAACAGGTTCTTAGTTTCTTTTCTTGTCATTTATAGTTGTAATTACGTAATAGTAGTATTTCCCTCCCCTTCTTTTCCTGTGCTTCATAACGGTAATCAGTTTGTTTGTTTGTTTGGCATTGCACTTTTAGTATATCCTTCGTAGAAAGAATGTAGTGTGTCTTCTTTTGCTTGTTAAGTAGTATTTAAAGGCCTTTCTGTTTATTTGAGCTCCCGATGGTTTATTTGTTTGTGTAGCTAGTCCGCGTCATCGCGGCATGTAATGGCGTCTCTGTCTTTCTCTTCTCCCTTTGTGCCTGCTTTGCAAACCTGAGGTTTCCGCGTTCTGGTAAGTTATTTTAAATTCAGTTTTCTTAATTTATGGTCTGTGATTTTGTTTATTTAGTTTTGTGCCATGCCCGCTCTCCTGTCGATCGGGATTTTAAAGGCATCCCGATGGCAGTAATGTTTCCCGCCTTTTACTAAATTTCTTCCTCCTTGAAAGTTTTGTTTTGTAGGCCTACATGTTTATTTTCTTTGGCTATTTTCGGTTATTTCTTCCTTGTAATATTAAAGTCAGGTTCTTGTGTTATTGTAAAACTTTGTGTCTAATCTTCTTTTGTATTGTAAATTCTCCCCCCCCCCTTTTGGTATATCTTTTCAGAAACATAAAGGGTTAATGATGTATTATTGTTTTTCTGAATCTCTATATATGTATTTTCATTTCAGGCTA
The DNA here is from genome assembly GCA_964059195.1 of Ectobius pallidus. NCBI lineage: Eukaryota > Metazoa > Arthropoda > Insecta > Blattodea > Ectobiidae > Ectobius > Ectobius pallidus. The sequence goes on from CAXKWD010000002.1 coordinate 4,441,549, forward strand.
AACCTTTTGTAAACTTAATTCAATTGTAACATTTTTGGGCTAAATTATATTTCTGTCATAGTGTTTTGAACCTGGAACTTTTACTTATTGTTTGCAGCTGCCCTGGGATCCTTTTAATACCTTTGGGGTGGGGCCGTTTTCAGGGAATAGGTTAGTTTTCCCTGGGGTTGGTCCAACCAAGCACCTTTCCACACCTTTTATCCCATAGGGGCTGGCGCAAGACTGAAGCATGCTATTGTTAAGCCCCTCTTTAAAAAAGGTGACAAAAATCTACCATCAAATTACAGACCTATATCGCTCTTAACCTCATTTTCAAAAGTTTTTGAAAAAGTCATGTACAACCGCATAATACACTATCTTAATTTGAATGACATTCTTACTTCATCTCAGTTTGGATTTAGAAGTGGCATGTCCACTGAGAATGCTACATTTCAACTTACTACAGAAATACTGGAAGCGTTAGATAAAAAGAAATATGCTCTGGGAATTTTCTGTGACTTAGCTAAAGCATTTGACTGTATAAATCATGAAATATTACTTAAAAAATTGGATCATTATGGGTTCGATAATTTAACACTTAAGTGGTTCAAATCATATCTTTCTGATAGAACTAAAAAAGTAATAATAAATGGAAATGAATCTAACCTAGGGATTGTTAAGAATGGGGTACCTCAGGGATCAATACTGGGACCTTTGCTCTTTTTAATTTTCATTAATGACTTGCCCTATAACTTAAGTGACGAATCAAAAGTATTGCTCTTCGCAGATGATACTAGTGTACTTGTAACAGGAACGTCACAAGAACATTTATCAAGAATAGCTACAAAGGCTTTTCACGAGTTAAACACATAGTTTCTAGCTAATAAAATGACACTTAATATTGATAAGACCCATTTTATACAATTTAGGACAAAAAAACAGATGTATCTCAAATCTTGAAATTAATTATGGAACACAAATCATACAAGAAATTAGCAATGTAAAATGTTTAGGACTGCAAATTGACCAAAATCTTGACTGGAAGACACACATAGAAATGATAAGTCCAAAACTGAGTTCAGCGTGCTTTGCTTTAAGAATTTCTAATAATATATTATAACAGGATGCATTACTTATGGTATATTTTGCATATTTTTACTCGGTAATGAGGTACGGGATCATATTCTGGGGCAACTCTTCCCATAGGGAGAAAATATTTAGATTACAAAAGCGGGCAATAAGAATAATATGTGGAAAGAAAAAAAGGGAATCTTGTATACCGCTATTTGAAAAATTAAAAGTCCTCACTCTTAACAGGGGAGTATATATACTCTGTTATGTATTATGTAGTGAATAATATTGATAAATTTCAAACTAATTTTAGTGTACATGGACGTACTACCAGAAAAATGAATGATCTACACAGACCAAATAACTCGTTAAAACTCTTTCAGAAGGGTGCTTATTATTCTGCAGTACAGATATATAACAAGCTTCCAAATAACATTAAATTATTATGTATTCAAAGAAAGAGCAAACCTTTCAAAACAGCTGTCAAGGAATCTTTAATAACTCACACCTTCTACAATTTGGAGGAATGTTTCCAGCTTGGATAAATTTGGCAGCTTGCAGCTTCTGTAGGCCTATATTATTGTTATAACATGCATGTATTTTTTGATCTGACGTGTTCTATATCCTTGAGCCCCGCTCAACACAGGATCTACAGGACGAGATATCTACATCTACATCTACTGTACTCCAAAGCAGAGTACTTCCCTGCGGGGTGCACTGCTGATTAGAGGGGCAAGAGGCGATATATTGCTCTGGTGGAGAAGGAGGAGGTGAGGGGTACCATCACAGGTGGCTAGGCAGATTCTTATTGGTAGCCGGCATGCTTGCGCGCGCAAGGGTCACATTCCTTGCATTCCTCACAGGGAAGTTCTTTGCTTTGGAGAACAGTACATCTACAACAGACAAGATGGCAGCTGCTGGTGGAGGTGTGGCAGGTTAGTACCTCATTAAAGTGAAGATAAAACATGGATGTTTTTATGTAGTTCAGTTCAGAAAGATATACAGTTATGTTAAGACATAATTTTACCTATTAAGTATGGTTTTGATTGATTTTATGCTAACTTAAAGTACAGTGTCCTTGATCAAGGCCAGCTGACCTGTAGGTAAGCAATAATTTTTATATATTTTTGAAAGTTTCACCCCCTATGAGGGCATATTTAAGTAAATTTTCCCTGCCATCACAGTAATGGCAATAGCAGTTAAAGAGTTAATGGCTGTGGGAGCAATATGCTGATCATGTGCCATAAAATACATCAGTACATCCACCAATGAACTGTCAATTACAAATTGTTTACTGTTCATAAATAATACACACTGTTAAGAAGGAGATTAGGTGAGGGAGAACAAAGGCATAAAAAAATGTTGGGATATATAAAAGTTTGTCATTTAAATGAGGTCTGGGTGGTGATTCGAAGAGAGAAGTACAATCACTAGAAAGTATTTTCTCCATTTACTACAATATAGCAGCGCTTGAGAAGGGACAAGTAAAATGAGAGCTTTTTGTCAAGCGTCAATTTATGGGAAGGTTAAAAGAAGAAGGCAGTACTTCAAATAACAACAGGAGTTCAGAAACTGGTCAATTTCCAGAAACTCTAAATCATGTTCTTAGAGCATCTCTACAAACACATAACCCATATCATTCTCCTTGACCTCCTATGAAAGTACTGCACAGTAGTAACACTTAAGGAATTTCCCACAGAACAACACACACGTCACACTTGCACAAGAAACACTGAATGAGTACTTATAATAATGATCCAATCAGTACTTACTTTTCATATATCAAAAAACTATTTGCAATTTATTTAATGTAAGAAAGAGATATAAATAGAACTGTCTTCTTACATAGCACTAGTACTGCAAACTTTGCTTTGTCTGAATATCATCCAGTATCTGCCGCAGTTCCTCATCCTCAAACCTTCCTTCCAAACTTGGTATGAGAGACTTTGCTTCTTCAGGAGTCTCAGGACAAAGATTTGCTAGGGATGCCAATTCAAATTTGTGCAATTTCTTCTGCATCAGAAAATTTCGCACAGAGGAAATGGTTTCTTTGTTCTTAAACTTGCGAAAGCGGTTTGTGTATGTGAGTGTCTTCATGAACACCTCCGAGAACTCCTGCTCTTCCTCTGCACTCTCATCCTTACATAACCAAACTTAATTAGCAGAACTACTGCAGCTCTCAGAAGAGTTGCTTTTGCTGCTCTCAGAAGAGCTTCTTTTGCTGCTCTCAGAAGAGCTTCTTTTGCTGCTCTCAGAAGAGCTTCTTTTTTGGCTTTCTGTGTTAGGCCTGCACTTTATTGGTTTGCTGCTCTTGCTGGTACCTTTAAAAAATCAAAATTATCAGTAAAATTAAACAAATTCTGTACCCAAAGTTATCAATCAAGTTTAAAAGAATATTTAAAAATTAAAAAAAAAAGTAATCTGCGGTGAAAATGTTTTACAAATAAAGAATTTGAGCTCACTTTGTCTCAAGCCTCAATTACGTATCATTTAAGTCACGGCTTGTGACGTAAAAAGGTCGCTTTCTAGTTACAAACACATTTTGGTAGATGAACTTGTCCAAACCTATTTGGAATGTGTAAATATAGAGAGGAAGTGGAGATTATTTTGATTTTGATGGTTGCCAGTTGCGATATTTTATTTATTTATTTATTCATTTCTTTTACACCATGAAGCATGTATATGCAATAGGAATAGTCAGGATGTTAAAAAAGAAGTGATTACATAAAACCAGCCCCTAGATATTCTCTTACAGTTTTTTTAGAGTTTTTTTGCAGACTCTGTGCTTGAAAATTCTAGAATCTGTGATGTTTCTAATTTCTAGAAGCAATTTGTTGTAAAAATTAATACCTAAAACATTATGACTGTTAAGAGATTTTTCCAGTCTACACAGTGGAGCAACCGAATTATACCTGCCTTTAGTGTTATGGTCATGTACATCATTACAGAATTAAAATCATTTCCATGAACAAATAAAATAGTTGATAGAACGTAAAGTGAGGCCACGGTTAAAATACTTAATTCAATAAAAATAGGTTTGAAATGCTCACATGGGTCACAGCCTTTCAGAAATCTCGCAGTTTTTTTTTTTTTTTTTGTTTTTTTTTTGTTTTTTTTTTTTGTTTTGTTTTTTTTTTTGTTTGTTTAAAAACATCTTGTGCCCCTATACTGTTGTCCCATAGTAAAATGTAGTACGAATTTAAAAGCACTGTTCCTGGAACAAGCTGCTTCGATCTTCTCAATAAAAACAATACTTTTGACAACTTTTTACACAGTTCTTGTGTATGAAATTTCCAGTTAAGTTTACTGTCCAGCCAAAAGCCTAACTTTTGTATCTACATCATTTCTAGGACTAAAAGTCAAAGTCTGAGTCTTATTATTATTATTTAAACATAGCCCATTGAAACCATTTTTCCATCATCATCTATTCCGCTATCTGCTTTGATGCAGATACAGCTGGGCTGTATTTATGAATTAACATCCTAACAGCCATTAAGATAAGATTCACTAGACCGTAATTATTTTTTGTTACAATGAGTTTATTTTTTACATTTTTATGGCATTTTTTTTAAAAAGTCACAGTTTTGGTTAATTCGAAATTTGGATAATTTTATTTTTTTCTAATTCCCCTTGGGGTTTGAATTACTAAGCGTCCACTGTATATACAAGCGAAAACAGTAAGAAGTTCAAGACATTTTTGGATTTATACTTATGGGCTGTTAATCAGCTTCCCCACTGGTAAATTCCAAAAACGGAAAATCTAAGTCACTTAATAATGAATGGTATACAAAAGATTTAAAAGAACTAAAAAGACAATATAATACATTTTCTTTCGAACACGAGCTATGAAAATTGTAAGTAAAAATAAAATTATAATATTTGTTCATTGTGTTCATTTCACTTAGGCCTTATATAATAAAGAAACGCTTTTCCTAATTTTGTACTCTTTGTGTAAGTTTAGACTGCAAGAGACAAACATTGCCGAGTATACCCGATTCACGCTATTTAGGGCCATTGAATTGTATAAGAGTAGATAGAGTGGAAGTGGAGATTATTTTGATTTTGATTATAATTGCAGCTATAACAAGGAGAGCTCAAATTCTTCATGGTTGCCAGCTGCGATATTTTATTTATTTATTCATTTCTTTTACACCATGAAGCATATATAATACATTTTCTTTCAAACATGTGAGTGTTGAACAGGTATTTGCAGTGCTTTATTTTTGACGATACGCAACGGTATGCAGTACCGGCACCTTTCTTTCCTTCAAAAAAATTGGATATTACCCGGAATATTCCTTTCCCGATTCCTATAAAATTATGCCCCATTACTTAAAATCAAGCTTGTTTGTTGGATTTGTTAGATTTCTACATACATAATAGCCTACATACAAGCGCATTATAGTTTCTGTAAATTGCCATGGCTACTGGACTGCAAAAGAGTTGGGGTCGCTTTTTCCAGTCCTCAGCAAACTGCTCCTGTGGCCAAGGACATTCTAACATTACAAGTATTGCACCAAGTGCAGTTAATGCTAATGTAGTAACAAACAAGTAGTAAATAGCTAACCACCATAGTTAATCAGGGGTTAGTGTGTGTTTAAATTTAACTTCATTCGTTGCTTACATAATATAATTTGAAAAGAAAACCCTTCATTTGTGTTGCAGAGGCAAGTGAATTCACAGTTGTTTAGTACAGTGGCGGATCGTGGGTGTAGGAACAGGGTGTTGCACTATTGTACGGTAATTATAATTCCTTTATTGCAACCAATGGCCATAGTATGATGAATAGAGCTCTGATGGAATATGTGGCAGGGGAAACAGAAGTACCCCGAGAAAACCTGCCCCGACCCCATTTTGTCCACCACAAATTCCACATGGATCCACCAAGATTCGATCCCGGGTCCCAGCGGTGGAAGGCGAGCAATGTAACCACTCAGTCATGGGGGAGGGGGTGGTTTTACAGGAATTAAATACATAACCTGATAATATATAAATAGTCGCTTTGCTCGTTCGGGGCTAAACCTTCAAACTCCCAGTGGGGCTCTGCCTCTCTGTGTGGTTCTAAGAAAAAGTTTTTTTGTTTAACTGACACTTTATAGAAGAGATGCATTAATTGCATTTAGACTGCCGTAGCCCATAATAACTACTTAGCCATACTAAACCTTAAAAAAAACTGTGGAACGACTTTAAGATTTTTCTGGGGTAAACATTTACAATTTAGAACATTCTGGAATTTTCTCGTCGGTTACACGCTAAAAGCTATAAGTCTGTCAAATTTCAGATTTCTAGCTCATGGGTAAGTGGTTAAACATTAGGTTGGGTTCGTTCCCCGGTACTTAATCTAATTTTTCTGAAGTAGGGAGGTCTGGAATGGGGTGTACTCAGCCTCCTGATACAAATTGAGGAGATACTTGATTGAGAAGTAGGATGTCGGATAGTAGGCCTAGTCCCTCTAGGGATGTAGAGCCAGGGAGTTTAGTTTAGTGTCTAATAGATAGATGAAATTAGCAATATAGGTTTCGCCACAAAGTGACTACATTGGCAATTAGCATCTCTGTGAGGGACTTCATAGTTCATAGCTCGTGCTCTAACTTGCTTGCAGACAGCAGCCGACGCGACGTACTCTAGCGGTTGTTCGCAGAGTGAAAGCGACAACGAAAACCTTTAAACCCCGGGCGGGTTACCACCAAGTCAAGCCTCTCGCACCCATTACTAGCCGGCAAGAAGAGGCAGCAAGTCGTGGCTTTTCTAATGCAACAACCCTGTGCATTTAAATGTTTAAATGATTTAAACTTGTTAAATATCGTGTGAAGCGTGTTTATAGATAATAAAAACCTACCACAAGGACGATTTCGAAGTAGTTTAATAGTAGGCATATGCAGTACTATAATAAAAAAAATCAAAATATTCTTTACATTAAAAACGGGTCGTTGTGCAACACTGCAACATGACAGAGGCCGCCACTGGTTTAGTACAACTGTAGGATCAAGGTTTGCACTTGGTTCACAAGTAGAGAAGTGAAATGAGCAAAATATGTAATTATTTTGAACCGGTGCTCAATAAAAGAGTGCATGACGATGTTTTTGAAATATCTCATAAACCTGCAAACAGTGAATAAAATTAATCTTTAGAGAACGTCGCAAGTACCGGTAATTTTACTGCAATTCAAGGGGGAAACATTTTTTGGCCATGATGGGCCCGACTATTCAACATTAACTCAGAAAAATGACTTCTGGGAGAAGTGTGGGAGCTCCCGTGTGATTCAGTTAAAAAGTTTCGGTCAGTACCGCCACCTTTTTTGTTAGAAAAAAAACACTGGGTATTTGACACAATCAATAAACTAAGTAATAGTAACTACCTAGATATTTATGGCCTGAAATTGAAATATCTGTGAAATTCTAACTTTTTCAATGAGAGCATTCTAAATAAATGGTTTTTCCCACCAGAATTGAAGAACTTAAAAGTTACTCCATTTCATAAAAAGGGAGATAAAAATGATCCATCTAATTATCGGCCAATTTCAATTATCCCCATATTTAAAAAAAAAATGTGAAAACTTATACAATAAAAAGATGTGTTTAAAATTATTACAAATCAGTGGATAAAAGTTAAAAATTAACACACAACGTTTCAACGTGACTCTCACCTGAGGAAGACTCAAGGGCAGAGTTGAAACATTACTCACAGAACCCTGTAAATATACAACATGCAACAACAAAGGTCCAGGGAGCACTAACAGAACTCCAAATGTGGTGCAATAATAACTTAATGACAGTTAATACTGCAAAAACAGTTTCAACATTTTTCCCTGGCCAAAAAGCCAGTAGAAATTGATTTAAAGTATGGAAAGGCTAAATTGACAAAAGCTAATAATACAGGGACCGGCAGAATAATCTGACGATTTTGAAATGCACATAAAAATAATAAAAATCACTGTAATGCAACGTTAATGATCACATTTGTTAGAGCAATAATTGCCATTTAAAGTTCTTCCAATAGTTTTTTTTTTTTTTTTTTAAATGAAAATTGTGTTCGATAAATGACGACCACCATTTTGTGGACATTCAAATAGCGTTGCCTTGTTGTTTTCCGTCGCTGTCATGAGCATGTCGTTCGGTATTACTGCTATTCGTTGTGAATAGCTAATTTAAAGTCTCCCAGTTTATGAGGTCTTCCAACATTCACTTTTGACTTGAGATACCCCCAGAGGAAATAATCATAATAATAATATATTTATTCACCGTAAATTTCTATACAGAAATATTGGCTTCATCAGGGAACTAAATCTAAATCTAATAACTAACAATTCTTATAACTAACTGTAACTAATACAAAGTGAAGGTAAGATTAATAAGATTAATTACAATATTAAGGTTACATCATATAACTCAGTAACTAGGTAAGATGTTACACTTATCTAGTTAATGAGTTCCAGGTTCAGGAATTCATCAACAGTGTACGGCATATGATGCAGGAGCATTTTTTTAACTGCCTTTTTGAATTGACTTGTTTGATAGGTTTTTAGCTTATCTGGGATTTTGTTATATAAAATTATGCCCCTGTGAAAAATACTCTTAAGACTGCATGCAATTCTATGAGTAGATAGGTGGATGTGCTCTGAGGTTCTTGTGTGATGTGCGTGGTAGTCAGAATTTAGTTTAAAGCTTTCTTTGTTTTTGTGAATGAAAGTGACAGATTCTAATATATATACACAAGGAAGCGGTAGAATATGTAGTTCTTTAAATATAGTTTTACTTTCGGATCTAGGGGGTACTTGTTTCATAATTTTTATTGATTTCTTCTGAAGAATGAATAAATCCAGGGATTTACTGGACATGCCCCATACAGCAATGCCATATTGGATTTGGGAGTGAATGAAGGCAAAATACATTGTTCTCAAAACTACTAATGAGGTTATTAGGTAGATTTTCGAAGAAAAATCTACCTATTGCAATGGATACCACTTTATGATTTTCGAAAAATTCTTTCATATCTTTACGTTTCATGCTCCCCTAAGTACGAAACCACCGCCCGTTCAAAAAAAAATTTTGTGATATTTATATATATATATATTTATATATATATATATATATATTTATATATATCTTTACACGATAGCGGCCGTAATTTTGAAGATATTTGAACCAAATTTTATTATGTTATTTCTAGGCCCAATAGTTCGGACAAGTTCGTTAATGGGCAAAATTGGCCCAAGGGGGTGGTCGGGGGAGGGGGTTGAAATTTTAAAACATTTATATCTCGGCCCCTATGAAGTATAGAGGGAAACTTTGTTTGAATAAATTAGAGTACTCCCTATGGAGTTCACAGTGACACCAACAATTCGGGGGTTCGAGTGAGGGTGGGGGTGGGGGTGGGGGTGGGGGATGAAAATTCGAAACTTTTGAAACCACGTCTTGTGGGGTATCGTTGAAAAGCTCTTGATGAGTACTCTACAAATCAATAAACAGTTTCTTGATAGCTCTCATATGACGCGAGATTTTAATGTTTGAAAATAATAACACTTAAAAGAATTATTATAATATCATAATTTTGTCTTGTTTAGCGGCTTTACTAATTTTATTCATTGCTGATCTTGCGCACGGCCTCCCAGAATATTATATCCTATTCTTGTTGTCAAAACAAATGATTGTAGGCTCTTCCTCTTTACCGAATTCAGTTCTTATTACTGCAGGTTTACCATGCCAAGGCTAAAGAAAAAGAGTGCTATGCAGCGACAATAAATTAAACCAAAAGCACTTCGAAATCTACCTCCGCCTGTAGGCCTGCCTAAAGGGATTTTTTTTCTAAGAATTCTCAATGCATATATATGACGACTGACTTTGGCTATAATCTTTTCAACATGAACGTTCCAGGATAACGTCGAGTCAATCCAGATACCCAGGAATTTTGTGCATTGTACTTCAGTAACATTTTGATTTAGAACCTGATTGAACCTGAATTGGGATTTGAGATTTAAGATGGTTGAACATTATAAAGACAGTTTTACTAACATTAAGCTGCAATTTGTTGTCTTCTAGCCAGTGCTGGAGACAAACGTTGTTAGCATTAACGTTGCTCTGAAGTTCAGAACTATTTTTGTGAGAGACTAGCATATTGGTGTCGTCTGCAAATAGAACAGCCTTTGAGAAGGGTAAATGTTCAGGGAGGTCATTGATGAAAACTAAAAAGAGTATTGGTCCTAGAATTGAGCCCTGGGGGACACCTTGCTTTATATAGGAAACTGAGGAGCGAGTCGAGTCTATCTCTACAAATTGTTGACGATTATGAAGGTATGACCTGAACCAGTTTCCTGCTAGTCCTCTGATGCCATATGAGGCCAACTTTGCAAGTAACAGATCATGACTGACTGTGTCAAAGGCTTTTTTAAGATCAATGAACAGTCCTAGACTTAGTTCTTTGTTGTTTCTTGCTAGCAGAAGATTTTCAATAAAGTATAAAAGGGCATCGACTGTCGTCTGACCTTTACGGAAACCAAACTGATGTTTAGAAAAGATATTTAGTGATTCAAAAAAAAGGAACAATTCTGTTATACATTATTTTTTCTATGACTTTCGAGAAGCCTGATAGCAGTGATATTGGTCTATAGTTCTCTTTACTACTCCGGTCCCCCTTTTTGAATATCGGTAGGATTTTTGCAATTTTGAGGCTTATTGGGAAAATTCCAGATGAAAAGGAGTCGTTAATAATGTTTGCAAGGGGTAGTGAAATTTGAGAAGCAGCAGTTCTTATAACGAGATCTGATATGCCGTCCGGACCACATGAAAATTTAGTTTTGAGAGATTTTATTGTTTTGAAAACTTCACTTTCATCGACAGGGGAAAGGAAAATAGTTTTGATGATATTAGCTGAGGGCTTGCAGTTGGAGGCTGTAGTTGGTGCATTGGTAGGATTTGCTTCAATGTTAGAGAAGTAGTTGCTGAATATATCAACAATTTTTACAGGTTCAGTTACAATGACATTACCTACCTTCACTTGAATATTTTCATTTCCTTTATGTTTCTTTCCTGTCTCTTTGTTAATAACCTCCCACATAGCTTTACTCTTGTTTGCTGACTTTAGGATGATGGCGTTGTTCTCCATCCTCTTAGCTTCTAGAATAACCTTTTTGAGAATGGTGGTATACGAGCGGAAATATAGCTTAAAGCCTGGATCATTTGTTGATTTGTGAATGTCACTAAGAAGTCTTTTTTTCCTGCATGAGATTAGGATGTCTTTTGTTATCCAGCTGTTGGAAACCCTATTTGATTTGGGATGGATTTTTTTCCATGGGAAAGCTATATTGAAGTAATAAGTGAAAACGTTAAGAAACTCAGTAGTTTTGAGGTTAATATCAGGTTCATTTATAACAGTATCCCAAGTTTCCTTTATGAGGAGATAATTGAGATATTCGATACTTGCTTTATCGTATACTCTTTTCAAAGGGCAGGATGCATTAGGTACATATTTGTTAGATTTGCAATTTACAGAAAAGTTGAAGAATATACCGTTATGGTCAGATATGCCCAAATTAATATTTTCTACTGCATACGGGAAGAATTATTTATCAGTAACAATTTGATCTAAGCAGGACTGGGACGTAGGTGTGATGCGGGTGGGTAAGTTATGAATTTCAGTGAGGTTATGTGTACATAATTAGAGCAGGAAACATTTCCCGGACCCCGGACCAGTGATTTGCTGTGCGTGCAGTAGCACCATCTTGTTGAAACCAAATGTTTGGAGCATTAATTCCACGTCTAACCAATTCAGAACGAAATAGCGGCAATACTGAACATGTTCGTGAGAGCGACGGAAAACTTCAAGGCAACGCTACATGAATTTTCTCAAAATGGTGGTCGTCATTTATCGGACACAATTTTCAATTCAAACCAAAACTAATGGAAGAACTGTAAATGGCAATTATTGCTCTAACAAATGTGATCATTAAACTTTGCATTACATTGATGTTTATTATTTTTATACTCATTTGAAAATCGTCAGGTTATTCTGCCGGTCCCTGTACTAAATATTTAGGAGTACATTTTGATAAGAAATTAAGCTGGAAGAAACATATAGAGCAGGTAACTGGAAAAGCAACTAAAAGATTTAGTCTTTTGAAAAGACTGGCAGGAAGAAAATGGGGTAGTTACAGAAAAACCTTAAACACAACATGCAGTCTTAAAATACTGTGGAGAAATCATTATAACAGCATCAGAAGCAACAAAAGCAACTTTAGAACAAGCACAAAACCAAGCCCTGCGCTTAATAACAGGAGCAACAAAAACTACACCACTTGAATCTCAAACAAACCAATCATAACGGAACTTGAACAACAAGCACTACTTAGTTATGAAAAGCTTAAAAGACTCCCAGACTCAGATAACTGGAATAAATATCAAACTCCTAACCAGAAATGAAACCCCAAATTGGATTCATACAAAAAGTTACAGAATTAGCAGAAAATCTAGAAATACCAAAAAAATAAAGAGAATATTATAAATGGTATCATTCCTGTTGACAATGAACTAATTGAACATAATTTAAATTTAAATAAACCCATTAACAAAAATGAAATTTCCCCAGAAATAGCCAAGATTCTAGCCTTAGAAACCATACATACAAATTATCCTGCTGAAAACTTGACACATATATACACAGATGGATCTCTTTTAAGGCTAGTTTACACGATGACACTAGGTTTCATAGACACTTTCATGAAAGTGATTTCGTGAAACTAATTATACACATTTTCTTTCCAATGCAACCGCACTTTTCATGTTATTTCTGAAGTTCAAGTTGTTAAAATCTCATACAAACGTTTGAAACACGTATGAATACAGGCATTTCACAATTTCCTCCCTTCCCCATTTCATTTTACGAAATGCAAACAAGCTAAATAAGCGTATCATCCCAAAATTACTATTATAGTTTCGTGAAAATTTGGAATCAGCTGAAACTGCGTTAGTGTCGTAACTCATTGTTGCCAGTACATCTATCTAGCGCTTGCGCATTCAAGTAAAAAACAATTGCAAAACTCAGTTACGAAACCTAATTTCGTTGTGTAAACTAGCCTTTAGATGAAGATGGAGCGGGTGCTGGCGGAACATGTAAGTTCTTTTCATTTTACAAACACAAATTTTGATGGTGAAGTATTAGCTATTTACCAGTCACTGCAGAGCATTTTCAACTGGCTCCAGCAATGCAAGAATATAGTTATCTTATCAGATTCTAAAGCAGCCATCATCTTACCCAAAAATGGAAAAAATAATGGAAATACAAAACATGATCTGTACTATCCAAAAACTTGGTAAACATGTAGTAAAACAATGGATTCCAACACATTGTGGAATACAAGGAAATGAAAGAGCGGATATATTAGCACAATTAAGCAGAAAGAAACAAACGCCTTTTCTTATGAATCAATTAAAAGAATCATCAAAAAGAAAATGAATGATTCCTACAATGCTAAATTAACTGAAAAAATGGGAAACAGAAATATAAAAATACTATTAGAAAACCCCCTAGTAACACCAGACCTGCAGTTGCTAGTATGAGCAGTGCTTTTTTTCTAACTGAAAAGGTGGCAGTACTCACAGAAACTTTTTAACTGAATCTCACGGGAGCTCCCAGACGTCATTTTTTTGAGTTAATGTCCAACATTCGGGCCTATCATGGCCAGAATGGTTTCTCCCCTGAATTGCAGTAAAATTACCGGTACTTGCGACGTACTGTTCAGATTCAGTTTATTCACAGTTGGCAGGTTTATGAGATACTTCAAAAACATCGTCATGCTTTCTTTTATTATGCACCGGTACAAAATAATTACTTATTTTACTCATTTCGCTTCTCTACTTATGAACAACGTGCACCTCTTGTTCCTACAACCGTACTAAACAATTATGAATTCACTTGTCTGTGCAACACAAACCAAAATTATATGTAAGCAATGAATGCAGTAGGGGTGCACTCAGCCTCGTGATTCCAAATTGAGGAGCTACTTGATAGAGAAGTAGCGGCTCCAGTCATGAAAACCACCAATAACAGCCGTGGGTGTCGGCATGCTGACCACATGCCCCCAATACTGCCATCTGCCTATGGGAGATGACGCAGCGGTCGGGTGGTAGGCCAAGTCCCTCCAGGGATGTAGCGCCACGGAGTTTAGTTTTTAGTTTAATGAATGCAGTTAAATTTAAACACGCACTAACCCCTGATTAACTATGGTAGTTAGCTACTGACTACTGCTAGCTACTGCACTTGGTGCAATACTTATACCGTTAGAATGGCCTTCACCAAAGGAGCAGTTTGCTGAGGCCTGGAAAACCACCCCAACCCTCTTGCAGTCCAGTAACCACAGCAATTTACAGAAACTATCATGTGCTCGTATGTAGGCTATTATGTATGCAGAAATCTAACAAAACCAACAAAAGAGCTTGATTTTAAAGAAAACATAATTTTAAGGGAATTGTGATAGAAATATTCTGAGTAATATCCAAATTTTATTTTTAAAAAAGGTGCCGGTACTGCGTACCATTGCGTACCATCACAAAAAAAGCACTGAGTCTGAGACTTATTACAGGACATGACTGCCTAGGAAAGCCCTACATAGAATTGGAATATTTACTTCTCCAAATTGTATACTGTGTTATCAAGGAGCTGAAATGGCTGCATGGAGTACCCTAGGGATCTATATTAGGCCCTTCACTAAATTGATTTACCCTCAAACATTAATAGTGAAAATAGGACTGGATTAAAAATAAACTGAATTACTGGAAGAATTAGAAGATAGCACCACTCTACTGAATGACTGGTGTTTGGCTAACAATTTATCCCTAAATCGGAGTAAGATAAATGACATTAAGTTTAACTTTGATTCCAGGTCTCTTGAATATGCAAACACATCAACAATTAAGTTCTTAGGTATAAATTTCGATATAGGTTTTTTCTTGGTATGCTCACTTTGATTTGGTATGCAAAAAAGTATCTATGTTATGCTACTAAGAGTTTGTTATGCTCAGATTTATTCTACAGGGTCTGGCAGAGAAACCTGATGGTTTTTAAATTGAAATTACGACTAAACTGTATCGTTTGTGTACATTATTTTATTTCAGAATTAAAATACATTTCAAAGTATTTTACCTACATCAATATTACTTTTTGAAAATTGTGTTCCTACTTCAATCCACAAAGCTAAATAAGCTCTTTACATCAAAATTATTACTATGGTTTCATGGAATCAGCCGAAACTACGTAGTGTTGTAACTCATTGTTGTCAGTACATCTTGCGCTTGCGCATTCAAGTAAAAAAACAATTGCGAAACTTAGTTATGAAACCTACGTGTAAACAAGATTGCATCAGTTTCGCCGCCATTTCAACATTCATCAAAATGAGAATATTCCATGTCGGAATACCATACTGTTGTGGGTGGCAATTAGAAATTAGATCTAGAAATAAAATAATGTACACAAACGATACAGTTTTGCCGTAATTTCAATTTAAGGTGAGATGGTAGTTATTAGTGTCAAAAAAATAGAGTTTTTTTTTCTTGAGGCTCATGTAATAGAGCATAGTTGTGAACATTTTGATTATAGGTCTTATATGTTATGTTATTATTAAGCCAAGCAGAGCGACCTGGAGCTTTCTAAAATGGATCAATTACCATAGGGCATGTCATTTTATTTTTGCTGTCCTGTAAAATCACATTTCTTTGTACTTCAGGTACCTTTTCTGAAAAGCTGTTCATGCTAAAATAATGAAACTTTCAGGAATTCATTATAGATGGATGACAAATCTCCCTTAGCAGAATTATGGGAAAAGTCTTGACTATACAGAATTTTCAACTATTTTTATTTAAAAAAAAAAGTTTTTTTTTTAGACGTGAAGTTTTCATGCAGTAATAATGTACATATTAGACTGATTGTGCTAGGGTAAATAGTATTACCTATTGTTAGTACGTTCCCGAAGTTTCACAAAAATCTAAGCTTCAGAAATTGAATAAAGCATACCTATATCAAAGGAAGTAACTGTAAAAATGAATTATCACCTATGTGTTAAAAAATTATTTCCTACCAAACAATGAGTTCTAGAACAACCATTCTCTGCTTATTTTAAACTGCAGAGTGCACTTGCAAAGCATAAAAAAATTCAACTAAATCTGACTGTTAACACCTGAGTTATGGCTTCTTGAACATACGCTTTATTTTCCATCATTTTGCTAGAGGTAACTGCCATCTCCCGTTAAAAACCGTCAGGTTCCTCTGCCGGACCCTGTATAATGTCATATGGAGTTGAAGTATGGGATAACAGCTCTAGGCCGAGCTACAAAAAAAACAAGCAGTTAAGATAATTTGCAAATTATCTCAGAGATGACATTGTTGACCTCTCTTTAGGTTTTTTTAATTGACTTTTTTTTTTCATTTATTAACAAATGCTTTGTTTAAGGCATTGTTATTTATGTTATTCATTCAGTGAGGGAATCGTTTAAGTTTTCAGATGCCATTAATGTCCTCTTGTTGAGAATGGTATCTAATTTTGCTTTATGTGGGAGAACTTTTTTTGCTGGTTTTTATTCAAAAGATATAATTTTGGAGGTGGTTTCTTTGGGATATATAATTTTTCTTTTTCTACTGGTTTAACAGTATGTTATAGATTTCATTTATTTTACAATACTTTATGTGGTGATTTTAATTTGAAATCTTTTTCATTTATGGGTGAGGAAAATTTTTATATAATGAGAATTTATTAATTATGGTAATTTTAGGTGGTTTAATGAGACTTTCAAAGAAAAAAACTGAAATTTTGAATGGGGTCATATCGATAATTCTATAAAAACGTAACTAATTCTATTGCAACTTCCAAAGCCGTATATAACACTCTAAAACAGTATGTTGTCATGATAACTAATTTGCATTTAATAAATTCTTTTTAATATATTACCGTTAAAGCAGGCACTAAATTGGGTTTTACTCCAGTAACGGTCAACAGATTTGATACATTATCAATAGTCTTCTTCCCATGGATGTTATAAACGTGTATACCAAGTTTCATGAAAATCCGATAAAGCGTATTTGAGTTATCGCGCGTACAGACACAGACAGACATTTTCCCGTCCCCCACACAATCTCATAAAGTACACTAGTCTGCGATGAAATTGCTGCCTTCGAAGTTTGAATGTTTTTGAGGTATTTTTAACATGCTGAAATAAAATTCAAAGCCAGAAAGTTCCTATCACGTACAATTTTTTAAAATTTTATTTTATTTTACTTATTGCGTAATTTTCTTATGCCCAAAGAGTAATTATATAAACTTTAATACTTTATCATGTGTAGTTTTATGATGGGATTTAAAAACCAAAAATATATAATTAGAATGTTTTTAATGTGTTCATAGTGAACACCGAGGGCACCAGATGTTTCTTATCTGATACGGGGTGTGAGTGCCTCAGGAAGTTAGAGCGAGATAACTTGCACCCTTGTCATTATGTAGATAGCCACTCCTTGGTGACCTACACATTTTTATCCTATTATCTTTGTGAAAACCTACACATCCTGTCTGTTTCACATTGTATTAATGTGTGTCATCTGGAAAAGAAATCAGTTCAAGCTGTATTGTGGAGTAGAATGTTGGGAGTTTGTAGTTCAAAACGAAAGTATATTTACCATGTCGCATCGCTCATGTATAAATGATCCAGACCACTTTTGTTACATATGTCGGAAATACACATTACCTAAGCAGAGGCATAATATTACAGATTTTGTAAAAAAAATAATATCTTGGCTATTTTGGAATCAAACTTGGAGACCAAAGCAAACCTTGGGCACTCCACAAAGTGTGTAGAGTATGCATTGAAGATCTTCATCATTGGGACAACGGCAAAAAACAAACCATAGTAATGACTGCTACTTCAGTTCGTGTAATGTGAAGGGATACAATTTAAAAATAAATCAAAACAGATTGTGTATCCAGTTGTTCGGTCAGCCATTTAACTTGTCCCCCATGGGCCTGATGTACCAATCCCTGTGCGACCAGAAAATCTTGAACAGTTTTCTTCCGAATCTGATGTAGAAGTGATGAAAATTGAGATGATTGACAGTGACTACCTAGCAGGATCGTCTGCTGCAGAACGTGGGTGTTTTAACCAGAGTGAATTAAATGACTTGGTGAGGGATCTTGCCCTCTCTAAAGAGTTAGCTGAATTGTTGGTTTCTAGACTCAAAAAAATCTGCTTTGTCCACAAACATCATTCTATTGGTTCAGACAACGCAAAACAGAATTTAAATCCTTTTTCTCCGAAGATGGCTACCTTGTATATTGCAATAATGTGAAAGAACTTATGCTGAAACTTGGACTTCAAAACTATGATCCAAGTGAGTGGAGACTGTTCATTGATGCGAAGTTTGAAGGGCGTTCTTCATAATGGAAACTTTTTGGTTCAGTGCCTGTTGCCTATTCAGTGATCCTCAAAGAATCATACCCAAATTTGCAACTGATGTTATTGTGAGTGAACTACAGTGAACACAACTAGCAAGTTCGTGGCGATTTTAAAGTTCTTACTATGCTGCTGGGTCAACAATCTGGTTTTACCAAATTTCCATGCTTTCTTTGCCTGTGGGATAGCACTGAACTAAGAAAGACTGGCCACCTCGAGAAAGTTTGGAAGTCTGTTCTAAGAATGTTGTGTGCCAAAGCCTTGTGAGTTCTTCTAAAGTTTTGCTGCCACCTCTCCACATTAAGCTTGACTTAATGAAACAATTCGTAAAGGCTTTAAATAAGGAAGGAGACTGTTTCAAGTACATATGTGAGAAGGAAAATTAAAAGAATGTGTATTTAATGGTTCTGATATAAGAAAATTGATGTCAGGTGCAGCATTTAAAAACACTATGGATGAAAAGGAGAAAGCAGCATGGATATCTTTCTGTGAAACTGTTTCAAAATTTCTTGGTAACAACAAGGATCCCAATTACCGGAACATACAAGGATCTTGGTTGTAACATGAGTATGAAAATTCATTTCCTGTTTTCTCACCTAGATTATTTCCCTGAAAATTTAGGACTTTTGAGCGAAGAACAAGGAGAATGATTTCACAAGGATGTGGTGGAGTTCGAAAGGAGGTACCAGGGACGCTGGAGCATCAGTATGCTTGCAGACTATTGTTGGATGTTAAAGCATGAAATACCTGAGGACTTTCTACGTGTGTAAAATATCCAATAGTGAAGTAAACAAGACAAAATAATGTACTGATATGTATTAAGAAAACCTTACGTGATAGAAGTAAATGGATTGAAAATTAGGATTTGACATTATATAAAATCACATTTTTTACTTTAGGCAACAAACAAAAAGTTTAAATTTGCAGGCTAGCGATATCAAAATGACACTTAATAAAAACACAAACATATGGGATCGAGTTATGGGGGGCAACTGCAAAGACAAACCTCACCAGAATATTCATCCTACAAAAACGCTGCATTAGAACAATATATAATTTAGGGATGAAAGAATCTTGCAAAGACACCTTCCAAAAAGAAGAAATTCTAACTGTAGCAGCTATTTATATATACAAAGTCATATTAATGGTAACAAAGCAATCACTAAATAAGAGAAATAAGGATGTACACAACCGTGTAACTAGGCAAAGAGGGAATTTCCATCGCGTTGTTTTCAACAAGAAATTTGTCAATAAAGACCCGTATGTAGCAGGTGAATTTTTTTATAATAAACTACCCAGCAACCTTAAAGAAATTAGCACTAATAAGGGATTTAAATTACAACTAAAAAAATATCTAATTCATAAATGTATTTATAACTTAAATGACTTCTGAAAAAAAAACTGTTTCATTGGTACACTGCAAATCCACAAGTTAACTATAGTTATGTCTAATACCTTGTAATTAAGGTCGAAAGACAATAAAGATGATGATGATTATTATTATTATTATTATTATTATTATTATTATTATTATTAAGACTAATAATTTACCATGTTAAAATATCTGACTGAGTCATTACTTTTCTATATAAAATAACTAATTAACTCATAATATGTTAAGTCAAAGATGTTGTGTATGTGTATGTATTTTCTGTATAATTATGTTTAATATGTGTATGTATTTTGTGTGTGTATGTTTAAATTCAAGTAGTCATTAAAATGATATAAATTTTTTTATTTACTGTACAACTTCATTACTTTAAAAACATTATAGCTAATAAAATTTTAGAATTGTATAATCAAAAACTTTGTATGAGTGTACATGTGTGGGTGAATGTTTAGATTGGAAAATCACTTACCTTTTTCTACAGGAATCAAGACATCGTAGTGTTTGTCTCTCAATTCTTCCAGAAGCATTCTGAAAGTGCCAAATTTTGACTCCTGTGATGACTTCGTAGATAAGTGGGCATCCTTATAAATCTCAATCTTTCTTCCATTTACATCTGCCCCTCCTTCCACTTCTGACATCCCCCCCTCAATGCCATCTTTTGTCATGTAAGCTTTATATTTACTTGCATCATTGAAAGGTTTGCCATCCTTGTCTCTTGTCAGGTGGCTAAAGGCACTCCAGTTCTTGCATATGTGATTGACTGTATTTTCACGCTCCCTTCTGTGGTATCTAGTCTCTGAGTCGTGCAAGAAGTAGCTTAGGCATTCAAAAAAGGAATTGCCATTATCTTGAACCCTAATTAGCCGATGTCTGACTTTCTTGCCCTCTATGATGATATCTACAAATTCCTCATTATCCTGTTGCGTTTCCTCCTCATCTTTTTTTTTTCCCTCATCTTTTTTTTTTCCCTCATCTTTTTTTTTTCCCTTTGCTTTCTTTTCTGTTTCTTGTACTTTTGCTTCATAATAACCATCTTTGCACCTTATTAAGTCTTTTGTCTCCAAGCTTTTAATTAATTTTTTCGCTGTAGCCAATCCTTCAGATCCAGGAGGTATTACCTCTTTCTTTCGAAGAACTTGGATTAATTCTGCCATGTTGATTCTTTCTTTGCCACATATTATTTCTAGAATATCTTTTTCGTTTAGCATTTTATCGTTGTTTATCCAAGCACAGAAAGCTTTTTTACCATGAATTCTGAAAACCACAAAACACCGATATTATTATTATTATTATTATAAGTGTAAGACACTCATTAAACTATACATTCTTCAATAAGAAAATATTACAATTACTTAGATTAAAGTATATTTCACAATTTTCTGTTGGAAATTTCGCATTCACTGGTGAAACATACTGAAAATAAAGCGCTCTTGCTATTATTCTTAAGTACTGGTTTCAATTACATGCTAAAAATTAGGTTTTTTATGGCATAAAATTTGACGTTTTAGAATAATGTTGATATTAATAGGAACTCAAGTCATATAAATATGACCACATAATTCCATCACCACTGGATATACAATATAAAAGAAAATATACCGGTACCGGTAAAATAGAAGTTTCTCTACTAACCAATAAGAAAATTGTTGGCAATCTTTGTCATGTCAGACTTATAAAAATACAGTAAATTACAAATACAGATAAATTAAAATTACGTACTAAGGCACTGATAATTACAGTACATTGTGTTAGTTATATACCTTTTTTAAACTGTATCTTTAGTTCACCTTTATATTTAAAGATCACTTCCCTGTTTAATTTATTTAGTTATTTTAGGCCTATTTATTTTACTTTGCTGTATAAATATGTGTATATTACTGTAGCCTTCTATTACATCTGAGATCAAAATATAAATTATGTGATTTCTAAATAGCCAAGTTAGATTCACGGCCTCGAATAAAATTTGTGACAATAGCGTTGCCAATTTAATAGGCTACATAACTTAACGTATGATAATTCTTAAATTCTGCCTTTATATTCTGCTACGTCATGCAATGAAATATTCTTAACAATATTTTGTCTCATAACTAGAAATGAAAATCATGTAACGATGGTCTAGTATACCGACAATAAAAGAAATAAGAAAGAGTGAGGAATGAGAAGAAAAAAGAAAAAATGTGTAATCGATTCTCAAGTTCCCATCTTTTTTTTTTTTTTTAACTATTATGGACAGGAAAAGGTAAGTTTTCATGTTGTAAACATATTTTGATTTTGAATACGTTTTTAATATGACGGTATAGGTTAAATGTGCATTTGATATAGAAAATAAATAATATAAAAAATGTGTGCGAATACACACCACATATATCAGTGTTTATCACGTACAGTGAAATCTCGATACAACGATTTCGCAGGGACCAGAAAAAAATATTGTTGTAGAGAGATATATTGTTATATCGAGAATTTACAAAAAATGTTCAAATATTGGTAGTATATGTAGGAAACAACTTCAATAATTGAAATGCTTTAAGTATTTAAGGAAATAAAGAATTTTTACACAAGAACTGCTATACTGTACTGTATTCACTCCACCCTTAAATTATTACACTAACTTATGAGCAAACACATTGTCTTTTCAGGAAGAAGCTGGTAAAACATCCCAGTCTCGTCAGCATTATAAATATCTTCTGGCAAATATTTCTCAGTAATTTTTTTTCATTTCATTACTGCACCAGAGATTTGCGTCATTTGTTGGTGCAGATTTCTCTTCCCATTGAATTAACTTAAAAGTTATGCCATGGCGGTCTCTAAAGCGGACAAGCCACCCATTGCTAGCCTTGAAGTCCTCCACACCAAGCATGGTAGCAAACTTCTTAGCTTGACTACAAATCAACGGTCCATTTATTGGAATGTTTAAAGTTCTTTTTTCATTGAAGCATTCCAAGGTTGCAGCATCCAAGTCAATAAATGTTGCCGTTTTCTTTCGTTTTCTAGTAGGATCCACGGCATTTGAATTGAGTTTTTCCTCGATCTCATTCCTTTTCTTTAAGAAAGTCGACACCGTAGATTCCGAAAGCCCGTACTTTTTCGATGTTGCAGTTTGTTTCATGTCTGCGTCAATGTCTTTAATTACAGCTAATTTCTGCTGCATACTAATTTGTTTGCGAGAAGCCATGCTGACAGAGAAGCACAACAATACGCGAACACCACCAAACAAACTTGCCGTGCAGTGCAGGCACTGACTGGCGACCAGGCAACTGGTTTACTCCATTGTGCACTTGAGCGAGGGTGAAGCACGATCAAGGTCAAGGAAGGCGATTCCACCCTTAAAACGAGGCGGGGGAGTTCATGATTTGGACTTTCACGATCTATTTTTATCGTTGTACCGAGGAAAATGTATTTACGGGGATTCTAAATGTAATCGTAGTGGGGAGGTTTATCGTTATTAAGAGTATCGTAAAACCGAGGGGAATTTTACATTATTTTAATGGAAAGTATGCCGGGACCAAAATATTTTAACGTTATAAAGAGTATTATCGTTATATCGGTAATCGTTGTACAGAGATTTCACTGTATATCAATTAGTACGAGGGGTATTCCGAAAGTAAGTTTCGTCAGTTTGTCACACGGACACTTTATTGACCCAAAAGCAATACAGCATGGCAGCATGAACTATACACCGTGCACTATTTTTCGACATAGTCGCCAGCAACATTGAGACATTTGTCGTAGCGTGCGATCAGTTTGAAGAACCCACTGTGGTAAAACTCGGTGCCCTGCGATGCAAGGAATTGGCGCACAGCCTGCTCCACCTCAGCTTCCTGACATTACTAAAGGTTCCATACAGACCATTTTGAGTGACAAATTGATGTTCCATAAGGTTTGTGCGAGATGGGTTCGTGGAGGCCGCACTTTGCGGGGACGGAAATCGGGAGATCAATTTCAAACAGCTCTATCTCGGACAATAAAAGGTTCAGCGGCTGCAGCAATGGCTCGTTTGAAAGAGGGGAGATAGCGGTACATGGCAGTGGCGCCAAATCTCTCGTGCCATCGTGAGCGGTACACTAATACCCGCGGGCACACCAGTCTGCTGCGACTCGCTCTTCTACAGTGCAGTGCGCCTGCGTCATGCCTCCTCTGCTGACGCCACTTCCGTCGTGGAACCAGCCACGGGTGGGGATTCGTCTGGCGTTTGTTTGGTTCCCCTGGTGAACACACCGCTCCTGCCATACATTGACGAAACTTACTTTCGGAATACCCCTCGTACTTTACTGTCTGAACCCTAGAGATATATTCTTTTAGTTACTCTGAATCATACCCAATCGCCAAATTAGCAGCACTGTATATAAATATTCATATCTGCATAACATTTTGTACGTCGGGAACATAGTAATGTAGTTAATAGCGGGCATTTCTCACAGTATTTTTCAGCTTATTCTTCCTACTTTTCGACTTATATAGCGTCTATCTTTTGCAATTTTTCTTTAAGCTTTTTCACGTAAATATATTCCTGAAGTGTCCAGTATACAAAGAAATTCGCCTAGTAGTGCTTTACCCGCTACAAAAATAGAAAAGTTTGAACGTATTTTTCAGTCTGCTAATATGAAACGCCATATAAAAGCATGGTGCCAGCAGACGACAACTGGAAAAACAAGTGACGAACGGCTAGAGCAGTGGAGACATCTGCTGGTTCTAGTTTGCTACATCCCTATAACTGTACTCTGTTGCTTGGTTCTAAAAGGGCCAATGTGTTAAAACTTGCTTTTGAGATAACTGACTTTGAAGCCTTTGTAAAAGGAACATTTTTTGCTGAGATTTTCCAACATTGGCCTCTAAAGTTTCTGTATTATGTCTATTAATAGCAACAGACATTGGCACTTTTAGTATTCGAAAGATAAAGACTAGAAGAGCTCAATAATGCCTAGATCTCATTTTTGCAAGAAATTGACATTGGCCCTTTTAGAACCAAGCAATGCAGACTTGTGGTCTGCTTGCTAAATTGGGGCTATGCCCTTACAATGCGAAGGTTGCTGAAGACGTGAAAAAAGTGTAACGAACGCGAATGCGTTCACATAAACATCTTATAATAAGTCGCGTTCATGAACTCTATGGAAAGCTATTCTTGAACATTCTAGACGCTTCCATCTTAAATCAGGCCATTATTAGACAAATAAATATGCTCTAATCCTTCTGAAACACACAGAAAAATATATGTGAATATTTGTTTTATTAAACAATATGCAAGTATAGATAAATTAATAAATTTCCTATTGGAAATGATCTAGCTATTCGCTATACTGTCTGTAAGGCTAAGTGCTTAATTGTCGATATTGAGCAATGAGTGAAATAAGTATTCGTTACTCTGTCTGTAGCTCTAAGTAAGAATAATTGATCACCTAATCGACAATCGATATCTGATCGATGTCAGCAAAGTAGCTTTCCCTGGTGCGAGTTATATTAACATTAGATTTAAGGCTAATAACCAATATTAATGAGCATAAATCGGGATTATTAATGAGCAAAATCCAACTTGAGGAAGGAGGAACGAGCAGCACTAAGGACCTTACGCAATGACACCAACACAGTAGTCCTATCTGCCGACAAGGGAAAAGCCACGGTGCTGTTGCATGCCTTGGACTATGACAACAAGATCTGAGAACTCTTGAACGACCCCACCTACAAACTCTTGAATCGCGATCCTACAGGTCCCATCGAGCGCAAGACTGCGTCCTTGATTTCAAGGTCCACATTACCGGATGACATAAAGAAAAGCGTGAAGCCGCATGGTGCAGTACCTCCTAGACTCTATGGTCTGCCTAAAGTTCACAAGACCGGGGTACCTCTACAACCCATAGTCAGAGCCATAGGTTCTCCAACGTACCGGCTGGCTAAACATCTATCCAGCTTATTAAAGCCGCTAGTGGGCAGTTGCGAACATCACGTCAAGAATTCCATGGCATTCATAAACACTATCAAGGACATCAGAATCAACGATAGAGATCTACTCGTCAGCTTTGATGTGGTCTCCTTATTTACAAGAGTGCCAATTGAAGACTCACTACAGCTGCTGACACCACACTTTAGCCCAGACGTAATCCAGCTCTTCCGGCATACATTGACTTCGACCTATTTTCTCTATCCGAACAATTACTACGAGCAGACAGACGGAGTAGCTATGGGGTCGCCGCTATCACTGGCTATCGCAAACCTGTACATGGAACACTTTGAACACAAGGCTCTGGACACAGTACCTTTACAACCAGCTCACTTCTACAGATACGTTGATGAGACGCTCATCATTTGGCCCCATGGACATGAAACACTACCGGACTTCCTGAATCACCTCAATAGCATACATCCTAACATCACCTTCACCATGGAAATGGAAAAAGATGGCTGTCTCCTGTTTCCGGACATTTTAATCCAGAGGAAACCGGATGGAACTCTAGGACATAGAGTCTACAGAAAACCTACACACACCGATCTCTACCTGAACGGTAACAGTCACCACCACCCAGCCCAACGCAGGAGTGTCCTTCATACACTTACCAACAGAGCTCTCGCCATCTCAGACCCAGACAGCCTACCCGGGGAAATAAATCATCTCAAGACGACCTTCAAACAGAATGGGTACCGGGACGCTGAAATCCGACGGGCCCTGAAAAGGACCGGTTCTCAGGAAACCACCGACCAAAGAGAAAAGACTAGAACTGCCTACCTGCCATACTTTGGAAACCTGTCCAGGAAGCTAGAAAGGATTCTAATGAAACATCAGATCCGCACAGTGTCCATGCCACCCCCAAAATTAAGAACCTCCTACGACCAGTGAAAGACAACATAGGACTTAGAACTCCGGGTGTTTATCGCATCCCATGTGAATGCGGTAAAGCCTACATTGGACAGACTTCATGCACAATTGAACAGCGCTGCAAAGAACACGAAAGATGCATTAGATTCTTCTACCCGGACAAATCAGCAGTTGCAGACCACATCATTAATTCTGGACCGGGTCACAGAATAGAATTTAAAAACACAACAGTACTCGCCAAGACAACACGCTATTGGGACCAGATCATCAGAGAGGCAATTGAAATTAGACTGGAAGACACAAACTTTAACAGGGATGAAGGTTTCACTGTCAACCAGGCCTAGAACAAATGCATTCAGGACCTGAAAGGTAAAAGGAACATTTTGGCCCGGAAAAGGACCGAAAACAGAACAGCTGCTCCCTGATTGGTTGACTCCGCCCATCACGGGTTGGTATATATATTCCTTACATGTTAAAACTCGACACTTCAGATTCCCTGAGGATGGAGGCAGCGTCAGCCTCGGAAACGTTGGACCACAACAAACTTCTCACCTGGCTGCAAACCCGAGAAGATTTTCTACATAAGATTCGCCAGGAAAGCCTTAAATCTTACAAGGACGAAAGTAAGTAAGTAATCTTTTCATATTTTTCGATTTCAGGGGGGTTAAAGTAATTGAAATGGGTCCCAAACTGTGATTTTTCTCTCTTTTGGGTGTATTTTAAAAGGACCCACCACATTCATAGCTGTAAATGGTGAGTTCAGTGATTTATTCCTGCTTTTATTCCCTACGAAAAAATGTTTGGTATGTTACCACCAGCTGTTTTAGTGAAAATGGCAGTCCGTCGTACCTATGGACGTTGACATCATTCCTTGTAGTAAGGAAGGAAAAACTCGGCCACATCCTCCCCCTCAGGCCTTCAGTGAAGGTGTATCTGATGTACTAGAGAGAGGACATTCGATTCGGCAGGCAGCATTAATTCATAGGGAAAACCGAACTTTGCACCCCATGCGAGTCCCTCACTCCAACTCTCTAA
Organism: Ectobius pallidus; assembly: GCA_964059195.1. NCBI lineage: Eukaryota > Metazoa > Arthropoda > Insecta > Blattodea > Ectobiidae > Ectobius > Ectobius pallidus. The sequence continues at coordinate 4,469,255 of CAXKWD010000002.1, forward strand.
CTCCCTCCCCTAGTGGCGGCATTTGAACTACTAGTAGCGACATCTCTTAATGAACTGATGAAACAGAAAAAATCATTTATTTCTTCTTTATTCTCTTCTTCTCTTCCTTTCCCGTCTCCTTCCTCTCTTCCTCTCTTCCTCTCACCTCCTCTTCACCCTACCTACCTATTTGAGACCTATTCCTAATAGTAAATTTTGGATCGACCGGGATTCGAACCCAGGAGCCCTAGCATTATAGCTAGGAGTCTTGACCACTACGCTACAAGTGAATGTTGAGCACTGAAGGAAGCTTTCGTATATTAGAGGTATGTTAGGAGGATTTCATAAGTTTTAACGCAAGAATCGGTTTTTATAAGTAGTGTTGGTACAAGGGAATTTTCCTGCATCAATTAAGCCACATTTTATGTTATAATACGGCGTTTTTTATAATTATGAAATATTATGCATGGCACAAGGGTATTTTTTGTATTGTGAAATAGCCTATTTTGTTGGAAGGGTCGTTTTCATAATTGTGGAATATTATGTGGAGGTGCAAGGGGCTTTCTTTATTGTGAAATATTAGGTGACATATCAATTGCAATTATGCATTACCGGTGTTTAGCAACGGCTACAGGCATGAAGGTATGCGTTGCGGGGAAGTGGAGCAGGCGGCACGCGGGAAGAAGCCGAGAGGGGTGGAAGCTGCCAGGCGAGTGGCGAGTGGAAAGGGGAGCAACATAGGGCGCAAAGTTCCATTATGCCAATTCATAAGATAAGCAAGAGTGCTCTTGCTGCTAGAATTGCCGAATTCAAGAAGTCAGGTAAAGAAACTTTCTCATATGACGCCAAATACGCAACCAAGCTCGTGTTAACAGAAGAGGAAGAGCAAATCCTTGTTTCTTATATAAAGCAGTGTGCCTTCCTACATTATGGGATAACCCCATCAAACTTAAAAAAACTTGCCTATGAATTTGCTAAGGCAAATAATCACAAGTACCCACCATCATGGGTGAAAGCTGGCTACGATGCTTCCGTCAAAGACATTCAGAAATGCTCTCACTGAGGAAACCTGAAGGCACCAGCATGTCACGAGCAACTGCATTCAACAAAACCACAGTTGGATGGTTTTTCAACAATTACAGAAATGCACTTGCAAAAAACCAATTCCACCCTTCAAGAATATGGAATGTAGACGAAACAGGTGTGACTACTGTTCATCGATCTCCGAAGATACTGGCAGTAAAAGGCCAGAAGCAGGCGGGAGGAATGACTTCTGCTGAACGAGGGTCCAATATAACAATCATTTCAGTAATAAATGCAGCAGGCAACAGTATTCCTCCATTCTTTGTGTTCTGCAGAGTTAATTTCAAGGCCTACATGATGAAAGGAGCTCCACTAGGCTCTGTTGGCACAGCCAACTTATCAGGGTGGTCAAATGAAGAAATTTTTTTTAAGTTCTTCGATTTCTTCATAGCTCAGACAAGACCGACCCCAGAAGAGCCAATAATGTTACTTTTGGACAATCACGAGAGCCATGTCAGCTATCCAGTTGTAAAGAACGCCAAGGAGAAGGGTGTGGTGATGTTGACGTTTCATCCCCATACCTCTCACAAAATGCAAAAAAATGCATTGGAATGCACAGTATTTGGTCCATTCAAATCATACTATAACAAAGCCCTTGCTGATTGGATGGCTACCAATTACAGGCCTGCTACTATTCACGATATTGCTGAGATTGTAGGCAAGGCCTATCCAAATGCTTTCACGCCAAACAACGTAATCAGTGGATTCAGGGTCTCGGATCTCGACCCTCTGAATAGTGATGGCTTTCAAAACCACGAATTCTTGCCATCGGACATAACAGACTGCCCACAAGAAACCATCCAAGAAATTGCTGACAATCAAGCAGGGCCATCTACCATCCAAGAAATCGCTGACATTCAAGCAGGACTGTCTTCACCGCAACCCACTGCTGTCTTCAAGCTCCTCCTCGCAAAACAAGCAGTCGTGGGCAAAAGAAAGGCAGTTCAAGGATTCTCACGGACATGCCAGAGAAAAATAAACTTCAGGAGGCATACATTGCGAAAGAAAACAAGTCAAAAAAAAGCAGGTGAAAAGAGAAAACCAGTAAAGACACCAAAACCAAGAAATCACAGAGAACAGAGACATACAGCAGCTCTTCTGATGAATTACAGGAGGAAGATATCCCAGTGCACTTTTCCTCAGGCAGTGAATTCTGTTTAGAGGATTCTGCAGATGAAATGTAAGAAACCACAGATGTCACTCTTGGTGATTTTGTTTTAGCGGTTGTTCAAGGTAAGAAATCTTGCAAACATTTCATTGCTGTGAGCTGCTATAATGGGAAAATTCTCACTAAGATTTCTTCAGGTTATAAAACTAGATTCGTCAACAAAGGAGGTGAAGAATTTGAAATACCAGTAGAGGATATCCTGAGGAAACTCCCAACTCCAAGCAGTGGTAAGGGAGAGCGCCAAAGTCGCATGCTCTCATTTAACGTTGATTTTTCAGGATTCAATATGGGTTGACTTTAAACCCGATGTTTCAACTGTTTTCAGTTTTTCAATTAATTTCATTTTTCAGTAGCTTACTTTTCAATTAAAATATTGTGTATTTGATATAAACAAGCTAAACTTTTTGAAACCAAAACGTTCATAATTTTTTGCATATTCCCCCCATGTCTGTTGGTACAAATAGGCCTGTCCTTAGGTACAGCAGGTTGTTGTACCTACGGAGAGTAGAATGCTTTTTTTAAAAATGATATATTTCAACTTTAAAATTGAAATTGGGAGCTGAAAAAAATAGTTACACTCGGGAAATGGCAAGGTATGTGAGAAAATTTACAGGCTTGCAGAAATATATATTTTTCAGGGAGGAAAAATCCAAATCCAAATTTTGTCCATAGGTACAGCATCCTCCCCTACTCTTTGTGATTGGCAACCTGCAGGTGTTGCAGGAAGAAATAAAATCAATAAAATCAGGTAAACTGATGTAACAAAGTGCCAGTATGTTTTTGTTTAATCAGTTATGACTGCAATTATGATATGCAGAATTTTGTGTTTTTTTTTTTTTTTTTTAAATTGATTTCCAAGTTAAGCTCCAGATTTATTCATTAAGCAGGGCTTACCGAAGGTGAAAGGTCTACCATCTCGGCCACCTGGGTCCTTTTAACGGTCTAGTTGGATAAGCGCATGTAAATCAATAGTGTTTTTTGTCAAAGCTACCTGTATTTTAATTTCCAAGGCCTTATAAGATCACAGTAAAACAATAGGCTATGTTGTCAACATAACTGATTTGCATTTTTTTTATAAATTCTTTCGAATACGTATATTACCATAAAATAGGCACTAAATTGAGCATTACTCCGAAACAGGTCAACCGATTTTATCCATTATGAATAGACGTCTTCCCATGGACATTATAAATGTGTATACCAAGTTTCATAAAAATCCGGTAAAGCGTATTTGAGTTACTGCGTCTTTAAAATATACACTAAATTGGGTTTTACTCCGGTACCAGTCTACCGATTTGGTCCAATATCAGTAGACGTCTTTCCACGTACATTATAAATGGGTATACAAAATTTCAGGAAAATCCAATAAAGCATATTTGAGTTATCGCGACTTCTTATATATTAACATAAAAACACTAAATTGGGCATTATTCCGGTACTGGCCAACTGATTTGGTCCAATATCAATAAACGTCTTCCCATGGACATTATAAATGCATATACGAAGTTTCATAAATATCCGATAAAGCGTATTTGAGTTATTGCGCCTTTAAAGTAGACACTAAATTGGGTTTTACTCCGGTACCGGTCAACAGATTAGGTTGAAATTCAATAGGGCACTTCTCATGGACGTCATAAATGGGTATACCAAGTTTCATGGAAATCCGATACAATCTATTAAAATAGGCACTAAATTGGGCATTACTCCAGTACCGGTGAACCGATTTGGTTCAATATCAATAGGGTTCTTCCCATTGACATTATAAATGTGTTTTCCAAGTTTCATGAAAATCCGAAAAAGCGTATTTGAGTTATGGCACGTACAGACACACGGACGGACAGACATTTTTCGTCCCCACACACAATCTCATTAAGTACCATACTGGCACTTAATAAATAAATGTATTACCACAGTTGTTGAGTGAATTGTCATGAAGTAAGGCTATATGGATATGTAAATTATGCCCCTAATTTGTATGTATGTATTTATTCACTGCACGTGGGTTACTACCGTGTTATATACCTTCTACCCTTGATTTTGAGGGGATGGTCGCCTCTTCCGTAATACGATGGTTTTTCTAGTCTTTTCCTAATGTCCCCCCATGCCTTAGAACCATGATAAGCTTTGTATAATGTACAGATAGGGGGAAAAAAAAGCTGACCGACTAAAATATCTAAGTTGCTGATATGAGCCACTGCGCATGCCTAGCGGTATTCACAGGATAGCAGGGAATGTATTGGAATCTGTTCTATTGACTTATATACTAAAAGCTAACTTTTATTTTTAAAATGTTTCACAGTAAATTCTCTGCTACTCATTCTGTGTGATTTTGCAGTTGCTGGGCCAGCTATCTGAAGTATGCGGCTGAGGAATCCACCAAGTTGGACGTGAGCAAGTCTGCATCAGCCAGAGCCCTGATCAGTTTTGATGAGGTCAAGCAAGAGTTTGACGAGATTCTGGCGATGAAGGACACGTGGCTAGTCTTCCTCATCATCTCCTCCATCGCCCTGGTGATTGTGCTGCTGCTGGTGTATTCCTGAGGAAGCGCATCAGGATTGCCATCGCACGAATTAAAGAAGCCAGCAAGTAAGTCTTCAGTTCCAAACACACAGCTTTCACTATATCGTATATTCTCACTATTCCTGCTACCTTACACTATTTTCAATTACTATTTCCTCTGACCATAGGTAGAGAAGTATTGCAGGTGAGTTTTTAACATAAATACATGTTTTGAGTTACCCTGAATACAAAAATGCTATTTTCAGAAACAATAAATACAAAAAATTATATATTTGGGTTAAGTATCTTCTGGGGATGTGACATGAAGATTGCCAACAATTTTCTCTTACTTTTAAGGCCACTTTTGCTCTGAATACATGCTCTTTGCAATACGGTCTCTTGTTCTATTTCAGAATGTGAAGTGAAAAAAATGTATTGGCCATGATTAAGGTAAAGAAAGTTATGTGAGTGCATTAATCATGTTCATTTGGGTTGTGTACCCTTCAGAGATGTGATGCGATGTGGTAACATTCTGTTCTTATTTACAACCAAATTACATTAAGAGAATGTCATGCATATTATATTATAGAGGCAAAACTTTTATTTGGACAGAGGAAGTTACATTTCGCATTAGAATTTTGTAAAATTGTAGCAGTTTTGTAAAATTGTAATCATCAGATGGTGTTGGTGTTACTCAGGTAATTATGAATGATGATGGTCTTCAAAATTAGTTGAGGTATTTATACAAAAAGTGAAGTATACGTGCTAAATACAACTCAATATTATATATCAGTATACGTATTAATACAGTCAAGAAACTGTGTGTCAAAAGTCCTATGACAACATGTTGGCTGAACGACACTAGTAACTAAAACTACATTCTCATCATATCAAATGACTTGGGAAAATACATAAACACATCACAAAATATAAAAGAGAAAAATACAGAATATTTTTATTTAATACAAATCTAATTTTAAATTTAAGAAATAATAAAACAGATACTGTATTATAGGGTCATTCCATGTGAAATCAACCAATAAAAAATTAATTCTTTAACTTGATGTTTCCAATTTAGTTAATTTTTGCAACATTTGTTTAACTAATTAAAAGGATAGAAAATATGAAGTTTTAGATTTTTTAAGCAATCCGTTTTTGAGTTATTAATTTTTTTTAAATGAACTACTAGCAAAACAGAGCATGAGGGGAAACTTTCCTGTTGCTATGGCAACGTATACTTTTAGCGCCTGGCCCTGGATGCAAGCCAAACAGTAATATTTTCCCACTGTTTCACACAACACCCGCCAGATGACTGTTTCTCTTATGAAAATGGTAAGGGTCAGACAAGTAGTAGACAAAAACCAAGCTTTTGAAAACCAAGGTGATAAACTGTGGTGAAACCCGAAAGGTTTACTATAAGACAATGGATTAATCATAGTTTTTATTATCCACGATACCGAAAAACTTTATCCGTGATGGTGAACACTGAACTAAAGTTTATAATACAGAATAACACGAATATGGTTACTTTATACCAACAATGTTTGTTGACCTTTCCTAGTTACAACACATACTAATAAAAAGAGTTGACATAAATCTTAAGGATATTACAAATTTACTTCCTGTACTTTTTTTGCCATTTTGGTCTACTTTTGCAACAAGAGTAGATAAAAAAATCTGATGTGAAAGTCACATAACTTCCTCTGCCCAAAAAAAAGTTAGCAGTATTCACATATCCTTTTACAGAATCGCAAGACACAATTTTACGCTAATTATCCTATAAATACCTCTTCTTTCAATGATGCGACTAAAAGCGCAGGCTAAAGCGCAGGCTATATAACAAACTTTAAAAAAAAAAGAACAGGTGACTGCAGACGTTTATTGAACTTTCCGCCGTAAAGAATAATTTCCGAAATTTATCGAATATTTCCCTCAGATACTTCTTTACTCTATACCTGGCCAACAATACATCTTTCTCACTTCACATTCTTATATAATATTCAGTTGTTCATCACGCAAGACAAAATTTCTACAAACAGTGGGTGAACAGTGGGTGGCTTGTAACTACCCTCAGAGAATTTTTTCGAAAAAAGTTTCAAATAAAAGTTTTAGCTCTCAGTAAAAGGAACACATGTGCAAATTTTAAAGAAAATCGCGAAAAACGAAAATTTCTTCATGTAAAGTCCCCTTAAAAATAAGAGAAATTTGTCGCCAGTCTTCGAATCACATCTTCAGAAGGTACCTGACCCAAATACGAAATTTTGTTTTCATACGATTCTCCGTTTCGGAGCTAGCCTGTTCACAAACTTCCACACAGACAGACACACACACAGACATGTTTCCAAAAATAGTATTTTTGGATTCAGGGGGCCTTGAAACGTGTATATATGCTAAAAACTCAACTTCGAATTTTAGGGTCGAAAACAATACTTCCTCTACCTAGAGTACCTATGGTACGGGCAGAGGAAGTAAAAATTATAGTAAACACATTACAAAGATGAGCTTTCATAACTAGTATTTTAATATTAGCTATTATTTCTACACAGAAAAGGGGATATTGATATAATTGAGCCTTGTTTAAGGATGAAAGTGGAAGTGAAAAAAGTAACCCAGGTAACTCAAGGTGGACATGATATAACTTACCCTCTTTGCTCTCGAGGTAATATCTCGCACACAGGTCTTGATTCACTTTGCTCAGAGCAACATCCTTGCTCGTTATGGACTGAGTTAACACAGATGATGTTTGATTTGATCGTCACGGTATTGTCTTCCGCTAAATGGAGCAGGAAGTTTGTTGTAGGGCAGCTAGCGGCACACACCTGGAAACATTCAGAGCAAATGTAAACAGACAGTTCACAAAAAATCTAGCAAATTAAATAAATGCCATCATATGTGCTTCAGTAATTTGCACACTTTTACCCTGTTTGGATTGCCAAAATAAATAGGGGTACGTAAAATATGTGGGTTTTTAGTTATTCTAATAATTCTTCTTTTTCATTTGGAAATTTCAACACAAGTGCACAATACAGTGCCATCTAGAACTCTAGACCTCTAGAACTCCCTGGACAGTTCTAGTTATGTTCGCCACTCATGTGAAGACCGGTATTTCTCCCCACCTTCCTTTCAAACTCGTAGCAGGTAAACCAGAGTAGGCCATGTAACTATAGATGTACATCTGTTTGCTATTGTTGATGAGTTGAAAACTGAAATAAGTAAATTAGTTTACATCTTCAATTAAAGTTTTTGCAAGTAAATTAAAGTGAGTGAATTTGTGTCTACAAGAAAACGGTAAACATTTTTAACAACTTCTTTAAATATGTGTGTTATATGTAGGGACCGGATTCTTAGGTTTTTACCTATTTTTTTCCTTGCTTCCAAAACAAAAAGCGCTCATACACTTTTTCGAATCATGTCCACAGGATTCACCCACATTAATTCTGTGGCACCTAAAAATACCTAAATGGGGTATAAAAACCTGAATATACCTAAACGGTATATAAAACCTAAAATATCTAATTTAGGCTACTTTTTTGTCTTTTTTGTTTGTCAGTTGAGGAATCGATGTTTTGAGAAGAGACAATTTTTGTCGGGTTGAAATTAATACCACCAGCGTTTCGTTGAACCCATTGTCGTCTAGGATGGACAGTATCAAGAGAGGAAGTGTAGAGTACCGTCGTATTCCTTTTAAAATATTTGTACGAACAACCATTGTTGCTGTGTATGACAAGGATATAGATTTCTGTGTTTTAAAGCATTTGTTTGCCTTAAGCCTTTAGTACTGTCCTGTTATTCACACTGAGTGGTCACACTGTGTTTTAAGAAGACGTGTTAATTATGTATTGAATCCTATGTAGCACATTATAATTAAGGAATCGCGCACAATGTGCGCAAATCTGGGTTAGCTTGAAGAAATATACGACGAAATGACCATAAGTAAATATCACTCCACAAAATTCTGGAAAGCGTATTAATTAATTTCAAAAGAATATTAAGAAACCCCAAAACTCAGTTTTAACTACAAGTGAAATCTTTATAGACAAGAATAACTTACTAATAACTGTAAGCAAAATGATAATTATCAAAAGGAAACGTGAGTGAAAGCTACTATGGACTAAGCTTTATCTAAAAACAGTAAAGCCAACAATATTCCCAATATTTCTAACAGGAGAAATAATTAATAGCAGACTAATAATTGGTTAAAGTATTAATGGTTTCAACTATATATCCAGAAAACACACGTGAACTAATAATTTGCCTAAATTCTGTGAAAATCTATGATGAACTCCAATACTAATAAATTTTGCAAATAACAAGTTTGTCTCTTGTTAGTTATTTCAAACCAAAGGAAGCATCTATTTCTGCATTAAGACTCAATTCAGAAAACACTAGTCAATCTGGTAGGCCGACTATAGTAGCTTAAGCTGCAATTCCACTGAGGCAACATTTGGGCAACATGTAGCATGCATCATTGACACACAGTCTTTCAATTGCAGCAATACGAAGCGACAAACGACAAGTCGCCTTGCCGCATGCTACAAGTTGACTGTTGTCGCCAGGACGAATGCGTCACCCTTCGACAAAATTCCTCGTGTCGAACAGTGTCGTCGCTATCCAACAGCCAGCAGATCGGGGCGACTTGTAGCATGCGACATGGGCTGCTTGCACCTGCATAAACAAGCTATGAAAACAAACAAACAAGGGTCTTCATAGAGCAGAGCATTTAAATCACAGCCACGTCAGCATAAAGGAGTAGAAAGAAAATAAAATCAGGTAAACTGATGTAACAAAGTGCCAGAATGCTTTTGTTTAATCACTGATAATTGCAATTATGATATGCAGAAAATAGGCCTAAACTATTTTTTTGAATCGATTTCAGAGTTAAGCTCCAGACCTATTCAATAAGAAGGGCTTACGGAAGAACAAAGGTCTAGTTTGATAATCATATGTGAAGGAATACGTGGGTAGTATTATTTGTCAAAGCTACCTGTATTGCAACTTCCAAAGCCGTATATGAACACTGTAAAACAATTTGTAGCCATGAGAACTGATTTGCATTTGATAAATTCTTTCTAATATATTACCATAAAATACGCACTAAATTGGGCATTGCTCCGATATCGGTCAACCGATTTGGTCCAATATAAATAAGCTTCTTCCCATGGACGTTATTAAACGAATTCGTAAATTTTATAAAACAGATTTTTGATTAGCCATGTATAATGTTTTTTCAGTTCTTTTAGTGGCAGTTTCACTATAGTAGGCCTACGAGGTAATTTGACAATTTTTTTCCTACATTTTTACTCTACAAAGAGATATGTCTATTAGGTACTTAAAACGAGTATTATGATTATGAATCTAATCTCTGTTGTTAAGTTCTTGTTTAGGATAAAAATTACCAGATCATAGATAAAAAGTATTTATGTCACTAAGTACAAACAACTTAATAAATAAAGGTTGACAGTGTTCTCTTGCTGAGAAATTACTTAATATTCTTACTGCTTTTTTGTATCTTCAGTACTTTATTTATGTGTGAACTATTATCATATACAATTAAAACATATTTAAATATATCTTGAAAGAAACCTAAATATGTTCCTTTAGGATACATAACTGGATGGATTTTTAAAAAAAATTCCTAAGCAAGAATACTGTTGACAGTTTGTTACATACATAGTTGGAATAGTTTAGTTCTGAGGGATTTTTATACCTCACAATGGGAGAAACAGATCGCTCCATGAGAGCATATCTAGCTGTCCTGATTCAATGAAGCCATTTCCTCACTGGAATATAAGTTTAATACAAAAACTGGACACACGAGGTTAATTTTATTTATCGCAGTTTAGCTAGAATGCTTTATTGCAGACTTTCTCTTCTAAAACTCTTCATTAAGCTATCATTAACCGGATAAAATGGGAAAGACAAAATGTAATACCATATAGATAGAAAAGCAAACCGTTCGTTTTGCGATAAATCAGAATTGGTATAATAAGACACCTTCTGCAGTTAGAATTTCTTCCAGCCTATTATAAAACCTTTCTCGTGTTTTCTAGGTTTCTTTTCGATAATGTGTGCATTCGGTTTATAATAAATAAAATTGCTTACTTACTTACTCAATGGCAATAGACAATTCCTAGGCAAGCTAAAGGAATATTGTCTCTTTTATGGTACCCAAAGGTTCATTGCCGCGCTTACCCGAGCCCGCCATTCAACCCCATTCTGTGCTAACTCCATCCAACCATCCCTCTCAAATCCTACTTCTCTTAGATCTATCCTAATATTGTCCTTCCCACCAACGTCTAGGTCTTCCAAGTGGTCCCTTGTTCGAACGATTTACAGGCTACTCTAATATTTTGTAGCACATTATTTTGACGTTTCATGACCATATACTTAGTTTTTCCTGTATTAATTTCTAATCCAACATTCCTGCAGGCATCGAAAAGACTTTCTGCATTTCTCTCGATTGTGTTTATGTCATCGCCCAACAAGTAAACGTCATCTGCGTAAGCTAAAATCGGGTGACTGCCATTTAATTCTAGGCCTACCTTGTTTTCCTGAACTTTCCTAATGGCACATTCCTAAGTGAAATTAAAAAGAAAAGGCGATAGTGCATCTCCTTGCTTCAAGCTGTTTTTAATGGAAAAAGTTTCTGATATAAGTTTTCCTACCTTGACTCTGCTACAGGTTTTATTTAGACACATTTTGATCAGTCTAACTTCTTTGGTAACCCAAACTCAATGAGGATATTGTACAAATTTCCTCGCCTAACTAAATCATATGCTTTTTTTTTTTAATCTATGTATAGCTCGTGAACAGACTTAATAAAATTTGCAATAATAAGATTGAACTGAATTGAATTAAAACACTGTAACCAGGAATGAATGGTCTAAAATACCCTTCTCCATAAATTTACAGCGGCACAAATGAGAAGACTGAATACCGTCAGATATCTTTACTCAACTGTAATTTTATAATGAATTTTCTAGTGTCCGAAATGTTACGTCATTAAAATACGATACGGCAACTCACTGAGCTCCGTACGACATCCCTGTTTGAGCACCCCTGTTCCATTTCCGTGTTGTTTCCAACATATCAATGCGCTTTATCGGTTTGAATGCATAGGATTATAATGGAATCGGATATCATTTGTTGTCACAAACAAAGCATAAATTAACGTTAACCTGTTAGATTTTTCAATTGGATTTGTGCTGCTTTACCCCAGGAAATAATTTAACGAGAGAATGACAAGGATAATTACCGTATAGGTCTTATAGGTATAGCCTAATAGGTAGGCTTATAGGTATTTGGGGTTCCGGTATTTGTATACTCTTTATATAGGCTAGTGCGGCCGCAAAATTCTTTATAACTAAAATTATTAATTTACTCGTGTAACCCAGTTCTAGCGTATGAAGCAGTCGTTTAAACAATAGAAATGCAAATTCCGAGTTATGTTCCTTTGTAAACAGCGAAAAGCTGAGGATTTTTGCACCAGGCATTTCAGATGTGTTAAAACGTTTCTCTCGGATAAAACAGTAATCAGTCGATGATGTTATTATTTTTTTAATGCATATTGCGATTTTTTGTTCAAGAACAATCTGATCTCCAGTGATTAGCAACTGCTGGCTATGGTCTGAACTCTCAGTGTTATGAAATTGGTTGAGGAAATGTCCGTACCTAAATAAAGAAGTAGCGGCTGCGGTTGAGAAACCCATCATTAAGTGTTTGAAACAAAATATTTTCACTAAATTACTGGCAATAATTACAATTTGTGAACCCGTCGCTCATGAAAACCAGGCATTTCTACGAGGGTAATTTCAAAAGTTCTGCACACTATAAGATAAAATTAAAGAAAATAATTTATTTTACAAAATACCTTTACAGGCCATCAATATAATCTTCATCTTGCTTATGACAGCTTCCCATCGTTTTGGCAATTTTTTTATTCTGGATAGGGCACCTTCATTGTTGAGCTGTCTGATTACTCAGGTCACCTCACTGGAAGCTTCATCAATTGTAACAAAACGTTTTCCACCTAGCGGTTCCTTCAATTTGAGAAACAAATCAAGTCTGGTGGGCTCAAATCAGGACTGTATGATGGGTGGGGAAGTCTTTCCCATCCATAGACTTGGAAAACGTTTTGTTACAATTGATGAAGCTCCCAGTGAGGTGACCTGAGTAATCAGACAGCTCAACAATGAATGTGCCCTATCCAGAATAAAATATGTGCCAAAGCGTTGGGAAGCTGTCATAAGCAAGAATGAAGATTATATTGAAGGCCTGTAAAGGTATTTTGCAAAATAAATTAATTTCTTCCATTCTATTTTACAGTGTGCAGAACTTTTGAAATGACCCTCGTAATTATTAAAGTTAGTGCAAACTGAAATAGGTCTACATTGAATACACTGTAATTCTGCAGTTTTGTGGTTTTAGCTAAAGTTTACTTGCTTTCATGTGTCGGTTTTAAGTCGTAGAGGAACAGAATTAGCATTCCAGTTGGAGTAAGTACATTTCCGCTTTGAAAAGAAGCTCGGAAACTAAACTCCGTGGCGCTACATCCCCGGAAGGACTTGGCCTACCACCCGACCGCTGCATCATCTCCCGTAGGCAGATGGCAGGATTGGGGGGCATGTGGTCAGCATGCCGACACCCACGGCCGTTAATGGTGGTTTTCTGGACCGGAGCCGCTACTTCTCTATCAAGTAGCTCCTCAGTTTGGAATCACGAGGCTGAGTGCACCCCTACCAGACCTCCCTACCTCAGAAAAATCCGAGGAGGTACCGGGAATCGAACCCGGGCCGACGGATCTGTAGTCAGCAACGCTAACCACAAGACCACGCTGGCGGACTGCATGTACAGTACAATCCCATTTTACTTTACAGCCGTAGAGCACTTGGAAGCTGCACTAAATCCATTCCCGCCAGCTCTACATTGCATTTCATTACGCCCGAGACTCTTGCATCACCACACAAACGCGATAGCTACACAGGAGTCGTTTAATTAGACGAACTTCAAGTACTTAGGACTTTATTATATACGGCTTCTTTGAGTTCACTTTGTAACTCTATCTTTTTAAATTCTATGTCGTTTCTAGAGTATGTTTTCCCCCTTCCCTGTAGGTCTAACAGTTTATATAATGTTCTGTACGTCTTATTAAACAGTTTTGAAATACTTGGCTTAAAAATGATTAACAAACTGCCAATAAAATTTATAGAGTTACCGATAAAACGATTTCAAAATGAACTATATCGTTGGTTAATGAAGACACCTTTTTACTATGTGACAAAATTTTTTGAATGCGAATATATTTTAGTGTCTTAGTGTGGGAAAATATGACATGTCATAGAAATCCGCCCCCTAATGATAATCATTTAACATGTTGGTGCTAAATGTTAAGTAGTGGGGACCTGACTTAATACCTTAGCCAATGTTGTAAGTTTTCAATCACAAGAATTACACAGGTAATATGTAAATCATAATACAAATAAATTTCAATGGTGTACACCTAGGCCTATGTGTAGTAACCAAACTTCTTTTCAAATTGGAAATTATGAATAAAATAAGTAACGTAAATTATAAATTAAGGAGAAAGTTATAAAAATACAGTACCTAGAAGACTTGTCATGTAGGTTTTTTAAATTTTCCTTGTACAAAAATTCTTGGCTTCTTATTGACCAGGACTCTCAGATCACCACTACAGTACAGGATCCAAACCCAGCAAGTTTTGCTATCAAACTGGTTATTTCGATGAAGCTTGTAAGTTACGTTACCATATTTTCCAGGGAATAAGACAAACCAGAAAATTTAACATAATTTTGGGAAATAAATACAGTGAGTCCCATGCAAGAGTTGGCCAATGACGCAGGTTCCTGCGGTGCAGCTCCAAATCCCGAGCAATCGGGTGAAATACCTACACCAATAAAGCCACGATCGGTGTAATGATTCAGGTTCTCACATTTACAGTTAAAATTACAATGAAAATAAACAGGTACCTCATCACAAGAGATGTTGGAAATGTTCTCCTCTTGCATCAACACAATACTGGCACCTTGTTAGGAAATTTTCTTTCACGTGCATAAGTTCAGCTTCCAAGATAAAGTTAATTTCTCTTGTGATATTGTCTTCAAGTTCTTCTAATGTATGGGAAATTGACCTATACACTTTATTTTTGAAGTTTCCCCATAAATAATAGTCACATACTGTTAGAAGAACTTAAAGACAATATCACAAGAGAAATTAACTCTGTCTCGGAAGCTGAACTTATGAATGTGAAAGAAAATTTCCTAAAAAGGTGCCAGTATTGTGTGGATGCAAGAGGAGGACATTTCCAACATATCTTGTGATGAGATACGTGGTCATTTTCATTGTAATTTTAACTGTAAATGTGAGAACCAGAATCATTACACCAATCGCAGCTTTATTAGCGTAGATATTTCACCTGATCGCTCGGGAGTTGGAGCAGTGCCCACCGCACCACAGGAACCCACATCATTGGCCAACTCTTGCATGGGACTCACTGTACAAAGTAAAGAAATCACATGTTAGTATTTTCCAAGATTAACTAACGATATTTGGGTGAGATTGCTTTAGTGGAATTCCCCATCTGACTGCCTTCTCATGCATGCTGTAATGTTCTCTGGCTCAGTAGGCCTATTCTGTAACACTTCGATTTGAGTTTTTGATTTGTCAGTCCTAATTCATACACTTTCTTTTATATCACGATCTAGCAAAACTTCCTTGTTCGCCGCCATTTTTCTGTCCTTGTCCTCGTGATTGGACGTTGGAGGTATGACATCATATCGCTAAACAGTCTGACAAACCTACAAAGGTAGGCTACAAGCCACTAGCTGCTCGTAAGAAATGGTGGTTGTGATAAAAACCTCCTGCTATTCAGTATATTGCTCCTTAACTAACATAAACGATCCTAACCTAACAAAATAGCAGAGCTTGGCTGGTGCGCGGCATAAAATCGTCTACTGCCACACTATACTTATATACTATTTTGTAAATGTTTGTGAGAGTAAATTACTTACTTACTTACTTTAATATTTCAGAATTCAGATATGTATACCAGATTTTAAATTGATTTATTGGCCAATGAATGCTTTTTATTTTAAGGAAATTAGCCGATAACAAATGATCTACTCTTATACAATTCAACGGCCCTAAATAGCGTGCTTGCTCGCCCGCTTCGTGAGACATCGGGTATACTCGGCGATGTTCGTCTCTCGCAGTCTAAACTTTCATGACGACTACAAAATTAGGAAGGAAAACCGTTTCTTTATTATATAAGGCCTAAGTGAAAAGAACACAATGAACAAATATTCTAATTTTATTTTTACTTACAATTTTCATAGCTCTGAACCACAAACATTTTTAATAATCTACCAGTGTAATTTTCTTAAACATCCTGGAGTCAATGAATAATGGCGGGCGAAGCCGGGGGCAACAGCTGTAAAATATTTATGGTTTTAACTCTTGAAATATCGCTGATAATAATAATCCAAACAAACCATTCCTTCCCTTGAAACATTATATAATTTCTGAAAATTACACTGAATTGATAAAATAAAATTAACATCATATTCATGTCAATAAACAGCTGAGAAACAATACGTATTATGTGTTCACAGGTTCTTTGGAACTGCATAATCGATTCTGATATAGTTTTCCCAGGGGGCGCTTTCATGTCGTGGAATGTACTCTAAAGCAGGAATTTTAGCTGTTTCATTAATTATTAATGGCTTAGTTTATGAATGATTCGCATGCAAGTGTTAATAAATATAATGCTTTAATAATTATTATACTCTTAATTTTTAATTTGTAAAAGAATTATCGTGGCGAAGCCACGGGCACCTCCTAGTATTTTACGATTTAAAAGGGTATTTCCTTAAGTCCAGGAAGACGGAAATGAAAATTTAATTTCTCAGAAGTTGAAATTGGAATTATTAAGGTATGAAATAAATTGATAAAGTCAGAGCAGCCCTAGAAGCTAAATCGGAAATTCAGATTAGTATAATAACATCATTTTAATACGAATGTATTATTAATTTATAAAGAATTAAAAAATTAATAATTTTCTCTCTTACGTTCAGACGAAATGTAAACCCATTTATTTACAAAGTTATTAATAATACAACAGTATTTCTAGATTCACTGATTTACGTAAACTGTTACTCTTCACACTAAATACAACTTGTCTTTATAATACCGCTAATTCAGTTTACATAAGATAAACTAAAACTTATCAAATAAATAGACCATACAGGAGAACCCTTTTTGTTTATTTCAGATTCAAATGATTTTAGTCATTCCAGAGACTGCATTTAGTTTAATCACGAAGACATATTATATTTCCTTTTTTTCTTCTTTCTTTTTTCGTTTATTTTTCCTCAACTATTTATTCTTTACTATTTTTATTGTCTTTAAATTCAATTAAATCTTTTAGTTTCAATGAAATTCATTTTCAGTTACAGTTTTTCTTTCGCCAGTTTATTTTGTAATGTCCGTAGAACACGTTTTTCGATTGTTCTGTAGCTGGCCCGCAACGATGACGAAGATTAAGAACAGTATAAAGTAATTTATTTTTATTATTCATTTTATGTAATTCATTGACTGTACAGACACAGGATACTGAAATGTTTACTACGGAAGTACTCTGAAATACGGACACGCAATCCATTGCGATGGTAAATGGTTGCGTACAGTGATTGCAATGTGTAAGGAGTATCATTTTATGCTGTGCTCCACCTGTGCGCCTGGCTACTCCGACTAGACTACCCGCACAACAATTTTATTAGTGGTAGCAATGGCGTACACACTATACATAACATATTATTTAAATAAACGAATGCATAAATTTTTATTGCTAGATTCGCTCCTCTAAAAACGTTGGATATGGTTTTAAAAAATGCCATGCAAAAACGAATGTTGGTTTACACGCAAAGAAACGACTAATGCCGCTCTTACTTTATTACTCTATTCCTGTCACGTCTACAAAATGTGTTCAGCCGTGTAAAAGTAATTAACAAGGCACCCGACATAATGAGACACTTTGTTCTCATAACTCTGCAAAACACAAATAAAGTTGACAAACGTGAGTTCCATTGTTATTTCTTTCAGAGACTCCTTTCATGAGTTACTACTAGACAGCATTGGCAGTGCACAACATCTGTAGTACAAGAACCGTTATATCTAACTGCAGTAGATGTGGTATTACACAGCAACACTTGGTAAATTTTTCCAAATGTAATTCTACGTTCCAAGAAAAAACAACAAACGTCTAAAATGTTGAGTACAGGATGAGAATTTAGGAAATGCTTATGGCGTTTATTTTAATATCTTTTTTTTCTAATTTAGAGAAGTACTTGTTAATAAAATTTTAAAGTAAAGAAAAAATGTTTGAATCACTTTACATACAGATTGGAGGTAGTATAATTGTCTAGATTTTAACAGTTTATTCCTTCGGTAGAAACAAACGAAAAGTTCCAGTACCATATTTGTCACAAGTGAGTACTTTTTTTCAGAAAAAAAGGTTGTCCCTAAACTTGGACCATGCTTCGACCGATAGTGGTACGTTAAGTATTCATCTTTATCGATACTTGATCACGTGTTCCCGAAGTCGCGTTTTTCAGCAAAGTGACTTGTGACAAGTAACTCGTGTGACAGCCAGAAGGAAATGAGCTGGCTATAGTGCCTGGGGCTCTTGAATCAACAAGAGTATGATAACTGATAAACGGAAATAGGAATGTTGCATATTATCTGAAATGAGCACTAGGGTTGGATTTAAACGCACTCTTATACATTATTGAAAGGAATCAAAAGTGACTTATGAGTGAATTTTTGTATTTGTTGCAGGAGGCCATGTCTGGGAATTCGAGTGCCCTCAGTGAAGATGATGCCAACCTGCATGAATCGGTTTCCCCTGTGACACTCAGCGATGACTGGAGTCGTGTGGCACGCCTGCTCCCTAAAGCCAGCCTTGCCGTCATTGGTAGCGTCGGCAACATTTTCATGATAAGCTCAGTCATGATCGAGGACCATCTTAAGAAAAGAGGTAAGATACTCTCAAACAGAGCTAATAAAATATAACAGTCAATAGCTAAGAATGACACACGACCGAAGGAATATGAGTGGTTGTTTTATTTGCATACTACAATCACTTCACATTAACGAGAGTTCAGAATTACTGTATATGAGAAAATATAGGGCTATGCGTATACCTCAGTACCATAAGGAAATATCTTAATGACTCGCGGGTCTGTTTGTTCACCCTTTGGAAAATTACTGAATAATTGCTTTCTTAATGCCAAATTTGTGCACTTGTAAATTTTCGTGGGTATGTATGCACGTTTATTCGTGTATAGGCCACAGCCCCTCCCAATGTATGTTAGAAAATGTAGATACAGCTTTTACTAAAAATACAAAATAAATGATTGGTCTAAGTCGAAAAATCCATTGTGTGTTAAATGGCCATTATTTTACAATTAACTGTCAGAGTAATATGCATTTATATTATAATTATACTGATGGGGTTTCTTCTAATCTAGTTACGACACGTCAAAAATTAAATGCAGAACAAAATCATGTTTTTAAATCAGGTAGATGTATAAATAAGTCAGCTTTAGCTTCATGAGTGGCTACCGTAACTATAGGCCTAATACGAAAATTATAATGGAGATTGACGTCAAAGAAGGGCACGCAAGGATAGCTTACTTGTCATGCTATATGCTAACAATAACGCTTAACAACAAAAACGAACTGCCTTGTAAACAGGGGAGCTGATATTGTAGTCCTCCCGTTTCCTGAGAGCTTTCTGTGATACAACAACCCGGAACACGCCGGATAAGGAACTTATACTCGTGTTATAAACATGAGGACTGGGGAATCAATACCGTCACAGATGAAGTTTTCCATATTTACATCGAATCTCACTCTCAAATAACCTGCACGCATAATTCTAATATGAATACAGTGAAGGGGGAAGTCTGAGTGTTTCTGTCTTCAAATATCAACACTTCCTTCTGGTTTCTGGTTTCAAATGACGTACGCGTAAATCGACATTTGAGGCCAAAACACAACACTGGGGCAATCGTTTTTCCACTAGTTCAATATTACAACCCCATTTTTACTTCCTCTGCCAGTACCATTGGCATGGGCGTCAGCATAGGGGGGCAACTGCCCCCCTCTGGATTAATTTATTTGTGGTACTCTTTGTCAACCTACAATTGTAGCATGGAGAATAAAAAAATATATTTACTTTATAATGAGTTTAGCAAGTATTAACTAATTATAACTATACCATGTATTTATAATAATATCTCACCAAGGCCATTGCTCAAAAGAGCGTATTCTGTTAACTTAAAAAACTTTGTAGCCTCGTCGAATTCAGCTTGGGTTCAAAATAACGATCCTGTTAACTAAGTGAATATTAATGTCTTTAGCCTATTCATTTGAAATTGAGGTCCGAAATTGATTTTGCCCCCCTTAATAAAATTCCTGGCGACGCTGCTGACCATAGGTAGGCCTACTATATGCAGAGGAAGTATTGTGTTCAACCCCGAAATTCGAAGTTGAAATTTTAATATAAATACACGTTTTGAGGTTCCCTCAATTCAAGAATGCTATTTTCAGAAAGAAGTCTGTGTGTGTGTGTGTCTGTGATCTCCGAACAGCCAAGTTCGACAATCGAAAGTCGTATAAAAATACATTTTTGTAGTTGGGTTATGTATCTTCTGGCGATGTGACACATTAAAAGATACTTTTAATGCCACTTTGCATTAAGAAAATTTCGTTTCTCGCTATTTTCTCGAAAACTGTTGTTACAAAATGGCGCCAAATGCACTAAAATGCAGTTTCCACAATAATTTCCACAAATATCAATATTTTTTAGGAATTCCTTTTTCTATATAACTTATTTCTAAACATCATATGAACAACATCACCTATAATCCTTGGAATATCTACAGCATAAGTATTTTTAAAAAATAAATCAACGATGAGTATTTTTTTTAAATATTTTCTTTTATATTAAAATATATTTTTAAATACACTGTTAGTATTCAATAAATGATTGTAGATAATGTTTATATTATATTTCAAATAGATAGAAAAATAACTCAGAAATACAGATATTTGGAGGAATTATCACGGAAATGGCATTTCAGTACATGAAACGTGACTGCCTTTTTGTAACGATAATCACCCGTAACTGTAATAGTTTGATTAATTTTGAAAATAGTATGCACTTGTAGAATTGATCAATAATGAGCAAGACAGATCACGAGGAGAAATTCTTTACTGAGGTGGAAAAATAATGAAATTCACCTATTTCTCATCTATGAATTTCACCCAAACCTGTAGGTTTCCCCCTTAATTCATTCCATATGGGCATTGGTTTTTAAGCCGTAGCCTACGGAAGTATGGTAATGTATTGAAAAGATAAGTTGTGCAAATACAGCCACGTAGGTACAGGAGACAGAATATATCTGATAGTGAAAGCTCACATTTCAATCAGAACGTCAGTCTGGACATGATTTAATTAGCAGGTAGCTCAATAAAAGAAACTTGCCAGAAGGGTTGGAAGGGGCGAGTATTGTTCTGAGTGAATGAAACGACATTGCAAGACTTGCAAGGGCTTATACAATATAGAAAATTGATAGGATGTAATAAAAAGGAAAGGGAAGGAAAGGAGTAGATGTTTGCAGTCGAGAAGGATAAAATCCACCCACTGCCGCGTTCTTAAAAGCCTCTATCGATCCTTGCGGACATCATTAAATTCCAATAACTGCTACAGAAACCTTTTCAAGCAATACTGTGCCATCCAGCATATTGAATGTATTGTACTGGACGAACGGGAACAAGTTATTGCTACGTTTCAATTACTCTTTTGAAGGAAGTAAGTCGACAAAACTAACCGTCTGTACAGGTTAGACAAACTTTGCGCGATCAAGTACCTTTTAAGAAATGCATTTACAAAAATCAGAGCCTTCGTGCCCAAGCCTACCTTTATTTTTAATGCCAGAATCTAGGCGATCTAAAACGCTACAAAGCACAAGAATCAAACCCTGAATCCTGAGAATGGCGCCCACTTAGTAGCGTGTGTATTCTTTGGTGCCTACAGTAGGCCTGTATCATATTAAAAGTACTGGAGGTTGGGGCGTGGGTGGGGGATCTGTTTAAAGGTACGTTTTTGTATTCATGTCTGTAACTATAAATCCTATTATATAAATGACTACATAGCTTAATTATACAAAATTAAAGTAACTTAAAATTTTCTACAAAAAAGTTCCATTCTCAGGATTTCGGTTTCAATTCTAAGCAGCAATCTAGAGCTCATAGATTCTGGCATTATATGCACAATTCTGGGCGCTATTTCGGATGGTAACGAGCACGTATATTTTGTATGTGATCTTTTGAATTCAGTAATCAGAAGTTGAATGCATATTTGGCCGTAAGGTTTGAATCTTTCCCTGTAGGTGATCGTCATTGTTAGTAAATTTGTCACTGTAGCTTAAGCAAAGATTCGCAGCTCCAAATCAGACTGAATAGTGTGTTTTCCGGGCTCGAATCCCACACTATGTCTTTTGATTTTAGGAAAAGAATATATTTAGCCTTAGTCATAAATGTATGATTTATTAAATAACTGTTTATCCTACTTGAGAAAGTCCTTGTGTCAAATTTCCGTCCGTTTTACTCCAACCCATAGTCTGTCAACACTTGCATTCACGGCCATAGGCCTACATTACTCTCACTTATCCATTGATTAGTGTACGACCCAAAACCCACAGGAAATAGCTTTTGGGGTACTCTAGGCAGGTATTTATTCGAAATTGCAGTAAAGCTGGTCCCATATTGCAGATTTACGCACGTTAGAAATCTCTGAGGAAAATTTTATTCTCACATACCGGTACACAAATAACACAACAATATAACTAATTTGTAAATTTTACAGCCTAGAAAACTGAAGAGCAAAGTGGGAGAAGTTCTAACAACCTATAGTATAGGTAATCAAATACACTTAAATATGATATTGAATGAAATAAATTATAACTTATTGAATTTCTTGCTGTTCATATTTGCTAATTCTGGGTGAGACATACATGTGGAGCCAGTACAGGTAAGGCATTTAGGTACTATTAAAGGCGATATTTTATTTTTTCTTGTGTGGATTTATCACGTCCTTCCTTAGTCTCCTCTAGGACCACTTCGTGTGTTGGGCCAACCCCTCATCACCACAAAGCCTTAGAGAATTAAGGAACTTTAGAATCTCCATTGATGAAAAAGTCCCGTTAGGAGTGTGTAGGAAGCTACAGTAGATATGATTCCCTCTCACTCTGACAGAATTACCAAGGTTCTGTGATTAAGTCGTCATATTATGGCAAATATGAGAGACGCAGCCCGACGTTCAATTAATTTAAAATGGAAATGTTGGCGAGAGTATAGAGCAGCAGATGAGCACAAATCTCAACTAGAGTAAAACTCGTTAAATATGCCATAGAGGCACTAAAATATTGAAATATGGTGAACGGACTATAGCAGACAACTCATATTATGGATTAGGCGAACATGCATCTAAAATGAGCCACTCCTTTTAGGAAGCCCTAACCCTTCATGGGGAAAAATAGACTCATTCTCTCATTAGAGCCGTGTGGGAGCTATAAGAATGATGCTTATTTTACTCTTGTGAAAGAAGGGTTTATCGTAACAACTTACCTGCTGATTGAGTGCCGACTAGAATAATCTAGAAACCACTATATCAGTTCCCTATCTGCCGATACCCGAAGTCCCAGCTTTGTGCTAATGTCAATATTGAAAAATCCTATTTTATAGCATCCAACTGACGGATTGTCGTGAACATTTTATGAACAGCTGTTCTCTGTAAACCGTTACACACTTGATTGCCGATATTTCATCCTGAATGAAATGGTGCTCAAACAATCCGAAACTATCAGTTTAAAATCACTGATTATTTTTATAGGCGCTATAAACGTTTTCCCCTATCATAGTAAACTACAGCACGGATATAGGTCAGCACTGAGAAGAAAAAAGGGTTGTAAAGTCAGTCAATCCATACCGCTTCAGATCTCCTAGCAGTAAATTCCCATTTTTATGAGGTAATGATTTTGTTGTCGTCCCAGTATTAAAAGCTGGAAAGTAGACTTTCTGTATTAAAAGCCCAGTTTCAGGTCTAAAGGAAATACCGGTACCGGTGAACCGATTTGGTTCAATAACAATAGGGTTCTTTCCATCGAAATTATGAATGTTTATACCAAGTTTCATGAAAATCCGAAAAAGCGTACTTGAGTTATGGTGTGTACAGACGCACGGACAGACGGACAGACAGACAGACGGACAGACAATTTTTTGTCCCCCACACAATCTCATAAAGTACCATACTGGCACTTAATAACTACTAGTACTGTATATCGGGTCTCCTTGAAGTTTTAAAAGTTAATAATTTTTTTCCTTCAAATCCCAATAATTGCCAATACAGTAGTTCAATTGAAATGGGAAGCAGCAATGAAAGTAGTTGTTACATATATACATTCGAAATTAGGCTTGAAAAATAATAATTCCTTTATTGCAACCAATGGTTATTCATGATGAATGATCACTGGTAGAATGGTGTATTGCAGGGGAAATAGGAGGCCCCCCCCCCCGATAGACAAAGTCAGGTAAAGTAAACTATGCAAAGTGATAGCAAGCTAAGTATTACGCCATAAGAATCTTACATTTTTACAATTATTGCATAACCTGTCAATAGACCAAGTTAGCGCATTCTCAAGACACAATAATATAGAAAATAAAAAAAATAATTTAAAAAAATAAAAATATAAGGATTATAGACCAGTCTGATTGATGTTAAATAGAAATAAGACAATATTAGGATTACATTGTTACGTTATATTACTATTAAAAAATTCATCTATGTTACAAAATGGGGTTTGAATATGCCAATTCTCTGATACGATTCTCAAGAGTGGAGTAACTAAAATCAATTGTACCAAAAGTCCCTCTTGATGGATTCCTGGCCAACCAGTCATGTGCTCTTATCTTAAAGAAATTTACAGGTAAATTTTGATAAATTATTGGTAATTTATTAAATAGTGTCTGCCAATAATTTGACAGCTATTCAGTCATTTTAATAGCCCATGGTGTTGTATATAAATATGGGTATTGTATATGGTATTATTAAAGACATGTTGCACCAGACTGAAGTTGCTTCAGTTGAATCGTTTTAGCCCCATGCTACACGCATAGGCGACAAAGCGCATTCGACATGGGGAGACAAATGCCGCATGCGGCATATGGAATTTTTGTGGCACATTGTCGCACGCCTACAATCAGGCAACACTAGGATACAAGTAGCATGCCACATGTCGTTCAGTGTTGCTTCAGTGGAATTGCGCCTTAAGAATATGCCTACGTCGGAGGAGCAAACATAAACACCCTCTCTTTGTCAGTCACCTTTTCTTCCTGGTTCTCATTGGTTGAGACAGTAACACACCCCTGCCAGCACGGTTTACAACCTTTCGCTAGTTCTTGTATTAGTTTGAAGTAAACGCAGTGTCTGGTGGTAGTGTATTTGCGACGTTTTGTTTTCTTTCAGAAGTGAATCTTTGCTTCGTACCCATTATTATTATTATTATTATTATTATTATTATTATTATTGTTATTGTTTCGTTATTCCTATTTTATTATTAATTATTGTCGCCATCGTTATTGTTTTTGTTACGGTACTGTTAATGTGATAGTGTTATATTTATCACTATTAGGAGTAGTGAGTGAACTAGAAATTCACTTCAGATTCCCTGAGGATGGAGGCAGCGTCAGCCTCGGAAACGTTGGACCACAACAAACTTCTCACCTGGCTGCAAACCCGAGAAGATTTTATACATAAGATTCGCCAGGAAAGCCTCAAATCTTACATTAGAAATTAAGTAGTTTAATTGTGCTACTAGGCCGCCGGCGTAGTCTTGTGGTTAGCGTCGCTGACTGCAGATCCCTCGGCCCGGGTTCGATCCGTGGTACCTTTCTGATTTTTCTGAGGAAGGGAGGTTTGGTAGGGGTGCACTCAGCCTCGTTCGTGATTCAAATTGAGGATCTACTTGATAGACAAATAGCGACTCCGGCCATGGAAACCACCATTAACGGCCGTGGGTGTCGGCATGCTGACCATATGCCCCCAATCCTGCCGTCTGGCTATGGTAGATGACGCAGCGGTCGGGTGGTAGGCCTTATCTTTTCTGGGATGTTAGCGCCACGGATTTCAGTTTACTTGTGTTACTTTGCAAAAAGGAGGATAATCCTCAACCTGGCAGCTCCAAGATGGAGTCACCGGTGAAAAAAACATCCACGAGGTAAAGCATTAAGTAGTGGTGAAAAAATTCAAATAATCAATTTGTACAATACTGTACTGCATGATAATCCGTATACATCGATTAGAGATATACTTAAATAAAGTTTCATCATCGACCTTATGGTACAGGCGTTCTAATACTACCACCTTCA
Organism: Ectobius pallidus; assembly: GCA_964059195.1. Lineage (NCBI taxonomy): Eukaryota > Metazoa > Arthropoda > Insecta > Blattodea > Ectobiidae > Ectobius > Ectobius pallidus. The sequence continues at coordinate 4,495,491 of CAXKWD010000002.1, forward strand.
TGATTCTTTAATCTTTACATGAAGGTAATTTCGGCAATAGAACAGTAGTTCTATTCTTTTCATTATTATTATTATTATTATTATAATTATTATTATAATTATTATTATTATTATTATTACAGCGCATCATGGTTATTATTATTATTATTATTATTATTATTATTGTTTATTATTATTGCTTATTATTATTATTATTATTATTATTATTATTGTAATTATCATCTTCATATTCTCGTGCTGTCCAAGTGTAAATTCTGTTTTAAAATTATTATACTAAAAATACTGCTTAATTTGTTGAAATACAACTAATACGTAGACTTATAATGCACAAAGAGATTTTAATTAAAGTGATTGAAATGTTGTTGCGAGTTGAGAAGGGTAATAAACATTGGGCATGGAGGAGTTAAGTAGGCTACCAGAATCTCGATAATTGCGTGGAAAAATGGCGTAAGTAAGGACAACTAAACTTAAACACAGCCAAACCTTCGTCGTTCGACATCTTGTGAACTACGCTTTTCGCTTTTTCCCTCCCGTGTTTATGTTTGCTCCTCCGACATTTCAAATGGACTATAGCAGTGGTTCCCAAACTTTTCAGTCGGCGGACCCCTTGAAAAAAATTAAAATTTCGCGGACCCCTTGGAAAAAATTAAAATTTTGCGGACCCCCTCTGGGTTTTGAAAAATAAAACTAAATAAATACTTTGATTCAAATGTACTTAATTTAAAAGACAAAAAAATCCCTTTAGGCAGGCCTACAGGCTGAGGTAGATTTCAAAGTGCTTTTGGTTTAATTTATTATCGCTGCGCAGCACTCTTCTTTTTTAGCCTTGGCATGGCAAACCCGCAGTAATAAGAACTGAATTCGGTAAAGAGGAAGAGCCTACAATCATTTGTTTTGACAACAAGAATAGGATATAATATTCTGGGAGGCCGTGCGCAAGATCAGCAATGAATAAAATTAGCAAAGCCGCTAAACAAGACAAAATTATGATATTATAATAATTCTTTTAAGTGTTATTATTTTCAAACATTAAAATCTCGCGTCATATGAGAGCTATCAAGAAACTAGTTATTGATTTGTAGAGTACTCATCAAGAGCTTTTCAACGATACCCCACAAGACGTAGTTTCAAAAATTTCGAATTTCCATCGCCCTCACCCCCACCCCCACTCGTACCCCCAAAAACCCCCGAACTGTTGGTGTCACTGTGAACTCCATAGGGAGTACTCTATTTTATTCAAACAAAGTTTCCCTCTATACTTCATAGGGGCCGAGATATACATTTTTAAAAATTTCAACCCCCACCCCCGACCACCCCCTTGGGCCAATTTTGCTCATTAACGAACTTGTCCGAGCTATTGGGCCTAGAAATGACATAATAAAATTTGGTTCAAATATCTTCAAAATTACGGCCGCTATCGTGTAAAGATATATATATATATAAATATCACAAAAAAATTTTTTGAACGGGCGGTGGTTTCGTACTTAGGGGAGCATGAAACGTAAAGATATGAAAGAATTTTTCGAAAATCATAACATGGTATCCATTGCAATAGATTTTTCTTCGAAATCTACCTAGTAACACTATCAATGATAACAAACAGAGTTTATTCCTTAATGTGAACAGTGAAGCTGCTTTAGAAGATATGTAATTTGATAAAATTACGGGATATCCTATTTCTTCTTAAACAGCCTGCGGACCCCACTTTGGGAATCACTGGACTATAGGGACTGTTTCGTATACACGCGCGGCCAATCTATCCCGCAAGCATTGGATAGAACTTCGAATATGCGTAGAATATGCGTACTGTAACTGTAATGAAGAGAAAAATATATTACGGACGTTATAAAGTAATATACTCATCATCTGAGAATTTATAAATACGTTGGTCAACAATATATGTGCTACATAAAACTAAAAGAATCTTAAATATTAGGTATCATTGAGTAAACTAGACATATGCTTAACTGACCGGAAAAAAAAAAAAAAAGAAAGAAAGAAAGAAAGAAAGAACACTTAAAGAAATTTTTAAAAATTAAGTTTAAATAAAAATTATGTAGTAGGACTAGTGCTTGAAATAAAATTACTGCAATTGTATACGTTTTTAAGATTAAAATGTAATGACTAAAGCCCGGATTTTCATGCACTATCAAACTTAAAAACATGCATGCATTCATGCACTATCGTATCTCCAAATATGCACAATGAAGGGCGAAACATGCACTATCAAAAATCCGCACTCTACTGCAATATATTCCAATTTCTCTCAAAAGAATATACGAGTTTTTCCAAATTCTCCTCACTTAAACTCGTGTGTTTATCAGTTAGGACATTCTTGAATGCAGAAAATGATCTTTCTACTTCACAAGAAGTATATAACAGGTGCATAGGCCAACTTAAAGGAAGAAATTTGATAGAGGGTGAGATCGAATTCCATGTCTTTTATAATTTCTCCACATAATAGTCTTTCACGTTTTCAGAAGTTAAAGATCAGGGTTTGAACTAAGTACCTTAAGTTTTTCCCTGACTGTGACACCCGTTTCTCCACAACACGATTCTAAAGTATTCAAAGTCTTCAACAATGGCTAGTGACTGAAAAATTCAAGCAGTGAACATTCTGTTTAGCAGTTTTCTTTCATGGAAGGTGGTGGGGGTCGGCGAGTCGGAATTTTCTTTTGTTGCCTTGTGTATTATATTAGGCCTACTGTTTATTTAGGGTAAACAGTAGCTTGCACTCTCAAATTCATGCAGGTGGCAGACTCTGGTGCCAAATCAATCAAAATATAACAATGGTAATACAATACTGTACAACATTTTTACGTTTCTTTAAAAAGCCAGGATTTTAGGGAGACATATTCATAATATGCACAGTTATGCATGGTAACTTGATATTATGCACTAAAACCAGAAAATGAGGGTTTATATGCATTAAAAACGTCTTAATATGCTACATTAAGCCCAAAAAATCCAAAACATGCATTATGCATGAATTTTGCCATAAAAAGGCCGAAATATGCAAACATGCACGGAAAAAATATGTTTATTTGGAATCCATAAGTCATGTAATGTATGACTACAAAGTTTGAGAAGTGTAACCAAAGTATATAAAAGTCTGACAAATCTGCGCCCTCCTACACTGGGGGAACTGAACTTTTTTTTTTTAATTTCTGTAAAATTGTTTATTTTAATATAAAAACACTTTTATTATCAAAGAAAACCTAAACCTCAATTTGAAAATGAACTAAGTGTTGGACTTTCAAGGTACTAAAACCTTATTTTCAGACGATTGAACTACTTAAAAATCCCTCTAGGCAGGCCTGCAGGCTGAGGTAGATTTCAAAGTGCTTTTGGTTTAATTTATTATCGCTGCCCAGCACTCTTCTTCTTTAGCCTTGGCATGGCAAACCTGCAGTAATAAGAACTGAATTCGGTAAAGAGGAAGAGCCTACAATCATTTGTTTTGACAACAAGAATAGGATATAATATTCTGGGAGGCCGTGCGCAAGATCAGCAATGAATAAAATTAGCAAAGCCGCTAAACAAGACAAAATTGTGATATTAATTCTTTTAAATGTTATTATTTTCAAACATTAAAATCTCGCGTCATATGAGAGCTATCAAGAAACTATTTATTGATTTGTAGAGTACTCATCAAGAGCTTTTCAATGATACCCCACAAGACGTGGTTTCAAAAGTTTCGAATTTTCATCCCCCACCCCCACCCTCACTCAAACCCCCGAATCGTTGGTGTCACTGTGAACTCCATAGGGAGTACTCTAATTTATTCAAACAAAGTTTCCCTCTATACTTCATAGGGGCCGAGATTACATTTTTAAAAATTTCAACCCCCGACCACCCCCTTGGGCCAATTTTGCTCATTAACGAACTTGTCCGAACTATTGGGCCTAGAAATTACATAATAAAATTTGGTTCAAATATCTTCAAAATTACGGCCGCTAGCGTGTAAAGATATATATTTTTTGAACAGGTGGTTTCGTACTTAGGGAGGCATGAAACGTAAAGATATGAAAGAATTTTTCGAAAATCATGACATGGTATCGATCGTAATAGGTGGATTTTTCTTCGAAATCTACCTAAAAAATAATTAAATCATAAAATGTAGTATGAAAAGTAAAGTACATAATAGGTCTGAGGCCTACTAAAATGTTAATATAGGTAAAAGTATTTTTTTCGAATAAGTTAAATACTTTTTAAAACAGCTTCTGCAACATGCAATGAGATAGGCCTAATGGAAAAAGGCATAGTATTTTTTATTAACAGTTAAATCGATCTGTAGGCCCGGGTTCAATCCCCGGTACCTCCTCGGATTTTCCTGAGGGAGGGAGCGCTGGAACGGAGTGCACTCAGCCTCATGATCCAAACTGAGGAGCTACGGAAACCACCAATAACGGTCTTGGGTGTCGGCTGTGCATCGGCCGCGGGTCACAACACAATTTCCATGTAAAGTTACAGAAATTAATTTTGATGTACATTAATACATTGTGTGATTAAAAAACTATACATTTTTAAAATAGGAAATTTTAGTTCACACTTTATTTATAAACATTAGTAAATAGTAATGACAAAAGGAATTGAGAACTGCGCATTCGGCTTTTTCTGTTGTAATATAGTTGGTCAGTCATTTTTGCATGCAGCATGTAACAGTACGTGCGATGCCATTGTTGATCGCTTTGTAATCAATCCTGCCGACATGTGCAGTCAGCTGGAAAGGGATTGAGTTGAACCGCTTTCATCTCAATAATAACGTACATTTTAATGTTTATTGTCGTTATATGTTTTCATACTGTTCATGACTTATGTTATCATACCCTGTCAATAAAAAACGTGTTAATTAAAGAACGTTGCATGACTGCTTTTAGTTTGTAGACAATCGGCATAATACTACAGATAGTTCACGTGCAGTAATTATTAATAACCTGAGAGATTTCTTCCAATAACGTGGAATTTTTATTGCTTGATAAATTGCACCAGTCTAAAAAAAGGCGGGATTTTTCATGGTTAATTTTGCACCCTTGGTGGTGTCCCTGATTTCAACTAAACTTACTGACAGAATCACTTCGATGCGAAGGGAGACAGTTTGCGTTCAGTTGGAAATGACGCAATACAACAATGAAACGCCTAGCAATATGTACGACAAGCTAATGCTTACAATCATATTGGAATCACAGTATTGCGATGTTTTTTTTGTTTGTTTCTGTTTTGTTTGGTGATCGGTTTTTTTTGCCGGTCAGTGTAGTATCTTGCTAGAATAATATAATGCATAGAAGTACAACAGTAACGGTTACTCAGAACCAGATTTCATATTGCAATAGTGTGCTAAATATAATCCATTATGAACTGAGTATATGCATATCTAATCTTTCGTAACTCATTCTCAATTATTTTTGTCTGTCTTTTCTGTCATTCTGTCTGTCTGTCTGTCATTCAGATTAATGTATATAACTATCTATAATTTAACGGCCAAATAATACATATATGTTATTCTGAGATCACCGAAAAATAATTCCTACAAACAGTTGAGTACTCCAAAAGAAATAATCTCTTTAATTAAGCAGCCATTAAAATGTGTACAATTGAGTACTCAACACGTAGCCTACTTAAAATCTTCAAATAATCACAATTTATATTCTATATATCCGTGATGTCGTACACTCACCCAATTTCCCTAGGTGAAGAACTTATGAACACAATTTAAGCAAATACTACACAACCAGTCGTCCACAGCAACAGAACGCTCGTCTCGAAGCCAAAACCAAGAATGCTGGTGCTACGAGCGAGTCGCAAGGATGGGGAATATTTCTTGTAACTGTTACATATATGTAACGGTAACGACCTTTTAAAAAAATCAAAAGTAACGGTTACCAAAGCTCCTCCTAGGATATCTTATTTTCGTCTCAATGAAAGTCGGAACCAGAAAATACTGAAAGGAGGGACCGACACAGACATAGGCGCAGACTTAGGGGGGGGGGGCAAGGTACTTTCTGCCCCCAAGACTTAAGAATTTATCATATTAAGAGTGATCATGGGTAGAAAACAAAATGAATCTTGTAAGGCACTATTTAAATCACAAAAAATATTACCTTTTCCATGCATTTACATACTACAAGTTTTATTATATACAAAAAAAAAATATCTCAACATTTCAACTAAATATAGACAGACATAATTACAATACCAGAATCAGCTATCAGTTAAGTAATATAAGACACAATACCAAATTATATGAAAATACTGTAGTATATAATTGCATGAAATTGTATAATAAACTTCCACAAACACTGAAAGAAATCAGATGCTCAAAAAAATTTAAGAAACAAGTAGAATCTTTACTATTAAGAAACTCCTTTTACAGTGTAGATGAATATTTGGAAGAACCTAGTTTATAATTAGTTTATAAGTTTTTTCTTTGACGTGTCCAATATCATGTATATGATCTTACGGATGAATAAATTATTATTATTATTATTATTATTATTATTATTATTATTATTATTATTATTATTATTACTGAAAATCAAGTTCTTGCCCCCCAGAAATATTTCCAAGTCAGCTCCTCTGGACACAGACAAAAGTTTGCTATTATTTGGGGTGTGGGGTATGGAATATCCCAAAAATAGGGGTCCGGGGGTCCTCCCCCGGGATTTTTGTTAAAAAACGAGGGAAAAACAGGTCGTCCCTTTAGCTCATCCCACTCGAGACATCTAGACGTGAATGGTGGAACTACTAGCAGTGTTAGAAATTCTAACTCCCCCCCCCCTTCACCACTTCTTTTCTCCTTCTTTTCCCTTTTCTCCTTTACCCTACCTATCGTTTTCCCCGCTGCTTGTGGTCAAGAGGTTGTTGGTGGTGTGTGCCGGGGACCTGTCGGGGCCCTGGTTGGAGGGACCGAAGGGGATGGCGCACACGTGGCATGGTAATAAGGCTTGTTGGATGTAGTGGAGCTCCGTGGGGGCCTGCGGGGGGATCTGCGGTCCGGGGCGGCCTGTGGGCTCGCAACTCATCCCATCCCGGAGGGCGGTACAAAAGCCTAAAAGGCTTCGGTGCTTAGGGGTCGTTCCCACCCCGCCTTAAGGGCGCCAATTCAATTCAAATTACCCTACCTATCTATTCCTATCCTTTAAATTTTCGACCTAAAGAGATTCGAACACGGGACCGCTAGCATATTAGCCTTTCATCTTACCCACTACGCCATCCAGTGATCATTGCGGTGAGAAGGATGAAATGGCGGAGATTGATAATTTCCTATTAATTGCATTTGTGTGAAGTGAAATAAAATCCCTTTAGGCAGGCCTAAAGTCTGAGGTATATTTCGAAGTGTTTTTGGTTTAATTTATTGTCACTGCGCAGTTCTCTTCTTCTTTAGCCTTGGCATGATAAACCCGCAATGATAAACCTGCAAAACAGAGGAAAGAGCATTTTTCAAACATTCAAATCTCGCCTTATATGAGAGCTATCGAGAAGCTAGTTATTGATTTGTAGAGTACTCATCAAGAGCTTTTCAACGATACCCCACATGATGTGGTTTCAAAAATTTCGAATTTCCATCCCCCACCCCTACTCATACCCCCAAAACCCCCGAATCGTTAGTGTCACTGTGAACTCCATAGGGAGTACTCTAATTTATTCCAACCAAGTTTCTCTCTGTACTTCATAGGGGCCGAGATATATTTTTTTCAAAATTTCAACCCCCTCCCAGGACCCCTCCCCCCTTGGGCCAATTTTGCTCATTAACTATTGGGCCTAGAAATAACCTAATAAAATTTGGTTCAAATATCTTCAAAATTACTGCCGCTAGCGTGTAAAGATATATAAATATATAAGAATTCTGTATGGTTTCTGCAAATTTCTCAGCAGCTCTCCTTCTCAGGGTTTTTTGAACACTTTTATTTTTGTTTTGATTTCATTTATTATTATTATTATTATTATTTTTTTTTTTTTTTTTTTTTTTTTTTTAGTTGTGGCTTCATGCCCCATCGCGAGTTCGCGATACTACATGCCTTGTAGAAATCTACTTTTATTATTTATACGACTTATTCCTATATTTTTATTTTAACCTCTCCCAGTTGGGCTTGTCCCCAGTTTATTTGTTAAGCACTATTTATCACTTCACTGTGTCACTTCCACTGTCTGGTTAATAGCACTTAGCACTGATTATTTTAATTCTCCAAAGTTTATACTCTGAATGAATGTCTTAAAAGTTCTAAGATTGCTTGAGAGTAACTGTTCTTTAGACACTGGCAATTATTATTATTATTATTATTATTATTATTATTATTATTAGTATTATTATTATTATTATTATTATTATTATTATTATTATTATTATTATTATTATTATTATTATTAGCAGCTGTGTTGAGAAATTTATCGGTGTCGAGCGAATGTAACTGGTCTGGAACAGAGTAACTTGTCAAGAGTTACACCCGTTACATTATTTTCACCTGCTCCAGTTACCTAACCCGTTACTGTTACTCTCACCTGCTCCAGTTACTCGGACCTGTTACAGTTACTTCTAATATTTCTGTTACAAGTGTTTTATCCGTGACTTTCGTCTCGTTCCGTTACCTCTGTTATTTCCAAACTTAGAAAAACAAAAATAATATAAAAAATACAAAAAAAAAACAATAAAAATAAATAATTAAAAAAAACAACAAAAAATTACAAATTAAAAAAAAAATTAAAAGTAATTTTCTTAATTATTAATGGCCGTAAAGAGTTCATGCATAGAATTCATGCTGTCTGACATAATTATTTCTTGCTTTACATACCACTTAAAAATTTATCAAAATACGATATAAAGCCACACGGCTGACTCACTCACTCACTGACATTAATGTTTGCCCACTTCCAGATGAGCTAGAAACTTGAAACTTTGTACTCATATTCATATAGCTTCTAGGCTGTAAACCCCAGGAAAATTGCAAAAAGTACTTTTTTTTAAATCTTAGCCCTAACCCCCCCCCCCCCAAAAAAAAAAGGGCTCGCTCACTGACATTAATGTTTGTTCACTTCCAGATGAGCTAGAAACTTGAAATTTGGTACACATATAGCTTTTAGGCTCTAAACCACAGGATAATTCCAAAAAGTGATTTTTTAATTTTTAGCCCTAAAAACCTCCGAAAATGGGCTAGCTCACTGACATTAATGTTTGCTCACTTCGAGATGAGCTAGAAACTTTAAATTTGGTACACATATAGCTTTTAGGCTGTAAACAATAGGAAAATTCCGAAAATAGTATTTTTTTAAATTTTTAACCCTATAACCCCCCAAAAAGGGCTCGCTCACTAACATTAATGTTTGCCCACTTCCAGATGAGCTAGAAACTTTAAATTTGGAACACATATAGCTTTTAGGCTGTAAACCACAGGAAAATTCAAAAAGTGTTTTCTTTTTTTAATTATTTTTAGCACTAAAATCTCCCGAAAAAGGTCTCGCTCACTGACATTAATGTTTGCCCACTTCCAGATGACCTAAACTAAACTCATTGGCGTGACATCCCCGAACGGACAAGGCCTACCACCCGACCGCTGCCTCATCTACCTATAGGCAGATGGCAGGATTGGGGAGCATGTGGTCAGCATGCCGACACCCACGGCCGTTAATGGTGGTTTCCATGACCGGAGCCGCTACTTCTCTATCATGTAGCTCCTCAATTTGAATCACGAGGCTGAGTGCACCCCTACCAGACCTCCCTACCTCATAAAAATCCGAGGGGGTACCGGGGATTGAACCCGGGCCGACGGATCCGTAGTTAGTGTCGCTAACCAGAAGACCACGCCCACAAGACCACGTCCACATGAGCTAGAAACTAGAAATTTGGCACACTTATATCTTTCAGGCTGTAAACCACAGGGAAATTCCAAAAAGTTTATTTTCATGTCGATAATCGATGTTTTTTACATCGATGGAAAACAACTGATGTTTTCGCTACATCGACGTTTCTCCCCGACATCGATGTTTTTGTAACAAAAAGAAGATTAATAGGCTACCTTGGTTCTACGATATAATTTTATTTACAGGAGCTTAGTGTCCCAAAACATTGATTTTTTACATCGATTGTTTTCATGGAAAAACTTCTGTTTATGAATTTTGTCTAATTTTCTGATACAGGCCATGGCCTTTTTTAAATATACATAGATTTTTTGTGTCTAAATACATCGATGTTTTCAGGTCGATATTATCGTCATATCGATGGTTATCTCCGATTTTAACCTTGATATTTTAACTATCGATGCTCATCCCTAAATTTGACAGCTTAATTTTACAACTGTTATTTTATTTCGGGGGTCCCTCCCTAGAGCCCCAGCCTTGGGTACGTCCCTAACCGGCGGGGGGGGGGATAAAAGGGCATCCCCTACAAGTGGGAAGTGATCTGGCGATTAACTACGTAATATATAAAAAAAGTAACAGGTAACGGTTATAAATAACAGTTACTTTCGTGTAACTGTAACAGTAACGTAACTGTTCCATAAAAAGTAACAGGTTCCCATCTCTGTCACGCCACGCCACGCCACGGGAAGCGCGGAAATATATGGAACTACGCCGAATAATCGAGACAATGGTGTGATATTTAAATTGTTTGAGTGTTTCTTTTATATACTACGACTGTACTAACTTAACTAATTAATCATATTACACAATTGTTACTTTTCACAGAATATATTTTCTTGTTTCTAAAAATAATAATTTATTTTCATTATGCAAATGTGGAGATCTAAAAATAACTAAACGTAAAGAGATTTCAAGTGAGATTAGCTTCATATTTTACAAAATAAAACCATGGATAAGATAATGTCAACAACAGTGGCGCCAACTTATATGGGCCCGTGGGGCTCAAGCCCACCCAATAATTTGCCGTGCGTTATCGCAATTATTTATTACTACTAAAACAAATGTTTCGTTGTTTAATCGGTGCAAAACAAAAATTAGATTATTGCTGACTCACATAACATGATCTCCCTTAGTCTCGTTTATCTTCGTCTCGATTTTCTAATTCGTCCTCGATTTTGTTAAAATTAACATCCCATACAATAGTCCACTATTATAATAGGCTATGCATGTTTTATTTTATTTTAATAGTTACCTAAAACCCAGAAACGTTCATGGTTAGCCTATATACGAGAATTTTCTTTAAATTAAAGTCCACCCCGTCGAGGAGTTGGTAGCGCAGCTGTCTTCCACACTGATGGCCCGGGTTCAGTTCCCGGCCTGGTCGGGATTTTTCACTAGGCCTACTGGTATAGTTCCTTCCTGGGTTTAGGGCAGTGTTGTCCCTTAATCTCCATCCCGCAAGAGGCAATAGCAAATCTCCGTGGTATAACACTTGTCTGAAAGAGCCTTGGATAGTCGTGACATGGTCATCATCCCATGACTTCGTTATGGGTCTGAATCTACCTTTGGACAAAACACTTATCATTATAATACAATACTTTCGTGGTGTAAGTGTGACTGAGATATTAGAAACACTGAAATCATTTTTTGTGCAGTTCTATTCAATATACTTGAGCCCACCCAATGTCTTTCAAAAGTTGGCGCCCCTGTCAACAATTATTCTTCAAAAGTATGTGTTTCTCTTCAGAATTTGACACACTTAAAGTAGTCTCAAAATCATTATTTATTCATTCAACTTTTTCTGTCAAACGTCAGTCACCGACAAACATTTTCCCTTAGCAGTCTTTATTTCATAGGTACCATAGCCTTTATCTTTCTCCCATGGCGTGCTCTTCTGCAATAATTACTTTAAAAATTTTGACACGAGATGAACCAGAGTTCTATCACTCGAGAAATTATCACCCCATAAATCAGTGGTCACAGAAACAGTAGTATTTCGTTCCCATTCATACCTGTGCGTTTTTGCTAGTACCATTTGGTTGTTGTAATTTGGAATTGCAATACATACTTACTGCATAATAAATACAGAAGAATTAACCCCGTGTATGTGGCCGAAACCTTACTTGCCCTATTCTTACACACCCGTAGCCGCTGACATGCAGCTGGAGTAAAGAATACAGACTTTGCGTACATCTTATGCCATCATAATTCTTAGCCAAAAGAGTAGCACAACAGTGCATACAGAAATAATTATGAAGAAAAATGGAGCCTCAATTGCAATTCTAATGTCTCGAGGACCCCCAAAATTGTCAAGCAGCCTACTATCATATTGGGCCTTGAAGGTGTTTCCATTCCTAGTCGTCTTTCTGCTTTACAATAAAAAATCTGATGTGAAAGTCACATAACTTCCTCTGCCCAAATAAAAGTTAGCAGTATTCACATATCCTTGTACAGAATCGCAAGACACAATTTTACGCTGATTATCCTATAAATACCTCTTCTTTCAATGATGCAACTAAAAGCGCAAGGCTATATAACAAACTTAAAAAAAAAAGTGACTGCAGACTTTCCGCCGTAAAGAATAATTTCCGAAATTTATCGAATATTTCCCTCAGATACTTCTTTACTCTATGCATGGCCAACAACACATCTTTCTCACTTCACATTCTTATATAGAATAAGAGGCCGTGAAAGAGCGCGAATTCAGTTGTTCATCACGTAAGACAAACTTTATACAAACAGTGGGTGAACAGTGGGTGGCTTGTAACTACCCTCAGAGAATTTTCTCGAAAAATTGTTTCAAATAAAAGTTTTAGCTCTTAGTATAAGCAACCCATGTGCAAAATTTAAAGAAAATCGTTAGAGCCGTTTTCGAGAAAATCGCGAAAAACGAAAATTTCTTCATGTAAAGTACCCTTAAAAATAAGGGAAATTTGTCGCCAATCTACGAATCACATCTTCAGAAGGTACCTGACCCAAATACGAAATTTTGTTTTCATACGATTTTCCGTTTTGGAGCTAGCTTGTTCACAGATATTCCACACAGACACACAGACAGACACATACATGTTTCCAGAAACGTGTATATATGCTAAAAACTCAACTTCGAATTTTGGGGTCGAAAACAATGGTACCGGTACTTCCTCTACCTATAGTACCTATGGTACGGGCAGAGGAAGTAATAAAAAAGACTGAAACACCTGGTGTTCCTTTTATACTGTATAAGCTGGACATCTCAATCGTGTAAGTTTCTATTTTGTGGGTGCAACAAAACTTGTATTAGTCTGTATGTGATTTTACAATGATTGCGTCATTAAGCAGGTTACAAGAGTCAATGAGAAAGGGAACCAAGATAAATACTTGAAAAGTATTTTTATATCTATAGATAATTGTCATTTACATTGATGCATTTCTTCCATCTCCTTATGAGTTTTCCAATACCTGCTGCCTATAGTCTTTGGACTGCCGCCTCAGCCATCTACGTATGTACTTCACATTCAGCGTCTGCATCAGTCAAGTACTTTTGCTCGACCATTTCCTGAAACGGGGTGGACCTGTGACTGCTGACTCCTACTGTATTATCGCCTCACTCATAACGTTGACGGGCGGCTCGCTTTGTTCTCATATTACAATGCTTGTTGTTACTGTAAAAGGTTTTCTCAAAAGAAACCGCTGACTGAATTCGTGTTGCCAATTCTCTCATTGCTCAATGTCATTGCCACGTAAGTGTTTTGCTGCATCTACATCTTCCCGCTCTGTTTACTAACACTGTGCAGTGTGGCAACTACTCCAAGCGGCGGCGACTTCTTTGATGTTAACTGTCAACGAATTGAGTGCGGCGATAATAACATTCTGTCAAAGCTTCGGGATGCAATTCGAAGAAAACGTTCAGACCTATTTGACTCGCGGAAACACGACAATGCAATGCCTTATACAGCTCGAATAACCCAGGTGAAAATTTAAGAGTTTCGGTGACACCTTCTTCAACATCCGGAAAAAATAAAACAACAAACTTTGAAAAAATAAGTAGGATGTACATAACATATTTTTACTTCCTCTGCCCGTACCATAGGTACTATAGGTAGAGGAAGTATTGTTTTCGACCCCAACATTCGAAGTTGAGTTTTTAGCATATATACACGTTTCAAGGCCCCCTGAATCCAAAAATACTATTTTTGGAAACATGTCTGTGTGTCTGTGTGTCTGTGTGTGTGTCTGTGTGGAAAATATCTGTGAACAAGCTAGCTCCAAAACGGAAAATCGTATGAAAACAAAATTTCGTATTTGGGTCAGGTACCTTCTGAAGATGTGAGGATAAGATTGGCGACTATATTCTCTTATTTTTAAGGGGACTTTACATGAAGAAATTTTCGTTTTTCGCGATTTTCTCGAAAACGGCTCTAACGATTTTCTTTAAATTTTGCACATAGGTTGCTTATACTAAGAGCTAAAACTTTTATTTGAAACATTTTTTTGAGAAAATTCTCTGAGGGTAGTTACAAGCCACCCACTGTTCACCCACTGTTTGTAGAAAGTTTGTCTTGCGTGATGAACAACTGAATTCGCGCTCTTTCACGGCCTCTTATTCTATATAAGAATGTGAAGTGAGAAAGATGTATTGTTGGCCATGCATAGAGTAAAGATGTATCTGAGGGAAATATTCGATAAATTTCGAAAATTATATTTTACGGCAGAAAGTTCAATAAACGTATGCAGTCATTTGTTTTTTTTTTTTTAAGTTTGTTATATAGACTGCGCTTTTAGTCGCATCATTGAAAGAAGAGGTATTTATAGGATAATTAGCGTAAAATTGTGTCTTGCGATTCTGTACAAGGATATGTGAATACGGCTAACTTTTATTTGGGCAGAGGAAGTTATGTGACTTTCACATCAGATTTTTTAAAGTTAGGTATAACTGAATTTTGAATATTACGTTGTATGTTTTTATTGAACAAATAAATATTTTACACCAATAACTTTAGGCCTATATTTGTACTAAGTTATCCCAAAATAAATATTTCCTTATAAAGACATATTTACGATCAACTACGTCACAGGAGAGACTGAATTCTCTGGCCTTCTTGTCCATTGAAAACGACGAAGCACAAAAAATAGACTTGATGGAAATTCTAACGACATTTGCTCGTGCAAAAACCAGGCGAATGCCATTTAATGTTTAGTACCTTATCTTAATTTGATAAACGCGGTTCCCTTTTCTATATTCTATTCAATGTATGTATCGAGGTTTCCCACACTATTAATTTGTAGTCCATTAATAACGCCTATAGTATTTGTTATGATTGTTAAGATTTTATAACATTACTAAACTTGGATTAGGCCTAATTTGATTTTCAATACAATCTTATAAAAAAATTTAAATAATTTTATTTCTGGTATTTTTGTAAGGTAATCCGATTAGGTGTCTCTTTTGGGCACAAAAACACAGACAGCGAAGCAACCCGACGCGCAATTTTGCTTACGAGCGACTGGACGCGATGCGGCTCGGAACTTGTCCAGTCCACGTCGCCCCAAGTCGCGTCGCTCATTGCGTGTTTATACGTATTTGATAGTGTCGCGTCACGTCGCTCGCTGTGTGTTTGTGTTTGAATCCTTACAGATAGGTGGAATGTAGGGTGGGTGCACGTGGGATTGAGTTTGGGGGGGGGGCGCCTGACGAAATCTTGCCCCGGGCGCCAACAAACTACGCGACGGCCCTGACCCAGACTTAGCTCCAAGCGATTATCACTAAAATTGCATCTGGGCGGCAAGCGTTTCACGACTGATGCAAACGCTGAATGTGAGGTACTGTCTGACTGCAAGCTGAAGGCCGAGCTAGCGTTCCCCCACTACCTTACCATGCGCTTGCATTTACTGTCTATGTCTTTCCCCCACTATGCCACCAGCTCGGCCTTCAGCTCACAGTTAGACAGTACATAGTTGTTTCAGACAACAGTTCAAAGACTTGTATGAAGCAGCTATTGGAAAACTCATAAAGAGATGGGACAATTGTATCAATGTAAGTGACAATTAAGTAGAGAAAGAGAAATACTTGGATTCGTTCCCCTTTTTTTATTGGCTAACCTATTTACTGATTTTCCCTCGTATATTCTGTAGCTGTATCTGGTACCCTATGATCCCCAGGTGGGGCGAAGGGGCCTCCAATGGAGGTTTCATTACCTATACTAATTTTGATATGCTTATTTTCCGAGAGAGGGCAGAGGGACAGGTGGTAAGCCCATCGCCTCGCAACCCCCTCTGGAAACTAAGTATTTCTTGGACGTGAAAGGGCCGAGAAATTTTGTCCAGAGGCTCTAATTTAGACTTGGAGTTCTTTTACGTGCCGTAAATCTACGACACGGGACCCCCAGCTTAAAGTCCCTCGCGGAGGACTCCGTGCCCAGGATTTTTACGTCCTGAAAAATCCATCGACCGCGGCCGGGTTTGATCCCGCGCCCTGCGGATCTAGAGGCGGGCACGCTACCTCTAGACCACCGCGGCCGACCCTCGTATATTAGGATAGATTAATTTATTATCTACTGCGTAACTTTTTAATGTGTTCGTTGTTCTTTCCAGCTACATGTCAGAGGTGAAGTTCTTTTATACTGAGTAAGCTCGAACGCTAAGAAGCAATAGGAACAAGCTTATTGAATTAATCCGTAGGAACAGTCGTGTGAGTCATAGCTAAACAGATCTGCACTTTTATTTGCATATTAATATTTTGTTAGGATAGTTTCAGCAAGATTGATCTATTGATGTGTTTGATTCTAAATTATACGTCATGTATTATTCCTCTCAGGGGCGGCCCGTCCAGAAGGGCCAGAAGGGCCGGGCCCTCCCTATAAAAAATACGGAACATTGTTTATCATGATTGTCCTTCAACTAACAATAGGCTCCATATAAATCCGAACTTGAATGAACACAACTTATATAAGTTGTCAGTTTCTTAGATCTGTATTGGGCGGGCGCGAAGAACATAAACTTCCCCTCTAGAAAGCAGCCATGGGCCAGTTCAGAACAACCAGCACCAAGACCCATTCTAAACCTAAGGATTCATGGGCCAGGTTGTTTTTTTCAAGGACTTATAGCTGTCTTCCCCTAAGATGGGGTTGCCTTTCTGTGGTAATTTTTCTCGTTCCGTGGGCCGGCCCTCTTTCTCTGTCTTTCACTTGGATCGTTCTTCTGGTTTAAAGTTCCTCCGGCACCCCATGCCTGATTCGCAAGCAGGCTGCTTTCACACTAGAACGATGCAATACAAAGACAAAATCGTGTAGAACATGCAAAAATGATCTTATAGGATTGATGCTGTTTGTTTCGTTTGAAATACACGGGTTTGCTTAAATTGCAGCATACTTGTAAGACAGCGATATGTATGTTTTTTTTGTATTAATTTTCTAAGGATCTTTTTGTATTTTGTCGATACAAAATATCGTCGCACTGGTGTAAATGGGGGCCTTACCCTTGGGCTGTTTTCGCAATGAGTAGTAGCTAGCAGGTAGCAGATTCAGTTTCATACAGTTCCCTGGTGTGCATAGGCGTACCGAGGGGGGGGGGGGTTTGGGGGTTTGAACCCCCCCCCCCATTGATTAAAAAAAGGAAAATTGCATAATTTTTCTAAGTCTGCCCATAAAATACTTAATACAAGTATAAAGCGTGGGAAGCTTAAAACTCGTTATTTTGCGTCTTAATTTTTAAAATTTTCCGGGGGTGACCCCCGGAAGCTTAAAAATCGTTATTTTGCATCTTAATTTTTAAAATTCTCCGGGGGAGGACCCCCGGACCCCCCTCTTCCTGGGGGGTATTCTATACCCCCCAGACTCCGCGGATGTTATAACCCCCCCCCATATGGTCGGCCTGGTTACGCCTATGCTGGTGTGTTCAGGGGGAAGTACAGGATTTTCTTTTTAAATTATTTGTAAGTGCCGGTAGTGAATTGTGAATAAACATTACAGTCCTATCAGCGTTTTCAATTACAGATAACAAACAAATTACGATATGTAGACAGTGTTATCCTCCTTCCTCTTTCAAAATTACCACAATAACGTACCTTATGCTAAATAAAGATAAACTTAAATGTGAGATGCACATGCAGTAAAAACTAGGGATGGGTCGATACCAGATTTTCTCGATACTCGATACCGATACATGATTTTTTCCTCGATACTCGATACCTTCAACATTCCCAGTTTCAATAAATAGGTACATTAAAAATTAAAATTTGAGAGAACTGTGTAATACCAACTAAATTAATTAAGCCTGCATATTTAATGAGACAAAATTTAATATCATCAGTAGCCTATAAATATTTTTAAACTTTACTTTAAAAATTAAATTAGTTTTTGAAACAGTCCACTTACAAGTTTTTGTTAAAAAATACTAGCATTCTCACTTAACTGCAGATTGCAGAATTACAAAAGTATCGAAAAAGTATCGAGCGAGTCTTCTGAAGTATCGTTCGATGCCGATACCATGCAAGTATCGAGAGTATCGAGGTATCGAAAGTATCGAGGACCCATCCCTAGTAAAAAGTAACTCTGTAAATTAAATAAGTATTAAATAACTCGATCGCAGCTCCCGTGTCTCCTCCTTTCACTGCTGGGACCCGGGATCGAATCTCGGTGGGTTCATTGAAATTTGTGATGGACAAAGTGGGATCGGGATAGGTTTTCTCGGGATCTCCTGTTTCCCCTGCCGCATATCAATCCACCGTTGCTCCATTCTTCATAGTATGACCATTTGGTTGCAATAAAGAATTATTATTATTAAGTAATTCGATACTTATAAGTTAATTCTTAATTACTAATTTTTTACAGCATATTCTTAAATAGCACAATTTTACATATTTCGGCGGCGGAGGGTTGAAAACATTGTTCACTGGCCCACCCTGCTTTTGGGACCACCGGCCGCCACTGATTCCTCTGAATGAAGCCAAAACGCAAGAGCAAGAGTTCAGAATGTGAAACAGGAATAGACCATTATTTTCTTGAGCTAGAAAGGAATAATCGTCACAAAATGCTTCATAAAGTTGATTAAATTGCGCAGTCACTCCCAAAAACTAGCCTACAGATACAAAACATCTGAACACAAAGCCACCAAAGGAATAAATTGTAATGTTGTGCATTATTTTCGGGAGTCTCGCTCTTTTACTTGATTAACTCGATATTCCAACTAAAGTGAAAAATTCTGTCCGTTTTAAAATAAAGCAATGTGGAACGTAGAACCAACGTCGTGGAGTCTCTTAAGTCTTTGCACAAGTGAAACGTCCCGCATTCGTTCAATGAAATATTGTAATATTAGTTTTGCCCAGCCTTCGTCACACAATCATTATTTTCTTTATCTTGACATTTGGTATTATATAGAAAAAAGTATATTTATAAAGTTATATATTTATAAAGTTTATAAATTTTCTTGCCATCAACAGTGAAATAATAAGCAATATTTTCACTTCTTTTGTATTTTGGCATCACCTTGACTGAATTATTTAGAATAAAGTTCCGTTTCAGTAACCCAAGTTAATAGGTGATGTTTTGATGGGGCACTCTAGAGCAGGGGTTCGCAAAGTGTGGTTTGAGGACCCCTGGGGGTCTGCCGGAGATTTTTTATTATTGAATATTGAAGTAGATTTAAGGCTGAAACTTTCAAAAATAAAACCCACTATTTCAGAGATTGTCAAAAGGAGAAAACTACTCCATCCTTCTCACTGAAATTAGTGGTATTTTACTATATAACTGTTCCATTGGTAATTTTTTATAATTAATACTAAGAGTCCTGTCATTTTGCAATTGAATTCAATGTTAGAAATAAAAAGAAATGTATCAAAACAAACAGACTGCTTTCTTTTTCTATCCTATAGCTTTTTGTTTTGAATTAAATATATTTCAAATGGTTAATACTACAAAATTAGTACTAAAGGGTCATTTTTTAGGGGTCTGCAATGACAACATTAATAATTAAAGGGGTCCTCGAATAAAGAGAGTTCTAGAGGACACAGGCTCCTTTATTTCCTGAAGTTGATCAATTATCTTAATACAACAGAGACACATCTCAAAATATGGCTTTGTTACTCTCACTATTTAGGGATTTTATAAGGACATAAGTGCTCTCTGCTGGAAATCAACTGAAGTACTGGTATATTAGCAAACCCAGCAATCTCCATTCTGAGAATAGATAGGCCTACAATTTCAGCCCAAATACACCTCTCTACGATGCATACTCACCGAGTAATAAAATCACGAGAAACCCAAATTTTGAAACATTTTCTATTTTTCTTGCAAATAGTTATGAGCCGATTGTCATCATTCAGGACGCATTTTCTTTGTCTTTTTTAGTTCTATCTCATACTATTTTTTGTTTTGTTTTTTGATACCTTTTAAATGAAAAAAAAAAAAACTTTAGGCAGCCCTACAGGCTGAGGTAGATTTCAAAGTGCTTTTAGTTTAATTTATTGTCGCTGCACAGCACTCTTCTTTTTTAGAATTGGCATGACAAACCCGCAATAATAACTGCAAAAAAGAGAAAAGAGCACTTTTTCAAACATCCAAATCTCGCCTTATATGGGAGCTAGCAAGAAACTAGTTATTGATTTGTAGAGTACTCATCAAGAGCATTTCAATGATACCCACAAGACATGGTTTCAAAAATTTCGAATTTCCATCCCCCACTCGTACCCCCAAAACCCCTGAATCGTTGGTGTCACTGTGAACTCCATAGAGAATACTCTAATTTCTTCAAAGTTTCCCTCTATACTTCATAGGGACTGACATAAATTTTTCAAAATTTCAACCCCCTCCCCAGACCCCACCCTTGGGCCAATTTTGCTCATTAACGAACTTGTCTGAACTATTGGACCTAGAAATAACATAATAAAATATGGTTCAAATATCTTCAAAATTATGGCCGCTAGCGTGTAAAGATATATATAACACAAAAAAGAATTTTGACGGTTGGTGGTTTCATACTTAGGGAGGCATGAAACGTAAAGATATGAAAGAATTTTTCGAAAGTCATGACATGGTATTGATTGTATTACATAGATTTTTCTTCAAAATCTATCTAAAAGAAACTTTTCACAACTTTTTTTTACCATAATGCTGCAAACCGATTTTTTCAAAACATATACAATGAAACATACAAATAATTTCTACTATTTTTCTCCTAATTATCATGCAATGAAAGTAGCCACTTATTTTTTTAAAGATATAATCTACCTTGCGTAACTACGACAGTGTTTATGTGGGGTGCTATTAAGGTAAAATTATGTTTAATCTCTCTATATATCTAAGAGGCTTTGTCCTAACTGACTGACTGACTGACTGACAGAGAATCGACTTAGAAACTAAATTATAATAGGTAGGGACTTAGAATTTTGACAGTACCTTCGTTTCATAATGTAAGTGCACACTAAGAAGGGATTTTCGAAATTTTTTATATTTAATGCCAAAAATCAAATGTTTTAGAGGAGACATGCACAGAATTATCAAACCCAAATGACATTCAATGTACAGTTCACAATAGTGTAATGTTGCCAGTGGTCACAGGTAGCTTTAGAAATAAATGACACGGGATTTGGACAAATTAGAGATACTATCGATGTAATACGTTGGTGTGAGTAAATAATGAAATCCACGAAAATAATGCACAATATGATGCAGTCACATAACTTCGATGACATCATGCAGCAGATGATTTCTTCTCAAGATTTGACCTGTCCAGTTTGCTTTCCTTGGGATTGATCTCTTGTCAGGGCTTCTTCATTTGTCACTTTGTGCATTTTATTTTTTCCATATCAATCCACTTTATCATGTTATCTCTTTCTTGATCTTGGCAATTCGTGATCTGATTTCCTTGGTGCTGTAAGCAGCAGACTTCCTAAGTACTTCAACTGATCAACATTTTCCAGTTCTCGGTTCCCACAACAGTTCACGCTGGTTTAAATTTGGAATTCTAAAATTACAAAATTTCAGCATTCGTAAAGAATTTGTTTTTTTAAGTTACCAGTTATGTACTGAAACAAAATCAGGTAAACTGACTGACTTGCCTGAGAATCAACGTAGAGCCTAAACTATAACAGGTAGAGACTTGGAATTTTGACAGTACCTTCGTTTCATAATGTAGGTGTTCACTAAGAAAGGATTTGAAAAAAATTTTATTTTAAATGCCAAAAATTAAATGTTTTTGAGAATAATTAATGCCTTTTTACACAGAATTATCAAATCCAAATTACAGTTCACTTGACAACAGTATTGTTGGCAGTCTTCACATAAGACTTTGGAAATAAATGAAACGAGACTTGACAAATTAGAGAACTATCAATATAATCCATGTTATAAATTAATATTAAAGAATGAAATCCACGAAAATAATTCAGTCACATAACTTTCTCTACCCTGGACAAAGAGAAAACAATACGAGGTATGGTAAGTGTATATTATTATATCGCAGGTTTTTGGAGAGAGAAGTATGAAAGTGATATTACATTTCTGTTTAATTTCATCACCAAAACGGTTTTATGGTAACATGAGAGTGAGAAATAAAAATATTCCGCAAAGACAGTACAATTTTATGTTACCGGAATATATGTTTCTTCTTATTTGAACCCCTACCAGGCTTGCTGTGTACAAGCGATGGGATGCAAAATTCTACATCCTCTATGAGCCATAAAAAACTATACCAAGCGTTCTCTGAGGGAATAGTTTGAGTGTGATAAATCGTTCTTCCTATTTCAAAGTCTAAATACTTATGTAATGACCCATAATTTAAAAATCGAAAGTCCTTCATAAGATAATTTCCAATTACAAAATAAAAAACCCGGGCAACGCCGGGCCTTTTAAGCTAGTAGGCCATATTTCAGAAACCATTGAGTTTTAGAGTATGGTTTCTTGAGAAAGTTTATCAGTTTATGTGAAGCAACAAACGGGATAACTTGAATATTAACGGAATGAATTCACAACAAATGCCTCACGTCAACAATCCCTTGATTTTTGCCAAAACATCTGAAGGTATACAAATACACAGTCACTCGTCTAAGTTCAGTTCTATTGATTGATGGAAATTTGCTATTTAAAAGCATGGTGTAATGGTGTATATCCTCACTTAAAAGTTTGTGTTTTATGGAGTCTTGTTTGTATAAATCAGACCATAGCAGTGGTGCCAACTGTTCCTTTGCTGCTCAAACCTAACATTCACAATCTACTCTTATACAATTCAACGTCCCTAAATAGCGTGCTTACTCGCTCCCTCACTTTGTGAGACATCGGGTATACTCGACGATGTTCGTCTCTCGCAGTCCTTTCACGCAGAGTACAAAATTAGGAAAACCGTTTCTTTATTATATAAGGCCTAAGTGAAATGAACATAATGAACAAATAATCTAATTTTATTTTTACTTACAATTTTCATAGCTCTAAACCACAAACGTTTTTAATAAACTGCCAGTGTAAATTTCCTAAAATTCCTGGAGTCAATTAATAATGGTGGGCGAAGCCGCGGGCACAAGCTGTATTATATTGATCGTTTAACCCTGAAAGTATTGCTGATAATAAAAATCCAAACAAACCATTCCTTCCCTTGAAAATTATATGATTTCTGAAAATTACACTGAATTGATCAAATAAAATTCACATCATATTCATCAGTCAACAAACATCTGAGATACAATACATATTATGTTGTTCACTGTTAGCTATGGAACTGCATAATCGAATCTGAGATCGTTTTCCCAGGCGGCGCTTTCTAATCGTGGAATGTACTCTGAAGCTGGAATTTTAGCTGTTTCATTAATTATTAATGGTTTAATAATTCTGCCATAATGGTCCTGATTTCCACCGATTAATATATTAACATAAGAATAAAATAAAATTGCTTCCAGTGGATATTTATTTGTCTTTACAACAAAACACACAACGTTTCGGTCATAACCATAAGACCTTCATCAGGTGACTGTTTATTAAAAAACAAGAGAAGAGAAGAGATTCTCAATTGTCTGTGCCATAACAACCACTTCAGTTATGAGTGGAATCAGCACAATTGTCTTTTAATAAACAGTCACCTGATGAAGGTCTTATGGTTATGACCGAAACGTTGTGTGTTTTGTTGTAAAGACAAATAAATATCCACTGGAAGCAATTTTATTTTATTCTTATGTTAATATATTAATGGTTTAGTTTATGAATGATTCGCGTGCAAGTGTTAATAAATATAATGCTTTAATAATATTATTGTGCTCTTATTTTTTAATTTTTCAATTAATTATCGTGGGCGAAAACCCGGGCACCTGCTAGTATATTACAATACACATAAATTCTATTTACAGTTGTGTATTGAGAGTTGTGTTTAATAAAATAATACTTTTACTGTATTGCGTCACTTCTTTATCACTTCTGTGCTAATGGCAATTTAATGAGGCTGTTGACAGGAGTTGAGAGATGATGTTGGTGCTGCTGCTTGTGTGTGTCGCCATCGCTGGTGAGTAACATCAATACATGCTCCATAGATATTTAACAAGTGTAAATGCCGACCAGCTGGTCAAACAAGCAACACGCAGCCTTGAACTAGACTTAATACCTCTCAGCACAGTAAGAAGAGATCATACGAGGAATCCATTAACGTATGGGAAGATGAGTGGGCAACCACTACCAACGGAATCGTCACAAAGTCATTTTTTCTTAATGTCCGAAGCAGATTAAAGTCAAACATCAAGTTAACGCACGATCTCACAGCAATGATTACAGGTCATGGGAAATTTGGGGAATATTTACACCGATTCAAGATTTTACAAGATCCAACATGCAGGTGCAGTCTACTGACCACGTTCTTTGGGCCTGCGAGTTACTACAACCAGTCAGAGATGAACTCCGCAGAGAAGTTCTTCAATCGGGTGGACGATGGCCTCCAAATAAAAGTGAACTTGTTATAAAATACTTAAAATGTTTTTCCCAATTTGTAAATAAGATAGATTTTGCAACTTTACAAAATACCAATTAAGTGATGTAAAAATATTGAAAATATGAAATCTAGGATTTGTGATTGTTCTCATAAGCATGTAGTGTTACATTATATAATGGAGCATGTAGTTATAAAACCGTGGTGTCAATTAAAAA
Source organism: Ectobius pallidus (assembly GCA_964059195.1). NCBI lineage: Eukaryota > Metazoa > Arthropoda > Insecta > Blattodea > Ectobiidae > Ectobius > Ectobius pallidus. Next base: position 4,520,438 of record CAXKWD010000002.1, read on the forward strand.
AAAGTGTAAAATTTCAAAATAAAGCTTTATCATCAGCAACCAACTTGATGTATAAATTATACTGAATTTCTTGATCATCAACAAATAGTTCTCTTCTCCACCACCGTGGCTTTGTTTTTTTGTTTTTTTGTTTTTTTTTTTTGTTTGTTTGTTTTTTTTTTTTTTTACGATTCAAAGCTATTACCAAATAAGCAGCTGCAGCTATTGTTTGAAAAGACATGTTGCACCAGACTGAAGTTGCTTCAATGGAATCGTTTTAGATGCATGCTACACGCACAGGCGACGAAGCGCATGCGACGTGGGGAGACAAATGCCGCATGTGACATTACTGATTTTTGTGGCACATGGTCGCACAGCTACAATCAGGCAACACTAGGATACAAGTAGCATGCCACATGTCGTTCAGTGCCTTCAAAAAGTAGTAGAATAATTATACTGATTCAATTATTGTATTAATTGAGCAAGGGTGGAATATTGAGTTTATTGGAAACATTAATACATGCTACAAAGATATTTAAAAAGCCTGATGGACTCACATAACTTAAATATGTTTTCTTGTTAACCAGGTTCCGATGCAAATGAAGATTTCTATCTCGTAAATTCGGCAACGTCTCAGACAATCCTTGAGATTCATCTTCCTCGTGGACCCCTGCAGATGAGCAACACTTTCTCTGAAAGGTAAGCGAATTGATTCAAACTTCTGGATATTACAAAGAGAAAATCATATGAAAGAATATTTTAGAAGTAAAATTTCTCTGACACCGGGGTTCGAACTTGTGTTTTGATTCCCTAGGAATGGAAGTAATCACAGTGATTCTCTCTCCTAAATGTATATTTCATCAGCAGGGCCCGGATTTTGATGACATGTCATCTTTTAACTAGAACATCATGGCTCCCAGATTATATAAATGATAATTTTTAGGGTAATTTTTTCTCATTTTCTACGTATTTCATTTTTAGGTAATTTCTATAATGTAATGTCATTATTTGGTCAGCTTTTTTATATTTTACGGTCTTTTTATTCCACATTTCATATTTTTAGGTAATTTTTTAAAATATGAAGTCATTATTTTCTTATTTTGTGTTGTTTCTCGCATTATGTAGAGTTTTTGTGCATTTACTTATATTGAATATTATCGGAACTCTAAATAAGCATAAATAAATAAATCTTGTTATAAATTTAATTTGGATACAGAAAGACGGTGTGTGCCGGTACACACATTTTAAACGTTACTGTACAGTAACAGTGGAAATTAGGGTTTCTCACAATACTGTATATGACATGAGGTCGATTATATTAAGGGTGGGTATTATAGGAACTGTTTCTAGCTGTCGGTAGAGCACAGAATGCTGAAGGTCATGAGTTCAAATCCTGGTGTCAGAAATATTCTCATATAATGTTAATGAATACATGTCTACTTACAAAGAAGAAGTCATCGTAACAACTTCACAGTTGCTGTATAATATTCAGTGTATAATTTTATTTTCATCTGTGTCAAAGCATCAGCTAGTGACATGTGATATGATGTATAAATTAACATTAAGTGACGTACATTTTTTATTTGGTTAATCTATGAACATGTTATGTGAAGAAGGCCGATAAAAAATTTTATAAAGAAAAAAATTATACAGAGTGGTTCAAAAAAATGTATACACACTTTGAAGTATCACAGAAAATCTATTTTCTGTTCTACAAGGTTAAATTTCTGGAAATAGGCTAGGAAGCTTAAAGTCCAATTTGAAACATAAATGACTTAAGTGGAGGGAAAGGATATAGACATTAAATCCATGTCAGGGATATTAATACAAGTAAGAATCAGCTTGAAAAATTTTATGTCATAACCGGGATTTGAACACGGATCTTCAGCTTAACGCGCTGATGCTCTACCATTGAGCTACCATGACAACATGCCAGTACAACATCAAATTCCTCAACTGATTCAGAATACAAGGCAGACCACGGGAGGTTTCTCCGTTGAGAACACACATCCAATGGTGTCCTACATTTGTAGGTACTTTGAAGCCAAGTTGGTGTCCTACATTTGTAGGTACTTTGAAGCCAAGTTGGCTTCAAAGTACCTACAAATGTAGGACACCATTGGATGTGTGTTCTCAACGGAGAAACCTCCCGTGGTCTGCCTTGTATTCTGAATCAGTTGAGGAATTTGATGTTGTACTGGCATGTTGTCATGGTAGCTCAATGGTAGAGCATCAGCGCGTTAAGCTGAAGATCCGTGTTCAAATCCCGGTTATGACATAAAATTTTTCAAGCTGATTCTTACTTGTATAAATGACTTGCTGATGAAAATATGATTAATGTTCAAAATGGTGGCTTTCAGTATCAATACATTTCTGAGACGAGTCATCGCTGATTCCTTACATCGTACCAAAGTGTTCAATGAGATTTCTGCGCACACCGCTTGAATCTCATTCCAAAGTGTGTCTAGGTTACGTGGTTTACGTTTTTTCTGTGCCCCATAAGAAGAAATCCAGCGGCGTAAGATCTGGAGAGCGTGCAGCAAACTCGATTCGCCCCCTGCGTCCTATCCACTGCCTTGGCAAATTGCAGTCGAGATATGCTCGTACGTCCCTATGATAGTGCGGCGGGGTGCCATCTTGTTGGTAATAAAACCGTATAATGCACGAATAGCAGGGAATATGGAATCAGAAAGCATTGTTAGGTACTTTTCATTGTTGGATGATTTTTGGCACAAGTGTTGGACAGTTGTTGAAACTATTCTGCTGCCACCTGTTGAAGAAATATAGCATTACTTTCTCACAGAAATTTAACATTGTGGAACAGGAAATAAATTTTCTATGACAGTTCAAAGTGTGTATACATTTTTTTGAAGCACTCTGCATTTTAGTGAATAAGTATATTAATGAAAAATTGTTGTTTCATTACTAACTCAGGGTAGGTATGTAGACACTGCAAAAAAGATCAAGTGCCTAGCTATAGTAGTTTTTGAGAAAAGGTACATTGTATTTAACATCATAAAGATAGGCTATTCCGTTTAAAAATCCTTCTGGAAAACTCTGTAGTTCTCCCTACAAATGATTAAATTCCCCATAGTCTATTGATTGGATGAATCCCAAATTGTCTCCTATTTCTATTTCGAACTCTTGTTTTTAGATAAGAATTTCAATAAGAAACACTTTCGAGAGCCCCATGATCTGTCTTACCTCACGCTGCTTGCCACTAGCCGGTATGGACACACCCCTCTTCTTCCTGCCCCCCACCCCATTCACTGCTTGCTATGTGGCCGAGAGACTTAAAATTACATCATTTCTCCCTCAAAAGTGTTTCAATGATAAGTAGCACAATCCATGAATCCATGATTCACTCTGTACCTACTCACTCTTTTTTCAGCAAAAGAACCACAAGTCCTAAACATAAAAATGAAAATGGTGATAGACCAATTAGAACAATACTGTGACAAACACAATTTAATACCTAATATTAACAAAACTAATTACCTACACTTCGTATTACAAAAACACCCAACTAATGAAACAAACATCGCCTTATCATACAAAGACCAAACCATAAACAAGACACAATCAACCAATTTCTTAGGGATCACGTTGGATGAGAACTTAAACTGGTCAAATCATATAGATAATACATGTCTTAAACTCAATAAAGCAATATTCCTTATACTACAACTGAAAGAGATTCTACCTACAGCAACACTTTGCATGGTTTACTATGCCACTTTTCACTCACATCTTGAATACGGAGTGATTATGGGGAACAGCCACTACTGCACAAAGAAACTCTCTTCTCGTCTTACAAAAGAGAGCCATTAGAATAATCGCAAAATTGAAACCTAGAGACTCGTGTAGAGAAGCTTTTGCTAAACTAGGGATTCTAACCATAATTGGTGTGTATCTACAATATGCAATTCTGTTTGTTAAGCAAAACAACCACTCTAACATACAAATAAACAAAGAGATTCACTCCCACTGTACTAGAACTCATGATGACTTCCACATGCAATCATACAGAGGAAAATTTGGTAAAAAAAACATAAACGTTGCAGGATCCGTATACTACAATTTACTGCCTAAAGAAATTAAAGCGTCAACAAGCGCAATGATTTTTAAAAAGAAACTAAAAAAGTTTCTAACAGAAAATAGTTTTTACACTATAGAAGAATTTGTGCAGCACTGTAAACCCCACACATAAAGACCGTAGTGACAAATACCACTGACTCAAATTATTGATATTGGGCAAGAGAAAACTCCAATGGCTTGTCTAGTATTCATAGGCACACAAACCATCTGCAGAAGTATTTTATATTAACATAGGCTAGTATTATAGTTGTATATGTAAAAAATTATTGTATTTGAAAAAAATTAGCATAAGTTATATTGACGTTCCATATTATGATACTCTGTACATAGAAGAACGAATAAACATAAACATAAACATAAACTCTGAAGCTCACATTGTTTGGGGGTTTGTTTCAGCCCTATAGGGTACGCTGTGCCATGTGGAGTTCGTCACAACAGTACTTCACCCCGCATAGTGGGTGGTTCCAGCGTTGCTCCTGGTAATGTATGCCATTATTGTAGTTTTTGCTATTATTTAATTCCTCACCCCTTTTCTAGGGGTTTGCCTGGATGAAAACCTAAAATGGGATAACCATATCAACTATCTGTCCAAAAAATCAGTAAACTTTGTTTCGCAATCAAGTTAGTTAAACCCAGAATAAGCACACACATATCCAGAATCATGTACCTTGCTTATTTTCCAGCCACTGCTGTACTATGGTATCTTACTACGGGGAAATGCAAGAGACGTACAGACGTATCTTCAAATTACAGAAAAAAGCAGTTAGATCAATCATGAACTTATCCAATACCACAAGTTGCAGAGAATACTTTAAACTTCTTAATATTTTGCCCCTACCTTGCATATACATTTATAAAGTCATAGTCCAGATCAAGAAGTCATTAAGCAAAATGAAAACAAATGCCCATCTTCATTCTTCATTTCAAGCCACAATACCTCACTTTATGAACAAAGCTTCAAACATAATGGACCCATACTGTACAACAAATTGCCAAAAAGTGTGAAAAATGTAAACTCAGTTAGAAAATTTAAAGTAACTGCTCGCAAATACTTAATGGACAATGTCTTCTACTCAGCACAAGAATACATGAATCATCAAGAAAACTTACCTTAATTGTAAATATTGCCATTAATAGAATATGTTTGGATTTAAGGAAACTTGACGAGTCACCAGTTTATGACATATGTAGACAATAAAACATTATCTTATCTTATCTTAATCTTGTGATACTCATCTGCGGTGCCATGATTACCCCTGCTTAGTTTATTTCTTATACATCATTCTGTACTTAACTCATGACGTGTGCGAGAATGTTCAAACTCAAACTCATCTATCCTGGCTTTATGTTGTGGTTTTCCTAAACTGGGCCTCATGAATTATGTGACTTAATTTCATTACAGTACAAAATATGTTGGCAAGAACATAACATTGTTATGAGGCCACAGCTCCTCCAGATGGGGCAGGAAGAGACATGACCTAAACAGATTCAAACTCTGTTCCGATGACTTACTTACTCAATGGCAATAGACAATTCCTCAGCAGGCTAAAGGAATATTATCTATTTTATGCAACCCGAAGGTTCATTGCCGACCTTACCTGAGCTTGCGTACTGTACGCATTTTCCTAACATTCCAGCGGAGTCTTTCAGGTCTTTGTTGTATATCAAGTAGGCCTACGAACCACATGCCTTCTTCTTCTTCGTCGCCTTAATGGCACTGGGTCTCCTGCAATGTCATTTACTGGTCTTGGTGTGGGTCGCGTCTCCTTGTTTTGAAGAATTGCTCTTAAATGAGCTTCCCATGTTTCCATTGGGACATTTCTTGGATATTTGGGTTTTCTGGGATCAACAGCCTTGTAGGGTCTGCCTTCTGCCTCTTCTATGCTTAGGTAGATCTACCTATTGCAATCGATACCATGTCATGAGTTTTGAAAAATTCTTTCATATCTTTACGTTTCATGCCTCCCTAACTACGAAACCACCGCCTGTTCAAAAAAAAATTGTGATATTTATATCTTTACTCGATAGCGGCCGTAATTTTGAAGATACTTGAACCAAATTTTATTATATTATTAGTAGGCCCAATAGTTCGGACAAGTTCGTTAATGAGCAAAATTCGCGGGTGCGCGGGCAAAGAGAGTTAATTCCACCATCCTCAAAAATTGAGATATGTCTACCTCCTGTTCAAAATATTAATGCAGTAATTATCAGTTCTTTGTGTGTGGGTTTCAAGTATTAAACTCCTTATTTGCATATCTGTGATTTGGATGGGTCCGGATTTCAGGTGAATTCCCATGGCAAGTTTCTCTGCAGCTGGTTCTGGGTTGGAGTGCTCGCCATATCTGCGGGGGTGCCATCTTGTCTTCCTACTGGGTGGTGACAGCTGCCCATTGTGTGGCTGGGATCAGACCTTCCTCCCTCTCCATTGTAGCGGGCGATCATAACCTGTATCTAGAAGAAGGTAAAGCTATGGTGTCTATAGATGTGCAAGCTTTCATGAACCACAGATTATTGTCTCTGTTGGACATTACATGATAATATTATAGGAGAAAAATTCCTCTGACCCTGGGATTTGAACCCAGGCTGTCCGCCCCACTGCTCTACCAACTGAGCTAAGCCAGAGTTAAATTCACAGCGCCGGATGGAACCTCTCTCCTATGACTGATTGCCCTAATGGTCTACCTCACAGACAGACAAGTTATGTGATATGCAGTACTGTGAGGCACACTAATTAGTGATTTTTGTGACCAGGCTCCCATTGTTATTGTACAGTTAACATTCAAGATAGATGTACAAGCTTTCATGAACCACAGATTATTGTCTCTGTTGGGCAATCAGTCATAGGAGAGAGGTTCCATCTGGTGCTGTGAATTGAACTCCGGCTTAGCTCAGTTGGTAGAGCATTGGCGCAAATAGCCAAAGGTCCTGGGTTCAAGTCCCAGTGTCGGAGGAATTTTTCTCCTATAATATTCTCTATGGTGTCTAATTCTGAACTTCTCAAGGAAAGCAAAGCTATTTCATGATGATTACGTTCTCTCAATGCAGGTGCGGAACAGCGTGTGTTCGTGTCTCGCATCGTGACCAGGAAGTTCCTTCAGAGCACGTTCATGAACGATATCGCTCTGCTGCAGCTGAGAACTCCACTTCGACTGGACGGGAAGCGAATCGGGCCAGTGTGCCTGCCCAAACCCGGGCAGGAGTTCAGTGTGGGTACGTATTCTACTCTGTGGATAAGCACCTTCTCATGCGCATTAGATTGACAACATTCCATTAATACAAGTAAAAAGTAAAAAAGACCTAGGTATTGTTTTTACTTCTGATCTAAGATTTAATGAACATGTAGAATTAACAGTTAGGAAAGCATTGGGAACCCTTGGTTTCATAATGAGAAATTCATACGTTCCTAGCCAGGAAACATTAACTCGTTTATATTATTCTGTCGTTAGACAAAATTTGGAATATGGATCTATCATTTGGGATCCATTTACTGTAAAAAACAAACAAAAATAATCGAAAAAGTACAAAATAGATTTCTCAAGTTTTTAATGTTCAAAGTTTGTATATGAATTATGATAAACTCCTGAAAAATTTTGAATTCCAAGCTTTATCGCATAGAAGAGCATGTCAATCATTAAGTTTTTTGTGTAAAATAATTCCAATATTGATGATACAAACCTTATAGAAAGAATTTATATATACTGTCTAGCGGTGAGCTGTTTTTATTTTTTGTAAAAAATTTTATTTTAAAATTCAAAAGGTGGTGTTTTGTGTTTTTATTTCTTAAAGTCACTAAAGACGAAGGGCATCATGCATATATTATTATTGTTATTATTATTATTATTATTATTATTATTACTAGGCCTATTATTATTGTTATTATTAATATAATAATAAATATTATTATGATAGGCCTAGTAATAATAATAATAATAAAATGGTATGTGTTCAGAGCAAGGAAATGTCTTATTTATTCAAGAAAGTTAACGAAACAATTTTAAAAAGTTATTTTTGTATCAGTTTTTTGGTATATAGCTAAAATGTTGCACTATTATAATCCATAGGGTGGGTAGTAGAAGTTAGGCAAAATAACTACAGTTAGTTAAAAAGACTGTTGGCTACCACAATGTGAAACTGTTTCAATTGTTACTGCTTCTTAAACAAAACAGTTTCAAATTAACCTGCTACCTGTTATTCTGTTGCGGTGGGAGAAACTGTTTTGTCACCATGGTGTTACTTTTCTATGTCTGCTAAGACGAGGCCAGAAGAAGCAGCTACAAAAAAACAGTGATTGCTGCATGAAGCAGTTACAAAATAATAGCGACAGCGGACGTAGCCAGCATAGAGACCTCTGAGAACATTAGAATGCTGATCTATGCAGACGATATTGTGATGGTCTCTCGATGCCAGGAAGACCTCCAAACTGCTCTGGGCCTCCTTGTCAAGTGGGCGGACGAAAACGAACTCCGAATAAACGAGGAGAAAACAGTATCTATGAGTTTCAGAAGAGGAGGCCGTAAAGCTGAGTTCCATATACGGCATAAGCCCCTAGCAGCAGTATCGAGCTTCAGGTACCTCGGAGTTACTTTTCAGATGACGGGCACCACATTTACACAGCATGTGACAGAACGCATAAACGCAGCAATAAGATCCATGAACGACATCAAACAAATACGAAACTTATCTTTGCCCACGGCCTTGAAACTGTTCAACCTCAAAGTCACACCTGTCATAACATACGGACTAGAAGTCATTTGGCCCTATCTAAAGAAAAAACATCTGAAACAGATTGAGAAAGTGAAAGCCATCTTCATCAAGAAAGCTCTGTGCCTATCGAAGTTTACATGCTCCAGATTGGTGTATGAGCTAGCGAGAGAGCCATTCTTCATAGAGGAAATAAGATTACAGTTGCTACTACCATCGTCTCCGCCTTATGTAGACCTTCTCCAAGAGCTTCAGTCAAAGAAAAGAGACATCTGGTGGGAGTTCTACTCGACAGATGCCATGACTACAGATGAATGGAAACGTGGAGGCTATGAGCTGCGTCACATAGTGGTTAGATTTGCGGTGCACGGCTTCCATCACAAGTTGTGTAACATTCGAGATTTCATGAACCCGGTTCAGACTGCAGATGTAGCCGATGTGGCAAACCCTGTGATAGGTACCATGCCATGTTCTGTGGATCAAGAAGTGAATCGCTAAAACAATTCTGTCTACAAGACTAAATGCAAAGGGAAAGATATTAATGCACATTGTGCAATATTCCATTTTCATTCAAAATAACAGTTCCAGGGGCAGAAGCAGTGACTTCTTCCTGAAGTTGGATGGCGCGAAGCAGTTATTTTGTAACAGTTTTAAAATAACTATTCTGTTATTTTTCCCCGCTCATTGTGCGTGATACCCATACCGATTTATAGGAAAAAAGTGAAAAAAATATCAAAAATAGGTTTTATTTCGTGGATTATGACGTTTGTGGTTTTATTTACAAAATTCGCGTTATTTCGCAGCTTAAATTTGCCCGAAAATGGTACCTAACATCTTAATATATCAAGATAATATGATCTTGACACCAGAATACATCATTTCGTTTTATCGCTAATCAACAAAAACTAACACCTCTAGTTATGAACATTGTAATTGGGTGTATACCTGTAATGTTCATTCTTGATTAAATAAATAAATAAATAACTGTAAGTGGTTACGTTAGAAGAGATCACGGTAACTTTCTCTATGCACAGTATAGCAACATAAAGTCAGGAAATTCATAATCTCATACCTGGTTATATACATATTCTGCTCACAAAGGGTTAAATTTTATATACACAGTGCACACCGCTTATTGTGATCACTTCAGGACGCAGCTAAACTGATGATATTAACCGATTGATAACAGTAGTCGAGGGAATTAAATGAAGCTTATGTATTCATATATAAGATAATACACTACAAAAACGTAGTTAAAAGCTATCTAAGCTTTTTGTTTTGGAAGTAAGGAAAAAAATAGTTAAAAACCTATGAATCCGGTCCCTAGTGATAACATTATCCAACTGGTAATGTTATCCACAATTACATTAAGAGGCATTCACTGTACCAGGGCCGTATTTCTAAATAGGCTAAGTAGGCTGCAGCCTAGAGCGGCAAATTTTCAGGGGCGGCAGTTTTGCAATTTATCAAAAGTTAAAATGAAGTATTTAAGAAATCTCGTAAGGAAGCTATGTAAATTTGAACATGAAGATTACGTGGGGTGAGATTTCTTAGAGAAGTATGTATATTTTTCAACAAATAAACCAGTAATCAATTACATTTTGTGTACTTTCATTTCACCGTGTAGGACTACTTAATTCAAATTGAACACAGTTCTTCAATTACGCAAAAGATAGTCATTAGCATTAAAATATAAAAATATGTTTAAAATAGCGGTCACTGATCTCCAAGAACAAATTAGTTAATTAATTAATTAATTAATTAATTTCGAAACCCATTTCATTTTTTAACGAATCTTAAAGGAAAAAAAAAAAAGTAGATAGCTAATTTGATTATAGGCTATAATTTATTATGTAAACCCTTAAAATTGTAGTTTTATGTAAACTAAATGAACTTTATGTTTAAAAAGATGAAAACACCAATGAACTCTATCCTTTTGTTGTATAAAACAAATATATTAAGTAAATATGAACTATAGAGGGGGCGGCAAATGGAGTTTAGCCTATAGGCGGCATACTCTTAAATCCGGCCCTGCACTGTACTACTATTATTAATTAAAACTCAGAGCATAAAGAGCACACTACAAATTGATTAGTATTTGCAGTCTATTAAAATCACATTAGATTATATGTGTAACCTACAGCTAGAATAGTAATAATTGTAACATGAATAATTGGGAGTTTCGTTACAATACATTTTATTAAAATATAGTGTTAATTATTTAAAATATCTGTAAATTTTCAAAAAGTATCATTATAATGCATAATTTACAAAATATGATATGAAACTTCAAAAATTTCTTTAATATGCCAAAAAATATGACCTAAATATGCTACAGTAGTTGAAAATTTCCTAAATATGCAGTTATATGCACAATAAAAGCCGTTCCATTTTCACCAGGATGCTTGGAATCGGGTTTAAATTAGTCAGAAACCTGAAATAGTGCAAAGGGGAAAATATGACATGTCATAGAAATCCGCCCCCCTAGTAATAACAAAAAACACATCGCAAAGAACACTTACTACTTCATTAAAGTAACTAACTTACTAGTTAGCCGGCTTTCAAGAGGACCTTTCCTCCCATGACCCACTGCAGTGGGCAAAGTCTGACAATGGGAGGAAAGGTCTTCTTGAAAGCCGGCTAACTAGTAAGTTAGTTATTTTTTGCACGACTTAACTAATTAGTGGTACTTACGAATGTTCTTACCGTGGATCGTAAGTTGACATTCCCACACGCATGTGCGGTAAGACTTTCCGTGCTGTTATGAATATTACGCCACACCTCATAATACAAGCCTTTATGTACAAGACCCCCCAGGACAAATATTCGGTTCCCATAACAGCAAACACATGCGAATCACTTTCTGAAATAAACATCTATCTTCAATAATGTATATACATAATATTTTCAGGTAATATCTCAATTAATATAATTAAATTGATATAAGTAATCATCGTGCAATAAATAGCATGCAATACTCATGCCGTAAGCGCATAACGGATCTCGGAAATTGAAAAAAGCTTGGCGCAAGCACCTTGTTTTTTCAAACTCTTTCCTCGATCCATATGCACCGCTTACGGTACTTGTATCGCAATATACTACTAATGAAGTAGTGAGTGCTCTTGGTGATAATGTGTTATACATTTGCTGTACTTAAAGGACCACATTCGACACTTTGTGACGGTGTTGTTGCAGACTCGGGCGTTGTGACAGGGTGGGGAAGAGTCCAGGAGCAGGGTCAACTCCCACAAGAGTTGCAGATGGTCTCTCTACCCTTCATACACAAGCAGGAGTGCCACAAGCTGTATTCAAACCTGGGCTATCAGGAATACCTTCATGACTGTCAGCTGTGTAGTGGCTATGAACACGGAGGCAGTGACACTTGTCAGGTAAGGTTAGATAAATATCTCCTCACTGTCAACATGGAGCAATAGTAGTAGTAAAGATCGCATTTCTTGTCTCCGTGTAATGTGGAGTTTTCCACTCTAGAGTGTTTCAAACTGGAAGGAATTCTGTTCTAAGAGAGTCCTGTATAAGTCAACTAGCATAAAAGGCCCGGCGTCGCCCGGGTTTTGTATTTTGTAATTCGTAATTAACTTATGAAGGACTTTCGATATTAAAATTCTAGGTCCTTTTATAGGTATTTAGAATTTGAAATGAGGAAGAATGACTTATCACACTCAAACTTTCGCTCAAAAACGCTTGATACAGCTTTTTGCGGCTAATAGAGGAAGTAGAATTTTGAATCCCATCGCTTGTACACAGCAAGCCTGGTAGGGGTTCAAATAAGAAGAAACAGAAATTCCGGTAACATGTTTTTGTGGAATATTTTATTTCTCACTCTAATGTTACCATAAAACCGTTTTGGGGATGAAATTAAACAGACATGCAATATTACTTCCATACATCCCTCCCCAAAAACATGCGATAAAATAATATACACATAACCATACCTCGTACTGTTTTCTCTTTGTCCAGGGTAGAGAAAGTTATGTGACTGCATTATTTTCGTGGATTTCATAATTTAATATTCATTTATAACATGAATAATATTGATAGCTTTTCTAAAAGTCCCACTTCAATTATTTCCAAACCCATCTGAGAATCAACTGGAAACAATATGTTGCCATGCCAACTGTGATTTGGATTTCATAATTCTGTGTAAAAAGGGATTAAGTATACTCAAAAACATTTGATTTTTGGCAGTTAAAATCAAAATTTTGCAAAATCCTTTCTTAGTGAACACCTACATTACGAAACGAAGGTACTGTCAAAATTCCAAGTCTCTACCTGTTATAGTTTAGGCTCTACGTTGATTCCTGTCAGTCAGCCAGTCAGGACAAAGCCTTTTATATATATAGAGATTATCCTGCCAGTTGTATTATATGGATGTGAGACATGTGAGTATTCATGCAGACAGAATAGCTGTAGGTTACATGTTTATCCGTGGGTTGTTGGGTCTTCGTCTTTGTATTATACAGCTTTTAGTTAGACTGAGACACCTGAATGTGAATATCCTGCAATGCAGCCACTTATTCTTTGTGGGAGTTTAAAGCTTAGGGTAGAGGAAGTAATGTGAGTATATCACAGCAGATTCAAACATTAATTTTGTATGGTGGCCTTGGGAATGTGTTAATTGCTTGCATGGGCGTCTGGTTCCGCACAGTTACCCTCAAGACAGTCAGCTACTGTTGTGATTTACTGGCACTCCACATTAAGTGGATTCAGTCAGCTGACATGACCAGATCCACTGACATTGCTTATTTTCAGCATTCATTTAACAAATGAGGATATTATATATCACAAGTGGAATAATTCAAATATCTGGGAGCAAGAATTACAGACACAAATATTATTAAGGCAGAAGTTAAGTGTAGACACAAATCAGGAAATGCTTGTTTTTATACAGTTCAGAAACATCTTCTCATCTTCTGTCAAGAAATCTAAAAATAAAAATTTATAAGACAAGCATCCTGCCGATTGTATTACATGGATGTGAGACATGGCCCCTTACATAATCTGAGAGTGTTCGAAAACAGGGGGCTTAGGAAAATATTCGGACCTAAGAGAGATGAAAACTGCATAACGACGAGCTTCATAACCTGTAGTCTTCACCGGATATAGTAAGGATAATTAAATCACGGAGGGTGAAATGGGGGAGGAAAGACATATCTCAAAAGTATTGAATGGGAGACCCGAAGGGAAAAGACCACTTGGAAGACCTAGACTTAGGTGGAAAGACAATATTATGATAGATTTAAGGGAAGTAGGAATTGTGAGGGATGGTAGGAGTTAGCAGAGAATAGGGTTGAATGGCGGGCTCAGGTAAGTGTGGCAATGAACCTTCGGGTTCCATAAAATAGATAATATTCCTTTAAGATAACTTGCTTAGGAATTGTCTATTGCCTTTGAGTAAGTAAGTAAGTATTTGTGCAGCAGAAAATTTACTTAACAGGTATTTAGTTGAAAGTTCACACCCGATATTGGTCCAGTTATCCCTTGATACACATAAAACTAAATAAACACATATAGGCTCAATGGAGTGAACTACACAACTCCCCATTCCAGAGCCCTTGTTGTGTGGAATGTGAAATGAGATCCAGATGGCAGCATTTGACACTTACATATTAATTATGTTATAAAAACCAGGAACAGAGCCATCTGTGTGCAGTTTGTTGTGATGCCGGTCTCTCATTACTATATTAAACAATTTGACAACTCAACATCTTGAAGTTTGTTTTAGGTAGGAAATTCTCCCATCATTACTGGTAAAAAAAATCTCATTTTTAAATTTATTGATTTCTTTTGAGGATGTACCTCCCACTTCATTTCTGAGTCAACTTCATATAGCATATACAGGGTGTTAATGAATAACACCGCAATATTTTATCTGTATATAGAGGGGACATAGACAAGCAACTTTTATTAGGAGATTTTTGCTCTATGACAAAATGCGTGTGCTACAGGGCATTAAAATCATTACAATTTGGTGCTCATAAGTCAATGACAAAGTGAAATAGGGTTAAAATTCTCATTAAATTGACTTCATGCCTTCCTAATGATCTGTAAAAACCTGATTCTTGATCATTCATCTACAGGTATTACATAATTTAGAGTTTTCATAATCAGTAAAATTTACAGACTAATCACATGACTGGCTGTCACTGCATTATTCCTTTTTTATTCATAACTACTGACTACAGTATTAACAGCGAAGTTCCTTTGTTTTGCATTTTTTCCCTAATGCTAGAAGTCAGTGGCGGCCATGCCCTGGGAGGTTTTAGGCTGTACCAGGAAAAATTGAATCCATAGAGCAAACATCTCCTAATAAAAGTTGCTTATTTATGTCCCCTCTGTACACAGGTAAAATACTTCGGTGTTATTCATAAACACTCTGTATAGTGAGCCAAAACAAACATACAGAATTAAAAGACCTACATCTTTAATGTATGTATTTACAGTATATACCATATTTCTATGTTTTCTTATTTATGTAATTTAGTTTATCTCTGTCCTTATTTGTCGAAAATACTGCTAAACCAAAGAACTTATATTCAGTATGAACCTAGTTTTTTATACCCAGAAAGGTAGGAGGACTATACTCCTTCAATCACTTCTATTTTACCTAATATCACAATCATTAACATTCAATATCAGTTAAAACGAACACAAACCATGACACACAATAAACAGATGCACATTAGTATTTTGTGGCCTGCTGGTAAAACCAAAGATCCTATTTTTTTCTTTCTCTAGGGCCTTTCATAAAAGGTCAGTTTGTATGCTGTTTGGAAATATTATGGTTAGGAAAGATCAGAGACTACAGTAATTTTCAAATGGGAAACGTTTTCCTTCACCGCCAATCAAGTGTACGAGCTAAAGAAGTACCGCTCGCAGGAAGGGTCTTCCTTCTGTCTCGCCGTCTCTGATTGGACCACGTATCTAAGCAAGGAGAAGAACAAACCGCTTGTCATCTGCAAAACACTGTAGGGTTGCCAACTATCCCTCATTGCACTTAATTTGGACGAAAATCCTGGGTCTCATATTTTTAAAAATATATCCCGTATTTGATGAAACTCGTCAACCCGAGTTGGATTTATTAAGACTATTCCATGAATAAAAATGTAACAGATTATACAAATAATAATTACTTTTGTGTTTCTTATATAAAAAGAAAACTAACAGCTGTGAGATCACGACCTACTATGACTCAATGATCCATGAATCGATTCGAGTCACCATGTGTTAACCAGTACTATCAGTGGTTCATATAAGACATAATTAACTTAATTCAGGTAAGCTAATAGCAGAACAGAATAAAAGAACACGAAGTGGCTTGCACTGAATTGAAGTTGTGTTTTTAATCTATGTACATTTATATTACTTCAATTTCCAAACAAGTTATGCTGTATAAAATAATCTGTTTACGTGCTGCTAAATGGCAGCATGTGATGTATTAATCACGGCACATTTATGCTTGCGTGTCCAGTAACGAGCTGACGTTTATCAGCTAAAATCCCTTCCTCATATTAATAGCAAGCATTTGATAAGGTAAACGGTCATGATTGGTCTATATCAGAGGAATTGTTAAACGTTATTGGTCAATATCAAACACGCAGCATATGAGTGGAATAGTCACCGTAAAACAGGATCCCTAAACGTATGAGGAGTGTCGGTTCATAACGCGTGAAGTCCATCTCCGATCATAATGTAGTTTTTTGCGGATTCGCATTCTCTGAGGTGTTCTGCATGATAATACATAACGTTTTTGTCACAAATCGCAACCTTTCTCTGTTAGAATTGAGCCTGAAATATGGGGTTCGATGCAAAACACGTTCAGTCCAGAACTTTGTTCGGTGCAAATTACGTTGAGTCCACATTTTAGATGCAATCACGTGCGAAACAGGTGATGCGTTGAACTTTTACGATGTCTATTGTTGCAGGTGTTCTTCTAATAAAAGTGGCATTCACCATTTGCCGAAAAAGATGTCATTAGCAGTCAATATTAAAAGAAGAGGAGCATGGATTTTCCATCATTTAACATGCTTAAAAAACATGCCACATCCTCTATGAGCCATAAAAAGCTATATCCAGCGTTTTCTGATGGAATAGTTTGAGTGTGATAAATATTTTTCTTCATTTCAAGTTCTACATACATAAAGTCCTTCATAAGTTAATTTCAAATTAAAAAATACAAAGCGAAGCCGGGCCTTTTCAGCTAGTTCTTAAATAAAATACTTTCTTTCATCTTTTTAAATGGTTATTATCATAGTGTTGGGACAAAAAGTGTTAATTCCATTACTTTCAAAACTTTAACTATCAATAAAAGATGTAAATGAAAAGAATGATATGACACACCCAATACATTTAACTATATATTAATTACTGATTCTGATCAGACAAAAATATCGCAAATTCGTTTGATAGTTTGGCCACAAACAGTTTTTCATCATTCCTGAAAAATCATTATTTGTGGACTAAACGCGTTTTGAATCGATGCTCCTCATATCTTGAGAGTGTGGCATGTTGCAGGGTGATTCTGGTGGTCCGATGGCGTGTGTCCACTCTGATGGCCATTACTACTTGTGCGGGGTGGTGAGCTGGGGAGTCGGCTGTGCTCGCCCTCACCTTCCAGGGGTGTACACGCAAGTCAGCTGCTACACAACCTGGATCAAGTCCATCCTGTACAATGAGGACAACGTCCTGTCTTCCTGTTCAGACTGCCTCCAGAAAAACATTAGTTAATGCAATGCATATGCATATTTAAATTAGAAAAGTTCAATAATATTTCATTATTCCAAATTTATTGCACATTATTCTTCATATTTCGTATAGCAGTGCCAATCCATAATTTTTGCCCAATAAATAATTACAAGGGAGAATGAAATGAAAACCGCAATTAATGTTTTTCCACTATTTTACTGCAGGAAGAATGTTTGCTTGTACAGTCGGTCAAATAAAAAACGTTGGGTGTTATTTTATAAAGTATAATGAACGA
Source organism: Ectobius pallidus (assembly GCA_964059195.1). NCBI lineage: Eukaryota > Metazoa > Arthropoda > Insecta > Blattodea > Ectobiidae > Ectobius > Ectobius pallidus. The sequence continues at coordinate 4,538,214 of CAXKWD010000002.1, forward strand.
GCATATGTGCATGTACAGGAAGACTTAAGATTAGGTTCTCACATGCCTCTTGTCTATCCATGTATTTTCTTGATTATTTAGTCAGTTTTGTTCCAAAACGAATATGTATAGAAGGCTGTGGCTATATGTCTCACATCCACCATATTCTTGGTTGCAAATTCTTGTAATATTAACAATTAATAGATTCGCGAGGAATATGATTATTCAAGGAGCATTTTTTAAAGATTTTATTTTATAATACCGGTACTTGTAATGCAAAATCAATAACTTACGCTCAGCATGTGCAACCAATCTTAGCATCGAAATACGCGTCCGGCCAGATCAACGTTTGCTATGAAAACTTCCGGTCGCATTATAGTAAAGTTCCCATCTCTGAGCTGCTTTTCATAAATATGAAACCTTCTCGCTGCTTCAGAGACTGAAAAATGCAGGTCAATTACAGCCCTAACTACACTTTCTCTCACTTTTGCATTTGTATGTGGCGATGACACAAAGCAAAATGAATTATGACAATACATTAAGTTGAATATCGTGTGTTGCGCTTTCAGCGTTGTTCATTTTTTCCCTCATTCATTTTTTCCCTCCTGTCGCATGGCCTCATATGTTCCGAAAATGACCTGTATTTTATGTTTTTTATAGGAAACTTGTGAGCTAATGCGTTAAAACTTTAATTTTAAGTACATACGAGTCCCGCCTTTTTTTATTTGACCGACTATACATTATTTTTCCACATAGTCCCCTCCCAGTCCAATACACTTACGCCATTGGATAGGAAGAGCTTCGATACCGCATGAGAAAAAATATTTTGGTTGACACTGTAACCACACATGAACATGAACATCCGAACCATATTAATAAGCAATTAATAAAGTGCATTTATTAGTGAATAATATTAGTGAATATATAACTGGGTTATTTGAATATTTTTAAAAAGACATAATCACCGTGGCTGTTGTGACAGGCATAAGTAGGGTTCGGATGTTTATGACATGTCATATTTTTATCCTGACCTCATTCTTGACACAAACACAAATTAAACTCGAATTGCACATTTGTTTTCCTAATCAGACCGTTTTTATTTTGTATATAAAGTCATATTTTGGTCATTTTCATGGTGTTGGTCATATTTTGATCAATTTGTAATTTAACGTCATATTTCAGTTATAAATTCTGTAAAAGAACACAAATTTAGCCTACAGTATGTGTACTAAATAACACTTTCAATTTTTTTCTGAAAAAGGGTCACAAATATTTTGGCTTTACTGTGACTGAAATGTGAAGGGACAATAACAAGTAATAGCACAATTACCTCTTCCTCCTTGTTAATAGACATGTTTTAAAAATATTTTCATTTCACATTTGCAGTGGCATCTGGAAACATTAACAGATTAGAAGTTCATTACAAGTAAAACTGTAAATCACCTGTAAAATTGTTAAAAAGCGATTATCTGATTGAATTAATGTGATTTAATAGTTTAGTGTCATTAAACATTTTAAAATTGGAACATTTATTTTAGAAAATACATTCCTTTATGAGGTCATATTTAGGAATTTTGTGTAATATTTAGTCATTTTAAGGTCATATTTGCAGCCATATTTTCCACTGTTTTAGGTCATGAACATCCATCTGTAGTCATAGTATAGTATACTAGCTTGGTTGGCCCATCACGGAATTCCAGCTTTGTACATGGAAGAAAGAAAAAAGAGTCATCGTCCTTCTCTACTTTTTGAATCGATGCTCTTCCTACCCACTTTGCACTGGCAACCAAACAAGGCCACCTTCAAATAATTTCATTGTTGAATACACCAACTCAAATAATATTATATTAGATAGTACAGTATATAATTATAAAGCTGATTTTTGAACAGACGTAAGCGTAATTCACTTGATTTATATTACTGTTATAGCTGGTAAGTTCTGTATATTATGCAGGTAAGTACAAATGCATGCTATTGAGGTCGTGTCTTGATAGGAGGTGGTAGAGGTAGAGTAAAACCAGGTCTACTGTGGATTTACCATAAGTTATCATTTAGAGTTTTATGGGCTATGCCATAAGGCTTATTTTTAATGGAAAACTAATATGGTTTTTTACATAAAAGTAAAAGTTTTGAAGTGTAATTTTTATCAAAATATCAGTAGTAACTTGAGCACTACCATACTGACCCATACTGACAGAAAAAAGCCATAATAATAATAATAATAATAATAATATTTAAGGAATATTCCACAATAAAATGGTTTTCCTTCATCCCATAACAATCTTTTGCCTCCATAAGTCCCTTTCCATAGCATCTTCTTCACTTAATCCTTTTCTCTCCATACTCCTTTTCACCCCATCCATCCAGCACTCTTTGGGCTTCCCTCTTCTTCTTTTCCCTTCTACTGTCCAAAATTTTCTTGGGTAGGCTATTCTATCCTCTGTCATTCTGAGTACATGTCCATAACATCTCAAGCGTCTTTCTTCTACAATTTCCAAAATATTTTTTTCAACTTTCATTATTTCCCTTATTCTATTATTCCGAATTTTTTCTTTCCTGGATTTTCTTGCTGAATGCCTCCAAAAATCCTTTTCTAATACCATTAATTTGTTTGCTTGTTGTCTACATATGGTCCAAGTTTCAGCGCCATATAATGTTGTACTTTGGAATAATGCCTGATATATTAATTTTTTAGTTCTATTTAAAATATTTTTACTCCATAAGATTGAATTTAGCATATTTAGAATAATAATAATAATAATAATAATAATAATAATAATAATAGTAGTAGTAATCAGTTTCCCCCCCCTAAAAAATGATTTAAGGGGTAATCTTGCTTTTGACTTGACGGAACATTACCAGACTTACCCACATATTTAGAATGAAAGTGGAATCGCACACAATATGCATAAGGTTATGCGAATTTAAGCCCTTTGAGGTGGATTCAGTTTGTACACATCAGTTCTACCCCTAACCTGCAATTTAGTCTATTCAGGGTTTCACCAGAGACGCTAAATTTAAAATGAAAAGTAGCTATATCTCTGTTTTCGAGAGTTGGGGCCTAACAGGTTTGTGACCATCCTTGGAACTACTGCAGGATATTCCTGATCATCTGGCATGTATATAAGTGGAGTCATTTTCACTAGGGTACACATAATTTAACACATGAAAAGCAACTGCAGAATAGCCAGAGACCGAATGACATTTGCAGCAACATTAATACAAATAAATGCAATGTCAAGCCAAGAGGAAAGGGATACAACTAACTCTAATGTTGAATCAGTAACATTGGCAATGTAGTCATGGTTACCGGTGCTGTAGCACTCACTTGTTTTCCCGATCGTAGTGCTAATGTCAGGCCCCAAATCTTGAAAATCATGGTATAAGTAACAAAGATAACACTAAAAATAGCTACTTTAGTGCAAACGATGTGTGGAGTAGGTGCCACTTCTTAAAAACTTTTTTTTCCCCCTACAATATGCCTCTGCCTGCTGCCACCCTAATTCTCTTTGACCTGTCAATCAGTGAATAGAAAGGTAATTAGGTGTATTCACACTTGTCTGCAGTCCAGTACAATGCTGCCAAATACGTACCAAAGTTGTGAATGACAGCGGCAACACTGGGTCAATCCACGCAACTACAAGAGCACCTGTTCTTTGTCAGTATGGATGTCGGTGCAGATTTTCAGATTAGAGAACAATGCTATTATATTCTTTTTTAAGTAAACGATAGTTTGGGATGAAATCTTTTTAAAACGGCACCAACAATATAATCACTTTCGTTATTTTGTTTGCCACAAATCTCTGCAGATTTCAAAATTGTGGAAATTAATGATTTTCTCCTATATATGAAACTGGAAAAATCTTTAAGGAGTATGCACATCCCATAAAAAAAGCACTGATAATAATAATAATTTATTCTAAACATGTACAGATGGTTTTTATACCACAAACTTTATGAAGTTTGTCAATTACTAGGAGGTGCCCGTGGCTTTGCCACGATAATTCTTTTAAATATTAAAAATTAAGAGTATAATAATTATTAAAGCATTATATTTATTAACACTTGCACGCGAATCATTCATAAACTAAGCCATTAATAATTAATGGAACAACTAAAATTCCTGCTTTAGAGTACATTCCACGACATGAAAGCGCCCCCTGGGAAAACTATATCAGAATCGATTATGCAGTTCCAAAGAACCTGTGAACACATAATACGTATTGTTTCTCAGCTGTTTATTGACATTAATATGATGTGAATTTTATTTTATCAATTCAGTGTAATTTTCAGAAATTATATGTTTCAAGGGAAGGAATGGTTTGTTTGGATTATTATTATCAGCGATATTTCAAGAGTTAAACCATCAATATTTTACTGCTGGTGCCCCCGGCTTCGCCCGCCATTACTCATTGACTCCAGGATTTTTAAGAAATTTACACTGGTAGATTATTAAAAATGTTTGTGGTTCAGAGCTATGAAAATTGTAAGTAAAAATAAAATTAGAATATTTGTTCATTGTGTTCATTTCACTTAGGCCTTATATAATAAAGAAACGGTTTTCCTTCCTAATTTTGTAGTCGTCATGAAAGTTTACACTGCGAGAGACGAACATCGCCGAGTATACCCGATGTCTCACGAAGCGGGCGAGCAAGCACGCTATTTAGGGCCGTTGAATTGTATAAGAGTAGATGTACAGATAGGATAAATGACGTGTACACTTTGTTACAGGATATCTGGAAGAAGCTTTTTTACAGAATAATGATTTGTTATACATTTTCTGTTCATGCTACCATGATGCAAACTTGAATTTTCTGCACCTAGTGCCAGTAACCCAACCTACTCACGTATTTTGCCTTCTTTACAGCCCAAGTGCATCATTACATCAAACCTTATGGAATATAATTATTAGGACAAGGCATTTAATGACCATAAAATAGTGAGAAAATGCAAAATAAAAAATGTATTTATGACGTAAAAATAGTGAAAAATTACCTAATATTTTTTTAAAAGACCAATAAATTTTTCATTATTATTTATATTTAGTTTTTTAAAGTAATGAATTGCTAAAAACAATTTAATGTATGACAGTGCATTATATATGAATTTACTATTCATTTTATTACAAAAGAAGTAAGTAAATGTTTACTACTTGGACACCTTTAGTGGAAAAAAAAGAAAGAAGAAGAAGAAAAACAATATTTCTGAATTCGCATGACCATCAAATTTCCCCTAGCAAATATGTGACATTTAGAAAGAAAAAATAATTCTTTATTGCTACAAGACAATCTGCTGTGGTGTTTACAATAAAACTGAATTAAAATGAACTATGAAAACTTGGCGGAGATTCTCAAATAAAAACGATTGTCTGTTGTCTGAAAGTAACGATTTGTACGTGGAAAAGCTCCTCTCTACCTCCACTGAAACATGACCTAAAAATGCCAAAAAAAGACCTATAAATGCCAAAAAGTCCTAAAAATGCAGAAAATGGCCTAAAAATTGCCAAAAAATGACCAATCTCATGAAATTTACGAAAAATGCAAAATAAAGCAACAAATGCAAAAACAAATTGCCTTTATTTAATCAGTTATTTTGTTATACACATTTAGGTAGGCTATATTCGAGCTATCTTATAACCTTCATATAAAAAAGATGCAAAATCATAAATGCCTTGCCCTGATAATTATATTTGGTACTTGAAGTTTATAATTTCAGTCTTTACTCCTTATTGCATCTGCCTCACTTCTAGATTGGTTAATTACCTACAATTTCAAAGTTGGCCACCCAGATCACCTGACCGATAATGATGCAACTAGTTGATGTATTGATCGCCACCCAGATTAAAATAGTGACTACTTTTTAAGGTTGGTTCCCTTGCAACTTGGCCATCTCAAACAACGGTTAGTGATTCGTTTTAATTCCCGTGAGTAATATTTTTATTTTTATTATCATCATAGAAAAATAGTATGCAATACACATGCGTTCAGGACATAACAATGCACTTACCACTCTTGTATTGCCGTTGTTTCACTTGAGGGTTGTTAATAGAAAGTTTTGTGTTGAAATTTGAATTTGTTCTGTAAATAATGGTTTTAATTCTGTTTACCACAATACCATGATAGCACAGTGGCTTGTATATTACGAGATAATGCTTCGTAGTCGAGAAAACACACAACTTTCTCCGCCCTAAAGAAGGGCATATAACATCTTGTGCACAAAATTTTAACAAAATCGTTACGACCGTTCTCGAAAAAAAAAACAGACTTTTTTTTAATATAAATAGTGGCATTAAAAGTAAGAGAAAGTCGCCGTCATTCTTCGTCTCACATCCCCAAAACATACGATTTTTCGTTCTCATGCTATGCTATTCAAAGACACGTTTCTGAAAAATAACATTGTATTCAGGGACCTCAAAACGTAAAATTTATGTTGAAAAATCTAATTTCAGAGTCTAACATTATACTTCCTGAACCTACAGTGCATATGGTGCGGGTAGAGAAAGCAATAAACACGTCAAATCCATGGTACTAGTTCCCTTAGTGGATTAGGTCAACCGTCCAACCGCTGCGTCATCTTCCATAGGCTGGAGGCATGTAGTCAGCTACATTATCAAGTAGCTTCTTAGTTCGAGTCACGAGGCCGAGTGCATCCCGGTCCAGACATTTCTGACCAAGAAATATCCAATGAGGTACCGGGGACCGAACCCTGACCTGCTGATCCGTAGTCAGCAATGCCACAATACAGCAATAAACACATCTAAAAACAATTTGTGAAACAGTGGACTTTACTTCCGGATTTTGGACACCCTTGACTGTATTAATGACCTCTCCCCTCCCCGCCCGTGACCCTAGAACTCAAGACGTGAAGTTGTGATCAAGGCAACCAGCTAGTGCAGCTTCGGTCTTCATGCAGACAACAGCATGGACCGTCTTTACGTCATCACGTGTTTCATGTGGCTAGTGACTACAGTGGTGGCCACCCCTAGCGAGGGTAGTGGCGAAGAACAATTCACCAGTGCAGAAAACGGCGTCGATAATGGTGTTAAAATCGTAAGTAATTATCTTGAACTGGAAGGAAGCGGACTGCTGGCAGACCAAGCTCCCGATTCAGATTTACCCCCTGCATTGGACAGTGTTTTCGAAGTGTACCACATTCCACGCAACAATAACGAGGGAAACAAAAGCCTGGCGGATCACATTGAGCAAATATTCCTGAATCGATTCCCTTCGCCAGCTCAGACAAGTGAAGAAGAAGAAGAAGACAATGATGTGGAGCCCATACAGCTGATCCCGAGGAGAAGAGGGGACATAGAGAGAGACGATGACTATGATGAGCACGAAGAAGAAGGTTTGGACCAGGAGGAAGACGAAGAAGAAGAGAGGCCTAGCGGGGCTAGCTTGGCGATTGTTTTCGACACTACTGGATCCATGCATGATGACCTGATGCAGGTGAGGACTGGGGCTGAGAGAATCATGGCGGCCATGTTGGAGAGACCCGACAAACCCATCTACAACTACGTGTTGGTTCCATTCCACGATCCTAGTAAGTAACAACGTTAGATTAGAACTGCAGACAATAACTACTGTACTTACCCCTTAAACTATCCAGGTTAGGTTATTAGGAATGCTACAACACATTCGACGCTGTTTTCCTCTCGAAATAGAAAAAAAACGGTAAAATTTGAGGTAATGTTCTTTAGAACCATAAAATACGTAAATAAACTCACTTTCTTCCTAAAAGTAATTGTAAAGTAGACACATAACTCAAAATGGCGTAATTTATACTGGTTACTCAGTTGCGGGGAAACTGCGCAACAATAAACGGGAAAAAATAAATTTAAGTCGCACCTTGGATGATTGTTCCCACCCAACACTCCCTCGCGATGCACTTTCTTTTATACCACTTCTTCTGTCCTCATATTACGTAGAAACTCGTGATTGGACGTTGGTAGTGTGACGTCATACCGGTAAACAAAAGCCTCATGTCTTACGTAAAAGTTGACAGGCTTACTAACGTCTGGAAGATATAATATGCCACATTTTCGAAACCTACAAACAGTGTATCGTACATTATTCGAAAATGCAAGGGCGCTTCGCTTCGGCTGCCGCCTCCGCTCGCGCACTTAACTAATGTGGTTAGTGTTTTGCATTATTTAGATTATGTGAAGAGGTGATTGTGGTCTGGTCGGGAGTGCCGAGTAAGCTAGAGGGTTGTCATTTTGGTGTATGGGTTGGTAGCTTGTATTTGGTACGATCGGGAGTTTGGAGAGAAGGAACGATCGGGTGTGCCGAGATAACAAGCGAACAGCAACGCATTGTTCGGAGCGTAAGGGGCGACTTAATCTTATCTTTAGCCCAATAAACCATAAATTAGCTGCAAAGGAGTCTGTATTAAGAAATAAAAATTAAGTGAACAGACAGGTAAGATTGAAATGGGAAAATTCAACTACCAAATATTGTTATATTCCATTTCTGCATAATAAATATCTTTATCAAAAGTTCTACGTTTTGGATTCAGGGTACCTGTTTGTTAAAAATTTGACATCGAATTAGAGGGTCGAACACGATAATACTTCCTCTACCTATATTAAGTATGGTACGAGTACAGATTGCACAGGTGCAATTCTATGAACCTGTCATCGGAAGACACAAGTTTTGACCGCTATACTAATTATTTCCATAGCAACGATTTAAGCAGTGATCGATAATCGCCAGAGCCCTGCCCTAAAATAAGTCATGGCCTGCCAAATTTAATGATGGGTAACATGTTCATTGTGTAAAATAAAACCAAAGTCCTCTTTTATTTTGTTACTTCCTCTGCCCGTACCATAGGTTATAGGAAGTATTGTTTTCGACCCCCCAAATTCAGAGTTGACTTTTTAACATAAATACACGTTTTGAGGTCCCTGAATCCAACAATACTATTTTCGGAAACGTGTCTGTGAACAGCCTGATTGCAGAACTGAAAATCGAATGAAAACAAAATTATATGTGATATATTAGGTACCTACTTAGGAGCATAGGCGTACCGAGGGGGGGGTTTTGGGGGTTTGAACCCCCCCCCCCCATTGATTAAAAAAAGGAAAATTGTCTAATTTTTTTAAGACTGCCCATAAATTACTTAATACAAGTATAAAGCGTGGGAAGCTTAAAACTCGTTATTTTGCGTCTTAATTTTTAAAAATTTCCGGGGCTGCGGAGGGGTACGCAGTAGCGTAGTGGTTGAGGCACTGCGCTACAAACCAGAAGGTCGCGGGTTCGATCCCCGATGAGGTCATTGGAGTTTTTCAATTGGCCTAATCCTTCTGGTAGCACTATGGCCCTGGGGTTGACTCAGCCTCTTGACAGAAATGAGTACCAGGAGCAAGGCTGACAACCTTACCACCTTCATGTGCCGACTGTCTAAAATCTGGGTTCCTGAACCTCCTGGAACCCATGGCTTGTAATAGGGAACACTTAACTTGACCTACTGAGGATGTGACGCGAAGATTGGCGACAACTTTCTCGTATTTTTAAGGGGAATTTTCTCGTAAACTGATCTAACGATTTCCTTTAAATTTTGTAGATGGGGTGCTTATACCAAGAGCTAAAACTGCATGTGGGATTCTCTAACACCTCAAAACTCATATATAATTGATTGTTTCTCGGGCTTCCAACCGGGTGAGTTGGAGGTTTGTTTCCAAGCTTTCGGCAACAATCTCTGCTGCCATCTTCTGGCAGAAGTGAGCTGGAATGGGAAAAGGCCCACCACCCATTCTAATATATCCAGTCTTTTCCCGATAAGAACAGTTCCTTTCGTCAATAGGCCTCGACGTTTTGTTCGAATTGCAGGCTTCAGCTCGTTGCTCAAAGTGCATCGCTTTTCCTGCGGAGGGTTGACTCTTAATTTCTTTTTGACTGGAGATCAAAGGTGTTTGCTTTCAGGCTGAAAGGGATGCATCCACGTTTCGTCTCCAGTGACTATTCGTTTCAAAAAAGCTTCACCTTCGTCAGCATGGCAGTCCAGTAAGCATTGACAGATGGACAGACGAATGTGCTTGTGCTGTTCAGTGAGGTGTTTTGGGACCCACTTTGCCCAGATTTTATGAAAGCCAAGCATGTTATGAATAATGCCATATGCAGAACCATGGCTAATTTGCAGGGATAAACCAAATATAAGGCGCAGCGTCGCATGAGACATATCCCGCCCTGACTCGCCCCCAGCGAAGCACTTTCTTTTACACCACGATCTAGCGAATTCTTCGAGGATAAACAGGCTGAAAAACCGTTGGGTACAAGGCACTTACTTTCGCATTTTTAATATTTGGTACAAGGGGCACTCTCCAATTTTTAAAATTTGGTACAAGGGGCACACTCGCAGTTTTAATTTTTGGTACAGTCGGCGACAATATACAAGGATAGTTTGTCACCATGCTTCGCTGAGAAACAAACTGTGAATATCGAGTGGGCGGAGCTTAAAATGCACCTTGTATTTGTCTTTCGCCAATTTGCATATGGCTTGCCACTTTATCGACAGTCACTCTTCGGTTTGTCTGAATCGTGTTCAATGTTGGCGTCACTAGTAGATGTGGACGGGCGTCCTGTTCTTTCCTCGTCCTTCACACTAGTCTGATCATTTTTTAAAATTCTCAATCCATTCGTATACGCTTCGTCGTGGTAAAAAAATGTCCCCATATTGTGCAGAAAGTCTTCGATGGATTTGGGCTCCTAGTATACCTTCAGACGACAAAAAACCGGATCACTGCACGCTGAGTGGTGAAGCCATGTTTAATGTGCAACAGCGCAAAACTTAGTGGAGTAATATTGGTCAAACATTCTACAAACGGAGATAAATGAACATGTCCACGTGCGCGAGCACAAAGCGGATCAGCCAACCTGCAAAATATGAAACAAAAAGTGCGGATGCTTATTGGTTACCCTCGGTAGAGAGGCTTCACAAAATAAATCAAGAAGAAGAAGATTACCCTCGTAGAATCTGCACCCCAGTATCAAAAGTTACAATCTTCAAATAGAAAACAAGAAGGAATACTGCGATGTGAATATAGGATATAATTATTATGTTGTTATCACGTGACATGCAGATAAACGATTGTGACGTCACGGACTTATAAGGAGATTCTGTTATCACATTACCTTTTATGTCCTATTTCTGTGCATGGCGATTGTTAAACAGCTGAAGGCCTGAGGAATCTGCAAACTTGATAATCACAACGTAGGAAATACGTAATGTGATAAAAGATGTGAGTTTGGACTAATTTTATTTGCACAGAAGAATAGAAATAGATGAAGTACTCCAAAAGGGGGACTCATGGGCTAGAATCTGGGACTTGCATTCGTAAGGTTCGGGTTCAAACTCCGTTGCCAGACAGTTAGACGGTTTTTTTTTATTCCCCAGTCGTAAAGGCAAATGCCGGATTGGATATTTACTTACCTTGGCTCATTGTCGCTATTTCATCTTATGCCATAATCATGAAAATTGGAAGGAAAAAAACGGCTAAAACCAAATATAAGGTGCCAAATAGGCTCCGCCCACTCGACATTCGCATTTTGTTTCTCAGTGAACAGGGTGACCAAACTATCCTTTTATATTGTCGCCGACACTCCCGACCATACCAAATATTAAAAATGCGAGAGTGCCCCTTGTACCAAATATTAAAAATTCGAGAGTACCCACAGGTTTGCCTTGTACCCAACGGTTTGTCAGCCTGTTTATCCTCGAAGATTTCGCTAAAAGAAAGTGCTTCGCTGGGGGTGGGCCTCATGCGACGATGCACCTTATATTTGGTTTTTCCCCAAAAAAACAGACGCCATGCACGCCTACAGAACTTGACATAGTTCAAACTTCTACGTAATAAGAGAAAGTGTCTGCGATGCCCAGCCAAATCTACGCTACGACATTTTTAACATAGTGGACTGAAGGGTGTCCAAATGCATCTCGAATTTTTATTTTAGTTTTCGTTCGCGAGTTAGCGAAATACGTGATTTTTTTTTTTGCGCTATCGAAGTACCTGTTTTGGTTTATAAATTTTAATTGTAAAAATTAATTGCAGATGGCCGTGTTCTGCAGCCATAGCAACGGGAAAAGAAAGAACATCGCTTAAATCGATTTTTGCAACATCAGTTTGTTTATCGCTTCGATTTTGTTAGCCCGTTCTGCTTGATTCATTTGTTTATAACATTACGACGCGCAAAAGTCTGTTTTTTTACGTAGGCAGACAGAAAAGCCTAAATGAGAAAACATCGAATGATTTGCACGAAACTCACTATGCAGTTTTTTTTTTCCGGGTGGTGCACTTTAATCACGAAATGCACCTCGAAACCGGGGTTTTAGCTTTTTAACTGTCAATCGTTTTAATTGTTTATGCATGGTTTGGGTAAGGTTCATGAATTTTTTTTTTTTTTTTTTTTTTTTTTTTTAGTTTAGTTTAGTTTGAAGTTTGTTACATAAATGATCACATTTCATTATTTACATTATTTCAACATTAGTACAGGTAAAAACAAAAACCAACACAAAATACTATTTCGTTTTTAGCATAAAAATGTAAGGTATGCCCCTATATGAGCAAAGCTCGTGTTTATGGGTTTAATAGATTAATATAAATCTAATCATGTATACTACAAAACGAAAATTATAAATACATAAGTACAATGTATATAAAATAATTTTGCATCATTAACCAGTGGTTTATATAGAAACTAGCATGTGCCCGCAGCTTCGCCCACGATAATTATTTAAAAAATTAAAAGTTAAGAGCATAATAGTTAAATCATTATATTTATTAACACTTAAATCACATGAATTACATACCATGATTAGATAGCATCGCCTGGTAAAAGCGACCTCAGATTCGAGGTCCTTGGCCCAGAAAACCCCTGTATAGTGAGATTCGTCCAAATCGAACGTTTGACCATATTTAGAGGCCTATATTGATTATCCCTCTTATAATAATAATGATATCGCGTGGTCCACAGTACCTGAACATAACATACTTTAATGAATTACATCGATACCTGTGATCACAACAAAATTATCTCAAGTGTGGAAATTATCCTATACTGAATTTTGTATCCTATCGCTTGTACACAGCAAGCTGGGTAGGGGTTCAAATAAGAAGAAACATAAATTCCGGTAACATGAAATTGTATTGTCTTTGCGGAATATTTTATTTCTCATTCTCATGTTACCATAAAACCGTTTTGGGGATGAAATTAAACAGAAATGTAATATCCCTTTCATACGTCTCTCTCCAAAAATCTGCGATATACTAATATATATATGTATATTACCATACCTCGTATTGTTTTCTCTATGTCCAGGGTAAAGAAAGTTATGAGATTGCATTATTTTCGTGGATATTGATAGTTCACTAATTTGTCAAATTCGAGTTTCATTTTTTTTTTCCCCAAACCCATCTGAGACCCACTGGCAACAATATGTTTTAATGTCAAATGTGAGTTGGATTGGATAATTCTGTGTAAAAAGGGATTAAGTATTCTCAAAAACATTTGATTTTTGGCATTTAAAATCGAAATTTTTCAAAATCCTTTCTTAGTGAGCACCTAAATTATGAAACGAAGGTACTGTCAAAATTCCATGTCTCTACCTGTTATAGTTTAGGCTGTACGTTGATTCTCTGTCAGTCAGTCAGTCAGTCAGTCATGACAGAGCCTCTTATATATATAGAGAAGATATTATGTATGGCATTCTCTTCATGTAAACTGTTTGTAAAAAGGAAGAGAATGTTTTTACCACATCATATCACATCCCCAAAGGATACATAACCCAAACAAAATCTGAATAATACACTCACATAATTTTCTTTACCCTAAGCATGGGCAACTCATATTTCTCGTTTCACATTCTGATATAGATGTGAATGATGTCACGGCTATTGTAAAATTTTGCAGGAATATTGGCACATCCAACAGCCATAAGCATACAAAATTTGGTGTTTCTATCTGCCCCATAAGTAAGGAAAAACTGACTGGATAGCCGTGATGTTATTCACATCTATTACAGTCTAGATCAGTCCGCGGACCCTTCGAAATAAAATTTAAATTTTGCGGACCCACTCTGGGTTTTGACATAAGATACTAAATAAATACTTTGATTCAAATGTATTAAATTCAATAGACAAAATAACAATATCAATGGTATCAAACAGAGTTTACTCCTCAATGTGAACAGTGAAGCTGCTTTTGATTAATTAGCTCTGCAATGTTAGGTTTAATGTCAGATAATTTCAATATTAAGTCACTTTCAACTTCATGTTTATTTCTCAAATTTGATTTCAAGTACGTGAGGTGGGAGAATGCTGTTTCACTTAGATAAGTAGTGGGGAACACAGTTAAGCACTTCAAAATTACGGGATATCCTATTTCTTCTTAAACCGCCTGCGGACCCCCTGAAACACCATCGCGGACCCCCAGGGGTCTGCGGACCCCACTTTGAGAACCACTGGTCTAGATCATCGATGTTTACTCACTTCCAGATGAGGTAGAAAGTTGAAATTTATCAAACTAATAACCAATGAGAAATTTCCAAAAAGTTGAAAAAAATGTTTACCCTCCAAAACAAACTTTGAAGAATATTGACTGCGGATTTGTATGCCTTCAGATGTTTTGACAAAAATAAAGGATTATTATTGATGTGAAATCAAATGATCAGTAGTTTCTGAAATATAACCTATTAACTTCATCTGGCATTTTATTTTATCAATTTATCTGGTTTTATTTGAAATGAAATGCCTGGTTAGGGTAAAGAAAATTATGTGAGTGTATTAATCAGATTTTGTTTGGGTTATGTATCCTTCGGGGATGTGATATGAACTTCATCTTGAAACCTAAAGGCTATATATATCACCGTGGTTCCCATTACATTTAGGCACACAACATTATAAACCTTAATCAAATCGGTATTTTATGCTATAAGCGGATTTACAATATTGTTTACATTACCTTGAAAGTCCACCATTTTTATTTCAATCTCAACCCTGCAAAGGCCTTATGTTTAGGTGATGGTGATGTTGAGCTTACATAGTTACATGTAGATGTAGATGCAGTGCTTTAGTTGGGCCGGTACGCACCGGTACGCAAATTATTTTCCTTCTACCATACCGGGAAAAATATGTGCTCCGGTACGTCGTACTGGCAGTACAGGAACGAGATTGTCCTAAAATACTTATTAAATGTCTAATTCAATACCAAAAATGACAAGCACTATTAAATTCTCCACAGATATGCGTTCTAATCTTCACCTTCGTGCGCATTTCTACAGTTACTTTCTCCTTAGATCACATGTTGGCTAGCCACCTTGTTTTCATAAAATGTGTGGGACCAGCACTAGACGTTTTTGATCCTGCTCCATACGTCAGGTCATGACTACAAGGAGGCAATAGGTCAGCAGAAGAAACTGCATGCAGAAAATGTCAACCGAAGGATTACATTCAGTATGAGGCGATATGGAAAATTTTGAAGTAAGATGAGTACCCCCAAAAAATATTTTCCAACTAAAGCACTGTGTAGATGTAGATATCTCGTCCTGTAGATCCTGTGTTGAGCGGGGCTCAAGGATATAGAACACGTCAGATCAAAAAATACATACATTTTATAACAATAATATAGGCCTACAGAAGCTGCAAGCTGCCAAATTTATCCAAGCTGGAAATATTCCTCCAAATTGTAGAATGTGTGAGTTATTAAAAATTCCTTGACAGATGTTTTGAAAGGTTTGCTCTTTCTTTGAATACATAATAATTTAATGTTGTTTGGAAGCTTGTTATATATCTGTACTGCAGAATAAAAAGCACCCTTCTGAAAGAGTTTTAACGAGTTATTTGGTCTGTGTAGATCATTCATGTTTCTGGTAGTACGTCTATGTACACTAAAATTAGTTTGAAATTTATCAATATTATTCACTACATAACACATAACAGAGTATATATACTCCCCTGTAAGAGTGAGGACTTTTTTTTTTTTTTTTTTTTTTTCAAATAGCGGTTTACAAGATTCCCTTTTTTTCTTTCCACATATTATTCTTATTGCCCATGCAGTTTCAATGAGTGCTTTTGAAATAACTGTCATCTCTGTTACTTGTGGTTTGCAGAAATTGGACCTGTTACTGTCACAACAGACCACAATGTGTTCCGTGAAGGTTTGCAGAGGATTAACGTGCATGGAGGGGGAGATTGCCCAGAAATGGCTGTGGGAGCGATCAAGCAAGCCTTGGAGGCGAGTCTACCCAACTCGTTCATCTATGTGTTCACCGATGCCAGAGCAAAGGACTATAAACTGCTTAACGACGTATTGGCGCTGGTGCAGAGAAAGCAGAGCAAGGTACGAGCGACGTTGCCGTCGCTTTCTTCTCCAAATGAATTTCTTAAAGTACATGTCGAAATGTTGTCTTCTCTGATCTACACTTATCTCACAATGTTGCACACTCTTTGAAGTTCTATTTCAGATATTTGGCTTACATTACCGAGTATATATAATTATTAGAGACCGGATTTTAAAGGGAAAATTTTCACTCAATAAAAGGACGAAAAAAGGGAAAATTATTGCCAAAAATGTGGAAAAAAGGGATATAAAAGTATAAGAGAGTGTAAAATTTCAACAGAGAAATACATTTACACTTTAAAATGTTGTATTTACATACATACTTCACTAAATTTTACCTAATTTTCTCAGGACAGATCTGTTTCATCCACCCTTGTGGATATCCTCAGCTGATTTCAGCTGATTTCAGCTGAGAAATCAGCTGAGGATATCCACAAGGGTGGATGAAACAGATCTGTCCTGATAAAATTAGGTAAAATTTAGTGAAGTATGTATGTAAATACAACATTTTTAAGTGTAATTGAATATCACTTCACTGTGTAATTCCCAGAAATAGTTACTTATAGAGAAATACACGTTTGTTTTATATAAAGCCTTTGCTTGCTCTACAGCTGATTTTGTAACATCTAATGACTGAAGAAATTTTTTGATCTTGTTGAAATTCTCACAGAGGAAAATAGCACACGAAATCCATGTTCCCCCACCTTATTTTAATGGGCAAGCTTGTGATTTCCCTGTAACGCTCTATTCTGCTGGGAGGAATTATTTTTTCAATGGTGAATCAGTGAAAACAATTTTTAATGTTTTCATATTACCAAAAACTGGGTAATTTACGAAATTTTCAAAATAAATTAGCAAAAAAGGTACTGGAAAGGGAAAGTTCTGAAAAAAAGGGAGATGAGCCTAAAAAAGGGAAAAAAGGGAAGTTAAAACCAGGTCATTTGCAGTTGAAACTTACTAAGTAATGCCCTATTCGATTTTATCAAGTTTTGTGGTGAATTATAAAAAAAAGGAATTCCCTTTAAAATCCGGTCTCTAATAATTATATACTGCCCTATGAGAGTGAAGACTTAGCAGATTACAAGATTATCTTTTTTTCTTTCCACATATTATTCTTATTGCACGTTTTTGTAATCAAAATATTTTCTCCCTATGGGAAGAGTTGCCCCATAATATGATTCCGTATCTCATTACAGAGGGAAAATATGCAAAATATACCATGAGTATGTATCCTGTTATAATATATAGTTAAAAATTCTTAAAGTGAAACACACTGAAATCAGTTTTGAACTTGTCATTTCAATGTGTGTCTTCCAGTCAAGGTTTTGGTCAATTTGTAGTCCTAAGAATATTATGTTCTAATTTCTTCTATGATTTGTGTTTGGTAATTAATTATAAGGTTTGAGATGCATCTATGTTTTTTTCTAAATTGAATAAAATGTGTCTTCTCAAATTTTATTAGTTAATTTTATTATCTAGAAACCATGTAATTAATTCGTGAAAAGCCTTCTTAGCTATTCTTGTTAAATGTACTTGTGACGTTCCTGTTACAAATACACTTAGTATCATCTGCAAAAAGCAATACCTTTGATTTGTCACTTAAGTTATTTGGCAAGTCATTGATGAGAATTAAAAAGATCAAAAGTTCTAGTATCGATCCCTGAGGTACCCCATTTTTAACAACCCCCTGAAAACTCGTATGACTGGCTTCGTCTTCAGTTCCCACTGCATAACTGTGTTTGTGTTCAGGTTGTGTTTGTCATGACTGGGGATTGTGGCGACCAGAAACATGTCGGGTACCAGGTGTTTGAGAAGATTGCTTCAACCAGCTCCGGACAGATGTACAACCTCAACAAAACTGATGTGGACAAGGTAAAGTTATAATATTATAACCAGTGCAAAGCTTTATCACTTGACAGCATTTATTTTTATGTATTCAGTAGATCGTCACTTATCTGGTTATGAGTTACGAGTGTTTTTGGAAGTCTATACTGATCTGTGGTGAACACCGCGTAGCGAAACATCTAACGTCTGTCTGTTCTAGTCTTTTCATTTTACACTAGTCAACACAGTCATAAATCAAAAGCTGCAGCTTAATTGAGGGGTGAAACATGTTTTATTGATTAAAAGAGAAAGTTAGTAGTGTCACCCCTTTGAATTGGTCATCCTGTGAGCTGGGAACAGAATTGCTACCTCAAGTACAACACAATACAGTTGAGTTAGAAATAAAACTCTTAAAAACCAAATTTTGAATGACATGCAGTACTTTGAAATAAAACCACAAAAAGGAAAATGTGATAACATAAACCGAATTTTTTATCACAATAAAGAGCATTTTTTAATGTATCAGTATTAATCCATACGGGACTTCATAAAAGTGATAACATTACCCGACTGATAACATTACCCGACTGATAACATTATCTGCAATTACATTAAGCGGCGTTCACTCTACCAACCAACCAACCAACCAGTTATTTATTTTTTAAATTTATTTTTACATTTACAAGATCAAATAATACTTACAACCTCTGTATCATGGATTGAACAGTTGAGAGTCAGCACAAGCTACGATAATTTGGCTACATACTTGCATTGCTCGTTTTTTACAGTATTATATTGAGCACGTATTGGACAGTGGCATATAGCATACATTATAAGCAGAGATATAACAAACTGGTTTCTATTGTTGTTGACTTGGCAGGTTCTTCAGTTTGTGAGGACGTCGCTACAGACTCGTAAAGTGAACTTACTCGCTGTGAACAAACCAGCAGGTTCGGAAGACAAGCACAATGTGTATGTGGATGAGACGCTGCAGGAGTTCACGATCTCCGTGTCTGGGCAGAACCCCCAGATAGATGTGACAGACCCACAAGGCAAGCCTGTCCAGGGACCCCCGCAGCTCAACACGGTGCTCGACCTGCAGAACATCAAGGCTATCAACGTCGTCGAGCCCACACCGGGCAAGTGGACGGTCAAAGTGGGCAGCGACTCAGAGCATTCGGTCAGATCGACTGGCCGCAGTGATGTCGACTTCAACTTTGGATTCTCAGCAATTGTCACAAACAAGATGGAGGAGACAAACCACAGACCTCTGAAAGGTGAGTAATAACAATGTTGTTAAAGTGAAAGTATGAAAATAATATTTTTCTTAGAAAAATATTGGTTTTGTTGGTATTTTTTGAAGCTAATATTAAGTTACTAGCAGATTAAAAATTAAGAGCAGCATAATTAAAACATATTTATTAACACTTGCACGTGAAACATTCATATACTAAACTATTAATAATTAATGAAACAGCTAAAAATCCGGTTTTAAAGTGAATTCCACAATTAGCGCTGCCTGGGAAAAACCACCTCAGATTCGATTTCTCTGGGCCAGAAAACCCCTGCATAGTGAGTTCCTTACAAATCGATCAATGTTTCATTATCCCTCTTCCGACTACATTGAAAATTTCAGATTCCTGTGGGCTTTTGCATTATAAACAAATGAATCGACCAGCATGGTCTTACAAAATTCAAGCGATCACAATGCTTTTATTTCCAAGGTATGACAAAAGTAGGCAAAGCCACCAGCAATTGATTGGACAAATGAAATGTATTACTGAAAACTGATGCTTGGTTAGCGAAAAAAAATGCACGTTTTGTGACAGTTTTTTACTTATGAACAACATGCACCTCTTGTTCCTACAACCGTACTAAACAATTATGAATTCACTTGCCTCTGCAACACAAACCAAGGGTTCTCTTTTCAAATTATATGTAAGCAACGAATAAATTAAATTTAAACATGCACTAACCCCTGATTAACTACGGTGGTTAGCTACTTACTACTTACAAGTAAGAATCAGCTTGAAAAATTTTATGTCATAACCGGGATTTGAACACGGATCTTCAGCTTAACGCGCTGATGCTCTACCATTGAGCTACCATGACAACATGCCAGTACAACATCAAATTCCTCAACGGGTTGCCTTGTATTCTGAATCAGTTGAGGAATTTGATGTTGTACTGGCATGTTGTCATGGTAGCTCAATGGTAGAGCATCAGCGCGTTAAGCTGAAGATCCGTGTTCAAATCCCGGTTATGACATAAAATTTTTCAAGCTGATTCTTACTTGTATTAATATCCCAGACCTGGATTTAATGTCTATTTCCTTTCCCTCCACTTACTTACTACTTGTTTGTTACTACGTTAGCATTAACTGCACTTGGTGCAATTCTTATACCGTTTAAATGGCCTTGACCACAGGACCACAGGAGGCCAGGAAAAACCCACCCCCAACCCTCTTGCAGTCCAGTAGCCACGGCAATTTACAGAAACTATCATGTACTCGTATGTAGGCTATTATGTATGTAGAAATCTAACAAAACCAACAAACAAGCTTGATTTTAAATAAAACATAACTTTATGGGAATTGTGATAGAAATATTCTGAGTAATATCCAAATTTTATTTTAAAAAAAGGTGCCGGTACTGCATACTGTTGCGTACCGTCACAAAAAAAGCACTGGTGTTGTGCATTATTTAGACCATCTTTAGACAACTTACCTTAATGCAGAGGTGAGTACAAGTCACCACAACTGGTCATCCTGCCTCACTCAGAAACAAGAAACATCACCCATCCGTGGAAGCCTCACATCGCAAGAAGGGCCCCCCTACATTGCGACTTTGCTGAAACAAGAAATGCTACGTGGGATGGGGGCCAATAGGAAAATTGGGAAATGGGACAATTAAACGGAGAGCTCTAATTAGCTGGGAAGGCAAAATTGAATTTTATACTAATATAGTAGACACCATCATTAAGTCCAAAACTGATATTGAACAACAGAAAAAAGTAAACTTGGAAAAACAGAATGTATATAATCCAACTATTCCCTATTATAAGGAGAAATACCATCTTGATACCTTCAGGGCCGATTGTATAAAGATCACTGACTGGAGATCAATTATGATCTAAGTTCAGAAAATGATCTGAGTTCAGGCTCGAGTCGTATTGTATAACACTGATCTAAGATCAACAAATTGAAGTTCAATTTTGATCCTAGTTCATACATGAGCACTTGGCAACATCGCAAAAACAGATGAGTATCGCGAGGCGAGAGCATTGTTATTCTGTTTTCCTCCGTATTCAGACTGTGTTATGCGAAAGGAAGGGGAAATATGATCGAAATTTAGCAGAAAAAGGATCGTTCCTAATTGAAATTGTCTTGGTAAAATATAAATATATTATAGAATCCAAAAAGACGGATGCGATAATATCCGTGCAAGAGGAAAATGCGATGAAAAATGTTCTTGTAATTTCATTCCTGGCGTTATAAATCGGCTTAACATTTTCACGGCTAAGGACATATCAATGCTTCATCTCATAAATTGTATAGGTTAAGAGCGGAGATGTAAAACTTAAGGAATTTTTGTTCATCTGTTATGTTTGTCATTCATGGAAACCAGGTAGCCTATTCCACTGAACTTTTCTCTATCGATTTTAAACTTAATAGCCCACTGAAGTTTTTACCTCATGACTGCCTTATTACAATGTAAAATATCAGTTCTGAAAGAGTTAATAGGTCACATAAAGAAAGATAACGAAGAAAGCATTTGGGGAAAATCCAAAAACAGGATCCTCCCACTCGAGATTTCCTAGTAGTTCCACCATAGTCTCCTATGTCTCTCGTTTAGCAGCATTGAAAATTTTTATTTTTTCCCCTTTCTACTATTCAATCTCTTTTCTCCTTTACCCTACCTTTCGTATTAGTTGCAATTGTGGTGCAAGGGTTATTTCCGTATTATAGTAATTAGTGCAACATAATAATAACGTGCAGATTATGCTGTAGAGTTATGATACACTACATTATAAGGAGCCTAAAATATAACCTATATACGCACAACTAGTTTATAGCAAGAAATGTACGCACAACTGCATATAACTAGAAATATATGAAGTTGTCTATTGTGTATTTTCTTTATATTTTATTAGGCCTACACAGGTAGGCCTAATATTATGTTTATAATGAACTAATCTTATGTCTCAAATACGAAAACAGCCCCTTGAACTGAGATCAGCTAGTTTGATCGGAGAAATTTCTCCAGTCAAAATTGATCCTAGTTCAGTGCGAATTGATCTCAGATTAGCGTTTATACAACAAAAATTTCCGAGTTCAGCGTGAACTGAGATCAGTTTAGTCTCTGATCCAAGATCAAACTGTTTATACAATCGGCCCTCAGTGTTTTTGGTTTGACGCTTGGGGCAAAGGGAACCATAAACCTCCTAGATTCAGATCTCCCCCCCCCCCCCAAAAAAAAGACTGGTCATAAAAATTGAAATTAAAAAAAAAAATTGCAGCACTGTTCGTATGGTAACAATATAACTCAGTGAATAATTGTGTAGCTTCAAGTTAAAATTGTCAATGTCATATCATTTTGCTGTTGTCTTTTATATCCATCTTATTTTCCTATATCTGTTTGTTGAAGTCATATCTCGAAAATTCTTTAGTGGTATGCATTGTCATTTTAGAAGCCTTTTAATAAAGGAACCCTGTGAAATAAGCTTTAACCTGAGTGAATGAATTTCTATGAAAATAAGAATTATAATTAATTAAGGAAATTCATAAGCCCGCCATTTCTGACTAAGGACATGAACCAATGAAATGAAAGATTTTAGGCAGCCAATGAGAGTGCTGGAAGTAGGTTGGCCAACCGTCTCGACAGTAGCGAATTCACCGAAACACCGGGTTTACTGAATTTAGAACCCTTCTCATGACACGTGTTAATCCATAAAAGAATTTTATTGATATTTTAAATGTCTACCGAGAAAATACGAAAGAGTAAGCGCTTCATCCCGTCTTATGAGTTGTCGACTCTCGCGTGGTGGTATTGGTATGCATGCGCAACCCAGCAGACGATCAACATGGGTTCAGACTCCTGACTTCCCTGTGGCATGGGGCTTTCAGCCCTGAGTGGCCACACATGATCTCTACGCGGCATTTTCCTGTGCTTAAGCTTGTAGTTGACGATGAAACACTAGTTTCTCTGTTCTCACACATTTCAAATTGTCGACACTTGAAACCGACAGATCTCAGCATGTTCACAAGGTCGCCAACATCTGGCGAAGTGGTTGGTTTTTCCTCTGTTGGAGTTATATCATCAGAAGACCACTTGAGTATTAACTGTGTAAATTTTCTTCTGATTGTTTTATATTCCGTTGACATGATGCACCTTTCAACCAACCAACGCCTTAAACAATGACTTCTCGAAACACATTTATTAGCTTCACATTTCTTGCTCACGTAATACTACGTACATTTTTATTTCATTCTTGAATGCTTGATCGTGTGTGGGGCCAAGACACAGCATGGAAAAGCTGAGTTTCAGGTTACGGGGATCGTGTAGTGAAAATGGCAAATGTAAATAACACAGAATGTAGTGGTTCCTGTGAGTTTGTTATAGAACAGTTATTAAGGACTGAATTTCAGAGCATGGGAACTTCAGAAGAACTTAAAATAAAATAAAACAGTGGAAAGCCCACACCAGAACCACCAGGTTTGATAGCAAAATACCAAGAGAGAAAGAGAGAGTACAATAGACATTTATTTGGCAGCAATTATTCCAGATATAAATGGTTAACAGGTTGTCTTAGTAGTAGTAGTAAGTATTCTGCCTTTCGGCAGGTTTTCAAACTTGGTACGCGAATTTTGTTTTCCAAAACTGTCTATCCTCTGCTTCCTCCTTCAGCATCCAATATTTCCGCTTTTCCCTTAAATCGTCCAACAGCTGAATTCTTCTTCCAAGTCTAGTTGTACCCTCCAATCTTCCTTCTACGACATCATGTAATAAGCAGTTCCTTCTGAGAATGTGCCCAACCCAGTTTGCTTTCCTCTGACGAATTGTGTGTATGATTGACTTCTTCTCACCCACTCTACTCAGAACCTCTTCGTTTGTCACCATGTCCATCCACTTTATATTTTCTATCTGTCTCCAGCACCACATTTCAAAACTTTCTAAATATTTCTTCTCTAATTTCCTCAAAGTCCATGTCTCTGATCCATACAAAGCAATACTCCAAATATAACACTTCACCAGGTTTTTACGTAGCTCTAGGTTCAGACTACTAGTTAGCAGAGTTCTCTTCTTCATAAATGCTTTCTTGGCCATGGCAATTCTTGATCTTATCTCCTTGGTGCAATAGGCATCTTTCGTCAGTACACTTCCTAAGTATTTGAAGTGGTTCACATTCTCTAATTCTTGATTTCCCATGATAATTTGAAGCGGCTCTTCTCTCTTCGATATCCTCATCACCTTCGATTTACCTATGTTGATTTCCATTCCATACTTTCTTCCTGTTTCCACCAGCCTGTCAATCATTCCTTGCAATATTTCTTGTTTCTTTGCCAGAATCACCAGGTCGTCCGCATATTTGATGGTGTTAATAGCGTATCCTCCTATCACAAAATCCCTAACTCCTTCTAAGGCTTCTTTTGCTAGCCAGTCTCCATAAAGGTTGAACAAGATGGGTGACATACAACATCCTTGACGCACACCTCTTCCCATTTCTACACTGTTGGTCACTCCATGTTCTAGACGCACTGTCACTTTTTGTCCCAGGTACAAATTGCGGATTTGTCTCCTGTCCTTCCAGTCAATACCTATTTTTTTGAGTATGTCCATTGTAGGTTGTCTTAAACTGAATAAACTTTTCTGCTGGCACTGTCTGCTTTTCAGTGCAGGTAGTGATAAATGCAATACCACTTGGTCTAAAGAAGGATTTGATAATATAGCGCATTCCCTTACTTGTTCTTTAGGAAAAATATGAAAAATCAAAAAGTCATATATTTTGTGTTTGCTGTCTGTGTAATTTCGGCAATACGTGGATGCCCGAGCCGGGTATGCATAATAAAAATGAATTGATTGGAATGGGTAAGTTCTAAAAACAACTAATTTCACCTCTTAATCAATTGAACAAAACTAAGTACCGGTACATTTAATAAAGTTTCCAGTTACAGAAAGGAAAGCTTCATGACTCAGAAAGCTTTACAGATTTCTAAACACAATGAAGTGGTAAAGGGGAACAGACAAATATTGACGAGGCTCAATGATGTTGTTTGCCACAAGCGTTTAGAGGACATAACGAGTCAGAAAATTCTGGTATCACCATGGCAACGGAATATTGAGAGTGGGCGCGGAGCATAAGGGGCGACCTGTTTTTGGATTTCTTCGAATAAAGGCAATTACTTAGAAACATTGGATTTACTCAGTATATGTGATCAACTCCTGAATGATCAATTACAAAATGCAATAGTTTTCCAGGGCACTTCGCCTGCTATTCAGAATGATTTAATTGAAGCTGTTAAGATGTTATGGTTGACTCCATAACAAAAGAATTTGCATCTACTAATTTTGTGGCCATTCTTCTAGACTAGTGTTCATAGATAGTTAATAAATCATAACTATCTACCACTTTGCGTTACCGGTATGTGGATGAATCCGGGGAAGTTCAAGAAAGATTTGTGGGTTTTACAAATGTCAGCGCAGGCAGATCTGCCAAGGCAACCATGTCCTCACAACAGTTAATGATTTTAATATAGGCAGTAAACTTGTCGCTCAAACACTTATGATGGTGCAACTGTAATGTTTGGTCATTTAGATAGCTCCAGTGCAAAGTGAAAAAAGCGTTATTTATTCATTGTCATATCCTGAATCCAGTACCGATCATGAAGAAGATTGAGTTTCGTCACGGTAACCATCGATAAAAACATGGGGACCGATATAAATGTTTCTTTGCCCAAAACTTTTGAAATTTTGGCTCACATTTTGACTCCGTATGACTGAAAAAAATGAATTGAGTGTTGTGAACACTTCTTGAGTTGAAGATTTTCAAGCTTAACCTGCTGGTGAAATAGTGAAAATGATGAATAAAAGAGATTTGATGTTGGTCTTCCTGGAAGTGTCTAGTTCTGACTAGACCATGAACTACAGTACATCTATTGAACGTTCCAAGAGTTAAATCCCACTGCAAATCTACAGTGGGTCAAGAAATACTTTCCTCCTTAGCAACGATGTCCATAGAAAAGCAGTTACTTTGTACTCTTCAGAAGAATGACCATGAGGATTTTACGCAGGCAGTTCCTGAAGAAATCTCGTCGAATGGAGATGACATTCCAGTAAACTTGGTAAGCAGGCCTACCCTAAGTATCGATAGCCCAGAATTTAAATAAAAGCCTGCTGTATCCAGGGCCATCCTGTGGCTTTGCAAGGCTAGGGCAAAAGTAAATTTCAGGGCCAAGGGCAATCCATATGAAATCAAGCAATAATAAATAATTTGTTGCTGACATATTTTAATTAATTTTTAGGTATACATTTTCTTTTTCTGTGTGTGCCTGAGAGTACAAAACAATTGGGTATGGTGGTGGTACAGTGGTGGACCATCCCCAAACAATATTTATCACTAACACTTTGGCTTCTAGCGGCCATTTTCTGCCATGGTCTGGAAAAACGTATTTCATAAAATAAAATTTTAAAAAAAATTTTAAGAAGTATTTTCGTAATGATGTCTATCTGTTATCTGGCCGTGGACAAGCGTAATGGGTAAAGGGTTCATTGTATTTATCTCTATTAAGTACTGATTTAAGGACTTTTAAAATTTTATCGAACCGCCTAGAATTTGGTTTCTATAATCTAAATATTTAACGGACTTTATATGATTTTTTGTTTGTTTATAAAATAGTCCTAATATATATCAAGATAGAAACTAAATAAGTACGACTTCTATTCAGAATGTCATGGTCCATACATTAATTAAAATATGAATATTCGTTTGCTTCCCATAATGACAAGAAAACTAAGTATATACCGGTATTAACTTACTGTTATATAAATAAGAAGAAAGGTTCACCCAAAAGGGTATTGTTTTTAATTCAGTCTTTGCTGAGTTCCTTCAGTGATTTTGCATTTAAACACTTGGTGGTCACACTCTTGGTTACAAAATTCGCACAGACGTTTCACTTGGTAGATGATATCTTTTTGTCTTGCATATTTTATGGTGAAAGCCATATATTGCATAACAAGTTATAACATTAATCAATTTCATGTTTCCAGTGGTATATATTGTAAAATTATTAAAATGTATAGAAATATTTCAGCTCTGTACTCCACATCATGTCTTCCTAAATGAATCCGACATCTACGGAATGACTGAAGATGATGTACCTTTTACATCGAAATGCATCTCAACTCAACAACGCATAAGCAACTGAAAACTGAAGCTAATTAGGAAATTTCAGCCTCAAGACTGCCTACTACTTTGAACGAACAAGATAACAACCCGGATATTATCTTCGTAAATTTCAATTTTACTTCTGGACACACTTCTACAAACAAAATATACTACGTAATGTATAAACATTACGCAGCATTCCACTATTTTGTGTTTTAAAAAAAAATTGACACGCATAACTATATCCTACCATATTGTTTATATTATATTATTTTTTAATATATCCTACTGTTTTAATTTTGTGGACTGATAGCATAAAGTGCTTATTCAGCAGCACATTGCGTCTTTACTAAACATAAACAATTGTACGCAAAGCATATCTAATTCAAGCTTATAGACTGACAGAAGTGAATGTAAATATTATTATCAAACAATTCAATTTTAAACATAATAATTTTAACTTTTAAATATCACAAAATTTGTTATACCATAATACAATAAAATACAATTATTGAATATTTTTTACTGGAAATAATAACTGAGCTCACTATTATTTTCAATAGGCCTATAGCCTTAACTTGGGACAAAAATTGCTATCATAAGATACAGTTATAACAGATAATATAATAAAAAATGTTCATTCAAAAAGTGTTTTTCAATTCAATAGTTATAGGCTATTTCCTGATTGCTTCATTCCGTTGCTTCATTTAGTGGTATATTAGGCAGATATTTCTATACATTCTAATAAGTTATAACATGCCTCAGGTCTTGATTTTCTTTCGTCCATTTTCTATCTAACATAGCTCCAGTGGCATAGAAATCGCCATCTATTTCTCTTTGTTTCTGTCTCCTGCTTTCTATAAGTTTGCTGTATGCTTCCGTAGATGGTAGTAGTAGTTTCAGTCGTATGTCTTCGATGTAGAAGGTCTCTTTTACTGTTATGAAACACAATTTACTTCAGTCGTAACAAACTCTTAAAAACCAATCAGATCGAGGTGGTGGAGGTAAGAAGTCCTGTATTCAAATCTCAACCTTGTGGTCGACCAATTGTACTTAGACTAGGAGGTGCCCACGATAATTAATTGAAAAATTAAAAATTGAGTATAATAATTATTAAAGCATTAGGCCTATATTTATTAACACTTGCACGCGAATCATTCATAAACTAAACCATTAGTATAGAAACTAATATTGGGAAGAACACAGTGAAGTCATCATATAAATTATTAAGGCTATATTTCACACTTGAACTTCACTATTAAATAGTGAAGTTCAAGTGTGAAATATAGCCTTAATAATTTATAAACCATTAGTAATTAATGAAACAACCAAAATTCCGGCTTCAGAGTACATTCCACGATTAGAAAGCGCCCCCTGGGAAAACGATCTCAGATTCGATTATGCAGTTCCAAAGGAACCTGTGAACACATAATACGTATTGTTTCTCAACTGTTTGTTGACAGATGAATATGATGTGAATTTTATTTGATAAATTCAGTGTAATTTCCAGAAATTATATAATGCTTCAAGGGAAGGAATGGTTTGTTTGGATTTTTATTATCAGCGATATTTCAAGAGTTAAACCGTCAATATTTTACTGCTGGTGCCCATGGCTTCGCCCGCCATTATTAATTGACTCCAGGAGTTTTAAGAAATTTACACTGGTAGTTTATTAAAAACGTTTGTGGTTCAGAGGTATGAAAATTGTAAGTAAAAATAAAATTAGAATATTTGTTCATTGTGTTCATTTCACTTAGGCCTTATATAATAAAGAAACGGTTTTCCTAATTTTGTACTTTTTGTGAAAGTTTAGACTGAGAGAGACGAACATCGCCGAGTATATCTGATGTCTCACGAAGTGGTGAGCATGCTATTTAGGGCCGTTGAATTGTATAAGAGTAGATTTTTCATGGTTTCTTCTTTCAAAAACATTTAGGCCTATTTAAGTCGAAGATTGTACATTCTTGAATGGCACATACCAATTTCTTCCATCAATCTAAAAGCTCAGTTATCTTTTAAGCAGCTAGAGGCTACTATTTCAATGCACTCATCTGTATTTAATCTTTAACTGACGTGTGTATGAAGATATTTGTAGACATGGTGACTGTTTTGCAGGTGAAATGAATGCAATACTAGTAATGCCAACTGTGAAGGATGTGATACACAACCTCACCACTCTCAAGTTGGTAGACCTGAGGGGAGTGGAGTTCCAGGAATACCCGCTGCATCCCGTGCGTGGCAAAGCAGACCTACACCAGGGACCCATGTTCGTGCCCCCTAGCGACTATTTCTATCTTTGTGTGAGTAGCGCACAAGTTACGTACTAATCTAATTAAACAAGAGTTGGTATTACTATATCTTGTTGATTTGTCTTACTGGTTTCAGGTGGAAGGCTTTGACAGAGATGGTTTTCCTGTGAAGAGGATTTCTGCAACAGCAATCACGGGACAGAGTCCAGGTTAGTATCACTTCCATCATACACATAATGTGCGTTTTGGTGAATACATGTCATATTTGCTCTGTCTCGTAGCTTTTCTACTGTTCATCAGCAATTTATTGTAATTCTTCACTGTATGCTGTTTGTTTGGATGTGGTACCTTATTTTACGGACTATAAAACTATGTACAGCTTATAGCCCGTGAAACCATTCTTAATACCGCATTGGCCCGAATATAAGACAATGTTTTTTCCCCTGAAAATTAGAATTAGAACTAGAATTGTTTTATTTTACCTGGTGGAATTAAGGCCATTAGGCCTTCTCTTCCATTCAACCAGGATTAATACAATTGAACTTTACAATATTACAATAGAACAAGTATGATACAAGTACAATACAAAGTTACAGATACACAGAAACATGATTATACTATTATCATTTAAGGCTTAAGAACTAGTTCTCTAGAGACAATACACAAAATCAATATGTTAAATAGTTTGCTACTTACTAAGATTTAAACTGTTACTAAAATATTAACTATTACTAAGAAATATAATGTGTAAGAAAAATGAAAAGTTGTGGATAATTGAACACTTCATATTTCAGTATTTACATATGTGATGATTTATTGTTATTAATGTGAAACCAAGTCCCTAACTGTGGCATCATTGGTCAGCTTACATAAGAATTGTATTTGTGTTTGACAGTTCCTACAGTTCTCAGGTAAAGCATTCCAAGATCGAGATATGGAGACGACAAAGGAGCAAGAGTAATGGGTTGTTGCTTTTAAAAACTATACTCATCCTAAGACTCAACAATTCTCCATTCATGAATGCAGCTGTGCACGTGTGTAGCGGCGATGCAGCGGGTATCCCCAAGCAAATGACGTGTGTCCAACCCAAGGTCAAAGTCTTGCAGAAATTCACCGAACTTAAGAATATTATAGGAGAAAAATTCCTCCGGCACTGGGACTTGAACCCAGGACCTTTGGCTATTCGCACCAATGCTCTACCAACTGAGCTAAGCCGGAGCACAATTCACAGCGCCAGATGGAACTTCTCTCCTATGACTAATTGCCCTAATGGTCTACCTCACAGACAGACAAGTTATGTCATATGCAGTACTGTGAGGCACACTAAGTAGTGATTTTTGTGACCGGGCTCCCACTGTTATTGTACAGTTAACATTCAAGATAGATACATAAGCATTCATGAGCCACATAAGCATTCATGAGCCACATTCATGTGGCTCATGAATGCTTATGTATCTATCTTGAATGTTAACTGTACAATAACAGTGGGAGCCCGGTCACAAAAATCACTACTTAGTGTGCCTCACAGTACTGCATATGACATAACTTGTCTGTCTGTGAGGTAGACCATTAGGGCAATTAGTCATAGGAGAGAAGTTCCATCTGGCGCTGTGAATTGGGCTCCGGCTTAGCTCAGTTGGTAGAGCATTGGCGCGAATAGCCAAAGGTCCTGGGTTCAAGTCCCAGTGCTGGAGGAATTTTTCTCCTATAATATTCTCATGTAGTGTCCAACAGAGACAATAATCTGTGGCTCATGAATGCTTATGTATTTACCGAACTTAATTTTTCCCGAATTCGTGCTTCTACTTGTACTGCACCAGGACCTTCTAATCCTGACTGCAGTGTTACTTGTTTGGCGTCTCTATTCATTATGCGTAAAGCTTTTGTTTGACCAATAGTCAAGGCAGACCATGTGGAAAAGAAAGCATTGTCGTCGTCTCAATGCGTAAACAAAGGCAAGAGGAGAAGTTACGACATGAACTTCAAAATTCTGTTTTATGTGAAGCAAAATGTACTAATGAGCTTTTTTTTTTTTTTTTTTTTTTTTTTTTTTTTTTTTTTTTTTTTTTTTGTAACTACCCTTCAAAAATTCAGGGTCATCTTATTTTCAGGCCAATACGGTAATCAGTGCCGAGAAATCCTCAACTCTTATTTTTTATTTTGTTGTTTACAGAGCCCCCTGTTGTGAATATGAGAACTCAAGTCACTGGTTGGTTGACCAAACCTGTCAAGTTGAAATGTCACGTCGAGTCTCTCGTGCCATTCCATGCCATGTGGTTCAAGAACGGCTCGCCACTTACACCGCGACAGAGATATCTGTAAGTTGAACATTAATGCTGGTTAGCAGATGAAGGGCTTGGAGATTGTCATAAGCCACGTTTAATTAGTTTCGAGAAATTATTACTAATTATTATTCAAACAACGGTTGTGATTTCTTTTATATCATATGATATTTCAGTATGTTACTTAGTGCCAGAATGGTACTTTCTGTGATTGTGTGTTGGACGGGAAAATGTCTGTCTGTCACTCTGTATGCATGATAACTAGACCTGGGATTTTAGGCTCTAAAAAAATTAATTTTAGGCGCCTAAAATAAGCTTTTAAAACAAGTAAATAGGCTTTTAAAAGAGAAAAAGGCACTTAAAATATGCTTCAAAAATGTGTAAATGGATAGAAAATAGACTTTAAAATACTACAATGTACACTTAAACTGTATCATGGTCTTTTTTTGAATGCAAGAAACATTGTATGCCTATTCTTAACAGAATTAACTGCAAAATTTTATTTTCAATGTACGGTACAAAATAGGCATTTTAGGCACTAAAATAGTAAAATAGGCTCTAAAGGTCCAAATAGGCATTTTAGGGCACTATAAAACTCTTTGTAGATTTCTGCAGATTCTTCCGTCTGAACAGCATTTTAATAAAAGAAGTGTCTCTGACAGCCCTGAAAGGTTCCCTCTCTATACTCAGGAATCACTTATATTCCTAAATTGTATATATTTGTCTTGAATGTTCTTTTTTTCTTGTTTCATAAGTTTTCTTGATATATGTGAGTTTTTCTTAATGTTTATTGTAAATGCTTGTAAACACTTCTTTGTGGTGCAAATCATTTTCTTTTATATTACGCTTTGTCTTAGGGCAACCTTTAACTAAGGGAAGCTGAATGTAAATTAACATTAATATATATTTTTTGTAAGTGATTTACCATGAAACGTCCACATATTTAAAAATTGTCATGCTATTTCATAAGGAACAAAATAGGCATTTGCCTTAAAATCCCAGGTCTAATGATAACTCAAATACGCTTTAACAGATTTTCATGAAACTTTTTACATGCATTTATAACGTCCATGGGAAGAAGCCTATTGATATTGGACCAAATCGGTTGACCGATACCGTAGTAATGCCCAATTTAGTTCCTATTTTATGGTAATATATTAAAAAGAATTTATCAAATGCAAATCTGTTCTCATGACAATTATATTGTTACACAGTGTTCATATACGGCTTTGGAAGTTGCAATACAGTTAGCTTAGACAAATAACACTACCCACATATTCCTTCACATATGCTTATCAAACTAGACCTTTGTTCTTTGCAAGCCCTGCTTAATGAATCAGTCTGGAGCTTAACTCGGAAATCGATAATAAAAGTAACTTATTTTCTGCATATCATAATTGCAATTATCACTGAGTAGCAGGTTCCTGTGGCTCCACCCATGATAATTAATTAAAAAATTAAGAGCAAATAATTAAAACATTATACAGTAAAAGCTCCTTATTTGCGCTTCCTTCATTCGCGTTTTCGCTATTCGCGGATGAAAAAAATGCGACCCAATTCCTATATTCGCGGCTAAAAATTTCTTTATTCGCGGATCTAATAATAATAAAAAGATTCCAATTGGTATCCAACCCAATATCCTTTGTAAATGCCGTCAAATGGACTAATAAAAAAAGTAAAATACAGTACTGTAGATCTTATTACAACTTTGCCTTTGTTGTTAAATGATATCGCCGAGGACTTTGACATAAGCCGCCTTCGCCACGATCGGTGTTTTTGAGAATGTAAACAAACAGGATGAAAGCAACCTTATTACTCAATGAATAAAGTATATTTTTAAATGTTGCTGCTCTGTTCTATGGTAAAAGCTGCTTTGCGTGTTTTATTGTTTCGTCTTTCACATCCGTTACAAAAATGGAAGTGGCGTTGTCATTATGGATTGAAGACCGCAACCAAAAAAGGGTGCCCCTGAGTGGTCCAATGGTCCGGGAGAAGGCAAAGCGTCTTTACGCTCATTTTAAAGAACCTGATGGTAATTGTAGTGGTGAATGTACAGGTGGAGGATTTCAAGCATCGGAAGGTTGGTTCAAAAACTTCAATTAAATTGATTTTTTTACTCTACTGTATATATTTGTTTTTTTTTTATTTTATCACCTAGGAACGTATCCCCTATAATCCCATATAAATTACCATTCCGTATTCACGGTTTCTGTATTCGCAGCATATTTATGGAACATATACCCCGCGAATAAGGAGCTTTTACTGTATTTAAAACTAATAATAATTATAACAAAACAGCACTGTACAACTCGAATACTCCTGGCAAATTCAACAGTAATCAGGAACTCATCTCAAAAATAAATTACCTAATTGACATTAATCAGACTTATCTACTAGGGGATTTACAGATGATGTAAAAATCGTGCTTTATGTTTAAAAAGAAAAGTAAATGTACAAAACTTTCATTATCAGCTGACATACTAATTGACTTTTTTAACCTTATTATAATACGAAGATAAAAAAAATTCTGCCATTATTATTATTATTATTTTTGTACATACTACAGAATTACAGCCAAAAGGTGTCATATAAAAAAAGGTATGTTGTCTTATATTTCACAAAATCAAGTAGGCCAGTGGAAAGTAACAATAGTTACATCTCTTAAATGTCGTGTAACCTGATATCCCATTCTTGTTTACAAACATTGTGTGTCGTGTTGCAGACAGACGTCAGAACTGTTCTGGATGGTGCAGACTCCCTCTGTAGATGCAGAAGGCAACTACACATGTTACGCCAGCAACTCTGCAGGCAGCACAACCCGGGGGACATTTCTAAGTATTACAGGTATCAACACTGGTTGTCATAATTCTTCAATTAGTTTTCAAATTTTTTAATATACATTTTTTTTCCCAAATGTCGTATAACTCCTGGACTTCTCCTTTTAGACAATTATTTCCAGTGCTACACGTCAATGTGTGTGCTCCTCCCTAATTATGTTTAAAGATGATCTTGAAGTACAGATGTCGTGTTGAACTCTGAAATATTTAGAGTGGCCCGCACACACTTAAATCCGTGGGTTTATTTCCTTAGAAATAAAACAAGTACAATGAAAGATGAGTACACAGGCTTTATTTATAAGACACAATTACATCTTGCTCTAGCTGTTGACCATCGATGAAATCCGTCAATCATACACTATTCTTAGTATTTATACCATCGTTAAGAGGCGGAGCTAGATCACTCTTATTATATTTATTATACATGATTTTAATAGCAGTTTATGCTGACTAGAGAAAGACTTATTATGTTTGTTATGGTCTAGATCTAGCCACCTCGGCATTACTTACACATGGTTAGTCCTTATTCAGCAATCTGCTGGCTGTAGCACTTTGACTCAGCACTCCTGATACTTCTTACTAATCGCTTTTATTTCCTTATTGTGTTGAAATAGTACAGACTAATTGTTTAAATACTGAATTCTCTTCCTTGTTAAGTTCATTGCCTTTTTCTTTAATAATTATAATATAATTACACAACACAAATTTATCTTTGTCTTTTATTGATTTTTAATAATTTTGCTTCTTTACAAGTATCATGCCACAGCTGATTTTTTAATTTGATTGTATCTAATGCACCCGATACCCAGCTTTTTGCAGGATACTCCTTTTTTTAAACCTTTTCCAGCAGCCCACAGATAGGCTCGGAAATCTCATAAATATCCTGCTTTTTTAAAATTCCTGCACAAACCTAAAGGAGTTAATGAGATATAGTTGCCATTATCGATGCTAGTTCAATTTTCTTTTATTCACAAAAGATGTATTACGAGGCTAGTTCACAAAGTAAGTTTCCCTAGGGCTGTTTACAGAAACAAAACACAATTTCAAGTAAATATTTATTGCAAGAGACACAGCCAATATTCGCTATTTTTCAACATATTCGCCACCAGAATTGAGACATTTTTCATACTGTGGGATCAAGTTTTGAATACATGTGTCACAGAAGTCTGCCGCCTGGGATTTGAACCACTGTGTGACAGCCATCTCTGTTTCTCTGTCAATCTCTACCATTCACTGTCATTTCTTGAGGAGTAGGAAAATATGAAAATATCTGTGTGCGCGGTTCGAGCTGTAGGGTGGAGGCTTCAACACATAACTGCAAGTCTCTTGCAAAAGTTCGACTGGAAGGCGTTTCAGCATCCATCCTACAGCCCGGACCTCACTTCCGATGATTTCCATCTTTTCCTACACGACAGAGAAGCGGAGATGATTGTCACACAGTGGTTCAAATCCCAGCCGACAAACTTCTATGACATAAGGGTTCAAAAGTTGTTCCCAAGGTATGACAAATGTCTCAGTTCCATTGGCAAATATGTTGAAAAATAGCTGAACACTTGCTGTATCTGTTGCAATAAATATTTCCACGAAACTGTGTTTTGTTTCTGTAAACAGCCCATGGGAAACTTACTTTGTGGAAGCGCCTCTAAATACAACTTTTGTGAATAAAAGAAAATTAAACTAGCGTCCATAATGGCAAGTATATCTTATTAACTCCTTAACTCTTAACAAATTATGACAAATTTAGTAGCATTTACAACCTTTTTTGCACTCCTTAGCTAGTAAGTGTTACTTACGAAAGTTGTTTACATGGATCGTAAGTTGACATTCCCACACAATCGTGTTGCTAAGGGTGTTGCGATGAGGTTAAATTACTTACGGTCCAAGCGCCACGTCATAATTCATTACGATACACTTCATAATACAAGCCTTTATGGACACGGCCCCCAGGACAAATATTCGGTTCCCATAACAACAAACACATGCGAATCACTTTCTGAAATAAACATCTATTTTCAAGAATGTATTTACATAATATTTTCAGGTAATATCACAATTAATAAAATTAAATTGATATAAATAATCATCGTGCAAAAAATAGCATGCAACACACTCGAAAACTTAAAAACCCGGGGCACGTTTTCAATCTGTTTCCTCGACCCGTAAACGTGCCTTACGGCACTTGTATCGCAATATACTATTGAAATAACATCTGTAGCCCATAACAACATTACATGAATTTGGATTAGTTTTAATTCTAACATTCTGATTACCCATGTTTCTCAATTATTCAAGCATGTCATGGATATTCGGGAGTTTGCTGTACTAATGTACAGTAAAACCCCTTTTTTACACTTTTCAAGGGACTGATGCAAAAAAGTGTAAATGGCAGGAAAGTGTAAAATGCAGGAAGTGTGAAATCTGTAATGCTATATAGTGCAAAATTTAATACATGAAGGGGAAAGAAAAAGGTAGCTATGTACACTTACATTATCTATTTAAAAAAGTCAGAAATGGTTGATTGTCTTTGCTTTTTTCTTATTTGTATCAGTTCGACCTGTCTCTCCACAGCATATCGGGCATCAAAAGCCCCATCCTCTCCCGAGGCACTCGCAATGTACTGCCTCAAAACAGCTATTGCTTCCATGGCTTCTTTGCTAGTAGGTATTTTGGGCTCCTGGTCAGAGTCTTCCTCACCTACTTCTTTTTCTTCAAGGTGGCTAGAAACAATGTCTTCTACTGTGGGCACCACTGATGTTATTACATCAGCATCAACATTGACATAATCTTCGAATGAAGAAGGCTCGTCCACCACAGCCCAGTTGCTGGGCTCTGACATCTCTTCCTCGGGCAGATAGTCCTCTTCTTCCACAAACTCAAACCCTGCCTTCCGGAAACAGTTAGATATGGTCACAGGACTGATACTTGACCATGCTGTGGATACATAATGCATGGCATCAAGGACTGTTATGGTCATTTGCTTAGGGTCCATATCATTATCGTGCATGAAGACAGCCTTCTCCACTAGCATCTTCCTGTACTTGAATTTAAGGGCATGAATGATGCCCAGATCCAGTGGTTGGAGCTCGCTTGTGCAGTTTGGTGGGAGAAACACAAGCTTAATGTTTCTTAGCTGCAGATCATCGGGATGGGCAGCACATCTGTCCAAGAACAATAATATTTTTCGATGATTTGCTCCCATTTTAGCATCCAAAGCATGAAGCGTAGATGTGAAGATGCTGCTAGTCATCCATGCTGTGGCATTTGCATCATACTTTGTGGGCAGATTTTTCAAATTCTTGAAACACCTGGGCTTCTTGAATTTACCGATCACTAGGGGGGGTAATTTTTCTGATCCGTCAGCAGTGACCATTAGCAGAACTGTTACCCGCTGCTTGCTGAGTTTTCCACCATGACACTTTTCCCCCTTAAAGCACAAAGTTTTGCTTGGCAAAATGTTATAAAACAAACCAGTTTCGTCAGCATTAAAAATATTCCTTGGTTCGTAACCCTGAATAATAGCTGGCAGGTTTTGCTTCCACTCTTGTAAAGTTTCCACACTGACGCTTTTACTTTCTACACAAAGTTGATTGTAGACGATATTATGGCGATTCTTGAACTGATCTATCCATCCATTAGATGCAGTAAAATCGGTGATTCCCAATTTTGCAGCAAACTGAAGCGCTTTCGATCGAAGTATGGTGCCATCAACTGGAATTCCTGCCGCTCTCGTAGAAACAAACCATTCTGCCACAAGTTTGTCCATCTCATCATACGCTGATGTGCGTATATATTTGCGCTTTTTGGACATTGCACCACTTTGTTTGGCATTAAGTTCAATTGTCGATCTATTTTTTATGATTGTATTCAAAGTTGAAACAGAGAGTCCAAGCTCTTTCGCCAACTGAACACGTGTTCCCACGTGTGAATGAACACGGCGTAGAATTTCCGTCTTTTCTTGCAAAGAAATGCATTTTCTATTGTTTTTATTAACCTCCATCATACCGCCAGAAATCACGCAACAAAAGTGTTACTACAAATCACGATGAATTAGGCCTACGCTATGTGAATATCAAATATCTACACGCACAAAAGAAACCAACTTCCTCTCAACCAACGCAAATAGCCACTGTCGTCGCGTGTAAGAGAGTTGGCAACATAGCGGAAATGAGACCTTGCGTTCATTTTTAAAGCGCTTCAGAACCGCTGGACTGTCTTGACCATTCTTTCTTCGCTGCAGCAAAACTGAAGCGCTTCACGGATTCGCTTTGAAAGAGAACGCATGGAAAGCGGTTCTTCATCGAAAATCAACGCTACCAACGGAAAAAATACGTAAATGGCGGGAAATACAACTGTGTAGAAGTTGTTAATGGCGGGAATTCTATGTATTGTCAGCATAGGTTAAAAAGTGGGACCAGCTGAAAATGACGTAAATGGCAGGAAAACGTAAATGGCGGGAACGTAAAAATGGGGTTTTACTGTATATACGAGGGTCATTCAATAATTAAACAGAAAAATTGGTCTAGGGAAAAGACGGTTGGTAGTACAAGTTTGATACATTTAGGATTTTAAGTTGGCATCACTGGCTGATGGATCAACATTGCTCAACCTCAAAATTAAGTTTAACGATCTCAGGTCTTCTTGAAAATTCCACATTGGTTGAACAACGTTCTGTGATTCGTTTTTTGATTGCTGAAGGTGAAAAACCAGCTAATATATAGTCTAGAATGACTAAAGTGTATGGTGAAAGTTGTATGAACCGTGGAAATTTTTACAAGTTCAAAAGTGGTTGAGAATCAGTGACTGACGAACACCGTTCTGTTGAAGTTGCAACTTCCTCACTTGAAACTCGAATTGTTTGGTCCACTGAAGGAGGCATTACATGGGAAGAAGTTCCAGGATAACGAGGATGTCAAGAAATTGTGGGAAATTAGCTCCGGTTCTTTGCAACCGGTATAAAAAAGTTCATAAATGTTGATGGGGATTATGTTGAAAAGTAGGAGAAGTCTTGTTTTGTAAAAATAAACTGTTTTTTTTTTCTCCAGGTCAGTTTGTCTCTTTAATTATTGAATGACCCTCGTATATTCGTACCAAGCATCATTCATTACAATCAGAAAGTATAGGATGCCTACACCAACTCTACTCAGTGCTTAATTAATACGCTTCACAAGAAGCGAAACAGTACATAATATAAACACTAGAAATAAGATGGACTTTCATAGACCTATTGCAAATTTAACTTGCTATGAAACTGGTGTGTACTATTCAGGTATAAAATTTTTTAACTCTCTACCACCATGAATAAAAGAATTTTCACAAGATAGGAATCAGTTCAGTCTTGTACTAAAACCTTATCTTCACAGCCACAACTTCTACAGTCTAAATGAATTTTTCAATGCTTAATATTTGTGTTCTCATTTTCTTTTCTATTTGATACTGTAACTTCTCGGTCAATCTTAATGTATCTCTTATCATTGTTATCCATCTGTAAATTCTGTATTACATATTGTAATCTTAGTGGTATGTTGCTGGTATTCTTTAATAATCTCAAATAATCAGTTATTGCTGTCATCCATATGTAAATACTGTAATTCATATTGTACTATTAATGCCATGTAGCTGTAACTCGCTGTTAGTCTTAATGTACCTTTAATTACTGTCATACTGCAAATACTGTAATTCATAGTGTAATTATAATTTTACACTTTTGAAGGGTTCCATATCTCATAGTCGTAAGACTGTTTTGAGATCTACGGAACGAATAAAGAATTATTATTATTATTATTATTATTATTATTAATACCTGATTACTTGCAGGTCCTGCGCCTGTAGTGGACACGCCTCCACAGGTGGTTTCGGCCCTCAAGAAACAAGCGGCCCTGCATTGCACTGTACACAGTGATCTTCATTACAACATTACCTGGGCGAGGTCTTCACTGGACCCTTCAATGCTCCCAGAACCTGGTAATGTTAATTACATGTTGTATAAAAAATTATTGTGAAATCAGAATCAGTCAGTAATAATGAATTCATCATAGATAATCCAAAGAGAGGTTACGAATTTATCTGATGAAACTCGTAACCTCAAGTTGGATTTATGAAGACTATTCCATGAATAAAACATAACGGATTATACAAGGTGGGGCAGAATGGACTCCCTAGTTTCAAAAATTCACTGGAGGTACTCCAGAGAAGGTAGAAAGGTGGGACAGGTGCCATTAGGTTGAAGTGACAATGCAGTTTTCAGTAGTTACCATGCGGTGGACAGGTGAGCAATGGGGCTTTGTTGTGGAGACCCTTTTTAAAAAACAAAGTTTTCACCCAGTTTTGCCAGAATATCTTGTGGAATTCCGGTGATTACATCCTCAATTGCCTCTTTCAGAGCTTCCAGGGTTCGAGGTCGAACTTTATAAACTGCAGCTTTCAGGTAGTCCCATAGGAAAAAATCACAGGGGCTCAAATCCGGGGAGCAAGGGGGCCATGGAACATCCTCTCGTAAGGAGATCAGGCGGCCGGGAAACATTTATTTCAAAACTTCGTGTGAACGACGGGTAGTATGGGTCTTGGCGCGATCCTGTTGAAACCAGAAGTCTTCTAAGTCATATTCCCTACCAAACTTTTCCACTTTGGGGCGTAAAAGTTCTCTAGCATGTCACAATAGCACGCTAAATTCACTGTCACAGTTAAGCCATCTTCTTAAAAAAAATAAGGTCCAATTATGCCTATCGATGACATAGCACATCAAACTGTCACTTTAGGGCTGTGAAGTGGTCTTTGGTGCAATTCACGAGGGTTTTCAGTTGCCCAGTAACAAAAATGTTGCTTGTTTACTCTACCGCTAAGGTGAAAATGCATCACTACACTTTCCCCGTTCTTAAAAGAGGTCTCCACAACAAAGCCCCGTTGCTCACGTGTCCACCACATGGTGACTACTGAAAACTGCATTGTCACTCCAACTTAATGGCACCTGTCCCACCCCTCTACCTGCTCTGGAACACCTCCAGTGAATTTTCGAAACTAGGGAGTCCATTCTGCCCCACCTTGTATAAATAATAATATTATA
The DNA here is from genome assembly GCA_964059195.1 of Ectobius pallidus. Classification (NCBI taxonomy): domain Eukaryota; kingdom Metazoa; phylum Arthropoda; class Insecta; order Blattodea; family Ectobiidae; genus Ectobius; species Ectobius pallidus. The sequence continues at coordinate 4,580,163 of CAXKWD010000002.1, forward strand.
TTTTAATATAAATAGTTCCTTCCTTCCTTCCTTCCTTCCTTCCTTCCTTCCTTCCTTCCTTCCTTCCTCCATGACTCTACAGCCTTTGGTGGGCCTTGGTCTCCCTCACAATCCTGCTCCTTTCGTCCCTCTGTTGTGCTATCCCCTTCCAGCCTCGTATTCCCATTTTATACAGATCTTGCTCCACATCCTGTAGCCATCTTTTCCTAGGTCTTCCTTTCCTTCTAACTCCTATTATGTCGTTATATAGGAGATATTTTGGTGTTCTGCTCATCTCCATTCTCTCAACATGACCCAACCAGCTGATTCTTGGTGATTTAATCAATTTTACCAAGTCTTCTCCTTTCAATATATGATTTATTTCAGCGTTCGTCCTTATTCTCCAGGAACCAAATTCATGTACAGGACCATATATATGCCTAATAATCTTTCTTTCAAATATTCTCAAGGTATTTTCGTCCTCTTTATTTAATGTCCATGTTTCAGCAGCATATGAGACGATAGGTCTTATCGAGGTTTTATACATTTTTAGTTTTGTGGGTTTAGTCAATAGTCTTGATTTCAACAGATGAAGGTTTGCAAAATATGCTCTATTTGCTAGCATAATTCGATTATTAATTTCCATTGATATCGGTCCCTTATTATTGATCTGTACGCCTAAATATGTGAATTAATATAAATAGTTATTTGTTTAAAATAAAATCGCTAATAGTGTCAGAGCAAACAAAAAAAAGTGTACTTAAAACAAAGAGTTCATTGGCCAATTAACATTAGTTCCTGCTGAAGCTTTTATGCCCTAAATTCTTAACAAAAAAAGGAAAATTTTTGATGAAGTTAATTAGTGACAAATATACTAAAAAATTTCAGTGAAAATAAGTTTGTATACATTTTCAGCATGAAATGAATACAGTACAGCCAATATAACTATTGTGTAATTGCATTGCAGACAGTATGCAGGTAGTTGGCAACAGTGAGAAGACGACAGTGCTGTCTAATGGAACTCTGCTGGTACATGATGTGAACCTGGATGATGAGGGTTGGTACTCCTGCATTGCTGAGAATAGAGGTCAGTGTACTTTTTGATTCAGGTGCAACATTAGAGTTTACTAAATAAGAAAGGAAATTGCACTCATTCTTTCACTTTATGTTGGCAAGACGGTACTTTGTGACACAAGCTGCTCCCCTTTCCACTCGTCACTCGCCTGGCTGCTTGCCCCGCAGCTCATGCCATCATGCCTGTAGCGCTGCTCAACACCGGTAATGCATAATTGCAATTGGCATGTCACCTAATATTTCACAATAAAAAAAGACCCTTGCACCTCCACATAATATTTCACAATTATAAAAACAACCCTTGCAACAAAATAGGCTATTTCACAATACAAAAATACCCTTGCACCATGCATAATATTTCACAATTATAAAAACCGCCGTATTATAACATTAAATATGGCTTAATCGATGCAGGAAAATTCCCTTGTACCAACACTACTCTTTTCATAACGAACAAAATATTTCAGAATTATAAAAAACCGATTCTCGCGTTAAAACTCATGAAATCCTCCCTATCATAACTGAAATATACGAAAGCTTCCTTCATTCCTCAACAGTCACTCGTGATGTATTGGTTAAGACTCCTAGCTATAATGATAGGGGTCCCGAGTTCACAACTTGTCGATCCAGAATTTACTAGTAGGAATAGGTCTCGAATAGGTAGGTAGGGTGAAGAGGAAGAGAGGAAGGAGACGGGAAAGGAAGAGAAGAAGAGGATAAAGAAGAAACAAATTATTTTTTCTGTTTCATCAGTCCATTAAGAGATGGTGCTACTGTCGCTGCTAGTAGGTCAAATGCCGTCGCTAGGGGAGGGATTGAGAGTAGGAGTGGGGGACTCGGGTGTGTCGTAAAGTACCATTTTCCCCTGTATAACTCTACTCAGATCCTCAATCACATGCTTGTTGAAGTCTGTAATGGTATAACATTTGTGTGGAAAGTTCAAACCTTATATGAACAACTGTTAGCATATGTTTTACCGGGGCGCCATCAGCAAAACGAGGCAGGCAACAAAGATTCGGTTTTGCAAAGGGAATTAAAGGGTTTGATCTCTTTTTCTCATGACAAGAAACATGAGTTCAAAAGTGAAACTAAATTACCCAAGTAAAACTCAGCACAAGTGGTATTCGGCTAGATAATTCATGAAAAGACAAAGTTTGTTTTGGTATTTCCTTCCAAGCAAACAATATAATACAGTAAAGATATGTACAGACTGGTAAGATGTCTGGTCTTCAATATGAAATTCAATGCATTCTTGCAAAGCTATCACATAGCCAGTGTAGTAAGATTCTATAAGGGCTATTTTAAATTTTTAAGTTATTCTTTAGGTCAGGAGAAGTTTAAGGGGAATTGTCGATATGATCTGAATTTTCAATGGACTGTGGTTTTACTCAGTCACTATTCCAATGTCTCTAGTTGCAACAGTTTTGTTTGTCACAGGCATTAAACTCACCATCGTTTGAAATATCTAGTTTGTTTATAATCTCTATATATATAAAAGGCTTTGTCCTGACTGACTGACAGGAATCAACGTAGAGTCTAAACTATAACAGGTAGAGACTTGGAATTTTGACAGTACCTTCGTTTCATAATGTAGGTGCTCACTAAGAAAGGATTTTGAAAAATTCTGATATTAAATGCCAAAAATCAAATGTTTTTGAGAATACTTAATCCCTTCTTACACAGAATTATCGAATCCGAATCACATTTGACATTAAAACATATTGTTGCTAGTGGGTTTCAGATGTGTTTGGAATTAAATTAAATGGAAGTTTGACAATTACAGTTGGCTTTGTCTATTTTTGTCATACCTTGGAAATTAAACTTTCGCGATCGCTTGAATGTTGTAAGCCCTAATATGGTCAAACAATGTTTTATTTGGACGAAACTCACTCACTATACAGGGGTTTTCTGGACCAAGGAATTTGAATCTGAGGTCGCTTTTACCAGGCTACGCTATCTAATCGTGGTATGTAGTCCACGTGATTTAGGTGTTAATAAATATAATGATTTAACTATTATGCTCTTAATTTTTAATTTTTGAAATAATTATCGCGGGCGAAGCTGCAGGCACATGCTAGTACTGTATATACTTCAATACTACCCGCGTATTTTTTATCAATAATTTGAGCGAAAAACTGGGATGCGGGTATTATTTGAATATTAGACTCCTCTCATTTGAATTTCAACATTTTGTACCACATCGGTTCAATATAGCATGATACTGAGTAGTAGCATCACTGTATAGTAATAGTAGCGAAGCTGTAATGAAAGGAAAATGAGACAAAGAAGGTGCTTTCTTATGCACATGGTCTGCCATGATTAGAGACGTCAAGCAAGTGTGAATTACCGCATTACTTGACCTTGGGTTAGATGCATTTCATCGCATGTCATTCCCGCTGCTCAGCTGCATTCATGAAAGGAGAGTTGTTAAAAGTCTTAGGTTGCACGTGTAAGACGAGTATAGTTTTTATAAGCACATTTTGAGGGAAAAAACATTGTCTTATATTTGGGGCAGTACGGTATTAATAGGGCCCTGATTTGTTGGTAAAAAAAAGGGCTGATTTCGGTGTTAACTTCCTTCTATTTCGGTAGGTATTTTGTAAAATAAATTACTTTATACTACATTGGGAACATTGCGCAATAATAAACTTTGCTTCTTTATTTACATGAACTAACACCCCCCCCCAATTTCCATATTCTTCTGCCCTTGAATAAACTGAAGTAACTTTCGATTTAGACATGACTAGAGTTAATGTTCAAATATAATTACGAGAAATATTATCGTAACTTCTATTAAACACAATCAGATTGCCATTTGCAAAAAGAAGTGCCAACCATACCACGTGGATGAAAGATGAAATCTGTTGAATACAAGTAACAAACATTCTACACTCTTCTGCTGTAATCGATCATAGGCATCGCTAACTGGGCAAAGGCATAGCAGGAAAGGAGTGTACTCAATAGTACAAACCAGGTCACAGACAATCTTTGCATAAATTCTGCAATCTTTGTAATCGGTCACAAATATCGATATATTGGTAAATCTTTGTCAGCCACAGAAACAGCAGAAAAAAGCATACTGCTAAGAAATAAAAAAATACAGTTCACCAAAGCACAATATTGTGATTTTAAGGCAGATTTTTGTGCTCATTTCTCACTTTACGGACAGAAGGGGCATATTTCGCGCTTATAGACATATTTCGTGGAATCAAGTACATTTTGCGATATTTCGTGGCTTCAATTTGGTTCATATTGCTATTTTAAGCATATAAAAACTAAATATAGCTAAGGGAGGTTGTTTTATAAAATTTCACGCTTATCGTTGTTACAAAAAATACGGCCCCTAGGTATTAATAAATATACTTTTGAACACACCTTGGAAGGTACTTTCTTGGACTGCCAGGTGTTCTGCTGTCCCTCTGGTTGTAGGCCACCTGATCGCCAGTGAATGCTGCACGGTGGCTTCTTGTATAATTAAGGGCTTCTGTAAAGCTGCGTCTCCATTGATATACATTTAGCACCAACTTGTTGCAGTTAACATATGTTAAATGTTTATCATCAACTTGTTGACGTATACAAGTCAAGTGGTTTGCCAATTAACAACTGTTTCCACTACAGTGTTATAGGTTAACATGAGTTGGCACGGTTACAAACGGAAATTAATGAATAAGAAATAACATTCAAAGAGAAAATGCCTCTGAAGAGGGCAGCCAACATTACAAAATGAGAGTAATTTTGTATACTCGTTATTATCATCTTCTTAACTGTCTATGACTTTCTTAAATACTAATTTTGTATAGATGTCTTGATCTTTTCAAAATAATTATCACATTTTTCAACAATGGAGTATGCCATAAAAATTAATTTTAAAAGTAGATGCAATACTATTGAGAACACTGATATACCAAATACTCACATAATACAAAATGCTTTTTTGTACACTGAAATTCCTGAACTAAAGCCTATTAAGCTGGCGATCGCTTTTTGTTTCCCTGGAAATTCCCAAAACAAAGCCGATATCGACCAACTAGTCAACTGACTTTGATATGTTGTCCATTATATATTGTCCAAAATGTTAAGGGCAACAGCCCATTTGCATGTCAAGTCAATTGGAATGCGAAATTGCAATATGCATGTCATTATCAACTTGTTAATTTTGTTATGTTGGTTTTAAGTGTATATCAATGGAGACACAGATGTACATTTACCGGACTATGTGGCCGTGGTCATGGTCCGTCTCGCGGACCATGACCACGGCCACATAGCCCGGTAAATGTACATCTAGTGTTCGCCGGCCGTGAAAGCCTAGCTTCATACAATGGAGACACAGCTTAAATAAATTGAGTTTCACTTCAATGTAATGCAGTATTGAAATAATTGAATGACAATATGTTTTCTTTGATGGAGACAGGGGGCAGGTCTGAGGGAAACGTGTTCCTTGCTGTGAAGGAGCCGATACATGTGACTGTGACTCCCCATAAGTTTGAATTCCACCGAGGCAATCAAATCTGTCTCGCCTGTCAAGCCAGCGGCACTCCGGAACCCTCGCTCCTGTGGAGGAAAGATGGACATGTTCTCAAAGAGGTAAGTACAGAGATTAAAGGTGGCCTCTGATATACCTTAAACAGCTGATTTCCTGTATCTATATGTATCTAGTACCATTTCTATGAGAGTGTGTTTGGGCATTAGCTGTTCACCTGAAACGATAACACAGCCCAACAAAAAATAACTTTTTGTTTGGTATCTCAGATGTTTTACCGGATTTTGGCTATACTTAGTGTAATAAGATTAAAACTTTAAAACACTTAAGCACCACTTACATCAAACATAAAATTAGTAGGACATGTTTCGGGAGACCTTCTCCCATCCTCGGCTACTGGTCTACTGACGCCAGTAGACCAGTAGCCGAGGATGGGAGAAGGTCTCCCGAAACATGTCCTACTAATTTTATGTTTGACGTAAGTGGTGCTTAAGTGTTTTAAAGTTTTAATCTTATTATTCAGTTGTGCCACGGTTTTTAACAACTTCTTTGTAATTTTTTACAATTTTACAATTTTATACTTAGTGTGCTTATTCCAAATATGTAAACAGTTTTTCTCTACCAGCTCTACTTTTATATGGATTTTATTCGTGAACTCTTAGTCTAGCGAAACAAAATCTTGCTTGAAAATATAGCTAGTGAAGGTTCTTGACCATACTTTGGACCCGTAGGACGAAAACTGTATATCCTTTCCTGATAGAGTGCTGACAATGTAGGGAATCAGCTGTAGGGAAGAAGCTGCATATTTCTATGTCATGGGGGTCACACAGGGAGAGAATAACGCTCATTGGTTGATTTCATATTTTAGAATAGAAAATTAGAAACGTTTCTATTGTGTTGGATGGAAAAAATAGAATGAAATTGTGTGCACTGGAAGTTGTCCATGTCACGTGGTCCAACTAGCAGTTTGTAGACATTTGGACAAAAAATTGGACCATTGGACTTCCCTATTAGTTTAAAGGAATAAGTTAGGGATTTTCCTCACCTTAAATTTTGAAGGAAACCGAGTGATTACCTTTTCCTGTCCTCTTTAGACTTTTCTCAGCCTCTATTGGCTTCTCTCGCTCCCTGGGAAAAGGAGAATTTACACATCTTATCACTACTGTTCAATTTTTTCCTTCCCGACCAATCAGAGTTCTCCATCTACTTTGAATCCTCGGCAAGACGTTCTTCAAGGGGCTGCATAAAAACAGCATTTTACTGCATATTAGGGAGAGTGGGTAATTTTTAGATTTTAAAAATATTCAGAATAAACATTTGTTGAAGCAAATTAAGGATTAATACTGATTCATACTAGGTGTTTTCATCATGTTTACGGAGAATTTCTAATTTCTCCGACATCAACAAAGCTTTTCCTTCACTCTTTTACTCATGTTGCCATTAAAAAATCACTTCGCACTGACAGTGTGATTTAAAACTGGCATCAAGGAGGACTGAATTCGTCCTCAAGAGTCGCAGTACCATTCTATTGTATCAAACACGGTGCTAAAGGAAAATGTAGAAGTTTGGAAATGTTTTCTTAGTTTCCTTAAAAGCACGATATTTTAGAATATTTCTCTACACAGGGAAAGCTTCAAGTTGCATGTTTGAAAGGTTTCAGTCCTTAAAGCAAGAATTCTCTTATGAAATAAGCTGCAAACATAAAGGGAAAAACATTCTGTTGTATTGGAACACGGGTTTCTTGGAGCATGAAAGTACAATCCAAGGAAGATTTTTTTTTTGCATTGAACACAATGGGCCTTCTTGCCACTAAGTCGTAAGGGAACTGAAGGGCAAATACATTTCATTTTTAATGTTTTTTTATTTTTTTATTTGAAATATACGAGGGTGTATCAATAAATAACCAGACTAACTTTGTAATTAACATATAATGGCTTACTTTTATTCAAATTTACTTGTAAACTTTCGAAGTATTCTCTGTTTATTGAAATACAACTACAGTCAAGCCACTGGGTCTCCGGCCCTGACGTTTCTCGAGAGGGAAGAAGCAGTGTTGCCGATTCTGAAGCGGGGAGCGGTCAAGAAGCGCAAAATTTGAATCAAATGAGAATGCCTATAAATAATTTAAAACGTTTCACATGTTGTATGCAGTTAAATACACGGGCTGTAATTATTCAATATTTATTTACTTACTTTCTCAATGGCAATAGATAACTCCTAAGCAATTTAAAGGAATGTGATCTATTTCATGGAATTATACTATACAGAACATTAACAAATGGAAGCAATTATGGTGGCATAACTCTGTAATAGAGAACGTAGGGTAAATGAAAACAACTGACATTCTGTTAATTCTCTAGAGGAAAGACGCCACACTCTTCGTATATAATATTGGTAAATATGCTGTCTAATTGCTTCCTTCTGAAATGCATCAAGTGATGTTTTAGGGCTGGATCGTCGTCTCTGCTTTCTGGGATTACGTAGAACAGCATACGGCGTATTAAGGTCATTTGGACATTTTTCTTTCGTCACACTTTTCTCTGTTGATTTTCCCATTCCCAAAGCATCGCAAACTATATCTACCACTTTCGTAACACGCAGAAGAGGTAATCCATTGTCTCTCTCTTTCTCAAAATATTCACACAGCTTAGGCCTATATATAAATTCACGGCTTTGGCTCTTATAAGAGCCAATTTTTGTTTTCTTAGATTCTAACGAACCGCTAGCCATTATTGCTACCAATAATAAAGCTTGTAAACAATTAACCGGGAAAAGAACACGCACAAACAGCAAAGGAACTTCACAAGCACAAAGCGTAACTGAGGACACGTGCTCCTAACAAAATTAGATGGGGCAACATCGCACTATATTCAAGCGATGAGCTTGGCGCGAAGGCCTATGATTGGTGCTAGCAGACTCTTGCGATATTTCATCCGCCTTCCTCTCTCAACATTGCCAACATTGGAAACATGGTTGTGTGGAAAGCATACTATACGCTTTGTATCAACAAATATTCCTAATTAAAAATACTGCATGGTTCCACCGTGAGGATGCTGTATTTAACTGTTTTAAAGTTTAATAGGTAATAATTGTTGTAGAATAACTTCATTCAAAGCATATTTTGCAGATTCTTTCAACAGCTTCTAGTTGCCGCAGATTGGCAATCCTATGAGCCTCCCCCCCTTGTCTCCCTAACAAGAAATGTCAGAGCCGGACACTAAGCGGCCTGACTGTAGTCCAACGATTTACCCATTGTTTGTAACACTCACTGAACCCCTTTTTTGACAGTCTGTTCAGTATACCCATGACAAAGTTGTTCAACTCCTTATCACTTTGAAAATGGCAACCACGTAGCTCCTTTTTCACTTTAAGGAAGAGGTGAATATCGCAAGGTGTGAGATCCGGAGAATACAGTGGATGAGGCATGATCTCAACGCCCAATTCTTGACATCTTGAGTTGCACGCGCTCGATGAGCCGGCGCAAGATCCATCCTGTCCTGGCAAGTTCTGGTTCCTGAAGACAAATTCATTATATCTGCAACCTTCACAATTGTTACGCGACGATCTTCTTGCTCAATTGCATGAATTGTGTTGATGTTAACTTCTGTTTTTGCTGTTACGGATCTTCCAGGGCATGGAGAATCTTGAAGGTCTTCATAATCCTCTTTGAAACATTTGTGCCACTCAAAGACTTGTGTTCTGCCTAAAGCATGGTCTTTATATGCTTGCTGCACCATTTCTAAGGTTTCTGTAGGAGTTTTGTCTAGAAGAACACAAAACTTTATCGATGTGCATTGCTGCAATTTCAGTTCCATGTTGGGTACAATAAACACCACCTGCGATATTCAGGTCTAACTCCTAACTGAATCGTTCTGCATGACTGGGATTCACAGCACTGCTAGACGAAGGATTCACCTTTCCACGGCCAGCAGCCGTTTTGCTCCAGGGCGGTTTATTTAAATACAATTAAATCAGGCCGGTTATTTATTGATACACCCTCGTAAATTTTTATATACTAGGAAAAAGAGACCTCTCCCTATGACCTAGCGATGTTACATGAGGTAGTTATTCCGGTATTAGTAAATTAACTATCATAAATTACGACGAAGCTTTTCCTCATAACTACTTGAAAGATTTATGAATTTCATGTTTCAAGTAGTATTGTTAGAATTGAAATGAATGGAAAGTCATTACAAAAAGTTGTAGATTTGAGGGAAAATTGTCCATACATTTCAATACTTAAAAGGATTCGTTAAATAGTTTGTTACATTATTGAACAATCAAAAGGCATTTTTCTACAATAGTGTTCTTTCATCCAATGTTTGAAAAGTTTCAGTTCTTGTACCGGTACAGCTCTATAACACAAGTTATTAACAGTATGTTTCCTCTGTCACCAGGGGAATGGCAGGGAACTGAAGCTGGTACATGAGTACAGACGCCTGGACTTGGTGATAGACAATGCAGACACGTCTGACGCTGGAGAATACCAGTGTGTGGCTGAGAATGAAGACAGCATTGGTGAGTCCATGTTACTGTATTCTTGAACCTTCAAACTGCAATTAAAATTTGTTTTTTCCTTCAAAATGTAGCAAACTTCTGATTATCGAGTTTGTGGATTATTTGTGTAAGGTTCTTCCTCCCTTTTTAACCTTTTGCAAGCTGAATACTGACATAATAGGTTTGCTTTTAAATTACAGTTACTACAACCTCTGACAATAAAGTTCGGTGAATGAAGTCAGAACGGCCGATCTGGCAACACTGGCAAAACAGAACGCTGCATCTGCATTGCGGAAGATGTTGACCATCTGCCCCCACCGTTGTTCAGTTGAGCGTCGTTTGTGTTCCATGTAAGACTTGTTTTACAAAGTGCTTGTTTAGTGCGTTGGTTCTAATCTGAGAACAGGGAAATGAACAAACAAAAGATCAATTTAAAGTTTTGTTTTAAGCTTGTCAAGACACCGAAAGAAACTCTTGTGATGCTGGTACGTGTTTATGATGATCAAGCACTGTCCATGAAGTGTGTGTACGAGTGGTTCGCCTGTTTTCGAGAAGGGGGGAAAGTGTTTCTGACAATCCCCATAGCGGAAGACCAGCGACCTCCGTCAGTGACGAAAACATTGAGAAAGTGAGGAAATTAATCACGAAAGATCATTGATTAACTGTGCACATGATAGCTAATGAACTGCAGATTAACCGTGAATCCGTGCGACAAATTGTTACCCAGAATTTAGGGAAGAGAAAACCGTGTTGTCGACTTGTGCCACATCACAGGTTAAGAACCATCACACCAAACAAGCACTCTGTAAAACAAGTCTTATACGGAACACAAACGATGCTCAACTGAACAACGGTGGGGGCAGATGGTCAACACTTGCCGCTACGCAGGTGCAGCGTTTTGTTTCGCCAGTGTTGCCAGATCGGCCATTCTGACTTCATTCACCAAACTTTATTGTAAGAGGTTGTATATCCTTATCCGTTCTTCTGCCGGGTATCTAGTATTTATAGTTTCTAAGGAAACTTGTAACATTGTAGCTGGTAAGTCCTTTGATTTGGATATCGGCTGTGTGAGTGTTAATTCTGATTTTATATCCATGTATTCTAGTGGGTTTATGAGTGGTGGGTTGGGTAGAATTTTGCTTGTTGCTCTTTCCGGATTGAGTTCTTTTACTTTATCCTTAAAAGTTTTTTGAGTTGTCAAGGTTGTTTCTCATGTGTTGTTCTGGTACCAGAGATGTTTATGTAAAGCAGTGGTGATATGTAATTAATGTGACATAATAAGGAAACTAATTACTGTGCACTAAAATTCCTTTGTTTGGCTAGTAGATAGATGGTTAACACGTTGGTTTACATTTCAGATGTCGCTGTGGCAACAGGAGAGTACTTAGAGGCTCCTACAGTGAATGCTGAGAAGAGTCAAGTCTTGGCTATTATAGGAGACACAGTCACTCTGCAGTGCACAGTCCAGGGAGCTCCTCGGCCTATCTTGAAGTGGTATAAAGGCGACAGAGAAATTGTTCCCAGCTCAAAGAGTCAGGTGTGTATACAATGCAAGGCAGTAGCTAAGCAAAACAATCAAATAGTGAAATAAATTTAATGATGTGGTGATTCTTTTTCTGTAATGTAATAATAACTAGGACGTGCCCGCGGCTTCGCCCACGATAATTAATTGAAAAATTAAAAATTACTAGTATAATAATTATTAAAGCAGTATATTTATTAACACTTGCACGCGAATCATTCATAAACTAAACCATAAATAATTAATGAAACAGCTAAAATTCCGGCTTCAAGAGTATATTCCACGATTAGAAATCGCCACCTGGGAAAACGATCTCAGATTCGATAATGCAGTTCCAAAGCTAACTGTGAACCACTGCCTTCTAAACTGTATAATTCTCGTGCGTGATTCTCGAGACGGCGGTGGATAATACGTATCGTTTCTCAACTGTTTGTTGACAGATGAATATGATGTGAATTTTATTTGATAAATTCAGTGTAATTTTCAGAAATCATATAAATTTTCAAGGGAAGGAGTGATTGATTTGGATTTTTTTTGTCCGCGATACTTCGAGGATTAAACTATCAATATATTAAAGCTGAAGCCCGTGGCTTCACCCGCCATTATTAATTGACTCCAGGATTTTAAAGAAATTTACACTGGCAGTATATTAAAAATGTTTGTGGTTCAGAGGTATGAAAATTGTAAGTAAAAATAAAATTAGAATATTTGTTCATTGTGTTCATTTCACTTAGGCCTTATACAATAAAGAAACTGTTTTCCTTTCTAATTTTGTAGTCGTCATGAAAGTTTACACTGCGAGAGACGAACATCGCCGAGTATACCCGATGTCTCACGAAGCGGGCGAGCGAGCAAGCACGCTTTTTAGGGCCGTTGAATTGTATAAGAGTAGATACTTCGATAGTATCAGCATTTGTTAAAGCCCAGTATTATAATATAGCATCCAAAGCCCTATATTTAAACATCGTAAACAATACTTTCGTTATGTAAACAATTGACATCAGAACTCTCTAACTTTGCCTCATTTCACATTTCCGTCTTTTCCCGTGAATTTTCCAAAAATTTTCTTTCACACAAACCTTGCCATGACAATTACGAACACAACAAAAAAAGAATCAGCCAAATCGGTCGAGCCGTTCTCAAGTGTTGCGGCAACAACCCTTTTGTAAATTCATTTTTATTAATATAGATATTACTAATTTCTACAGTTCGTCCAGAGTATACAGGCATTTATTTATTAAAAACTTGCTCAGTTCTCTCTTAAATTCTTGTCCTCTGAGTGATTTTAATGGAGGAGATAGTTTGTTGTGTGTCCATGATAAATACATCTTTATTTGTGGCTGTTTTACTGAATCTAAATCTATGATAGTCATCTGTGTTCCTGGTATTGTAATGGTGTATATCGCTGTTTTGGATGATTTGTTTTTCCCGGACAAATAGTATTGCTTTGTATGCATAAAGGGAATAGATGGTGAATATATTCATACTTCTAAAGGCAGGTCTACGTGAGTCCCTGGTTTGCAAATTATTAATTAATCTGATAGATTTTTTTGTAGAATAAATAGTCTAAAATCATTAGGTTTTGTTATTTATGATTGGTTATTTTTAAAGGTATGTAAATATAATAAACATTATAATTTGAGTTGGGAAGATACACAGTGAAGTAATTTCAAACTTAAAGATTGTTGAGATCGGGATTTACACACTAACTTCACTTAATAGGTATATTTACCTCAGAATGCATTTCGATGGACAATTTCCACCATCATCAGCTGATCCGACTGTCACTCTAGCGGCGGGTGGATGAACTTTTCAATCAGGGTTCCTTGAATTCCCACTGTGGTGTCAAAGTTGATCAAATTCTCACGGTTCTTTTGAATAAAAAAATTTTCCCAAACTAGTAGATTCGATTGTTTTTGAACATGTTTTAATAGGTCTATGCTGTCTTTGAATTCATGGCCTTCTTCCCAAAAATGCGCTGCCAGAGCTGATTTATCTGTTTGTTTGTTCACCACGTTCCTGAAATGTTCTTTCCTTCTAATATTTAAATTTCTTTTGGTTTGGCCTATGTAAAATTTGTCACAATCTCTGCAGCTAATTTTATAAATTCCGGATTTGTTGTAATGTGGTTCTCCGTCTTTAAAGATAATAAACATGCTTATCCAGTGACCTAACCTTTCTGATGAATAGTCATTTATAATGGACTTTGTATAATTTCAGAGAAAAGAAGTTTTCCTTAGAGAAGTAATTTATGAGATTATTATTAGTATTAGTATTATTATTACGCGAATAAGCCCATTAGGACTATGCAAAGTACTTAGAGGCATGCATTTGCCTTCCTTTGTGCCCATATCTCTTTCATCCTTTTTTCTTTCTTCCTTCCTTTCTCTCTTTAGACCACGTTGTTCCAGTCTTTTATTTGGTTTTTCCTCTTGGTCAACTTGCCAATTTTGGACCTGAAGATTTCCCAGTTCTTAACATTTTCTGGTGTAATTCCACTTTCTTAGTGTCTGTTTTCGTAGAATTCGACTGTTTGTTTTGTAAGTCTGTCTGGGTTCATTCTTTTAATGTGTCCGTAGAATCTCAATCTGCTTTTTCTAATCTCGCTGTATTGTTTGATTTCCTGTTTGCCTCTATGTCGGTATTGTTCATTTGCGAGTTTTGGGCCTAGAATTTTTCTTATGATTTTGCGTTCCTTTTTCTCACAATGTTTTCAATGTCTGCTTTCCTGTTCAAAATTAGTGTTTCTTATCCGTAGAGGCATTCTGGTTTAATGACTGTATGGTAAAGTCTTAGTTTTGTCTTTTTTTTTTTATAATAATAATAATAATAATAATAATAATAATAATAATAATAATAAAGTTTAAGTACCATGGTTGTTGTTGCAGATGGATGTTTCTGGAACATTGGTGATAGACAATGCTCAGGCAGAGGACAGTGACAAATATGCATGCATTGCAGAGAATCGCCTGGGGAAAGTTGATGACTTTGTCTTGCTACAGGTGGGAATGCCGCCCCAGATGGTACACATCCCTAGTAGTGAGTATGAGTTGTCACGAGGAAGTCGAGTTGTGTGACACAGCAAAGCATGATGATAATGATGATGTTTTCACAGATACACAGGTGGACATCCACAGTGATACCAGTATTCCCTGCACGGCAGTGGGGGTGCCCATACCCAGCGTAACCTGGGTCAGACGGGATGGCAAGGAACTGAGTCGCAATGTTAGAGTCTCCCAACACGGCACTCTGCACATCACACGTATGTAAGAGTTTTACATTTCACATGTAGCCAAATCTCCATGCACTTGCATATCAGTTATCTATCGAACTTGATAGGCTGTTACATTGAAAAAGTAATAAACATGATATTTTTTCTTACCTCAAACTCATTATTATGATGAAGAGTAGTAACAGTAGTTGTAGGGAATTATTCAAACAAATCTCTAACCTACCACTACCCTCATTGTACATATATGAGATATTATTCCATGCAAAAAGAAACATTAATACATTCCAAGTCTCCTCACAAGTTCACCGCCATAACACTCGTAATAAAAACAAATTGTCCATAACCACTCATAGTACAGCTTTGTTTGCGGAGAGCTTTTGCTATAACAGGATCATATTATACAATAGTTTACCAGATACTTTCAAAAATATTTCAAACTACAACCTGTTCAAAAATAAATTAGGTCGTTTTATGTACAAACCCTGCTTTTACAGCATAAAAGAATTTATTGAAACCTGTGGAATGAACGGGGAACACACAGCTTAAAGGTAGTATGTTAGTTGTATATTTCTAGTAGTGGTACAGTAAATTATAAGTAACGGGAACAAATCACAATGTTAACTTGATAATTGTAAATAAAATTCTAATTAAGGACAACATATAATTGTGAACTTATAGTTTAGTGTATAGGAAATTGTAATTGTAGTAAATTGTAAGTTTTCCTAATTGTTAATTAGATTTAGTTAGTAGTTTAAGAAATTGACGATTCCCATGTCATTGTAAGATGATCCAGAGCAGTATAATACAGTTTCATATTTACTCGGATATACCTCAAAAATATACTCATTGTTGAGGTACAATTTTTGGGGCATTCTGCTCTTTCAGAGGGAATGAAAACATTGATTTTTCATGTCGGGGCAGTGACAAGAATGAATTCATCAATTTTCCTTACTCTTCACTGATTGGTTTATGGTCTTCATAGACATACACTGGCATAAAGAAATAAGAATATATTCCTTGTGATAAGCTGGTAGATGAGAATTCGCCATTCTCACACATGTGGTATTGTGTGACACTTACTTACTCAATGGCAACACACAATTCCTAAGCAAGCTAAAGGAATATTATCTTAGTTCGCAGGCTTTCACGGCCAGTCTTATACATAAACTGATTGTACTGGCTATCCGGGTTGGGCCGCGTCGTGTTTTTAGTGTCTTCTAACGTTTCGGACATCCTATCGTGTCCTTCTTCGGAGAAAGATTCGCAGTAAAAATAAGTGCCTGTGAAGAGTAAACAGTCGCAGTTGTCATGATGTCAGTGTTAAAGTTTTAATCGTTTCCACCAGATGTCACTGATCTTGTATCCATCTTCCCTGTTTATGGTATGCGGATGTTTAATAATTTCTATGGCTTTTGTAACAAGTCTAGGGAATCTTCTGTTTTCATGTTGTAGTGGAGTTATATCATCGAAAAGTATTTTGTGGCCCGTTTTGTCTGAATGAGATGCGATGGCGGAGTACTCAGTGTTGTTTTCTTTCTGGTGTCTGATATGTTCTTTTCTTCTGGCATCCAGAGAGCGTCCCGTTTGTCCTGTGTATACTTTTCCACACTCATGGAATTGAGTAGACTCCCGCTTATGTAAAATATCGATTTCGTCTTTCTTCTTAAAAACACAATGCGGCCCAACCCAGATAGCCAATACAATCAGTTTAGGAATATTATCTATTTACCTGAGCCTGCCATTCAACCCTGTTCTGTGTTAACTCCATCCAACCATCCCTTGCAGATCCTACTTCCCTTAAATCTAACCTAATATTGTCCTCCCACCTATGTCTAAGTCTTCCTAGTGGTCTTTTTCCTTCGGATCTCCCAATCAATATTGTTTAGATAAGTCTTTCCTCCCCCATGTCCAGTCCATTTCATCTCCCATGATTTAAATACCCTTATTATATTTGGTGATGAGTACAGGTTATGAAGCTCATCATTATATAGTTTTCTCCAGTCCCCATTTTCATTTCTCTTAGGCCCAAATATTTTCCTAAGCCCCCTGTTTCCGAACACTCTCAGATTATGTTCTTCCCGAAGAGTAAGGGACCATGCCTCACATCCATATAATACAACCGGCAGGATAATTCTCTTATAATTTTTTATTTTTAGAATTTTGGGCAGAAGACATGAAGATAAAAGTTTCCAGAATCCTTAAAAACAACCGTTTCCTGTATTATAAATACTATAAATAGTTCGGAACTTAACGTGAATCAATATTTTATTAATATGAGTTGATTAACACACTTGTACTTCCGTTTCCTGATTTCAGTCGACACTTAACTTCTGGCTTAATATTATTTGTATCTGTAATTATTTCTCCCAGATATTTGAATTTCTCCACTTGTTTGAATGCTTTATTTGCTATTCTAATATTTTGTAGCATGTTATTTTGACATTTAATGCCCATATACTTAGTTACTTCTGCATTAATTTCCAATCCAACATTCCTGCAGGCATCGAAAACATGTCATACCATACATTTTACTGAGAGATACAAATTATAAACAATATTGTACAGTTGATTAATACAATCTGAATGATGAAAGGGACTAGGGTTTTTTACTGTCTCTCAACGTGTACGCAGCCTGAGGTGAGATAAACTGTGTTTGTGCTGAACAATTTCAACATGTATTAAGGGACACAAGTTCATTTACGCTGTTACACTATACATTGTTTTACAGATGCTGGTAAAGAAGACGAAGGCGTGTATGTGTGCAATGTGAGCAATGTGTTCGGTAACGGTCAGTATGAAGCACACGTCAACGTGACAGGAATTGGTGAGTACTTGTAAAGGTTCCTTATGACTAGAGCCCGGATTTCCATGCAAATGCATGTTTTTATATACTTTGGTTAGACTTCTCAAACTTTGTATTTACTCATTACATGACTCATGGATTCCAAATAACCATATTTTTTCCGTGCATGTTTGCATATTTCGACCTTTTTATGGCAAAATTCATGCATAATGCATGTTTTGGATTATTTTGGTTTAATATAGCATATTCAGAGGTTTTTAATGCATATAAACCCCCATTTTCTTGTTTTAGTGCATAATATCAAGTTACCATGCATAACTGTGCCTCCCTAAAATCTTGGCTTTTCAGTGAAACGTAAAAATGTTGTATTGTATTATCATTGTTATTTGATCGACTTGGCAACAGAGTCTGCCACCTGCATGAATTTGAGAGTGCAAACTACTGTTTACCCTAAATAAACAGTAATATAATACACCAGGCTACAAAAGAAAATGCTGACTCGCCGACCTTAAATTGAAAGAAAACTGCTAAACAGAATGGTCACTGCTTAAATTTGTCAGTCACTAGACATTGTTGAAGACGTTGAATTACCTTTAGAATCGTGTTGTGGAGAAATGGGTGTGACAGTTAAGGAAAAACTTAAGAAGGTACTTAGTTCAAATCCTGATCTTAAACTTCTGAAAAAGTGAAAGACGTATTATGTGGAAAAAATGTAAAAGACATGGAATTCGATCTCACCCTCAGTCAAATTTCTTCCCTTAAGTATGCACCTTCTGAAGTAGAAAGATCCTTTTCTGCGTTCAAGAATGCCCTATCTGATAAACGCACGAGTTTAAGTGAGAAGAATTTGGAAAAACTCGTTGTGGTATGTTGTTTTAAGAGAAATTTAAATATACTGTAGTACAGTGCGGATTTTTGATAGTGCATGTTTCGCCCTTCATTGTGCATATTTGGAGATACGATAGTGCATGAATGCATGCATGTTTTTAAGTTTGATAGTTGAGCTGATATTTTCGATTCAAAATAGATCACTCAAGTGTTTTCTGCTGCTGTACTGATATTTCTACATCCTGTGACATCTAGTGGCTAATCTCTGCTTCTCTCTCTGCTCTTATCTTCCCAACGTATGTTCGCTACACATCTGACCTCTACCCGCTACTTCTCGTACTTCTGTTTTGGTGCAACTTCGCCGCGACAGATGGCGTCAGTGGTCCGTAATAGCAGCCGACCTCATCATATGTTCGCTATGACTTGACAATTCTTGTCGTGCTGCGATGTTTTGACCTCTTTCATTTGTTTACACAACAAAGACGCTGTAAAATAATAATCTTTTGTATTGGTCAAGGAAAGTTCATACACCTTCTTGATTGGATAATTATTCCCGCGGCACTCCGTTAATTCACAGGTGAAGCCCCTGGAAAGCTATCTCTTTTTGGTCGGCGTTCATCATGTCGGTAATGTACTATGCCATGCTCCAACAAAAAACGGAGTATGGATATTTTTCTTGGTTTTAGAACTTAACTGCAATATTGTTTTAGAGCCATTAGCTTGTCTGGTTAGTTTGTGATATAATTTCGCTTCCCTTGTTATCTTAAAAATGAGTAATAAGTAATTTTAATCACTGCCCGTGGAAGCGTGGGCTAGCTTGGTTCGGCTCCATTAGGTTATTTTGTCTTGAGCCGATTATGTAGTCTTTCTATCTCATTGCATATTTCATTCCCCTTTTATCTTGTAGTTTTATTTCTCTCCCCTTTATTTTCGGCCCTCATGATGGATGAAAGAGAGATCCGCTTCTGATTGGGGTGGCAAACAGAAGTGTTAGTTTGAAACAATTTGATTTGCAATTCTTTTCTCTTGTTATTATTTCACTAAATTCTCCACCCATGTAAATATGTAATTAGAATTAAATGAAATGAGTATGTCGGGGATCCCCTCTTTTAAATAAATCGTTTTATTTAGGTACTTATTGTACTATTATATTCCGTTTTAATTTTATCAGTCTATATTATTATTCTTAATGAATTAATTTATGTACTTATTTGTTCCTCTTATTTTAATTTAAAAATCAATACTTATAATTTCAAACAGAATGTAACTTCAGTAGGCCTAAAACTTTAGTAAACTTGTCAAATTCTTCCAGATTGCTTTGTTTAACTTTATTTGCAGTTTCATTAACTAATGAAACTGTAACAAATTGTTCCCTCTGCCTCCTTTCCTGTTTGTCCTCTTTCTTGCTCCCTTTGGGTTGGGTTTCTTCCCTAGGTATCTACTTGGGACCGCTTCCACGGAGGGCCATGCTGGTGTATGGGATGAAGAGCCCTTGCCTGCAACCTTGGCCTGTTCTGGTCCAGTCCGGGAAAAGGGTAAAGTACTTCGGACACTAGGACCTACTGAGGGCAGACATCTATCAGGTAAAAAGGGAACCCCACCTTACCTGAACCAAACCTAACCTGTGTGCGTGGAGGGGGGACATAGTGCATGAAAATCCGGGCTTTAGTTATGACATTAGATCTTGACTTGTGCTTATTGTTTTTATAATAACCATGTACAGTCGGTCAAATAAAAAACGTCGGGCGGTATTTGATTAAGTATCACGAACGAGCATATGCGCATGTACAGGAAGACTTAAGGTTAGGTTCACACACGCCTCTTGTCTATCCATGTATTTTCTTGATTATTTAGTCAGTTTTGTTCCAAAACAAACATGTATAGAAGGCTGTGGCTATATGCCTCAAATCCGCCATATTCTTGGTTGCAAATTTTTATAATATTAATAATTAATAGATTCGCGAGGAATATGTTTATTCAAGGAGCATTTTTTAAAGATTTTATTTTATAATACCGGTACTTGTAGTGCAAAATCAATAACTTACGCTCAGCATCTGCAACCAATCTTAGCATCGAAATACGCGTCCGGCCAGATCAACATTTGCTATGAAAACTTCCGGTCGCATTATAGTAACGTTCCCACCTCTGAGCTTCTTTTCATAAATATGGAACCTTCTCGCTGCTTCAGAGACCGAAAAATGCAGGTCAATTACAGCCCTAACCACACTTTCTCTCACGTTAGCATTTGTATGTGGCGATGACACAAAGCAAAATGAATTATGACAATGCATTAAGTTGAATATCGTTTGTTGCGATTTCCGCGATGTTCATTTTTTCCCTCCTTGTTTATATTTTCCCTCCTGCCGCATGGCCTCATATGTTCCGAAAATGAACTGTATTTTGTGTTTATTATAGGAAACTTGTGAACTAATGCGTCAAAACTTTAATTTTAACAGCATACGAGTCCCGACGTTTTTTATTTGACCGACTGTACAGTAATCATACTGTTACTAGTACTGTATTGGCCCGAATATAAGACTTTTTTCCTCAAAATGTGTTTATAAAAACTATATTCATCTTATATGCGCAGCCTAACACTTTCATCAACTCTCCATTCATGAATGCAGCTGTGCAGCAGGAATCCCCATGCGATGATGTGCGCCCGTCCCAAGGTCAAAGTGATGTGAAAATTCATCAAACTTTACCGAATTTCATTTTCACCCAATTTGTGCTTCTGCTTGTACTGCACAGTTACTTCTCTATTCTCTATGCGTAAAGCTTTGTTTGACCACCAGTAATGGTGGACCATGTGGAAAAGAAAGAATCCTCATTATCTCAATGCGTAAAATAAAGGCGAGTGAAGAAGTCACAACATGAACTTCAAAATTCCGTTTTATGTGAAACAAGATGTACTAGTAAGCTATTTTGTTTATTTTTTTCGTAACTACCCTTCAAAAATTCATCGTCGTCTTTTATGCTAGGTCGTCTTATATTCAGACCAGTACAATAAAGCCATGAGTAGGTTTCCTCTTTGCCCTTTTTCTGACAGGTGTCCACCCTCAGACACAATTAGTTCAAATAATTGACGTTTCACTGTACGACTCCCTTCTGTTCTATGCTCTCCATTGTCACAAATAGTGTTGTTTGTACACACAACACAAGAACAATGCCCCTAGTTTTCAATATTTGGAGGAGCACAAAGATTTTACAGTATGTTGTAGGTATGTTGTGATGCTTTGAGAATCTTGTTGTTCCATGCAGCCGCCATAGTGTATTCTCTCATTCATTACACTGGTAAACAAAAATCAACTTTTTTTTTGTGACATGGATAAAACATGTAAAATTTCACCAGAAAACAGAAAATGACCTTGGATTTTCTCTATCACCCAATATTTTTTTGCTACGAAGTGTTTTGTGTTATGCTGAAATATGTTCTTAAAATTATTTCAAAATTTTATTACAAAATTTTTTTAGCGATATTTTGTCACTGCAGCATCTTGGATTAATGTCCAGCAGTCATCAGCAAGCAAACTCGGCCTCCATTTGCCTTGGTATCACTTTTCCATAGTTGCAACAACGTCCTGGTGGAATTGTTCCCCATGTTCATCCCTTACGGCACCCAAATTTTCAAGAATGAAATTGAGGTGAGCATCCAAAAAGTGAATTTTTAATGACATGTTACATCCCATTTCGCTGTAGGCACTAAGTAATTCAGTCACATGGTCATTGTAATTTTCAGCTTTGACATATCCAAGAAAATTGGTCACAACTGTTTTAAAAGCTTTCCGTGCTCTTAGTTCAGCTTCATTCAGCATGTTGTCATATTTGCCATCTTTCATAACTTGTCGTACTTGCGATCCCACAAATATGGCCTCTTTAATTTTTGCCTAACTAACTCTCGGAAATTTCTGTTTCAGATACAAGAACCCCCTTCCGTTCCGATCTAACGTTTTTAAGCTAAGTTTAGAAGAATCAATAAATAGGCACAAATTGCTTGGTTCATGTTTCTGACCCAATGAATCAAATAAGTTGTCAACATCCATGCAGTAGCCTACACCAAAATCCCTTCTTGAGCGAAATAATGTGTAAGTCCTTTTTGACGTTTTCGAAAGTCAGTTATATGTACGTTACCTTCGAGGAGATTCCATCCTTTTAATCTGGATGCTAGGAGTTCTGACTGTGATTTTGCTAGTTTTAAATCTCGAACTAAATCATTCAGTTCAGCTTTTGAAATCAGATGTGGTTTTGTTGAGCATTTTGGTGCTTGAAAGTCTGGGTCATTGTCGATTTCCTGTGAAAATTGCACAACATCAGGTGGATCACTAGCACATTCTTCTTCGTCCGAAGTCCACGATTCTGGTGGGTTTAGGATAGGAAGTTCTTCACTATGTTTGACGGGCCGGGCTGATGGTAAATTGGGATATTGCACAGCATCCTTGGACTTCAGTCCGATGCCCTGTATTTTAGTGAGGTAAAAGTAACAATCGGTTGGATGGTCTTTTGGTTCTCTCCACACCATTGGTACTGCAAATCGCATATAACGTTTTTCACCTTTCAATCAACCTGTTAACAATGTTACACAAGTCTTGCAACATATGTGAGGGGCCCATGACTTATCTTGATCTCCTACTTTAACTCCGAAATAAAATTCGTAAGCTCTTCGCACAAGTTGGGTGAAATTACGTTTTTGCGATTTAAAAGTTATTTCTTCTCACACATAACAAAAACTGTTGACATTATTTACACACTGCCTAGGCATTGCATTGACTTGTTAATTCACAGTCAATCACAGTACAATAATAAAAATAAACCAAGTATGTAGAACACAAGCACGTTAGTAAAGACAACATAGTAAATGCAGTAACTTCATACACGGGTAAATGCCTACTAATGCACAATCTCATTTGGGTGCGTAGGCCTACTTCTTGCATGTAATAGGCTATACTGGAAGGAACTTGTCTTAACACATTACTACACTGCTGATATATGCATTACACGAAGTGGTACAATATACATACAGCGACTCACAAAACTGTTGCAATGATCGCTGCTATTTTTGTTATATTTTTTTAAAAATCCAGTACAATATTATTTAAAAAATAATGAATGGTGGGGTAGGGTGGAGAAGAATGTCTTCTTTTATTCTATGGAAGCATCAAATGCATTATTCAGAGTTTATTTTAAATTTGTTTTCATTGTTATTGCAACGGTTTTGTGAGTCATATGTTGCATACTTGCAGAATATAAACGCTTGTTACTAAAAATCCGTGGGTGATAGGCAATTTCTGTTTTTAAATTTGTTATTAGGGTGCCTCAATACATCGGAAACACCTAAAAATTTCCATGTCACAAAATGTGTGTTTAACAGTGTTATCGATCATTGCTTTAATGGGTAATTGAGTAGTGGAAATTGCAAAGGTTCTAATTGCCTTATAGAGAATTGTACTGTAGAGAGAAAAGACTTCGCAGTACTTATATTTGAGTTCACGGGTGTAGCAACTACTGTAACATACAATTTACACATGGGTTATTGGCGTTGGCACATGGAACAACATGGTGGGGGGGGGGGGAAGAACACTCTTCATAGATATAGCACTTAGAACCTTTGAAACATCCACTCCTCAATTGTACTTTTGAAGTAGATTCGATTCAGTAATTGATCGTTCTTGCCAAATCAGTACAGGAATGAGATTTCAGTAATATTGTAAATATTGATGATCAAAATAAAGATTTAAATCCAATTATTAATTTTTAATGTTCAAGTTTTCAGTACTTAATGCTGAAATTTGCTGTTGTGTTTCAGTTAGGCCTGTTCTGCAGAGTAGGAACGACCATCGTCCAGATGCGACAGTGAAGCGAGGTCAGCAGCTGGAGTTGCCATGTCATGTGATTCTGAGCAACCCTCCAGCCTCGATAGCGTGGTACAAGGATGGGGAAATACTGGACGAGGGTCAAATGGACTGGGAAGGAATCGAATTGATGAGGAATGGCTCCCTCGTCATCTCGTACACCACACAAGAGCACGAGGGGACGTACGAGTGTGTTGCTAACAATGTGGGTGGCTCCGTCAGCCAAGCAACCACGGTGCATGTTCACGGTGAGCAAATGTCTATGCTGACTCGTCTAATTTCCTTTTTTTCGGGACACCTTTCTAAAACATTTGTTTGAGATATCAAGTTGAAATTCTCTGTAGGAATAAGAAGCTGCCAGGATGTAGCAATAGGCTTTACAGCCCTTATGCTGTTGAAGTTTAAGTTTATTTATTGTTTGGAACATGTCCAAAACATACATAAACATAGTCAGTGTATAAAAATAAAACAGAAATTATTTTGACTGTACAATCAATTTGTGATATGATTTAATAAGACTTATAATTAGGGCCCGGATTTGAAGGTTTTAACCTATTTTTTCCCCAGATTCCTAAGTAGTACAGTTTAACATACTTTTCTGTTTTGTGCCCCTGGCTTCCAAATATATGAATCTTATAGAACCTAAAAAGAGCTAAGGAGGATTTTTGCCGAAAAACTCAGTTTTTAAATAGATTTTCCAATTGATGCAAAGGAAAATAAATATGTTAATTTGTGCATTTTAAGAAAAGACATAATTCAAAATAAATTTATACAACGCAATGAAATTAACAATATATATGTCGCTTTGTCGCTTGTCTTTGTAACTCGAAAATATGCTGCCTCGCCATTGCAGGAAATGAAACTTGAGCCTTCTGCAATACTTTAAAATCTGTGACTAATCCATTGTTGTTTCAACTTCAAAATAAGTTGTGACCAACGACAGAGAAGTATATTAAAGGAACAAATTCGTGACACTCGAGTCTACTTATTTTTGTAGAACAGAAGTGAATTGAGTGGTATATTGAATAACTGATTCACTAAAAGTTAGTATCTAAATTATTTACGCTATTTTTCGAGTGCTGATACAAGGAATAGTTCCCGTACTTTTTTTATTTAAAAAAAATACTAGAATAACTGTGTCAAAATTATAATACAATTTTCGATTAATATTAGTTTTCATTATAGTTCATTAGGGTTCATGTGTTATTACGATGGCTAAAATCGTTCGTTTAGTGCCTAAAGAGGGCTATTCCAAGAAATAGATAGCTAAAATACCTTTTATAAAAGCCTAAAAATCCGGGCCCTATTTATAATATTATTAAGATGAAGATTCTAAATTAATTATTTTTTAAATTTATTATTATTATTATTATTATTATTTTTTTTTTATTTATTATTTTTTTTTAATTTTTTTTTTTAATATATATATATATATAGCTTGGAAGCATGTTTTATAATTCAAGCCTAAATGGGCAATTGTTGGTCAAATAATTTTTAAGCTCACACTTAAATTTCTTTACATTTAAATTCTTCATGTATTCTGGAAGTCCATTATAATAAATTGCACCCTTAATAAGGGCTGTTTTCAGTCTCTCTTATTCTGCTGTCAACTCTTTGAAAATCATCTCTCTGCCTTGTATTGTAATTATTTGTGACACTTCTGAATTTTTTACCAAATATGTAACATCAGTTAGAACTGCTTGATGCATAAATTTCATGAACTTCATCATGGAATACAATGACTCAAACAAATAGGTTGTCCTAAAAACAGAAATCAGCCTTTTTGCATACTCTTTTATATTTGGATACATTTTTTTCTCGAACCTGCTACTAAAATTCATCCTCTGCACATCCATTTTCTTTCAACTGTTTTAATTCCTAGTCCTCTTTAATTTCCTCTAGTTCCAATTTCAAAGTGGGGAAATCCTCCCCCCCCCCCTTCAAAAAAATTAAATTGCCATTCCACAAGAATTAAACAATTTTCAGTTTAACCTTATAATTTTTTAACAGCCCTCTCTGTTGTTCTTCGGATGCCGATTCCCTTATTTTTCTGCTGAGTCCCAATAACACTTTTGTCGATTTCGAAAGTACAACTATCATCAGTAGACTTCGGATTTTAGGTAAAAACCTATTTTAATCCTTAAGTGATATACGGACGAAAACTTGAATATGCATGTTTCATAAGTGACTATGCTTAAAACTTATACTTTTATAGGACCTAAAACAGCCTATTTTTATGTTAGAGCCTAATATACTTGTTTTTCCTCTAAAGTTCAAAATAAGTTATTTTTTGTTATAAATTCTAGCATTTATTTTCAGTTCATACTAAATGTATGACTCGGAATGTGCAGTACATAACACACATTTGTGACATGGTTAAATAGTAAGGAATGTTTCGTCTTCAGTAGAAAAATTCCTTGGAATTCCCAAGGAAATGTAGTGTTTTTCTCCCGACTCCCACTTCCAGAAAAAAAAAAAAACTTCTCTGAATCACTGAGGGAAACAAGGGGTTGAATATGCTAGCGTGCATAGCTTCTGGGCGCAGGGATTAGGTTTTCATTGTTATGGTAGTAATACAGGCCCTAGTAATAGGTCTATATATTTCTATAGGCCTACCTGTGTTTTATCATGATTATTGATTAATGGCGACTTCAATAAATATAATATTCTGCATTGCAATTGAGATATTTCAGAAAACTGGCAACTTAATGATTTTATAAGAGACTATTTTACGATTTTTAGAACCTATTTTCCAATTTTTAGAGCCTATTTTAAGTACCTAAAACAGCATTTTTAGCGACCTAAAAGTCCGAAGTCTAATCATCAGTTTTTAGGTAGATTTCGAAGAAAAATCTACCTATTGCAATCGATACCATGTCATGACTTTCGAAAAATTCTTCCATATCTTTACATTTCATGCCTCCCTAAGTACGAAACCACCGGACATGTTCGTTAATGAGCAAAATTGGCCCAAGGGGAGGGTCGGGGAGGGGGTTGAAATTTTCAAAAATTTATATCTCGTCCCCTAAGAAGTATAGAGGGAAACTTTGTCTGAATAAATTAGAGTACTCCCTATGGAGTTCACAGTGACACCAGCGATTCGGGGGTTTTCGGGGTATGAGTGGGGGTGGTTGGTGGGGGGATGGAAATTCGAAATTTTTGAAACCACGTCTTATGGGGTATCATTGAAAAGCTCTTGAGTACTCTACCAATCAGTAGCTAGTTTCTTGATAGCTCTCATATAAGGTGAGATTTGAAATCTACCTCAGCCTGTAGGCCTGCCTAAAGGGAATTTTTCTGTTTGGAGCACCTGCATTGATTGGCAGGCACCTTAAATGTGATGCGGCAGATACCTGGAAGCCAAGAAGATTTTATATTGCATGAAGAAAGAGCAGTATCCACTTGTCATCCAGATGGATAAGTGAGCAAAGTGAATTATATTTCAGAGCCGCCGAGTTTCCCGGTTTCCCGAGGCTCTGTGGAGATGAAAGTGAAGGCCGGGGAAGCTGTGGTGTTGCTGTGTCCAGCTCTCGGTGATCCTGAGCCCCTCGTGATCTGGAGGAAAGACAGGATGCCATTGTCACTCGACCACAACATGTATGTAGTCCTCTCAGGTCTGGTTAGTTCTTAAGCTTTTAGGGTTAACTCTTGTGCATGCTCTGCCAATTGAAGTTGAACTGTCTTATTTCCTTTCTATTTCATAATGTTTCCTATAGCATACAGATATTTATCTTGTAAATATGAATTAAAAGGGCAGAAAAGAAATTGTGTTAAATTCAGCTCATATAATTATTATCTGTTTTCTTTGTTTACAGATACAAGAACAGTGATGACAACTCTCTGGTAATAAATTCCCCCAGTGTTGCAGACAGCGGGACGTATGAATGCACAGCTGTCAACCCTGCAGGAGAAGCAACCAGAGCGATGGTGCTGTTTGTTCAAGGTGAGCCAATTACAATGCTCCAGTGTGTAACAGGACTAGAGTGGGTCAGCCAAAGACATGAGGCTTCCCCAGTCAGAATCTTGAAGTAGACACGACCACCTGCATGGGTGTCAGCAAGCTGACCACATGCTCCCCTATCTTGCCATCTGCCTACGATGCAGCAGACGGGTGGTAGATCTAGTCCCTTCAGTATGCAGCACCACGGTTTGTAGTTTAGTTTCAGGATGCAAATGGCATTTCATTCCTGGTTGCTAAGTCTTAAAATATCATCTATACCAACAGTACTTCTTGATAAAAGTTGGAAATAACACGAAAAAAATAATATTGTGATAGATCCATACACTGCTTCCCTTATTTTAATTACTAACCTGAACCCAGGTTTCGGTGAGCCTTCCCACCATGTTCAAATGTATGTCAAGTTTATCTATTAAAAACTATTAACAGGGTTAAAAATAAAAAAATAAATATTATTATTAATGTATGAAGTTATTTGGATTAAATTCATTCAAGGAATAATATGCATTAGTTACTAGTACATGTCGTATAGTTCTACAGAATTTGTTTTCGGACAAATTCTTCACCTCATGGGGAAGCTTATTGAATACAGTGGAACCTCGTTAAGACGTTTTTCTAGGGACTGGAAAAAAATAGACGTCTTAAACGGGAAAACGTACTACTGAAAATAAAAACAAAATCGTAGGGAATATGTAGATAGGCCTATGTTTTCTAAGTTGCTCAGAACCACCCAAAAGTGCATCCTAATGGCTCTGAAATACCCACAGTGATACACAGGTGCTTCAATGCCAAGCCATTTGTTACGAGAGATTTATATTATGTAAACGAATACATAGGCCTAACAATTTTATCTGGAAAAAAAAAAAACTTTCAAAAATTGATGGAATGTATGGGAGCCATATTTAATGATAAATCAAGACGAAATTGACAAAGAAAGCATCTATTTTATTCTGAAAATCACACATGAAACAAGTTGCACTCCACAATCTATTACCAAACACGATATATTGTAATTGTGCAAAATTTCACACGTGCCAGTTCTGTAAACAGTCGTGTACACGGTCATGTTCACAGCCACAATTTGCTAATGAAATGCGATCCAATACCGACGTGAGAAGCACGATCTGCTTTTTTGGCATACATTTCTTCAAACATTCTAATATTTTCTTCTCCTCACCACACGTACTGTAAGAAATTTAAAATATATTTCACTACTTCAAAATTATCACGATATAAAATGGCGGCCTAACAGCTGACTTGGCAAAATCGGCGCCAAGTCAAATGGCCAATGAGAAGCAAACTGCAATGGTTCAAAATGGCTGACGATTGGTCCCATAGAGCAAAGATTGAGACTTGGACACCAGAGAGTACAAGAATTCTGACATAGAGATCACACAATCGGATGCGCGTTCAAAGCTTATGTTTGACAAAGTGTGGTTGGCGAGCCAAATACGAACGTACTAAGCATTAAACCAAAACGTGTTAAGAAACATTTAAACATGCAATTATTAAGATTGGGACCGGGACTTCCAAAAACCGACGTACTATGCGGGAAAACGTAGTAATGAGGAACGTGCTAACGAGGTTCCACTGTATTTTGATTCCCATAGCAATGGGACTCATTGCTGTTATTTGAAGATTGTGTCTAGTTATTGCTATATTATTTGCTGTTCTTGTCTCATGGTCATGAATATCTTTATTTTTGTTGATATTTGGTTCATTTGTTTTTATCAGTTTAAGTAACTCATATAAGTACATACCAGTCATAGTGAGGATATTATTGTTTTTAAAGATATTTCTGCATGAATGCCTTTTACTTAATTTAAATATTATTCGAAGGGCTCTTTTTTGTAATTTGAATATGTTTTCGCTTTCGCTTGAATTCTCCCAAAAATTATTCCATAATTTAGATGTGAGTAGAAAATTCCGTAGTATATATTAATTAATGATTTAATTGGTCTCTAATATTTCTTTACAGGTAGATGGTAGAGCTTAGTTTTTTACTTAAATGTATGCAATGATCTTTCCAGTTTTGATGAGTGTCAATATGGATACAAATCCTTGGCTGGATAATAAAATATCCTCGCCAGTCAATTTATAAATTGACGTAAATGGAGTTAAAAGTGTTATTATTTTCAACTTTTATCAAGATTCAGCATGCTCCACTTCGTTTTAATTTGTTTTACCAAAGTGTTTGTTATGGGGGTGACTGTCTACTGTATTCATTGTACTACCCTCTTTGAGAGTTATCAAGTTATTAAAGACCGGGTGGGACTTGCATTCGGGAGGTCCCAGGTTCATATCCCGTGGCCAGCCAATTTGACATGGGTTTTTTCATGGATTCCCCAGTCATAAAGGCAAATGCCGAATTAGATATTTACATATCAAGAACCATCCTCACCATTTCATCCTGTATCATATCCATTTAAATTAATATCTACTACTCACTACCACAGCAAGCAGTTCTGCTCTACATTCCATCTCCGGAAAAACGACGACTGAAGATGATACATTTTTAAGTATTGAAATGCATCTCATTTTGACATGACCTGGTTTGATTTTAAAGCTGAATACGAAGAAAACTCCAGAACGTTTACGAACAACTTTTATAATTTCTGTAAGTGATTTTTTAAACAACATATGGAAGAACTGTACCAAGAAGAGGACAGCATATTACAATATGGACATTATTTTAAAATCTAAAATAATTTTAATTGGTAAATTTTAATATAATTCTCAACTACAATTCTAGATTTTATTCTGGACTAATATATTACATGTTACATATATTGGTGCCTCTCCTAATAGTCAATAAACAAGTCTCTAAGGCACAATTAGTACTTTTAACAGTGACTCAGTGGTTAATTTTAATTTCTGGTGAATGCAAGATATTACGTCAATACATCTTTGTCTTCCAAACAAATTATTTTCATATATTACTCCGATTTCACATATGTATAAGTAAACCATATTTCATGTTTATTAATAAATGTAATAACATATATATGTAAACTAGCATGTGCCCGCGGCTTCGCCCGCGATAATTATTTCAAGAATTAAAAATTAAGAGCATAATAGTTAAACCGTTATATTTATTAACACCTAAATCGCGTGGACTACATACCACGAGTAGATAGCATCGACTGGTAAAAGCGACCTCAGATTCGAGTTCCTTGGCCCAGAATACCCCTGTATAGTGAGTTTCGTCCAAATAAAACAATGTTTGACCATATTAGGGCTTACAACATTCAAGCGATCGCAAAAGTTTTATTTCAAGGTATGACAAAAATAGACAAAGCCAACTGTAATTGTCAAACTTCCATTTAATTTAATTCCAAACCTATCTGAAACCCACTGGTAACAATATGTTTTAATGTCAAATGTGATTCGGATTCAATAATTCTGTGTAAGAAGGGATTAAGTCTTCTCAAAAACATTTAATTTTTGGCATTTAAAATCAGAATTTTTCAAAGTCCTTTCTTAGTGAGCACCTACATTATGAAACGAAGGTCCTGTCAAAATTCCAAGTCTCTACCTGTTATAGTTTAGGCTCTACGTTGATTCCTGTCAGTCAGGACAAAGCCTTTTATATATTACTAGCATGTGCCCGCGGCTTCGCCCGCGATAATTATTTCAAAAATTAAAAATCAAGAGCATAATAGTTATATCATTATATTTATTAATTCCTTAATCACGTGGACTACATACCTTGATTAGATAGTATCGTCTGGTAAAAGCGTC
Organism: Ectobius pallidus; assembly: GCA_964059195.1. Lineage (NCBI taxonomy): Eukaryota > Metazoa > Arthropoda > Insecta > Blattodea > Ectobiidae > Ectobius > Ectobius pallidus. The sequence continues at coordinate 4,612,126 of CAXKWD010000002.1, forward strand.
CTCAGATTCGAGGTCCTTGGCCCAGAAAACCCCTCTACAGTGAGTTTCGTCCAAATCGAACAACGTTTGACCATATTTAGGCCTATGTTGATTATCCCACTTATAATAATAATAATAATAATAATAATAATAATAAGAAGAAGAAGAAGAAGAAGAAGAAGAAGAAGAAGAATCCTCTTCGGGATTAGGTTGAAAATTTCATATGTATGCGTGCCTTGACATTAAAAACAAATGAATCGACCAGCGTGAGCTAAAACATTCAAGCGATCACGAAAGTTTCATTTCCAAGGTTTGACAAAAATAGCCAAAGCCAGCTGTAATTGATTTGACATTGAAATATATTACGCTTCGGAAACGCAAAAAATGCACGTTTTCTGCCCGTTTTTCACTCATTTTTGGCATTTAGAATCAGAATTTTTCAAAATCCTTTCTTAGTGAGCATCTACATTAGGAAACGAAGGCACTGTCAAAATTCCAAGTCTCTACCTGTTATAGTTTAGGCTGTACGTTGATTCCTGTCATTCAGTCAGTCAGGACAAAGCCTTTTTTATATATAGAGATATAGAGATATTTTTTCATATTCAGCATTACTCTCTGCCTAGTCCTACAAAAAATACTAGTACTTGGTGGAAAAACAGTTTTTAGTTTATTCATAAACGTACTAGTTGGAAAATTAATCACTTCATAATGAAGTTCATCAATGACAATTTCATCTGTGTGATAATTTTGGGATATTGAATACTGTAACATAGTTGAATATGATTCAAATTTAGGGTAGTAGTTAAACTGTTTGAAATAGGTATATTTCAGAAATTTATTTTGAATGGACTCTGTTAATTTACAGTATTTAATGGTAGCAGGATTCCAAAGTAATGAGGAATATTCTAATTTTGACCTGATAATGGTTCTATACTGGAGTGAGAGTAACAATTTCACATTTTGTATATGATTTCAGTGCCGCCTCACATACAACCAGTGGAGGAATCGCTGCACTCTGTGGACGGGCAGATGGTAACGCTGAGTTGCCTAGTGAGCGCTGTGCCCACACCTGCTCTGTACTGGTACAAGGACGAAGCCCCCCTGAGCTCGTATGGGGAAGAGATCATATATCTCGATAACAACCAAACCATCAGGTGAGTCGCTGAATTGTGAATGATGGGAATGGGCTACACTGATAGAAAGTCAACTGAATTGAATTTAAAATCATTATGTTTTATTTGTGATTTATTTATTTTGTCAGTTAGCGTAATACAGGCTTTGACATAATATTACAGTTATTACTAGGGGGCGGATTTCTGCAGCATGTCATATTTTTCCCCTTTGCATTATTTTAGATTTCTGACTAATTTAAACCCAATTCCAAGCATCCTGGTGAAAATGGAACGGCTTTTATTGTGCATATAACTGCATATTTGGGAAGTTTTCAACTATTGTAGCATATTAGTAGGAATATGCATATTTAGGTCATATTTTTGGCATATTAAAGAAATTGTGAAGTTTCATATATTTTGTAAATTTTGCATTATAATGATACTTCTTGAGAATTTACAGATATTTTAAATAATTAACCTATTTTAATAAAATGAATTGTGATGAAACTTAAAAAAAATATACACATTGTGTATGTGGTTAAGTCATAGTTTAAATTTTATTGGTCATATTTAAATGTTTTTTAGGTCATAAATTCATGCATATATCCTATTTTTTAGGTCTTAGAAATCCGCCCCCTACAGTGTTTTGCAGATGACAAGCCGTTTGTCCTTCTCCTGCATAGATATGCGGTCTAATCAGAGACGTCGAGACGGAGGGAAGACTCATACTGCTAGCAGCACTTCGTTAGCTTGTACATGTGATTGGCAGTGAAGGAAAATGCTTCTCATTTGAAAAATACTGTAGTTATTACATTAAACATATAACTTCAACATGAAACTACACTAGGATGTAGAATTAAAAACTCTTCCATGGTATAGGAAGGGTTTTTGTCAACCATTTAAAAAGTGTGTGCCAGAATTTATTTTTGCTATTACTTTTTAGGGGAGGGGAAGCTGATGTGATACATTCACATACAGTAAAATACCAGTATAATGAACATCAGTATTACAAAATTATGTATTGGCCCCTTTTCTTTTCCCTATTTAATATGTGTTAAAACATTTCATTATAATAAATACAGAACTTTCAGTATAACAAATTAAAATTTTGCTTATTTGCCTGAATAATTGAATATACAGTGGAACCTCGTTAGCATGTTCCTCGTTACCACGTTTTCGCACATAGTACGTCCATTTTTGGAAGTCCCGGTCCCAATCTTAATAATTACATACTTAAATGTTTCTTTAACACGTTTTGGTTTCACGCTTAGTACGTTCATATTAGGCTTGCCAACCACACATTGCCGAACACAAACCTTGTTTTTCGCATCCAATCAGGTGTTCTCGATGCCAGAATTCTTGGTGTCCAAATCTCAAACTTTCTCTATGGGACTAAACGTCAGCCATTTTGATTGCTTCTCATTGGTGAGTTTAACTAAGCGCGAATTTTCCATCATCAGCTGTTAGCCGCCATTTTTATCATGATAATTTTGTTGTTTTCTAGGTAATGAAATATGTTTTAAATTTCGTATGGTACGTGTGTAGGGAAATATTAGAATCTTGAAGAAATGTAGCCCAAAAATGCAGATCGTGCTTCTCATGTGGATATTGCATCGCATTCCATTAGCAATTTGTGTCTGTGGCTGTGACGTTTGTCACGTGTGAAATTTTGCACAATAATTTACACTTCCACTTATTTTATGTTTGTTAATAGATTGTAGAATGCAAATTGTTTCATGTGTGATCTTTCAGAATAAAGTGGATGCTTTTTGTTAATTTCGTCTGGTTTTTCATTAAATATGGCTCTCATACATTCCTTCAATTTCAGCAAGTTTTGTTTAATTTTTTCAAATCAAATTATTAGGCCTACGTATTCATTTATGTAATATAAATCTCTCGTAACCGGTGCTCATAACTAATGGCTGGGCATAGAAGCTCCTGTGTGTCACTGAGGGTAATTGTGAGCCATTTGGATGCACTTTAGGCTATATTGAGCAACTTAGAAAACATATCTAGATATTCCCACCAATTTTTTAAAATTTTCAATAGTACGTTTTCCCGTTTAAGACGTTTATTTTTTTCGGTCCCATAAAAAACGTGTTATCAAGGTTCCACTGTAAGAGGTTTTTTCGCAAAGCAGTCAGAAACCAGGAACATATCGTTTGCGTATGCGCTCTTTCTCCACACCCGTTCGCAAAGCGAGAATCCGTGATTCTGATTTCAATCTTCTGTTCTCAAAGCTCTCACGGACAGTTTCTGTACTATAAGAAAAGACTGCAGGTAGCATGAATTGTTATCAGAGACATGCGCAGTAACCTATTTTCATGTGCCTGACTCCTCCCTCTAATAACCTTGTGCCAGATTTATAAGCATAGGCTACTTATGTGTATGAATAATGGAAGATAATAATGGAAGATAATTAAAAGTTTCCCAAAATATAGTTTATATTGCCGATATATATTGCATGTATAACATGTTAAAGGGAAATATATGTTTTATTTGCATATCATATCAATTAAACGCAGAAACTATCGATTCCTAATTCTTGTAACTGTTCGCAAAGTGCAAATCACGGACATGCGCAGTACAACAAATTCTCAAGCAGTCACAGATCTGCTTCGCGAACAAAACTAATATAACTTTTTCTTGCATATGCTGTGTAATTTTGCCTCAGGGAGAGACATTACTGCTTAGTGTTGAGTGCTGAATGAAAATAACTTAAAGCAGAAATAATAATCGCTAACTGCTTTAGAAAAGCTGGAGTGAAGTGCTAGATGACATAGTGCACATAATCCTATTCTACATTAATGTAGCCATTCATGTGTATACCAGTTCTAATTTCCTTCCCACTAATATGAATTGTTCTCTTCACTTCAGGTTTATAGCCACATTTGCAAGTGCTGGACTCTACACATGTGAAGCCAGCAATGATGCAGGAACAGCAAAGCTCGACATGACCCTCACAGTGTTAGGTAAGGTTACACATCAGCATATCCAGTATAAGAATACCCTCATCATAATTTTATTGTTTTTTTATCACATCTACGTGCGCTTGTTTTTATGTAAATTCACAAGTACTGAACACTGAAACATCTTCATACCTGTAGCTTCTTTGAACATAGTGATTGGGCAGTGATGGGAAAAGTACAAAAAAGAAAGTGATTGAGCTGAATTATAATTACCTGAGAGAAATTTTACTTAATTACAATTACAAATTACTTTGTCAAAAAGTAATCAGTAAAATTACAATTATTTTACAAAACGGCAGTACCTAAAAATTCCTTGTTTTTTATTTGTTTTGGGCACAAGCCCAAATTATTGATGAACAAACAACAACAAAAAAACACATCAATGAGAATATTTTCGGAAACATTGACTACCTTTTAACTCTAATTTGGAAATTAGTTGCAAAAACAGTAGTGACAACAATATAGCAAGCGAGAATGATACTAATACTAATGACTACTAAATTGTAACAATTACAGTTTTATTTCCAGAAGTAAATTGCAAGTAGAAATTACATTTAAAAAAAAGTATTGATTACAAGTAAATGGGACCAAAAAAGGAATTGTTACCGTAATCCGATTACTTTTACTCAATTACTTCCCATCACTGTGATGGGTATAGGGTATACAAACTGCGTCTGAGACATGAAAATAATGCATAATTATTTATATCTGTGGTGAAGCATTTTATATCTCGCATTATAGTAAGTAGTCCTCTGATATTAATAAAATAGCATAGCATTTGAAACAAAATAAAACTTGTGAAACTTAATACACTAATACTAATGAACTGTTGAAAAGGATTTACTATACTTACACAGTGCACATTTCACAGAAATTCGTCTGCATCATCAACTGTTGAGTTTGTGGAAGACTGCTGACTGCCTAAATTATTAATCAAATCAAATCTTTATTCACCTTTAAATACAATATATTTGTACAATAGGCTTCGTCAGTTTTTGGATAGTTTTATATAATAACAAAAAAGCTAAGAATACAAATTTATATCCATAATATTTTCTGGTATATTACTCTCTAAAAATTCTTCTACGGTGTATATCGCTTTGCTTTTGAACCAAATAGATAGAATATTGTACAGTTGTTTTTTTTCAAGATTTCTTATCTTTAATGGAATTTTATTTTAAAAAATTATCTGTTGATAGCAGTGACTTTTTATATTTGTACTTAAGTGAAGTTGTGGTTTATCTAAATCATTTTTCCTTCGCGTGTTGTAGTTATGCATTGACGATCTAGTTGTAAATTTAGTGCTATTTTCTTTAACATATGTAATATTAGCTAAAATGTACATAGAGGTAAGTGTAAGAATGTTGTACCTTTTGAAGTATTGTTTACATGATTCTCTTGTTCCAATTCCTGCTATCAATCTGATAATTTTTTTCTGCCAGATGAAGATTAATGAAGTCTTCCACAAACTCTGCAGCTGACAGCAGCTCATGATGCAGATGAATTTCTGTGTAAGTGATAACTTACTATAGTGGAGTTGAATAGTAAATCCTTTTCAACATTAAGCTTATGAAATCTCTAACACGGCTAAAGGAAGCCATGGCGGTACAGGACGGAAGTTACACAGTTGATCGTAGCTGAAGATGAGAGGAAGTGTATATAATATGTATTAATCAGTTTGTCCCACTACTAGAAAATTACTTGAAAATTTAAATCTAGGGTAATGTTTTATTATGTGGTGGGCCAAGCAAGCCTATGAACCCATCTAATGTTGTTATTAATTTTGTGTATGCGCAAATAATTTGAGTCACCGGTCACTTATAAAATACTGAGAACAGCCAACATTTTAGATTATTAGAATAGATTGAATATTTTCAAATAACTAGCCTACAAAATATATCACAAAAAATAGGACTTCAGATATTATTTGAAAAAACCGAGATAATGGTAACAGACCCACTACTAACCAATCACATAACAATAAATAACAGGAAAATAAAAATAGTAGAGCAATTTAAATACCTAGGAGAAATTATAACATAACTTGGACGAGAAACCTGCATGGCAAGCGAGGACTAATAAAATGATAAAAGCTCAAAAATTAACATGGTCTACATACAATAAAAAATGTCTATCGATCCAAACAAAATTAAAACATTACAAGACGGTGGTTCAACCAGAGGTGACATATGGAAGCGAAACTCTTTTTAAAATCTCCCAGAAAAATAGAATAGACAAAATCCTGAAAGTAGAGAGAAGAATAGCTAGAACGTGCATAAATAAAAAATACCAAAAAGATGGACAGTGGCAGATAATACCAAATGAAGTGGTGTACAGAGAAGTAGAACCTATTACAGATGCTAAACGGAAGAAAAGGATATATTTTTTTGGTAACATTATGAGGACACCAGAAACTCGACTGACAAGAAAAATTATAGAGAAACTCTGGAACATGAAGCAACAAGTAGGATGGATTACAGAAAGTAGAGAGGATATGACAGAATTAGAAATAACTTTGGATGACTTGAAAATGAAAACAGGAAATTCAAGGAAACTTGAAAATATTAAAATAATATTTAAGCCAAGAATAGACAGACGCCAGACAATAAAGAGGGTATTTACAGATGAGGAGCGACAGAGGAGATCGGAACGCATGAAAAACTCCTGGGCAAATTGGAAAGAAAGAGGACCGAGAAATGATTGACTGAAGTGGTCAAATGAGGCCATAAAAGCAAGAAGAAGAAGAAGAAGAAGAAGAAGAAGAAGAAGAAGAAGAAGAAGAAGAAGAAGAAGAAGAAGAAGAAGAAGAAGAAGAAGAAGAAGAAGAAGAAGAAGATTGGATATTTGATAGTCAAGTATATAAGAAACAAAAGTTTGAAGGGGTATATCCTTAGAGTGGTAATTTCTCATTGTTTCCAGCTATCTATTCTTCTCTGGGCTCTACCACTCCTTGGTAGAGCTATGATCGTCTTTAAGGGTTCCTCATGGTGTAAGGATGGCAGGAGATTTGTTTGTTTGTTTATTGTTTAGTCCTCTGAGCAAATACATGCTATGGGACATTAAGCATTAACATACATTAAAGCATAACATACATTAATACATTTATAACAAATTAGATAGATTATAAGATACAATAATACATTATAAGATACTATAAAAATTCACTAACATACCAACTGTACAATAATATTATTTCTAGATGATTAGTATTTACAAAATTTACTAGATTTATCGGGTTATTCTGAGGTATCCACATGCATGGTTAAAAAGTAAAATACAAATTAATATAAGGCATGGTAAAATTAAATAAAAATAGAATTTACAATATTGTCAAGCTTAGATGGAATGATAGTCTGGGAAAGTGGTAATTTACTAAATGTTCTAAATTTACTATATTTCTTAATCTTCTAAAAATTCATTTACACCATAAAAACATTTTTCTTGTAGAAAGTTTTCTACAGCTTTCTTAAATTTTTTTGGGTTGCCAATTTCTTTCAATGCTTCTGGAAGCTTGTTATATAGTTTGGTACAATTGTACATTGTGCTATTTTCATACAATGAGGTATTGTGACTTATACTGCTTAACTGTTGATTAGCTCTTGTGTTGTGGCTATGCCGTTCTTTATTAAGCTGAAATGTTGTATAATTTTGTTTTGTGAAAATTAATATTTGTAATATATAAATGGAAGGTAACGGAAGTATCTTCATTGATTTAAATAGTATTCTACATGATTCATTTCTATTTGCACTTGCAATTATTCTTATAACCCTTTTCTGCATTTTAAAAATAAGATCTGCCTTTTTCCCCCAGAATATTATTCCATAACTAAGTTGACTGTGAAAGTATGCGAAGTACAGGCTTCTCAGCGTCTTTTGATTCACTCTTTCCCTTATTGTTTTGAGGACAAAACACAATTGACTCAGCTTTGAGGCCAGTTTCTCAATGTGGGTGGTCCATTGTAGATTTTCATTTATCCATATCCCTAGGAATTTTACATTGTTAGCATAGTTAATGGATTTGTTTTCAAGTTCTATAGGGGGTAGAAATGGATGACTATTCCTTCAGATTCAGCACAGATATGAAATACTTTTCGTAGATTTATTCAAATTAATACTGGAGTAGTTACAGAATACTTGTATGCCGCGTATTGAAAGTTAATGTTATGATGTAACTGCTGGAGGCTTTTGTATGTTGAATTTGCTGACTGAGGTATGACACATCTGTGCTCTGTAATTCTAGCAGCCGACTCTCTAGCTAGGGCACGCGAGACGTGTGAATATCATTTTAATCAGGGTTCACTCAACCATTGCAAAAATGAATATTGCCTAATTAATAGCTTTTGAATGAGGATCTTAACTTGAATATTCCGTTAGGAAGCAAGTAACAATAATTCTGGGGAATAACCTTCCGAGTGTTACTATACTCGTCCTTCAATGCAGGACAGGCATTAGTATAGAATCTTATTCAGCATACATTGCATTTTCACCATATTAAAGCCTCTTTATTATATCTTTACCTAAATGAAATGATATTATTGATACTACAAGGGTTGATTTTTTAATAGTGGCAACTATTTTATTTCTCCACACATAGCATACGTACATGGTTCTAACTTTTATAGGCCTTCAATGTAATCACCACCATTGCATACAACATGTTCCCAGCGATCCCTAAGTCTTTGGACTCTGTTGGCACTGCCTAATCTTTTGATGGTGCGAAGAGAGCAGTCGGTTGCCTGTAAAACATGACTGGGGTGGTGTGATTTTAAAACATACCATTCCTCCAAGCCCGAACATTATTGCGGAGTACTACTGCTCGTTTTTTGCAAAACAATCTTCAAGCAGCTCTAAAAAGAAAACTGCGACACTTTATGGACAATCCACCCATCATTCTGCATGACAACACTAGGGCTCAAACAGCAGGAGTTGTGTCTGAACTGTTCAATCGCTGGGAGTGGGAGGTGCTCTATCACCCTCCGTACACTCCAGATTTAAGTCCCTGCGACTTTAATGTAATTCTGAAAATGAAGGAGCCACTTTGCGGGATTCGCTTTCATATGGTTGTAGACGTTTTACAGGCAACTGACCGCTCTCTTCGCACCATCAACAAATTAGGCAATGCCAACGGGATCCAAAGACTTCCACATCGCTGGGAACATGTTGTACGCAATGGTGGTGAATATATTGAAGGCCTATAAAAGTTAGAACCATGTATGTATGCTATATGTGGAGAAATAAAATAGTTGCCACTATTAAAAAATCAACTCATGTATTTATTAATTATTAGGTCTTAGGGAGCTATAGGCTATTCGCATATGGTAATTCAGCTTCAATTTCAATTCATATAGTGGTAATGATAATGTTGCAGTGCCCCCCAGCATTTATCCACCAGACGATGAAATCCATGTTCTGAACGCAAGCCAGTCTGTGTCACTGCAGTGTTTTGCATCCGGGTATCCAACACCTGAAATCCGCTGGGAGAAAAACGGAGTGGAGATATCTGATGATGAGTACATGAGGTGAGTTACAAGTAAATCATTCATAAACAATTAAAAATCTGGTTTTGAGCAGGGCCGGATTTAAGAGTATGCCCCCTATAGGCTAAAGTCCATTTGCCGCCCCCTCTATAGTTCATATTTGCTTAATACATTTGTTTTATACAACGAAAGGATGGAGTTCATTGGTGTTTTCATCTTTTTTAAACATAAAGTTCATTTAGTTTAGATAAAACTACAATTTTAATGGTTTACATAATAAAATATATAATCAAATTAGTTATCTACTTTTTTCTTACTTCTTTTAAGATTCGTTAAAATATGAAATGGGTTTCAAAATTAATTAATTAATTTGTTCTTGGAGATCAGTGGACACTATTTTAAACATATTTTTATATTTTAATGCTAATGACTATCTTTTTCGTAATTGAAGAACTGTGTTCAATTTCAATTAAGTTGTCTTACACGGTGAAATGAAATTACACAAAATGTAGTTGATTACTGGTTTATTTGTTGAAAAATTTACAAACTTCTCTAAAACAACTCACCCCACGTAATCTTCATGTTCATATTTACGTAGTTTTCTTACGAGATTTCTTAATGGCAAACTCGTTAATAATGTCCTCATATGAAAGTGTTTTTGTTGTATTTGCCTCAATACAAGGTAATGAAAGTGAGTTTAACCGAATTTCAGAAATACTAGTTCCCAGATAGTAACTCTTCTAAGAAAGTTATAATACAAAATTACGTGCTGTGATTTTGTATTATGTTATAGTTTTAGAAAGTAGGCTATGTAAATGGACTAAAACATATTTTTACTTCATTTTAACTTTTGAATAAATTGCCAAACTGCCGCCCCTAAAAATTTGCCGCTCTAGGCTGCAGCCTACTTAGCCTATTTGGAAATACGGCCCTGGTTTTGAGGTCATTTCACGATTAGAAAGTTCTGCCTGAGAAAGAAAGACCTCAGATTCAAGTTCTCTGGCCCAAACAATCCCATATAGTGAGAATATTAAAGGAGAAATATTCATCTGACACTGGGATTTGAACCAAGGACCTTTGGCTGTCCGTGCCACTGCTCTACCAACTGAGCTAAGCGAGAGTTCACTTCACTGCGCCAGATGAAACCTCTCTCCTATCACAAAAATCACTAATTGTTGTGCCTCACAGTACTGCATATGACATAACTTGTCTGTCAGTGACGTAGGCCATTAAGAGCAGTCAAAGGAGAGAGGTTCCATCTGGCTTAGTTCAGTTCAGTTGGTAGAGCAATGGCACGGATAGCCAAAGATCCTGGGTTGAAATCTCAGTGTCAGAGGAATTTTTCTCCTATAATATTCTCATGTAATGTCCAACAGAGACAATAATCTGTGGTTCATGAATGCATATATATATATATATATATATATATCCGTATAGTGGGGTTTGTTCAAATCGAGCAATGTTTTTTTCATGTAGGCCTACATTCATTATTCCCCTTCCATTCGTCTATGTAAACAAAATTGAGAACTCTGCATGCCATAACATATATATATATATATATATATATATAAAAGGCTTTGTCCTGACTGACTGAATGAATGACTGACTGACTGACTGACTGAATGAATGACAGGAATCAACGTACAGCCTAAACTATAACAGGTAGAGACATGGAATTTTGATAGTACCTTCGTTTCATAATGTAGATGCTCACTAAGAAGGGATTTTGAAAAATTCTGATTCTAAATGCCAAAAATTAAATGTTTTTGAAAATACTTAATCCCTTTTTACATAGAATTATCGAAACAAATTCACAGAACATATTGTTGCCAATGGTATAGGTGGGTTTGGATTAAATGAAATGGATGTTTGACAAATTAGAGAAGGTATCATTATAATTCATATTATCTATATTAATAAAAGGAATTGTCCTCGATGTCCAGCGAAATCTACTGAACGCAGAGATCTGAAATTTTAAACATAGGTGGGCTGAAGGGTCGGAAAATGAACCTCGAAGCCGGAATTTTAATTTTAGTTTTCGTTCGTGAGTTATGAGTGAAAAACGGGCAAAAAACGTGCATTTTGTGCGTTTTCAAAACATAAGTTTTCAGTTATACATTTCAATGTCAAATCAATTACAGTTGGCTTTGGCTATTTTTGTCAAACCTTGAAAACAAAACTTTCGCGATCGCTTGAATGTTGTAAGCCCTAAATATGGTCAAACGTTGTTTTATTTGGACGAATCTCACTATACAGAGGTTTTCTGGGCCATGAAACTCGAATCTGAGGTCGCTTTTACCAGACGATGCTATCTAATCGTGGTATGTAGTCCACGTGATTTAGGAGTTAATAAATATAATGATTTTACTATTATGCTCTTAATTTTTAATTTTTGAAATAATTATCGCGGGCGAAGCCGCGGGCACATGCTAGTATATATATATGGCGGGGGTCCTACAGCCTTTGCCGCATCCTGCATTTCAATCTCCATGCCTCTTTGTCCCTCCATTTATCTTCTCCTATAGTCCTTTCGATCATAGCAGTTCTAATTCCTTCTCTCCATTGTGTTGTCTGTCTTCCTCTTCTCTTCCTGTTCTCTGGGTTATAATTCACAGCTCTTTTTGGCCTTTTTTTTTACATGGCCGTACCATAGTAACTGTCTTGTTTCTATCCTTTCTGCACTTGTAAAAATCCTTCCAGTTCGCCTTCTAATTTATGCATTTGGTACATGTTGCAGCTTCGAGATCCTGCATGATCTCCTTAGGAATTCCATTTCCACTGTATCAATTGCCCTTCTATCTTTCCTTGATAATTGCCAACATTCAGATCCATAGGATAGTATCGGTTCCACCACTGCCCTGTATATGCCATAACATTATAAACAAATTAATCAAGTAGAGTGGGCTAACAAAATTAACATCGACAGTTCCATGCATTACGTTGAAAAAATATATATTTCAGCAGTGCTCTTCTTTCCCTGTTGCTATGGCAGCAGCAGTATGTAGAGTTACCACATATTGCCTAGGCTGAGAGGTTAAAGGCAGTCATGATGCTGAATATACCCAGAAATTTCGTTACTGATACTCTCCTTTATCAATTTCTTTGTTTTCAAACTAGATTTTAAAAGTTGTTCAAATACTCTGTTCTATGTGAAATGAATGAAGGGCTCAATTAGGACCCATCCTTTTCCTAATATATGTAAATGATATTCAGACCTTACCTTTACATGGCATACCTTCACTTTTTGCTGATGATACTAGTATTTTTTATGTTGGTGATACAGTTGATGGATTATTATCATATATGCATGAAGATCTCAAAATTCTAATAAAATGGTTAAGTCAAAATAAATTATCATTAAATGCCCAAAAGACAGCATATATGGTCTTTCATAAGCCAAACACACACTTAGGTATTTCTAAAGAGTTAGTAAATGACAATAAGCACATAAAGCGAGTAACGGATACTAAATTTTTAGGCCTAACTATAGACCAACATTTAACTTGGAAAGGACACATCAACAATATATGTAGCAAAATTTCTCCAGTTATAGGGATATTTAGGCGAATAAGGGGAATATTGTCAACTCCTGGCTTGAGATCCTTATATTATTCACTAATACAGTCTCACATAACTTACATGTTATTTATCTGGGGTCGTTTTCATAAAATGGATCTTCAACCATTAAGAGTACTTCAGAATAGAGCAATCAGAATTTTGCTAGGTGCACATTATTTGACACCAACTCGCATTCTTTATGAACAATCGAAAATCTTGCCGTTTGAGACCTTAGTTAAAGTAAATGCCATTACATATATGCACAGAGTAGTACATGGTAACATCCACAGTAATTTTCCAATAGAATATAACAAAGACATTCATAACTATGAAACAAGGCAAAAACAGAACATATACCTCACACATTCTTCAACTGTAACTTATGGGACAAAGGGATTAAAATATTATTTGATCAAAACATATAATGAATTACCACAAGAACAAAAGAATATATTAAATTATAACAAATTTAAATCACAAATAAAACTCTTTTTAAAATCTAAGATTAATTAAGTTCTTTGATATAGTAATAAATAGATACTGTATATTGATCACTATTATACTATGTAACTATGTTTCCCTTCATCATCTATCATTTCACTTCACTCTTAAAATCAAGTCATTTTGTTTTGTGTTCCTATATTCTGTACCTCTTCACTCTTGTACCTCTTGTATATATTGCACCTCTTGTATATTTATAAGTTATTTGTAATTGAAAGTTTATGTATCACAATGCATGTCATGTTGTATATAGCCCCTTAAGGTGAGCTTTGCTCGTTGGGGTTTTCTTACAATAAATAAATAAATAAATAAATAAATAATGAAGACTGTTTTGTCAATATTTTGAACTACAAACCTGCCAGCTCTCATGCACTGAGCATCAGACACACGCATCCAAGGTCAATCTCATTCTCTCATGCATTCAGACTATTCCATGAATAAAAATGTAACGGATTATACAAATAATAATTACTTTCGTGCTTTGTTATACAAAAACAAATTTGGCATTTGTGAGATCACGGCATACTGCGAATCAACCATCCATGAATCGATTTGAGTTACCATGTTGTAACCAGTGCTACCAATGGTGCAGTTAACTTCATTCACGTAAAAGCTAACTGCAGAACAGAATAAAAGCATACGAACTGGCTTGCACCGAATCAAAATTGGGTTTTTAGTCATTGTACAGTCGGTCAAATAAAAAACGTCGGGACTCGTATGCTGTTAAAATTAAAGTTTTGACGCATTAGTTCACAAGTTTCCTATAAAAAACACAAAATACATGTCATTTTCGGAACATATGAGGCCATGCGGCAGGAGGGAAAATATGAACAAGGAGGGAAAAAATGAAAATCGCGGAAAGCGCAACACACGATATTCAACTTAATGCATTGTCATAATTCATTTTGCTTTGTGTCATCGCCACATACAAATGCTAACGTGAGAGAAAGTGTAGTTAGGGCTGTGATTGACCTGCATTTTTCGGTCTCTGAAGCAGCGAGAAGGTTCCATATTTATGAAAGAGCAGCTCAGAGGAGGGAACTTGACTATAATGCGACCGGAAGTTTTCATAGCAAACGTTGATCTGGCCGGACGCGTATTTCGATGCTAAGATTTGTTGCAGAAGTTGAGCGTAAGTTATTGATTTTGCACTACCGGTAGTATAAAATAAAATCTTTAAAAAATGCTCCTTGAATAAACATATTCCTCGCGAATCTATTAATTATTAATATTATAAAAATTTGCAACCAAGAATATGGCGGATTTGAGGCATATAGCCACAGCCTTCTATACATGTTTGTTTTGGAACAAAACTGACTAAATAATCAAGAAAATACATGGATAGACAAGAGGCGTGTGTGAACCTAACCTTAAGTCTTCCTGTACATGCGCACATGCTCGTTCGTGATACTTAATCAAATACCGCCCGACGTTTTTTATTTGACCGACTGTACATTTATATTACTTCAATTTCCAAACAAGTTATCTCTATATATATAAAAGGCTTTGTCCTGACTGACAGGAATCAACGTAGAGCCTAAACTATAACAGTTAGAGACTTGGAATTTTGACAGTACCTTCGTTTCATAATGTAGGTGCTCACTAAGAAAGGATTTTGAGAAATTCTGATTTTAAATGCCAAAAATCAAATGTTTTTGAGAATATTTAATCCCTTCTTACACAGAATTATCGAATCCGAATCACATTTGACATTAAAACATATTGTTGCCAGTGGGTTTCAGGTGGGCTTGGAATTAAATTAAATGGAAGTTTGACAATTATAGTTGGCTTTGTCTATTTTTGTCATACCTTGAAATAAAACTTTCACGATCGCTTGAATGTTGTAAGCCCTAATATGGTCAAACATCGTTCGATTTGGACGAAATTCACTATACAGGGGTTTTCTGGACCAAGGAACTCGATTCTGAGGTCGCTTTTACCAGGTGACGCTATCTAATCGTGGTATGTAGTCCACGTGATTTAGGTGTTAATAAATATAATGATTTAACCATTATGCACTTGATTTTTAATTTTTGAAATAATTATCGTGGGCACATGCTAGTGTCATATAAAATAATCTGTTTTCGTGCTGCTTAATGGTAGAATGTGGCATATTAATCACAGCACTTGATGCCGAACGTCTCCAGTAACAAGCAGACCATTTTATCAGGTAAAATGCCTTCCTCATATTAATAGCAAGCCTTTTTATAAGATAAACAGTCTTGATTGGTCTATATCCGAGGAATTGCTAAACGTTAGTGGTCAATATAAAACTTGCGTCATATGAGTGGAATAGTCCATTAAAAATGTTAAGATTTCATTTGTAATTTCACTTAGTTTTAACGCCTTTTTAGTGTTATGCAGTCCCTGAATACCATATTTTAGTATTGATTTAGTATACAGTGCATGCTGCTTATTGTGATCATTTCGGGACGCTGCTAATCTGATACTATTAACCGATTGATAAAAGTAGCTGAAGGAATTAAATGAAGGATATTTATTCATATATAAGGCAGAGATGCCTACTGCTACGGAATTTCCGTAGTTTCTACGATTTTCTTGAATTTGCTACGGCAATACGGAAATTGTACTGAATATTACAGATTTTATGAATCCCAATGTCTATTTTTTAAATTTATCATTTCTCCCGCGAACAACAAAAAAGTTAATTAATGTGTCAGCAGAGATGCGAACTGTTATCATGAGAAATAGTTTGTAAAAGAAAACACCCGTTTGTGTTGGCGACATTGAACACTACAATCTCTGACGTGAGTGTGTGTTAACCAAAGATGTTATATCTTACAGTTAGCCTATAACATAATTGTAGTTTTAACATCTTTGGCGTTAACATATTTTCTCTTTTTTATTATCACTGCAATGCCGCTGATAACTGCCGACGCCGTTGCTTGCTAGAAGTTTTATTGAGTGTTGCAGTGCAAGTAGAATATTGAGGAAATAGGCTATGTCGTGTAAACGTAAAACCAGTGATGAGTCTGATGGACAAAAACGAACTGCGGCAAATCAGCAGTATCGAAAGCAGTATAGCCTGCGGAAGAGTTTCCTTGCCTCGGACCTTCAAAAATTTCACCAAATCACATATTTTGCGAAACCTGTAACTGTGATTTTTCGGTTAAACATGGAGGACGCGATGACTGTAGACGCCATGTGATCTCATAAAAGCATGAAGAGTACGGACGCGTCAAGGGACAGCACAAGAAGACGCATATATTAATTTGCCCGAGACATCGCCCCCCCCCCCCCCCAATCCAATTAGACTCACACTACTGATAACCACCTTTCAAGGTTGGCATCTCTGTATAAGGTAAAAAATATTTATTCATAAAATAATACGTGACTGTGAATCATTGGACCACTCATAGGCTAATACAGTAATAGACGGCAAGGAGCTATTTCTTCAACCAATAACAAAGTTTTTAATTTTTACTTTCCTTTAGGAATTCATTAATCAATACTCCATACCCAGTTACGAGTATTTTTGGAAGTCTATACTGATCTGTGGTGAACACTTGAGTAGCAAAACATCTAACGCCTATCTGTTCAAATCTTTTGATTTTACACATGTCAACACTGTTGTCTTCATAAATCAAAAGCTGCAACTTAACTGAGGGGTGAAACATGTTTTATTGCTGAAAAGAGAAAATTAGGTAATGCCACCCCCTCGAACTGGTCATCCTGTGATCTGGGAACAGAATTGCTACCTCCAGTACAACACAATACAGTTGAGTTAGAAAAGAAACCCTTAAAAGTGAAATTTTGAATTACGTACAGTAAAGTGAAATAAAGCCACAAAAAGGAAAATGTGATAACATAAACCGAATATTTGATCACAATAAACATCATTTGTCAATGCATCAGTATTAATCTGTACGGGACTTCATAAAAGTGATAACATTACCCGACTGATAACATTATCCATGATTACATTAAGCGGCGTTCACTGTATATATACTTTTTTGCCCAAATTTCATTATGTACCCCTTGGACATGATTTACTCATTGTCAGGTAGTTGATGGTTGAAATGTTATTTATGTCGGTATTTGTTTATTGTATGTGACTTCAGCATTGATGAGGACGGAATTCTGGACATAAGCAATGTTCAAGCCAACATGTCCGGTGTGTACGTGTGCGATGCTGAGAATCCAGCGGGAATCATACAGAAGATGTTTTACCTGCTGGTGCATGGTATGTGTGTTGTTATATTATATTCTGTAGAGCAGTGGTTCCCAACCAGTGTGCCCCGGCACCCTGGGTGCCGCGAGATATTGAGATAAACCCCAAAAAAATTAATCTATACTAAAGCCTAAAGTCTTGTAAGGTCTTGAAATAAAATAAGTCAAATTAATTACTCTCATGCACAGCAGATGGTGACAGTGGTCGATTCAGTTATACGAGTATCCGAGAGATGGCATTACAGCATGTATAAAAGTGTACGCGTTCTAACGCCGCTTTCAGTTGTTTTCTTCGCATTGATTCACAGTGTTTAGCGATGGATAAGTTCATTGTTAAACGTAAACACCAGGACAGTGAAAGTGAACAGTCGGCTCCTACTCCCGGACCGTCGAATTTAACACATAAAGAAGACAACTGATAGTAATCATTTATCAAACAAAACTATTTATGTATTTTTACTCAGTGACTGTAGTAAAGTTTACTGTATTATATTATGGTGTACATTACTTTTTATATAATATTTCAATAAATTTACATATTTAAATTTTTTTTTTTTTAATTGAAGGAAGGGTGCCCCTAGTGTTTAATGTTATGCCATGAACTTTAAAAGGTTGGGAAACTCTGCTGTAGAGACTCGAAACTGATAATATTAATTATTATAATGATTGAACTCTGGTTCTATTCTATAAATTACTATTCTCCTTTGTCTTTCTATGTATTTTTGACAGATATTTTGTTTGTTTTGTATATATATATATTTTACTTATAATCTATGCAGTCTCTATTCTATTACTTTGTAAAGTCTGCCTATGATGTACTTTTGACTGTCCCTTTATGCAAGCCATATGTGCTCTTTGGGACCTTTAAGAAATAAATAAATAAATAAAAAAATAGTTAACAAAATCTTAGTAATATAAGAATTGAGTCAATTTTGTGACACTTACTTCACGTAAGTCCTCTTTTTTGGAGACTAATTTCTGGAAAAAATTTCTTCCCATATTCATTCCATGTTGACTGCTGCTTGTTCCTATTGCTACTTGACTCCCCTCTGGTTTTCTTAAGATGAATTTGTTGATCAATTCATTGGAGGCAGGGATTTCAAAATTCATTGCTTGGTCTTGATGTTTGAGAATAACGATTTTTCCCAATTTATTAATTCCGTCATGTCCTCCTGCAGACTAACAATTTTGCTTCTGGTTCAATGTCATGGTTTTTTATCCAAAAATGGGCTGCAACTGCCGATTTATCTATTTCGTGGCTCTTTATGTTCCTGAAGTGCTCTTTTGTCCTGATTTTTAAGTTTCTTTTTGTCTTTCCGATATAAACCTGGTTGCAGTTCTTGCACTTTATTTGATATGTTCCTGATTTGTTGGCATTAAATAATTAGGGCCCTGATTTATTGGTGAAATAAAATGGCTGATTTCGGTCTTAACTTCCTTCTATTTCGGTGGGTATTTCGTGAAATAAATTACTTATACTACATTGGGAACATTGCGCAATGATAAACTTTGCTTCTTTATTTACATGAACTAACACCCCCACCCCCTCATTTCTACATTGTTCTCTCCTTGTATGAACTGAAGTAACTTTCGATTTAGACATGATTTGAGTTTATGTTCAAATATAATGACGAGAAATATTATCGTAATTTCTACTAAACACCATCACACAAATAGAAGTGCCAACCATACTACTGTGGATAAAAGGAGAAATCTGTTGAATACAAGTAACAAACATTCTACTCTCTTCTGCTGTAATCGATCATAGGCATCGTTAACTTGGCAAAGATATAGAAGGAAAGAAGAGTAGGCCTACTCAACAGTACAAACCAGGTCACAGACAATCTTTGCGTAAATTCTGCAATCTTTGTAATCGATCACAAATATCGATATATCGGTAAATCTTCGACAGCCACAGAAACAGCAGAAAGAAAAGCATGCTGCTAAGAAATAAAAATACAGTACACCAAAACACAATATTGTGATTTAAAAGCACATTTTCGTGCTCATTTCTCACTTTACGGACAGAAGGGGCATATTTCGCGCTTATAGACACATTTCGTGGAATCGAGTAAATTTCGCGATATTTCGTGGATTCAATTTGGTTCATATTGGTATTTTAAGCATATAAAAGCAAAATATAGCTAAGGGAGGTTGTTTTATAAAATTTCGCGCTTATCGTTGTTACCAAAAAATACGGCCCCTATAAATAATTAATATTTAACAAAATCTTGTTTCAAAGAGATATGCTGATTGTTGTTTCTGTACCACGGCCTACATATACACTTACGAAATGTCATTATTCACATATTCACTGCGTATCTTATGCCTCACAGAGATGCCAGTCATTGACGTGGACTTGCCAGCACAGATGAATCTTATAGAAGGCGATGACTACTCTCTGCTGTGCAGTGCTCGAGGCATTCCCAACCCTCACATCACCTGGCGGAAGGACGGTCGCTCCATCGCAGCACTGAAAGATGGTAGGTAAACTGTAGTCTTATCTGTCTGTTGTCATTACATCTGCAGGTTGTGTGAGTAGAAGTGATTTGTGGGAGGGATTATGAAGATGTTTAATCTTGGCAACACTTCATTAAATGGAAACTTTGCTTTAACGAAAAAATGCCGTTGGCCTTGCAAATAATAAATATTGCACTACCGATGATATATTCAGTGGTTAAAACTGTGCATAAATAGGCTTAATACTTATATAAGACAGTGATAGCCAACTAACGGCTTGCAGGACTCTTGCAGCTCTTGACCTCATTTTGTGCCATTTCCCTAATAACTCTAACATTTATTAATGTATTACAATGAAACTTTGCATGCAAATATATTTAATACTATTGAACAACACTATCTAGAATCATTGATGTAACTTTTTTAATCTTTTTTTTTTTTTTTTTATATATTTCTGATGTAAAAAATTTCTTTAAAAAAAATCAAGTGATGGATTTTTTTTTATATATATATTTATACTGCAACCTCTCAATAGCAATAGCAAGTGCCTCTCAATAGCAACCAAATTGAAACATTATAAAACAGTGACTCAACCGCAAATCACGTATGCATGTGAAACACTATTCAAAACAACTAACACAGTTGCAATAGATAGAGTACTCAAGGTAGAAAGGAGAATAGTAAGAACCTGTTTAAACAAAAATTACCAAGTAAATGGAGTCTGGAAACTAGCTTCTAATGAAACAGTACATAAAGAAATAGAACCAGTGACAAGTACAATGAAAAAAAAACGAATATCATTTTTGGGACATATTTTACGGACACCAGAAAATAGAATTAGCAGAAAAATAATAGAAAAATTATGGAAGAGTAAGAGTAAGAAAAATATAAGATGGATTACAGAACTTAAGGAAGATATGGCAGAGCTACATATTACAGTAGAGGATTTAATATACAAGACAGACACACTCAAGATATTGAAAGACAAACACACTACACTACAGATGAAAATCAACAAACAGAGAATAGGAAAAGTAGTTCCAAAAGCAGAAAGAAAATTGCAGTCAGAAAGGATGAAGAAGTACTGGGCTGACAAAAAGAAGAAAAACCTCAACCAGAAACCTGACTAAAGTGGTCCTATGAAGGCCAAAAAACTAAAATTAATTAATTAATTTATACTGCAGATAATCCAAATATTTTAGATTATGATATGATGTTTACAAATAGATAGAAAAAAGAATCACTCATAAATATTGGTATTTATGAAAATAATCAGGGAAATGGCATGTCAGTGCACAAAATTTGGCTGCCATTTTGTAATGATAATTTCCCATAACTGTAATAGTTAAATTAATTCTGAAAATAGTATGCAATTGTAGAACTAGCCAATATAGAGCATGCCAGAGTACAAGGCTACGGAACAATACATTGCTGAGAAAAAAATAATGATACTTCACCTATTTTCCAGCATTGAAAGCTGTATGTCCCCCCTTAAATTCCTGTGACACATTTTTGTGGACATTGACCGGATTTTGAGATGTCGAAATTCATGAGCTGGTTCTTCTTCTTATGAATGAAACACCAACACATTGTTTTCAAAAACAAATTGGTCGACACACTTTTGTCTTCACTTTTACCTGTATTCTGCAGGACGATCGTTTCGCAGACTTTTTCCGCATTTTCAACTGCTAGTCCACTGTCAGATTTCCATTTAGAGCATCCGGATGTGCCCTCTGGTGTAGACTTTACAAACTTCTTGATTAAATTTTCTTCTCCCAGTATTTCAAAGTTCATTAACCTGTCTTCAAATTTTCTCATAAAAAATCTTCCCCCAAATCTCCAAATCTTTCTGTTTATTGACTGATTTTAATAATCTTGCCTCACTGCAAATGTGGTGATTGCTGTTCCAACAGTGGGATGCAACTGCTGACTTTTTTATTTGGCAATATTTCAAATTTCTCTTGTGTTCCTTAAACCTAATGTCAATATTTCGTTTTGTTTTCCCAATATATGTCTTATTACATTCTGAAATCCGACAGTTGACTAGCAGTTGAAAATGCAGAAAAAGTCCATGAAACGATCGTCCTGCAGAATACAGGTAAAAGTGAAGTCTAAATTGTGTTAAGGTCAACCAATTTGTTTTTGAAAACATAGTATAGTGTTTCTCAGTTAAAAAGTTCCACCAAGATACTGTTTATTAACCAACACATTGACTTATGGCCTGAATAGAGTGGAAGTTGAACAGTGTCTCAAGTTTGTAGTGTAGTTTCAGGAGACTGCAAAGAAATTGGGTTAGTAAGGTTTTAACTTGCTTCAATCTTGTTGTACTGTGCTGTACTTTTTAATATAAGAAATACATACGCACAGTACCTCTTTATTCAAGTGTAAACAAACCCATTAAATAATTATATAATTTTCCGTTAGAGTTCGAAATATTTGATGTCACTAGCATGGGCGTACGGTGAAATTTTGTTCGGGAGGGGTTCGATGTAAAGTAGTCTCAGCTCCATGTCCTTGCGCACATTGTGAATTATTTTCATTTTTTTAATTACTAAACAGTTGTATTGTGATAATTAATTTACTGTAATAAATTAATATGCAGCTCAGTCTTTGAAACTTTTTCTTGAGATTTCTATCCATTCTCGTTTAAGCTAGAGTCTATAAATAAAAAAATTCTTTTGAAAAATTATCATAATACTGTATGGTGCTTAGGGTATGTTTTTGAAGTATCTGTAAATCCACCCTTGGAAAATCCCGATTAATGCCGATTACTTCATCGCCATCGAACTTCATCGAACTTGATTACTTCATTGAACAAGAATCGCCATGGCCAAAGCCACATTCAACAAAAAGAGGATTCTACTGACCAGCAAATTGAGCTTGGAACTAAGGAAGAAACTGGTGAAGTGCTACATCTGGAGCATTGCACTGTACGGAGCAGAGACATGGACCTTGAGAAAGAGGGAGAAGAAATACCTAGAAAGCTTCGAAATGTGGTGCTGGAGGAGAATAGAGAAGGTCAAGTGGACAGAACGGGTGACAAATGACGAAGTACTGAGAAGGGTAGGAGAGAGGAAAATTATTCTGAATACAATTATTCAGAGGAAAGCCAATTGGATCGGACACATACTTAGACACGAGGGACTCATACATGATGTCATCGAAGGGAAGATCAAAGGAACTGCTGGAAGAGGAAGGAGAAGAATACAACATCTGGATGACATGAAAGATGGGAGGAGATACAGCAGATTGAAGGACGAAGCTGGAGATAGGGAACACTGGCGTCAGAAATTCTCCGTACGAAGACATGGACCTGCCACTAGGCAGAATACTAAATAATAATAACTTCATGATAATTTTGTGATGACCTCGTGAGTGGCTTTAAAAACGGGTTGATGGATTTTGGAGGGAGTATTCAAGTTGTCCTTTGACAGATTCCAAAGGGATTTTTGTTTACTAGTAATACATCACTGTTATTAAGCTGAAAAATTATCAACACAACGAGGTTTTGAAACTTGAATATTAAATAAATTACGATAAATCTTAAATAATGCTTTGACAGGAACGAAATTGTAAAATATGTAACAACCGAATCAGAGATTTTTTTATTTTTTAATTTCGTTCTATGATTTATAATCTTCAAAATATTGCAGATATTTCGGGAGGGGTTTCAACCCCCTGAACCCCCCCCCCTTACCGTACGCCCATGGTCACTAGTCATTTCACGCTAGGCTGCGCTACTATATGAGTAGTGGGGATAACCTAGTTTTCTTCATGGCTGCCCGACATTAGGCAGATCACTCTGTTTCTACTCTTCTTTCTGCTGGAACGAGTTTTTTTGCATGAATCTGGATACGTGAACTGCATACAACAGTGGATCGCTTTGGCAATTGTAAGTACGGTAATCATGGATATATTATTGGTGATATAAACTATATCTTAACTTTGATTATTTGCAATTGCTAACGCGTATTCGTGCTGTACGTATGGAGTTCTCGTACAAATGAATGGTTGTGTGAATGTTCTGTTCTATCTCTTTCTTCTTTCTTTCTTTCTCTCTTTTCTTCCCAGAGTCATTCCGGATTTATAGTAATTGCTTATGTTATAACTAGGGACCGGATTCTTAGGTTTTTACCTATTTTTTTCCTTACTTCCAAAACAAAAAGCGCTCATACACTTTTTCGATTCATGTCCATAGGATTCACCCACATTAATTTTGTGGCACCTAAAAATACCTAAATGGGGTATAAAAACCTAAATCTACCTAAACGGGATATAAAACATAAAATATCTAATTTACTACCTAAACGGGATATAAATATCTAATTTAGACTACTTTTTTTGTCATTTTTGTTTGTCAGTTGAGAAATCAATATTTTGCGGAGAGACAATAATTTTTGTCGGGTTGAAATTAATACCACCACCGTTTCATTCAACCCATTGTCGTCAAGGATGGACAGTATCAAGAGAGGAAAAGAGTACCGGCGCATTCCTTTCAAAATAGTCGTAAGAACAACCATTGTTGCCGTGTATGAACAAGGATAAAGATTTCTGTGTTTTAAAGCGCTTGTTTTTTTGTTTGCATTTAGTTTAGTTTATTCTGGACCCTCTTTTCTAATCCACTGTGGATTCTGCTTCAATGTTGTCGATTTCGTAAAACTTCTGCAAACTTTTTATGTCTCTACTGACTTACATATAATTGTCCTGACTATAGAAAGAAAAAAGAAAAACACTTGACAATAAATATTAATATACATTTTTCCTTTCCCTGAGAGCTGGGGGGGGGCCTTGCCCCCGGGTATGGGCGCCCATGGTTGAGAATCTTGAAAGATATTTAGTGATATACTGTAACCAGGAAATGTGAGGCAATCTTATTTTCACTGCTTCTTTTGATTGTTTATGCTTTCTTTCTTCAATTGTGTAATATTGTCCTAGAGCAAGTTTACACAAATTTAAGTCAATTTTGTTAAGTTAAACTTTACAAGTATTATGTAATCAATCCTATGTAGCACATTCAAATTCATTAAACCAATTATTCTACCCGAAAACTATATTTTGGACAAAAAACCTAAAAAAAAAACTATTTCACCTAATGGAAAACCTAAAACAGTGTTTTTAAAAACCTAAAAATCCGGTCCCTGGTTATAAAATATATTGAAACCTATTAAGGCACAGTAATTTGATATTTATTTATGGCACTATAATATAAAAATATTACAGCACTAAATCATAAAATCTATAATGGTTCAGTAATTTAATATTTCTTTGTGACATTGTAATGATTTGATTGTATAATTGTACTGTATAAAACAATTTCACTGTTTGGCTTATTTGAAGAATGTCATTAAAAACATGTTTCTTGAAATTATCGTTAATTACTATAATATCGGGCCTTAATTCCCTTGCACGTCTTTTCCACATATTCCAGTGATTTTGAAACTACTTTGGTTTAGGCTTAATTTTAGCATATATTAATTGATATTAACCAAAATTCAGCTACGGCCAAACTATTCAAAGTAGCAATATAACATATTAAAATGATTACATTACAATGTTTCAGAACACTTAATCACGCTGCAAGATGGCACGCTGGTGATCAACTCTGCGGTGGTGGACACAGCAGGGATTTACACGTGTGTGGCAGAAAACACAATAGGTTACGATGAGCACAGTGTGATGCTGGAAGTTCTAGGTAACATAATCTTTGTGAACAGCTTTATTTCTCAAAGCTGAATTGTGAATCTAGGTGTGAATAAATGTCGATACTCAAGTGAGTCAAAAAGACCAAGACCCTAGTTTTGATTATAAATACAAATTTTAATGAAAATGGTTCAGATTCTGAAGTTCTTGAGGAAGGTGAAAGAGATTTAAATGATGAAAACATTGAATTTGAAGATAACCAGTGGGTTATAAAAATCTTATTTTCTCACTCTACTTCAGGGGAGATAGTAGTTACCGCTAGCAAAATTATAGAAAATATGCTGTATTTTCAAGATGCTATAACTCAGGTGTTAACAGTCAGATTTAGTTGAATTTTTTTATGCTTTGCATGTGCACTCTGTAGTTTAAAATAAGCAGAGAATGGTTGTTCTAGAACTCACTGTTTGGTAGGAACAAATTTTTTAACACATAGGTGACAATTTAGTTTTACGGTTTCTTCCCTTGACATAGGTACGCTTTTTTCCATTTCTGTAGCTTAGATTTTGGTGAAACTTTGGTAACTTACTAACAATGGGTACTGCTATTTACCCTACCTCAATCAGTCTAATATATACAATATTACTGCCTGAGAACTGCATGAAAACTTCACGACTACAAAAAAAGACTTTTTTTTTTTAAAATAAAAATAGTTGTAAATTCTGTATATTCAAAACTTTTCCCAAAATTCTGGTAAGGGAGATTTGTCATCCATCCATAATGGATTCCTGAAAGTTTCATTATTTTAGCGTGAATAGTTTTTTAGGAAATGGTACCTGAAGTACAAAAAATGTAATTTTACAGGAGAGCAAAAAGAAAATTACATGCATGTTCTAACCTTATGGTATTTTATCCATCCAGGTCGCTCTGCTTGGCTTAATAAGAACGCAACATATAAGACCTATATATCAAAATGTTCAGAAAACTATGCTCTATTACATGAGACAAAGAAAAAAAATCGATTTTTTTGACATTGGTAACTACCATCTCCTTTTCACTTTTAAGTGTTTACATACACATAACGTGTTTCACAAGCAACTTGCATCCTCAGATGAGATCCATTGCCAGGTTGTTGTTGTTATTGGGCTGATAGACATCTCTGTAGGAGGGATCATTCTGGAGATAAGGTCACTTTCCTTTGACATGTTAAAATTTACTAAATTATTCTTATTTCTTTGGATTAAGTTTTTCCCCATATAGTCAGATCAACTGGTTTATGTACAATAAACTTTTTGTACTTTTAATAATTTTACTTTTATGTACTTTTAATAATTTTATGTCATCCTCAAACTCATGTTCATTGGTCCAATAGTGATGGGCAACCACAGATTTTTCCATTTGATTGTACCTTATACTACGTAAGTGTTCCTTGTGCCGTACAGAGATGGTCTTGACTAATGATTAGACCTGGGATTTTAGGCTTTAAAAAAATCAGTTTTAGGCACCTAAAATAGTCTTTTAAAACAAGTAAATAGGCTTTTAAGAGAGAAAATAGGCACTTAAAATATGCTTTAAAAATGTGTAAATAGATAAAAAATAGACTTTAAAATATTACAATATACACTTAAACTGTAACATGGTCTTTTTTACTGCAAGAAACGTGGTTTACCTATTCTTAACAGAATTAACTGCAAAATTAGGCATCGCGAACAATATTCACTTAAACAGATGTTTTTTCACTGGTGACTTGACACAGTAGTCCTTCCCCTACCCTGTCAGTTAGCATTCCTTTAGCGACAATTGTTTGGCATAATCAAGTTTCTGTGAAAAACCCACCTCTGCTGTTCTGCTTTTCGTTGAGGGATGTCCATTATAAGATTGTGAAGTTGAATTTTATTTTAAATGTACAAAATAGGCATTTTAGGTACTAAAATAGTAAAATAGGCTCTAAAGGTCCAAATAGGCATTTTAGGGCACTATGAAACTCTATAAATATAAGTGATTTATGATAAAACATCCACATATTTAAAAATTTTCATGTTATTTCATAAGGAACAAAATAGGCATTTGCCTTAAAATCCCAGTCTACAAATTATATAAGTTTGTATTCAAGCCTGGCATTACATGACAGTATTCCCTGTGTTTACAGTGCCTCCCTCCATGATGGACTCTGGAGAAAGCATTCATGATGTGACAGAGGGAGATTCCATCATACTGGCCTGCCCAGCGATGGACGCTGTACCTCCACCCACCATACAGTGGCTCAAAGTATGTATGCAGTACATCTCAGTGCACATTACTGCAGTGTGTTTAACCAGGCTGAGATAAGACCATCTAGCAATTACAATTACATCCTTCATCATCGAAACAAATACTTATTTATGTACACAACGATATACCTAAGTAAGTTAGGTATTCAAACAGTTTCTGAAAGTTATAAATTTTATAGGAAGTTTATATAGCGAAGTCAATATGAGGGCTATTTTTTTTTTTTTTTCAAGTCCTATCGGTCGCAAAATGAAAACCATAGTGAAAATCATAACTATTTTATTTGGAACAATTAGGTACACCTTCTAGCTACTTCTCTACCTAGTCCTGCTTCGATTGAGACATTTGTCATTGCATGGTACCACCTTTCCTATACCCTGGTCATAGAAGGGTCTTCACAGCATTTTATAACGATATGTAGAGGTTGAATTGTTACTGCAAACCAGTGCTTAGCCCTATGGATGGTAGCTGGTATCAGATCAGTATCCTTTCCAGGCACCAATATTGTTTTCTGGGTGCCTGATATCTGTTATATTTCTTAGAAATTCCAGAAAAGAAAGGTTCATTAGGGGTGGAAAATAGGATCACTGAAGCTAAAATCATCGCTTGTGTTTGCAAAAACATACTGTGAGTTACTTCAACATTAACTAAAACACCATAAGGAGCAATTTTTTAGCTTTGCCTTAGCTATGAGGTGAATTTTCTTGTCTTTCGCTTCTCTCTTCCCCCCATCTACAAGTTCGAATTTCTGACACATGGCTAGGCTCAAAGCGTGCCATGATCCATGATGTTAATCCATGAATAGCAATTATTTTTAGGGTGTGGATTTAAAGTAGCTATGGTTACATTTCAATGGAAGTCAGTAAGTTCTACTTCTTTGCATGTCTGTTCCATGAATTATCCTTTAGGCCTACATTACAGTTTTCTGCATGCAGTCTTTCTAATATGTGGTAAATTACCAGGACCGTGGAAAGAAAGCAAGGGCCCCAGGGATAAATTTTCCCGGGCTCCCATCAAATATTAAATTCACTACCCAACTCGCCCTTTATAATGTTTGCAGCGAAAAGATTATGTAATGATATTACATAATTATTAAGTGCCAGAATGGTACTGGTACATTATGAGATTGTCCGGTAGACAGGAAAATATCCGTCCGTCTGTCTGTAAGTGCGATAACTCAACTACGCTTTATCGGATTTTCATAAAACTTGGTATGCCGTTTATAACGCCCGCCCATGGGACGAAGCCTATTGATTTTGGACCAAATTGGTTTACTGATGCTGGGCCCGAAACGGAAAAATACATTAAAGTGTTCTAATTAGGAACAATTTTATCTCTATGCACCAGTTTAATCTTTTGAAAATTATTATTTTAAACGCCGAACATTAGTGAGGCCTACTGTTGAGTCCAAAAGGATTTCTGCTTCTACTTTTCAAAAATAACAATTTTTCTTCAAGACTAATCCGTTTCAGATTAACTGACTAATTCCGTGTCACCGTTATATGACAGGATAATGCGCATAAAATAAACATACAAAACATATTATGTAATTAATAAAGTTGTTGACTCTTAAATACTTTTGGCTTCACTTTTCCTTACATTTTTGCAGGACATACGTTTCATGGGCTTTGCCCACATTTTCAACTGCTTGTCAACTGTCTATTTTCTGCTTGGAGAACACTGGCGCCTTCTGGTTTTGGTTTAACAAACTCCTTGATCAAGTTTTCTTCTAGCGGTATTTCAAAATTCATCAGTTTATCTTCATACTTTTTCATATAAATCTTTTCCCACACTTCCAGATCTTTTTGTTTATTAACTGATTTCAATAGGTTGGCTTCCTTAAGGATGTGATGATTCTTATTCCAACAATGAGCTGCTACTGCTGATTTGTCTATAGATGTTTGACTTATAGCAGACATTTTAAAACACCTGGCAGAAATTCACAAAAAATAATTAGAATGGCAAATTCCCTCTTTCTAAATGATGAATGAAGCCATTTTGTTGTTTCAGGATGGGAAAGCACTGTTGGAGCCTTCTCTCGAAGACTCGGGCAGATCTCTCAAGATCCTGGATGTTGAGAAGGAAGACTCAGGCACTTATTTCTGTGTTGCCACCAACCTCGCTGGACACACAGAAGCAGAAATCAAGCTCAATGTTTTGTCTGCGCCACGTTTTGATGTGTTGAACTACACTCAAGAGAATACGGCAGTCGCTGGGTCTAAAGTCACCTTCCACTGCAACGTGTCGGGAAATCCACCACCCAAAGTAAGTTTAGATAACAAAACAATATGTGATAGTACTACCTGCGTGCAATTTCTTGGGCGCTGGTTTTACGGGGAAGCGAGGGTCAGGGGGAAGAAAACATAGCTAGCCCGCCAGTCTTTCTGCAGTGTTGTCAACCAAAGAAACCACATTTCAGCAGAATCGCTTATGGTAAGTGCACATCAACAGCGTAAGTGTGAGGTATGTGGACAATCAATAACTTGGATGCCGAATTGGATAATTACTTACGGTGAATCATCCTCGCTATTTTATGTAGTGACATTTAATATACAACAATTTGAATGTAGTCCAATAATATAACGTGGTGACAGTATTGCGTAACAATTAATTACACGTCATAAGCGTTTGGTTATCAAATAAGAATATTATACATAGTATAGGCTCAACATTTTTACACTGGATGACTAGTTTTAAGCATAAAAAAGAGTCTTAGCAGAACATGCTTCACCATTTCGTGTTGTAAAACATAAGAGAGGTAATGCATCTAAAAGTGGAGAAAACTATAGGCCTAATTTTAAACTATTTAATACGTTTTGTGAACAGTTCGCTCAACTTTCAGTCCATGAAATTGACATCAAGAGTTCACGGGATCGTCAGAAATTAGCACATACGGAATTCTTAAAGAGGTGAGGAAAGTGTTGGATGTACAATGACGTGTTTGTGAAATAAGCAATTCGAAAAATTGTATTTTTCCACATAACTCCATGCGTCAGAAAAGATAATGTCAATAAATAAATAAGGATCCTGAGACAGAATGAAAGCTTATTATTGAAGCCACTAGATATCAGGGTGTATAGCGTACTTCGTGTTTCAATGTTGGTAGTTCTGCCTTACGAAATTGAACGAAACCTACCGAATGAGGACTAGGGAGCCGAGCGTCCAAGAAATCTCATGCGGGAAGTACACTGCTTTAAGACAATTGATTTTGATTGTGGTATTCGTATTCATATTGTGTAGAGATATATAACATAACTGGGTTTCAGATTTCATGGAAGAAGAACAACGTTCCAGTGACTCCACACACAGCTCCAGGTGCGATCATCAGCCCCAACAAACTCGCCCTGATGATATCCAATGTGAGACCCCATGACACCGGACACTACCAGTGTTCAGCGAGTAATAGAGCTGGACGTAATGATCGCGACTTCCACCTCACTGTACTGGGTAACTGTTTCCTCACTTGCTATGATACTGAATAGAGAAGGCGCAGTCAGTTAATATGTCACACCTTTGTTTAGATGCACAAATATAACAGGGAATGTATCAATATTAATATTAAATCAGTCGGGATGAGCTGATGATGGTGGGAAGACCCAATGAAATGATCATCCTGGGTAAATATACCTTTTAGTGAAGTATAGTGTGTATATTTCCGATCTCAATCTTGCTACAGGGAATGTATGTTGAATTATAGGAACTGTCTTTTAAATGAACTATAACTAGCAGCCCTATTCTGTAATTTCTCGATTTCGGAATCAGCGAAGAAACCGATTTTTCAATGTTTTGGTATTCTGTAACTCCATTCCGATTCCGAGCGATCGGAATCATTCCGATAGTAATGGCGGCTGATCGGAATCCTTGCCGAGAGGTCTCACGCATTCGATTGGGAATTATTAAGTCAAATAAATAACGAAGGAAAGCAATGCACAATGCCATTCTATTAAATTTGTGTTATTAATGCATAAGCATAACTAATTAAAATATTTAAAACTTAATAAATGAATGAAAACATATTAAAATAAAATATGTAAAAATGTAGGGTTATGTTTGCCTTACAAATCATGGCCAGAAATATTAGTTGTAGTGTATGTATGTAGCCTACTAATTTTCTTTAATTGTAATATAATTTAATTGTTAATAACACCGTCAACCCCAATTCACTACCAGTATAATATGTTCTTGCCATAATTATGAACATTAAGTACAGAAAACAAACTACGAATAAAACAAACAGCAGATGATATTGTATTCATTCCTCAAATGTACTGTACATGTATTTAACCCATGTCAACTAAACTCCGAAATAAAGAAAAAAATAATATAGGCCAAGGGTGCCCAAACATTTCATATGAAGGGTCATTAACTACTTGAATTGTTTATGACGTGTCATATTTATACTAGCAGTAATTTACGTTTAAAAAACTAGACTAATCTCAAAGCAAACATATATAATATTTTTAATCATTTCTGTAATCACTGTTTTTGTTAAATTAAATGCAGAACTATAAACAAATACTGCAATAAATAGAACAGACGTAGTACGACAAAAGACTACTTTAGCAAATATTACCCAATAAAAGTCATTTAGTAAATGCTTTTAATTAGACATAATATAGTGTACTATGTAGTCAGCTTGTGCAAAAATAGTTAAGAAAATGCATGCGTAATTACCTGGCAATGAGAAGTGTATATTTTAAGACTACAAACCACTGATAACTGGATTCTCTCTTGTGAAGACGATATCGCTTGAAATAACACACATCACTATTTTCATGGTTTCACTGAATATATTCACTGTTCATCCATTATTAACTTTGCACAGACGCGATAAAACTTGCATTAGTGACAATGTTACACGGAATTGTACCCTATAGCTTCTGTAGACTACAAATGCCTGAGCCTGACTGCTGACTGCGAATTGTCAATATGGAACAAAAAATCTGAAAGATTGGGGACATAACGGTTTATGAGGGATGAATGGCCGCTGTCCCTCGTCCTTGGAGTATTTCTTTGAAGTGCATCCCCAGTTAAGCTCACCTCCACATTCCTAACATTAGAATTAAGATCCAATGAATAGAATGTCGTCTAGCTGTTCATTGCAAAATTTTAAAACCACCAGTACGTAGGTTTTATTATAACTTATTTGTAAGGCCCGTCAAAAAATAAGCGGTCTATTCATATTAAGTTCATAGTACGACTTTATTTTATAAATTGTGTGAGATATTATGAAGTCTCATGAATTTTAGGGTTAGTTAAACCATTTTCATTATGGCGGGAGTGCTGTTTCAGACGAAAAATCTTCACAGTTGAGATGACGTCACTTAAAACCCTTGTCTCTCATTGGGTAACGTCACCTGTACGTCACTAATGCCTCGGCTACCTTCGGGATTTCGTTTTGAGATAAGCAAAACGAGTGGATGATCTCGATTGGTGTTACAGAATACCAAACAAGCCAACATTTCGATCGACTCGGAATGGGGAGATCCCGATCGGTAACATCTCAAGTCGAGCGGCTTGGAAAACGAAAAGTTACAGAATAGGGCTGCAGAAGTGTTTGTTTAGTGTTAATAAGCTATAAAACGAAATGTATTTCAGGGTTAAGATACATTTTCTTAACATATTAGGATGTTAGGAATTATTTGGGGGTAAAATTAAATCACAAAATAACGCTAATTTCATAAATAAAACCACAAAAGTCATAATCAGCTAATTAAAACCTATTTTGGGTAATTCATTATACTTTTCAGCCATTTTTTTATTCCTCGGCTTTAATTTATCGTATGAACTTTTTACAAAAAGTGGATTGCCTTAACTCTTACCCTCTGTTGTAGCATATTTAAAGGTTTAAAAAATAAAAGTAGGTTATTTTCCCAAGTTATTTTTCAATGTTAGTAGGCATATTCAAAATGTATTTAGCTTTTGAAATCACATATATTTAAACTTTTGATATGCTTCCTTCATACTACTATTAAATATTACAGTGCCATAGTTGGCAACATATTTTCTGCTCTCCTGAAAGGCAAAAAGTAAGCTATTGAAATTGTTGAAGTTGCTTTGTTTTTACTTCCTCTGCCTGTACCATAGGTACTATAGGTAGAGGAAGTATTGTTTTCGACCCTAAAATTCGAAGTTGAGTTTTTAGCATATATACACGTTTCAAGGCCCCCTGAATCAAAAAATACTATTTTTGGAAACATGTCTGTGTGTGTGTGTGTGTGTCTGTCTGTGTGGAAGTTTGTGAACAGGCTAGCTCCGAAACGGAGAATCGTATGAAAACAAAATTTCGTATTTGGGTCAGGTACCTTCTGAAGATGTGAGGATAAGATTGGCGACAAATTTCTCTTGTTTTTAAGGGGACTTTACATGAAGAAATTTTCGTTTTTCGCGATTTTTCGAAAACGGCTCTAACAATTTTCTTTAAAATTTGCACATGTGTTCCTTTTACTGAGAGCTAAAACTTTTATTTGAAATTTTTTTTCGAAAAAATTCTCTGAGGGTAGTTACAAGCCACCCACTGTTCACCCACTGTTTGTAGAAATTTTGTCATGCGTGATGAAGAACTGAATACGCGCTCTTTCACGGCCTCTTATTGTATATAAGAATGTGAAGTGAGAAAGATGTATTGTTGGCCAGGTATAGAGTAAAGAAGTATCTGAGGGAAATATTCGATAAATTTCGGAAATTATTCTTTACGGCGGAAAGTTCAATAAACGTCTGCAGTCACTTGTTCTTTTTTTTTTAAGTTTGTTATATAGCCTGCGCTTTTAGTCGCATCATTGAAAGAAGAGGTATTTATAGGATAATTAGCGTAAAACTGTGTCTTGCGATTCTGTAAAAGGATATGTGAATACTGCTAACTTTTTTTTGGGCAGAGGAAGTTATGTGACTTTCACATCAGATTTTTTATAACTGGTTTCATAGGAGTAGGAAACTTCCTTAGTGCATGCTTTTAGCTACATACATTAATCTCAAAGATTTATTTTTTGTCTTACAGTCTTACAATTAGTAATTTATTTAAAATGAGATATACTATACTAATTAATTTAATTTAATTTTAATTTTTTGGCCTTCATAGGACCACTTTAGTCAGGTTTCTGGTTGAGGTTTTTCTTCTTTTTGTCAGCCCAGTACTTCTTCATCCTTTCTGACCGCAATTTTCTTTCTGCTTCTGGAACTACTTTTCCTATTCTCTGTTTGTTGATTTTCATCTGTAGTGTAGTGTGTTTGTCTTTCAATATCTTGAGTGTGTCTGTCTTGTATATTAAATCCTCTACTGTAATATGTAGCTCTGCCATATCTTCCTTAAGTTCTGTAATCCATCTTATATTTTTCTTACTCTTACTCTTCCATAATTTTTCTATTATTTTTCTGCTAATTCTATTTTCTGGTGTCCGTAAAATATGTCCCAAAAATGATATTCGTTTTTTTTTCATTGTACTTGTCACTGGTTCTATTTCTTTATATACTGTTTCATTAGAAGCTAGTTTCCAGACTCCATTTACTTGGTAATTTTTGTTTAAACAGGTTCTTACTATTCTCCTTTCTACCTTCAGTACTCTTATCTATTGCAACTGTGTTAGTTGTTTTGAATAGTGTTTCACATGCATACGTGATTTGCGGTTGAGTCACTGTTTTATAATGTTTCAATTTGGTTGCTATTGAGAGGCACTTTTTATTGTATGTATTCTTGGTAACATGCTGTGCTCTAACCAGTTTATCTATTCTATTTTGCCATGCTGGTTTCTCATTCATGTTGTAAGTGATTATTTCACATAAATATTTAAATTTTTCTACAATTTTTATTTCTTGGACTCCCACCTCAATATTGTTTGCTAGCGGCATTTGAGTTAGCATTATTTCTGTTTTTTCAAATGAAATTTTTAAACCAATATTTTGGGCTATTTCATGCAGAGACTTAATTTGTCGTTTTGCTTCCTAATATGCTACTATACTAATATGTGAATAAATGTCATTAAAAGCCAGTATGTTACTTTTTACATGCATAATTTTTTATATTTTTGGTACCTCTGACAAATAAAAACATAAAACACCACCTTTTGAATTTTAAAACAATAAATCTTGTGAAAAATAAAAACATTTTCAAACACCTCTTAACTATAACATATGAGAAGCTTATACATACTGCCTTCTCCATTTGCTACCTAACAGACTTTCTTAACGTAGTACATAGCCTAATCATTAGGGCAAGTCATTTGATGATTTTGCATCTTTTTAATATGAAGGTTAAAAGATATTTCACACATATATAAATGTGTATCATGATATAATTGTTTGAATAAGGGAAATTTGTTTTTGCATTTTTTTGCTTTATTTTGCATTTTTCGTCATTTTTAAGAGACAGTAATTTTTTAAAAATACCTAGGTCATTTTTCAGCATTTTCGGTATGTTTCAATGGAGGTAGAGAGGAGATTTTCCATGTACAAACCAGACCACATACAATCGTTTTTATTTGAGAATCTCTGCCAGGTGTTTATAGTTCATTTTAATTCAGGTTTATTGATTTAATGGAAAATCACACAATGTGCAATAACTAGAAAAGTTATTGTCATCTGCATAGAATTTAAGGGATCTTGTTTAGCTATACAGTCGAGTATGTGATACTGTTCACATTTTTGGTTACACAGCATACACACGCACTGATCTGATACCCTCTTTGAATACATATTCTATAGTGGAATCCGTGAGCAGCAGTCCTCGTGAAAACGTGTCGCAAGTTAAATTTCGGTTCCTTCCATTCCTCAGTGTTCATTGCTGGGGTTTATTTCTTTTTAAGTGGCACATATTTCCTAGGGGCAATATGATGGGCATGACAGTTCAGAAAGAATTTCTTTTTCGCTATGGGTGTCCAAGTAATATAAATTTACTTACTTCTTTAGTAACAAAATAAGTGTGTTTTATAATGTAAATTCATATAAATCGCACTCTCATAAATTGTTTTTTAGCAATTCATTACTTAAAAACTAATCATAAGTTATAATGGTAAATTTATTGGTCTTTTTTTAAATTTTGTGTCTTTTTTTTCTCACTATTTTAGGTCATAAATGCATTTTTATTTAGCATTTTTTCACCATTTTGTGGTCATTAAATGCCTTGCCTAATATTCATTACCCAGGTCGATGGCATTTATATGTGCGTAAAGGTGACTCATGTCTGTAGATTTAAAAGAACATAATTTTGGCACACTAGCGATGATCACAGCCCTAAGTTGCAATACACCACCGTTGTTATCCAGGGCCGTCGCGTGGGCAGGGCGACTGGGGCAATCACCCCGGGCGCCGCGACCAGGGGGGCGCCGTGGCAACGGCAAAAATAAAACAACAAAATTTGAAATAATATGTTAAATGTACATAACGTATATTTTAAAGTTAAGTATAACTGAATTTTGAATATTACGTTGTTTGTATTTATTGAACAAATAAATATTTGACACAAATAACTTTATATTTTCTAAGTTACCCCAAAATAAATATTTGCTCAAAATTGAACAGCTGGATTTGCTTGTATACTGTTAATAACCTAATAATAATACGTGTTTAACCCCATTATGTTTATATGTATTTGATAGTGTTGCGTCACGTCGCTCGCTGTGTGTTTGTGTTTGAATCCTTACAGATAGGTGGAATGTCGGGTGGGTGCATGTGGGATTAAGTTTTGGGGGGGTGGGGGGGGGCGACTGACGAAATCTTGCCCCTGGCGCCAAAAAATCACGCGACGGCCCTGTTGTTATCCTTAAATAACCAACCAACCATCTAACATAAATGTTTAATTTGTTTTCAGTTCCTCCAGATGTGGATGGCCCCGCAGAAGAGATACAGGAGGCAGTGAAAGGCGAGTCTGTACTACTACACTGCCCAATCACAGGAACCCCCCAGCCACACATTAAGTGGACCAAAGACGGGCTGGATATAGTGTTCAAGTGAGTTGTGTTTCTCTAATTATACAGTAATCTCATGCTTTTTAATTATTGTCTTAAATCAGGGTGGATTATCCACTTTGCAAGGTACTTCGTCCTTTTTTTTTTACCCCTTTGCAAGCAGGATACGGATACACCTGGATGCTAGATTTGCATTTCCCACATTTAATTTCAAATATCTCACAAGTAATTTAGTAGGGATGGGTCCTCAATACTTTCGATATCTCGATACTCTCGATACTTGCATGCTATCGGCATCGAGCGATACTTCAGAAAACTCGCTTGGTACTTTTTCGATACGTTTGTAATTCTGCAATTTAAGGAAATGCGGTATCTCTTTCTGCTTTTAGTAGTCTACTAAATATAGTAAATACTTCTATTTCTCCTTGAAATGGAGAAAACCACTCTGTGACTTTTGTCTAATCATAAATAAAGACTTTCCGACTTTTAAAATCCAAACAGAAGAGATTCTTAATTGTTTCCTTTCCTGTCAAGCGTTTCAGTAACAACCAACAAGCAAGCTGACTGTCCAAACCCCATTGTAATTTTTGAACAAAACCTTTTAAGTTTACTGTTTCAAAAACTAATTTTAGTTTTAATGTAGAGTTTAATATAAAGGACCTAATGTATAAAATTTATATAATAATATGTAGAACCATTCACAAAATATAGCAAATAATGAATTTTCTTCATGTAAAGTTTTAGAAAATTAAGAGGAAATCTTTTTTACCAATCATCGAGTCAAACCAAGTGTTAAATTATTATGCATATACAACTTATTTGGTCTCGAGCAAAGTTGATCACACACTCAAATGTCTTAAGAAGATAGCATTTTAGGCTTCAGAGGATCTAGAAAAGTGTATTATGATGAAAATTACACAAATTAATGATACCACCACTCTTATACCAATAGAAGGAAAGATGACTTATAAGAAGATAACTTACCACCCATGGGCAGATACTAAATTCAGGAAAATCTTCAGAGAACATAATATTATTACAGCCTCGGTAAATAGATACAGTCTTAGGAATTTGTTAAGATCCACCAACATTGAGAAAATCCCTCACAACAAAAAATCAGGTATTATGCTCACACTTTATCTTGAGCCGAAAAAATGCGGGGGTGAGGGGAGCTGATATTGCATGCAGTATAAGAGACTGACTATTGCAGAAGGCGGTGAGTTGAAATTGACGTTGTTTCTGAAGGGTTGCCAATTACCAGAAAATATAACGTGTGTAGTTTTATGCTGGTACACAATGGAACTAACTGTAATTTGTAGCACTTTCAACTCTCGCTACCAAACTAAAGATTTTATATTGATTCAGATATTATAGTAGAATATATCGCTGGAGAAATAAATAAAGTAATATATTTAGGCCTATTTAGACAATTTCTCTCCCGGTCTTCAGAATATAGAAAATCGTTTAAAAGTCGTAGCATTGTACAGGTAGGCCTACTTGAATACGCACTTTCACATGCCTGAATTGATGTAATTTAACTAAATACCTTTCGTGAAAGTTTGTAGGTAATTAATACAACACATTTAATACAACGAAATAATAAAACTTGACTTGTTCTTTTCTCCAACGACAGATTCAGCTTGAAACACATTAAATTGCTTTTCCTTCCATTTCATTTATTTGGTTTATTATTTCGCTAATTTCCTATACTTCTTGGTTTAAAGAATCTTTATTTTTAACTTCGTAGTTACTTATATCGACCATTTCCACAACACCAGTACTGTTCTTCTAATATCCCTGGATTTATTCTGTCATTTTCAGAATAATATGATGTAAACAAATAAAATAAAATTGACTATAGCTCAAGAATGCCTCAACGGGAAGTTTTTGGGTATGGCAATACTGGGGACGGGTCGTGATCTTCATTTTTTCGAGCGAGGCCTTCTTTATATGGACGATTTTTAGCATTATGGAGTGTTTAGCTCAAGATAAAGTGTGTGAATAATATTTATCAATTTAATTGTAAAGATTGCAGTCTGAAATACATTGGTAAAACTAAAAGAAATTTGGATGTAAAGGCTAAAGATCATATCAGAAACATAAAATATGCACAGACTGAAAAATCAGCTATAGCCGCTGAGGTGTGGGAAGAAGATCGTGAAATTAATTTGGAGCCGGAACTTAAAAAGTTTGTGTACGGACATAAGCAACTCACAGTTTGGGAGAAAATTTATTTCCACAAAAACAAAGACCAGATGATGAATTTTGAAATACCTGCCGAAGATGATTTAATCAAACATCCGCCAGCTGTCGCAGCTGCTGTCCCAACCTCAGATGGAGTATAGCTGAGGATGAGTCTAGAGGCAGGCTCGAAACATGTTCAGGTTAGTTTTCTGTAATTAGTGAAGTATGTATGTAAAATCTCCATCTCGAGTATTCTTCTTCTTCTCTGTTTCACCCAACTTTGGGGTATGTTGAATCAATCACTTCTTAATGTTTTGTGTTTTAATTTTAGCCCAGTATTGCTTCATTCTTTCTGATCTTGCTTTTCTCTCGTCTTCACTGATCTGAATCATTCGTTTGGTTTTGATTTTGACTTGGAACCTCTCTTCTTGACTTTGGTTATTTTTTTTTTGCAGTTTTATCTATGAGCATTTTTTCTGTGATTTTGAGTTCTTTTAAGTCTTTCTCCGTTTCCTTAAACCAGTTTGGTTTGGTCTTTTTGTTGCGAAAATATTCAAAGATTCTTTGGTCAGTCTATTTGGGTCCATTCTGAGGATGTGTCCATAAAAATCAATTCTTCTTTTCCTCATTGAGTCCGAGAGTTTTTCAGTCTTTTGGTAGAGTGTTTCATTTCTGATATGGATTAGTTTGTTGTTATGGAACTTAGGGCCTAGGATTTTCCTTAATATCTTTCTTTCTTTGATCTCAAGTCTTTCAATTGGACCATGATTAGTGATGGACAATGTTTCGGCTGCGTATAGGGCTTCTGGCTTGATTACCGTGTTATAGTGTCTTATTTTTGCATTCCTTGAGAGGGACTTTTTGTTATATGTGTGACAATTTCTTTGTTCTGATGTTCTTGAGTATTATTAAACATAGTTTAATTTTTTTCAATTTAGTAATGTTGATGAACGTGGTACAAGAGATCCTTTATCTATATTAAAGAAAAGAGGACTTGATTCTAACCACTTTTTAACCATTTTGATACTAAAACCTAAAAACTCAAAACTTGACATGTATTTAAGGTCGAACAAAGACAGTCACAAGCAACTTGCCTATAATGGCAATTAAGATAATCTTGTCTTGATTAATATTGTTGTAGACTCATTGCATAATATACGTTAATTCTGGTTTTTAATATGGCGATAAATTTGTTCTATACATCTGGAAATTAATTGGAGCTATGTTTCATTGTGACTCTGTAAAGTGGAAGAGACATTCCTTCTAGTATTATGGTTATTCTATACCATGTGATATATGGCACAATACTCACAGATTCTAGGCTAGGCTAGGTTAGGTTTATCGATATTAGTGCTGATTGCCGTCAAGTTTACAGCCCTGTTCCTAGATCACATGGCCCTCCCTTCCCGCAGTAGAGCATCACTTCATAGCACCATTTTAGGTTAATTTTTGTGAACTTCTTAGCGATTTTACTTATATTTAGAATATTTTAAGAACAAGATAATGAGAAATTTGACCATTTTTCGTAAAGAGAAGAAGGAAAAGAAGACCCAGAAATTACTAATTGTTTCTACCATATTTTAGAATTTGCTATCAATCTATTGTCAATGTATTTATGTAATTTTGTAGGTTATGAAGTGTCCAACTCACGTTAGAAGCCAATCTGTCCTGGTTGTGCAGTCAGTCTTCCTTGGAAGGACCTAAAAACATGAAATACAAGAATTAGGCCCAATACCGAATACCATTGTTAAACTTCACAAGGAGTGAAGCTTAACATACATATTTTACAGCAGCTGAAATTCTCAATCCCCCCGTATTCAGACCTGGATTCCAACCAAATATGGCATGCTTAGGACATTGCCCTAATGCTTTGTGTCTGGCGAGAACCCCACGAGCTAGACCTACAAGTGGGTTTTAGGGGTGTTTGCCTCAATTTTCAAAAGGAACAACCAGACAACCTTAATAGTTAAACTATCTAATAAACTTCACCTTGAGTGAAGCTTTCGTGCTAACATACATATTTTACAGCAGCTGAACTTCTCAATCCCCCCGTATTGAGACCTGCATGGCATGCTTAGGGTACAAATTGTACCCTAATGCTTTGCGTCTTGCGAGAACCCCACGAGCTAAGTCCTACAAGTAGGTTTTATGGGTGTTTGCCTGAATTTTCCAAAGGAACAACCAGACAACCTTAATAGGTTAAACTTTACTCCCCTTGCTTAGTGATAACAACAATACTCAGCTTATAAGTGTGAGATCCATCTGCAAGTCCAATGTCTGCAACTTCTGAAAATAAATAAAACAGTTCTCTTGTTAACATCAGTCAAATAACGTTAGGTGACATTCACTATAAGTTAAAAAAAAAAATGCCAGAAGAACGCTTAAGTACCTGAGTTTGCTTGACTTTGACGTTTAAACTATTATAAAATGGCTGTTGGGAAAACTCTCTTGTTACCAGTATCTAAACCTTTTCAGTTTCAATTTCCCAAAAAAGGCAATTCCTAATACAAAAATGTTAGGTTCGGTTGCTAGGATACGAGTGCATTAAACAGTTTATTGTTATAACACAATAAAAAAGAAGTTTTATAGACAGTGGAGTATACTGATAATTACTATTGATAAAAACCTAAATTCTGAATTATAACAACACTTTATTCTCCACTTACTTTCACTTTTAATTACACAGGACTAGTTTCAAGAGCATTTATTCGCTCCCATCATCGGCTGGTGGTCGACTGTTATTCTGGTTGCCATGTTGGTTTGTATATATGCATTGTTTTGTGCTGCCCTCTCGTTCAGTTTTTGTAAGTCGCACTATGTCTATAGGTGGGATTTCAAAGTTCATAACCTTGTCTTCTTTCTTAGTGATGAATATTTTCTCCCATACGTTCAGTTCGGATGGTTTCTTAACGTGTTTTAATAGTTTGATCTCCTTTTTAACACTGTGATTTTTTGTCCAGCAATGGTATGCAACTGCTGATCTTTCGGTCTGCATTAGTTTTATGTTTCTTAAGTGTTCCTTCATTCTTATTTCCAAACTCCTCCTGGTTTGTCCAATGTAGACCTGATCACAATCTGCGCATTCTATTTGGTAGATACCAGATAGTTTAGTTTTTGGTGTACTATTCTTCAGTGGGTGGTTGAGCAAGTTCCTAATGGTATAATTATTCTTTGGTGCCAATTTTATATTGTGGTTTTTAAACACTTTTTCAAATTTATTAAAGAATTTAGGGTGGTAAGTAAATTTTTTGTAATGTTGCTGTGTTTTTTTTTTTCTAAAGTATCCAATGTACTAATTTCTCTGATCTTGTTTTTCTTAGTGTGTCTTCTAATCATTTTGTCTATGAAATTTGTCTTAAACCCATTAATCGTTGCCACTTCTAGTATATGATTATATTCTTTATTATACTCTGTCTTTGTCATTGGAATATTAATTAATCTATGAACTAGGCTATTGTTGTCATAATTGTATTCGGAAAGCTAAAACAGATTTAATTAGTTTATGTTTACTCTGTGCAAACTGCACATTCAACTATTTAATTTGAAATAAATCAGGCAATTCCTTTTCTATCTGGGTTGTTGCCATATAAAGCCAATTAAACAATAAGAAAATATTTTAAAATGTTAAAAAAATAATTTGATTTACTGTAATCTAATTTGTACTACGTAATGAAATGTACAATTGTTCAGAAAACAGTTTCACTTTCTCTTCTGGAGTCGAGGACCACTTAGTGCCGGTTTTTAAAGGCGGTATTTTTTCTCTGTATTTTAATATTTT
Source organism: Ectobius pallidus (assembly GCA_964059195.1). Classification (NCBI taxonomy): domain Eukaryota; kingdom Metazoa; phylum Arthropoda; class Insecta; order Blattodea; family Ectobiidae; genus Ectobius; species Ectobius pallidus. The sequence continues at coordinate 4,656,139 of CAXKWD010000002.1, forward strand.
CTTTGTTGTCTTCCATAAAGATCCATCCTGTGCATTAAGAGTCTTTAGTTGATCTTCAAGAGCAATTGTTCGTTCAAGTTTTAATGCATCTTTTAGTTCTTTCGTTGCTCTGTTATAAGAAATCTTGTGTTGAGGGTATTTAGTTTGTTCCCAAAGTTTTCTACACTTCTTTTTAATCTCGTGAAGTTGTTGAATATGATGAGGAAAATTACCATTGGTAAAGCTCTGAGTGTAATTTCCAGTAGAGCTACTTGCTAGGTTAGCAGAATGTTGGATATTTCTGGTAATAGTAGCAACTGCAACATCTATATCATGAGGTGACTTTAAAGGTATGTGTAAATCGGTCAGAGATTGTAATGTAGAAGTGTACAACGTCCAGTTAAAAGGGTGCTTAATTAAACCAGGAGAAGAAATATAGTTCTCAGCAGCGCCATTGAGTATAATAAGTACAGGGTAATGATCTGAACTTAATTCATGTAGTACTTCAGGATTTGTGCAGTGCTGCTCAACGTTTTTACCAATGAAGAAATCTAATACATCTGGTGTACTGCCATCTCCTGGATAATGTGTCGATTCCACAGGAAACATATGCTCTAGACTCAGTTGATACGATACATTATGTAGTATTCTTCCCCGAGGGTTGACTAGATTCGATCCCCAACGAGGATGTTTGCTATTAAAATCTCCGCCGAGTAGATAATAAGACTTCAATTCGTGGAAAACAGCCCAGAAATCCGATGGATTTAGTTTGTTGGCCGGAGCTGAATAAAATTATGCAATTTGTAATTTCTTGTTATTGAACTCTATTTGTATGCGTGATATTTGATATTCTTCTTCAATTATGGGTGGAAGTTCATAATGTACTAGTGACGTTTTTATAAAAACAGCAGAACCCCCTTTCCTTTCTTGACTTGGATGATCAGCTCTGTACATATAATATCCTGTTATGCGATAATGCAAACGCGGTGCCAATTTGGTCTCTGTAGCTAACAATATGTCAATATTATAAGTTTCAAGGAAATACAATAATTCATGATACTTATTATTAATGCCTTGACAGTTCCAAGTGCAGATGCGTATTGCTCTATTAGGGCCTCTAGCCATTATGTTTTAAAAGGACAGGAATAATTTGAGATAGTGTATTAATAAGTGGATGTAGAAGCTCTAGGAGTGAGTCCAGCTTTGTTAGAATACGATCCAGCTGGTTTACATTTGGTTCAGGAGAAGCGGCTTTGGCATAGGTTTTTTGATGAGAAGAGTCTTGTGGAACTTGAGGGGTCGGCAGGGATGGAAAATTCTGGTTGGTCAAATTGATTCCCATTTGAGAAGAATTTGTTCTTGTTTCGTTAGCTTGGAATTTCTTTGTTTGTGAAGTAGGATTTGATACTTTTTGAAGCTTTAGATGTTCAGGACAGCCTCTATAACTTGCGGTGTGTTGACCTTTACAATTCACACACACTGGTGGAGCATCATGAGGTTTAGTACACTTTGAAGTAGAATGATTCCCATCACATTTGACACATCTGGCTCTTTTATGGCAATAGTTCTTGCTATGACCATATTCTTGGCAATTTATGCATTGAACAATATGCCTTTTAGGTTTTGGGGGCTCTACTTTTATCACAGCGTAGTACAGTCTGTTTAATTCGTAAATTTTTTCATTATTTACATTTGGTTTAAGGTCTAGAAAAAATAACGGTAAAGCCACTTTTGTAACAGGATGATGCACTGGGACCATTTGTGCAGGTTCAAATCCCAGTGAGCTCAACTCATTCATAACTGCGTTTATATCACATGAAGGATGCAGACCTCTAATTACTACGCGAAAACTGCGATCTTTCTTCATTTGGTACGTATGAAACTCTGCTTTATGAGTCTCGAAATACTTTATGGCAGTTCTGTAATCATCAGGAGTTTCGAATGAAAATTTTACTCTCTGATTATCAAGTGTAATGTGTTTGAAAAGGCTTACGTTTTCTGCTCTCAAATCGTGAAGAACTGCATTTATGTTTGATACATTATTTACATAAATAGGAGGTGGTTTTGTAGGTTTCTGCGAAGAACTATTGTTTTGATCCATAGCTTCTGTATTACCATCACCATTTGATAAGTTTGATAATGGCTCGAAAGGATTTGGAGAAATAAATGAAGACTTACTGTTATTTTCAGTTTCCGATCTTCTTCTTTTTTGACGATTGTTGTCATCTTGTTTCTCATCCATGATGAGGTTATGCAGGCAATGTGAAAATTTATTATATCAGTGAACTATAATTATAAACTCTCGTATAACACTAGTGTCACTATGTAATTGAATAAAACAAAACTATATGAACACTTAACAACACTACTAAACTCGTAGTGATGAAAATTAAGTAATATAATGAAGAGCTTCAATAGTTCAGCTTCACTATTTTTCAAAGCCCACTAGATCTTCTTGAAGGATTTGTTGATTTGTGCATCTGCAATGTATTAATGGAAGCTAACATTGAGTTTAGAAAAATGTACAGTTTTTATCTGAATTAGGTGAGACTTATATCTTATTTAGCACTGTTCTATGTTTAATGACGATTGGACTAATAGTTTAGGAGTTACAAGATTTTAAATGTTAAAATTTGCAATGTAAGTAAAAGTACCAGTGACATAATTGGTTTGCTTCTTAAGCTACATACAAGTTTGCTATTTGTAGAGTTACAAGTATTGAGGCACAGTGCTTGCTGATGGATTAGGGATCACTAATACTGAGTTTTGAAAGACCTGTATTTGACAGGGAACAATAAACAGATAACAAACAAAAATTGTCATCTTGTGGAGAGGTCATATGAAGAGTTTAAATCTTAAAATCGGGAAGAAATCTATAATTTTCAATTTTCGTGAAAACAGAGTAACGAGTTAATTTAAATTTTGCTTGAATAGTAGCCTACATGAATAACGCTATGGTGTGAACCAGCCATAGGCTCTTGTTTCCTATATCAATATACAGTAGAACTCGAATTAATTGGGACCCGACTCAAACAGCCAGATAAGTGGATAAATAATTGAAGAGGTAATTTCTTAAGAAAACAAGTAAATTGTCTAGTTTTATACCACGGTTTCTTGAGAAAATTTGATAAGCATATGTCAAGGAATAGGTGGGATAACAACATTAACATTTTACGTCATAGAGCAAAAATGTCCTAATAAAAGTTGTTTGTCTATGTCCCCTCTATACACAGGAAAACTATTTCGGTGTTATTCATTAACACTCTGTATAAAGTGTAACAACTTGAACATGCCTGTCATAGTAAGTTGTTTTGCTGAGAAACTGTTCATTTTGTGGGCTAAAAGTTTTGCTTTTTCGCAAATAATGGGCCCTGGAAGGCTTCCAAATTCTCGCTGCTGAGTACTCCCACAAAGTGATCCAGATAATTGGCAATCCGTATAGTTGGAGCTGGGATAATTTGAGTTATTTCTTTCATTCTCATTTTTCCATCCGCCACTCAAGAGAACTGAATGCACACATACAATGTTGACAATTCCAGGTAAAACTCTAGCAACACCTAAAACTTCCCTTGACCAATGGCCTCTTTCGTGAATATTCCTGGGTTTGGATGAAACTGTAAAAATAAATATATGCACCTTATTAATATTAATTGATCAGTTTAATGCATTAAAATATAAAAGCCTGTGAGTTCTGACTAAAGCTCACCATGACAGCCTTTACTAAACTTTCCACTACCGTCGGCCTGAAGTCGAGGCCCTGAAGGCAGCAGCCTCTCCGCGCCTTTTTTATCCTAGCAAAAATTAAAAAATTATGAAACGGAGAGCGGTAACCTTGCAAGACACAAGCCAGCAGCTAAGACGCGAACATATTTAGCAAAAGTAAGTTCTGCCTGGTGAGGGACAGAAAGCCGAGAACGGAACCTTGTGGGTCAGAACCCGACAACCCACTGTCCCCGGCGGGGAGTACCGTCATCTCTAGCCCATCTAAAGATTTCCCTACGCCTCCAGAATCTCTCGCCAGGGCCAACACGCAGTTCATCCAGTGGCGGCCTCTGATCATGTTGCAGTGTTGCACAACGACCAGTTTTTAATGTAAAGAATATTTAGATTTTTTATTACTTTATACTATTAAACTACTTCGAAATCGTCTTTGTGATAGGTTCTTATTGACCAAAGACATGCTTCACAAGATATTTTGCAATTTTAAATCATTTAAACGTGTAAATTCGGGTTGGCCGTTGCATTGGGTTTGCAACGACTTCCTGCCTCATTCTGTGGGCGAGCAGCGTGTGCTACCCGTGTGCGAGAGGCTTGACTGCCTGGTAAATCTCCCGTACTTTCAGGGCTTGGGCGTTGCAGGGGAAGGTGCAACAACAAAGCGTGATTCTTGTCTTCACCGCTAGAGCGCTCTGAAGCACACGGGCTTCTCTACGCGTCGGCTGCATGAGATTTCCTTTTTACCAAGAGCGCGAGATATGAAGTCCCACTACTTCTCAATCAAGTCGCTCCTCAATTTGTATCACGAGGCTGGTACACCCCGTTAGAGACCTCCATACCTCAGAAAAGTTCGAGTAGGTACTGGGGATCGAACCCAACCTGTGGATCCATGGCCAGCGACACTAACCACGAGACCAAGCACACTATAGTTAAAGTCACATGGTTGACTTACTGACAATGTTTACTCACTTCCAGATGAGATAGGAACTTGAAATTTAGCACACTTACAGCTTTTAGCCTTAAAACATTGGTAAAATTCCAAACACTTATTTTATTTTATTTTATGCCCCTCAAAAACCTTCAAAATGGCGGGTGAAGCTTTAATGCCGCTACAGACCTTTTTTTTTGGGGGGGGGGGGAAACTTATAGGCCTAGTAGGTAAACGGTAAGTCTTATCATAAAACCGATTGCACTTCCAGTAATGGGTTTTGGGAGCTCTACAAGTTGCTCCTATGTCTTTTTGTAGTATCTCCATCGGTTATGCCTTAGATAGAGTTTGATATTTTTATTTTAACTAAATTGTGTACATTTTCTATACAACTTATTGAACAGCTAGAGTCATAAAATGTGGCAGAAATATTGGTACATCCAACTTTCATAAGTATGCCAAATTTAGCGATTCTAGCTGCCCTACAAGTGTGGAAAAACTGACTGTTTAGCCTAACGCCATTCACATCTAGCACAGTTTAAATCACCCATTCACTGACATTAATGTTACCCACTTTTCCATGAGCTAAAAACTTGACATTTGGTAGCCTTATAAGCATTTAGCCTATAATCGACGGGAAAATTCCAGAAAGTTCGAAATCTTAACTTTTTACCCCCCAAATTTTGAAAATGTTCACTGACATTAATGTTGATTCACTTCCAGATGAGCTAGAAACCTGAAATTTGACAGACTTGTAGCTTTTAGCGTGTAACCGACGAGAAAATTACAAAACATTAAAAAATTTAAATTTTTACCCCAGAAAAATCTTAAAGTCGTTCTACACTTTTTAAAAACGTTAAGTATGGCTAAACAATTTTTATGAAAACCACAGAGGCAGACCCCCGAACGAGCGAAGCGAGTATTTGTATATTATCAGCATGTATTTGTATATATTTAATTCTTGCACAATAGTGCAACACCCTGTTTCTACACCCACGATCCGCCACTGAGTTCATCTCAATGGAGGCCACGTTGGCTAGGACTAACTTGGCTGACCATTGATCCCCACATGTCAGAGAATCCTGCAAGTAGCTTTGAGGCTTCTCTTTTTATGTCTAAAGATCGCCCGGTAGGTCAGGGAGGGGGGTGTCAGACTCACAGTGTCAAAATGAAGTATAATAATTAATGAGATACTTAGATTACATGTCATGGCGTCGCATCTTGCTCCCTGGCAGCCGTCAAATGCCTGTAGAAAAAATAATATGCTTGTTATTTACAATAACCTTTCAGGTTATTTCAACCTTCAGATCGCAATTAACAGCACAAATAGGCTACATAGTACTGAATAGTGTATTTTTTTCATGTCCTATGTTAATTCAGTTTCTATCACTTAAAGCTTTTGTATAACTAAATTGTATTTGTAACAATTAATTTCTTTCATATCATTTAATGTATCTTAAAAATCTTTCATATTATTTAGCGTGTCATTTAATGTATTTTAAATCATTTACTGTGTTATGTTGTGTTCTTTTAATGTATTTTGTGTTACTTATTATGTTATATTGTAACAGCTAATGTAAGTTACTATTAGTCCCTGGTGAAGTGGAAGAAAAGACCTTACGGTCTTAACTTTCTCCACGTAAAATAAACTATTATTAAAATTATTATTATTAATACTATTATTATTAAATATTATAGGGGTTAAATGAAATACTATGGAATATATTATTCTCCTGAATTTTGAGCCTGATCAAAAGTTTGATTTCAACTTTGAAATAAAATTCCTTTTCTAACTGGGTTGTTGCCATATACAGCCAATTAAACAATAAGAACGTACGGTATTTAAAGAATGTTAAAATATAATTTCATTTACTGTAATCTAATTTGTACCATTTAATGAAATGGTTTTACTCTCAATTAACTAATTCGAAGAAATATTGGATAAGAGGAACTAATAGTAACCAAGGGAATAAACAAAACAGCATATACTTTTGCGATATGTGTATACAAGAAAACTTCAAGATGATTTGAGATGATTTAGACAGTGGCTTTAGAACAGGGCACAAAGTAAACATTTAAGATTGTCTCACTCTATCTTATCTACTGAAGGGACACTGAGTTTTGGAAAATCAGCCTAATATGTTTATGATGGCCTTATACCATACCTAGAGTGCGAGGAATGAAATTTATAAACTCACAATGGCACATACGAATTTTATACAAACCGTTGCTTCTATCCCGTTGCTAGGTGACGACAGTGCACAAGTGTAATTGTTGAAGGATTTGTTGTTTTGCATATCTGCAATGTATTAATGGATGCTAACATTGAGTTTAGAAAAATTTAGTTTTTATCTGAATTAGGTGAGACTTATATCTTGTTTAGCACTGCTCTATGTTTAATGGCGATTGGACTAATAGTTTAGGAGTTACAAGGTTTTAAATGTTAAAATTTGCAATGTAAGTAAAAGTACCTTTGAAATAAACAGACAGTTACAGGTATCGCAATTGATTTAGACGAATGAAAAATTGTAATGGAAGCATGAGAGCGAGTTACGTACCACCGACAGCTGCAGTTGAGTTGAGTCAGAAGTCACCGATAAAGCGATGGCGATGTTTGTTTTGGTACACTGCTGTCAGCTATCTAAATGTTTAGGTGCACCACGAGGAAGCGGTACAGTCACTATAATATAACACATAATTTTAATTGAAATAAATAAATAAGTTAAGTACGGTATTGATTACGTCTAATCTTCTTCCATTTCTTCAACACCAGACATGACATCGTCTTCCGTTGGTTCAACCTGATATTCCACATATTCATCATCATCATCATCACTGCTTTCCATACCATTGTCTTCTATTATAATCCTTTCAATTCTTTCCTCCACGATGCAGTCTTTCTCTCAATATTCCTGTTCAATTTCTTCAACGCGCCTACATACATTTTCCCATTCGGCTTGTCCGAGTTCTTGAAATCTTTGCCTACACAATGCTTCTACGTCATTTGTTTTAAATGTTGTATTCCTGCTTGCAACCCATTGTTTAACATCTCCCCAAATTGACTCAATGGGGTTCAAGTCGGGTGGTAGGGTGGAAGCTTTAAAACCGAGTGGTTATTTTCTGCCAATAATTGGTCAATTACGTAGGTTTTGTATGCTGGCTTATTCGCTAGGATTAGATCATATATTTTATTATTGTCCGAAGGTTTGAGGAACTGCCTTCAAACTCAATCGTATTTCGTAGTTTCGTCAGCAGTCTCCTTATTGTTGGTGCAGCCTTTTCTTCCGTATAGAAATTGTATATGGTGCGACGAATTACACACTTGTCGAAGTCATCAATGTCTGTTATCCTTTTTGGAACATTGTTTTTTTTCCCCAGGTGTGCCGAACGACGTTCCTTCCTCTTCTTGTGTTTTCCTGTCACGTAAAATTTGATAAACAGAAGTGTTAGAAACTTTGGTGGCTGCAGCAACTCTTTCCTGGACTTTTTAAATTTGTTTAAAATACTCAGGTGTAAACCGGTCCTTTTCTTTTACTTTCTCCTTCATATAGTCATAAACATTAGCAATAACCTCCCGAGTTTGACTGTGTAATGTTTTCCCTTTTAACTACGAAATTATTGGAGGCATAATGAGAATAATAACAAAACTATAATAATAGCACGTAAATATTAACGTTCATGTAAATAACGTATGCTGTAAATATTTACTTTATAAAACTGTATACACTAACACATAACGAACAGTGAAAGAAACAGAACTTCAAAAATAATTTACAAATAATTTTTTTGTACAACGGACTGTACTGTGCCCTGTGAATAGCAGGAAGGAATTAGCGTCACGTGCGTGCGTGGGCAGAGGGGATTCACAGGTCTCAAGGATTCAGAAGGCTCACTCACTAGATTCTCACTCAAGGTTATTCGTCTAAAATCATTGCGGGACCTGTACATGGCTTATTGGAATACACAGAAAATCTCACTCTTCCTATGACCTCAATGTGAAACAAATAAAGCCTCAACAAAGCTGTATTTGTTATGAAGAACTTGGTAGCGTAAATTTATAATTTAATATAATGATTCAATAGCTTTACTGTTTATATCATTTCCTTTTTTTATTTGTACCAGGGTTATGTTTATCTTCTGCATTATTATATTAATTTACGATTCAAAAGTACATTTTAATGAGGTCGATATCCAGTTGATGGGGTTATGGGTAAACATTTGTGAAAATGAAAACAATTTGTGTTATGAATAGGCCTCAGATTCGTATGCACTAAAAAGCTTGAGTATATGGATGCATTTATGCAGTAAGAAATTGGAAAACATGCACCAAAAATGGCCTTAGTTTCTGTAAAAAAATAATTAATTGTACAATTATATTTGCCACATAAATATATTGCTAACATTTTATTCCCTACTAAATAGTTAATTATTCTTCAATTATGCACAAAAAATATGGAAAATATGAAAAGAAGTTTCATTTATAAAACGTGTAATTTTATTCATTCTCCTACTTACATAATTCATTTGCCGAAAGTAGTATCACAATAGGCAACTAGTAGTCTTTCAATGTTTTCTGGAGACAAACTATGCCTATTGCCTGTCAAAGTGAGTTTATACACCGAGAATGATCTTTCTACATCAGCTGAAGTGATTGGGCAGTATTTATACATTGGTGCCAAACATTTGGAACATTCATCTGGCAAACATACCCTATTTCCATTTGTAAATCCACTACCACCCCGTAGCCAGGTAGAAATTTCTAGCGGTAAAACTAAAATGCCGTTATATAAAAATAATAATGAGATGGATTGTAACACACTAACTTCACTAGAATTAGTGTGTTACAATCCATCTCATTATTATTTTTATATAATAATTACTTCACTGTATAAACTTCCTAAATACAGTGAACTCTTAGTAATTCGAACCCCAAGGGGAATTAGAAAAAAATCGAATTATCCAAATTTCGAATTAACCAAAACTGTGACTTTTTAAACGAAAATGCCGTAAGAATGTTAAAAATAAACTCATTGCAATAAATACTAATTATTGTATAGTGAATCTTACCTTAATGACTGCCATCTTGTTGTTTGGATGTTAAATGAAACCATTTTTTTCCACACTAAAACTGTAACCCTAAATTGAATAAAGGAACTCCACGCTTTGACATTTTCAAACACAGTCACACTTGGAGGATAGAATGAACACCAAAATTTTCACAGAAGTGTTGAATCCCTCCAAGACTGTAGCGGAGGGGGTGAACTTCGCATTCCATTGAACATCTATTCAGCAGGAAGAAGATAACAGTGGTTAAAAATACACTTTAGTACGGTACCTGCGACTAGGGTTCTTCAGCGAAATAGAGAATTCTTGTGGAATTCCTGGAAGCAATGAACTCTTGGAATCCTTACAACATTAAGATGAGATAAATTTGGGCTTTGATTTATCTAAATTAAGCTTAAAAAATTCGAATAAATTGCAATTTTTTAACATACATTTATATAGGAATTTCAAGGGGAATGAGTATTTATTCGAATTATACAACATTTCGAATTATCCAACGTCGAATTATACAAATTCGACTGTATTACAAAATTAAAATGCCGTTACTCAGAAAGTTGCAAATAGAAACTTGAAAGGGATGTCCATAGTATGTTTAGAGAGAGATTCTTAAAAGTGTCCTAAATTTCAACCATATATGCAGAATTATGCTTCTATGTTTAGAATATGCAATAATGACAATAACTATTGAAATATGCATTTGCATAAGCGCATATGCATTTTGGAAAAATTCGAGCCCTATATCTTGGCTCTCTAGTAATAGATAACAAATACGATGTTGTGTTTCAGCAGAACAAGTAGCATTGTTATGTCTGAGGATCAGAGGATTCTAGAAATCCCCAAAGCTCAGCCGTTGGATGCCGGGATTTACACCTGCACTGGTGCCAACCAAGCAGCATCCAAACAGAAGAAATTCAATGTGACAGTGTATGGTAAGTTTTTACCAATATGAGAGAATCTTTGGTCCAAATATAAGACAACTCTGAAAGAATCTTGCAGAGGTTTTGGCCCAAATATGACAACTCTGAATTTATGTTAATTAATTGAGATGGTTGACATTTAAATGCTTTAGACTTCACTTTTACTTACATTTTTGCAGAACGTATCGCTCGTGGGCTGCAATAGTGGCACAACTCAAAATTTACGAATTTTGAGTTAATGCACTATTCGGAATTGCAGATTGGTCTACTTCCCAGCAGCAACAGCGGCATATCTTATAGTACAGTATTCTACAAACAGATGACAGAAGTGTCGCTGTTGCATGCTCTGCTTTGTTATTTACTCTGGCTGCGATAGTGGCACTTTTCAAGTTGTGCTCGTGTTGCAGAAGTATTGAATTTGTTTTCTGCGGGACATCTCTGGTGTACTTCACGAATTGTGCCGTTGTTGCAACTTAACATGACTATGGTTATGGTTTTGGTGTTGCAACTTGGTTACTCGTTACACTTTTTTAATAATTTGTTTACATCATTAATAAAGCTTACTTTTTTTGCCTGTACATTCGTTTCATAAGCCACAAACTTCCAAGATAGCCCAACGTAATGTATTAGAAACATTCAGCAATAGTGGCACATCTCAAAAAATGAGTCCTGAAAACAACAAGGAGGGTGAGGGGGTAAAATTTTTATGATGTTATTATTAACTGAACCCTTACGAAGCCATTTAGTACCGTTTGCCACTTATTCCATCAATGAATCCTATGAATGATGCATTTCAATATAAGGTGAAACTTCAAACTCATTTATCTCAACTTCTGATTTTTTCAGTTGTGCCACTATTGCAGCCCACGAACGATATGTTTCGTGGACTTTGCTCACATTTTCAACTGCTGGTCAACTCTTGAGTTCACAACACGCAGAAATTCACCGAATTTTATTTTTCCCAAATTCGTGCTTCTGCTTGTATTGCACCATTACTTCTCTATTCTCTACGCGTAAAGCTTTGTTTGACCACCAGTCATTGCGGACCATGTGGATAAGAAGGCATCTTCATTGTATCAGTGCATAAATAAAATCGAGAGAAGAAGTTACGTCATGAACTTAAAAATTTCGCTGTTTTCTTTTATATATATATATATATATATATAACAGTTAGAAAATAACATTGATTAATTTAACCACAGTGAATAACTCGTCTTGTGAACAGTTGTGATTCAGGGGACATCTGAGGAAGGGTCAAAGGACAGTCCAAAACGTTGTGCGACATCTTTTTTAGTTTTTAATTATTCACTATGATTAAATTAATCAATGGTATTTTAACTGTTATATATATATTAAAAATTCTGTTTTATGTGAAGTAAAATGTACTAATAAGCGATCTTATTTATTTTTTCGTCACTATCCTTCAAAAATTCATGGTCACCTTATATGCGAGGTTGTCTTCAGGCCAATATGGTACATTCTGAGGAAAAAAACATTGTCTTACTTTCATGCCAACATGGTTCTAAAATATTTTTCTTAGAGAAAAGTTAATCAGTGATGAAAACCACATAGGTGATCAGTATTTTATTAAAGTAATCGGGGAAACCACTCTCTGCATACTACAGATTTCCTCATTTTATTAGGCATTTTCTAAGGGTGCTTTTGGACTAAAAAGTTATTCTCAAATCCATGTGATACAGATTTCATGATCTTAAAATTGTGAAAAGAGAATCACTCTGATTCAATTACTGATAATGACTTGCCGTCAAAGGAATTTAGTTACAAAAGGACCTAACATATGAAAATAAGATTTGAAAATTTTAAATTAGACTAAGCACAGTACAGTAGCTGAATATAATATAATTTGTGTTAATATTTTATAATAATATTAATAATTAATATATTCAGTTATAAAAAAAAAATACGATTAGAAACCATATTCTGGGTTTCGAAATGGGCTAAGTCAACAGTCGACACTAGAACAAACTTCAATCCATTCCCTGCTATCCTGTGAATGCTGCTAGGCATACGCACTGCCTCATTTCGGCGACTTAGATATTTTAGTCGGTCCGCTTTTTTTCCCCTACCGGAACATGCCATTCAGTATTTTTAATGTGTAGCTAACAGGTTTTCTAGTTTTTCACTGTTAGTTATTAAGTTCTGATCCACAAAGAAATCAAATAGAAAAGAAACATTAGATGTGCATTGAGATTTCATAAATGTTGAAACAAGATTTTTTTAACTAGTAAATAATATCAGTTCTGATATTATCAGCAAGTTCTGAAGACGATGACTATCTACACGAGAGATGTTTTGTTGTTCCAGAGCCCCCTGTGATGCACCAACAATCACACATTGATGAGTTCAAGGTCAGAGTTGGCGATGACATCTCTTTGACATGTGTCACACGAGGAAATCCAAAGCCTGACATAAAATGGCTGCACAATGGCCATCTTGTGGACAACATCGTCGCTACATCAGTAAGCAGTTTGCTGGATGAGAGAACATCTGTGGAGGAACACACTCTACCCCTGTACAATGTGGCGACCAGCGATGCTGGGAAATACACCTGCCTGGCATCTAACATAGTGGGAATCGCTGACAAGAACTACCATGTCACAGTTCTAGGTAAGTGTCGGTCCCTGTGATGGAGACATTACAGTTGAACCTGCTCATTTTAACAGTACGAGGGCTATTTTTTCTTTCAACCTCCGATGGGGGATAAAATGAAAACCACAGTGAAAATCAAAAATGTTTTATTTGGGACATTTAAGTACACCTTCTAGCTACTTCTCTACATAGTTTCACTCCGATTGAGACATTTGTCGTAGTGTGGTACCAACTTTCTAATGCCCTGTTCATAGAAGCTGCTGCCAGCATATTGAGAAGGGTGATCACTGCATTTTGAAGTGTTTTGAAATTCTTTGTTGGTGTGGAAGCCAGATCTTGGATTTGTTCGGGAAATTTGTGTGCATCCATTGTTTGGATTGTTAAGCATCGGGTGTGATTTAGATACTCTTTCACTAAATGTAGAGAACACCATGAATCAAGCTTGTGTACAAAACCTTCTTTGTACACTAAAGGGAAACTTAAATCACTATGCAAATATGGATACTGAAGTTAAGATACTAGGAATAACCATAGACAATAAGTTAACATGGATCCCCCACATTGAATTAATGTGCACAAAATTGTCTGAAATAATATTTCTACTCAAAAGCTATTACAAATACAAATATAAATAATATAAACAAAATTATTACAATTACAAAAGAGCATTATTTACCCCGCATGAGCATAGCTCGTGTTCGGGGTCAGTTCAGTTATACTAAAATTATATTTTGAACATTATATAAAAAGAAAACATACATATTATAGTTTTAGACAAAAAATAAGAATAAAAATAAATAAGATTGCTTGTATGAAATAAAATACATGAACAAAGATACGAAAAATAAATTACAATAACATAACAAAGTTACAAACAAAATACCCTATGTTAAAAATTAAAAATTTACAGTTAAGAATGAATAACGGAAAAAAGTGGGTAAAAGTACAATTACAAGTTAGATTTAATCAATTCGAGTACTTGTTTTTTTAAACAATTTATTGTTTAGTGGTATCAGATTAGGGTTTCTTCTAGTAAAATTGTTGTATAGCCGTGGTCCGAAATTTATACTATGCCTTAGACCTACTTCTGTAGCACATTTTGGTTCGAAAAGAGGACAAGAGATATTATACCTCCTTGTATTATAGTAGTGATGTCGTGTTATGAATTTTTCATGATGTTTATGGAAATAATTTAATAAAGTGTAGGAGTATAATTGTTTAATATTCAATACATCAAAATCTTTATTTAGTTACGGTTTACTTCTCTGGGGAAATAGTAGTCATATAGAAAGTATCCTTTTACTTCAAAAGAAAGCTTTAAGAATAATCACTAAATCACACAAAATAGCACATTGTAAGCCTCTTTTCGTAGAAACAAAAATTCTGACAGTGATCAACTTGTATATTTTTATCTGCCTACTGAATGTAAAGAAAAACGCCACTGCAGTTACAATTTTTAGTGATGTCCACAGTTATAACACATGGAACCAATCTTTAGCAAATTTCCCTTCTGTAGATTGAGCAAGAGTACAAACAGTTATAGTATTATAGGACTAAAGCTCTACAATAAGCTAAATAATGAATCAAAGCTATTACCATTTAAAGTATTCAAGACACAATTATATAACTGGCTAATTTTAAATCCTTTTTATAGTTTAAAAGAATATTTTAGTAAGGACAAGGTAGAATTTTAAACTATTCAAAAGCATGAAATGTTATTTTAGATTTCTTTGACAATGTCTATTGCAATACAGTAATGTTGAAAGACAATAAACGCACTATTACTATATTACTATTTTGATTCTGGAATGTTCTAATGAATCCACGTTTCATCCCCTGTCACGATGGACTTCAAAAACTTGTCCCTGTGCCGTGTGACTTTCATCTTTTTCGGCATCTAAAGAAAGATCTGGGAGGACAGAGCTTCCACACCAATGAAGAACTTCAAAACACCTGAAAATGCCATGAAGATCCTTCTCAATACGCTGGCGGCAAGCTTCTAAGAAGAGGGTATTGGAAAATTGGTACCACGCTACGACAAATGTCTCAGTCAGAGTGACTATGTAGAGAAGTAGCTAGAAGGTGAACCTAAATGTTCCAAATAAAACAGTTTTGATTTTCACTGTGGTTTTCATTTTATGCCCCATCAGAGGTTGAAAAAAAATAGCTCTCGTATTTATAACATACATTTCATATTTCGTAAACTTATAAGTGTTGAGATTTCCAATTTGAAGATATTTATTGAAGTAGGAATATTTCAGCGGCTCCCAGACTGGCGAGACACAGAGGGAGCTCGAGTGTGATTGAGTCGCTGGAGGGATTGCCAGTCACTATAAAGTGTCCAGTGATGGGGACGTACAAGTTCGACGTTCACTGGCTGAAGGATAGCCTCCCGCTGGACAAGCAGGATTCCATGGAAGTGGAGGCGGAAGGACAGCTGCTGAGGATCAAGTCGAGCCGGATGGAGCACACGGGAAAGTACACGTGCATCGTGCAGAACAACGCTGGCAACGTAAGCAACACGTTCCAGCTGAACGTCCTGGGTAACACGCCATTCCTTGTTTCTGTCACATTGTCTTATATAAACTTCTTGTAATCGAACACTGTATTACAGTTAAGGGTCTAGTATGGCTTCTATCCATCAGAACAAGAGTTCATTTTTCCATGCAATACAGGCCTTATGTTGTTAACCTTCACTCTGATTGGCCTCCTCAGAAATTTCATTTGATTAAGTTAATGAATTTCATTTTGAGCCAATGAAGGGGGACAGAGAGAACCACCTTATACCCTAACTAGCATGTGCCCGCAGCTTCGCCCGCGATAATTATTTCAAGAATTAAAAATTAAGAGCATACTAGTTAAATCATTACATTTATTAACACCTAAATCGCATGGACTACATACCACGATCAGATAGCATCGACTGGTAAAAGCGACCTCAGATTCGAGTTTCTTGGCCAAGAAAACCTCTGTATAGTGAGATTCGTCCAAATAAAACAACGTTTGACCATATTTAGGGCTTACAACATTCAAGCGATCGCGAAAGTTTTGTTTTCAAGGTTTGACAAAAATAGCCAAAGCCAACTGTAATTGATTTGACATTGAAATGTATAACTGAAAACTTATGTTTTGAAAACGCAAAAAATACACGTTTTTTGCCAGTTTTTCACTCATAACTCACGAACGAAAACTAAAATTAAAATTCCGGCTTCGTGATGCATTTCCCGACCCTTCAGCACACCTATGTTTAAAATTTCAGTTCTCTGCGTTCAGTAGATTTCGCTGGACATCGAGGACAATTCCTTTTATTAATATAGATAATATGAATTATAATGATACCTTCTCTAATTTGTCAAACATCCATTTAATTTAATCCAAGCCCACCTGATACCACTGGTAACAATACGTTCTGTGAATTTGTTTTGATAATTCTATGTAAAAAGGGATTAAGTATTTTCAAAAACATTAATTTTTGGCATTTAGAATCAGAATTTTTCAAAATCCTTTCTTAGTGAGCACCTACATTATGAAGCGAAGGTACTGTCAAAATTCCAAGTCTCTACCTGTTATAGTTTAGGCTGTACGTTGATTCCTGTCATTCAGTCAGTCAGTCAGTTAGGACAAAGCCTTTTATATATATAGAGATTAATTTTTAAATGAAACTAGAAGAAGAAGAATTCGTTGTGTGTAACTATAATCGCAGGAGTAACAGTTAAAAAGTTTTCTTATAATTGCCATAATAACCAGCAATAGTCCTCAATTAAAACATAAATATTCAAAGTGTGCCGTCTTTTCATACATTAAAATTAATAATACCCATAAGTAGGAGGCGGATTTCTATGACCTAAAAAATAGGATATGTGCATGCATTTACGACCTAAAAAACATTAAAATATGACCAATAAAATTTAAAATATGACTTTACCACTTACACATTGTGTATATTTCTTTTTATAAAGTTTCATTACAATACATTTTATTGAAATATAGTGTTAATTATTTTAAATATCTGTAAATTCTCAAAAAGTATCATTATAATGCAAAATTTACAAAATATGATATGAAACTTCAAAATGTCTTTAATATGCACACAAATATGCCAAAAATATGACCTAAATATCCGTATTCATTATAAATATGCTACAATAGTTGAAAATGTCCTAAATATGCAGTTATATGCACAATAAAAGCCGTTCCATTTTCACCAGGTTGCTTCGAATCGGGTTTAAATTAGTCGGAAACCTGAAATAATGCAAAGGGGAAAAATATATGTCATAGAAATCTGCCCCCTGCCCATAAGCATACATAATTATTAAAACACTCACTGTATCCTTACACACCTAAGAGTTGTGTCCAAATCATAGAAATAGTCCATATGTCATTGCACTTCTAGAAAAATAAAAGTAGACTTAGAAATTTTTGACTTACCTAAGGACAATGATTTCATTTTGAATTCTACAACCTGGTGGACATAAAGACAAATTCATCAGTTGATGTCAGGACGGAGGCAAGGAAGCCTTTGAAACATATGTTCTTATTTAGTGATCATTTAAATAGCTTCTGAAGTTTTAAATAAAATGAACAGTACCGAGCGAGGTGGCCAAGATGGTAACGTCTTGGACTCGCATTTGGGAGGTCCCAGGTTCAAATCCTGGGGCCGGCCAATTTGACATGGGTTTTTTCATGGTCTCCCCAGTCGTAAAGGCAAATGCCGAATTGTATATTTACATACCATGAATCATCCTCACCATTTCATCCTGTATCATATCCATTTAAATTAATATCAGTTGAAATTTACTCCATTGAAATACACCGACAGTAGAAACAATTGACAAGCAATAGTTCCATGGCCTACTCTACTGTAACAGACACAGATCCCGAACTCCTGATATGGCCTCGTAGCTAAAAGGAGTATAAATACAGCTGAAATAGATTTAAAAAAAAATTAAAAAATGAACAGTCAAATGTTAGTAGGAACTTAGTGAAATCAAGTAAATATTCATTAATGTTTCCTTATGAATATTATTGTAGTTGTAGAAGATTATGTGAACATATAATTGAGTAGGTTTCATGACTATAGTTAAAATAAATAAAGAAATATTTAACTAAATATGGATTAAACATGGGTAAGGGGCTCTACATCATCTTCCTTCTATTACAGCCCCGCCTGTCATGGCCGACATGGGCGACGTGGAAAACATCAAAGTGACGGCAAACAAGTCACTGAAGCTAAACTGCAACGTGACGAGTGGTTTCCCTCGGCCTAACATAATATGGTACAAAGGATCCCTGCTCATCACATCAGACAGGTGGCCTCATGTGGAACTGGAGAACTACAACACAACTCTGGTAAGTTAGCTAATAATCCATATTATGCGGTATTCTTCTGTTGGAATCCCTTGGACACATCTTGAGCAGGCACCGTCAAATTAGAGCAAAGATAGCCAAAGCAGAGCCAGGCAAACTACATCTGGCCCAATAAGGCTTTTTATGTGGCCCACTTATGAAACTCTGAAAATGGTATACTATGGACTAGTACATCCACTGATACTATATGGTATAGAACTATGGGGAACAGCAGCAATGGTCCACCTAAAGAGAATACTAACCCTTCAGAAACGCTGCATCAGGACCGTTTTCAGGCTAGGGCACAGAGAATCATGCAAGGAGGTATATAAAAAAGAAAAGATATTAACAGTTCCATCTCTATATATTTACCAAGTAATTCTACTTGCTGTAGACAAAATTTCAGGCAATAGAAATAGGGACATACATAGTCATAACACACGATGCAATAATGACTTTCACCATGACTCGTACAGTAAAAAGTCCATTAAAAAGGACCCTTATGTAGCAGGTATGGAACTTTTCAACAAACTGCCTAACATACTCAAGGAAAGCTGTGAAAATACAACTTTCAAACATAAATTGAAAAAGTACCTTATTGATAGATGCTTATATAATGTAAGTGAGCTATAAAACAAAAGACTACTATTGATAAGTTGGAGTAATGTATTTGTGCAATATATGTCAATACTTAATCACTCTTTAGATTTGGTAGATATGGTAGATATGGTAGATATGCAAAGAACACAATAGATATATAACATTTACCAATTGAGATATTATATCTATTGTAAGATTTAAGATTTATGTAATAGTTATTATACTTGTACTACATTATACTGTAAATTGTCCTATATCATTGAATATGATCAACAGACTTAAACACTTAAATAAAGAAATAAATAAAATCAGGTAAACTGATATAACCAAGTGCCAGTATGATTTTTTTTAATCAGTGATACACGCAATTATGATAGGCCCATGCATAAAAGTTATTTTTGTAATAGATGTCCGAGTTAACTCCAAAAACAAAATGTGCCGGCAATAATAATAATGATGCAATAGACCTACGATTCGCTGATATCTCTGTTTCAATTTAAAGCAGCCTTAAAGGTTATGAATGATTAAAAAGCATTTGAAATCTATCTGTCAGGAATTACATTAGGTATATTGCTGCACAGGAACGAATAAGAAAAATACTCACAGTAAAATATAGCCTAATGTAAATATCGGTAGTCTACATAACCATAGAATACACATTATAATATCAATATTCAACGGCTAGTTGTTATAAATCGTTTATTTAAATTATTATTTAGCCACACTGACATCGTTATGAAGAAACAAATCAATCAAGGTTGCTAACAATATGAATAAACGATTGGCAATTTGTTAAGTTTTTTAATACATTGTGGGCCTTGAAAGAATATTGATTACAAAATTAATATTGATATACTCGTTACTTCGGTACCGGTCAACCGATTTGGCTCTAATTCAATAGGCTTGTACCCAAGAACGTCATAAATTCGTATACCAAGTTTCAAGAAAATCCGATAAAGCGTATTTGAGTTATCCACGCCTTTGTGATATATTACCATAAAAAGGCACTAAATTGGGCATTATTCCGGTACCGCCCAACCGATCTAGTCCAATATCAATAGACATCTTCCCATGGACATTATAAATAGGTATTCCAAGTTTCATGAAAATCCGATAAAGTGTATGTGAGTTATGGCGCCTTTAAAATATACACTAAATTGGGTTTTACTCCGGTACCGGTGAACCGATTTGGTCCAATTGCAATAGGGTTCTTCCCATGGACATTATAAACGCGTATACCAAGTTTCATTAAAATTCGATAAAGCGTATTTGAGTTAGAGCGCGTACAGACACACGGACGGACGGACGGACGGACAGACATTTTTCGTCCCCCACACAATCTCATAAAGTACCATACTGGCACTTAATAAATAAATAAATTCTGCCTGATTGCAGTGATGACGTTACCAGGCAAAACTTTCTCCCAAGTTTGCTTAATTTAATGGCCACAAGCGTGTTGTGAAGGGAAAAGAAGCGTGTAACAAAATCACTTATCAACAACAGTTTCTAATTCAGGGCAAGAATTTGGGGGGGGGGGGGAACATGTAGTCAAATTAAAATGAAATTGCTTTCAGTGCATCGTGTACTTTTACAAACCTTCACTACATTTTGACCCGATCCTCCAGGCCCAGAGGATACAGTCATCTGAGGAAAGCCCGGAGGATCAGGTCGAAACATCATGAAGGTACATAGAAGCATGTGATCCACTGAAGGAAATTTGATTTTAATTTGACTACATATACGTTATGTGATGAAAATCAGGACAAGTTAGTTCTAAGGTTTCAAAACTTATCACTGAGCATGCAGAACTGTTCGCCAAAGAAAAATGTGTAAAATAGTATCTCAGGACTATTTCTGACAAAGAAATGTTGTTCGTATCTATATATCTGTCAAGAAACTGGCAGTAGCTACCAGTGTTAGGCATCAACTCATTAAAAAGCAGGAGATATTTGATGATGTGACGAGATGGATACTGAACGGATACTTAAAAGAACTAATTGTAAGTAATAATGGTAAATTTATTGGTCATTTTTAAAAATTTCGTGTCATGTTTTCACTACTTTATGGTCATTATTAAATGCTTTGCCCTAGTCATCACTATTGATAAGAAAGCAGATTTGTCCAAATCTTCATCTCTGTTAAGAAACTGGCAGTAGGCGTTTGTAAGAACTATTTACCAGTGTTAGGCATCAACTGATTAAAAAGGGGGAGATATTTGATGATGTGATGAGATGGATAATGCACGGATATTGGTGCTTGTCAGGGGTGAGAAGCTTGCAAGGAACCACAACTGTGCAGTGTAACTACAGCCTAACATAAATGTAAAAACATTAGGTAAACCCTATTTTGTCATTTTCGCATTCCATTTCGCATTTATATAATTTTATTTTAATTAAATGAGATGGTTGACTTTTAGACTTCACTTTTACTTACATTTTTGCAGAATGTGCGTTTCATGGGCTTTGCCCACATTTTCAACTGCTAACCAACTGTCAAAGCCAGTTGTATTATATAGATGTGAGACACGGCCCCTTTCATAATCTGAGAGTATTTGAAAACAGGGGGCTTACGAAAATATTCAGACCTAAGAGAGATGAAAACTGTATAACGACGAGCTTCATAACCTGTACTCTTCACCGGATAAAGTAAGGGTAATTAAGTCACGGACAATGAAATAGGGGAGGAAAGACATATCTCAAAGTATTGACTGGGAGACCGAAGGGGAAAGTCCACTTGGAAGACCTACACGTCAGTGGGAGGACAATATTAGGATAGATTTAAGGGAAGTAGGATTTGTGAGGGATGATTGGATGGCGTTAGCACAGAATAGGCTTGAATGGCGGGCTCAGGTAAGCGCAGCAATGAACCTTCGAGTCCTGCAAACATTATGTATATTGCATCGTTTATTGAATATATTTTCTGGATGCTTTGGAAAGTAAAGGACTCCTGTCATTTAGTACAGGAATGTGTTGTCGTATGTTTCAGATAATACGGAAGGTGACAATGAAGCACAGTGGGAGATACGCCTGTGTTGCAACAAACTCTGTGGGTGATACTGAGATCACATTCAGTGTGGATGTTGAAGGTTTGTATCACCTCTAGGACATAGGTTATCTTTACTGTTATGACTCGAAATGATCTTCATTTGTCAGTCCATCTTTATTATAATGTAAAGTAATTCCCGTGTAAAATTTATACAAGTTAATGGTAATGTGTGTAAAATTAAAGTATTCTGTTTTTTTTTTAAATTCCTTTAGGCAGGCTGAGGTAGATTTCGAAGTGCTTTTGGTTTAATTTATTGTCGCTGTGCAGCACTCTTCTTCTTTAGCCTTGGCATGACAAACCCGCAATAATAACTGCAAAAAGAGGAAAGAGCACTTTTTCAAACATTCAAATCTCGCCTTATATGAGAGCTATCGAGATGTAGAGTACTCATCAAGAGCTTTTCAACGATACCCCACAAGACGTGGTTTCAAATATTTCGAATTTCCACCCCCACTCGTACCCCCAAAACCCCCGAATATTTGGTGTCACTGTGAACTCCATAGGGAGTTCTCTAATTTATTCAAACAAAGTTTCCCTCTATACTTCATAGGGACCGAGATATAAATTTTTCAAAATTTCAGCCCCCTCCCCGACCCCCCCTTTGGTCAAATTTGGTCATTAACGAACTTGTCTGAACTATTGGGCCTAGAAATAACATAATAAAATTTGGTTCAAATATCTTCAAAATTACGGCCGCTAGCGTGTAAAGATATATGTACGGTATATAAATATCACCAAAAAAAAAATTTTTTAATGGGCGGTGGTTTCATACTTAGGGAGGCATGAAACCTAAAGATATGAAAGAATTTTTCGAAAATCATGACATAGTATCAAATCAGATCGTAAAGAAGGTTTTGGTATCAATGCTAAGCTGTCTGTCCTTTTAAATGCAGGTACTGAAATGTTTAATTCGTGGAGATGACTATTGCACAATTTAATGCTATCGAGACCCCATGGAACTAGGCAGGGAAAGATTATCCCTAATTTCGATAATGCTTATGTTTTCAACAGTGAGATAATCTGTTCTTATTAATTGCATACTTAAGTAATTTTTCTGTACTGATGTTTGATTCAACTAGAAGTGTATGAGTTATGTAATGTATACAAGTTTGTAATTGTAATGTAAAAATAAAATATTACATCAACAAAACGCAATATCATTCATGTCATAGTTTTGTGTGTGCTGTGGTTAAGTTGACGCACAACACCTTGGAAACTCATTTTAAGAAGAATCATAAACAGCATTATGATTCTAGCTCAGGTTAGCTAGCACGAATTACTAATATACATAACTAGCAGGTGCCTGCGGCTTCGCCCGCGATTACTTACTCAATTGCTAGATATTGTGTTTAAATCATTTATTTAAAGAAAAATAATTCAAACATTAAATTTATTAACACTGACATCATTTTTACATAAATTGCAGGAATTAAATAATTTTACTCTTAATTATATTGTTTAACGTTAAAAATATAAATAAACAAACGAACAAAACAAATCATATGCTGCCATATGGGCATACAAATTCGAAATGAAACTATTAAAATGAACCATAGATTCATGAACCTTACCAAAATCATGCATAAACAATTTTATTATAACGATTGTCAAGTCTCCTTTCATTTATTTCCAAAGCCTTATGTGAAGACTACCAACAATAATGTTGTCAAGTGAACTGTGATTTCGATTTGATAATTCTGTGTAGAATGGGATTAAGTATTCTCAAAAACATTTTATTTTTAGCATTTAAAATTAAAATTTTGCAAAATCCTTACATTATGAAATGAAGGTACTGTCAAAATTCCAAGTCTCTACCTGTTATAGTTTAGGCTCTACATTGATTCTCTGTCAGTCAGTCAGGACAAAGCCTTTTATATATATAGAGATTTTATTTTGAATTATATTGTTACTATCAATGTTAGCATATTATGTTGGTGGTAATACAAATTATAGTAATGTGATAATCTAATGGAATATGGCATGCTATGTATTTCACACATGAATAGTATAATATACAGTCTTTGCTCTAATATGTACAAATACTTTAAATGGCCCTAAATCATCATTCATAAAGAATATACAGATACACTCATTTAGTGATCTTGCAACTGTGTTCACAGTGCATAAATGTCTCAGTAAGATAAATTGTAGGAGAAAGATTGTATCTCAAACTCTGGCTAAGTCGGTTGGTAGAGCATCTGTCAGAGGAATTTGTATTGATTTCAGAGCCCCCAGAAGCACCACCAGGGATGGAAGAGAAGTCGAGTCTGACGGTGCAGCTTCACAGACGCCTGTTACTCAAGTGTCCTCTGACAGGATCTCCACAACCTGCGATATCATGGTACAAAGTAAGTTTCCATCCAGGAGATGTTTATTATTTGCAAAGCTTGAAGTATACCGTATATACTCAAATACTACCTGCATATTTTTAAGAAAATCACGAACGAAAAACTGGGGTGTGAATATTATTTGAATACTAGACTTCTCTCATCTGAATTTCAACAATTTTGTACCATATCGGCTCAGTATAGCACAATGGTTTGTAGTAGCATCGCAGTATAGTATATGAGCTGATATTTTGCATGCAAAATGTATCACTCAAGTGTTTTCTGCTATTTCACTGAAAAGTGGTGGCCTGTGACATCTTGTGGCTAATCTCCGTACTCCTCTCTCTCTTGGCAACCTTTTCCTACGTTTGTTTGCTACGGGCGCGCCATCTGCTCACCTATCTCCGTACTTCTGGCTTGGACTGAGTTTGAGTGCCATCTGCCGGCTGTGGTTAACATCGGCGATCATATGTTGTGAATGACTCGCTTTTATTCTCATGAGGTTATGTTTTGATAGATTTCATTTGTGTTTATTTCTAAGACGCCGACTTAGTACAATCTTTTGTATTGGTCCAAGGAAAGTTCATACACCTTCTTGATTGGTTAATTATTCCCGCGGCACTCCGTTAATTCACAGGTGAAGCCCCTGGAAAGCTATCTCTTTTTGGTCGGCGTTCATCATGTCGGTAATGTACAATGCCATGCTCCCTAAAATACGGAGTATGGAGATATTTCTTGGCATTAGAACTTAACTGCAATATTGTTTTAGAGCCATTAGCTTGTCTGGTTAGTTTGTGATATAATTTCGCTTCCCTTGTTATCTTAAAAATGAGTAATAAGTAATTTTAATCACTGCCCGTGGAAGCGTGGGCTAGCTTGGTTCGGCGCCCTTAGGTTATTCTGTCTTGAGGCGATTATGTAGTCTTTCTATCTCATTGCATATTTCATTCCCCTTTTATCTTGTTGTTTTATTTCTCTCCCCTTTATTTTCGGTTCTCATGATGGATGAAAGAGAGATCCGCTTCTGATTGGGGTGGCAAACAGAAGTGTTAGTTTGAAACAATTTGATTTGCAATTCTTTTCTCTTGTTATTATCTCAGTAAATTATCCACCCATGTAAATATGTAATTAGAAATTAAATGAAGTAAGTAAGTCGGGGATCCCCTCTTTTAAATAAATCGTTTTATTTAGGTACTTATTGTACTATTATATTCCGTTTTAATTTTATCAGTCTATATTATTATTCTTAATGAATTAATTTATGTACTTATTTGTTCCTCTTATTTTAATTTAAAAATCAATACTTATAATTTCAAACAGAATGTAACTTCAGTAGGCCTAAACTTTAGTAAACTTGTCAAATTCTTCCTACTTGTTGTGATTAACTTTAATTGCAGTTTCATTAACTAATGAAACTGCAATAAAATTTGTTCTCTCCACCTATTTCGTTTGTCCTCTTCCTTCTCCCTTTGGGGTGGGCTTTCTCCTTAGGTCTCTTCAAGGAGCCGCTTCCACGGATGGCCTATGCAGGTGTATGGATGAAGAGCCTTGCCTGCAACCTTGGCCTGTTCAGGTCCAGTCCGGTGTGTGGTTAAATTACTTCGGATGATAGCGACCTTCTGAGGGCAAACATCTTCAGGTAACGGGGAACCTAACCTTCCTTCTACCTAACCTCATCAGTGTTCGTGGGGAGGGGACAAATTTATGGTAGCAGAGCGTGGTTCTCTTCAAGAAACACGTTCTCTTGTTGCTACCAGTCTTAATAGAAGCTTTAGTGTGGTTACTCTTCTAGTTCCACAGCTTTTCTGGTGTATTATTTTAACAACTTAATACAATATTAATGAAATAAGTCAATACATTTGGTGACAGGGTTTTGCTGAAAACATTCTGTTTTCTTGCCTGTTTTCACCTGTTTTTCAGTGTTTTTATGGTGGAAGAATTTGTGTTTTAATTTGATTTTAAAAAGAAAAAAAAGGCCTAAAACTTTAATAGTTAATGAATTTAATTGTTCACTGTGTGGTGCTTTGTTTCTTCGTGGCGACTGAAATTTTGTGTCTAATGTGTTTCATGTCATTCTGTCATAACCAATAATGGAGCGTCATTCAGTGAAACCAGATTTGCTTCTCAAGCAAGATTTAATTTACGAACTCCAGGTTAGAGGCATAGAAACAGGACACAATGACCCAGTGTATGTGCTGAGAGCTAATCTAAAAGAAAACACTGAGGTACCCATTAACCAGGAAAGAGTACGTGAGTTGAACGTTACTACTCTCTTGAAATATGTGCATGAACGATTAGAAAACCTAACAAGTTTTCTTGACTCTTCAGATCTAAATGTCGTTCAATTGGAACGTAGCGAACAAAGATTAATGCATGTGATTAATCGATTGCATGACATACACGATCTGTTAGACTCATCCCTGTTGTATCAGTGGCATGCTGCCAATGACAAAGCTAGCCAAATGTTAGTTAAGGTTAAAGCGTCAATGGTGTCTATTGCTAATAAGTGTTGCATGGGAGAAACGGGCACAGAAGTTGACCCGCCCATTGCATCTGGTCTCATCGACCAAGAGGTGGAAGTTGCTACTTCGCTGTTGGAGCAAGTCACAGTCAGTGAACCCAACAGGGTCCCGTTGGAGAAAGTCACCATTTGTGAACCCAACGAGAATCTTTTGGAGCCAGTCACGACTTGTGAACCCAACAGAGGAGAGCACTTCACCAGATTTTCCCCTAATCATGTAAATACTGAAAATGACAGCCCCAATAATTATTCTTTAGCTCCTAGGAATAATTCCTTAAGTGTGCAGCAAACTATGTACGACGGCTCGCCTCATTCTAGAGTTATTCCCTCTTCTCAAGTCTTCGACTCCAGTATGGTGAACTTTTGCAATCTCCCTCATCCTCTTGCCAGTAAGCTAGAAGTGATCGGTAAATTTGTGGAGGACTCGTTGGATAATATTGTGGAATTCCTAGAATTTATTTGTCAAGTTAAAGAACAAATCGCCATGTTTGGTTTTAACGAAAACAGTTTGTTAGCTTACTTTTCTTGTAAACTTTCTGGTTCTCTTAAAGAGTTAGCTTTAGAAACCGTTAATGCTGGATTCGGTTTCGACCAGTTCCATTCAAAGATTCTACAGATGTATGTTCCTATTCGTGCTAGAGCTTCTCTTCTTAACAAACATTTTTATAGAACGCAGAATTTTGAGGAATCCTTTTCTAAATACGTCCAATCTATCCGCACTTATGCTAAGGTATTTCGCCTTGAGTTATCGGAGAGAGAGGTTATACAGTGTATTCTAGAAGGCATGGCTCCTGAAACTCGAAGTCAGGTTGCTTTCGAGGCCAAGCCTGTTACTTTTGCACAGTTAGAGCGACTCTGCGCTCATATTAATGCTATTAATTATTCAGACTCACTGCGTGTGAGGGAAACAGAAGTGAGGTCTGTTCGCTTTGAGAGTGCCCGAGGTAGTTTGAGCACTAGAGGTTATGCCAGTGGTAGGGGCGACACTAGGCCCTCTTGTTATAATTGCGGTAGACCTGGTCATTTTAAAAGAGATTGTAGAGTTGGCAGCAATAGAGCTGTAGAACGTGGTAGAGGTCACCGTGACTCTGCTAGGGGCAGAGGTCAGGATAGAAATGTTGAATGAGGAGTGTCCCACCTTAGACGTCGAGGTGGTTCGTTGTTTGTGTGTGGTAGTGCTGATGGAGTAAAGAAAGACAAAATATTAAGTGGACAAGTAGATTCGGTAGGGAAGACAGACGTTACGGACCATTGTGACTGGGGTGTACATGCTGGTGACTCGACCCTTTTCAGCTGTGCATTTCCGACAGATGTTGAAGACAAGACTGAAGTGACAGACAAGAGAGTAAAGTCTGACAAGACATTTCCTACCAGGATTTTTATTAATAGACATTTCCGGAAGCACAACTACATACAACGCCTTGCTCCTACTAGTACAAGTACTAATGTAAATATGATTTCTCCTAAAAATACAGATCCGGATCTGAAAGTAACGAATTTGAAAGTAAATGATTTGAAAGTAAATGATCATAAGTTAAACAAGCATGTTGATAGTCGTAGTAAGAAACGAAAGAAGGTGCGAAAGAACAGGACGACTGTAAACAAACCTTTTCCGCCGCGGAATATTCATGGAGTTATCGATTCCAAGCTTCCAATGGTGCAAGCTACTGTATGCAATCACACCTTATCGGCGCTGCTTGATAGTGGAGCAGCAGCTAATCTGATCTCTAGTGATGCATATCTGAGTATGTGTTTAGTTGACAAACACACTCCTAAGTTAATTCAGAGCGAAGCAAAGTACAAATCAGCTGATGATCACATGTTAAAGACAGTGGGTTGTGTAAAGTTAAAAGTCAAAATTGGTAATTTTACCTGGACTTTTCCTTTTGTAGTTACTGATGGTTTGGTAATGCCAATGATATTAGGTTCTCCTTTTATGTGTAAAACAGGTTTATTGTTAGATTTTTGTTCTAAACAAATTTATTTCCCTTTTGCTAGTCATGTCAAGATTAATTTATTTTCGGGCATTCCCCATTGTAAGCCTATTGATTGTAATGTTACGGAACCAGCTTACTTAGTGTCTGACATGCATTATCCCACTTCTATTATTAATTCTGTGGATATAGATTTATCTCACCTGTCTTATTCAGATAGTGTCTTAGTAAATTCCTTGCTTGATGAATTTCCCGATGTGTTAACTAAAGAATTAGGACTAACAGATCTCTTAGAATATGAGATTGAGCTAAACGACACTCAACCGGTTCGTAGACCTCCTTACAGGCTTAGTCCGCCGAAGTTAGCCATTTTGAAAGATCAAATACAGGAGATGCTCGATGCGGGAGTCATACGTACTTCGGTATCGAACTACTCTAGTCCTATCTTTCTGGTGCCTAAGCCTGGAGGCAAGTTTAGACCAGTGGTTGATTACCGTTATCTCAATGAAAAGATTAACATAGAGTCAGTCCCTATTCCCGATATTAATTCTTCTTTCAGTTTTTTTTATGGTGCTAAATTTTTCTCCTCCCTTGACTTAAACCAAGCATATTTTCAGATACCCCTTTCTGAGAAATCCAAGAGGTATACAGCGTTTGCGACTCCGTGGAATTTATTCGAGTACAATTCTGTGCCCTTCGGTTTAGCGACTGGAGCCCAGGTTCTCACACGTCTTCTGGATCAAATCTTTTCTGATGTTAAATTTAAATTCGTGTTCCATTATTTGGACGATCTAGTAGTCTATTCCGATTCATTTGAGGAACATTTAGAACACCTCAAGGAAGTGCTTTCACGCCTCAGAAGCGCGAAGCTAACAGTCAATCCTGATAAGGTTAGTATAGCCGCCAGGAGACTGTCTTTCCTGGGTCACCTGATTTCTGCCGATGGCGTTTCTATAGATCCAGAGAGAACTGAAGCCATCCGAAATTTTCCCCCTCCCAAAGATGCCAAAGGTGTGGCTAGATTTGTTGGGATGGTCAATTTTTTCAGAAAATTCATTCCCAACATGGCTCATATTTCTGCTCCTCTTAATGATTTGAGAAAGAAGAATGTGAAATTTTCTTGGACTCCTGTTCACCAAGAAGCCTTCGACACTCTTAAATCTGCCATTTCAAATCCTCCTGTTTTGGCCATGCCCGATTTCTCTAAGAGGTTTGTGGTGCAAACCGATGCTTCCCCTGTTGCTATTGCAGCTGTTCTCCTGCAGGAATTTGAGGAGGGACGAAGGCCTGTGGCTTACGCCTCAAGGACTTTAACTCAACCAGAACGCGTGTACTCCATGTACGAATTGGAGGCTCTCGCAGTGCTATTTGCAGTGGAGAGGTTCCGTTTGTATGTGGAGCACGTAGAATTCCTGTTAGAAACAGACTGTCAAGCTTTAAGCTGGGTACTGGCTAAGCCAAGAACAACTGGCAGAATTGCCAGGTGGGCTGTACGTTTGTCAGCATTCAAGTTTAAAGCTAAGCACATTAGGGGGACTGAGAATGTAATTGCCGACAGTCTTACCCGAATGTTCAGTCCAGATCAACTGATTGAATATCCTGGTCAAGATGTAGATGATCCTCTTGAGCTATCTAGCATGGTGGCTACCATTTTAGAAGATTTCCCTTTAGCTTTTAAGTCACTAAATGATCATCAACTGAATGATGAGATACTTGCTCCTCTTATTCTTCGCATAAAAGATGGAGAGAATATGCCAAAGTATATTCTCAAGAACAATCTTTTATACAGTGCTCCTTCTCGAAAAACCCCATCCCGTATCATTTTACCTTCTGCACTCGTAGACATGGTGTTTAAATATTACCACGAATCTGCAGTTGGTGGGCATCTGGGTTACGAGAAAACCAGGGGCAAAATCAAGCAAATTTTCATATGGGACGGCATGGATGCCGCTATTAGAGCTAGGGTGAAGGCTTGCCAAAAGTGCGCCTGTGCTAAGCCAGCTCGTTGCACGAAGCTAGGATTTTTAGCTTCGGAAGTGCCTAGCGCTCCTATGGGAAAACTTCATATTGATTATGTGGGCAAACTTCCTAGAACTAGAGCAGGAAATTCCTATATACTCGTAGCAGTAGATTCTTTTACCAAGTTTGTGTGGCTTTTCCCCGTCAGGGAAGCTACAACGAAGATCACAATAGAGTGTCTTAAGAAGATTTTTGCTATGGTCGGATTTCCGCGCTCGATCGTGTCGGATAATGCCTCGTACTTCGTGTCGAGAGCATTTAAGCATTTCTGCTTCCAACTAGGGATCCAGCATATCAAAACCTCACCATTTTTTCCCAAGCCGAACCATTCGGAACGCTTTAACAGAAATCTTAGGGCTGCTTTGATAGCATATCATTCAAATGATCATGCATCATGGGATAGTAATTTGTATTGGTTGCAATTTGCATTTAATTCCGCTCAGCATGAAGCCCATAAAGAAACACCGTTGAAATTGATGCTTGCCTTTACTCCTAATAATCCTCTTACTAATCTCTGGTCAATAAATGATCTGTTGCCTGAAGCCAAAGATGCGGCCAAAGTTAGAGATCTGTGGCGGAGAGCCTCAGCAAACTTAAGACTGGCGCATGACAAGACGGCTCGGCGTTATAATGCAGACAGAAGACCTGTAGATTTTGATATTGGTGATCAGGTATTCGTTAAGAATTTCCCTAAGAGCGATGCAGCTATGAAATTCTCTGCGAAGCTCGCTAAAAGATACTTGGGCCCGTATATAGTCGAGAGATTCCTGACTCCAGTTACCGTTGAACTTAAAGAAGTTGGAACAGATAAGACCGTGAAGGCTCATGTTTCCAACGTTAAGAAGTCCTAGCGATCCATTAATTCTTATTCTGTTGCGAAAGCATAGTAGGTAGTATAACACAGAATGTCGAGATAGGTGTTTAATTTTATTTTCTCCCTTTCCTTCCATTTTACACACTTGGGAAAAATCCCGAGTCTTAAGTGAAGGCCCCGACAGTTGGCAGGACGCAGGATTCCTTGTCTTCTCTCCGGGATGAGGGAATGTTAGGACAGGTTGGAATGTTAAACATGAGATTGCTACCGTACTTTATAGTCAACAGTTAAGTTTAATGAAACTTCTGATTTGTGGATGAGTCTAGAGTCATAATAATTATAAATCATGCATAACCTTAAAGGCATATTTCTGGCTCGCTAGGAAACAAAGTACCATACATATGAATATTTATGATCCCAACTGTATATATATATTTTCAGTTTAACTGCATATTTATTAGCATAAAGGTATATTTATTAGGTGGAAACTGAATATAATGTGTACAAAGTACCATACCAGAAGTATATTTATGACTTTAACTATATATATATATTGAGTTTAACTGCATATTTAGTAGCATAATAGTATAATTATTAAGTAGAAACTGAATATAATGTGTGCAAGGTACCATAATTGAATAGATGTTGTTTCAAAGTTTAAAGAAAATTTTTAACTATAAGTTATTTATATATTTTGGTTTTTAATATGTTAAAATTTTAACAAAACTATATTAGTTTGTAAATGGATAAAATATATATGAAATCTGTTGTATGCATGTGTGATCTCATTTACTGTATACTTGTATGAAATTCAAAGACATAATGAAATTTAAGTGTGCATTGAGTGCGTGTATGATTTTGCCAAATTATATAACTTCAGTATGTATCCAAACTTATGTAAACTAACCTCAAGATCTTCATCTTCACATTCCGTCCTTGTGCTGCTCGAGAGAGAGAGAGAGAAGTTATTCTGCTAAATATATGCCTAAAAGAAGAATTTTGTGGGAGATGTCATCTCATTATGATCTTTTCTGCAGCTGTATGGATTATGTTTCAGAGTGATTTTGCCATTATGTAAAGAGACCTGTGGCGGGGAGCGGAGACTATCTGGCCTATTACCATTCAGCTAGACCATTGGACTTAATCAGCTTGGAGGTCTGCTGTCTCTAACCTAAAAGATGCACTGTTGTCTGATGTCATTGAGCTACTGGATGCCCTTCTGTCTGCTGTCTATCACCGAGGTTTTGTAGCCTGACTTGATGCTACTCAACTGACTCCTGACGTTTTCCTGTTTCCTGAAGTCTTTCTACTAGCTGCGCTGCTGATGTCTGCAGTGTAGTGGCACAGCACTTGCCCTACACCTCTTCTGATGTCTGGTTGACTGGTGTCTCCTTCCTGGAAACTGGCCACTTCCAGCGAAGTTTCTTCTGCGTCCCGTTCTACCTTGGACTGCACTTCTGGACTCCGTCATTCCTGCTCTACTTCTTTCCTGAATTTAAGTGCTGATCTGCAATGTTGTTTGGACACTTCTTTTGCTAGAGCAATTACTAATAAGCTCTAATATTATCCCAGTGCGTCTTCAGTATAAACTTCCTAAAGACAGTGCAGTGCTCCCGTTTCTCTGAAGAACTTTTCTAAAGCCAGTGCTCTAAGTAAAACTTTTCTAAACACAGTGTTGTCGTCCTGCTCCCCAGTGATAAACTTTCTCCGATCTATAAAACACTACCCCAGTGATAAACTTTCTCCGATCTATAAAACACTACCCCAGTGATAAACTTTCTACTACTTATTAAGCTCTCCCGCTCCCAGTGAAAGACTTTCTACAAACAGTGCTGTGGTCTCGCTTCTCATAATCTAGAACTTGTACTACCTCTAACCATGTTCTATTCTACGACTCCCTTGTGCATGTCTTGTGTATTGAACTGTGAGTCAAGACGCACATTTCAATTCAGTGGCTGGGAGATTGAGCTGATATTTTGCATGCAAAATGTATCACTCAAGTGTTTTCTGCTATTTCACTGAAAAGTGGTGGCCTGTGACATCTTGTGGCTAATCTCCGTACTCCTCTCTCTCTTGGCAACCTTTTCCTACGTTTGTTTGCTACGGGCGCGCCATCTGCTCACCTATCTCCGTACTTCTGGCTTGGACTGAGTTTGAGTGCCATCTGCCGGCTGTGGTTAACATCGGCGATCATATGTTGTGAATGACTCGCTTTTATTCTCATGAGGTTATGTTTTGATAGATTTCATTTGTGTTTATTTCTAAGACGCCGACTTAGTACAATCTTTTGTATTGGTCCAAGGAAAGTTCATACACCTTCTTGATTGGTTAATTATTCCCGCGGCACTCCGTTAATTCACAGGTGAAGCCCCTGGAAAGCTATCTCTTTTTGGTCGGCGTTCATCATGTCGGTAATGTACAATGCCATGCTCCCTAAAATACGGAGTATGGAGATATTTCTTGGCATTAGAACTTAACTGCAATATTGTTTTAGAGCCATTAGCTTGTCTGGTTAGTTTGTGATATAATTTCGCTTCCCTTGTTATCTTAAAAATGAGTAATAAGTAATTTTAATCACTGCCCGTGGAAGCGTGGGCTAGCTTGGTTCGGCGCCCTTAGGTTATTCTGTCTTGAGGCGATTATGTAGTCTTTCTATCTCATTGCATATTTCATTCCCCTTTTATCTTGTTGTTTTATTTCTCTCCCCTTTATTTTCGGTTCTCATGATGGATGAAAGAGAGATCCGCTTCTGATTGGGGTGGCAAACAGAAGTGTTAGTTTGAAACAATTTGATTTGCAATTCTTTTCTCTTGTTATTATCTCAGTAAATTATCCACCCATGTAAATATGTAATTAGAAATTAAATGAAGTAAGTAAGTCGGGGATCCCCTCTTTTAAATAAATCGTTTTATTTAGGTACTTATTGTACTATTATATTCCGTTTTAATTTTATCAGTCTATATTATTATTCTTAATGAATTAATTTATGTACTTATTTGTTCCTCTTATTTTAATTTAAAAATCAATACTTATAATTTCAAACAGAATGTAACTTCAGTAGGCCTAAACTTTAGTAAACTTGTCAAATTCTTCCTACTTGTTGTGATTAACTTTAATTGCAGTTTCATTAACTAATGAAACTGCAATAAAATTTGTTCTCTCCACCTATTTCGTTTGTCCTCTTCCTTCTCCCTTTGGGGTGGGCTTTCTCCTTAGGTCTCTTCAAGGAGCCGCTTCCACGGATGGCCTATGCAGGTGTATGGATGAAGAGCCTTGCCTGCAACCTTGGCCTGTTCAGGTCCAGTCCGGTGTGTGGTTAAATTACTTCGGATGATAGCGACCTTCTGAGGGCAAACATCTTCAGGTAACGGGGAACCTAACCTTCCTTCTACCTAACCTCATCAGTGTTCGTGGGGAGGGGACATATAACAGTAGCGAACCTGTAATGAAGGGAAAATGTGACAAAGAAGACGCTGTCTTATGCAAATGGTCTGCATAGAGATGCCAAGCAAACAGTGCAGTGCAAGCAGAACCACTAATTCGAGAAAAGTTCGGTGAATGTCCACGCGACTTTGACCTTGGGTCGGACGCACATCATTGCATGTGTATTCCTGCTGAGCAGCTGTCTTCATGAATTGAGTGTGTGTGTGTGTTTTTTAGATTTATTAGCCAAATGTAAGAGGTTTACATGGCTTTGTCAAGTACACGAGTTGAATAATTTGTGCAAAATAAATTTTAGGTACACAATTATACTTAATTTCTAGGTTATGAATTTTGACAAGTTCATGAATTGAACAATATTGAACAAAATTAATTTAAGGTAAACAAAAATACTTAATATTAAATTATATTGGAAGTTAACACAGAGAAGTTATATAACATAATAATTATATAAGAGTTGAATTTTTACACAGGAACTTCACTATACTATATCAAAAGTGACGTTTTTGTGTAAAAATTCAACTCTTATGTAATTATTATAAAAAATACTTAAATTTAGGCTATGAACTTATGGTAAAAATTAATGATTTTGTAAAATTTAGGTACTCAAAATAGTCAACTTATCTTATACATCTCATAATTTAGTCCTCTCTTTGAATTCCTCTATTGTATAAAAGGCATTTTCTACCCGGTAAGATTTTATCCTTCTTAGGTTCATTTTATTATTTGTTATATCTTTCAGTTATCAGGTAAGTTGAAAGTGTAACGCTGCGCGTATAAGACGGCGAGATTTTAGCTGGCTGATACCATGCATGTTATTTTTGTGATTACATTTTAGCGTACTATATTTAATTCTTTTATGTGTGATGTTAATTATAACTGTTTAATTAAGAATAAAACTGGCAAAATAAATTTTTATATTGCCCTATAGATTTTTTTTTTTCAAATTTCCTTTAGAAAAATTTGGGGACAGGTAGTATTCGGGTATATATGGTAGTTAAGTTGTGTTGTGTTATTTGTAACATGATGATGTTGTTGCAGAATGGAGCATCTGTGGAGAAGCAGGTCGGGAGTAACGTCCACGTGTCATCGGATGGCAAACAGCTGCACCTCATGCATGCTCTGCTCACGGATGCTGGCAACTACTCCTGTGTGGCAGAGAACTCGGCCGGTGCCAAGGAGCTCCAGTTTGAAGTCAATGTCATAGGCAAGTTTTCTTAATTGTGTCTTGTTAATACTTACTTACGATGTAATAAGACTTATAAAGAACTTAACAGGCAAGTTATTTTGAATTGTATTTTTTAAAAGAAAAATAATTTCATTTCAGTTGTGCTAAGAAAAGTAATCAAAATACTTTTTTGTAATTTCGTATATAACAGAATTCAGGCTCTTTTGGTTGGAAACAATTTGTTTGGAAACAAATGACATATGAAAACAAATGAACATAGCTTCTTCATTTTCTGAAAATATTAAATCGTAATCATAGAATATTTTTTTTAACATCTCCAAGTTATAGAATAGGTAAATAAAGAACTAATCTGGAAAAATCCTTCGCTATGGTACAGAATTGCAGACTTTGAATGAATGGGGAGAAATGAACGTCGTAAGTAAGGTTTTGAGCGATACTATTATCATTATATTGTGTTGGCTTACAATTGTGCATTGTCAGAAACCATCTTATAGTTTATGGACCAAGTTCTCAAGCTGAAATAGTTATTTATGTTATTTTGAATTATATGTGATTAATAAATTTACAACTAGATCGTCAATGCATAACTACAACACGCAAAGGAAAAATGATTTAGATAAACCACAACTTCACTTAAGTACAAATATAAAAAGTCACTGCTATCAACAGATAATTTTTTTTAATAAAGTTCCATTAAAGATAAGAAATCTTGAAAAAAAAAAACAACTGTACAATATTCTATCTATTTGGTTCAAAAGCAAAGCGATATACACCGTAGAAGAATTTTTAGAGAGTAATATACCAGAAAATATTATGGATATAAATTTGTATTCTTAGCTTTTTTGTTATTATATAAAACTATCCAAAAACTGACGAAGCCTATTGTACAAATATATTGTATTTAAAGGTGAATAAAGATTTGATTTGATTTGATTTGATTTGATTTGATTAGATACACAATAGTAGTAGTAGGAGGAATAATAGTGTTTGTAGTGGTTAAAATGAAGGAAATGGATTATTATTTATTTGTACGACAGTGACATCTGGTGATATCCTCAATAACTGTAGTTACTGAATAGGCAAATCCTTCGCTATGATAAAAAGTTGCAGACTTTGATTGAATGGAGAGAAATGAAGGTCGTAAGAAATGTTTCAAGCGAAACTAGATATTGTGTTGGCTTACGATTGTGCATTGTCAAAGATCATTTAGTTCCAGACCAAATTTTTATTGCCAAAATAGTTATTTATATTATTTTCATTAATAGATACATGGTAATAGTAGTAGTAGGAATAATAGTATTTGTAGTGGTTAAAATGAAGGAAATGGATAATTATTAATTTGTACGAAAGGGAAGGGAACGATAGTTACATCTGGTGATATCCTCTGTAATCTCTATAACATGCTAGCACCTAAATTTTTACCATAACGGGATTGACCTGTAAAATGAAACTTTACATAGACGGTGAGAGTTCTATAAAACACTGTAAGCTTTCACGGCTGGAGTCTATATTAAAAACATTATCCGGGCTTCTAGGCTGTAGTCCAGTTGACATTTGTGTGTCAAACATTTCATCCACAACTGCAGCAGACATCCTCAGTGGTGTTGAAGTCTCTGGCGAAGCGATCTGGTTGGCGGCTTGGCTGTTGACAATTCAAAATAATATAAAATCATTTTTCTTAGAAAAACAAACAAACAAACGAACTGCCAAACGAACTGCCTCCCATTGGAGGTAGCCCAGTGGACTCAGTATACTAAGAAAATAACAATAACAAAGAATGATAAGTTAGAACAAGAACAAAATTCCAACAAGTACATGGTCCATCAATGAAAAACATGGTTGTGGAGGATTTGACAAGATTTGTGTAGGACCGATAGCACAATGCTGTCCCTCAATGAAGCTGGTAGGTTGAATTCCTTCCTGAAATCCTCAAAAAAACTTTGGGATAGCTCCACAGGCACCAATCAGAAGTTCATACACTTTAAGATCCAGCAGATGATATTTGATCTTAAAATATTCTTCCGTAGGCTGGTAGATGTTAACTTTCTCCGTGTGGACTTCCATGGCCTGATGACAACCTTGCTCAAACCTGATGGTAGGGTCAACAATTATTCCATTTCCATTTGTCAGTGTGTGTTAATCTAGTGTGTTGATGTGTGCTGTAATCAAAAGAGTACAGGTATTGACCATGATCATCACGTTGCAGTTCCTGTGGAGTGGAGCAGCTGGTCTGGTTGGAGCGAGTGCAGCGTGACATGTGGTCCAGGAGAGCAGTATCGTGCCAGAGTGTGTGGCGAGGACTCAGACGATTTTGTTGACGAGACTGTATGCCAGGGGGACGCAGAGCAATTCCAGAGCTGTCACATGTCCGAGTGTCCCGTAAGAGAAACTCCAAATACATTGAGCGTTGCAGGCACTTCTTCACTGGTATAGCCCTGTGACATGTATCATCAAATGATTAGCGTACTTTGCAGTAGATACAATGTATGAAATGCTTATACCGCACATAGCATTGAACCTAATAAGTATATACAGTGCGCCCGAGAACAGTCTCCGCAGTTGCTATTTGCTGGAGAGAGGGCTAGCTACAGCAGTTACGTTGGCAACACGAGCTTTTATAAAAACAAACCGCCAGCTGTTTATGCAGGCAGGCAGAGGTCATTGTCACTTTATCAATGGGTGCATTGTCTAATTACTAATCAGTACATATTGCATTGTGCAAGCATTTAGATTGAATATTGTGACAGCACTTCCAACACCTGCAATGATCGGCTGTGGTGAGTACCAACTTAACTGCTGCAGCTAGCTGCCTCTCCAACAAGTAGCCGCTGCGGAGAATATTCTCGGGCGCACTGTACAAATAAATAAATTTTATTGCTTACTAGATGTCATGACTAAGCCCTGGATTTTTAGGCTTTTATAAAAGGTATTTTAGTCTTTTATTTTCGTTAAATAGCCCTTTTTAGGTTTTAAACAAATGATTTTACTCATCTCAATAAAATATAATAATGAACACTAATATTAACACCGAAAATTGTATTAGCCTCTAATTTTGACACAGTTGTACTAGATTTTTTTTACAAAATAAAGAAGTAACTATCCACTGCCGGGTCCGTTGTTGGGCTGATAGATGTCTCTATAGACGCACATAGATAATTACATCATACAAAAAGAGTACAATCCTAGAGCACACAAACATGCCATTTTAAATAACCTCACGTTCAGATTAGTAAAGTTACCCATGAGTCAATCTGAATATAATACAGAATATCAACGGATCATGAACACAGCAAACAGTCCTGAGCTAGTTAACAAGAAAATTCAAAAATTTGAAAAGCAGAAACTAATAGAACATAATAGCAGTTTGTGCAACATCAGAGATGACACTGTATTCAAGGGGTTCACTTTCCATGACAAATTCAGTAAAGTTTTCATAGATGTTAACATCAGATTGGCTCCAATTAATAAATGGAGCATAAAAACTCTACTTAATTCGGAACAGAGAGGTAAAATTCCCCCCAACCAGAATTCAAGCATTTATGAGTTAAAATGCAAAGACTGCAGAAAATGTTATATTGCCAAGACAAAAAGGAATTTGACTGTAAGGCACAACGAACACTTACGGAATAAAAGGTACAAACAATTAGAAAAATCTGCAGTTGCCCATCACTATTGGACCAATGAACATGACTTTGAGGATGACATAAAATTATTAAAAGTTGTACGTAAACCGGTTGGTCTGACTACACGGGAAAAAATCTTCATCCAAAGAAATAAAAACAATTTAGTAAATTTTCACATGCCAAAGGAAAGCGAACCTCTCCAGAATAATCCATCCTACAGAGACATCTATCAGCCCAACAACAACAACCGGGTAGTGGACCTCATCTGAGGATGCAAGCATGTCGCTTGTGAAATGCTCTGTATGTAAGTGAACACTTAAATGTGAAGTTGAGCGATAAAATAAGATTTGTATAATTTGACCTCTTCATTGTGAGTCCCGCAATCATTATGCATGATTATTTACAAGTCTATTTTTGTTTTTCTGAAACAGTGGTTTTAGTTATTTTTTCTTCACCATTGAAATGATGAGCTACTATCCTGCTGAGGATGGCTTAAAACATGTTCTAATTTAGCGAAAATTTACAGTAGATCGCTTTGAGGCTGTATTGAAGTGTTTTATGCAGAAGCGAGCACTGGGAATCTTCTTCTTCTTCTTCTTCTTCTTCTTCTTCTTCTGCCTATCCATTAAAGGATGTTGGCGACCACATGATGCATCTTCATTCTATGAACCACAGTATGTAATAGTTGATCTACCCGTGGTAATCCTGTCCACTGCTTAATGTTATCCAGCCAAGATATTCTTTTTCGCCCACTTCTTCTTTTACCTTCTATTTTCCCTTCTATTATCAACTGTAGAAACATATATTTAGTATTCCGTAAAAGATGTCCTAAGTATGCAGTTTTTCTTCTTTTAAAAATTCTTAGTATTTCTCTTTGTTTGTGTAGCCATTGCAATATTTCGGTATTAGTTATTCTTGCTGTCCACGGAATTTTAAGCATTCTACTGTAGATCCACATTTCTAAGGCCTCAATCTTTTTTGCTGTTGTTGTATTCAGTGTCCATCCTTCAGAACCATACAGAAGTATAGACCAGATGTAACATCTTACAAATCGAACTCTGACGTTTAAATTTAGATCTGTGCTTGTGAGAACTTTCTTGAATTTCATGAAAGCATTACGGGCATTCTCTATGCGACATTTTATCTCCATGTCTGATCTCCAATCTTCACATAACCATGTTCCAAGGTACTTAAACTTGTCCACTCTTTGTATTAAAGAGTCATTGAACCGGAGCTCTGCATTTAGAAAGGAGTCGGGCTGACGTATGACAATCATAAAATGTGTCTTTTTGACGTTGATGTTCAGACCTAAGTTTCTACTATACTTTCCTACTAAGTTGACGAGTTGCTGAAGATCATCTAAATTATCAGCAATCAATACTGCATCATCAGCATATCGAATGTTATTGATGAAGACTCCATTAACCTTTATGCCTTTGGCACTGGGAATAAGACTTGTAAATGTTGACATTCCTAAGGAGAATTACCTCGTTTCTAAATTCATACTACATGAAGTCAAACTTGTCAGATTATCTGAGTTGAGGATGGATTAGTGATTATTACTATTATAATGTTGTCACTTCAGTGTTTCATGATTAACGTGTTAATGTGGTGTGGTTTTCAGATTGATGGGGCATGGGCGGAGTGGTCTGAGTGGACGTCATGCTCCGAGTCGTGTGGCCGAGGCACCAGGAGGCGTTATCGCAAGTGCAGTAATCCTAGCCCAAGCTATGGTGGCAAACCATGTATAGGATCCGATGGCCAGCAGGAATACTGTGTCCAGTCACCCTGTCCAGTAAATGGTAAATGGTAAGCCTTGCCAAGCCATGAGAAATGTGGTAACCATTCAGTAACTTAAAGGACAGACATGTAATAATACTGGGAACTCGGATCGATTCATTGAATGCCATGATCTTAACGGCTCACAGAATAATCACAACAAAGTAAGAAAGTAATTATTATTTACAAAATCCGTTGTATTTTATTCATAGAATAGTCTTAATAAATCCTACTCGGGATTACGAGTTTCATCAGATTATCTATATATATATATAAATGAATGTATGTGTGTGTGTGTGTGTCTGTCCTTTATGCATTACTACACCATTCATCCGATCGCCATGTAACTCTGGGAAGTTGTTGAGTGCATTCCCGGGAAGGTTTCTGGCATATTACATTTTTAATTTTTCCTTTCATTCGTGAGTTATGAGTGAAAAACGGGCAAAAAACGTGCATTTTTTGCGTTTTCGAAGCATCAGTTTTCAGTTAACTTTTCAATGTCAAATCAATTACAGTAGGCTTTGGCTATTTTTGTCATACCTTGAACATAAAACCATCGCGATCGCTTGAATGTTGTAGCTCACGCTGGTCGATTCATTTGTTTATAATGTCAAGGCATGCAGACATATGAAATTTTCAACCTACACCGAAGAGGATTATTATTATTATTATTATTATTATTATTATTATTATTATTATTATTATTATAAGAGGGATAATCAATCTAGGCCTAACTCACTATACAGGGGTTTTCTGGGCCAAGGACCTCGAATCTGAGGTCGCTTTTACTAGGTGACACTATCTATTCGTGGTATGTAATTCACATGATTTAGGTGTTAATAAATATAATGATTTAACTAATATGCTCTTAATTGTTAATTTTTGAAATAATTATCGCGTGCGAAGCCGGGGGCACACGCTAGTATAAAAATAATAATGAGATGGATTGTAGCACACTAACTTCACTAGAATTGTCACTAACCTGGACTGCAGTTTCGAATGGCATCCTCATTCATCCTCAGCTAGACTCCATCTGCTGGTTTGTTGGTGTCAGTACCCTCTGGTGGGCAAATAATGAACCTTGTAATGAGGTCATCTTGCCCGGGAATTTCGAAGTTCATAAGCCTGTTCCTATTCTTGTATATGTGAATTTTCTCTCACACTGCCAGTTGTTTGTGTCCTTGTGTACATTTCTTTAACTCTGGTTCCATATTGGCCTCATGTCCTGTTTCACAAACATGGGCTGCAATTGCTGATTTGTGTATCTGTTGGTATTTTATGTTCCTGCTGTGTTCCTTTGTCCTAACTTCCAGGTTCCTTTTTGTCTGGCCTATGTATTTTAAATCACAGTTATTGCATTTGAATTGGTATATTCCAGATTTTTCCTTGTATGGAACTTTATCAATGTGAGTGGAATTTAACAAGTTTTTTATGCTGAAATGGTTTACCGGTGCTAATGTGATACTACCGTATATACTCGAATACTACCCACATATTTTTTCCAAAAATCGCGAATGAAAAACTGGGGTGCGGGTATTATTTGAATACTGGTCTCCTCTCATCTGAATTTCGACAATTTGTACCATATCGGCTCAATATAGCATGATGCTTTGTAGTAGTATCACAGTATAGTATAACAGTAGCAAAGCTGTAATTAAAGGAAAATGAGACAAAGAAAGTGCTTTCTAATGCAAATGGTCCGCCATGACTGTCCGTGAAACAAAGCTTTACGTATAGAGACGCCAAGCAAGTAACATTACAGTACAAGCAGAAGCACGGAAAGTTCGGTGAATTACGACACGACTTTGACCTTGATTCGGACCAGTCGGACGTACGTCATCATGAGTGATTCCTGCCGATCAGCTGGAGAGTGTTGTTGTTGTTGAAAGAGAGACGCAGCGCGTATAAGATGGC
The DNA here is from genome assembly GCA_964059195.1 of Ectobius pallidus. Lineage (NCBI taxonomy): Eukaryota > Metazoa > Arthropoda > Insecta > Blattodea > Ectobiidae > Ectobius > Ectobius pallidus. Next base: position 4,699,906 of record CAXKWD010000002.1, read on the forward strand.
GAGATTTCCAGCTGGCTGTTACAATGTTATTTTTAAAATGGCATTTTAGCCTACCATATTTAATTCTTTTATGATATTTTTTTTTTTTTTTTTTTTTTTTTTTTATTGTTTATTGTTTATTGTTAGCCAGTTGTACCAGGTGTACACGGCTGAGAAATAATACAAGAGATTAAATACACAGAATGAAATATACAAAAACATACACTTAAGAAAATACAATAAAACTTTTAAGATAATACACTAATACACTTAAGAAAATACACTAATACACTTAAGAAAAAACCCTAATACACTTAAGAAGAGACACTAATTAACAAAATTTTGAGAATTTTAAACACTCAACAATTTATGCACACTTTCTTATTATAAATATATATATATATGACTAATTCTTTTCATTTATAAATTCTTCTAATGAATAGTAGGCTTTTTCTAAGAGGAAAGATTTTATTTTTCTTAATTTGAGATTATTGCTTGAAATGGTTTTTAATGAGGTCGGTAAGTGATTGTAAAGGTCTTTTGCTCTAATTTCTATACTTTTATTGCCTAAAGAACCTCTTAATGATTTCTTAAAATAATTACTATTGTTTCTTGTGTAGTGATAGTGCATGTTTTGGTTTTTGTCCTGAATGTAGTTTATTATTACAAATTTGATGTTTTCAAAGATATATAGGGAAGGAATTGTAAGTATTTTTAGTTTTTTAAATATATTTTTACAAGATTGAATTTGAGGTATATTTTCTATGACTCTAATGGCTTTTTTTTGTAATCTGAATATACTTAATAATTTATTTTTTGATGAAGACCCCCAAAGAATTATGCCATAGTTTAAGTGAGAGTGAATGAAAGCGAAATATAGTTGTTTTAGGGTAGCTTTATCCATAACTTGCCTCGTCTGTTTTAAAATGTAGATACCTTTATTTATTTTTTTCCTGATTTTCTCAATATGAAAATACCATCGTAAATTTTGATCTATAACCAAGCCTAAAAAGTTTGAGTGATTGACTTCTGGAAGTTCCTCATTTTTTATTTTAATTTTGATGTTAGAAGTTTTTTCTTTCTTCAAAGTGATTTTCATCCAAACTGTTTTCTTGAGATTCATTACCATATCTAGATTTTTGAAGTATTCATCCACCATGTTAATTATTGAGTTTGCTTTATTTTCTAACTGTTTAATCAAGAATAAACCTGGCAAAATAATTTTATATAGAGGCCTATAGATTTTTTTTTTTTTCAAATTTCCTTTCGAAAAATTTGGGTGCGGGTTTTATTCGGAGGCGGGTAGTATTCGGGTATATACGGTATGTTTCTTGAATATTTTCTTAAACTTTCTGTCTGCCATTGGATGATAAGTGATTTTCTTGTAGATGATCTTTTCATTTTCTGAACTTAAGGGGGTGGTATTTCTTATTAATTTTTGTTGTCTACATCTTGCCACTTTCTTGTTAACTAATTCTCTGGTAAAACCATTGTTCTCTGCTATGTTTAATATTTTCTTATATTCATCCTCGAATTCCATTCCATCAGATTAATTTGCTCAAACTTTGTTGTCACAAATATATTGATAAGCTCGTAATCTCCCGTGGGATAACCTGTGACCATTCCACTCGTATGCTGCATGTTTGATATTGACCAATAATGTTTAGCAATTCCTTGGATATAGACCAATCACGATCGTTTATCTTATAATATGCTTACCATTAATATGAGGAAGGGATTTTACCAGATAAAATGGTCTGCTCACTACTGGACACATAAGCATCAATGTGCAGTGATTAATACATTGCATGTTGCCATTAAGGAGCACGAAAACGTAACTTGTTTGGAAATTGAAATAATATAAATGTATATTGTTTTAAAACGTAATTTCGATTTGGTGCAAGCCAGTTCATGTGCTTTTATTCTGTTCTGCTGTTAGCTTACCTGATTGAAGTTAACTATGTCTTATATGCACCATTGGTAGCATTGGTTACAACATGGTAACTCGAATCGATTCATGGATGGTTGATTCATAGTATGCCATGATCTCACAACTGTTAGTTTTGTTTTTATATAACAAACCACAAAAGTAATTATTCTTTGTATAGTCCGTTAGATTTTTATTCATGGAATAGTCTTAATAAATCCAACTTGAATTGATGAGTTTTATCAGATAAATTCGCTCCTGCTGTGCAGTCATGAATCTATCGATAAACTCATAAACTCTCGTGGGATTACCTTTGATAATATCTGCGTTTCATTGAAGCTCTTCATTCCGAGTTGACGCTATCATCTTCCCATTATTCACAGACTGACTGTGAAAAACCTTTCATAAAAACACATGGAAACACAGAACTGCCAGAATTTAATAGCATGGTTTAGGATAAAGTGTATACAAACACCGTCTAGCGTCCTAAGAAAGAATTAAAAGCGAAAGTTGGAAAAGAACTAAAAATTGTGAGCACAAATTTTAAAATGTACGCAAACGTTGGATGCTCTTAAACAAGTTAGCTACTCTAGAGGAGCCAACGTATCTCATGTCTTGTGTCGCTTGCAGGTCGAACTGGTCGAGTTGGAGTACTTGTTCAGCCACGTGCAACAATGGAACCCAGCGCAGGCACAGGAAGTGTAACAACCCGCCCCCAGCATTCGGGGGGAGCGAGTGCTCGGGTACGAGCTCGGACTATAAGAACTGCAACGCTCACAAGTGTCCAGGTAAACACGTTCACTCAATAATATATTACGTGGGATTTTTTACAGTGAAGAGGTACTATAAATAATGTAGTATATCGTCGGTTGTTTAAACTCAAACTTCACTTACTTGTTTCTTTTCAAGAATCATGATTTCAATCAGCCTCCTGATCATCCTCAGCTTGTGTCCGACTTGTGAAGTTTGAGTTTAAACAACCGACCATATACTACATTATTTACGTTCACTCAAACTTCTTCAAAACTTGTGTTGGGGAGGAAAATAATTGTTGTGATTGCTTTTGTGTTGGTTGCAGTGGATGGAGGGTGGTCGCCATGGACTGAGTGGTCACCCTGCTCCGTAACATGTGGACACGGCAGCAAAAGGCGATATCGGACGTGTAGCAGCCCTGCCCCACAATACAAGGGAGCGCCGTGCAGTGGAGAAAACCTTCAGGTATCAGATCTCAAGTGTTCCCATGTGATGACAGGATCTCTTTTCTTATTGCGCTTGCTGTAATTGTCTTGTAAAAGTGAACGTCATTAAAATACTGTAACATCACATATTAAGTAGTCTGGTTGAACAGAAAATTATTATGATGTTTACTTTCTACAGATAGAGAAATGCATGGCGAAGTCGTGTGGTAACGTCCCACAGTTGGCATCCCTGCGTGTCAAGGGAAAACTCAACGGAGAGAATTTGTTGGATGATATCATTGCAGCTAACATAACAGACAAAGGATCCAGACGCACCATCTCTGCCAAAGTTAAGGACATCATTAAAAAACAGGTGTGTGTCATTCTTTACCTACTGTAAAGTGATGTACCTTATTGGCCTGACAAACACATACTGATTTAAAGTGTTCATATTTGGCTTTGGAAGTTGCAATAAAGTTAGCTTTGACAAATAACACTACCCACATATTCCTTCACATATGCTTATGAAACTAGACCTTTGTTTTTCCGTAAGCTGCTTAAATGAATCGATCTGGAGCTTAACTCAGAAATCGATTACAAAATTAACTTGTTTTCTGATCTCATAATTGCAATTATTACTGATTAAACAAAAGCATTCTGACACTTTCTTATCGGTTTTTCCTGATTTTACTACTATTATTATTATTATTATTATTATTATTATTATTATTATTATTGTTTTTGTTTTTGTTTTTCTTGCTGTTGTTGCTGCTATTCTTAAGTATTTTGTTGTCTGTGTCACAGGCTGGCTGGTTCCCATACCTCAATTTCTTGCTGTCCCCTGTCTCGTGGAACACAGCCTATGAAGTGGACGATGCTAATAACGGCTACTCCCTCACAAGTGGCAACTTCAGGCAGCAGTCAACTATAGAGTTCGCTACAGGCATGTAGTTGTCGACCTCAAGGGGTTCAAACCTTTCTATAGTTAAAAGTGCCTTGATTATACTACCCACATATTTTTTTCAAGAAACTGGGGTGCAGGTATTATTTGAAAACTGGACTCCTCTCATCTGAATTTTGACATTTTATATAATTTCGGGTCAATATAACATCGTCCCCTGTATGGCAAACTAGCGAAAGTGCAATACATATGTATTGCACTTTCGCTAGTTTGCCATACAGGGGACAACATGATGCTTTGTAGTAGCCCCACAGTATAGTATAACCGTAGCGAAGCTGTAATGGAAGGAAAATGAGACAAGGAAGATGCTTTCTTATGCACATGGTCCATCATGATTGGCGGTGAAACAAAGTTTTATGCATAGGAACACCAAGCAAACAGTGTAGTACAAGCAGAACCACTAATTCAGGAAAAGTTAGGTGAATTTCCACACTACTTTGACCTTGGGTCGGACTCACATCATCGCATGCGGATTCCCATCAAACAGTTGATTTGAGAGGGTTCTTGTTGTTAAAAGTGTTATGCTGTGCCTCTAAGCAAGATTTTGGCTGGCTGTTACCATGGACATTATTTTAGCCTACCATATTTAAAACACACTTTGGACTTCACTTTTACCTGTATTCTGCAGGACGATCGTTTCGCGGACTTTTTCCGCATTTTCGACTGCTAATCAACTGTCGTATTTCTGTTTAGAGCATCCCGATGTGCCCTCTGGTGTAGACTTTAGAAACTTCTTGATTAAATTTTCTTCTTCCGGTATTTCAAAGTTCATTAACCTGCCTTCAAATTTTCTCATAAAAATATTCTCCCAAATCTCCAGATCTTTATGTTTATTAACTGATTTTAATAATCTTGCCTCACTGCAAATGTGGTGATTGCTGTTCCAACAGTGGGATGTAACTGCTGACTTTTCTATTTGGCAATATTTCAAACAGGTAGAAGTGAAGTCTTAAGTGTGTTAAGGTCAACCAATTTGTTTTTGAAAACATAGTATAGTGCTTCACTGTTAAAAAGTTCCACCAAGATACTGTTTGTTAGTTTTAACTGTTTAATCTATATATATAAAAATGAATGTATGTGTGTCTGTGTGTGTGTCCTTTATGCATTACTACACCATTCATCCGATCGCCATGAAACTTTGGGAAGTTGTTGAGTACATTCCCGGGAAGGTTTTCGGCATATTACATTTTTAGTTTTTGCTTTCGTTATTGAGTTATGAATGAAAAACGGGCAGAAAACGTGTATTTTAGCGTTTTCGAAGCATCAATTTTCAGTTACACATTTCAATGTCAAATCAATTACAGTAGGCTTTGGCTATTTTTGTCATAAAACCATTACGATCGCTTGAATGTTGTAGCTCACGCTGGTCGACTCATTTGTTTATCATGTCAAGGCACGCAGATATATGAAATTTTCAACCAACACCGAAGAGGATTATTATTAAGTGCCAGTATGGTACTTTATGAGATTGTGTGGTGGACGAAAAAATGTCTGTCCGTCTGTCTGTCTGTCCGTGTGTCTGTACGCACCATAACTCAAATATGCTTTTTTGGATTTTCATGAAACTTTGAAAACACATTTATAATGTCCATGGGAAGAACCCTATTGATATTGAACCAAATCGGTTCACCGGTACCGGAGTAATGCCCAATTTAGTGCCCATTTTAATAGATTATATTAGAAAGGCGCCATAGCTCAAATACGCTGTATCCGATTGCCACGAAACTTGGTATACCCATTTATGACGCCCATGAAAAGTGCCCTATTGAATTTGAACCTAATCTGTTGACCGGTACCGGAGTAAAACCCAATTTAGTGTATATTTTAAAGGCGCAATAATTCGAATACGCTTTTTCGGATTTTTATGAAACTTCGTACACGCATTTATAATATCCATGGAAAGATGTCTATTGATATTCGACCAAATCGGTTGGCCAGTACCAGAATAATGCCCAATTTAGTGCATTTTATGTTAATATATAAGAAGTCGCGATAACTCAAATATGCTTTATTGGATTTTCTTGAAACTGTGTATACCCATTTATAATGTACATGGGAAGAAGTCTACTGATATTGGACCAAATCGGTAGACCGATACCGTAGTAAAACCCAATTTAGTGTCTATTTTAAAGACGCGGTAACTCAAATACACTTTACCGGATTTTTATGAAACTTGGTATACACATTTATAATGCCCATGGGAAGACGTCTATTGATACTGGATAAAATCGGTTGACCTGTTTCGGAGTTATGCTCAATTTAGTGCCTATTTTATGGTAATATACGTATTCGAAAGAATTTATTTGAAAAAATGAAAATCAGTTATCTTGACAACATAACCTTTTGTTTTACTGTGATTTGTAAGGCTTTGGCAATTAAAATACAGTTAGCTATGACAACACTATTGCTTTAAATGCGCTTATCCCATAACTGACCCAGGTGGCTGAGATGGTAATGTCTTGGCGTCACATTCTGGAGTTCCATGGCTCAAATCCCGAAACCGGCCAATTTGACATTTTTTTTTATATTCTGTATATCATAACTGCAATCATAACTGATTAAACAAAACATACTGGCACTTTGTTATATCAGTTTACCTGATTTTATTATTATTATTATTATTATTATTATTATTATAAGAGGGATAATCAATATAGGCCTAAATATGGTCAAACGTTGTTCGATTTGGACGAAACTCACTATACAGGGGTTTTCTGGGCCAAGTACCTCGAATCTGAGGTCGCTTTTACCACACGACGCCTAAATGGGGTCCAACGTTGTTCGATTTGGACGAAACTCACTATACAGGGGTTTTCTGGGCCAAGTACCTCGAATCTGAGGTCGCTTTTACCAGGCGACGCTATCTAATCGTGCTATGTAATTCACGTGATTTAGGTGTTAATAAATATAATGATTTAACTATTATGCTCTTAATTTTTAATTTCTGAAATAATTATCGCGGGCGATCGCTTGATTTTGTAGGTCCATCCTTGACGATTCATTTGTTTAGAATATCAAGTCCCACAGACATATGAAATTTTCAACCTACACGGAAGAGGGATATTCAATATAGGCCTAAATATGGTCAAACATTGTTCGACTTGGACGAAACTCACTATGCAGGGGTTTTCTGGGCCAGGGAACTCGAATCTGAGGTCGCTTTTACCAGGCGACGCTATCTAATCGTGGTATGTAGTCCACGTGATTTTGGTGTTAATAAATATAATGATTTAACTATTATGCTCTTAATTTTTAATTTTTGAAATAATTATCGCGTGCGAAGCCGCGGGCTCACGCTAGTTAACAATAAAACTGGCAAAAAATTTCATAAATGAGCCGATAGATTATTTTTTTTCAAATTTCCCTTTGAAAAATTTGTGTGCAGGTATTTTTCAGGGACAGGTAGTATTCAGGTATACACGGTAACTCAATCAACACTAGAAAAAATACGTTAAAATGTTCTAATTAGGAAGCTGGGAAAATAATAGGCTAAACCTTGAAATTCGGGCCCTAATAATAACTCAATCAACACTAGTAAAAGTGTAATTTAAGGCTTGTTGTGTTGTACTGCGCAGGGCAGCAGCTGACTGTGCGACACACAGGCCAGGGTATAGACGAGGTCGGCACATTGCAAGTGGAGATAGAAGTGAATGGAGAAGTGCCCCTAGTGGAGCCTGAGGTCTCTGTTCAGATAGAGCCATTTGAGGAGGACTATGTGCAGACGGGACCCAACTCGCTGTACGTCACGTCCACCAACGTTCTCAGCCTGAATGGACACAAGCTGCCGTACACCTGGAACAACACCGTGTCATACGACACTTACCAGGGAACCATGCCGTAAGTGATGTGCTATTTGAATCCAAGGCATTTAAAATAAGATTTTCGTAGCCCTCTCAGGACTGATATCATAAAGAAACTTTAAACTAGAGTTTTTCATGTTATTCTCTATTATAAACCTCAATCTCCAGTTAAACTTAAGTTTAAATTGACGGGAATTTAGCTTTTGTTTACCTGGTGGTTAAGGCAGTGTTGCAAGATGGCGTTCCCAGCTACATTGTGGAGATATTCCAGGAAATGCTGAGTGATGATGAGGAAGTTATTGCAGTAGAACCCCAATGTAACATTTTCGTGCATTTAACATCAAATTTTGAAAACCCCAAATTTTATCACGCCTAATTAATTAATTTGTTAATATTTTCTATAGCATTTCTTTTCATTCAACCTTATTCTGTCCTAACTCTATCCAATCATCCCTCACAAATCCTACTTCCCTTAAATCTATCTTAATATTATCCTCCCACCGACGTCTAGGTCTTCCAAGCATAGGCGTAACCAGACAGACCATATGGGGGGGGGGGGGTCCGGGGATCCTCCCCCGGAAAATTTTAAAAATTAAGACGCAAAATAACGAGTTTTAAGCTTCCGGGGCTTTACCCCCGGAAAATTTTAAAAATTAAGACGCAAAATAACGAGTTTTAAGCTTCCGGGGGTCCTCCCCCGGAAAATTTTAAAAATTAAGACGCAAAATAACGAGTTTTAAGCTTTCCACGCTTTATACTTGTATTAAGTAATTTATGGCCAGACTTTAAAAAATAATACTATTTTCCTCTTTTTAATCAATGGGGGGGGGGGGTTCAAACCCCCAAAACCCCCCCCTTGGTACGCCTATGCTTCCAAGTGGTCCTTTCCCTTCTCGTCTCCCAGTCAATGCTTTTGAGATATGTCTTTCCTCCCCCATTTCATCCTCCGTGATTTAATTACACTTACTATATCCGGTGATGAGTACAGGCTATGAAGCTCGTCGTTATGCAGTTTTCATCTCTCTTAGGCCCAAATATTTTCCTAAGCCCCCTGTTTTCGAACACATGTCTCACATCCATATAATACAACCGGCAGGAGAATCTTTATTTTTTAGGTCTGCTCCCAAAGCTAAGTCATGTATTGTCATGCACCATGATGCCTGCACACTTTTTTAGTAGAAATTCCGCCATGTTGGTAATCATGACTTTGGAGTGGATTGTGGGAAATGCAGATGGTGGGGGTGATTACGTTTCCTAATCTCAGCTATGCCTTATTTCCAGCCTAATTCACCAGTAAAACAAATAAGTTTTCTATATCTCAAGGGATACACTACATATTTCTGACTGGCATGGGTAGGAAATATTTCACTTTATGGTAAAGAATTAAAATAGCAATATTTCTGTTATTAGTTTATAATGCACTAGCTTAAAAGACCTGGCGTCGCCCGGGTTTTGTATTTTGTAATTGGAAATTAGCTTATGAAGGATTTTCAATTTTAAATTCTAGGTCCTTACATAGGCATTTATAATTTGAAATAGGAAGAACGACTTATTACACTCAAACTATTCCCTCAGAAAACGCTTGATATAGTTTTTTATGGCTCATAGAGGATCTAGAATTTTGCATCCCATCGCTTGTACAGTGCACAGCAAGCCTGGTAGAGGTTTAAATAAGAAGAAACAGAAATTCCTGTAACATAAAATTGTAATATCGAGGCAGGAAATTTCCCACTCTTATGTTACCATAAAACCGTTTTGGGGATGAAATTAAACAGAAAGCATTATCATTTTCATACTTTTCTCTCCAAAAACCTGCGATATAATATAATAACATACACATTACCATACCTCGTTTTGTTTTCTCTATGTCCAGGGTAGAGAAAGTTATGTGATTCCATTATTTTAGTGGATTTCATTCTGTAATATTTATTTATAACATGAATTATTTTGATAACTTCTCTTATTTGTCAAAAGTGCATTTCATTTGTTTTTTCCAAGCCCACCTGATACCATTTGGCAACAATATATTCTGTGATTTGGAATTGATAATTCTATGTAAAAAGGGATTAAGTATTTTCAAAAACATTTAATTTTTGGCATTTAGAATCAAAATTTTGCAAAATCCTTTCTTAGTGAGCACCTACACTATGAAACGAAGGTACTGTCATAATTCCAAGTCTCTACCTGTTATAGTTTAGGCTGTACGTTGATTCCTGTCAGTCAGGACAAAGCCTTTTATATATATAGAGATTATTTTAATGGATGACATCAACATTTTTATTGAGCACTTAAATGAGTCTGTTTGCTCCAGGTATCTTGTCGAGAAACTGATGACAAGAGATATTGATGTCGACTACAATCCGGAGCTGCAGGAGATGACTTACATGATGTCAACTGTCATTGGAAGAAAATACGACAAAGACAAATGCCCTGAAGGATTCACAAGAGACGAGCAACATCTCCATTGTACAGGTAAGCATATCATAGTGAAGTAAAAAAACACACAGAAAACTTTACTTAAGGATAGCTACCTTATAAGCAGAGCCCGGACTTTCATGACCTAAAAAGATTTTTATAATGAGCTATAAAATGATTGAAAAAATTCAAAAAATTACCCAAAATCTAAAAAAAATATTACCCAAAAATTTGTAAGAAAATACTAGTTTATTCTAATACTAGTTTATTTAAAATACGAAATGCTATAATCGTACCAAGTCATAAGACAGGGGATAAGAACAAATTAAATAATTATAGGCCAATTTCCCTTCTACCAAGTATCTCAAAGATTTTAGAAAAATGTATAAAGAATAGGCTGATGAATTATTTAAACAATAATAAACTTTTATCTAACAATCAATTCGGATTTCGTCCTAACCTGTCAACAGATGATGCCATTTTTACGGTCACAACGAAAATCATAAATGAATTAGATACTGGAAACAAATGTTTAGGTATATTTTTAGATTTACAAAAAGCATTTGACACTGTAGACCATAATATTCTTCTGACAAAATTACATGCTCTAGGCATTAGAGGAAATGTTTTAAATTTATTTCGGTCGTACTTAAGTAATAGAACTCAGACTACAAGAATAGATAATGATCACAGTGATTTCCGGAAAATAAATATCGGTGTACCGCAGGGTACAGTATTGGGTCCCATATTGTTTTTAATATACATAAATGAACTACTAAAGATTAATTTGAGTATATTTAATGGCTCTATTTACTCATATGCTGATGACACCGTTGTAATATTTAGTGGTTCTTCATGGATTGAAACTTACGAAAATGCCAACAAAGGTATAAATCTAGTTAAATCTTGGCTGGATTTTAATTTACTTTCCTTAAATTTTGATAAAACTACGCTAGTTCCTTTCGCTTTAACAGCTACCGGTATGCAACAATTAAAAGTAAGTAAAAATTTAAGCTTAAAAATACACAATTCAGGTTGCTGTATTAATAGCTGCACTTGTCCCTCCTTAAGTGAATCAAACCAAGTGAAATATCTAGGCATCATAATTGATCGACATTTAAGATGGGACAAGTACATCGAATATTTATGCAATAGGCTACGTAAAGTCATTTATAAATTCGTTATTCTCCGTTCATGTTTACCAGCTCATGTTTTACGTACGATTTATTTAGCACTAATTCATTCTATTATTCAATATGGCATAATTGGGTGGGGAGGAGTTGCAAAAACGATCCTCAGCCCTTTGCTTTGTCTTCAAAAACGCATTATAAAGATTTGTTTATCTAAGCCTCCTGACTATTCTTCCAAATTATTATTTTCTGAATTTAACGTTTTCACCATAGACCAAATTTACAAGTACGTCATACTGGATTGTTTTCATAAACATCGTGACAATTACAAGTCAGAATCTCACGTATATAACACGCGAAGGAATCAATTTAATTTATTACTTGAACCAAAAAATGTTACAACTGCTGGAGCTAAGCACTGTTCAAGTTTTGGCCCAAGACTATTCAATTCATTTATTACCAACCATCCTGATCTAAATAGCTTAAACAACAAACAATTTAGGTCTAAAATTAGCAAATTTAAAAATTATTACTTCTGTTATTTGCTAATACTGTTATAACATTTTTCATATTAAACTTTAAAATTTGAATAGAACTTAATTTCTTTGTTTTTTACTAAAATTGAACAAATAAATTGCTATGTATTATTATTGTATTACCTCGTACCTTTGTATTGTAAATAGAACATGTTCTAACCTATTATACATCATTTTTGTCATACTTCTCCAAATTATGTATTGCTTAAGTAATTGTTTAGTATAAGTTTTTTTTTTCTATATATTGAACTGAACCACCCCCAAACACAAGCTCTGCTTCTTCGGGTGGTGTATCAACTTTTGTATTTTTCGTGTAATTTAATAAATTGTAATTGTAATTGTAATTCATCAGATTTGTGACTCTCCTACATTTATGTTGTTGATCTAATTATAGGCTTCTAATTAGTTAATTGGTACATACGGTGAAATGCAAACAGCAAACACTGTCTTTCTGTATTAAAATTAAAATTCCGGGGTGCGTGGGCAAAGAGAGTTAAGTCCACCATCCTAAGAAATTGAGATATGCCCATAGAGTTATAGATAAAAAAGTTCTCTACATTTGTGTTAAGTCCAGTAAGTCATATGGTAATTATGGATGTGTGCCTCATGGGTTTATCGATCTCTAAGCTATGTTGGGCTGGTATAGTGTGTTAAGTTACTCTAATTCTCAGTAACAAGAAAGTGGACTTAACTCTCTTTGCCTGCACACCCCGGAATCATAACAAGATCTACTTATTTATGCTTATTTAGAGTTCCAATAATATTGAATGTAAGTAATTGCACAAACAATCTATATAATGCGAGAAACAATACAAAATAAGAAAATAATGACTTTAACACAGTTAAAACACGTATTTAAAAATATTTCTAAAACAGTGGATAAAAGTTGAAAAACACAATGTTTCGACTCCTCCTTAGAGTCTTCCTGACGAAGCCCCTATGGAGGTGTCAAAACATTGTGTGTTTTAACTTTTATCCACTGTTTTAGAAATTATTTTTAAAAAGTCTTTTAACACTTTCCGCACCACACCATCTTTCAGCGTTTTCATGTATTACAAAATAATGAATTACTTACCCATGAAGATTGAAACTTCCTCTTTATAGAAATGATATTCTTTATTGTATTCACTCTCATATAAATATATCACAGGCAAATAAATGGGAGGCTCTTTTGAGGATTTACTTTTTTCGGAAATAATTTTTTCAAGGTTTGGAGGGTTAAAAACCTATTTATTGCAAAAGTACTAACTAAAATTACTGAAACAATACATAATATAGAATTCTGACAACATTTTGGTTGCATATTGTCTAGTAATTAACACGTTTGTGATATTCTTGGACATCTTCACGAATTCTAACCTAGCTTCTTGTTGATGTTTTGGTAATCGCAGTACCGATATAAATTCAATAAAAAAAGTCGATATAAATTGATACAAGAATCGATAAGTGTATGAAGCACACTCTGTTGGGAAGTTCATAAACTAAGCTTTGTGTTTATCTCTTCAAATCCTGTATTACACCAGTATTATTCCATTGCTTAGCACGGGATCGCGCGCAACGTAAGGGATACGGTCTTGGTTCACGCGGGAGTAAAATGCGGACCGTATCACGTACGGGCATGGTGCGGAAAGTGTTAATTGTATTTGACACAATGGAATTCAGGATCGATATGGATGTTTTATAATGACTTTATATTTCAAAAATTCTCTAAAATTTGAAATGTGAAAATATTATCATAAAATGACCAAATAATGACATTTCATTCTAAAAACGACCTAAAAATAAAATATAGGGAAAAATGACCATAAACATTATCATTTTTATAATCTAGGAGACATGATCTGAATATCTACATTAGTGGGAAACGTCTACAATGTTCCACTTAAAAGATGACATGTCATCAAAATTCGGGCCCTGTTTATAACATGATTCAAGAACTGTTGCTCTCTTCCTTAAACTGATCTCGACTGCTGCATGCTTTCTAGCCCCTCTGGTGGATGGCGGTAACTTCTTATCTGCCTGTTTTCTGTAACCTATGTTTTGTTGTAGATTATAGATTTGGTTTCAACCTTGAACGAGCATGAAATATATAAATGACCTCTCTCCAGACTAGGTACTCTTGACATTCTAGAAATGTTTGCAACACACAGATAGAACCAGTAAAAACACTGCAATATTTGCCTATCTTTATCTTTATTTATCTATTTATATTTCCCTCTGATGTAGTTAAAGCCTTAAGGCCTTCTCTTCCACTAACCAGAGGTGGATACATTCAAACTTTACCAAATAATCTAATTAAGAATAAATAATAATAATAATAACAAAAAGAAAAACATGATTATATTATATAGATGTACATTATGTTAGTGAGAACTATAATTAAGACTATATTAAACTATAGCCTAATAATGGTAATTCAAACATTGTAAGAACAAATTAGAGAGAAAAATAATAATGATGATAATAATAATAGGTAGAAAAAGAAGAAAAGTAAAATAAAAATAAATGAAACTGATACAAAAGCAACAATTTTAACATGAAAGTAGTATATAATATAAATGTTAATGGTTGGTAAGATAAGATAAGATAAGATAAGATAAGATTCATTGCTGTTCTGCATAATGTCAAGACATTTCAGAACATTGTCAAAATTGTGTTTTTTACAAACATACATATGAAAACATTCAGAGCTGAAACACAGTAACAAAAGTCTGCATATCTGTAAGCATATCTGTATGAAACAAGATTTTTTAAAGTAATAAATATGTGTGACCCAAGTAAGAATCAGCTTGAAAAATTTTATGTCATAACCGGGATTTGAACACGGATCTTCGGCTTAATGCGGCTTAACTGAGGAATTTGATGTCGTACTGGCATGTTGTCATGGTAGCTCAATGGTAGAGCATCGGCGCGTTAAGCCGAAGATCCGTGTTCAAATCCCGGTTATGACATAAAATTTTTCAAGCTGATTCTTACTTGTATTAATATCCCAGACATGGATTTAATGTCTATTTCCTTTCCCTCCACTTAATTAATGTGCGACCCTGTTTATCTGCCTGCGTGTTTCAAATTAGAATTCGGCTCTGCAATTTCTGGTGTCATGTGTTTCAGATATCGATGAGTGCCAAGACAGGAGAACCAACAGATGCCACTACACGCAGATCTGTGATAACACGTTCGGTTCGTACCAGTGCCTCTGTCATCCAGGTTACAAGTCTCGAGGAATTGGGAAGAGATGTACAGGTGCGTTACATGCATCTGCAGGAGTTTTTCAAGTCGATCTATTTGGGGACGATTCAAGTTGCCATCGTCTGTTTCAGGACCACACTACTCAGGCAACACAAACTCGGGCAAGTTTCCGATGTTGAAAAGCTTGCAACCCGGACGTAGGCGCAGCAATGCTTACGAGTCTCCTCCTCAACCCCTCATCACTGTTCAGCAAAGCTGGGGATGTCCCGACGGCTATGAACCAGTCCATGGAGTTTGCCACGGTAACATTAACTAGTATAGAATCATAGTGTGCCAAGTGCCATGAGATAATTAACATGACTATTCCACTCATACGCCGCGTGTTTGATATTGACCATTCAGGCAAAATGCCCCTGGCCAGCTAAATTGTAGTAAAAAAATGAAAATGACTGGAACTGTTATTTCAAGTATCTACTGAAAAATAATAGGCTAAGTGTTTTATAATAAAGTTGTGACATAGAGAGATCATCAGCACGTGCTTAAAAATTACATTACGCACATTTAAATGCACCTAAGCTAAAATGTGTTGCATTCTTTGAATAACCAAGAAATTGGTATTAATTAATATGCCATTTGTTGGTAAATTTCACAGGTTTGGTCCCCTTAAATTCATATCTTGTCACAAAGGGAGAAAGATCCTTGTATGGCTAATCGGGAGTGACATACATGACCTGTTCGTTACTTTTCCTTTGCAGATATTGACGAATGCACGAACTTGTTGCATTTGTGTAACATGGAGCAGACGTGTCTCAACACTAAAGGCAGTTACAGATGTCTGGACACTCCATGTCCGTCTGGTTACGAGAGAGACACAGATTCTGGGTAAGCACAATATGTATTTCATCATCAAAATATAGAAAATAGAAACCTGAGGAAACCAGCTGCTTATTTCGAGTGGCGACAGTTTTTAGCTGTCTCTCTCTTTTCCCAGAGATACCCAATATTTAACTCTTATCTTAAACTAAATGTTGAGAATGCTGTCCCCTTTGATCTTTACCTATCTGATAACATTGTATGTTACGATGGCCATCCACAAGGTAAGTTTCCCTAGAGCCATTTACACAAACAAAGTTTCATGGAAATATTTATTGCAACAGATCCAGCAAGTGTTCAGATAGTTTTTAACATATTCGCCACCGGAATTGAGACATTTGTCATAACATGGGACCACTTTTTGAATACACATGCCATAGAAGTCTGCCGCCTGGGATTTGAACCATTGTGTCAAAACCTCCGTTTCTCTGTCAATCTCTAACATTCTCTGTCATTCCTTGGGGGGTAGTAGTAGTAGTAGTAAGTATTCTGCCTTCCGGCAGGTTTTCAAACTTGGTACGCGAATTTTGTTTTCCAAAACTGTCTATCCTCTGCTTCCTCCTTCAGCATCCAATATTTCCGCTTTTCCCTTAAATCGTCCAACAGCTGAATTCTTCTTCTTCCAAGTCTAGTTGTACCCTCCAATCTTCCTTCTACGACATCATGTAATAAGCAGTTCCTTCTGAGAATGTGCCCAATCCAGTTTGCTTTCCTCTGACGAATTTTGTGTATGATTGACTTCTTCTCACCCACTCTACTCAGAACCTCTTCGTTTGTCACCATGTCCATCCACTTTATATTTTCTATCTGTCTCCAGCAGAAAAGATAAAAATCTCTGGATGCGCAGTCCGAGCTGTAGGGTGGAGGCTTAAACACCTCCCTGCAAAAGTTCGGCTAGGAGATGTTACAACATCCACCCTACAGCCCGGACCTCGCTCCCAGTGATTCCCATCTTTTTCTACACTTCAATAAATGACAGAGAATGATAGAGAAGCGGAGATGGTTGTCACACAGTAGTTCAGATCCCAGGTGGCAGACTTCTATGGCACAAATGTTCAAAAGTTGATCCCACGGGATGATAAATGTCTCAAATGTGAGGCAAATATGTTGAAAAATAGCTGAATAATTGCTACATCTGTTGCAACAAATATTTCCAATAAATTTTATTTTGTTTCTATAAACGGCCGCAGGGAAACTTACTTTGTGGACGACTCAGGGGATGCAACTTCAAACTTGTTAAATTCCCTAACACACTTCCTGAGCTAATCGGTGGGTGGTTCTATTTGAGTCTCACTTCAGTTCTGTCCAATACCATTCAGATTTTCTTGAGTCAAAGCTCTCTTACTTAAAACTGTTCCATAGTTAAAACATATCTTCTGAAGAAAAATGAGTATCACATTATCCCGAAAGTAATGCACCTTAAAAATCATCTGTTATGGAAGGTGAGCGAAATTCTTTTTTCATTTGGATATTCTCTTATTTCAACTTTCAACAGTTGAAATAGCTGCATCATGGTGAACAGTCATTCAATGTCCGGTGATGACTGCAGAGTAAAAGTTCTGTGCCTTTATCTTTGATTCACACATTATTACTCATAGATAGGGGGCGGATTTCTATGAAATGTCATATTTTTCCCCTTTGCTTTATTTCAGGTTTCCGACTAATTTAAATCCGATTCCAAGCATCCTGGTGAAAATGGAACGGCTTTTATTGTGCATATAACTGCATATTTAGCAAATTTTCAACTATTGTAGCATATTTAGCATGAATATGCATATTTAGGTCGTATTCTTGGCATATTTGTGTGCATATTAAAGAATTTTGAAGTTTCATATATTTTGTAAATTTTGCATTATAATGATACTTTTTGAGAATTTTAAATACTTAAGTATTTAAGATATTTTAAATACTTAACACTATATTTTAATAAAATGTATTGTAATGAAACTTTTAAAAAATAATACACAATGTGTAAGTGGTAAAGTCATATTTTAAATTTTATTGGTCATATTTTAAATTTTATTGGTCATATTTTAATGTTTTTTAGGTCTTAAATGCATGCATATGTTCTATTTTTTAGGTCATAGAAATCCGCCCCCTACTCATAGAAATGGGAAAACAATGTATTCCATACAAAATTACATTTCACAAGACGTTTTGCAGGATTTTCTTTTAAAAGAGATATTTATAACATTATGGTGACCCTTGGTTCTTGTGTTCAGAAACTGTGTGCAGTTTTGCGATGAGCCAGGAGCGAAATGTAGAGAAGGAGCTCTCCTCACCCAGACCATCTCCCACGTCGTTCTCAATCTCGACTACAACGAGGTACAGCCGTACCAGGACCTCATGCAGCTCACAGTATACGGTGAAGATGGCAGACGTTTGCCCCACACGAGGTTCAGGATACAGGAAAATGAAACAGGCAAGTTTCTTATAATAGTATTTCATACACTTTTAGTGTCCCCCTTTTTGAAGTGAAACTTCTTTAGCTGCGGTTTGAGTAAATCCAGAGCTTGTGTAATGCTCAAAATCGTCACATAACTAGTGAGGTGTGATGCAACGGACTGCACAGAAAACAATCAACTCAGTGATTCAAAAAATCCAAAAGTTCATAATAAAAAAATCAAATTCAAAATTTAAAAAATCTAAAAATCAAAAATTTAAAAAATCAAAAATTTAAAAAATCAAAAATCCTAAATTAAAAAATTTAAATATCCAAAATTTAAAAAATCAAAAAATTCAAATATCCAAAATTTTAAAAAACAGGAGATTAAAAATATCCACAATCCAAAATTTAAAAAGTCCAAAAACCCAACAATCCAAAATTGAAAAAACCCAATAATCCGAAATTGAAAAAATCAAAAAATTAAAGCAAGTTTCACTTCTGTCGCGTGGCGTTCCACGCACACTTTTTAAATTTTTTTTATTATTATTATTTTATTATTATTTTTTTTTTTACATTTTTTTATTTTATTTTTTTTATTTTATTTTTTTTTTTACCGAAGACAATTCATATCTCAACAGATTTCGCAACTGCTACTCATGCAGTCTTTCTCTACTCCTTTGTTTATTTTTAAAGGCAAACCATTCCGAGTTCGAATTGAAGATGGACGAGGAATTCTCTACGCTCTGAAGGCGCTAAAGCTGGGACGACTCTACAGGTACATAGCCAATGGGACCACACCTTGTTGTTTGTAACGTCCACACACGCTTATTTCATTGCTTTTTGTTTCAGGGTCGTCGTCCTTGCTGTATCTTACGATGAAAACGAACAGAACATTCTCTACACCACCAAGTACATCATCTTCATAAACTTGTAACTCTCTCATAGCAGAAAATCTGTCATAGGCAAGAATTGAACCCATGTTACTCAGTGTTATTCCAAATATTCCTGTACATGGCACTCGGACTGCCCCGGTAATTGTGGAATTCCTGATTCTAATGTCACTGTACAAAATCTGGTATCAGATCAGTTATGCAGATGAAACGTACAAGAAATATATTTTCACATAATATTTTAAAAGTTAAAACTAATACAGAAAGATTTGTGAACTTTTTCAGATGGGATAACATTAATAGTTCTTCTTTGCCATATGGTTGAAGCTTTCCAGGACACTTGCAGTGAAAACCTACATAGTTTTTTTTTCTCTTTTAGTCGCTTCCGTAATCTTATAATCCTAGTGATTTTGTCAACTACTATACATGCTTCAGCCGTGTTGCCATGGGTTATTCCAGCATGGTGTGATTTTCGCTCCAAAACGAACTGCTCACTGCACAACATGCAGCCAAGGAGGAAGAACCGTAGGATCTACCTGGGATGTGTGTGTACCAAACTATGAAAACAAAATTCTGTGGCTTCCCAAACTTTTTGGTAAGGTGAAATAAATTCAATTCATCTTTTAAGAACTGTTTATTTCCTAAATTGTAGTAGATATCAGTACCCAATTCACTATGAACTTACAGAAAATTAGAAATAATTATTTTCTACAATACACAAAAATAAAAGTGGTGCGAAGTTCGAATTAAGCTGTTTTTAGTAATTAATCATTGTATGGAAGTTTACACAGTGAAGCTATATTATAATTTAATAATATTGAGTTGGGTTTAGCACTATGCTTCACTTATTTTATAAATACCTGTACTAGTTTCGAGGACCCTCGTCATTCATAATCATCAGGTTAACACCAACTGCCGGCTGGCCGTTTTTGCTGCGCTCTGGTGGAAGTGTGTGGCATTTGGCGATGAGTTATCAGTTTATCAGTTTTGGATCCCGATCGATGTCATGCCCCTCATTCCAAAAATTTTCAAAATTCCAAAATTTTTGGAATGAGGGGCATGACATCGATCGGGATCCAAAACTGATAAAATGTGTCGAAGGTCACAAGGAACTCTCAGTGTGGGAAAGGATATTCATCCACAAACATAAAGGATACCTTATGAACTTCGACACCCCATCAGACGAAGATCTCATCGCCAAATGCCACACACTTCCACCAGAGCGCAGCAAAAACGGCCAGCCAGCAGTTGGTGTTAACCTGATGATTATGAATGACGAGGGTCTTCGAAACTGGTACTGTTTTTAGTAGTTAATAATAATAATATTAGTATTAATAACAATAATAATAAGGGTGAATTAAAAACTTTCATAATAAAGATCATATTTTTAATAATAATAATAATAGTAATAATACTAATAATACAGCAGAGTCCCGAAAACTCGGCCTAATGTGGACCAAAGGGTGGCCGAGTGTGTGAAAATGCCGGGTTATCGGGAAAGATTTTAAAAAAAGAATAAGTACGAGTGTTCCCTCAGAAAATGCAGTACTTGTATGTATTGGTTGCTTGAGAATACATAAGGCATAAAGGCATAAAGATGTCTTTAATGAAAATTAAATTGTGACTACTGTAATATTATGGGTGAATTAAAAACTTTCATAATATAGATAATATTTTTTAAAATAACACTGCCAAATTATTAATAATATCAAACTATTGAGACTTTAAAGCAAATTTTCCTTCAAAATCATTTTCACAGACATGCATTTCAGAAATACAGGGGCTCCGAGAAAGAATGGTGGGATTTCATAGGGTACCTGTGAAGTATGCATTATGGGTAATAAATGATGGTATATTTCAATATGAGCACAGTGACACACGTTCCAGCCCACTCTGTGGTGGAACGCTTGCTCTTTCACTCAATCTGTTCTAATGACGTCACACAGGAGACCTGACTGTAAACTAGGGTTTGAAATGGACTTCTCACAACTCAGATTCTTCAACAGTTCTCTCTATTCTGGGCTTTTCTGTTGTTTTTCCTTTTTTTCACATAGCCGGTGTCCTTATTCTCAGTTAGTATCGCACCTGCTTTCTGTGCCCAAGGTTGCGGGTTTGATCCCGGCCCAGGTCGATGGCATTTATGTGTGCATAAATGTGACAGGCTCACGTCTGTAGATTTACAGGCATGTCAAAGAACTCCTCTGAGACAAAATTCCGCCACACAGGCGACTGTCAAAGACGCTAGCGTCACAAGGACAAACAACTGAAATTCAAAACAGTCGGACACAAGCTGAGGATGATCAGGAGGCTGATTGAAACCATGATTCTTGAAAAGAAACAAGTAAGTGAAGTTTGAGTTTAAACAACCGACCACATACTACATTGTTCTTTGTTGTACTTATGTCTAATGTACTTATGATATTGCTGATCATCTAAATATATATAAGTGGAATCATTTTCACAAGGGACATATAATTTAACAAATGAAAAACAACTGCAGATTTGCCTGAGAAAGAATGATATAATACAGTAAATACAGTTTGAAGCCAAGAGGAGAGGAATGCAACGAATCTTATTCTTATGTTGAATGAGTAACGTTGGCAACATAGTCATGCGTATAATCACTTTCGTTATTTTGTTTGGCACAAATTTCTCCAGATTTAAAAATTGTGGAAGTTATTGATTTTCTCCTATATGAAACTGAAAAAAACTTTAAGGGGTACAGGGAGTTGAAATTAACACTAAACTTCGCTTTTGTATAGTTTACCTGTACTGGCCTAATTCTTCTGGTGGCAGTATGGCCCTGGGGTTGACTCAGCTTCTTAACAGAAATGAGTACCAAGAGTATTCCTGGAGGTGAAAAGCGGCTGGTGCATATGTCTGACAACCTTACCAATTTCATGTGCCGATGTCTCAACCTCCCGGAAACCCCACAGGTCTCCATGGCCCATACAGGGATCGCTTTACCTTTTTACCTGCACTAGTTTCGGTGCCTTTGCTACCATTGTCAACAGCCATACTTGAACTACCATGACACCCTCCTGTGGACTTTGGATAAATTTAGAGATAAGGTCATCATTGGTTGGGATGTTGAAGTTCAACACTTGGTTCCTCTTCTTTGAAATAAAAATCCTCTCCAGACCAAAAGGTCCTTTTGGCCGTGGACACATTTTAATAGTTCTGTATCTCTATCAACTTCATGCCCTGCATCCCACTACTACTACTTCACAGGAACTCTATGAAACCCCACCATTTATTCTCGGATACCTTGTGCTTGATTGTGTAAGCTTCACACAAGAAATGAAATCTGTAGCAAGATTGAGATCGGAAATATACACACTAAACTTCACTAAAAAGGTATATTTACCCAGGAAGACCCGTTGAAATGATCATCCTGGGTAAATATACCTTTTTAGTGAAGTTTAGTGTGTATATTTCCGATCTCAATCTTGCTACAGATATCAGCACTTCACTGTAAATTTCCATCTAATATTTATATTGAAGAAATGAAAGTTTAAATATTTTTTTAATAAAGTTCCCCCTTAACATAAAACTTCTGCGTGGAACCAAGATGCATCACTACTTAAAAGAATATGTATAAGAATACGCAGAAAATGCCAGTCTTCTTCTACATAATTGTGACCTTTATTTGACAACAATATTTTATATTTGTGTCTTTCTTATAAATGCTGATTTTGAGTGGATCCAGATAAGTTAAGTTTTATGTTAAGGGTTAAGGCAGAACTTTATTTTAAAATATTTAATATTATAATCCTTAACTGGAGAAAATGAAGTTTCTTAATTATAAAATGAAAGTTTGTTTTTGCTAGTAACAAGATTTTGACTGTTTGTACTTTTTTGTCAGTCAAGATGAAGTTCACGCTGGAGAAAACTCTGAAAAATCTGGAGGACATGGGAATTTTGAAATTGAATGCAGTTTTTCTATAATATGAATTTTTTTAGTATCCATTACCATATTAACAAACTTTCAGTGTCAAACTTATTTTCTAGGGACAAAAACCAGGGACATTTGCTTGGGGAGTTGTGAAGAAACAAGAAAATATTTGGAAGTGTTGTACCATTTTATTGAACTTGGAACTACAAAACCATTACCAGTAACACTCGCACACATAACAACCTAACCTAACCTATGTACACTCTATAAAAATATCAACAGTGAGCAATCAGTGATAGCAACTCACACAATGTAAAATTATAAACAAACATACAAACGAAATTATTTATAATAAATGCTTTGAAACAGAAATGCTTAACAAATATCGCTGAGGAATGTAATGGGGGATGGATGTAGGCCAGTTTTGCAGTGGATTTTATGAAATGTAGTAGCCATTTGATTAAAACAATACTTACACGTTTGTATTACTTGTGTACTGTGATTGATGATGATAATGAATAATAACAATTAATGCTTTGCGAGTGGAAAATTGATATCCATGGGTGACAACGTGCACACGATATTATGTTCATCAGTGCTGGAAAAGTAGAAACAGATTGTAATTTAATTTTTCATCCTAACTTCACGTGTCCATCTTAGCCTACACACGGCGAGTGTGAAAGAATTATCATTTCACTGTGACCTACTATGAAGCCCGGGCCTTAAAGCACTTACGAGTTTGTAAGTCGTCGCTTGGATTCTTATTTCAATATTGAGAATGTCTGGTGGTATACCAAAATACGTGAGTCAGTTATGTTGCCATGGTAGCTCAAGAGGCAGAGAGCTTGGCTACGGCATTGAATTTTTCAGTCTGATTGTACCTTGAGAAAATTCCCTGCAAAAAACTAAAAACTGTATACTTGCATAACAGAAGAATTTAATTTGGAAATATGCTACGCAGTAACATCAGCTTATTGTACGTCATAGAAAATTTTGTCTCGTAAAGAGTGGAAAGATGTAATAAAGAGTGAAGAAAGACACACAACAGAGTTGCCACATAAGACATTTGCTCAACATCGTACTTCATACATGGGCATTTACTGGTTCGCGAACCACTTGTGGTTCTTGACCTTCCCGCATAACACACAAGATGGCATTGCGGACATTCGGTGTACATGGTGGATTATTCCCATTCACGAGTCATACTGTCTTTGCAAGCAGTGACGGGTCGCGACACAGTTCCGATTGGAAAGGCATTGTGACACGTTCTAAGCCTTTGTATAATGAAATAATTGCACTTGTAAAAGAATAATTAAAAATACAAAATTGCTTGTATTATTTGTTTCTTGTAGTGTACATTATAAAGTGAAATTAGTGTTTCCCTAAGAATGAGCAACCGCCACTGCACTTATTGTCTGCTTGTGTCTCCATCTATCCGTTCTTTTCAAACTATGTGTAAGTTGACAAAAGTTTGCAGGTTGCGTGTCAATGGATAGGGGTTTGCCCATGTCTGTCGTACTTGAACTAGCATGTGAAATGCGCCATATGTTTTTGCAACTATAAACTTATGACTAGGCTGGGAAGGTCACTAATCTGCTAAGCTAATGGTTTGGAGTAACAATTTCACTTGAAAATAGTTATCGTTATAAAAGGGTGCTTATGAAATACCTTCATAGTTACAATGAGATACATGTCAATGTTATTAAGATAGGAAATTCGCCAGAACCATAGAAAAATGTTGCAAGTGTATTATTGTAGTGATTTTCGTTACATGGAGGATTGACTGTATTTTGTGGGACACGCGTGACATCTAGTGGCTAATTCTGCTAAATACAAAATCGTGGAGTTGTCACCTGTGGATTTATCCATATTCTGCTCGTAAAGAGTTAAATTATGTTAAAGATAAAGGAAAAGGAACATGAATGGTAATACAATAGAGACTTCGCATTAGAATATCTCACAACAGATTTTGTATCCAATGGGTTTCGAACCCAGGCCCTAGATTTGTAGCTTCATGCCTGACATGTTGTGCTGGCAACTTCAGTTGAGCTTTGGCAAGTCTTTCCTCGAACATGAAGTCATTTGTGTAGTTCCATGCCTGTCTGTTACCTCAATATAATGGAGCTTACAACCACAGTGAACCAAGTCCAATCTAATATAATATTTGAGCTGCTGTTTCCATGTAGATCGTATTCAGTTGTGAAATTAATTGAAGGTGGCCTAGATCAGTTACCATAGCAACCAGGTAAAAACAGCTGAAGTAGATTATTTGCAATATAACACATCAATTTGTCGATCACTTCATTTTGTTAACCTGCTTTAATTAATTCATTTGTTTAAAGAAATTAGGGATTCAAATTACAACTAAAAAGATATCTAATTCATAAACGTATTTATAACTTAAATGACTTCTGAAAAAAACTGTTTCATTGGTACACTGCTAATTCACAAGTTATTATATAGTTCCTAATGTCTAATACCTTGTAATTAAGGTCGAAAGACAATAAAGATTAATAATAATAATATTATTATTATTATTATTATTATTATTGTTATTTCTTTTACATAGGTGGACAGAAGGGGATCATGAATTCACTCCTAAATTCGAAAACAGGGAACTCTAATCTAAGTTTCTTTTTTCCCGGGCAGCACTTTAATAGTGAAATGCACCTCGAAGCCAGGTTTTTAGTTTTTTAATTTAACCCAAGCCAAATCCGATGTTAAAACTAACTCTTGTCGGTGAAACAAATTCTAGAGTGATAGGGAAAAAGCGACTAAGTCAAAATACAAAAAATTAAGTGGAGGGAAAGGAAATAGACATTAAATCCATGTCTGGGATATTAATACAAGTAAGAATCAGCTTGAAAAATTTTATGTCATAACCGGGATTTGAACACGGATCTTCAGCTTAACGCGCTGATGCTCTACCATTGAGCTACCATGACAACATGCCAGTACGACATCAAATTCCTCAACTGATTCAGAAGACAAGGCAGACCACGGGAGGTTTCTCCGTTGAGAACACACATCCAATGGCGTCCTACATTTGTAGGTACTTTGAAGCCTTGGCGCCATTGGATGTGTGTTCTCAACGGAGAAACCTCCCGTGGTCTGCCTTGTCTTCTGAATCAGTTGAGGAATTTGATGTCGTACTGGCATGTTGTCATGGTAGCTCAATGGTAGAGCATCGGCGCGTTAAGCCGAAGATCCGTGTTCAAATCCCGGTTATGACAAAAAAAAAAAAAAATTCAATCTGATTCTTACTTGTATCAATATACTAAAGTTTTAGGGGAGACAAATAATTTATTTTGCCAGCATTGCTATAGTATTTAGTTTAGTCCACCAGATATTTTTACACAGTACCTTACACTATGTAAAAATATCTGGGTGGGCTAATCCAAATAGTGTAACAATGCTGTGGAAATAAATTGTTTTTTGTCTTTCCTGAAACTTTCGTATTTTGACTTATTCACTTTTCTGCTATCACTCTAGATTTGTTTTAATTGTTTATGCATGATTTGGGTAATGTTCATGAATCTGTGGTGCGTTTTAATTGTTTCATTTGTAATCTGTATGCCCATATGGCAGCACAAGATTCGTCTTGGTTGTTTCATTATTTATTTTTACTACATTAAACAATATAATTAAGAATAAAATTATGTAATTTATGTAAAATTATGTCGGTGTTAACAAATATGTTTTAATTATTTTTCTGTTAAATAAATGACTTAAATAAAACCTCTAACAGTTGAGTAAATAATCGCAAGCAAAGGTAGTTTTTATACATTTCGAGATAAGATACTTGAAAATGTATTCTACTCACTCGCACAGTGAATCAAGTGATAGCTGAGTCGCACACATGTAGATGACATGTGTTTGAACTTGGTTCACTAGATTGCGAACCCCAGATATCTTGATGAAACTGCAGAAGCTTACTCTCCTTAGGGGGCCAGCCTTAAGTACCCTCAGAATTGCTCCTAGATTTATTTCTGTTACAGGGTCGTAGTGACACTAGAAGTATTAGTCCAAATGACCTGATTGGGGATCAAACCTTTGACACGGTTTATCCCACTCGCTACGGTCCATCATCATAAAAAGTGTTCTCTCTTCTTTTGGTGCACACTGTACCAAACAATTAACAATAATAGTGAACTAGGAAATCACAGAATGGTAAGTTTGTACATTGGATTGATGTGTGGTTACGAGTTTGGCAGCACACTCGAGATGTTGTAAGGATCGTTCCCTAAGTCAAGCTGCAGTTTCGCTTCGTTGGAGAACATGCTGTCCAACTTCTTGTTGAGGTTAGGTTTGACGAAGTAGGGCCAGTACGGGCGAGCTGGACGATGTTCGTGCTTAGCGCCGGACTTACTTGTGCTGGTTGTGTTTGCGTAGCTAGGTTGTCGCATGTGCGCTGGTATCACACCCTTCTTCACGTGCAGGAGCTGTGTGTTGGTCACCTCGCAGTCTATCTGCATCATCGTGATGTGGTTGGGTGGCGCAGTCATAGACTCTGTAACCACAAGAGCGAGTTAGTTGTTCTCTAGCAGTCATTTAGGAGGAAGTAAAACACTGGGACATAAACCAGGGACGTTTGGCTGATGCTGAGTGTACGTACCATTGAAAGGCAGAGCCGGCAGGACCAGGGACATTTTGGGTCGAATGGTGTTGTTATGTGCGAGTGCAGGCACAAGGAGATGGTCCCCTGAGAAAGACACCACATAGAAAGTGTCGTCTCTACGGTGGATAGCCTCAAAGAATGCAGCGTAGTTGTAGTGGTGGTGTCTCAGGCCATACACTTCAACCTCATTGCTCACAGCAGACATCTTGCGCGACCTGCAGAGATTCATTACAATTTGTGTTAATTGAAGGCGTACTGATCTAGTAGTATTTGGAGTGCTATTGTGAACAAAATCAGGTTACTATTAGGTTACTAAGACACTATTATAGGAGAAAAATTCCTCTGACACTGGGATTTGAACCCAGGACCTTTGGCTCTACCAACTGAGGTAAGCCAGAGTTCACTTCACAGCACCAGATGGAACCTCTCTCCTATGACTGATTGCCCTAATTGTCTACCTCGCTGACAAACAAGTTATGTCATATGCAGTACTGGGTCCAACAGAGACAATAATCTGTGGTTCATGAATTCATATGCGTATATCCATCTTGAATGTTACTGTACAATAACAATGGAATCACTAATTAGTGTGCCTCACAGTAGCCCTACTGTATATGACATAACTTGTCTGTCAGTGAGGTGGACCATTAAAGGCAATCAGTTATAGGAGAGAGGTTCCATCTGGAGCTGTGAAGTGAACTCTGGCTTAGCTCGGTTGGTAGAGCCAAAGGTCCTGGGTTCAAATCCCGGTGTCAGAGGAATTTTTCTCCTATAATTTTATCCTGTAATGTCCAACAGAGACAATAATCTGTGGTTCGTGAATACTTATATATCCACACTAAGACATTCCCTGCCAGCAACATATCCTGTATGTTTGCCTGTAAACAGGATAACTCATAAACAAAGAATTATTGTATCAACATGAAATTACGTATCTGAGTTGAGAATTTTTTAGGCACTTCTCTTAACTCTTACTACCATTTTATTTCTGTTGTTTTCTCAAAAATGGCTCCAATGATTCTGTTTAAATTTTCTTCACTAATTCTTGATAGGATACTAAAAGGCAAGACTTAATTTTAAAAAATAGACTTACATTCTTGGCTTCTTCCTTGGTTTTGACTTTGTGACTGGAGGTGGCAGCAGCAGTTCACTCAGTGACTTTACTTCCGGTTCCAGCTGTGTTGTGGAGTTGTCAGACTCGACATCAACGCCAATCCACCGCCGCAGTTCACTGTCCAATCTGAAATGTGTGCCCAGCCATCTTTACTATTGATAACTTTGCTATGTAGGACAAATGACTTTGTTGTCAAACGTTCGGCATTAGAAAACAACAACTTTGCTATGTTCGCTAGAATTTGTAAAATTTGTTATAATCTTCTCGGTATATTTTTTGCTATTGCTATTTAATTTGTTAACAGTTTTGCTATTTTTTAGGGAATGAAAACACTAACTTCAATTTATGCGGCTTGGGAACTGTTATTTTCAGTGATGAAATCAATTGAAACATCAACTATTGACTTTTATTGTCACAATTTGCTTTCAATGATCACATCCTATTTGCTGTCATCTATGGTTGCTATCTTCAAATTTCCCAATTTCTAAATTTTTAATTGAATTTGGAAATTATGATAGACTATTCCACTCATATACCGCGTATTTGATATTGACCAAAAACGTTTAGCAATTCCTCGGATATAGTCCAATCATGGCCGTTTATCTTATAATATTCTTGCTATTAATATGAGGAAGGGAATTTGGATGCCACCTCCACAGTCTGAACACTCACAGAATCTATCTTGAATGGTTGACAAATGCAAACCATGTGACATCTGTGTACTTGTTTTAAGGTTGTCAGCCTTACGCACCGGCCGCCTTTACCCCCAGGAGTGCTCCTGGTACTCATTTCTGCTAGAGGCTGAGTCGACCCCAGGGCCATAGTGCCACCAGATAAATAAGCCTAGAGCTTCTCAAGTGAGGCATTTTGCTTAAAGGAATTAAAAAGTATTCATTAAATTTAGTTTTGCTCATTAAATGTCTCTGGTTAGCTGTGTTAACATGTGTGAAGAACGACATAAATGTTAAATGTTAATCAATGAAGACTTGGCTTTAGAGGCTGAGTAAACCCAAGGGCAGGGCTGAGTTACCTGATTGATTCTGTTTGGTTGATATACACAGGACACATCGGGTGAGTGTTGGAGCTGTTTGCAATGGGGTCCATGTCACTGAAGGCATCCTGTAAGGACGGCAATTCTCGCCTCTCCATGTCCGCCCACAGTAGCGATCTGCCGAGCCTGGAACTGGGCAGCTGCTGCTGTGGGGCTGGGAAATCGCCGCCCGGCCTATGCAATGGATGGAACAAGCTCCTGCGAACACAGGGAACACATGTTTACCCCCTCCAACAATGACAACACCCGTCGGAACAAATACATGGCCTGGTGACTCACCCCATGGAGCCCAGGTTGAGGGAGACCACAAACACGACGGCCAGCACTGCCATCGTCTTCTTCACGTTACCATTGAGAACACTGGGTCTCTTCCATGTCGAGTTCTCCTCGTACAGAGTCAGTCTTTCCTTCAGTGCTATGTTTTCCTGTAACAACAAGATAAGTGACGTCACAGTCACGCACACGCATTACAAGACGCACTTGAAAGGCTACGTACCAGTTTGAGCTGTACATTTTCCTGCTGAAGCTCTGAGATCTGGTTTTCAAGCGAAGTCACATATTCTTTCTTCTTCTTCCTCGACAGGCAAGCAGACTCTCGATTCTTAATCATGCGCTGCTGTCTCTTCATCGCTTTCATCTGGAAATCGTCCCAAGCATTCAGTTACAGCACATTTCATTGTGTTTTGAAAATTGTTAATATTTCTGATGCACGTTTATTTGCTTATCGCTTAAACTGCATAGAGTGAAACACAAAATGTATGATCTTTATTTTTCATGAATTTGTAAAGAACTAGCAAGGGAAGACACAGTACAGGTCAAGCGGTATGCATTATCACTATTATGAGGAAGCCAGGACATGACAAACGTAAATCACTTATGTTTGATAAGCACTACAACAGAAATCTCTATCGTACTCTTGTTTCTAATTTTGCATTTGCTATCAAATCTGGTCTCGGGCTTCTGTTGTTTTTCATTTAAGGTTCTTTGAAGATTCAATTCTCTGAAACAATTGTTCAATAATATTATGACAAGGACCACTAACTTATGTGTCATTTACATTAATTGAAGTATTTAGTTTTAGAAGGGTCTAAGTGCCAAAGCCATGATTTTTCAGTTGATACTTTTAAATGGATCTATGTACCCAGGCCAATGCATTTCAGAAGGGTCCAAGGTCCAGGGAAAGCCACGTTAGTAGCAATAAATTCCAACATATAGCGCTGGGTCTATCTCCGGCATATCTTTCTGTGGGTTAAACGCTTCAATTGTCATTTCAAGACAAAAGGCATTAACTTAATTACTAATTCGATACGATTGTTGATCACAATATTTAGGTATCGTCCCCTCGCCTCGCTAGTTAAGAATGTATTGAGCATGACTATTGTATTTCCATGCGATGCGGAAGCAATTATAGTGGAATATTATTTTGCAAACCCATTTCTTCCTACTAATGACTAGGGCCCTGATTTATTGGTGAAATAAAATGGCTGATTTCGGTGTTAACTTCCTTCTATTTCGGTGGGTATTTCGTGAAATAAATTGCTTATACTACATTGGGAACATTGCGCAATGATAAACTTTGGTTCTTTATTTACATGAACTAACACCCCCCCCCCCATTTCTATATTCTTCTGCCCTTGTATGAACTGAAGTAACTTTCGATTTAGGCATGATTAGAGTTAATGTTCAAATATAATGACGAGAAATATTATCGTAATTTCTACTAAACACCATCAGATGGCCATTTGCAAACAGAAGTACCAACCATACCACTGTGGGTAATAGACGAAATCTGTTGAATACAAGTAACAAACATTCTACACTCTTCTGTTGTAATCGATCACAGGCATCGCTAACTTAGGAAAGGAGTGTACTCAGCAGTACAAACCAGGTCGCAGACAATCTTTGTAATCGATCACAAATATCGATACATCGGTAAATCTTCGACAGCCACAGAAACAGCAGAAAAAAGCATGCTGCTAAGAAATAAAAAATACAGTACACGAAAACACAATATTGTGATTTTATGGCACATTTTAGTGCTCATTTCTCACTTTACGGATAGAAGGGGCATATTTCGCGCTTATAGACACATTTTGCGGAATCTAGTAAATTTTGCGATATTTCGTGGATTCAATTTGGTTCATATTGGTATTTTAAGCATATAAAAGCTAAATATAGCTAAGGGAGGTTGTTTTATAAAATTTCGCGCTTATCGTTGTTACCAAAAAATACGGCCCCTACTAATGACTTCTCACGGGTGCCAATGCCCAGTGTTACTGCATGAAACTCCTGAGGTAATAAAATCAATTGCTCTGTATAATAAAAGAGTAAGGTTTGTAGTTACAGCTTATTTACAATATAAAATACCTAATTAATGTTAACATTACGTAAGTTACTCTATTTTAAATTGTAAGTTATTAACCTTCAAACATACAAAATATTTAAGGAACGTTTGACAATTTGATGTAAAACATTACCTCCATGTCGTGTTTGCCTGGTGCTGGCTGAGGCACGCACTTGACGGCCGTTGTCACAGTGGGTGTGGCAGTAATACTGGTGGGGGGTGTCGTGGTGGTGATGACGGGCTGCACCACAGGTACGGGTTTCACCTGTGTTTGAGCTTGTTTTTGAGCTGGTGTGATGGTTTGTATCCTCACTGTCGGAGCCACCTTGTTTGTGCCATTGGCTTGTGTCTTCACCTGCCTCGTGAAAGCTGCGAAGTCTTGTGCCGATAATACTATTGTTCTGGAATCTGCAACAACATCACCAAGGAAATCAAATCATGAATGATGGTGACTAGGAGGATAGAGTCCAAGCTCCAAATTGCTCTTTCCAAATTGCTCCAAGATGTGATTAAAATTATTCCAAAATCAGTGGATACACGTTAAAAAATTAAAACACAATGTTTCAACTCTGCCCTCGGGTCTTCCTCAGGTGATTCCTCACACAGTACTGATCATGAAGAAGACTGATTTTCGTTACGGTAACCATCGATAAAAACATTGTTTCTAAAATATATTTTTTTCCAGTCCTTTGGAATGTCAAACATTTCCTCCTCTATGCATTCTGCAGGAGGCCGGGGAATTTTCACTGATTTTGGAATAATTTTAATCACATCTTTTTATTATATTTGACTCAGTGGAAAATTGGGACGGATATGGATGTTTTGCTCTTTCTACTAGTCTCAAGTTAACTGTGCATGCTGTCTTGCCTTTATTCATCTTAGAGACTGTGACGACGGTTCCCGGCTCTGGTTTGGGCTGTATCTTCACGCTCGGAGCTTGTTGTGCTATAACTATCTTTGCGCCGGTTCCCACCTTCACGCCTGAAACACAAAGCAACTCCCTCTAAACTCTGCTCCTTCACAATCAGATATAGCAGTCACATTGAGATAGTCGTTACCGTTCTTAGGTGTGGTTGCTGCGACCTTGACAGGGGACACCACCACTACCGGGTCAGGAGAGCTTGGCGGACTCCCGTCGCTAGACTGAGGTGGTGAGATCGGGGGCGTCTCCAACACAAACTGCGCAAATAAATCACACGAGAACATAGACAAAATACTTTCTGTACTGATTGATGCCACTAGGGTTGTAAACTGATTAATTTCCCATTTCTTAAATAGAGTTTTCTCACAACGAACTCTGCAGTTGACCTCAGCTGATGATGCAGACAAGAATATGTGGCACGTCCACAAAGTAAGTTTCCCTGGGGCCATTTACAGAAACAAAACACAACTTGAAGGAAATATTTATTGCAACAGACACAGCAAGTGTTCAGCTGTTTTTCATTATATTCGCCACTGGAATTGAAACATTTGTCTTACCATGGAACCAACTTTTCAACACCTGTGTCGTAGAAGTGTGCCACCAGGGATCTGAACCACTGTGTGACAACCACCTTCACCTCTCTGTTATTCTTTGTCATTTCGTGAGGTGTAGGAAAATATGGAAATCACTGGGAGTGAGGTCAGGGCTTTAGGGTGGAATGTTTCAACACCTCTCAGCCGAACTTCTGTAGGAGTCTTGCTAGGAGGTGTTTAAAATCCACCATACAGCTCAGACTTCGCTCCTAGTGACTTCCATCATTTCCTACACCTAAAGAAATGAATGAGAGGCGGAGATGTTTGGTTCAAATCCCTGGCAGCACACTTTTACGACACAGGTGTTGAAAAGTTGGTTCCACGGTACAACAAATGTTTCAATTCCAGTGGAAAATATGTTGAAAAATAGCTGAACACTTGCTGTGTCTGTTGCAATAGATATTTCCTTGAAATTGTGTTTTGTTTCTGTAAACAGCCCCAGGGAAACTTACTTTATGGACAAGCCTCGTATAATATGTAATACTGACTGGTAACTTTATTGAATGTTAATACTTCATTATTTCACTGTGGTTCCTGTAAAAAGTATTTGATTACTGTTTCCATATATTTCTTATTAAGTTAATTTGTATCTTTTTACGTGACAAAATCATACCAGTGATTATTTTTAACTTAACTAAGAGATGCATAGGTTGTGTTACCTTGTGTTCTGATGGGACCCATCTGTCCGAGCTGCTTGTGCTGGAGGGCGATGGTGACCCGGGCTCGATCTTGATCTCCTCCTTAATCTGGCACTCTGGCTCTAGAGGCAGGGGTCCAAGGTTCGGGAAAGCATCAGGCCCCCACTGCATGTCTCCCAGATAGTCGCACAGCAGATCCTGATGCAGCGAGTCTTCCTCTATGATGTCGTCTGTGGAGTCGCTGAGGATGTGATGTGATGTGTCATCCAACAGCATCGGGATCTGGAACACATCCACCTGCATGGTGAAGTCCAAGGTAAACTCACTCATAACAGAGCTGGCACATTTAGGTTCATAGATATGTGTCAAAAGCTTTTCACAATTCTTTTCAATCTAAAAATATTTTTGAAGTAAAACTTCTTTAGTGGCGGTAGAGGGTGAATCGGGAAAATCAGTCACACTAAAACCGTCATGAAATCAGTCACAATCAGTCACACTCAAAACCGACTTGTTTCGGTGCGGACTGCACAGAAAACAATCAGCTCAATGATTAGGAGTAATCAAAGGAAATTTTTCAGACCTTACTTCCTCAATGGCAATAGACAATTCCTAAGCAATCTAAAGGTATATTATCTATTTTATGGAACCCGGAGGTTCATTACCGCGCAAATCTAAAATTAAAAAATACAAATTTCCAAAATTTAAAAAAACAAAATTAAAAAAATCGAAAATACCAAAATTAAAAAAATCTCAAATCCAAAGTTGAAAAAACTAAAATACAAAATTAAAAAATCCAAAAAAATAAAAAATTCAAAGAATCAAAATTTAAAAAATCCAAAATTAAAAAATACAAATTTCCAAAATTAAAAAAATTATACAATCCAAAAATCGAAAATTTAATAATATCCAAAAATAAAAAAATTTAAAAATAAAAAAATAAACAATTCAAAGATCCAAAAGTAAAAAGTCCAAAATCCAAAATTAAAAGAGTCCAAAAACCCAATATTAATTAAGGAATCGCGCACAATGTGCATTATCTTAACCTAAGACTTAACCTACCCAGTCCTGAACCCGGGAAAGGGATTTTTCACTACTGAAAAATCCCCGACCCGGCCGGGAATCGAACCCGGGCCGCCGGAGTGGAAGGCAGGAGCGCTACCGACTCACCCAATATTAAAAAGTCCAATAATGCAAAATTGAAAAAATCCAATATTAAAAAATTGAAAAAATAAGAAATAAAATAAAGTTTTACTTCTGTCGCGTGGCGTTCCACGCACTCTTTTTTTCTTTTTTAATCCTGCTTGTGAACACATCATTCATATATCTCTAATCGGTGCCAAAGATGGCTGTTCACTTACACATCTTGTGGACCGTGCCATAGAGCTTTAACTTTCTAGTAAACAAGAGTCCACTCATTCTTTTTGCAGGCAGATGTACATAATTTTAACAAAATCAATTGGGCTCATTAAAAAAATCATGAAAAATTAAATTTGCGTCTGTGAAATGATGCTCTCTATTTCCTGGTGCCAGAGACAGGAAGCTTCAGGTCTCTTTTCCGTTCTATTCATATTATTTCTGGCCTACACACTACAAGGAAAGACATTTACCTCCAGGTCATTGGAGAGTTGTTGCAAAAAGTCGTCTGCTGGAGGCAGGTCCATATCTGAAACACAAGACACACGTTCATGTTCATATATATGTGCATCTAATTCACTGACTGCAATATTATCATAATTCCATACACTGGGGGTTCACAACTGAAATTTTTATTCATCTAGAATTTGTATGACATAAGAAGTGTCAAAATAATATGCTACAATCATTTGAACAAGTGGGGAAATTCAAATATCTGGGAGCAATAATTATAAATACAAATAATATTAAGGCAGAAGTTAGGTGTTGACTGAAATCAAGAAATGCTTGTTTTTATGCAGTTCAGAAACTTTTATTTTCTCGTCTTCTGTCATGAAATCTAAAACTAAAGATTTATAAGACTATTATCCTGCCAGTTGTATTATATGGATGTGAGACATGGCCCCTTACATAATCTGAGAGTGTTCGAAAACAGGGGGCTTAGGAAAATATTCAGACCTAAGAGAGATGAAAACTGCATAACGACTCTTCACCGGATATAGTAAGGGTAATTAAATCGTGGAGGATGAAATGGGCTGGACATGGGGGAGGAAATGTATCTAAAACATATTGACTGAGAGACCCAAAGGGAAAAGACCACTTGGAAGACGTAGACATAGGTGGGAGGACAATATTAGGATATATTTAAGGGAAGTAGGATTTGCGAGGGATGGTTGGATGGAGTTAGCACAGAAAAGGGTTGAATGGCGGCTCAGGTAAGCGCGGCAATGAACCTCCGCATTCCATAAAATAGATAATATTCCTTTAGCTTGCTTAGGAATTGTCTATTGCCATAGAGTAAGTAAGTAAGTAAGTAGGCTTAAAGTGGTAGTAAAAGTAATAAGTAATCGGCAATCTTCATGGGACATTCCCTAAAAGAATCTAATTGAAATACAAAAAATCTGTTTTGTATGAGTTGACATCCTCTAGCTAGGCTGATCAGTGATTACTAGACTTCGGATTTTAGGTAAAAACCTATATGGACGAAAACTTGTATATGCATGTTTCATAAGTGACTATGCCTAAAACTGGTACTTTTATAGGACCTAAAACAGCCTATTTTTATGTTAGAACCTAATATTGCCTTTTTGGTTGTTTTTCTTCTAAAGTACAAAATAAGTTCCTTTTTGCTGTAAATTCTAGCATTTATTTTCAGTTCATACTAAATTTTTAGCTCGGAATGTGCAGTACATGACATTTCTGACGTTAAATAGTAATAAATGTTTCGTCTTCTGTAGAAAAATTCCTTGGAATTCCCAAAAAAATGTAGTATTTTTCTCCTGACCCCCACACCCAGTAACAAAAATAAATAAATAAATAAATAAATAAATAATAAAAAACTTCTCTGAATCACTGAGGGATACAAGGGGTTGAATATGCTTAGCATGCTGTAGCTTCTGGGCGCAGGGATTATGTTTTCACTGTTATGGTAGTAATACAGGCCCTAGTAATAGTTCTATATAATTCTGTGTACCCTAGGTCTATATCTGAGTTTTATCATGATCGATTATTATTGAGTATTGTAATTGAGATATTTCAGAAAATTGGCAACTTAACGATTTTATAAGAGACTATTTTATGATTTTTTAGAACCTATTTTAGGTACCTAAAACAGCATTTTTAGCGACCTAAAAGTCCGAAGTCTAGTGATTACACACAGAGATGTTTCTGAAAATATTTTTGGATTGAGGGACCTCAGAATGTGTATTTATGTCGACAACTCAACGTGAAATTTCAGATGCCTATAATGGCATTTATTTAGATAAGAGTATGTTTATGAAAGAAGCAAACCGGTAGCAATTTCATACGACTGTTAATGTTCAACCATAATTTTTTTATTACTATCTCTAAACTCATGACCATCCTAACTAACATTTACGACCTTTGTACCTAGATAAGTATTATACAACTTCTCTAACTGATAAATACCTAGTTATAAGTACATTACTGTTAGAAGTTATGTATTACCAGACATTGTTACTTTAATATTTTGATGCCATCCATCTCTTAATGTTGTTATTACTGTAAGGACCTTTGAGCTGTTAGCGCATTGGGACATTCGAGTGAAATAAATAAATAAAAACAAAGTCTAGGTTTTGAGTTTTTAGAACAGCTTGTAATTCATCAAACAGACGACTTCTTACCTCAAAGGCCAGCCTTTACTAAGTTCTTGTCTTTAGCAATAAGTGGCAGACGACAATGGCATACAAGAGAGCTGAGCTGAGCTTGGACATTTTAACATAAAATCAATGCACATTAAAGCACACAAAATGAACTCACTTTATAATAATATAGCATGAACGGTATTCATTTTATTTCGATACATAATGTTAACTATGCAGTTTTAATTAATGCTTTCAAGGCTTCAAGACTGTTCCTTGTACAATATTATATAATAATAACAACTAGACCTGGGATTTTAGCCTCTAAAAAAATTAGTTATAGGCACCTAAAATAGGCTTTTAAAAGAGAAAATAGGCACTTAAAATATGCTTTAAAAATATGTAGACAGAATATAGACTTTAAAATATTACAACTGTAATATGGTCTTCTTTTATACTGCAAGAAACGTGGTATACTTATTCTTAACAGAATTAACTGCAAAATTAGGCATCAAGAACTTTATTCACTTAAACAGATGTTCTTTCACTGGTGACTTGACACAGTAGTCCTTCCCCCTTAATCCTCCCCTCCGCCGTCAGTCAGCATTTCTTTAACGACAATTGTTTGGAATAATCATGTTTCTGTGAAGAACCCACCTCTGCTGTTCTGCTTTTCATTGAGGGATGTCCATTATAAGATTGTAAAAATTACAGAAGTTGAATTTTATTTTAAATGTACAAAATAGCATTTTAGGCACTAAAATAGTAAAATAGGCTCTAAAGGTCCAAATAGGCATTTTAGGGCACTATAAAACTCTATAAATGTGATTTATCATGAAACGTCCATATATTTAAAAAAAATTCCATGTTATTTCATAAGGAACGAAATAGGCATTTGCCTTAAAATCCCAGGTCTAATAATAACAGGCCCAATGAGATGGGGGGGGGCTGCAGCCCTGGGGCCCAGACTCCACAGGGGCCCGAATATTTTCCTAAGCCCTCTCAGAAGGGCCATGTCTTACATCCATATAATAGCCTACAACCGGCAGGA
Source organism: Ectobius pallidus (assembly GCA_964059195.1). Taxonomy (NCBI): domain Eukaryota; kingdom Metazoa; phylum Arthropoda; class Insecta; order Blattodea; family Ectobiidae; genus Ectobius; species Ectobius pallidus. The sequence continues at coordinate 4,739,130 of CAXKWD010000002.1, forward strand.
TAATTGTCTTATAAATAATGTAATTATAAAATATAATTTTTACAAAATTTATCCAATTATGGATTATATTTTCTCCATAATCACACACTTGAGTATTCTTTTTTTTAATACAGTCACCCTATGCAGGACTTGTAATCATAGGCTTACCGAGGGGGGGTTTTGGGGGTTTGAACCCCCCCCCCCCCCATTGATTAAAAAAAAAAGTCTGCCCATAAATTACTTAATACAAGTATAAAGCGTGGGAAGCTTAAAACTCGTTATTTTGCGTCTTAATTTTTAAAATTTGCCGGGGGAGGACCCCCGGACCCCCTCTCCCTGGGGGGTATTCCATACTCCCCAGACGATATAACCTCCCCCCATATGGTCGGCCTGGTTACGCCTATGCTTGTAGTAAGTGTATTGTAGTAAGATTGAACAAAAAGCACATTCTATATTTTTAATCATATTATATTACGCTTAAGTACCGTGTATTCATGTGGCAAAGATTAGAGGAACTGTAGAAATAATTATCTGTATTATTTTGTGCTAGTTAAAGTTGTCCATGTTCGGGGTAGAGAGAGAGGAAGCAAGGGCGCCCATATGATATTTTCTAGGGGGGGGCCAAATTTTTAGTTAATTTTTTTTTGTCCCTTTAACTTCTTGGGTTAGTTTGTAACATTACATTAATAATATAATAATGTAAGTGCAACAATGAAGTAGCCAGAAAATAATTTCGGGGAGGATCGGAAGTGGCAGGGGATTTGGAATACCCCCCAAGCAAGGGGGTCGTGGGTCCATCCCCAGAAAATTTTAAAATATTCAACTAATTAAAATCACTTTTTACGCTATTTTAGCACTGAAAAACTAGTTAGGAAATTTGTTAAAAGTGCCAATATAAACAAGAAATTGTTACCTAAGTCGGGGGTACACCCCTGGAAAAATTTTTAAATAATGAACTAGTTGAAATCACATTTTACGTTATTTTAGCTCTGAAAAACAAGTTATTAAATTTGTTTGCCATACTTTAAGATATGCCAACTTAAACAAGAAATTGTTACCTAAGTCGGGGGTTACCCCTGGAAAATTTTTAAATACTGAACTAATGAAAATCACATTTCACTCTATTTTAGCTCTGAAAAACTAGGTAGGAAATTTGTTTACCATACTCTAAAATATGCCAACTTAAACGAGAAATTGTTACCTAAGTCGGAGGTTCACCCCCGGAAGATTTTTAAATACTGAACTAATGAAAATCACATTTTATGCTATTTTAACCCTGAAAGCTAGTTAGGAAGTTTATTAAGTGCCAGTATGGTACTTTATGAGATTGTGTGGGGGACGAAAAAATGTCTCTCCGTGCGTCTGTACGCACCATAACTCAAGTACGCTTTTTCGGATTTTCATGAAACTTGGTATAAACATTCATAATGTCGATGGGAAGAACCCTATTGATATTGAACCAAATCGGTTCACCGGTACCGGAGTAATGCCCAATTTAGTGCCTATTTTAATAGATTATGGCGCCTTTCTCATAGAAGGCGCCATCACTCAAATACGCTGTAACGGATTTTCATGAAACTTGGTATACCCATTTATGACGTCCATGAGAAGTGCCCTATTGAATTTGAACCTAATCTGTTGACCGGTACCGGAGTAAAACCCAATTTAGTGTATATTTTAAAGACGCTGTAACTCAAATACGCTTTACCGGATTTTTATGAAACTTGGTATACACATTTACAATGTCCATGGGAAGACGTCTATTCACAATGGATAAAATCGGTTGATCTGTTTCGGAGTAATGCTCATTTTAGTGCCTATTTTATGGCAATATACGTATTCGAAAGAATTTATTTAAAAAAATGAAAATCAGTTATCTTGACAACATAGCCTATTGTTTTACTGTGATCTTATAAGGCCTTGGAAATTAAAATACAGGTAGCTATGACAAAAAACACTATTGTTTTACATGCGCTTAACCAACTAGACCGTTAAAATGACCCAGGTGGCCGAGATGGTAGACCTTTCTTCTTCCGCAAGCCCTGCTTAATGAATAAATCTGGAGCTTAACTTGGAAATCAATTTAAAAAAAAAAACATATTCTGCATATCATAATTGCCGTCATAACTGATTAAACAAAAACATACTGGCACTTTTTTACATCAGTTTACCTGATTTTATTTACCATACTCTAAGACATACCAACGTAAACAACCTAAGTCGGGGGTCCACCCCCAGAAAATTTTTAAATATTGAATTAATTAAAATAACATTTTACGCTATTTTAGCTCTGAAAAACTAGTTAGGATATTTGTTTACCATACTCTAAGACATGCAAACTTAAACAAACCTAAGTTATAATACTCATTACTATTTATAAGAAAAGTTAAATAACACAAGGAACAATGGAAATAACAGGCCTACTCATTATGTTATGGAAACCAAATAACTGCTATATCATATTTGACACACCCACAAAAATTGTTTAATTTATTAATTTTTTTAAAATACAAAAATAGAATTTTAGGTTTTGATTTTTGGGGGTCCAAACCCCCAGGATCCCCTTTTCTAATCCAGTGTGGATTCTGCTTCCATGGTGTCGATATGGTAAAACTTCTGCAAACTTATGTCTCTACTGACTTTTAAATAATTGTCTTAAAAGAAAAAAAACAGACTATAATTATTAATATAGAATTTTTTCCTTTCCCTGAGAGCTAGGGGGGGGGGCCGCGGCCCCCCCCCTGCCCCCGGGTATGGGCGCCCTTGAGAGGAAGTGACAGTTATATTTATACACGCCCCCTATCGAGCTTCTGATAACGCGTTGTTGTTCAAACAGGATCTATAACACCTTTGCCTGGTATGAGGGTTTTAACATGTAGGCCTACCATAGGTACATTAGGCAGAGGAAATATTGTGTTCCACCCCAAAATTCGAATTTGAGTTTTTAACATAAATACACGTTTTGAAGTCCCCTCGATCCAAAAATGCTATTTTAGAAAACATGTCTGTGTGTGTGTCAGTGAACAACCAAGTTCGAGAATTAACATTTCTAAAGAAAAGTAAAGTGTTCCCGGCCATGGAGGCCCAGAGGATTCCAGGAGGTTGAGGCTCCCATATTTTAGACATTCGGCACGTGAAGGTGGTAAGGTTGTCAGCCTTACGCACCGCGGCCGCCTTTACCCCCAGGATTGCTCCTGGTACTCAATTCTGTTAGATGCATAAAACTAAGTTTTATACAGTAGAAATTCCAAGGAATTTTGTTTTTGTTGAATATAAGAATATTCTAAAGAGAATTCCCCCTCACATCGGGATTCGAACCAGTGACCTTCGGTTTCCGTTGAGCATGTCTTCGGAAAGCCAGGTGTGACAGTAATTTATTTTTGGGTCAGATAACGTCTGGAGAAGTCGACGGGGAGCTAGGACTTTAATTTTGAATATAATTGCAATAATTCTCTGAACCGTAGTTATAAAGGCAGCCATTATTTTCAAAACCTCAAGGAATAGAACATCCTTGCGCGAGGCTGAAACAAATACCGGTCTCTTATTCTGTATCAGTTTTTATTATTATTATTATTATTATTATTATTATTATTATTTTAATTCAGCTCTCTTTATATTCTTTTCAGCTACGAGGAGGCTATGTCAGGAGTTCGGGATCGGTGTCTCTACATTAGGGTAGGCCATGGAACTATTGATAGTCAATTATTTCTACTGTTAGTGTATTTTTATGGAATAAATTTAACTGACATTAATTTAAATGGATGTGATATAGGAAGATATGGCGAGGATGATTCAAGATATGTAAATATCCAATTCGACATTTGCCTTTACGACTGGGGAAACCATGAAAAAACCCATATCAAATTGGCCGGGCACGGGATTTGAGCCTGGCACCTCCCGAATATGAGTCCAAGACGTTACCATATCGGCCACCTCGCTTCGTTTCATGTAAATTGGTTGTAAAAATGAAGTGTCATTTGATGTAATTTCGTTCTGTTGTTTTTTTATTTATTAATTTTTCTTATTTCAGCTGTGTTTATACTCCTTTTACCTACGAGGCTTCATTAGGGTAGGCCATGGAACTATTGTCAGTCAATTGTTTCTATTATCGGTGCATTTTTATGGAGTAAATTTCAACTATTAATTTAAATGTATATGATACGGGATGAAATGGTGAGGATGATTCATGGTATGTAAATATCCAATTCGGCATTTGCCTTTACGACTGGGGAAACCATGTCAAATTGACCAGCGACGGGATTTAAACCCGAGACCTCCCGAATGCGAGTCCAAGACGTTACCTCGGTCGGTCGTGAGCAAATTGTATTGCCCACGCTTTAGGGTAGAGAAAGTTATGCGAGTGCATTGGGTCAGATTGTTTATAATGAATTGCTGCTTCAGGCATTACCTGGTCTCGAAGGCAATACATACGCATGGGATAAACGAAAGTGAAGACTGCCGACGCATAATGAGAGGTCATTGACCTTACCAACGTGCCTAAGCATATCCTCCTGGCTAACTCAAGTGTGTCTCCATTCGCTGGTAAACGCATTTCTCTAGTTCTTCAAGAGGAAGTGTTGTGTTCCACCCCGACATTCCAAGTCGCGTTTTCAGCATGTATACACGTTTTTTGGTTCCCCTGAATCAATAAATGCTATTTTCAGAAACACGTCTGTGAACAGCAAAGATGGGCGATTATTTTCTCTCGCTCTAATTGCCATTTTCCAAAGACAAAATTTCATTTCTCGTACTTCCATGGAAAACACATCTAAAATTGTACATGGGATGTTTTTACTAAGAGCTAAAACTTTTATTTGAAACATGTTTTCGCAAAAATTAACTGAAGAGGCGTGGTCTTGTTGTTAGCGTCGTTAACTAGGCTACAGATCCGTCGGCCCGGGTTCGATCCCCGGTACCTCCTCGGATTTTTCTGGAGCGGGATGCACTCAGCCTCGTGACTCAAATTGAGGAGCTACTTGATAGAGGAGAATCGGCTCCGGTCATGGAAACCACCATTAACGGCCGTGGGTGTCGGCATGCTGACCACATGCCCCCAATCCTGCCATCTGCCTATGGTAGATGACGCAGCGGTCGGGTGGTAGGCCTTGTCCCTTCAGGGATGTAGCGCCACGGAGTATTAGTTTTTAGTTATAAGCCAGCCACCGTCCATAGAAACTAAAGCTTCGTGTGGCGAAGAATACAAATGATACCGGCTGAATATGCACACCTTGCAATGCGGCCTGGGGCAGTTTACAGAAACAAAACACAATTTCAAGGAAATATTTCTTGCAACAGATACAGCAAGTGTTCAGCTATTTTTCAATATATTCTCCACCGGAATTGAAACATTTGTCACACCGTGGAACTAACTTTTCAACACCTGTGTCGTAGAAGTCTGCCGCCAGAGATTTGAACCACTGTGTGACAAACATCTCCGCCTCTCTGTCTTTTCTTGAGGTGTAGGAAATGATGGAAATCATTGGGAGCGAAGTCAAGGCTATATGGTGGATGTTAAACACCTCCTAGCAAGACTCCTGCAGAAGTTTGGCTGGGAGGTGTTGAAACATCCACCCTAAACCCCTGACCTCACTCCCAGTGATTTCCATCTTTTCCTACACCTCAATGAATGACAGAGAGGCAAAGGTGGTTGTCACACAGTGGTTCAAATCCCAGGCGGCAGACTTCTACGACACAGGTGTTGAAAAGTTGGTTCCATGGTAAGACAAATTAATGTTTCAATTCCGGTGGTTTTACAACCACCTGAAGAAAATTATTTTCTCCCTTTTTGCGATTTTCTTGAAAATGATTAAGAGCTAAATAAAACTTTTATTCGGAGAATGTTTTCCCCAATAAATTGTCTGAAGGGTAGTCATAAGCCACTCATTTCATACACAAACCCAAGTTTTGTCGGCCTGGGTGGCGCAGTTAGTATCGTACTGGCTTTCTGTGCCCAAGGCTGTGGGTACGATCCCAGCCCAGGTAGGTCATTTATGTGTGCATAAATGTCAGTAGATTTACTGGCATTTAAAAGAACTCCTGCGGGACAGAATTCCGGCACACCGGCGACGGTCATAGGCCTAACAAGTTGCAGTACATCCCCGTCGTTAAATAACCATATACTTCGGAAGAGGCTGAGACAACTGCCTTGTACTACTCTATGCTGGGTAGAGGAAGCTATATGAGTGTTTCACGTACATGTTTATTACTTTTTGTACGTCTTAACTAATTAATGGTAGGCCTACTTACGAATATTGTTGCCGTGGATCGTAAGTTGACATTCCCGCACGCAATCTTGTTGCTATGTGCGGTAAGAGTTTCCGTGCGGATATGAATTTACGTACGCCACACATCATTATACAAGCCTTTATGGACAAGGCCCCCCCCCAGGACAAATATTTGGTTCCCATAACAACAAACACATGCGAATCACTTTCTGAAATGAACATCTATCTTCAATAACGTATATACATAATATTTTCAGGTAATATCCCAATTAATATAAATAAATTGATATAAATAATCATCGTGCAAAAAATAGCATGTAATATTCGTGCCGTAAGCGCATAACGGATCACGGAAAATTGAAAAAACTCGTTTTTTCAATCTCTTTCCTCGATTCATATACATCCCTTACGGCACTTGTATCGCAATATACTATTATATGGAATGAGACTACAACTTACCAAACAAGATATAAAAACAAAGTAACATCACGCCCCTGCATGGTATGCAGCGCCACGCTGTACCATTTCTCCTCTTTCTTTGATGTCCTTGACAAGTTCATCGACATTGACCCCCTATCAGGCTCGAGTTTTTTTCTTTCGCTTTCCGTTTCTTCTTCGGTCTTTTATTATCCCCCCCCCCCCCCCCAATGTCAGAGGCTGACATTCAGGAGGTCGCGGGTTCAAATCCCAAGGTAGGCCAACCCGACTGAAGTTATACTCTGTCGACATGGCAAATGCAGGGTTGGAATGCCCTCTTCCACATTAGCGGCGATCTCGCAAACTCTGCTAACACAATAATTGTGGAATTCAAATTTCATTTTGGAACAAAAAAGAAATACTGAGGGTTCCATTTTAAAGTAGTTTTAGTGAAGCCAGGAAGAAAGCGCAAGACCTTAGTGCAAGCAATTAGTTTAGAATTGTAAACGAAATCGTTACAGATTTTTTCCAACTACGATGGTAGTAAAACTAAGGCGTTACGCCGTAGAGTAGTGATTGAAACTACAAACCGCAAGGTCGCGGGTTCGATCCCCGATGACATCTCTGGGATATTGCACCACGGACCTGGAGTCGATTCAGACTCTTTTTAGAAATAAATCTCTGGCTTGGTTCTAAAAGGGCCAATGTCATAAAACTTGCTTTTGAGATAACTGACTTTGAAGTCTTTGTAAAAGTAACATTTTTTGCTGAGAACTTCCGACAATGGCTCCTAAGGTTTCTGTATTATGTCTATTAATAGCAACATACATTGACACTTTTATTATACGAAAGATAAAGACTAGCTGAGCTCAATAATGCATAGATCTCATTTTTGCAAGGAATTGACCTTGGCTCTTTTAGAACCAATCCACAGATTAATACCATGAGCATTCCTGGGAAAGGCGGTCGGTGCGTAAGGCTGACAACCTTACCGCCTTCGTGAGCCGACTGTCCAAAACACGGGAGCCTCAACCCCCTGGAACCCACGGCCTGTATAGGGGTTACTTTATACTTTTAGCAAATGTAGAGCAAGTAGTGTCATATGCCAGATTTCCGGGACAACTCTCAATTTTGAGTAGCTTACCCAGACAGCATATGTGCCCGGTTCTGTCCCCTGAAAACAACTTTGTCATATGAAGTACTTGCACTAGTTTCTTCCGCAACGAACTCAATCTGCATAATCTCATACAAAAGACGAAAGTTCAAACACTAATAGGGAGCGAGGTGGCCGAGATGGTAACGTCTTGTACGATTTGAACCACTGTGTGGCAACCTTCTCCATTTCTCTGTCATTCTCGGTCATTTATTTAGGTGTAGGAAAAAGATGGAAATCACTGGGAGCGAGGTCCGGGCAGTAGGGTGGATGCTGAAACATCTCTTAGCCGAACTTTTGCAGGAGACTTGCAGGGAGGTGTTGAAGTCTCTACCCTAAAGCTCGGACTGCGCACTCAGAGATTTTCATCTTTTTCTACCCCTCAAGAAATGACAGAGAAACGGAGAAGGATATCACACAATGGTTCAAATCCCAGGCGGCAGACTTCTACAACACAAGTGTACAAAAGTTGGTCCCACGGTATGACAAATGTCTGAATTCCGGTGGTGAATATGTTGAAAAATAGCTGAAATAAATATTTCCATGAAATTTTGTTTTGTTTGTGTAAACGGGAAACTTACTTTGTGGACGCGCCTCGTATTTGCATTCAGGGGGCCCGGGTTTAAAACTCCGTGGCTGGTCAATTTGACTGGAGATTTTTAATAGTCTCCTGTCGTAAAGGCAAATGCCGGGTTTAATATTTACTTACCATGAGTCATGCCCGCTATTTCAACCTGTAATTCACTAAAATTAATATCAGCTGAAGTTTAACAGACGCCATAAAGACGTCAACAATAAAAGGACAGTAGCACCTCAGTTGTCCTCGCGAGGGTGAGTGTGCCCCGTTCCAAATCTTTCTCAGAAATCAGAGCAGATGATTACGAAGTTTTCTTCTTTTCTCTCGAAGACTTACAAGCTAATGCACCTGGCTGAGGGAACTAAGCTGTAATTAGCAACTAAAAATAGTAACAAATAGTAAAAATAGTACAAATAATAACAACAATCAAATTACAAAGTTCCTCTCTAAATTATTATGGTGGGAATAGCTAATGGCCGACAACAACTAGAAATGTAGAAAGTGGCGAATACGGGAGAACAGCGTGCTTTCTGCAATTCCTCACAACCAAACCAAATGTTCAGACATTTTCCTATAAGGTACGTTTGAGAAGCTGACAAAAAAGCAGCACCCAGCAATACAATCAGCATTGTTGGGTTGGACGTAGCACACTCCACGACCAGACTTTTACGAAGTGGCCTCCCAGATCACCTGACTTGACGCCCTTTTTCTTTTCTAGGGGGTTAACTACTTTGCCCACCAAATTCAAAAGCTGTCAGGAAAAGGATAGCAGCAGCTGTTGCTGCAATTGACAGCGACATTATCCGATGCGTGTCACGTAACGGCAGGAACGCACACAGAATATATAGAACACAGGTCGAGTGGAAGTAAATTCCAATTCGTCATTCGCCTTTGCGTGAGAGGAAAACCTCGAAGAAACCCATATTCAGAATGACATAGGCTACCACCGGATTTTAAGCCGCTATCTCCCAAATGTGAGTCGGCGGCGTTACCGCCTCGGCCAACTCTTTTTGTTAATTACGATTTAATGATTATCAAAACTGATAAGTCAAAATATTGACGAACTGGGCCAATACGATCATTTCATTTACAAGTCAATAATCCATACCAAATGCCATTTAAACATGTTCTAAACAGATTTTTCTGTCCTTTTTTAACTGATTTACCTCCCCTTTCACGGACTTACGCTCTAATGTCCGAAGGGGAGGGGACGAATCTTTGTATCACACATATAGTCAAACAGAACACAGAGTACTTCCTGGCGTGTGATCAGCATGTCGTAGGGCCTCCTTCTACAACACGAACATGTACGGACAAGAAACATTCGAAGCAGATTTCAAGCCCAACCCGGCATTCGCCTTTGATGAAAACCCCGAAAAACTACATTCAGATTAGCCGGCTACGGGATTCGAACCGCAACCTCCTTAATGCGAGTTATAATTACCTATATTTGAGTAAACTAAAACCAAATTATTGAAATACAATATTTACAGAGTTTTGAACTCAAGTATTTCTGGCATTCAGATGTTTCCCAGTACAAGTCAAGTGTGTAAAATGTAATTTTTTTTGTTTACCTTTATTGAAAAAAGTATTATTGAAATGAATTAAAACAATTTTAATAAATATTCAATCTTGATAACACAAAAGTTATTCATCTACTTATTTTTAGGGTATCATCATCAGTGGCGTCGGCCGCGGTGGTCTAGGGGTAGCGTGCCCGCCTCTATATCCGCAGGTCGCGGGATCAAACCCGGCCGCGGTTCGATGGATTTTTCCGGACGTAAAAATCCGGGCACGGAGTCCTCCGAGAGGGACTTTAAGCTGGGGGGAACGTTAAAGAACTCCAAGCCTAAATTAGAGCCTCTGGACAAAATTTCCCGGGCTTTCACGTCCAAGTAATACCTTAGTTTCCTGGGGGGTTGTGAGGCGATGTGCTTACCACCTGTCCCTCTGCCCTCTCTCGGAAAATAAGCGTAACAAAATTCGCACAGGTATCAGAAACCTCCAATTGGAGGCCCTTCGCCCCGACACTGGGGATATAGGACAGAGAGATCATCAGTGGCGGACGAAGGGGGGATTGGGGGAACCCCCCGAAATTTGAAAAAAAAGGCTATATATGCACTCTAAGTGGCCAGTTTTATAAACTAATTACGTAAGTTAATTTTTTTTTGTATTCTTTCTACCTATTCAAATCCCCCCCCCCCCCGAAAAAAAATTCTGCGTCCGCCACTGGGTATCATATTACGAAAATGATGTGAATGCAACCCGCACGAACACGGAAAGGGGGCGTTGCTCTCCCGAACTTAGCCTTGAGCCTTGAGGAACTCCATGTTTTCAGTTTCCCTCTCTCTTTCTGTAGTTTTCCTCGTTTACGCGGTACCCGTATGCAATGTCAATTCCAGGAAACCCACGTCCTACTTCTCTTTGGATCCTCTATATTTTAGACAAGAGTATCGTACTAACTTACACAAATAACAAAAGACATAATACCATTATTATAATAAAATAAACAAACAAAAAAAATCTTAATCCTGCGAAGAACCCCTTCAAGAATGTTGTTTATTTATAGATTAAACAGCCTGACAGTTCTGGGCCTGTTATGTTCACTCATTTAAACAGTGGGCTTTAAAAAAAACTCATTGTAATATTACAAATTCGCCATATCTCCTGTAAAACCTTCCAATAACAGAAACAACTATACACACTTTTTACCGGAATAATCAGACCTTTAAACCTGTCATGAGGGGGCGGACTTACGAACCATAAGTGAATGACCCATGATTTATAAAATTATATTTTGAAACCCACCCGTTACGGAAATAACCTTCCCGGCAACTTCAAGCGTAAAATATTACATCACAGCAACGGACACGCATGCAAATATGAACTTACCGAAATTAAAAGATCCATCACTGAGCGATAAATCTCCAGGGAACATTCCAGATATGTCCATCGAGAAGTCCTGATTATGTTCCGTTATTAACATGTTTGTTAGCCTTGTAGTTACACTAAAATTCAAGGACTAATTTCGGACAACGATTTTAGTTGCCGGTACTTATTGTCAAAAGCAGTGTTTATCACGAATGTGACCCTGCAACGCACTCGTGTCTACATCACTGCAACACACGCCATCTTTCATTTATTTAATCAATATTCGATTTTTAAAGTCGATTATATTGTTGTCAAGGTGAACAATCGATACTTGTACTAAGAGCGAGTTCATTACAGGAAAACCAACAGTATAAGCTGTAAGTCACTAAATGTTTGGGGGGGAAATAACGATGTTGGCTATAAGCGCCGGCGGTCACGGAGGAAAGAATACACGGAGATGCCCTGAGACCGCAAGCGTGAAGCCAACTGTCCGAGCGTTTGGCACTTAAGGGGGCGTGTCACTGTGTTTATATGTTTATAGTGTGCACGGATAGCGTGGTTACTCGTTTTTGTTTATTTGTTTTGAACAATTCAGAAGTGAAAATGAGTGCATGTTGTGCACTATTCTATGAACCTACCTTAAAAATTAATAATTTTGTAAAATTTAGGTACTGAAAATAGTCAATTTTTGGGATGAATGAATATGGCAGGGGTGCCCACGGGGGGGGGGTTAAGACGCAGACTGCGTCATTGAAATTTCTAGGGGGGGGGGGCAAAATATTATCATTTACGAATTTTCTGGGGGGGGGGTTGAAAATTGTTGCAAAATTAGTTTTATATGTTAAAAATAAAAACAGTCAAGTTCTATAACTTCAAAAGGTCACTTCTAATTCTTTATAAAGATAAAGATGAAGAATTTCGACAGTCATGGGCGCCCATACCCGGGGGGGGGGGCGCAAGGAAAAAAAATGTATATTAATAATTATTATAGTCAGGTATTTTTCTTTTAAGACAATTATTTGAATTGCAGAAGTTTTACCAAATCGACAACATGGAAGCAGAATCCACAGTGGATTAGGAAAGATGGGTTCAGGGGGTTTGGACCCCCAAAAGTCAAAACATAAAATGCTATATTTGTATTAAAAAAGAAAATAATTAAACAAGATTTGTTGGTGTGTCAAATATGATATAGCAGTTATTTTCTTTTCATAACATAATGGCCAATTATGTCCACTGTTCCATGTGTTATTCTTCTTCTTCTTCTTCCAGGTTATTTTACGACGCCCCTCTCACAGTCTTGGAGTATCAGCGTCATAAGGAGTTTATTGTAAGAAGGGAAAGTATATGTGGGAGGTTGGTACTATTGTTTGTTTAAACTTTCATCTTGCAGTTAGTAAGGTGTTTATGTAATATATGGCTCATGTGTATTTCATCGTCATGTATAAGTGATGTAATAGTCCATGGTCCTGTACCTTTGTATTTATAAATATGATAATAAAGTTGGTCAATTTGTTGTTTGAATAAACTACATCCAAAAAATATGTGATTAATGTCTCCTATTTCCCCGCAATCACACAGGGGGGTTTCTAATTTTCTTATTTTGTGTAAGTATTTGGGCGTAACAGCTACATTTAGTTTAATTTTAGAAATTAAAGAAACATGTGTTCTGGGTATTGCAGCCTTATAGAACCATGGACGTATGTGTGTGTTGGATATGTGTCGTTGTCGAAGGTCTTGTATATGTTGTTTGGTTATATCTTGAATGGGAACTAGAAAAGTGTGTTGTGTGTGTGATTGTGCAGACATTTTGGCAAGTTTATCTGCCCTTTCATTACCCGTAATGTTACGGTGTGCTGGTATCCAAAGGAGTGTGATTTGATTGTTATGTTCTGTTTGTTTGTGTATGAAGTATTTACAATTTGTTTCCCACCACCCTAGAGTAGGGCGGGGGTTATACTTAACTATTTGCTGAATAGCACTTTGTGAGTCTGTACAAATGATAATGTGTGTATTGTGTGTATGGATGGAGGCAAGCGCTTGTCTAATGGCAACTAGTTCTGCAGTGTAATTGGAAAAATGTGGGTGTAATGAAAAAAGTTTGTCAGTGTGTGTGTTATTAATGTGTAATTTTGGTTGATGAGTCATTTTGGTGGTATGAAAAAGAATGGTATGACTTTTGGAGGCATTTATGTTAAGACCAAGGTGTAATATGTAATTATTGAGTGTATTTAGATCAGTTTGTTCCGTCGTACAGTCAGTTTTGAATATTGTGCGATTAACTCTGGAGTAAAGTATCATGTCATCAGCATATAGCAATAATTGACTTGTGATGAAAGGTGCTTGTGTAAGATGTCTTGTGTAAATAATAAACAGGATAGGACTCAGAGCAGAGCCTTGAGGGAGGCCGGAGGAGGTAGATCGAGTGGACTGGAAAGAGAAAGAAGGTTGTAAGGTGAGTTGTCTGTCTTTAAGTAGTTGTTCAATGAGTGAAATGAATGGGGGTGGAATATATAATTTGCTTAAAAAGTCTAACATTATGGGTATATGCACAGAGTCATATGCATTGCTAATGTCAAAAAAATGGGCTAAAAGGGCTTTTCGCTGTGCCCAGGTGTTATATATTTCAGTGGTGAGATGAAGGAGTGCATGGTTAGTTCCTTGTCCTGGTCTGTATCCATATTGATGTCGAGGCCAAAGTCCGTAGCGTTCTAGATGAAATATAAGTCGTCTAGTAAGTATTTGTTCAAAAATTTTTCGAAAGGTGTTGCTTAGTATGATAGGACGGTAGCTGGAGACTTGCGTTTCAAGTTTATTAGGTTTGAGTATGGGAAGGACATGGAAATGAAGCCAAGAAACAGGAATAGTTTGAGTGTTAAGAATGTTGTTGTAGGTTTGTAGTAGTATTGTCTTTGTAATAGGGGGAAGATGATTGATCATGTCATAAGTGATTTTGTCAGGTCCTGGTGCCGTTGAACGTTTATGTCGTTGGAGAATAGAATTGAATTCAGAATCAGAGATGGGAGCTATCAAAGGATCTAGAGGGTGTGTAGAAAGGGAATGTGTAGTTGGTATTTGGTAAGGTTGAGGTAGAACAGAATCAGGTGCTATATTGTGTAGAAATTGTTGTTGAAGGTCAATATTGAAATGAATATGATAAGTTTGTCGGGGCCTCTTGTTAGTGAAAAACTTAATTTTTTTCCATGCATCAGAAGTCGAAGATGCCCTAGTAATGTTGTCACAGTATGTTTTCCAGGCTTGACGTCGTGTGTGTCGTAAAGTGCGAGTTGTTCTAGCTGTTTCTTGTTTTAGAGTAAAAAAGTTTTGTTGTGTCGGGGTGCGTCGAAAGTTGGATAGGGCTAGTCGCCTTTTGGCAATGGAATGAGAGCAGTCAGAAGTCCACCAAGGAGGTTTTAGTCTTCGGTTAGGGTGTTTAATAATATGAGGTGAGAGGTGATTATGAAGATACGAGGTGATGAGATGATGAATGTCTTCAAAAGAATGATGTGATGTAGACTGTTGAATAAGGAGAGCTGTTGAATGAGTGATGGTTTCTGTGTAATGAGTCCAATTGTGAATGCGTGGTTGAATAATTATGGGAGTATCAGCTGTTGCTGTGAAATTTTTGTTTATGCCTATGAGAAGCGGGAGATGATCACTGTTCATTGTGTCATGTGCTGGGAGCCAAGTGGTATGTGGATATAGGTGAGTGGAGATGAAAGTGAGGTCAGGAGAGGTGTTGTTTTGATGTCTATTGCCAAGACGAGTAGGTTGGTCTGTATTTAATAGAATTAAATCTGAGGTGTGTAGTGAGTGTAAGAATAGCATGTTGTGTGAATGTGACCTGATTTGTTGGGGTGTAAGAGAAAGATTGAAGTCTCCGCAAACAATTGTATTGCGAGTAGGGGAGATAGCAAAATTGTTTTTCCAGAAGGTAGAGGTGATGTGATTGGTGTTTGTGTTGTATACTGCAATGATGTCTATGTGTGAGAGAGTAATTTGAATAGCTTGAAATGTTTCAGTGTAGTTGGAGACTTTATTAGTTGAAGTTACGGACAAATTTGGTTTCAGAAGGATCATGAGACCACCCCCATCTCGTGTCCGGTCATATCTAATGATGTTGTATGGGTGTAGTTTAAATTTGTGTGCAGGTTTGAGCCATGTTTCTAATATAATGATTATGTCTGTAGGTGTGTTTGTGAGAAAGTTTTTAAGTTCTTGTGATTTGTTCCTTACACTGCGGGCATTCCATTGAAGAATGGTGAGGGAAGGATTATGGGACATAGTTTACATAGATATGGAGAAGGATGCTTTCATAGTATGGAGTAATGCTTCTAGGGTTGATTTATCAGGGGTAGAAAGGGACAGGATGCTTTGTTGGAGATCTTTAAAAGCTGCCATAAAATGTTCTTTGTTGATAGTGATGAAATCTTGGGAAGGTTGACTAGAAGAATTGGACAAAGCCAAAGAAGCAGGTCGCTCCTGGTTAGTGCGGGTGATAGGAGTAATGGGATGGGTGTCTGCTTTCCAGTGTGGAAGCCAGAAAGGTTTATTTTGAACCACTTGCTTTGAGGTCTGGTTTACTGTATTAACTTGATCTTGTTTCCTTCTCTTGTTAGACTGTGGCTGCTGAAGAGGAGAAGAAATGTGTCGTTGAAAAGCCATAGGTGGTTGTGGTGGAGCTGGTGGTGAGTTTAGGACTTTGGGCACAAAAGGCAAAGATGCCGGGGAGCGTGAAATTGAGTTTGATAATGCCACTGAAGCATAAGTATTTCTGCCTTTCGTTATTTGTATTGCTTCATATCGTGTGATATGGAGGCTATTAATTTTCTCTTGTATGGACACTTCAAGTTTATAACTTGGACATGACTTTGTTCTGGTGTCATGAGCTTGTGCACAATTAATGCATCTCGCATTGGTTTCTTGACAATTACTGGTAGGGTGAAGTGCAGAACATTTAAGACATTTGGTTATGTTACGACATATAGACATGGAGTGTCCAAATTTTCCACAGTTGTAACATTGCTTAATCCGCTCATTATATTTCTCAATTGGAAATCTATAGTAGAAAAGAGTGAGGGAAGATGGTAAGATTTGAGAACGAAAGGTTATTAAACATGTCGTCGTTGGCACATACTGTATTTCACCTGATTCATTTAACGTTTTTCGATTGAACCGGTAGACATGATGAATTGCAGCTCGTTCAGGTGTGCTGCCATGAGTTTTAATGTCTTCAGTTGTAATGTCTAGGTCTATATTTTTGACCACACCTTTGGTATGAACATGTGAGAAAGGTATGTAAGATATTGTATTAAAATTCTCATCAAATGAGGAAGTAAGGAAAGCATTGGCATCATGGTGGAAAAGGAACTTTATTTCAAGTTTGTTTTTGCCGATCTTACGTATATCCTGTATGTGTATATTATTTTCCTTTTCATACAAAATCCTTCCGAGTTTCATAGGGTGGGCGTGAAAAATTGATCCTTCTTTGGATTCAACTATTACAATATACGGACTAGCATCCTGGTACAAGTACGTTAATTTTTGCTTTTCTCGTGGAGGACTAGCAGGAGATACTGATGCAGTTTGGGTATGATTTTTATTTGATGTGTTTTCAATGTCCATTTCAGAGTCAGTGGATATGAGAGTGGTTGGTAATTCCATCCGAGTGGATATATCAGTGTCAGTAGGATTCATAATGCACCGTACGTAAGTTATTTAACAATAAAAAAAAAAAAAAAAAAAAATGTGAAGTTTAATGAACACTCCCCACTTGGGGAAAGAACAAAAAGTCACGAATATATCAGCTCCACACTGTCAATTCGCACTCAATAAAGTACCACCTGACATTAACTTAACACTCCATACACTAAAAAGTCATACGCTTCACAAATCACAAAAAAAAAGACACTCTTTCACCATATATTTTCACTTTTAACCAGGAAAAATTTCATTTGAAAAATCCGCCATGATGAAAGATACAACCTATCTTCCATTTTAGTACGATTCACAGGTTTCGTCCGGTTTCGTCAATAATGCATGTGTTATTCAGCTTTTCTTATAAATAGTAATAAGTATTATAAATTAGGTAACAATTACTTGTTTAAGTTGCCATGTCTTAGAGTATAGTAAACAAATTTGTTAACTAGTTTTTCAGTGCTAAAATAGCATAAAATGTGATTTTCATTAATTCAATATTTAAAAATTTTCCGGGGGTGGACCCCCCACTTAGGCAATGATTTCTTATTTATATTGGCATGTCTTAGAGTATGGCAAACAAATTTCCTAACTAGTTTATGAGAGCTAAAATAGCGTAAAATGTGATTTTCATTAGTTCAGTACTTAAAAATTTTCCGGGGGTGGGCCCCCACTTAGGCAATGATTTCTTATTTACATTGGCATGTCTTCGAGTATGGTAAACAAATTTCCTAACTAGTTTTTCTGTGCTAAAATAGCGTAAAATGTGATTTTCATTAGATTTAGTTCAATATTTAAAAATTTTCTGGGGATGGACCCCCGGCACTTCCGGCCCTCCCCGCAATTATTTTATGGCTACGTCATTGTTGCACTTATTATATTATTAATATAATGTTACAAAGTGGCCCAAGAAGTTAAAGTGACAAAAAATCAATTAATTAATAAATTGCCCCCCCCCCCATGAAAATATTATATGGGAGCCCTTGTCGACAGCCAATTGGGCTGGGGGTGAGCAATGAAGTTTGGGGGTGAGCAATAAAGTTTGAGGGGGGTGAGCAATGATGTTTGGGGGGGGGGTGAGTCATGACGTTTGGGGGGTGGGCACCCCTGAATATGGGTATAATTGCTAAGCATAATTTACTTGTATTTTACACTAGGCTGCTAATTGTTGATGTATTTTCTTTATAACGGCCTTAGGCTACTTGTAATTAATCAAATAAAGTGCATTTATCTGAATTATTAGTTATACTAAGTAATTTATTGCTTTAGATTTTCAATATTTATATTAGTTGCCATTTATTGCGTTTAATAGAGTCAATAACCACATGGTGTAGCTATATAACTGTCCAGAATATTTTTCTCGTTCTGAATTATCATAGTAGCACGGTCACTTAATCATTTTCTGACTCAGTATTTATACTCGCACATGTAAAGTTGCTCATTTGAAAGTTACATTTTTGGCTCTTCTGAGATAGGTTAATGCTTACTACCGGGATTATTATGATGTCAGAGTATGTAGTTAATATATGAAATTGGGATATTACATATTTTCCCTACCGTTACGTTGTTATAACCCGTGAAACTTCGGAGTATTTGTGTGCTATTGTATATAGCAAGCCTCCCTTTTGGTCATCTAAGGGGGCGTGGTCATTGGCTTCATCTGTTTCCCATACGACACCGCAAGCACGGCGTCTCCGTGTATTCTTTCCTCCGTGCCGGCGGTGATCATTTTGTGTAGAAAAAGATACATGGATGGACATACATAGCACATAACGGGGGCAGCACAATAGATCTGATCTTTACGAAAGGCCTCGAGACAGTTCGAAAAGCCCACCCCATGAACACAGAGGGAGCCATCATCCGCAAACATATACCAGTAAGCCTGGTCGTAAAGGACCACAAGCAGATCATACCAGAATCAAACACAAGGACAAGACTCGGCAAAAAGTTAGATCTAGACAAATTGGAAGTAGGAGACACGGAAAAAATGTGGGTCAAAGGAAAGCTAGCAGAAGGAAAAATAAACCAAGTTGCACAGTGGACACAAAAATACATAGAACAAGCAGCGGAGCCAATGAACGAAAGGAAGAGATCGAGACCCTGGTTTGACCAGGAATGTTACCAGAAAAGGAAAGAGACTTTGGGGAAGCTGCACACAACTAGACATACAAAAAGCCATAAGGCTGTTGAAGAATACCATGCTTCAAGAACAGCGTACAAGACACTACTGAAGGAGAAAAAGAAATCCTTCATAGAGAAAGAGCAAGAGAAAATTATAGCTGAGGCGGAAGAAGATCCTTTCAAAGCTCTACATCGACAAAAGCAGAAAATTCTGCCCAGCATACCCATGGAAGAATGGGAAGAACACACAAAACAAGTCATCTGCGCAAAGGAGACAAGGCCAGAGAAAAGAGAGAGTGATGAGTTGGAAGAGTTTGTCGCAATCACAGAAGAGGAGGTCAGAAAGGCCATAAACGAGAGCAAGCCTAACAGAGCCCCGGGACCAGACGGAATTAGAAATGAACACATAAAACAAACAGTGACAACTATACTGCCAGTTTGGACCAGCCTACTCAACAGATGCCTGGAACAGGGAGAAATCCCAAACGAATGGAGAAAATCGACGATTAGACTTCTTTATAAGGGGAAAGGTAATATCTCGGACCTACATGCGTATAGAGGCATAGCCTTAGAATCGAATGTCTTGAAACTTCTAACAAGAATTCTCACTAGAAGGATATCGAAAAAACTTGACCCACTCTTGCCAGAAGAGCAGTATGGCTTCAGACCACGAAGGTCAACAATGATGGCAGCAGAAAACCTCTTACATGAAATCAACATGACCGTGGAAAGGCCAAGGGGCAAACTAAATGTTGTTTTCGTGGACTATTCCAAAGCCTTCGACTTGGTCAACAGACAAATCACAGTCAGGAAACTAGAGGAATTGATAGGAAGATCGAAAGAGACAACTCTGATATCCAATATTCTTGCCATGAACCAAGTACAAATTGACGATGGAACAGGGCTCTCCCAATGGATCACGCAAACGAACGGAGTCCTACAGGGGGATCCACTAAGCCCCATCCTCTTCAACGCGCTGACGCACGACGTAGGGACCAAAATAAAGGAAGAAACTAAAACTAAAATGTATATTTACGCTGACGATATGGCGTTAGCGTCAAAAGACATTGTTGACCTCCAAGCAGCAGTAGACATCCTCAGCAGCTGGGCCAAGACCAATGAAATACAAATAAATGAAAGGAAAACAGAGTTGATGATATTTCGAAAAGGAGGAAAAGTAGCCGAAACAGACAACATCGAATGCAATGGAAAACTACTGCGTAGAGTGAACCATTTCCAGTACCTAGGTATCACTATTCAAACAACGGGGAAAAGTTTCAGTATACATCTGAGGAACAGAGCGGTAGCTGCAGTAAGAGCTATGAATGACATCCGAGATCTAAGACTCATATCAGTGGATACGGCAATGAAGCTCTTCAGAGTGAAAATACTGCCAGTACTAACGTATGGCCTGGATCTGATGTGGGAGCACTTGACATACAAGCAACTAGAAGAACTGGAAAAAATCAAAGCCAGATATATCAAAAGGACCTTAGGAGTCTCCAGATACACGAGATCAAGACTGGTGTACCAACTAGCTAGGGAGACTTTTCTCATAGAAGACTTGAGAATGACGCTGCTGCTACCGTCTACTGCCGCCTATCAAGAACTACTCGAGAACCTGGTGACGAAAAGGGAGAGTATATGGGAGGATTTCTACGCGACTGACGCGATGACCAACAGAAAGTGGACAGGTCCAAACTACGAACTGAGGCACGTCATGACAAGGACAGCAATTCATGGCTTCCATTTCAAGTTCTGTAAGGAGTCAAAGTATCACGAACCAGACCCTAAGTGCGTGTGCACCCTGTGTTCCCAATTATGTGAAAGATACCACGTTTATAAATGCCCAGCAAATGTGATCTCTATATCAGAACTAGCAAGCGATCACTGAACTTATACATTTGCACACTTGTGCGCATTCCATTTATTATTATAAAAAGATACATTTCTGTAATTAGTGTGACAGCACTGCTTTCTGCAAGAGAAATTTCGGGAACATAAAGAAAGAAAACTAGACGGGGACAAGCGGTAGAAGTTTTTCGCAATTGGCGTTTTGGTAGAATCTAGATTATTGAGGAAAGGACAGTGCGGTAAATAGCAAATTGATAAATAGGCGATTCTTGAAGAATAGGACATTTGGTATTTCCAGAGGGAGGTCACCAAATCATTTAAACAATGTCAAAACTAGAAGAGGTAAGTTAGAATAATTTTTAATTTTCAACATGCTTATAATAAACAAAGCCGTGGACAACGTGCTTATACTTCTTACACTTCTGTGAATTAAATTTATTAGCCCCCTACACGTAATCCCGAATCAGTATATTTGGATAATCATTCTGCCCTTTCGGTACCTCATATGATTTTATGTTTGTGTTGTAGTTGAGGCTGGACATTGCCGAGTTGAATAAACTGATGGCAGCTGCAGAGCGACAAAAAGTAAAAGATATTCTGCAGGTTGAAGTCCGCAAACTGGAGACAGAGGTTACTTCTCTTAGGGAGCTGATAGACAAGAACGCTGTTGGTGACGTAGCAGTTAACTCGACTGCAATAACCAAGCCCAAGTGTTATGAAGTGAAACTCAACAACTATGGTGAGTGTGGCAGATTGCTCTCATTTCCACCTAGCTTCCTTGTGGAATTCCCACTCCACTGTACTGTACCTCTCCTGCCCTCTGTTGTTTTCCTTTACAGTGGGTATACTAGCTTAATTTACAGTAACTTAATCTGTAAATATAGTTCCATCGTTGCAAAATGGAAGAACCTGCGGAAAGTTTATAGTTCGCGACTCACCCGGCTCCTCTTTCAATCGGCGAGGTCGCCTTCCCCGCCGGCCTGCCTGCATGCTCGCTTCCCCTCACCGCCTACCGCGCATCTTCCCTGCTATAGCGCATGCCGGCCGCTACTAAGCGCCGGTAATGCAGCTTGCTCTAATAATTGCAATTACCATTATAAAAAACAAAATAAAATTTCACGAATTATAGAAAATGTCGAACAATTAAAAAAATACCCTTGTACCAAACATCATATTTCACGATCTTTAAACACCGATTTGAAAGAAAAAAAATCACAATAACAAAAGACCCTTGCACCATACATAATATTTCACAATTTTTAAAAACGATTATAAAACGAAAATGTCGAACAATTAAAAAAATACCCTTGTACCAAACATCATATTTCACGATCTTTAAACACCGATTTGATATATAAAAAATCAAAATTTACATAGTATTTCCCAATTTTTAAAAATGATGCAGAAAAATTCCCTTGCACCAACACTACTCTTTTCGTAATAAACAAAAAATTTCAAAATTTGAAAAAGCGATTCTTGCGTTAACACTCGTGAATGCATGAAATCACCCCTATAGTAACTCAAATATATAAAATCTATCTTCACTGCTCAACTGTCACTCATGGCATAGTGGGTTAAGACTACTAGCTATAACGCTAGGGGTTCCGAGTTCGAGTCCCGGTCGATCCAAAATTTACGGTTAGGAATAGGTCTCGAATAGATAGGTAGGGTGAAGAGGAGGTGAGAGGAGGAGAGGGGAAAGAAAGAGAAGAAGAGAAAAAAGGAGAAACAAATTATTTTTCTCTTTCACCAGTTCCATACTAGATGCCGCCACCGTCGCTACTCTGCTAGTAGTTCTAATGCCGCCGCTAGGATCTCCCAACCAAAAACCCCTACTTTCCACGCGGGTCCCGTTAGAGTAGTAGTGGTGGGGGACTCGGGTGAGTCGCAATATATACTTTTCCCGAATCTGCTACATCTTGGCTCTCACTCCACTCTCCACTGTGCATTGTCATGGTGACGGCCTGCTTCCCCTAGCTGCTCGTTCCTCAGTGCTGGCTGCAACCTTACCTCTCTGTACTGCATGTTATACTGGGGTAGGAGAGTGAGTTTGGCGGTTGTTATGGGTTTTCTTTAGTAGCCTATATATTAAAATGTTCATTAGGTGTACATCCACTTGTATATCACTAATAAAAAGTGTGAACTGCCGGTCCTAGCTGAGAAATCGACATACTATTTTGTGTCCTTACTCCATTAGAATTCTTTGACAAGGGGACTGTGTGAGCAGTTCGTACTTCCAACTACTTGATCTACACAGACCAAATAACTCGTTAAAACTCTTTCAGAAGGGTGCTTATTATTCTGCAGTACAGATATATAACAAGCTTCCAAACAACATTAAATTATTATGTATTCAAAGAAAGAGCAAACCTTTCAAAACATCTGTCAAGGCATTTTTAATAACTCACACCTTCTACAATTTGGAGGAATATTTCCAGCTTGGATAAATTTGGCAGCTTACAGTTTCTGTAGGCCTATATTATTGTTAGAACATGCATGTATTTTTTGATCTGACGTGTTCTATATCCTTGAGCCCCGCTCAACACAGGATCTACAGGACGAGATATCTACATCTACATCTACATCAACTGTGCTGCTAGAGGACAAGAGAACCACTACTTGTGGGTGACAGTTTTATCTTCCAACTCTCTACGAAAATGTCCCTTGCACCATATCAAAAATACATTTAAAAAAATATGCTATTACCACCGCCAACTTCACTTCTCCACCCTTTTTTTATTTTCTGTATTTTTTATATGCTGCAAGGGTCATTTTTGTAATATTGACAGAGTTGGAAGATAAAACTGTTACCCATGATAGTGGTTCTCTTGCCCTCTAGCAGCAGAGTTGGAAGTACGAATGGCCCACACAGTCCCCTTGTCAACGACTTCTAATGGAGTAAGGACACAAAATAGTGCGTCTTTATTTTGTCAATTTCTCAGCTATTTACAGCGGTTCACACAGTTTATTAGTGATATACAAGTGGCTATGCCTAGTGAACATTTAAATGAATTAAAGAAACCGCTGTAACAATCACCAAACTCACTCTCATACCTGTTATTCTATGCTATATCTTATTAATTGTAATTAAAGTAGAATCACTGTTGCAGCAAAACTGCTCTTTTCAGAGCCAACATAATATTTCACAATTATAATATATGACCCTTGCACCAAAACACTTAATACATGTGTATTAAAACTCTCTAAACTCAAATAGATATCATAATCAATAACAATAGATGATCAGCAATCACTCGTGGCATAATGGTTAAGGTCTATGGTGCTACTGGTCCCAGGTTTGAATACCGGCCGATGCGTAAAATTTGTGGTAAATCCTCTTTAGGTAAATTACATTATTTTAAATGAGTTTCTCAATAGTTCAATTGAAAATAACTTATATAATTTATGTAAGATTGCATTCGCTACTTCGGTAAGAATGCAAGGGAAAAAATAGTTTTATGCTGCACCCTAGGCTCCTCTCTAATGAGGCCCGCCTGGGAAGGTGGGGTTTAGGGTTTCGTCACAGAAGAAATTCAATGTGAGACATAATAAACCTTGTGCTATTCAGTATATTGCTCCTAAACTAACATAAATGTTCCTAACCTAACAAAACGGCGGAGCTTGGCTGGGGTGCAGCATAAATCTATCTTTTGCCAAATGCAAAACTGTGAACCATGCAACTCTATGTACAGCCTGCATCCAGGTAGTGCGATTCGCATGCTATGCTAATTCGGTGTGAATGCTTACTTAATTTAAATAAATGAATTCTCACTTCACAACTGAATGATACTTGATGACTACTGGTTACAAAGCTAGCGACCAGTGTTCAAATCCCGCCCGATGCATAAATTTGTAGATTAGGAATAGGTCCCAAATACGTAGGAATAAGCTAGAGAAAGGGAGGGAAGAGGAGAAACAGGAAGACAGGAAGAGAAGAAAGGTAACAATTGAAACACCCATTTTCAACTTCTTGCTATTAGGCAGTAGTTCTACAAATAACCACTAGATGTCTCACTGTGAGTAGGCGGAGATTAGGGTGTGACATATTTCCTTTTCCCCTAGCTGCCACCAAAACTGCTAAAACTGACATTGGAACCGATGCACAGACACCTGCCATTGTACTCATTCATTCATTCGTTCATATTTATTGCTCGAAACATGTAATTACATGCATAAACATTGTCAGTAGTACTTAAAATACGACATATTCATAATTACAATACATTTACAGTCTTACTAATAATCCAGTTGTAACATTTATACCAGGAATATACACAGCTGAGGAAAGAAAGTGTACTAATAATCATTGCATAAGGCTGAATGTGTGCAACCTTTACACAGCCTGGCCCCCTTGTTTAAACTTGACGTAAATAATCAAGATGGCCGATCTGCGTAACAGCCGGTCGCTTCGTAGATGTCTGAGATTGAATTTTGAGGTTATGCATCCATTCTTAAGGTAACTTGTTATGAAACATTCTGGGCTACTTTTGCGGAATTATAAACATTGTTCCTTGTTTGCGGGACATATTTCCATACTTGTACCCATGATTACAGCTTTCTGAAAACAATATAATGAAATACTGAAACTACAATTAGTCTGCAGACGATCCATCGTTGTTTGCCCGCTACACCGATAGATGGCGTTCAGCAGTCCCTTCATAGCCTGAGGCTAGTAACGTCATGAAAAGCGTGACGTATTTGATGACGTTGGACGTACACACCTGGTGTAAACTCGGCAGTTACACACCTATTATTGGTAATGCGGCTTATGCAGAACTTGCACGGTGAACAACCAAACAACCGTTCAACGCAGGTATAAGCAGCTTTTATTAGTAAGGCTGTTAAAATATAAACAATGTGCAAGAAGCTTAGTTGGTCATACTGCTTCGGTGTAAAACAAGAAAAGTAACATCATGCATATAAACCTGCATATTGCAAGAACAGGCCCCTGACATGGCAACTTTTGTTGGTTTCAGTACCGTATCTGAAAGTAGGATTACGTAAGTTCACCGCTGTAGTCAAGGACACACGAACTGGCCCTGAAATAAATTAAATACCCACTGAAAGGTTAACTGATTGAAAGAAACACTGTATGTTCATTCAGAAATGGCAAGTGATAATTGATGGGCCTAATACTGTTCATTATCCACTAACATAACTAATCACAATAATACAGGTTGATAAAAGTGTTACAACGTATCTAGATCTGAAAGTATCGGATTTTAACAAACGCAAGATTTTACACTGTTGAGGGCCGATGTCGTATGTTTCACAAATGGTTCTCACAGACACACTGCTATCAAGTATTTTTTAGCATTTTCACTTCATCTGTGATCGACAACGGATGTTTACATTTTTCGCCACATATTTTCTTTACTAAATTCATAATGGGGCTCTATAGTAGCAAATAAATGATAAAATCAGGAGAAATGCCAAGCGCACACAACAGCTGATTCTGGAGTAGAGTGCCATTAAAACATAAACAATGCCTCCAGCGTGTGAACGTCATAAATTTGGAAATGCGCTTTGAAATCCATGCCAAAAATCTGAAAGAACCGGATTTCTGATGACCTGATTTTTTAATGTCTACCTGTATTGCACCAAGGAGATAAGATCAAGAATTGCCATGGCCAAGAAAGCATTTATGAAGAAGAGAACTCTGCTAACTAGTAGTCTGAACCTAGAGCTACGTAAAAACCTGGTGAAGTGTTATATTTGGAGTATTGCTTTGTATGGATCAGAGACATGGACTTTGAGGAAATTAGAGAAGAAATATTTAGAAAGTTTTGAAATGTGGTGCTGGAGACAGATAGAAAATATAAAGTGGATAGACATGGTGACAAACGAAGAGGTTCTGAGTAGAGTGGGTGAGAAGAAGTCAATCATACACACAATTCGTCAGAGGAAAGCAAACTGGTTTGGGAACATTCTCAGAAGGAACTGCTTATTACATGATGTCGTAGAAGGAAGATTAGAGGGTACAACTAGACTTGGAAGAAGAAGAATTCAGCTGTTGGACGATTTAAGGGAAAAGCGGAAATATTGGATGCTGAAGGAGGAAGCAGAGGATAGACAGTTTTGGAAAACAAAATTCGCGTACCAAGTTTGAAAACCTGCCGGAAGGCAGAATACTTACTACTACTACTACTACTGTATTATAGTTTATTAGTAGGGACCGGATTCTTAGGTTTTTACCTATTTTTTTCCTTACTTCCAAAAGAAAAAGCGCTCATATACTTTTTCGAATCATGTCCATAGGATTCACAGACATTAATTCTATGGCACCTAAAAATACCTAAATGAGGTATAAAAACCTAAATACACCTAAACGGGATATAAAACCTAAAATATATATTTTAGGCTACTTTTTTGTCTTTTTTGTTTGTCAGTTGAGAAATCGATATTTTGCGGAGAGACAATAATTTTTGTCGGGTTGAAATTAATACCACCAGCGTTTCGTTCAACCCATTTTCGTCTAGGATGGACAGTATCTAGAGAGGAAGTGTAAGAGTACCGGCGTATTCCTTTTAAAATATTCGTACGAACAACCATTGTTGCCGTGTATGGACAAGGATATAGATTTCTGTGTTTTAAAGCCCTTGTTTGCCTGTATTACTTCCCTGTTATTCATTCTTAGTGGTCACACTGTGAGTTTTAAGAAGACATGTTAATTATGCCGAAAGAAGACATGTTAATTATGCCGAAACAAATGAAATCGAGTTTATTATGGCAGTGGATTGGCGACGACCTGAATTCCATTACAGACGGCAAAGTAATATTTTGTCAAGCCTGCCAGAAACACGTAAGTATTAATTACCTTTCAAGAAAAGGGAGAAGTTTTCGTCCCTAGTTGATCAGTTGTGGAGTTAGCATGCGTAACAACTGAAGAAAGGAAAATAATCAGTTTCACATTAACCACATCCAACCATAAAGTATTTTAATCACTAAATTAGAAGCATCGGATTCGAATCCTGAGAAGGGTAGTGTCTAGATACAGTATTAACTATTAACTAAGAGATAACAGGAAGAACTTCACAGTTGATAATCTTGAAAGATATTTAGTGATATACTGTAACCAGGAAATGTGAGGCAATCTTATTTTCACTGCTTCTTTTGATTGTTTATGCTTTCTTTCTTCAGTTGTATAATATTCTCCTAAAGCAAGTTTACACAAATTTAAGTCAATATTGTTAAGTTAAACTTGACAAGTATTATGTATTGAATCCTATGTAGCACATTCAAATTCATTAAACCCATTATTCTACCTAAAAACTATATTTTGGACAAAAAACCGAAAAAAAAAACTATTTCACCTAATGGAAAACCTAAAACAGTGTTTTCAAAAACCTAAAAATCCGCTCCCTATTTATTAGGGTCCGATATAGAGAACTCTCAGGAAAAAAAGTAAGAACAAGTATACTACAGTACTGCAGTACAATTCATAAACTGCTTTATGATTTTTCACTATTGTTTTAAGCATCGAAGAAGGCATTTGTAGTGCAGAAGCGCTAAATGCAGACTTTTCTGTAGAACACATTGAAAACGGGCGTACTGGAATGTAGACCTAATGTTTTGAGTGAAAAATAAAATATTAAGAGCTTTGCGGGCATGCTTATTGTATAGCCCTGCAGTCCAGGTTATTAAGGTATACTAATATGATAATGTGTGTTGTTGCAGCATGGGACCAGTCTGAAAAGTTTGTCAAGATATTTGTCACACTGAAGAATGTACACACTCTGGAACCCGCCAATGTCTCGTGTAACTTCACAAACAGGTGAGTCTCATCTCCTCTCTTACTGTATCTTTATTGCACAGGTGAAAAGTCATTCCACGCTGGCTCATGTGCAAAGCTTCTCACGTTAAAGATTAGTGTAGTTTTAACATTAATTTTCATTAAAATTTTGATAAAATTCAACCTTATACCCTAACAAAACTTATCTGGGTCCATATCACAACTTCAGCCTTCATAAAATAAAACACAACACATAGGCCTATATAGAGATTAAAACAATGGGATCACAGTATTAAGTCATAAATATGAGGTTCAAAATTGATTCCAGTTCTTCTATTTGGCTACAGATGTGTCAATCGTATAGAATATGCATTTCGGTGTATATCTTCTGAAGATAAATTTGTTAAGTCCTCAGGAACAGAAGTGAAGGTGGCACATCAAATATGCCGAAATGAATATACTACTACAGTGAGTCTCAGTCAGATTGGTTCCGCCGCGCCGAGCTTTGGGTTCCCCCCAGATGACGCTCCTATACCCGGTATGCAGCAAAGGAACTCCCCGGCAGTTGACTGACTTGTCCGTGCGTGACAATGAAAATAAATGAAATAAGTTTGAAAATAACGAAAATAGGCACCTACCTTATTACAGGAGATGCGGGAAGTGTCCTCCTCCTACATCCACACATTTTTGGCATCGTGATAGGAAATTCCGATTAATACGCATTAATTGTTCTTCTGTTATTATTGAGTTTATCTCTATCCTAATGTTTTCTCTTAGTTGTGACAACTACCGAATAACACTTTCACATCTGTACAACACGAGAACAATGCTCAACTGCAGGCTATGCAGGAATTGTTTACTTATCTGCGGGGACACAGCTGGCCGCGAGGCGGGTAGTGTTGAGTCATCACAAGATAAACACGGCACACGACAAGCGGCACCAATCTGTCTGAGACTCACTGTATATGACTGACACATCTGGAGCCAAACAGAAGAACTGGAATCAAATCATAAATATGATTTTAATAACGTGACGTGTATGTGTATATATATATGTGTTGTGTTTTATTTTATGAAGGTTGTAATAGTGATATGGACTCAGATTAGTTTTAAGTTAAGGGTATGAGGTTGAATTTTATCAAGATTTTAATAATTTTACCCTTGTCTGAAAAATTATATTTTTAAATGAATTTTAGCTTCAAAGTTGGCCATAATTGCTAGCAGTTAGTGTTTGTTTCATTGTTATGAACTGTTAATTAAATGAATCGCCAAGGGGTATTTGATCTGAATATTGAATGTTCTGTTCAAATTTAAAATACATTTAAATTTAAGCATTTTAGCCAAAATACTTATTTTAACTTTAATTTAGCTAAACCAGAGCAAAAAAATCTTTCAGTTCATATCTTAAATGAACAAAATGACCCAGTATTCGCTTTAAAAAGTGTAATTCATTTTTTTTAATTGAGATGATTGACATTTAAACACTTTAAGTGCTTCAGGACACCAAACATAGGAAAATATAATATAGATTGAAATACACTTTGTTATTGTGAAAACTTCAAGTTACTATTTCAAACAGTGGCGGACGCAGAAGGGGGGATTGGGGGGATAGATCCCCCCCCCCCGAAATTTGAAAAAAGGCTATATATGCACTCTAAGTGGCCAGTTTTATAAACTAATTATATACGTAAGTTAATTAATTTTTTTTAGTATTCCTTCTGTTCCTATTCAAATCCCCCCCCCCCCCCCCCGAAAAAAAATTCTGCGTCCGCCACTGATTTCAAAGTTAATGTCTTGGTGACAGTATTAGTTTTAAACAGTGTTGTCTCTCACTTGTTTCCTTTCTCGTCAGCTAATCAGGATGAAGAACTAAGAAAGCTGTGTGCCAAATTAATAAAATTATATGTTCTTTCACAGGTCTATGGAGCTGAAAGTGAATGGCCTGGACAACAGGAACTACACACTGCCTATAACAAACCTCCTGGAGGAAATAGATCCTGAGAAAAGTCACTGGAAGGTCAAAACAGGTAATAGACTAAATTAGTTTGTCTTAATAAATTTACAGCTTTACTAATAGAAGTTGCTTATAGCCTATGTGCGTTAAATAATTGTTTGGTTGTTCACCGCGTAAGTTCTACATAAACAGTGTTATTATTTCTTTTTTGCCCTCCACTGCCCCCGGAGTCCTTGACCATAGACTCCACTCCCGACAACTTTTCAGTGCATGCGTTCTACTGCTCTCTACTTAGCTCTTGGCGAAGGGTAGTTATAAGCCATCCACTGTTTGTAGAAACTCAGTCTTGCCTGGTGAACAATAAAGCTTTGCATCAGGTTGAAACAACTGAATACGCGCTCTTTGCAGTACGGCCTCTTATTCTATATCAGAATGTGAGAAAAGTAAAGAAATTTATGTAAGGGCATTAATCAGATTTTATTTGAGGTATGTATCCTTTGGGGATGTGATGCGATCTGATAACGAGATTTTCTTCTTTTTAAATCAATTTTACATGAAGAGAATATCATTAAACACGAATTGCATGCTTATTATCGTAATCCGACCATTTTTATTTTGCATATAATGTCTTGAATTAAATTCAGCTTTAAATTCGGTAAAAGAGCACAATGATGCAGTATGTGCACTAAATATTGTCGACTTAATTTTTTTCGGAAAAAGAGTCACAAATATTTTGGTTTTACTTTAACTGAATGTGAAGGGACAGTAAGTAAGAGCACAATTACCTTATCCTCCTTGCTGCTAACAACTTCGAATAGACTTGTTTTTAAATATTTTCAGTTCACAGTTACAGTGGTATCTGGAAATATTAATAGATTAGAAATTCTTTACAAATAAACCTGTAAATCCCCTGTAAAATTGCTAAAAAGTGATTATCTGATGGATTTAATGTGATGTAATAAGTTAGTGTGTCCGCCGGCATGGTCTTGTGGTTAGCGTTGCTGGCTACAGACCCGTCGGCCCGCGTTCGATTCCCAGTACCTCCTCAGATTCTTCTAAGGTAGGGAGGTCTGGCAGGGGTGCACTCTGCCTCGTGATTCAAATTGAGAAGTTACTTGATAGAGAAGTGGTGGCTCCGGTCATGAAAACCACCATTAACGGCCATGGGTGTTGGCATGCTGACCACATGCCCCCCAATCGTGCCATCTGCCTGTGGTAGATGACACAGCGGTCGGATGGTAGGCCAAGTCCCTCCAAGGATGTAGCGCCACAGAGTTTAGTTTAATTTAGTTTAATAATTTAGTGTCAAAAGTTTTAAATTGGAACAATTATTTTTAGATAATACATTCCTTTATGAAGGGAAATTTAGGATTTTTGGGTCATTTTTAAGGTCATATTTACAGTCATATTTTCCACATTTTTAGGTCATAAACATCCGAACCCTAGTCATTATATACTAAGAGGCAAAACTTTTTGGCCAGAGGAAGTTATGTGGTACACATCGGATTTTTGAAATATATTTTAGTCTAATAAATCACTTTGCTTGAGAGTACAAGGTTCGTGTTTAATGTTTGATGGCCGGTTTTGTTGCAGATAATGTTGTCGTGTTTCTTGCCAAGACAAAGGTCGGCACAAATTGGTCTCACATGACTACGTTTGAGAAGAAAGCAACAGAGCCAAGGATTCCTAAGTTAGATCAGAGCGAAGACCCTTCTGCTGGGCTAATGGACATGATGCGACAGATGTACGAGGATGGAGACGATGACATGAAGAGGACGATTGCCAAGGCGTGGACTGAGAGTCGGGAGAAGCAGATGACCTACTAGATAGTTGCATTCCACTAACTAAGCTGTAACATTCATTGCTAACATTAAACAAACCATTTTCCTTTAACGTACATCCGTGGTGTATATTCCCATCCAATGTTAGCATGAAATTACCGTGTTAGAAATTACTCCATATATGCAGGTACACATGCATTTACTAATTCAACCACTAGATACTTTATAAATCAGAGATCAGAGATCTGCATATCCTACTTCCCTTAAATCTACCCTAATATTGTCCTCCCCCCTTATGTCTAGGTCTTCCAAGTGGTTTTACTTTTGTGTCTCCCAGTCAATACTTTTGAGATATGTCTTTCCTTCCCATTTCATCCTCCGTGATTTAATTACCCTTACTATATCCGGTGAAGA
The DNA here is from genome assembly GCA_964059195.1 of Ectobius pallidus. Lineage (NCBI taxonomy): Eukaryota > Metazoa > Arthropoda > Insecta > Blattodea > Ectobiidae > Ectobius > Ectobius pallidus. The sequence goes on from CAXKWD010000002.1 coordinate 4,771,901, forward strand.
GTACAGGTTATGAAGCTCGTCGTTATGCAGTTTTCATCTCTCTTAGGCCCAAATATTTTCCTAAGCCCCCTGTTTTCAAACACACTCAGATTATGTAAGAGGCCATGTCTCACATACACTGACATAAAACATGTAAGCATTTCTTAACTTTTGAAGTGAAACTTCTTTAGCCGCAGTAGGAGTAAATCGAGAGCTAACCCAAACTTGTGTTACAAACAAAATCGTCACGAATTTAGTAGGGCTGTGACGGAACGGACTGCACAGAAAACAATCAACTCAATGATTAGGCTTATTCAAAATTTAAAAAATCCAAAAATGCAAAATTAAAATCCAATAATTAAAAAAATTTACGGGAACGCATGGGGGAAAGGTATCAGGCATTGAGTTGGGGGGCTATTACTGCTTCGAGCTAGTGGCGTGGTGAGCCCTTCACCATTATAAAAAATCCAACATTTAAAAAATAAAAAAATCCAAAATTTAAAACATCAAAAAATCTAAATTAAAAAATTCAAAATTTAAAAAATCCAAAATTAAGAAATAAAAAATCCAAAATTAAAAAATTTAAAATTTAAAGATTCAAAATTTTAAAAATAAAAAAAATTTAAAGATAAAAATTTAAAAAATCTAAAAATCCAAAATTGAAATGAGTTTCACTTCTGTTGCATGGTGTTCCACGCACACTTTCTTTTTTTTTTTTTTTTTTTTTTTTTTTTTTAGGTTACGCCAAACCCCCAAGCTGGAAGACACCTCATGTCATTTGTCCGTGACTGCTTATTCAGTATATTCGCAAGTACACTCCATATCTGGAAGCCTTATCCTCTTCGTTTGCATTATTGTTACCAGGAAGTTCTCAGTTGTTAGTTTACAGAAAAGTGGAAAGAGAACACGTGCGGATATGCTTATTGACTTTGCTTCAACTGATCGAGAGTTTCTTACAAAACTAATTTGATATGATTATTCAGAATGTTAAGGTCGACATAAAACCATAACTCAATTTTGATTTATGAACATTTGAAAAATCACCCCTCAATTGAAACCTTCCCACGAGAGTCATGTTATCAACACTGAATATAGATTCACTATTTGAAACCCCACATCTACTGAAAACATTTTTCAAGTCTAACTCTACTGTTTGAAAATTACTTGTACCTAGGGTGGCCACTTCTAAAATGTCAGAAAGGAGGACACACTTCTTCGGTAATCTAGCATAGTATAAAACTTCGGGCATGGACGGCTGGACAGCAGATATTACATGGTATAACCCTGACTAATTTTACTTAATAACTGCATTTATATAAAATAAATGATAGTACGCTATCATCGTATGGACAAGCGTGCCATCCTTAGGAATAGATTCAGATTTTTCCACGGCCCCAACTAAACAAATGATAGTATCGACAACCGTGCCAACCTTAGGATTGGCAGGAACATACGGAAAAATACAAATTTTATTAATATGCTTTACCGATCCATCAGAGTCTCGAAAAGGGGGACAAATCAACGTCCGGCATAAAGCCGCGCCGGATGGAGGACTGCTTAGCAAAAAGCCTTACAGTCCGGCCAAAAGCCGGACGTCTGGCCACCCTACTTGTACCCTCTTCTGTTGTTTGATATTGAAATCTGTGATTAATTTTCTTTTCCATGGAATACTTACTAACTCAGAAATTCGCTTACTCATTCTCAGTAGATGTGCAGATTGTACAGCATTTTACGGACTATGAGATCCACCTTGGTTTTAGGATGAAAATTTTAGGGGAAAAATTTTACATGATTCTAAACAAAAAAATCTGAAGGGAACAATATATTTTCTACAATGGATTCAGTGGTCAATGTCAGGCTGTTTAGAAATCATTGCCACCCCCACACAAGCAACTCCTTTTGTATGAAAGAACTCAACATTACTTTCTTTCCACCTTGTATACCTGGCTTCCAGCTACCCTGATTTTACCAATTGTGATAAGTGCACTGATTTACAGTCTGTACTAACTTATCCTTACAACACCACCTTTATGATTATGGTATTACCTGCAATATTTACCGTAATGTTTATTTTTTTAGTTTACTTTGTACCATTAGATTCATCTAAATTTTAAGACTCTGTTTTCAAGGTAAAAAGGTGCATCTTATGGTCAGAAAAATACGGTACTTACAGATAGCTTAATATATAGCATGTATAGAGATCGATCAGTTTGCCAGGTAAGCGGTCTTGGACTGGATGATGGTTGCTCCACCTACCACCAGATTTACATGTAAACAACCAACAAGCAGAAGTGAATTGCACACTATAGTACATGCTTCGCTTACCTGCATCACAATAGGTGGGGCCCTCAAATATGGATATGCTTGTTATATCCCAGGAAAAGATTTTTGTTCACTTACAGAAGTTCATGTTGTCTGAGTGGCTGTCTTTCTGCCATGATATTTTTCTTCAATTCTTCTACTTTATGCAGATTTTTTGTGTACATTCTATTCTTTAACACTTCCAAAAATAAAAATTCTATGGATACAGATTTGGGGGGCCATGCTTGCCACAATTCTGTCAAGGAATTTTTAATGGCCCACACCTACTACGATGTGGATGGATATTTCCAGCTTGAATAAGTTTACTGTAGAGTATCTATATTAATAAAAGGAAGTGTCTGTCTGTCTGTCTGTTGTAGCTCACGCTGGTCGATTCATTTGTTTTTAATGTCAAGGCACGCAAACATAATATGAAATTTTCAACCTACACCGAAGAGGATTATTATTATTATTATTATTATAGGGATAATCAATATTAGCCTAAATATGGTCAAACGTTCGATTTGGACGAAACTCACTATACAGGGGTTTTCTGGGCCAAGGAACTCGAATCTGAGGTCGCTTTTACCAGGTGACGCTATCTAATCGTGATATGTAGTCCACATGATTTAGGTGTTAATATAATGATTTAACTATTATGCTCTTAATTTTTAATTTTTGGAATAATTATCGCGGGGGAAGCCGCGGGCACATGTTGTCTTATAATAATAAAAGGACGTGTTTGTCTGTCTGTCCGTGATGCCCAGCGAAATCTACTGAACGCAGAGATCTGAAATTTTAAACATAGATGGACTGAAAGGTGGGCGAATGCACCTCGAAGCCGGATTTTTAATTTTAGGTTTCGTTCGCGAGTTATGAGTGAAAAACTGGCAGAAAACGTGATTTTAGCGCTGTCGAAGCATCAGATTTCAGTAATACATTTCAATGTCAAATCAATTGCAGTTGGCTTTGGCTATTTTTGTCATACTGTGGTAATAAAAGCATCGCGATCGCTAGAATGTTGTAAGCCCACGCTGGTCGATTCATTTGTTTTAGAATGTCAAGGCCCGTAGATATGAAATTTTCAACCTACACGGAAGAGGGATAATCAACATAGACCTAAATATGGTTAAACATCGTTCGATTTGGATGAAACTCACTATACAGGGATTTTCTGGGCCAAGGAACTCTAATCTGAGGTCGCTTTTATCAGGCGACGCTATCTAATCGTGACATGTAGTCCACGTGATTTAGGTGTTAATAAATATAATGATTTAACTATTATGCTCTTAATTTTTAATTCTTGAAATAATTATCGCGGGCGATCGCTTGATTTTGTAAGTCCATCCTGGACGATTCATTTGTTTAGAATATCAAGGCCCAAAGACATATGAAATTTTCAACCTACACGGAAGAGGGATAATCAATGTAGGCCTAAATATGGTCAAACATTGTTCGATTTGGACGAAACTCACTGTACAGGGATATTCTGGGCCAAGGATCTCGAATCTGAGGTCGCTTTCACCAGGCGACGCTATCTAATCGTGGTATGTAGTCCACGTGATTTAGGTGTTAATAAATATAATGATTTAACTATTATGCTCTTAATTTTTGAAATAATTATCGCGGGCACATGCTAGTATTATATATTATGATCTGATGTGTTCTCTATCCTTGAGCATTGCTCAACACAGGACCTACAGAACGAGATATCTACGTCCACATCAACGCTGTAGCTGCTTGTGCTGAAGACTGCAAGCCAAAAAATAGCATATGTGCTATCCACCCCAAGAGCGGAAGGAATTTATTGTATAAGGAGGTGGGGGTGAGACTGTGCTGACAATGTCAGGAACCATGATGTTTCCTCTCAAACTCCCTACATTGATCGGTGAACATCACAATGGGAAGAATAGTGTGAATCATCATGGGAAGACAGGAACTGGAAAATGTTGATCAGTTGAAGTAATTGGATATCTGCTGCTTACTGCACTAGTGATGGGTCGAACCAGTTCATTTATGTGAACTACTTCACTATCTCTCACTCTTCTCTGTGAACGCTTCAAATGAAGTAGTTCGTTCGTGAAGTACATTTTTCCTCCTGGCCGGTGTCACCCATAAGCTATTTTTTCTGTGCCACTCTTCTATATGAACACTTCATTTTTGAAGTGTTCTTTGAAGTGTTCTTTCTCATAACATCGTTCACAAAGCTCACGCTCTCTCTTTCACACACATTTACTTGGGGTATCCAACGCGATTTGCAAGCACGGTTGTTTTCAGACCGGAGGGGGACATAAAGATACGTGACTTGACATAAAACACATGACTTATTTGGTATGTAAAAAGGAAACATCGCTGTTTCCAAACTTCGCGAATCAAAAATTTCTTATGGTTTTAAAAAATATATATCTATTTTTTTAATAATACGTTACTGCAATAAAATGATTTAATTTGCAGTATATCTTAATCGGCAATTTATTAATTTTCATTTTCGTTTTAGTTTTGATAGAATCACGTACATACTGATTTGGTTATCTTCTTAAAAGAAAGTGTGCGTGGAACGCCACGCGACAGAAGTGAAGCTCATTTTAATTTTTTTATTTTTCAAATTTGATTATTTGAATTTTGGATTTTTTGACTTTTTAATATTGGGTTTTTGGACATTTTTAATATTGGATTTTTTAATTTCCTACTTTTTTAATTTTTGATTTTTATTTTTTAATTGTTTTATTTTTTAATTTTGAATTTTTTGATTATTGAATTTAGGATATTTGGATCTATTGATTTTTAAATTTTGATTTTTGGACTTTTGAAATTTGGATCTTTCAATTTTTTAATTTTGTATCTTTTAATTTTGGATTTTTTTAAATTTTGGATATTTTAATTTTTTTAGGTTTTATTTTGGATCTTTTAATTTTGGAATTTTGGATGTTTTAAAATTTGGGTCTTTGAATTCTTTATTTTGGATTTTCGATTTTTTAATTTTGGATTTTTTAAATGTTTTATTTTTTTATTTTTTAAACTTTGGATAAGCCTAATCATTGAGTTATTGTTTTCTGTGCAGTCACACCTCACAAATTTCGTGACGATTTTGAGCGTTACATTAATTTCGTGACGATTTTTGAGCGTTGCACAAGCTATCGATTTACCCCTTCCGCGGCTAAAGAAGCTTCACTTCAAAAATTAAATGTGTTTTTCAGCTGTACTGGTATTGCCTGAAAGCTCCACGGTAATCCGAAGTAAAGAATTTGAAAGTGAAGTAGAGTGGCAAACAAACGAGATCGGAATGAGTAAAGCATTCACTGAAGTGTTGAAGTATACGAATGAGTGAAGTAGAAAATAAACGAACTACAATTGGAACTTCTTGAGTTGGATAACCTCGTGAACTGTTTGAACTGTTTGAACTACTAGTTCACTAAAAGTGAGTAACTCATTCACACTTCAAACGAGTGAAGCGTTCATTTTGAACTACTCACTCACAAGTTACCCATCACTATACTGCACCAAGGAAATCAGATCACGAATTGCCATGGCCAAAAAAGAGATCGCTGTAGACTAGTAACCTGATAAAGTGCTACCCCTGGAAATATGGACACTAGAAAAATGGAGAAGTGCCTGGAAAGGTTTATGAAGGATGGAAAAAATTAAATGGACCGCCAAAGTGACAAGTCATGAAAAGAGTGAACCAAAAAAAAAGAGATCAATCCCGAGCACAGTTCATAGGAAAGCAAATGAGATAGGTCCATAAGGCCAACTTTCATAATATTTAATGCCTATGTATTTCTATCAATCCACTGTCCCCTTCACAACAATCATTTTAAGTCTATGTCTCTGGATAAGTCACATTTTGGGAAGAATTTGTCTGCTGCATGATGTCATCGAAGGAAAGTTGGAGGGATCTCCAGGTCTTGCAAGAAGAATCCAATTATTGCTTTATGGTTTAAAGGAGAAAAAATATTGGTTACTGAAAGAGGAAACCAAGGACAGGAGATGGAGTCCAAGAACCTGCCTTACTACTCAATGGCAATAGACAATTCCTCAGCAAGCTAAAGGAATATTATCTATTTTATGGAACCTGGAGGTTCATTGCTATGCTTATGTGAGCCTGCCATTCAACCCTCTTCTGTGCTAACTCCAACCATCCCTCGCAAATCCTCCTCCCATTAAATCTATCCTAACATTGTCCTCCCACCTACGTCTAGGTCTTCCGCGTGGTCTTTTCCCTTTGGGTGTCAATACTTTTGAGATGTCTTTCTTCCCTGCCAAGGGGAAAAATAAATAGAGATACCGGTATTTAGTAAAATTATTACGGTACTATTTATTTATAAGAACCTAATGCATAAATAATATATTTTTAGTACCTAAAAATCCGTTCGCTATTAAGGATGTGAATAATCGTCGTCGTTGCTGGCAAATATCTACGCGCATCTGCTAATACACCCGTTGCGCATCAGAGACTCTGTCACGAATCATGTTTATTAAATAGGTACCCATTACGGTTCCACGAACTCCTTCACTATTGATAAAGAAGGTGGTATTCTGGTTCTAAGCGCATCTAATGGACGCTATTCATGTCGTCATTGAGTTTCCATTTTTTTTACAACCAAAATCCTAATATTTTTCAAGAAATTTCCTTTGCGGTTATCCTTGTTCTCAAGCTTTCTTTCTGAATTATCACCTAGTGAAAATGACAGGAGTAATTCAGAACATTTTCAACATAAGAATACAATAAATAAAGCGATGTTTTACTAACGGGAATTGTGATTTGTCAAAGTTCACGTCTAATTCTAATTCCGAATCAGTAATGCTACCAACCTTCCTCGTACAGGTAGAGACGTAGAAAAGTAGAATATTTTTGTTTGTTTGACTTAGAAAACTAATATATAAACGTATATAATTATAATATCGAATTCAGATGTAAGTTTTTACACATGTATAAAGCTGGTTGGGTAAAATTATGTTCCACAAAATGACATTTCTTATGGTTAGGTTTCATTTCATTTGGAAGTATTTCCAGCTAATTTACGTGATTACAGAATCATCTAGCGGTAGAGTAGCGAAGTATATTTGCTTCCTGTTGGTCGAAGGTCAGTGGCACGATCGCCTAAAATATTTGAAATGACTGTAATTCGTGATGAGTGTGTGAATTACGGGAGTGATTATGGGTGAGTTTTCAATACTTTGATCATGGACGCGTGAGAATTGCACGGGATTATTGTAAATATCAGGTGAGTGTCATATATGTCTGTAGTAAAGGTTCGGACAAAAAATAGTTTTGTACTAGAAACGCGTCAAAATTGCATATCTGTAGTGTTTTTTGGCATTTTTCAATGCGAAATGCAGTGAATTCGGTCATAGTATTGTTGCCACTGTGGGATTTTGTATGCTGAACTAAAGGCTGAATGCAAATCAATCGTAGGACTTCATTTTGACACATAGCCTAGCTGTTCTGAATGTTGACGCTTGGCTGTGTTGGTAAACAGCCTAGCCTGATACGGATTGGGCCCTCGGCCGATGTTATACTTAGAGGGGGCGTTCCCTGCTGCATGATTCACGTTCAAAAGACCGATTAACGCGAACATCGATGAAAAATTACTTTTTATGTTGAAATGTGTATTTGAATATACATTGTAGTCATGCTATAATTATTATTATACAGTTTATGTGAATTCTTTCGTTCGATTATGAAAGAGTTATTGCAGCATATTATTATAATACTTAGGAAACCATAATTATATTAGTTTCAATCTGTAACTTGAACAAAATCATTTAATTTTTAATTTTCCTTTGTTTTGGTCTTTGTCTATATTGATGTTTTAGTACAAAAAAAATTAGTATTCATAGCTGTAAAAGTAATTTTAACAATTTTCGTGAATGTATTCAATGATTGATGTATCAGATTGATTTTATAATTTAGTCCATACCATCTAGTCGTATGTTTATATTATAATGAAGCCAATTTCTATGTCTCGCTCAGATATCTTGCATCAAGCTCAGAGAGAGTGAACTGAAACCTTCAAAGATAGGGTCACTGGGCAAAATTGCTGGTCTTTTTACAAATGTATTACTCTTCTGCCAAAGCCCCCTCTCAACAACAGAATCAGAGGGTAGACCTCATAGATACCGGTACTCAGAATATGCCAGTAAGCAGATATTGATAAATATAATAATAAGAAAGGAACTAATGTGAATATAGACTAATTAATAAAACAAGTTGAAAAGGGAAGAATAGAAAAATATGTACAGGTGACATGACACAGTTAAACAGAAATATACAAATTACTATTTCTTTGATAAATTTGGCCGTGGGTGTCGCCATGCTGACCACATTCCCCCCAGTCCTGCCATCTGCCTAAGGGTAGGTGATGCAGCAGTCAGGTGGTATGCCTAGTCCCTTCAGGGATGTAGCGCCACGGAGTTAAATATTATGCAGGCCGTTATAGTTATGGTCTAAATTAGAGAATGTCTGTAGCACGTATGTATGCTTGTTTGTTCCTAGAACTGGCTTAATCTTGTCACATTAAAATACATTGTTCCAAATAAGTTGCTGTTCAGCTGGGGCAAATTAATAGGTTACATAGTTTTCTAGCATCCTGTAGCTTAACTGCGGGAATTTGTATTTTTTTAGTTCTGTAGGAAGACGAAAAGATCAACCAGTAGACTACTAACAGAAATCCTAGTAATTTATAACTAGGGTTCAGATGTTTGTGACATGTCATATTTTTATCCTGACCTCCATTCCTGGCGCAAAAACAAATTAAACAGGAATTTCACATTTGTTATCCTAATCTGACCGTTTTTATTTAGCATATAAAGATATATTTTGGTCATTTTCATGGTCTTGGTCATATTTCTAATTTATCATCGTACTTCAGACATACATATTCTTGTAAAAGAGCATAATTATGCAGTATGTGCACTAAATTGTCGACTTAATTTTTTTCCCCCAAAAAAAGTCACAAATATTTTTGTTTTCTGTAACTGAAATATGAAGAGACAATAACAGGTAATAGCACAATTACCTCTTCCTCCTTGTTAACAACTTCCAATAGACATGTTTTAACACATTTGCCGAGGGATCTGGAAACATTAACAGATTTAAAGTAAAACTGTAAATCACCTGTAAAATTGTTAAAAAGTGATTATCTGATTGAATTAGTGTGTTGTAATAATTTAGTGTTACTAAACGTTTTAAATTGGAACGTTTATTTGTAGCCATTTTTAAGGTCATATTTGCAGTCATATTTTCCATTTTTTAGGTCATAAACATCCGAACCCTATTTATAACTAAGCAAGACTAGGATAAATTGTTCCAAGATAGGCTATATTGCTGATAAACATTTTTATTCTATAACTGTACTATGATTTACTGATACTGGTAGACTTATTTATACAGGGTGCGGCATTTAAAGTTTCCCATTTTCAAAACCGTGTAACACATTTATTTAACAAAGAAATAAGCTGTATTGAACATTTTTAAATGGCTTACAGTCTTGGATTTACAATTCTGGTCTTACTTTTTTAATATGATTTCCTTGAGATGCCCTCCATTAACTTCAACACATTGCTGCAATCTCCCTCGTACACTGGCCTTTACGTGGTGTGTGGTGTCTTGCGTAACATTTGCACTTTCCTGCTGAATTGCATTTTTAAGACTGTTAATGTCAGGGAGGGCATGAGGGAAAACTTTAGACTTCAGATAGTCCCACGGAAAAAAAAAATCTGGTGCAGTTAGGTCGGGAGATTTGGAGGGCCATTGGATATCACCAAACTGGAAAGAATTCGGCCGGGGAAACCAGCATAAAGGGTGTCCATTGAAAGATGTGCAGTATGTGCTACAACACCATCGTGTTGAAACCACAATATCTGAATATCCAAGTTACGATGTCTCGATTCTGGTAGGAAGAAAGTTTGCAGCATGTAATTGTAACGTTCAGAGTTGACAGAAACCGAAGCACCATTATCGCTCTCAAAGAAGTAAGGGCCAATAATACCCTGTGCTGCAATGGCACACCACACCACGACCTTAGGACTGTGAAGTGTCAGCTTGTGGATTATGCGTGGATTTGCAGGAAATTGCACATGTTACGCAAGACACCACACAATGCGTAATGTACGAGGGAGATTGCAGTAATGTGTTGGAGTTAATGGAGGGCATCTCAAGGACATCATATTCAAAAAGTAAGACCAGAATTGCAAATCCAAGACTGTAAGCCATTTAAAAATGTTCAATGTAGCTTATTTAAGTTTTAAATAAATGTGTTACATGGTTTTGAAAATGGGAAACTTTAAATGCCGCACCCTGTATAAGTAGATTAGAAACTAGGATATATTCCTGATATTTAAGTTCAAGTTTTTTGTAATTTGCGGTATTCTTGGTCCCGTCCACCTTGAATTAACAAGGCTGTACTGTAATGATAATTTTATAATAATTCTTTATTCATTTATTTTTACACACGCACACATAAGTGCCACTAGGGCCGGCCCAAACAAATTTCTAACCTGGTCAATATAAGTATTGGTGCCCTTAGCACTTTTCAGGTGCTGGGTTGGATATGCATTGAAAGTTAAATAAAATCCATTCTTGTGTCGTTCATTCTTGTGTCCGACTTCAGCGTTCTGTATTAAATAGTTGAATAAAATCAATTAGCAATTTGTCCAACATAAGATATAGCTACATCATTGTCCAAGTTTGCATGCAATCTCAGGAAAATAGCTTGTTGCTGTTTCTTGCAGACTTCCAAAGCATGATTCTGTGTATCATTCATTCTCTCAGCACCTGTTCTGATGAGAAGCTCATCCATGAACATATTGTGGTCAAATGGCTGATAATTTTTCCCAGGGACTGTTTGAAGATGTGGGGGTTTTTAATCTGGCATAAATCTAAGGGAGCATTCACACCGAAGTAGCATGCCACTTGCGACGTGCTACCTGGATGCACGCTGCACGTTACTCATTTTAAATCCCAAATAAATAAGTTCAAGTCTTCACACCAAAAGTAGCGTGGCAATAGTGGAGCTCGCAGAGTGCGACATTAATTTCTTCAGATAAGACTGGACTTATTTCATGCGAAGCATGCCTTTACAGTTGCCTTTTCAGCTGTTTTCTTATTGTTAAGAAAATTCAAAACATATTAGCTTGTGTAGCAGTATATTATGGCAAAGATGTCATGAAAACTGCTAGAAAGAGAGCTATTTAACATACAATTTGTACATGCGTAGACTAAACAATATGGCAATTGAAACTAGTAGGAAAAAAGCCTGGATTAAAATTGCTGAAACTATATCCTCTTTAGGTAAATTACATTACTTTAAATGAGTTTCTCAATTGTTCAAGTGAAAATATATAATGTACGTTAAACTGCAGATCGCATTCGCTACTTCGGTATGAATGCAAAACTGTGAACCATGCAACTAGATGTGCAGCCTGCATCCACATAGTGCGATTCGCATGCAGTGCTACTTCGATGTGAATGCTCACTAAGAGACAGGACTGAGACTGTATATCTATAAATAAATAGGACCAAGAGCTTTACTTCTCATATGAACAGTGGCGGCTCATAGCTAAAATTAGTGGGGGTGGGGGTGGTGCTCCAGAAAATTTCTTAGCCTTTGTTTTAAAATTGTGTAAAAGGGAACATAGATATATAAAAAGAAAATTTATTCAGAAACTTGATAAAACCCTAAAAGAACAAAATCAAAATTTTTTACCTAGTTTAATGTAAATTGTTACAGTTCAAGCTTGATCTAATTGTTAAAAAATGAAATCCATTCTTCTTGTTTTAATTTCCGCGAAAAGATCAATAATTTTCTCCTTGATCTGCATTGGTTAAAGTTTTCTGTTAAATAAAAGAACTGAAAAAATGAATCAAATAAAATAGTTGGAAAGAAGATAATAATCTAAATCTACACTTTATCACAATAAAAAAAAGTCTGATGTGAAAGTCACATAACTTCCTCTGCCCAAATAAAAGTTTGCAGAATTTACGCTAATTATGCTATAAATATCTTATAGCCCCTTCTTTGAATGTTGCGACTAAAAACGCAGGCTATGGGAAAAAAAGTAACCCAAATACAAAATTTTGTTTTCGTACGATTTACAAGAAGCCGTATTGCAAAAAGCACGTATTCACAGTGGGTTGCTTATAACTACCTTTCAGAGAATTTGTTCGAAAAAATGTTTCAAATAAAAGTTTTAGCTCTTGGTACAAGCAATCCATGCGCAAAATTTAAAGAAAATCGTTAGAGCCGTTTTCGAGAAAATCGCGAAAAACGAAAATTTCTTCATGTAAAGTCCCCTTAAAAATAAGGGAAATTTGTCGCCAATCTTCGAATCACATCTTCAGAAGGTACCTGACCCAAATATGAAATTTTGTTTTCATACGATTCTCCGTTTCGGAGCTAGCCTGTTCACAAACTTCCACACAGACAGACAGACAGACACACACACAGACATGTTTCCAAAAATGGTATTTTTGGATTCAGGGGGCCTTGAAACATGTATATATGCTAAAAACTCAACTTCGAATTTTAGGGTCGAAAACAATACTTCCTCTACCTATAGTACCTATGGTACGAGCAGAGGAAGTAAAAATATAGTACATGGGTTTTAAGCACAACACACTCAGAGCACAAAAAAAAAATTAAAAACACTACCTTCCACCAATACTCCGTGGTCGGCACTGTGGAGGTGACAATGCTCTCTCTCCCTCGAAGCCACAGCATAATTATGAAATTAATTTTCAGTACTAGACTACTCGAGAACTAATTCTGAAAAGTAATTTCAATGATGACATATTTTTTAATTTAAAAGACTGTTACAGTCTGGACACTTCAGGGTCACTTTCCGTGAACACTGATACTGCAGAAGTTCGCTTTACATGTTGGTGCTGAAAATAACTGATGTCTTATGTTACAGGGCTGCCACCCCAACAGAGAGATCTCGGACTCATGATTGCCGGTAAGAGTTTGTACTTACTTGAGGATAGATATTCCGTAAGAACAGAGAGTAGATTTTTATGTAATATTGTTGCATCATTTCTTCCCAGATGTGAAAAGTTCAATAATTCATACATGTAAGGTTTTACACGTTTGGCTGCTGAACAAGGAACAAAAAGTGTTGGTGAACATTTGAACTAAAATTTATGGTTTACCCAGAAAAATAAAATTTAGTGTTGAACTTTCTACATCCATCATATATATATATACTACCCGCGCACGATTTCTTGGGTGCACAGCTCCCTAGTCCTCATTCGATAGGTTTCATTCAATTCCGTAGACAGAGCTGACAACATTGAAACACGAAGTACGCTATACACCCTGAAATCTAGTAGCTTCAATAGTAAGGTTTCATTCTGTCTCAGCATCCTTATTTATTTATTGACATCTTTTCTGACGCTTGGAGTTATGTGGAAAAATACAATTTTTCGAATTGCTTATTTCACAAACACGTCATTGTACATCCAACACTTTCCTCGCCTCTTTAAGAATTCCATATGTGCTAATTTCTGATACTCCCGTGAACTCTGATGTCAATTCCATGGACTGAAAGTTGAGCTAACTTTTCACAAAACGTATTAAATACGTTCAAAATTAGGTCTATAGTTTTCTCCACTTTTAGATGCCTTACCTCTCTTACGTTTAACAACACGAAATGGTGAAGCATGTTCTGCTAAGACTCTTCTTTATGCTTAAAACTAGTCACCCAGAGTAAAAATATCGAGCCTATATTATATTATATTCTATACCCGGAGGAAAATGGCTTAATTGATAACCAAACCCTTATGACATGTAAATAATTGATATGCAATACCGTCACCACATTACATTATTGCACTGCATTAAAATTGTTGTATATTAAATGTCACTACATAAAATAGCGAGGATGATTCATTGTAAGTAATTATCCAATTTGGATCCAATTTATTGTTTGTCGACATACCTCACATGCTGTTGATGTGCGCTTACCATATGAGCGATTCTGGTGAAATGTGGTTTCTTTGTTTGACAACACTGCAGAAAGTCAGGCAGGCTAGCTATGTTTTCTTCCCCCATCCCTCGCTTCCCCGTAAAACCAGCACCCAAGAAATCGCATGTGGGTAGTACATACTAAACATGTAAATGCAGGCAGTGGAAAGCTATCTTCATGAGTTGGTTTTTTTTCCCACATGTAATGGTTTGTTCTTTTTCCTTGCAGATACGAGTGTGTGTTGTAATTGTAATGTAGAAGTATGTAGTACAATGTTACAATAGTCACCATGGATGACAGAAATGGAGAAATCTTTGAGCACCATGACAGTATATACACCGATGGCACACTCAACACATCGGACTCGGAACACGACTGCTTAAAGGACTTCTTGCTTGAACCACGCAGCGCAGAAGTTCCGTCAGTACAGGAAGACAATGCAAACAACTGTGCAGAACCAAGCGACTCCCAGAACCATGGAGAACTGAGTGACTCTCAGAACTGTGCAGAACTGAGTGACTCTCAGAACTGTGCAGAACTGAGCGATTCCCAGAACTGTGCAGAACTGAGCGACTCCCAGAACTGTACAGAACTGAGCGACTCCCAGAACTGTACAGAACTGAGCGACTCCCAAAACTGTACAGAACTGAGCGACTCCCAGAACTGTGCAGAACTGAGTGACTCCCAGAACTGTGCAGAACTGAGCGACTCACAGAACCGTGCTCCTAGCGCAGCCGAGGGGGAGCAGAATGGAAGTTACTCTTCTCCTTCAGCAGAAAACGATGAGGCCAATGGTGAGGGGGCAAGTGAAACAGTACAAAATGACAAGCAGAGTACAAAGTGCAGCGAGCAGGAGGAGGAGGAGCCAAAAGCAACAAGAGGACGCAAGCGGAAAGGAGGTGAAGCAGCCACAAGGGGCCGACCTCCTGGACCAGCGAAGAAGAAGAAACAACCTGTTACTTACCACAGCCAGATATCACCAGACCAGAACGGCATCAAGCTGCGGATCAAGAAGTCGTCGGGTTCCACTCATCGCTCAAACAAGCGGAAAGAGCGAGGGAAAAAGAGGAAAAGCAAGAAGGACTCGACCACCGATGATGAAGTGACTGACCCTGATGCTGACAAGCGAGTCAAGTGGAAAGATGAAGAGGAGGTAGAGGAGAGCGGGGAACAGAGCGAATGGGGCTTGCGACTGCCAGTGCCGGCGCTGTACCATATCTTCTGGATGGTCACACAGGAGGAGGGATGTCTGCCGTTCCTTGTCAAGTAAGTAACACACACACTGCTTAATTGAATATGGCTTCAAGTTGCATAAATAACGGTAAGATTCCATGTTTCATTAAGGTTACCAGATGTCCCCATTTCCCTCAGGGAAATTTTTCTGAATTGTCCCTGGATTTACAGTTTTACACATCTTCTTTAACTTGTATCTTTAACCCTTTCACAGCTATAGCCGTATATATCCGTCACACGCATCACTGCTTGTTGTGCTATTGACGGATGTATCCGAAGCACCTCATTGAAATACATGTTACAGTGAACTCTCGATAATCCGGACTAAAGTGGGCAGGGGTCTGTCCGAATTATGAAATGTCCGGCTTATGGAGGGGAAATGGTATCTACGTAATGAAATTTCGTGTTTATTTACAAGAAAAATATATGAGGCAGAATAGGAGGCAACTTACAGTTGGAACTAAAACGAACTGTACTGTATTAAAATTTTTAGTGAGAGTCTGAAATACACACTGTTACATTATTAGGACACGATGATGATTGATGTGGGCATTTTAAGCATATTTTTCTGAGGAGATTTAGGCTGGGAGAAACTTTAAATGTTCTTCTGTGTACACTTTTTCTGTTGCTTTTAAATAATTACTTCTCTCGCAGTCCTGGAGTGGCCGTAGAATGGCTGTATGTCTGGGTCGTTAAGAATCTGTCCGAGTTATCCGAAGTCCGGCATATTGAGGTCCGAATTATCGAGAGTTCATTGTATCTACATAATACAGTGCACGCCACTTATTGTGATCATTTCGGGATGCAAGTAATCTGATAATATTAACCGATTGATAACAGTAGCCGAAGGAATTAAATTAGCCTAATGTTATTTATTCATTCATATATAAGATAATACACTAAGCAATTAAAAATATTTATTCATAAAATAATACGTAACTGTGAATCATTGAACCACTTATAGGCTAATAGGCTACAGTAATAGATTGCAACAATTTTTTTAACCAGTAACAAAGTTTTTAATTGTTCTTACTTTCCTTACTCAGTTACGAGTTATGAGTATTTTTGGAAGTCTGTACTGATCTATGCTCAATGCTGTGTAGCAAAACATCTAACGCCTATCTGTTCAAGTCTTTTCATTTTACACTAGCCATCACTGCAAGTCAGCACTGTTATTTTCATAAATCAAAAGCTGCAGGCTTAACTGTGGGGTGAAACATGTTTTATTGCTTAAAAGAGAGAGTTAGGCAACACCACCTTCTTCGAACTGGTCATCCTGTGAGCTGGAAACAGAATTGCTACCTCCAGTTCAACACAATACAGTTGAGTTAGAAAAGAAACCCTTAAAAACAAAATTTTGAATGACGTACAGTACTTGGAAATAAAGCCGCAAAAAGGAAAATTTGATATCATAAACTGAATCTTTGAACACAGCAAACAGCATTTTTTTCAATGTATCAGTATTAATCCGTACGGGACTTCATAAAAGTGATAACAATACCCAACTGATAGAATTATCCACGGTTACATTAAGCGGCATTCACTGTAATTATATAATGAGTTGAATTTAGATCTGCATGTATATGGCCAGTCAATTCCTTCTGTGGTACATACACGATACTCTTCACATAGCCTACCCCATGCATTCTGGTGATCGTGCTCGCCATGCTCCTAAACAACTATCTGCCAACATTGGTTGTCTTGGTGAGACCTATCGTTCCATAAATTTTTTTGCAGAGGTCCTGAACCATGCTGTATGTAGAAAACGTCATTTATAGCCTACAGGTTTTAGTGATGTGAAAAACAAAAGCAAGTCAATTTTTCGAATGATCGGTTACTTATGAATGACCCCATATTTAAACAGAGGAAGGAAAAAACATGAATTGTATTTGTGCTTCAGGATGACTCGAGTGTGCAGACTGTGGAGAGACGTCGCTCTCACGCCGTCACTGTGGCATAACATTGATCTGTCAAGCCCCTGCATCAAGGACAGGTACAAGACGAGCGAGACAGTGAGATGGTTGTGCGAGAATAGGTTCTCCGGGGTGCAGGAGTTGAATGTCGGTGAGTACATGTGTTTATGTTAAATTCACTTGGAATGGGAATTCACAATGAAGTGGAACAATATTAAAACATACTATCTAGGAAAACACTCACTACTTCATTATTATTCATTACTTAAAAGTAACCGGTTTTCAATACGACCTCCCTATCATCGTCAGCTATGTCCAACTACCACACTTCCATCTTGTACCACCTGGTGGCGATGTTGTGTTTCAGGAATTTCCCAATAAGGCCTAACTCGTTCTCCCCTGGGAGGTCAAAATTCTGGAGTTTATTTCTTTGTTTCTGTATGAAGATCTTCTCCCATACAAGGAGAAATTGAAAAGTCCGCAGTAGCAGCACATGTATGGAATTCTGATCACGATGTGGTAAAGGAAGCGACTCTACTTAAAAATCCGCATCATTAAATTCGGTTGACCGTATGGGAGAAGATCTTCATACAGAAACGTAGAAATAACCTCCAGAATTTTGACATCCCATGGGGGAACGAGTTAGGCCTTATTGGGAAACTTGTGAATCCACAACAGCGCCACCAGGTGGTACAAGACGGAAGTGTGACAGTTTGACGTAGCTGACAATGATAGAAAGGTCCTATAGAAAACCGGTTACTAGTAAGTAATGAACATTAATGAAGTAGTGAGTGTTTTCCAAGATAGTATGTTTTAATGTGTGTATGTCTCAAAACAAAAACAAAAATTCACTAATTTCACATTGCTTAAAAAACTGTCAGACCTGTGTTTACATGGTGTAATAAGTAGAGAGATGCCTAAATTCACATCTTCAAGGGAAAAAAAGATATTACAACAAAGAAAGCTAAACATACAATTTCTTTAGCACTTTCATTCCAAGAAATCCACAAATTTTTACCTGTAACTCATCCTAACTTTGTATTTCCACATTTCGCTTCTGGTTGTGTTTCAAAGCGCAGCCTGTCCAGAGGCAGCTTTTGTTTTATTTTGCATGCACAAAGCACACACTTCAGCACGACTGTGAGATAGTTTAGGGGATGCAAACTTCTTTTCCTGCCTGTATTCTCAGCTGTACTGATTTGAGTCTCAAGGTCAGCTGTCGATTTTCGTGAACTGTAAGGGCTGGTTGGTTATTTAGATCATACAGAAAGAAATTGTTTACACTAACTACACTTCTGGTATTGCATCTGCATGGACAAAGACTGTTTATTGATGTTTGTTGCATTACCAGAACACAGTCTGAAGTCTGGTGATAGTCTCGTATATGTCTTTCAACGTATTCAGTAAGAGCACACGTTTCAGAGCATTTAGACTGGCACTGTGGGTTTAAATCTCAAGCTTTCTGGAGCATTAGGGACAGCAAAGGGTTAGTGTGTAATATTGACAATTCACAAAGTGTTTCCTGATTCATTTAATTAAACAATGTGTATTTAATCATACATAATGTTTGCGGGACTCAACAGAGAAGAGGTCAAATTATTAAAAACCTTGTTTTATCACTCAGCTGCACTTTTAAGTGTTTACTTACACATAACGCGTTTCACAAGTGACTTGCTTGCATCTTCTGACAAGGTACACTGTCGGGTCCGTTGTTGGGTCGATAGATGTCTCTGTAGGATGGATCATTCTGGAGATAAGGTTGCTTTCCTTTGGCATGTCAAAATTTACTAAATTATTCTTATTTCTTTGGATGCAGATTTTTTCCCATATAGTCAGAACAACCGGTTTATGTACAATTTTTAATAATTTTATGTCATCCTCAAACTCATGTTCATTGGTCCAATAGTGATGGGCAACCACAGAATTTTCGGTACCTTATATTCCATAAGTGTTCCTTGTGCCTTACAATCAAATTTCTTTTTGTCTTGCTAATATAAAATTTTGATTTCCTAATGATTCCTAATCATTAGGAAAACAGTGATCTAGGAAAGGAAGAAGAGTTCAGGGAGGAGGCAGAAATGAGATGTTCAGGATAGGTCACAGAAAAAGTGAACTGAAAACAAATGATAGAGCATTTAATTCATTAGGAAAACAGTGTCCTAGGAAAGTGTTGTTAATATATAGGTCTTAACCCACCAGGAGGCAAAAACCCAACTCTCCAAGGAAATAGCTCACCTTGGGAGAGTAAAACAGAGCCAGCCCTACCATGGTAGGAGGCCCTTGCCCTATAAGGGATTGTGACGGGCTTATTTATTATTTATTTAATATAAAATTTTCTGCAGTCTTGGCATTTTAACTCATAAATGCCTACATAAACTAGTTGATCTTACTATATGGGAAAAAAGTCTTCATACAAAGAAATAAGAATAATTTAGTAAATTTTGACCTTATCTCCAGAATGATCCATCCTACAGAGACATCTATCACCCCAACAACAGATCTCATCTGAGGATGCAAGCAAGTCGCTTGTGAAACGCATTAAGTAAACACTTAAAAGTGAAGTTGAGGGATAAAACAAGGTTTTTTATAATGTGTATTTAGTTACTTATCTAATTGTCCAGTTCAAATGGGGGAAGCTGGACATGAGTTTTACTCATTTATTTATGTTTTTCAGGAATTTATTTTGTATATTTATTTGTGTTAATTATGCAGAGGACTGAAGTGGTGTTGTTTTTGTAGGGATTTTCCAGCAGCTTAACGGAGGAAATAAAAATGCCCCTCGCATTTCCCGGAAATCAAGTAAAAACCTGAAAGCTGGAGGGAAGAGTGAGTGCTCGGATATCAGTTTGACTATGTAGCATTTCTACAGAGACGTTTTCCTTCATCCCAACGAGTAATTGTGGTAATTCGCTCGCCTCGCTCCTGGCACTGTGCAGTTCTTATATTCCTGTTCTCAGCATCTGTCGGGTCTAGTTTCTATTCTGTAAGGACATAGTGATTTACAGTCTCTTTCTTTTGCTTCTCAAAATGTGTCTTTCTCATGGCCCAAAGTATATTATCTAAGTCCGAAGACCACTGTATATGTCCATGTCCATGGGAAGACGTCTATTGATATTGGACCAAATTGGTTGTCCGGTACCGGAGTAATGCCCAATTTAGCCCTTATTTTATGGTAATATATTAGAAAGAATTTATCAAATGCAAATTAGTTATCATGTCAACAAATTGTTTTACAGTGTTCATATACGATTTTGGAAGTTGCAATGCAGGTAGCTTTGACAAATACTTCTTCACATATGCTTATCAAACTAGATCATTGTTCTTCTGTAAGCCCTGCTTAATGAATCGATCTGGAGCTTTGCATATCATAATTGCAATTGGGCTTATTATTGATTAAACAAAAGCATTCTGGCACTTTGTTACATCAGTTTACCTGATTTTATTTAATTATTTATTGCCCTTTTGTACTTGGACTGCACTGAAGATCGCAACGTCATGTGACTGTGTGGGAAGTAGATGTGGTTTATTGCTTTTCTAATACCTACATTCCTTAATTACTTATCTGCATGGCTTCCGGTCCGAGTTAGTGCGGATAACTTGCGAACTGTACATGCTAGAGCAGCGTTTCTCAACCTTTTTGAACCCGAGGACCTCTAAACTGTCTAACAATTTTTACGGACCCCTAATTTTACATCCCATTTTTAAAAGTAGGCTATATGTAGGCCTATATTCTTAATATTTAGGGTATTAATTATAGTTCATTATAACGAAATAATTCTAAATACATTTTTTTTAATTCGACGGAAACACTGTTATTGAATTGGAAGTAAACTGTTGACAGTAAAAATTATATTTTGAACAGACTTTAATATTTATTACCAATTTGATAATATAGTTAGGAATTATAACACAGGTTTACCGGTATCAGACACTCGGGCATCTCCAACAATAAAACCTCTAATAATGAATTTCGACAAAGTGCATCCGGGGTTTCAAACTGTGGTTCGTAACTGCAAAAGCAAGGAAACTTGCAATAGGACCTGTATTTTCGAAGATTTTAAAAACTTTGACATTTAGTGTCCATTTTATGTGAAAAATTTTTACTTCTTTACTTGCTTTATGATATTTTTTAATTATGTCTGAGGACCATAGGTTGAGAAACGCTGTGCTAGAGCATACAGAGGTCCATACCATGAGATCCCCATCACGTACGGATTTTGGCATTGATTAGAAGGTTTCTCGAATTGATGACTGTTACTGTGAGCCTATCAGGACTATAAGCAGGGGTGAGGCGATGTAGCTTATGCAATTACTTGTTTGGATGTTCCTGTATTTAGTGATAAAAGTCTTTATTCTTTTTATTTATTTGTAGGGTACAAATTAGAAATACAACTTATGTTATATTATTTTTTCTTGGGCTTCCAACCAAAGAGTTGGAGGTTTGACTTCAAACTTTCGGCAGCTGTCTCTGCTGCCATCTTCTGGGAGAAGTGAGCTGGATTGGGGAAAAACTGCTACATATACTATGCCACCAAGTTAAATCTGCACGACGATAGGGGAAGTGTTTTAGCGCTAGTGTCGCTCAGCTACCACTGTACGGAAGGGATGTAGGGGAAGCAGTGGGTGGCGAATACCTAAACACGTGCGAAAGATCATAACGTGGTTGCCAGATTATTCATTTGGACAATGACTGTCGAAGGTGTCAGGTAATTTAAAAACACAGCAATTCTCAGCGCCCCTCTTCCAGCCAAATAACCCAACACAGTGGACAGGAAGTGGCGGCAGGGGGTGTTCCTTCAACAGATCATTTCTACGCATTTTCCCCAGTAGGGACATGGTTGCCAGATTATTCATTTCGAGAACGAGTGCCGAAGGTGTCAGGTCATTTAAAAACACAGTAATTCTCAGCACCCCTCTTGTAGCCAAATGACTCAACTCAAAGAATAGGAAGTGGCAACGTCAAAGGAGGGAGATCGAGACGGAAGGCACATTCCTAACATATTTTCTGCATGCAGAGATAACTTGGTGGCGTAGTATAGGAAAAGACTGGATATACTAGAACGGGTGGTGGGCCAATAGGAAAAATAGAAAATGGATTCATTAAATGAGGAGACTCTAAACTCTATTTTTCCTTCCCGACCAATCAGAACTCTCCATTTAATGAATAAAAGCGTGGTGTCAAACTTCTTCATGATAATGCTTGCCCTCATGTTGCTGCAGCTGTTTGCGAGAAAATCATCAAATTTAGTTGGGAGGTGCTCGAGCACCATCGGATTTTCATTTGTTTAGTCCTATAAAGAAATTCCTGTCCGATAAACGCTTTGTGTCAGATGCAGAAGTGAAAACAGCAGTCCGCAGATGGCTATACTCCAACCGAACGGACTTCTATGAATAGGGTATTTTGAAACTGGTATCACGATGGGAGAAACGTGTTGAGAAATTTGGCGACTATACAGAAAAATAGACAAAAGATGTCCCTTCATGTGTGCATTTTTTTGTAATTGTACCTATTAAACTTTTTGTAAAAAAAAAAATTATTGTGCTTTACTTTTCGATCCACACTTGTATAAATTATTACAGTATAAATCATAATAAAGGGTGTCCCAAAATTAACGCAAGATTTGAATTAAACAGAAAAACAGTTTTAGTCTTTAGATTGTTATTTTTTTTATTGAATCATAAAGTACATAGGATAGGGTTATTTATGGAATAGCACATCGGGCAAATGGCCTTCACGGCTTGGCTGGCACATATGCACTCTTTTGTCGAAATTTTCCATGACCATTCTGCTTAAATGTGTCTGAATTTCGTTGATGCAGCGTTTAATTTCCTCCTGTAATGCACGGGTGGTTGTGGGCTTGTTGACATAGACCTTTGACTTCAAATAACCCCATAATAAAGAAATCTAATGGTTGTATCGTGTAACGCTCCATTTTTTCTAACCCTAAACTCTCACAGAACACATACACTCATAGCTGTCAAATTGGTTTTTTTTTTTTTTTTTTTTCGGGGTTGCCAACAATTTACTGCACAAATGGCAGCAAATTCAAATCTTGCATTAATTTTGGGACACCCAATATATTTACCTTTCATATTCAGAGATTTCAGAAATAGAGAGGTTCTTTGTATTTCCTTTTTTTCTTAAATTTTTTTAGTTTTATGTAATTTGAGTACATAGAATCATGATTGTTATGAATAGGGACCGGATTCTTAGGTTTTTACCTATTTTTTTGCTTACTTCCAAAACAAAAAGCGCTCATACATTTTTTCGAATCATGTCCATAGGATTCACCCACATTAATTCTGTGGCACCTAAAAATACCTAAATGGGGTATAAAAACCTAAATATACCTAAACGGGATATAAAACCTAAAATATCTAATTTAGGCTCCTTTTTTGTCTTTTTTTGTTTGTCAGTTGAGAAATCGATATTTTGCGGGGAGAGAATAATTTTTTCAGGTGGAAATTAATACCACCAGCGTTTCATTCTACCCATTGTCGTTCTAGGATGAACAGTATCAAGAGAGGAAAAGAGTACCGGCATATTCCTTTTAAAATATCCGTACGAACAACCATTGTTGCCGTGTACTGCCCTGTTATTCATACTGAGTGGTCACAGTGTGAGTTTTAAGAAGACGTGTTAATTATGCCAAAACAAATTAAATCGAGTTTATTACGGCAGTGGATTGGCGACGATCTGAATTTCACTACAGATGGCAAAGTAATATTTTGTAAAGCCTGC
Organism: Ectobius pallidus; assembly: GCA_964059195.1. NCBI lineage: Eukaryota > Metazoa > Arthropoda > Insecta > Blattodea > Ectobiidae > Ectobius > Ectobius pallidus. Next base: position 4,796,033 of record CAXKWD010000002.1, read on the forward strand.
CAGAAACACGTATTATTTACCTTTCTAGAAAAGGGGGAAATTTTCGTCCCTAGTTGATCTGTTGTGTGGATATCATGTATAACAACCGAAAAAAAGGAAAATAATCAGTTACACATTATCCACATCCAACCATAAAGTATTTTACTCACTAAATTAGAAGCATCGGATTCAAATCCTGAGAAGGGTAGTGTCTAGATACAGTATTAACTATTAACTAAGAGATAACAGGAAGTACTTAACAGTTGAGAATCTTGAAAGATATTTAGTGATAAACTGTAACCAGGAAATGTGAGGCAATCTTATTTTTCACTGCTTCTTTTGATTTTTCTTCAATAATGTATAATATTGTCTTAAAGCAAGTTTACATAAATTTAAGTCAATTTTGTTAAGTTAAACTTTACAAGTATTATGTATTCAATACTATGTAGCACATTCAAATTCATTAAACCAATTATTCTACTTGAAAACGATATTTTGGACAAAAAACCTAAAAAAAACTATTTCACTTAGTGGAAAACCTAAAACAGTGTTTTTAAAAACCTAAAAATCCGGTCCCTAGTTATGAATCATGTTGAACTTTGACATCACTCACAACATATTGCATGGGTAGGACATGTAACTGGAATGTGAGGACAGTGTTAGTCTCATTCCTATGTTTATGTGTGAACAGGTGGGTGGAAGTTCTCGGCCATCCAGTGTGTGCTGGAGACAATCTGCAGGTGCTGCACGGAGCTGCGCGGCATCAACATGACAGGATGGAAGGGGCTCAATGCAGACCACCTAAAGTACCTGCTTGCCAACACCCCCCATCTCGCACGTCTCGACCTCTCGAGCATCAACGTAAGCTCAGCTTTCTCATGAATCCCATTAAATGCTATGAACTGTGTGGGTTGGTAACTGTGTTGTGTTGTATATGTTACAGCCCGAGAGCAACAGCACCAAGAGTGCTATATCGCCTGTGTCGATCATGAACCTCACTCAGACCATGAGCGATCGGTTGACACATCTCACACTGGCTAACAACAAGCTGACAGCCATTCCTCAGCTCATCACATCAATTGCTGTGAGTAAAATATTAGAATAGGCGGTAAATCGTTCGAACAAGTGGAGAAATTCAAATATCTGGGAGCAGTAATTACAGATACAAATAATATTAATGTAGAAGTTAAGTGTCGACTCAAATCAGGAAATGCTTGTTTTTATGCAGTTCAGAAACTCTTATCTTCTCGTCTTCTGTCCAGAAATCTAAAAATAAAGATTTATAAGACAATTATCCTGCCGGTTGTATTATATGGATGTGAGACATGGCCCCTTACATAATCTGAGAGTGTTCGAAAACAGGGGGCTTAGGAAAATATTCAGACCTAAGAGAGATGAAAACTGCGTAACGACGAGCTTCATAACCTGTACTCGTCACCGGATATAGTAAGGGTAATTAAATCACGGAGGATGAAATGGGAGAGGAAAGACATATCTCAAAAGTATTGACTGGGAGACCCGAAGGGAAAAGACCACATGGAAGACCTAGACGTAGGTGGGAGGACAATATTAGAATAGATTTAAGGGAAGTGGGATTTGTGAGGGATGATTGGATGGAGTTAGCACAGAATAGGGTTGAATGGCGGGCTCAGGTAAGCACGGCAGTGAACCTCCAGGTTCCATAAAATAGATAATATTCCTTTAGCATCCTTAGAAATTGTTAGAAATTGTCTATTGCCATAAGTAACGTATGTCTAGAGATCCCTGGAAATTGCAGTCTGCTCGATTTTGTTGCATGGGTTCCGCAGTCTGCAGATTGTCTCCCACCTAGAGATGGGAATTGAGTCAATTGAATTTCATCATCAAAATGAATTTTACATTTAATTCATTGAGTTCTTTTAGTTTGAAGCATTACTCATTCCTTCACATTAACTGTTCAGTCACTAGATGGCAGCACATTGCAGATAATTGAATTGAGACTTGAGTAAACACAGAAACTTAAATCAATATGAAATTGAAGAAAAATTGCATTTAAATTAAATATGTCTGATTTAAATAACACTATTATATGCGGGAATCACAGTGAAGTAATCGAATATTACAAAAAAGATTGCTATGGAGCACTCAACTTCACTAATTTACATGTACTTACACATGACGCGTTTCACAAGCATCTTGCTTGTATCCTCAAATGAGGTCCACTGCCGGGTCCGCTGGTTGTTCGCTAGGTGTCGTTGTAGGTCGAATCAGCCTGGAGATAAGGTCATTGTCCTTTGGGATGTCGAAATTTACTAGATTGTATTTATTTTTCTGGATAAAGATTCTTTCCCATATGGTCAAATCTATTGGTTTATTTACAGTTTTTAGTAGTTCAATGTAAATAAACCAATAGATTTGACCATATGGGAAAGAATCTTTGTCCAGAAAAATAAATACAATCTAGTAAATTTCGACATCCCAAAGGACAATGACCTCATCTCCAGGCTGATTCGACCTACAACGACACCTAGCGAACAACCAGCGGACCCGGCAGTGGACCTCATTTGAGGATACAAGCAAGATGCTTGTGAAACGCGTCATGTGTAAGTACATGTAAATTAGTTTAGTTGAGTGCTCCATAGCAATCTTTTTTGTAATGATTGATTTTGTTAATAAATGTTGTGTTTTTCCTATGTTTGCAGATAGTTTGTTGCACATAATGGCACAATATGGCACACAAATGGTAACAGAATTACTTGGAATGCAATTCTTATCCATTTTGCATTTGTTCGTAACAGGCTCATTAACATTTTAAATATGAAGGCATTCCAATTTTTTTAGTTGATTCTCAGATTTTAATTTTTAATTTTATTTATGGAGAAAGAAGTAAACCATACAGTGATTTAAATCACTTGGAATTGGGAAACACAATGAAGTGTAATAACATAAAACACATTATTACCGGTACCAAGAACACTCACTACTTCATTAAAATAACTAACTTACTAGTTAGAGGACCTTTCCTCCCATCGTCAGACTAACTAGTAAGTTAGTTATTTTAATGAAGTTGCGAGTGTTCTTGGTGATAATGTGTTTTATGCCATGCAATGATATTAACTTAATAAACTTTAAAGCATTCAGCTTCACACATTAATGTATGTAAATACAGTATTGGCCCGAATATAAGACGATGTTTTTTCCCTGAAAATGTGCTTCTAAAAACTATACTCGTCTTATACGTGCAGCCTAAGACTCAACAACTCTCCATTCATGAATGCAGCTGTGCACGTGTGCAGCGGGTATCCCCACGCAAATGATGTGCGTCCAACCCAAGGTCAAAGACGTGTGGAAATTTACCGAACTTTACCGAACTTAATTTTTTCCGAATTCGTGCTTCTGCTTGCACTGCACCAGAACCTTGTCTTGACTACACTGTTACGCGTAAAGCTTTTGTTTGACCACCAGTCATGGCAGACCATGTGGAAAAGAAAGCATCTTCATTGTCTCAATGCATAAACAAAGGCAAGAGGAGAAGTTACGACATGAACTTCAAAATTCTGTTTTATGTGAAGCAAAATGTACTAACCTATTTTATTTATTTTTTCATAACTACCCTTCAAAAATTCAGGGTCGTCTTATATTCGAGGTTGTCTTATTTTCAGGCCAATATGGTAATCACTAAATCAGGATGTACATTTCTATGGCCTTGCCATCATCCTCAGCTAGTTTCACTGACGTCCACCAGATGTCTTCCAGATGTGTTCAGAAACCACTTGACTTAACTGTTTGGGAAAAATTGCACATCCAAAAAAACAAACATAGACTTCTAAATTTTGATATCCCTAAGGACAATGATCTCATATCCAAATTCATAAAACCCGGAGGACATTTGTTGGACGTCGGTGGAACTAGCTGAGGCTGATGGCAAGACCATCAAAACGTGCGTCCTGATTTAGTGAGTATTTACTTACAGTAATGGGTAAAGTTGAATGTTTTATTAAAGTTTATTAAGTTTAATGTTGACACTTCACAATGTTTCCAGATTAATTTAATTTAATCATACAATAATAATGTATTTTTACTAGATAAAAAACCCCCTTATGCCCTCAATATATTGTATTTTTCTTTTACTTAAAGAAAAAACTAGTAGCTGCCAATATTACAGGTTGTATTTTCTTTTTGCAGAGAGATACAGCTTACAGTTTTACAGTATGTGCTATTATTTGGTAATAGACCTCTATGTGTGTTTTTATAGCCGAGTGTGAAACTTTGATGATAGTTTAAAAGTTTAAAAAACACTGTTGTTAATGTATCTATAAAAATACACATATTATTATTATTTACTAACTTTAAAAGTTCTGCTAGTTCATATGTCATATCCCCTTATTTAAATTTATATCTTTTTAGGTTTGTCATATATATATATATAAAATGTCAAGAGTTTAGCTACTAGTTTTTTCTTTAAGAGTGTCAAAGTAAAAGAAAAATACAATATATTGAGGGCATAAGGAGGATTTTTATCTAGTAAAAATACATTAAACTTCCCTCAATGGTATAAAAATGAAGTTTGTGAATATACAATGATATGTTTGCAGACGCACTGCCCCAACCTGCAAGTTCTGGACCTGTCGAACCTGCGAACAGTTTCCCACTCCACAGCGACAATGCACATAGAGAAGCTGCAGGAGGGTTGTCAGAAACTGCGAGTTCTGCGGATAACCAACAGTCAGATTGTGCTGTCCACAGCGACTCTCAAGGAACAGGTAAACATGACTTGTTTCAAAGGCTCTTTTTTGCCTCCATCCTCAGCTGAGATTTTGTCTTGATATCTGATCTATAATAATTAAAGGAAGTGTTTATCTTTCTGTCTGTCTGTCCACGATGCCCAGCGAAATCTACTGAACGCAGAGATCTGAAATTTTAAACATAGGTGGACTGAAGGGTGGAAAAATGCACTTTAAAGCCGGATTTTTAATTTTTCGTTCGTTCATGAGTTATGAATGAAAAACGGGCAGAAAACATGCATTTTTTGCGCTTTTGAAGCATCGGTTTTCAGTAATATATTTCAGTTGTCATATCAGTTGCAGTTTGCTTGGAAATAAAAGCATCGCGATCGTTTGAATTTTGTAAGCCTACCCTAGTTAATTCATTTGTTTATAATGTCAAGGTACGCAGACATCTGAAATTTTCACCATGTAATCGGAGGACGGAGAATGAATATAGACCTAAATGGACAAACATTGATCGGTTTAGATGGAACTCACTATGCAGGGGTTTTCTGGGCCAGGTAACTCGAATCTGAGCTTGTTCTTCCCGTTCTGTGCTTTCTAATCAAGGAATTCACTTCATTAATTAATTATTGATCCTTTAGTTTAGGCTTATGAATGTTTCGCATGCAAGTGTTAATAAATATGTTTTAATTATTTTGCTCTTAATTTTTTATCTTCCAATTAATTATCTTGGGCAAAGCCACGGGGATCTGCTAGTATTAAATTTTGGAAAGTGTCACTCCTTATGCCCCCTTTCGGATATACTATATACTAGCCCCCTTAGATCAATTCTATATCTGATCTTAGGAGGAATTTTAGATTTCATTTGTTGACAAGTGCCAAAATTATGTTTTGTGTCTGTCAGGTTGCCTCCCCTGGATTTCCTGCCCTCGAGGAGCTGAGCGTGGCTGGATTCACAGTGGATGGTTTCTGCTCCACTCCAGTTATGGACGACAATGCTGTTGAGAGAATCCTCAAGACGTCGCACAAGTTGAGGTTATTGGATGTGCGAGGTTGCTCTAGAATCTCCGACTCGAGTTTGGTGCGAGTGCCAGCGTGGGACTTGGAACATCTTTTCCTGTCAGGTAGAGTTGAGAGCTGCCTGCTATACCATAGAATGCAAAGACATAATTTACTCATGGTCGCTTACTCTTCGGGAAGAACATAATCTGAGAGTGTTCGAAAACAGGGTGCTTGAGAAAATATTTGGGGCTAAGAGAGATGAAAACTGCATAATGACGAGCTTCATAACCTGTACTCTTCACCAGATATAGTAAGGGTAATTAAATCACGGATGATGAAATGGGGGAGGAAAGACATATCTCAAAAGTACTGACTGGGAGACCTGAAGGAAAAACCAGTTGGAAGACCTAGACGTAGGTGGGAGGACAATATTAGGATAGATTTAAGGGAAGTAGGATTTGCGAGGGATAATAATAATAATAATAATAATAATAATGTTTTATTTTGCCTGGCAGAGTTAAGGCCATAGGGCCTTATCTTCCACTCAACCAGGATAAAGACAAAATACATTAAAAGGAATTTACAAAAAACAAATACAATAGATATCATACATAATACAAAATGCTAAAAATAAAATAATAATACAATATTGAAGTACCTATATTAAAACATAAGACAAAAATGCGTCCAATAATATGCCGAGAAAACAAAATTAATTAAAGAATTATATTATAATTGGATGTGTGTATAATTATAATATACACTAAAATTGAAACTTAAAACTAAGAAATTAACAAATAAAAGCAAAATAGGCTAAGAGCCATGAAAATCGTGTACAATATAAATTTACCTAGGCTAGATAACGAGATATTCAGTCTAGTTATCAGCGAGATACTTGATTGACTTTGACCTAAAAATCTGTAAACTCCGACTACCCCTGATGTCCGGCGGAAGGGAGTTCCAGATGGGATGGTTGGATGGAGTTAGCACAGACCAAGTGCATTACTGATTAAGTGTTTTATGAAAAGTCCCGATAATTGTTGACTCTCCCTCGTAGAATAAACACAAATCTTGAAGAATAAACTAGTATTTTCATACTTTTTTTTTGGGGGGGGGGGGTAATTATTTTGTATTTTTGCAGTCATTCTATAGCTCATTTTTTAAGTATTTTTAGGTCATGAAAATCCGGGCCCTGATTATAAACAGTGTTTTGTAACTAGCAACACTTATTCTGATTTTTTGGACATCCAGAAGTCTATATTCCAGGATTCATAATAATTTCCCATATTGGAGTCCTGGTACCACTACCTGTAAAATAAACCTTAAACTTAAAAGAATACAGTAAGAAGACTTTTGTTTGTTGATTAAGTAAAAAGTTTAATCCTCGAAAGAAATCAACTCTAAGAAATTTGTCAAGTATTTAGGGATTTTTATATCTTCGCCAATGTTGAATGTTTGTTGTAGTACTCGGGGTCAGACATGTTGACTATGAGGAGCAGGGGTACCGATTCTTCTCCAAGAATGACAGATTCCTTTTGCCATGTCATTTTTTTTATTATATATATATATATATATATACTGGGTATATAAACATTTACAACGTGTGGTTTTTATGTGTGTGTGTTTTATGCCAAAGGCATATCACAGGGTATATATGTTTTATGGAACGTAACCTCTGAGCCTCGCAGGCCTGCTTGATGTACTGCTGCTTCTGATCACATGACAGAGCCTTCCATGCTTTGGCACCCTCTTTAGCAACAAAAGCTGCATTCTTGCCCTTATGGTTCGGAAAAATGGTCTTCAAGAAGTTAAAGAATGGGTTGACATTTTCACCGTACTTTCCACCACATCTTCTCTTTCTCTTGCTGATTTTGTTTCCACGAGTGTGTTTCTTTAGCTTTCTTCCGCTGCTTGAGGTCAAATCTAACTGTCCCCTTTTTCGTCCAAGCTTTGCCATTTTACCAAGAATTTTACCTTAAAACTAGCATGTGCCCGCGGCTTCGCCCGCGATAATTATTTCAAAAATTAAAAATCAAGAGCATAATAGTTATATCATTATATTTATTAACTCCTTAATCACGTGGACTAATACCACGATTAGATAGTATCGTCTGGTAAAAGCGTCCTCAGATTCGAGGTCCTTGGCCCAGAAAACCCCTGTACAGTGAGTTTCGTCCAAATCGAACAACGTTTGACCATATTTAGGCCTATGTTGATTATCCCACTTATAATAATAATAATAATAATAATAATAATAATAATAATAATAATAATAATAATAATAGGAAGAAGAAGAAGAATAATCCTCTTCGGGATTAGGTTGAAAATTTCATATGTATGCGTGCCTTGACATTAAAAACAAATGAATCGACCAGCGTGAGCTACAACATTCAAGCGATCGCGAAAGTTTCATTTCCAAGGTTTGACAAAAATAGCCAAAGCCAGCTGTAATTGATTTGACATTGAAATATATTACGCTTCGGAAACGCAAAAAATGCACGTTTTCTGCCAGTTTTCCACTCATTTTTGGCATTTAGAATCAGAATTTTTCAAAATCCTTTCTTAGTGAGCATCTACATTAGGAAACGAAGGCACTGTCAAAATTCCAAGTCTCTACCTGTTATAGTTTAGGCTGTACGTTGATTCCTGTCATTCAGTCAGTCAGTCATTCATTCAGTCAGTCAGGACAAAGCCTTTTATATATATAGAGATGTCATTCCACTAACTAATATTTGAAAAGTCTTCAAATTATTAAAGTCGTTTCCTTGGTTCAAACTCCATTATTATATCCCTATAGGTGAAGTCAGAATGAAAAATTCAGTGCCATAGCCGGGATTTAAAGTACTTACAGGTTGTAAGTCGCCACTGGGTTCGTATCTCATATTGAGAACGCTTAGTGGTATACTGGGATTGTGAGTCAGTTGGAGAATTTAATGTTGTACCGGCACATTGCCATGGTAGCTCAGTTGGTTAGAGCATCGGCACGGAGAGCCGAAGATCCTGGTTCAAATCCCGGCTATGGCTTCATTCTGACTTTACCTTTCCATCTTAGCCTACACACGGCCAGTGTGAAAGAATTATCATTCCACTATATCCCTATAGTTGTTATTGTTACCTACGTCAACCCAAGCATCTGGGGATTTACTTTCTAGTTTTCTTATTTTATTTTTATTTAGTACGTTTACATGCAGGATTCAGATCGATCTGAGTCCGATCCTCATATTGAGACCGTCATGTAAACATGAACTCAGTCCAGAATGAATTTTCCTATCCTCTGGAAATGGAGGAATGGATCGGATTCAAGTCGTGTTCAATTCCATGTAAACGCTAGCGAACTCAATCCAGGTGCATGTGCATACACACATACGGCATTCTCGTTTGTTCAGTCAGCGATCGTAAAATTTAATCAAAAACACTCACTCACACTATAATATTAATGTTGTTACTTGAACAAGAATACCCCGTCAAATTTTAAATTACCAACCATCAGGCAAGAGATCATTGGGCAGACCCCTTAAACGATGGATTGAGACCGTAACGGGCCCCTAGGCCTAATACATGATAGGACACAAATAACCATACATAACCAAGTTAGCCAATAGTACAACAAATCTCAATACATTCCTAGGACTTTCCATGTAAGCAGGGAACGTATTAAGTTGGGATCGGATTCAGATAGACTTCAATCCTGCATGTAAACGTGGTAATTGTGAGCTTTCTGTGACAAGTCAGCTCACCATTTTTTAAATATTTTTATTTTTAATTTTTTTAAATTCAGCTGTGTTTATACTCCTTTTTAGCTTTGAGGCTATATCAGGAGTTCGGGATCTGTGTCTGTTACAGTAGAGTAGGGCATGGAACTATTGCTTGTCAATTGTTTCTATTGTCGGTGTATTTAATGGAGTAAATTTCAACTGATATTAATTTAAATGGATATGATACAGGATGAAATGGTGAGGATGATTCATGGTATGTAAATATCCAATTCGGAATTTGCCTTTACGGCTGGGGAAAACATGAAAAAACCTGTCAAACTGGCTGGCCACGGGATTTGAACCTGAGACCTCCCGAATGTGACAATAAAATCTTCTTGGCTTCCGGGTATCTGCCGCATCATATTTCTCAAATATGATGCGGCAGATACCCGGAAGCCAAGAAGATTTTATTGTCACATTCGGGCCGCAGAAGCCTACGATCTTATACTCCCGAATGTGAGTCGAAGACATTACCGTTAGAAATCAGAGAAGCCATTTTACATTCTGGACACCTGAATGCCTCAAGTCACACTTAAACATTTTCATCATTTTAAGTATTTAATTACTTTCATTTAATTTAGAAATTCTAGAAACCTGATGAGACGTTTGAACTTCAGGATCCCATGTGTCTGTTTAAAGCTGCTGCAGCATCTGTTGTTAAGTGCATTATTATCTTAGTAACTTAAGTCAGGAAAAGTAAATTTAATATCTATATATATTAAGAAACATTATGCCACAGAGTACTTTAAGATTAATATATCTAAGTTTAGTCCAATCAGTTATACAATATGGAATAATAGGATGGGGTGGGATATGTCAGACTGCACTTCGCCCATTGTCTTTGTTGCAGAAAAGAATAATCAAGATACGTTTAAAAAAATCAATCGACTATCCATCTAAAAGTTTAGATAATGATTTTGACGTATTGAATATTAAACAATTATACTCCTACACTTTATTAAATTATTTCCATAAACATCATGAAAAATTCATAACACGAAATCACTACTATAATACAAGGAGATATAATATCTCTTGTCCTCTTTTCGAACCAAAATGTGCTACAGAAGCAGGTCTAAGGCATAGTATAAATTTCGGACCACGGCTATACAACAATTTTACTAGAAGAAACCTTAATCTGATACCACTAAACAATAAATTGTTTAAAAAACAAGTACTCGAATTGATTAAATCTAACTTGTAATTGTACTTTTACCCACTTTTTTCCGTTATTCATTCTTAACTGTAAATTTTTAATTTTTAACATAGGGTATTTTGTTTGTAACTTTGTTATGTTATTGTAATTTATTTTTCGTATCTTTGTTCATGTATTTTATTTCATATAAGCAATCTTATTTATTTTTATTCTTATTTTTTGCCTAAAACTATAATATGTAGGCTATGTTTTCTTTTTATATAATGTTCAAAATATAATTTTAGTATAACTGAACTGACCCCGAACACGAGCTATGCTCATGCGGGGTAAATAATGCTCTTTTGTAATTGTAATAATTTTGTTTATATTATTTATATTTGTATTTGTAATAATTTTGTATTAATTTGTATTTTCTAATTTGTAATTTGTAATTTTCATGGTAAATAAGAGACTTTGTCCTGAATGAATGACTGAATGACTGACTGACTGACTGACTGACTGACAGACAGAGAATCAACGTAGAGCCTAAACTATAACAGGTAGAGACTTGGAATTTTGACAGTACCTTCGTTTCATAATGTAAGTGCTCGCTAAGAAAGGTTTTTGCAAAATTTTGATTTTAAATGCCAAAAATAAAATTTTTTGAGTATACTTAATCCCTTTTTACACAGAATTATCAAATCCAAATCACAGTTGGCATGGCAACATATTGTTTCCAGTGGTCTCAGATGGGTTTGTAAAGAAATAAGTGGGACTTTCACAAATTACAAAAGCTATCAATATAATTCATGTTGTAAATAAATATTAAAGAATTAAATCCACTAAAATAATGCAGTCACATAACTTTCTCTACCCTGGCATAGAGAATACTATACGAGGTATGGTAAAATACGTATATTATTATATTGCAGGTTTTTCGGAGAGGGAAGAATGAAAATGATATTGAATATATTTTTAATTTCATTCCCGAAACGGTTGGATGGTAACATGAGAGTCAGAAATAAAATATTCCGCAAATACAATACAATTATGTTCCCGGGATTTATTTTTCTTCTTATTTAAATCCCTGCTAGACGTGGTATGTAGAAGCAATGGGATGCAAAATTCTATATCCTCTATGAGCCATAAAAAGCTATATCAAGCGTTTTCTGAGGGAATAGTTTGAGCGTGATAAGTAGTTCTTCCTATTTCAAATTCTAAATTCCTATATAAAGACCTATAATTTAAAAATTGAAAGTCCTTCATAAGATAATTTCCAATAACAAAAAAAAACCGGGCGACGCCGGTCCTTTTAAGCTAGTCTAGTAATAAATAGACATTCTGAGGATAATTGTATTCAGTACCTGCATACTTCAAATCATATTGAGTGCATTTATGTGTATGTTAAGTTAAATATGAACATTCTGCAAATTAATGTAGGATTCTGCTAGAATTTCCCTCATTTTCACTCTCATATATATAGCTGAGATCTTGTATTATTTACATCTGCATATTAATAGATCTAAGAAACACTTTGTGTCTGTGACGCAGGTTGTTACGTGACGAGGCTCACTGGATCCGGTCTGGAGTTGATAGCACAGAAATGGAGTCACAGTTTGGTGGAAGTGGATCTGGCTTGGAGCACGGCCACGCAGGCACTGGACCTTGCTGTCTCAGCACTCGCAGAGCGCAAAGCCGAATCACCTCTTAGGTATGTAACCCAAGTTTACCAGAAATCGAGATGCTTCGAACATATTTAGACAGGATTAGATTGCTTAATTGTACTCCACTTCCTTCAATATATAGATGGCTCAGTGCCAGAGGTGACTAAGTGCCATCAAGTAAAGTGCTAATATTTGTGTGTATTGACCAGCAAAGATCGTATTCTATCTAAGCCAAACATGACTAACAGCCTTGCTGTATCATTTACAAACACAGTTAAAAAAATTAATTTGTGACGTACGGGACATGTCCAACAACTGTATTCCATAAAATTTTGTTCAACAACTTTGAAACAGATAACCCTAAACAGAACTACAGTAGAACAAAAATGACACTTCAGTGAAAGACCAGCATATAAAAAATAGTCAACAGACTAAATTACACTACAGAAACTCAGTCTACTTTAAAAGTCCTCCAGTGCCAACCTGACAACCTACAATGTACCACTACCACCCAATGACTACGTAGAATGTTTCTTCCCCTTTACATGCAATTTCAGTATCTTAGGATTTCACTACAGCAGTGATTTCAAGATTTTTAAATTTCACTCATATTCCCACTCACTTATGGAATGCATGAAAATGAACAGTAAGGCAGAGCCAATAAGGTAGTGCATCCAGGCGCATATATGCCAACTTTAAACATTATTTTGACAAAATAAAATCCATGTAAAACGCTAAGACAAAGAGAGAAACACATAATAACGTATGGATAAGCTCACGTAGATAAGTTCCAGCATTGGTAAGATTCTTTGCTTGTTGTGTTCAGGATTTTGAACCTATGCGGCTCATCGGTGAGTCTGAACCCCGTGAAGGCAGTGCTGTTGCACTGTCCGCAGCTGGCGTCCCTGAATCTGTCATCGTGTCGAGCACTGCCTCGAGGCATGAAGAGGCTGTACGAGGGGCAGGAAGTGTACGAGCTACGCAGTACGTTCGAGGAGAAGCCGGAGCCAGAGACTCCACCCGCTACACAGCAGGAGGACGAACCGGCAGAGCCAGCTGACAGTGCTGCCACAGACTAAAGTGTTGCTTCGTTTTCTTCCAAAGTCAAGAGCGAGAGTTCGTCCCATAGTTGCAATGTGTTAGTGAGGGACTACTTTTAAATATGTGTAACTAAGTGTACGTAGCGGACATTTCAATGTGTGTAGCGATGCTCACGTCGACAGGGTGTTGTACAGTGACTACTTCCTCTCCTCTACAGAAAACAGGAACTGTGGGCTGAGTGCCCCTGAGGTATGCGATGAGTCAGGTAATGTAGATAAAAAGCTCTTAGAGGCATTGAACTTGCGTTGAGGGGTTGCATCTGTGAAATGTTTAAGTCAAATTATCCACGTGTATTAATGAGATGTTGCACTGTCAAGAGAGTAAAACAAATCAGTCGCGGCCTCCCCCTTCTCATTTTAACAAGATTAAGGGCCTGTATTACAACCTGCCGACAATTCCTCCCGATACTTGACTTCCAGGTAGCTTAACTGGAAGATGTCTTGTAATACCACCACGTAATTGCTATCGGGAAGTACGCAGTAATATTTTGTAAAATGATCCTTAGCTCGTTGAGCAAAGAGGTGTGTTTGTTGTAGTTCGATAGGCCTCCGCTTGGTGCGGCAGCTGGAATTTATATTTGTAGAGTTAAATTACATAAGAACATATCATTTTAAAAGCATTAATCGATTTGTGCAATTCTATTTTATTCATATGTGAGCCTAAAATGGCATTATTGTGTAAGTTAAATCTTCCAGCATTCAATTCTGAAATTCAAGTGGCAGTTGGTAGTTTATCAGCCACTCCATCCTCCTGCTAGCTTAGCAGATAGAGTTGACCTTGCATATAGATTTTATCAGGTCATCATAGTAGGCAATTCTTGGCCAACTTCCAGATAAGTTCTGTATCTGGCAAATAAATATGATGTCAGCAGGTCGTCGTACAGGCCCTTAAGACACCATGTTGTTTCCATAATTGGCCATTGTTCAGTTGTCATATCATTTCAGTCATTATTCATGAAAGTGATTTGTATGATTTGTATTAGTCAAACACCTGCTTGCTTGTGTACTTTGCTGTATGTACATGTCCACGGCTCACATTGGTGATTCTCCAAGTGTTTTTGCTCCTTATTGACTGTCCTCGATCAATACTGTCACGGAATAAAGGAGCTCTGTTTTCCAACGTCGCTCAGTTCCTCCAGATTTCTTCAACCTTTTCACTTGGCTCAATCCTAAGAAGGTATGGGTTTTTGAAGATAACTTGAATTGTCACTCATTTTACATAATATTTTTTAAACACACATAATGAATACGAAGTAATTTGCAGCACAGATAAAATAAATTGACACATTTGTATTTATTTTTCACAGATGCATCACCTTAAACTGAAATGTTATTAAATTTGCCTGCAAAGGGCCTTCATGGCACTGGCAAACACTTATTTCCATACAGAACACATTGAGAAGGCTGTGAGGAGAGAAATACCATGGCGTGGCTACAACAGCCTAAACATCAATTATTAATATTGCCATTCCCAAACTGCTGATAAGGGATTCAGAAGAAACAAAGGGCCTAAATAGCATGGATTTACAACGGCTATGATGATGCGAATTAGATTTTAATTTTTGTTTGTTTATCTCATTCGTTAGTTGGTACTTTTGTTTCTAAAGATTCGTGAAATTCACTAGATGTGGTAACATGAATTATTGTCGTTTTGAGAAATGTTTCCAAACTTCTCTTTTACTGCCTCCCATGGCAACAAAAAGCCATACTTCTAAATCGTGAATTCCTATAATAATGTTAAAAATAAATATAATCTTAGTTTTTAAAATGTTGTTTTATTTGGATGAAATCTGAACATAATTAACAATAATCAGAGTCCTGTATATACTCAAATACTACCCGAATATTTTTTTCAGAAATCGTGAACGAAGAAATGAGGTGCTGGTATTATTTGAATACTGGACTCCTCTCATCTGAATTTTGACATTTTATACCATATTGGCTCAATTTAACACTATGCTTTGCAGTAGCATCACAGTATAGTAGGCCTATAATAGTAGCAAAGCTGTAACAAAAGGAAAATGAGACAAAGAAGATGCTTTCTCATGCACATTGTCCGGTGAAACAAAGCTTTATGCTTAAGACACCAAGCAAAGAATGCAATACAAGCAGAAGCACTATTTTGGGGAAAGTTCATTAAAGTTTGGTGAATTTCCACACGACTTTTACCTTGGGTCAGATGCACGTCATCACATGGGGATTCCCGCTAAACAGCTGATTTCACGGATTGAGTGTTGTTGTTGAAAGTGTTACGCTGCGCGTATAAGACTGCGGGATTTCAGGTGCCTGATACCATGCACATTATTTTAGCCTGCCATATTTAATTCTTTTATGATATGTAATGTTAATTATAACTGTTGTTTAATATTAAGAATAAAACTGGCAAAATAATTTTATATATGGGCCTATAGATTTTTTTTTTTAAATTTCTTTTTGAAAAATTTGGGGGCGGGTTGTATTTAGGTATATACGGTATTTGCATTGAGCACGTTGCATGCTGATCCTGAAGTAGGCTGCAAGCTAACTTTTCTATTTATAATATTTATAGTTTTCTTTTCTCTTTGTGTTTAAATTCCCTTTGGTTTGGGCTACGTTAAATTTACGACAATCTTGGCAGTTGATTTAAATGCTCCGGATTTACACTAGTCCTTGTTTCAGTGGCATAAAATGGAAAAATAAAATTCAATGGGTCAAGTGTGTGGTTACTAGAAACACATTTGAAAGCCTTCTTGATATGTTCTGTATGCGAGTGCTGTATCCGGAAAGAGAAGCGACTTTGAACGTTAGAATGAGGAGCGAATGCAACACCCTGCCACTCGCATTGTTGTGTTACGAGTTTGGAAGAAAATGAACATTTGTTGTGAATACTCGTCACGCACTGCTTTTGTAACAGAGACTGCAGCTTATACTTCATCTCTCTCTCATTTACAGTGTTACCAGTAAACTCTCTGTCCCTTGTCGAGATTCACTTCCTCTGCGCGTGCCATAGGTACTGTAAGTAGAGGAAATGTTGTGTTCCAGTGTCCAGATTTCTCTGTAAGTACAAAAAACCAGTGTTATATTCTCACTGGCTCTTGAAGACAACCAAGCTGCCACAAACCAGTAAATGAATTACATAAAACACAATAAAATAAAAAGAAGTTATATAAACAGTGGAGTATACTGTTAAAATCCAAAATTCTGAATGATAAATACACTTTATTCTCCACTTACATCACTTTTAATAACACAGGACTAGTTTCAAGAGCCTTATTCGCTCCCATCATCGGCTGGTGGTCGGCTGTTATTCTGGTTGCCATGTTGGTTTGCATATATGCATTGTTCTGTGCTGCCCTCTCGTGCCGTAAATCAGTACCTTTATAATATTGTAAGCACTCTCAGTCTGTCGGAGTCGAGCCGCTCCTACTTCTGGCAAGTTCACAATATTAATTTAAAATTCTAATAATCTGTTAATATTATATCGAGCCCATCCATAGTAGTATCATTTGATATCGATATATCTGGAGTATTAAGGTATAAAATCAACGGAAGAACAGGTCGCAACTTAAGCTCCGCCCTGAGAGACATCTATGTGATAACGATGGAACTACTAGCAGCATTGAAAATTGGAAAAATTATATTTATTTTTTTCCTTACCTCTCTTCTTTCCCTCTTTCTACTATTCAATCCATTTTCTTCTTTAGCCTATCTACCTATTCCTGTCCTATAAAGTTTTGACCTATCGGGAATTGAACACGGGACCACTAGCATCATAGCCAGTCATCTTATCCACTACGCCATCGAGTGATCGTTGGGGTGTGAAGCAAGAATTCATCTATTTATGTTTAGAGAGCCGTTTTGGTTCAAGGGTATGCCTCATATTGTAGTAATTAATGCAAGGGTTATTTCGTATGGTAATAATTAGTGCATATGTTGTGGTACAGGGGTTATTTTCATATCGGGGATGCCTCGATTGTAGTAATTAGTGCATAAGCTTTGGTGCAAGGGGCTGAAGCGGGCCATCGCCATAGCAATGCTAGGCCGGTGTGGGCGGAGCTTAAATGGCAACCTGTTCTTCCATTTTACCAAATCTCTACTATGTAATGAACAAAGCAGTTTCAATATTGTATCAGTTTGGTTGTTTATTGTGGATAAAGTATAGATAAGAAGATCTTGAAACTGGAATACAAGTCAGTCATCTCGATGAGGTTTAAACAATATAACTGCCAATAAATATAACATCTCTGAGTACAGTGGCATGTACAGTCGGTCAAATAAAAAACGTCGGGACTCGTATGCTGTTAAAATTAAAGTTTTGACGCATTAGTTCACAAGTTTCCTATAAAAAACACAAAATACAGGTCATTTTCGGAACATATGAGGCCATGCGGCAGGAGGGAAAATATGAACAAGGAGGGAAAAAATGAAAATCGCGGAAAGCGCAACACACGATATTCAACTTAATGCATTGTCATAATTCATTTTGCTTTGTGTCATCGCCACATACAAATGCTAACGTGAGAGAAAGTGTAGTTAGGGCTGTAATTGACCTGCATTTTTCGGTCTCTGAAGCAGCGAGAAGGTTCCATATTTATGAAAGAGCAGCTCAGAGGAGGGAACTTGACTATAATGCGACCGGAAGTTTTCATAGCAAACGTTGATCTGGCCGGACGCGTATTTCGATGCTAAGATTGGTTGCAGAAGTTGAGCGTAAGTTATTGATTTTGCACTAGAAGTACCGGTATTATAAAATAAAATCTTAAAAAAATGCTCCTTGAATAAACATATTCCTCGCGAATCTATTAATTATTAATATTATAAAAATTTGCAACCAAGAATATGGCGGATTTGAGGCATATAGCCACAGCCTTCTATACATGTTTGTTTTGGAACAAAACTGACTAAATAATCAAGAAAATACATGGATAGACAAGAGGCGTGTGTGAACCTAACCTTAAGTCTTCCTGTACATGCGCATATGCTCGTTCGTGATACTTAATCAAATACCGCCCGACGTTTTTTATTTGACCGACTGTACTTCCACAGAAAGCGAGAATTACACTTTATGACAAATAAAGAATTAAGTGATGTAAACGTCTATGTGGAGACGTAAGTGTTTATAAGTTGACCGTTTTTAATAATGATTACTAGGGCTTGGATGTTTATGACATGCCCATTTCTCGCCGCAAACAGAAATTCAACAGGAATTGCATACTTGTTATCCTAATCAGACTGTTTTCATTTTGCATACATAGTCATATTTCAGTGGTCTTGGTCATATTTGTAATTTAACGTCATATTTAAGTTACAAATTCGGTGATTGTACAGTGTATGTACTACTTGGTCGAGTTAAATTTGAAATTTATTTAATTAATTTAATGTTTATACCAAATGAATAGTAACTAAATTTAAAAATCAATGCAGTTGTTCATATTTTTAGGGACATACAAGGTTTACAAAATATTACGAGTATTTGAAGCTGATTAGGCAAGCAAACAGGAACAAATTCTATAAAAATAGAAGTAAAACTGTAATTCGCCAAATTTGTTAAAAAGTTATTATCTGATTGAATTCATGTGATGTAAGAATTTAGTGTCTTTAAACATTTTATATTGGAACATTTATTTTTGAAAATACGTTATTTTATTAGGTCATATTTAGGATTTTTCGTTCTTATTTAGTTATTTTAATGGCATGTTTGCAGTCATATTTTCCACTTTTTTTAGGTCGTAAACATCCGAACCCTAATGATTACACTTTATACTTGTCTAAATGAAATGAAATGTATTTTTGCAACATTTATCCATCAGATTTGAAGGTTGAAAGACATGAAATAAGTCTTACGGCCAGGCTCACCAACATCAGTTATTTTGAGCCACTACTGGTACTTAACGGCTGTAAACTTTCACGATCATTAATTTTGCTAGTTAGATGCACCAACATTAACTGGGCTTTGCTGGCAGTTGTAAACCCAACTCAGCAGTCAAGTTTTCTCGCTCATTACGAAACTGAACATGCAGTTTACTCATTGATATAATTTGTTATCAGATTTCTTTTGTCTTATTTCTATTTTTGTGTGGGAAGAAACAAATTGAATGATCTCTCTTTACTTAAAGGTGCTGCCACGTCTGTTGTTGTTTTCTTCAGGCTATTTGAGAGATGTGAATCCCATGTTCTTGAAGAATGCTTTCTTTCCTACTACTTTTCCTCTGAATATATTTATTACAAATTCATTATGCCTAATAATAATATGGAGCTAATAAAAAGGTGTCAACAAACAGCCAAATCAAATCTGTTTGGAGGATATTTTATATATCGGCAACAAAATCTTGGTTGGATGTATGCAGTCATGAACCGCTGGACATTACATGAGAATATTATAGGAGAAAAACTTCCCCTAACACTGAGATTCGAACCCAGGACTTTCAGCTGAATGTACTGTAGAGCATAGGCGTAACCAGGCCGACCATATGGGGGGGGTTATAACATCCGCGGGTCCTCCCCCGGAAAATTTTAAAAATTAAGATGCAAAATAATGCGTTTTAAGTTTCCGGGGGTTCATCCCCGGAAAATTTTAAAAATTAAGATGCAAAATGAGTTTTAAGCTTCCGGGGGTTCACCCCTGGAAAATTTTAAAAATGAAGATGCAAAATAACGAGTTTTTTTTAAATTAAGACGCAAAATAACAAGCTTTAAGCTTCCCACACTTTATACTTGTATTAAGTAATTTATGGGCAGACTTAAAAAAATTATATAATTTTCCATTTTTAATCAATGGGGGGGTTCAAACCCCCAAAACCCCCCCCCCCCTCGGTACGCCTATGCTGTAGAGTGAGGTAGAGAGGTTCCATCTGGCACTGTGAAGCGAGCTCTGGCTAGTTCAGTTGGTAGAGCAGCGGTATGGAAAGGTCCTGGTTTCGAATCCCAATGTCAAACAATGAGAGTGATATCCTTTTTAAAACCCGTTACTAATAAATAATAAATTATAATGAAGTAGTGAGTGATCTTGGAGAGTTATCTGTAATAATAGAGAGTTTTTGCCCAGCTTACGTTGAGTTACCGTAAACGTTAAAGTCACGTGATTGATGTTGTGCGCATGCGCCGGTTTGCCGTGACGCTATATCTGATAACGTGACACGTTATTTCGGAATGATTAGCGTGAAGCTTACGGTAATAGACATGAATCCCGAAAAACAGGAAAGACTTCGCTTTAACATAAATAACGACTTGATTCTCTTGCGTGAGGTTATTGGTTCAAATGCTTATGATGTTCCCGACTTTTTGGTAGGAGATGGCAATAATTTCAGACATGGCTAACGCATTTAAAGTTAAAATGGAGTCTGGTGAATCAGCTTCAAGAAGGAGAGGACTAGAAGACAGGGGAGAGGCACTGTGCAGTATTGGTGTTATAGCTGACATAAATAATCAGTATACAGTATAAACAATGACGTGATTGTGGATGACATCCCACCACACAGCAGTTGTTTAACCTTCAATAAAGAACTAGAAACTCACCCTACTTCCAATGGTCAGCTGATTGCCCAAGGTCCCAACTTTAGATTTTTACATCTTCCTCCTATGAGGAAAAGAAGACGCAGGGAATCTATACTAAAAAAAAAACTAATTCAGCGTTTTTATACCAAAAGCAATCTATAACAGAAGGAACTAGAAGAAACTCTTTCAATAATGTATAGGCCTATTTACTTTTATTTCAATTTGAGAGTTTAACTAAAAAGATGCCAATATAAAATTACTTCTTGAATAATATTTACTGATAATATACAAAATATTTCTCTGGCTAGGCTACTTATGGCATATAGCTATAATCTTATATGATTTTTATTCTGAAAGTTACAGTAGATTTTCAATGATGAGTACCGGTATTTATAGCCTCAATTATTTCTAGTATAATAAACCACTGCAGATAATTTAATGCCTGTAACAAACTCAAAAACATTTCAATAAACTTGCGTAGCAGTGTTTATAAATTTTCACAAGTTAAATATATTTTTCTTATTAAAATCCCATTTTGAGGTTATGTTAATGTTTATATGCTGTTATGAGGTGCTATGGAATTCATATATCTGTAGGCTTATAACAGAAACAATGGAAAATTAAATTTATTCATAGGCCTATCACATTCGGAGAACAATTTGGTATCATATTCTCCAATAACTCATTGTTAAAATCTTCAAGTGTGGCAGTCTGAAGCAGTTCCTCCATTTTCTCTGTTATCTTATACCGTACCGTGTCAATTTACGCTGGCAAAAACTCCGTCGTAGCACAAGACATTATTCCATTTACCGTATTCGATCATGTGACATTAGTGTGTACCGTATCCGACAACACGCTATGGCAAAAACTCTCTAATAAGAGGAAGTGTTTGTTTGTGTGCGATGCCCAGCAAAATCTACTGCAAGCAGAGTTCTAAAATTTTAATCATAGATGAACTGAAGTTTGCACCACGAAGCTGGTCATTTAATTTTTGCTTTCGTTCGCGAGTTATGAGTAAAATACTGGAAGAAAACGTGAATTTTTTCCACTATCGAAGGATCTGTTTTCGGTAATACATTTCATTTGTCAAATCAATTGTAAGCGGCTTTGCAGCTTTTTGTCATAATTTGGAATTAAAAGAATCACGATTTTTTCAATATATCGCATAAAATTATTGATCGCTTTGATTCCGCTGGTCTCCATAGCCTCAGTAGCTAAGGCTGTGGGTTCGAATCCCGCCTTGTGCATGAGTGTTTATAAATGGAAAACAAGGAAAACGAAACTGTAAATAAGACAAATAATTCAAGAAAATTAGTATATGCCCGGCTGAATTTTACTTTAAAAAAAAAATTAATTAATTTAAAAAAATTATGTGAGCTCACCTGGTTGGTTTGTTTGTTTATAGTGTCAAGGCATGCAGACATCTGAAATTTCCAACATAGACGGAAGAGGAATAATGAATGCACACCTAAACGGGCAAACATTGATTGATTTGGACGAAACTCACTATGCAGGGGTTTTCTGGGCCAGGGATCTCGAATCTGAGGTGGTTTTTCCCAAGCAGTACTTTCCATTTGTGGAATGCACTCCAAAGCCGGATTTTTAGCTGTTTCGTTATAATTATTAATAGTTTTAAATATAAAATTTTTATTATTTTGCTCTTAGTTTTCATTGATTAAATTAATTATCACGGGCGATGCTGCGGACACCTGCTAGTTTATTAATAAATGTTCCAACTATTGTATATATCTTTAAGATTATCGAGAAATGCAGCCATGTTCTTTGTAGACTTTATAGCTGTTAAGTATTCAACTGGC